>PVNU02000310.1:1962500-3414415 GCA_003013855.2 Liriodendron chinense
CAACCCCAAGTGTAAAGCTACAATGTAATAATAATCGTTCATGAGATCGAATCATCCTCAGGGATTATGTAACTAAACATATTCTAATTGTTCTAACAACTTAAAGCAGAAAGCTTAGGGATTTAAAAACTAACATAAAAAGAATTTAAGATAAGGAAAAACTCAAGAATTTAACCCAACTAAAGCGCCAAGGATCCACTTGTAGTAGATTAATGCCAATTCATTCATCAAGCACAAACACACAATTGGAATCGAAGTCATATCTCTATCCAATCGGAAGATATTACATTCAAACATATAAATAGTCCAAACTTAATTCAATAATCAAATTCTAGTTCTAATGAAGCATGAAGAAGATGAAGTTGTAATACTTCGAAGCATCAACCATACGATGAGATAATGGCTGATTTAGGGTTTCTATAATTCAAATCTCATAAGAGCATAATGATAATTTCCTGAAACTTATAAGCACCCCATGTCCGGAGTACACAAACTCTCAAAATTGTCTAAATATACCTACTTTTATTCAAACTAAAACTTGAAAAATCCAAAACAAAAGTTTAGAGTATTTGAATAAATGAATTAAACATTAAATCTAACTACAAGCGTCACTTCTTAGCCCTAACTAAGAGGTCTAGACAACCATAGACATGATTGAACTAGAAATAAAAGAAAAACTAAGTAAGAACATGTAAAACTAGAAGCAAACTAGAAGGATAGAGTTGTAGATGCTCCACTTCGATCATCTCCACCTCTAGCATATCTAGGACTCTTCTAGAATAGTTTTAGACGAGTGTGGATGTGTCCTTTTATAAATAAAAAAAAATCGTAAACCACCTTGGAATCTTTGAGAATTGTATAACTGTTTAGGTAGTAGAAGTTGGTTTTAATGGATCCTCCTGATTGATCGGAACAATTCCGATGTATCAAAATTTATGTCCAGAGAGTTGTAAGTTTTTCAGTCTTGGTATTTTGATTTTTCGATTGATCGGACTACATTTTCGATGTATTGATATTAAAATCTCGATTGATCGGAATCATCCAGATATATCGAGAATCAATCCAAGGAGTTTGTCCAAAAATCTAATATTTCTGGTATTTTCGATGGATCTTTCGATTGATTGAACACCTGTCAAAACTGAATTTTTTATTGATCGAAGACCTATCGGAACTTGCTGTTTTCTGCATTATTTTGATTTTGAACTTCAGACTTCTTTCACTTGGATTCTTCCTCTCTTCTCTTCTTTAC
Organism: Liriodendron chinense; assembly: GCA_003013855.2. Classification (NCBI taxonomy): domain Eukaryota; kingdom Viridiplantae; phylum Streptophyta; class Magnoliopsida; order Magnoliales; family Magnoliaceae; genus Liriodendron; species Liriodendron chinense. The sequence goes on from PVNU02000310.1 coordinate 1,963,750, forward strand.
TTGATCTTAAAAGTGCTCTAAAGTGGTCCTTTAAGCATTAAATTCATGAGGTCTCTCTCTCTCTCTCTCTCTCTCTCTCTCTCTCTCTCTCTCTCTCTCTCTCTCCTATAAACATAAATACACATATAAAATGTGTCTTTTAATAGTATAAATCATGCATAATGTGTGATGAATTAGGGTATAAATATGCAAAATTTCAGAGCTCAACACACCCCCGACCATCATTTTGCCAGTCCCTAGTGAAACATGCATGAAACAATTCAATTTCTCAACTCAACCCTCTTTTAGAAACTAAACTTCTATGAAATCTAAGCCACATGAATACAAAATTAAGAAATGTGTAGTTGTGGATGTTGAAACCTTAATCTTCTTAAAACATAGTAAGTGTTTCAAATAGAGTCCCCGCTAATTAATTGACAAATAAAATAATCTAAACAAGTGTGGTCTAGTTTGCTTAGTGAATGCTCAACTCATAAATATTCAGGATTACCCCTCTTTTTCATGGATCGACTAGATTACAAACCTAAGAGTGCATAGATCAACCACAAGTCTATGACAGGATTTTGCCTTACCATTCTATCAATGGCTTTTACACTACTTCTCATTACTAGCTTGGGTGATAAACCCTCCTCTGGTTGGTGACAGTTAGACATTTTCAATATCCTTTAATAGATTTTCAATCTTATTCTTTTTACTTCTTTTTTATCAAAATAACATGAGATATGATTTTTAAAAATCCTTATCTTAAATTCCTTTTTCACTCTTATTTTCTGAACGTGATGGACAAAGATCTCCAGCTTGGTTCCTTAACACTTTAGATCATAATATAACCAATCTAACTATCATTTCTAATCCTTTCAACCATGAGAATCATGTAATGTGATCTAGACTTCGAAAGTGTTCAGAATTTTTATCAGCCATATAAAGAGGGGAACTCTTATAAAAAAAAAAAAACTACTAGATCAAAGGAGTTCTAAGGGTTTCAAATCAATTCACTTCTCATCCCTTCCTCTCATATTCACATATACTCAAGTTCATAAAAATAGAGCTTCCCAAAAGAGTTTTAAAATTAAAAAAAAAATCGGACAAATTGCTCGAAATGTCACAAATAGGAATCTCACCCCCAACCTAAAGTTTACATTGTCTTCAATGTAAAAACATATGCAATATGCAATGACATGAAAGCAACAAAAAAAAATAAAATAAAGGAGAGTGAGAACGAGAGTATCTAAGAGAGTCAAAAGTGGGAATCTACCTCCAACAACTAATCATAATGAAAGCAATAAAAATAGAAAACAACCTAATCCTAAATTACTCTATACCTCCGTCAAACTAGGAGATCAATCATCCTGATAGACAAGATCATCTAGAGGAATGGACATGTCATCCGAATCAAACTTCTCAACGAACAGTTTCAATCTATGTCCATTCACTTTGAAACAGTTATCATTCACTGAATTTTCTATCTCAACGGCCCCATGTGGAAATACTTCTTTTATAATATATGGGTCGGTCTATTAAGATCTCAATTTCCCCAGAAAAAAAATGTAACCGCGAATTATACAAGTGTACTTTTTAGTCGGGCTCAAAAGATTTTCTAAAAATATTTTTATCATGCAAGGCGTTCATCCTACTCTTATATATCCGTGAACTCTCATATTCATCATTCTATATCTCGTCAAGCTCGTTCAATTAGAGTTTGCGAAGTGAGCTAGCTTTGTCAACATTAAAGTTTAATGCCCGTATTGCCCAATAAACTTTGTTTTCAAGTTCCATGGGCAAGTGGTAAGCTTTTTCAAAGACAAGTTTATATAGAAACATTCCAATTGAGGTCTTATAAGCCGTACAGTAAGCCCAAAGCACATCAACTAATCTCAGTGACCAATCTTTACAATCTAGTTTTGCCATTTTTTCAAGAATGTGTTTAATATCTTGATTGAAAATTTTAGCTTGCCCACTTGTCTGTGGGTGGTATGGGGTGCTCACTTTATGTGATATGCCGTATTTCTTCATTAAACTCTCAAAAGGCTTATTGCAAAAGTGAGAGCCACCATCACTTATGATGGATCTAGGTGTTCCAAATGTAAATAATATATTTTATTTTAGGAACTGTAAAACTGTGCGATGATCATTGGTTCTACATGGAATCGCTTCGACTCACTTGGACACATAGTCTACCGCTAGCAATATATAGACATATCCGAAAGATGAGGGGAATGGTCTCATAAAATTGATGCCCCAACAATCAAATACTTCTATATGTTGAATCGGGTTGAGAGGCATCATATTCCTACGGAACAATCCTCCCTTTTTTTTTTACAATGCTCACACACTTTACAAAACTCATGAGTGTCTCGAAACATAGTGGGCCAATAAAAACTACACTGCAGAATTTTTGTTGTGGTTTTCTTAGCAGAAAAGTGACCATCACACGCTTAAGCATGACAAAAGTAGATGACACTTTGTTATTAATCATTAGGGACATCTCCTTATTATTTGGTCTGGGCAATATTTAAACAATAAAGGATTATCCCAGAAAAATCTGCCCATTTTCCTTTAAAAAAAAATTGTCTTGCGCATTCCAATGTAACGGCATCGCACCTGTCAAAAGATAATTCACTATATCAGTGTACCATGGTGGATGCGAGGCAACAAATAGCTGCTCATCAGGAAATAGGTCCTCTATGAGTGTTTTGTCTATAGAATCGAGTAAAACAAGGTGAGATAAGTGATCCACCACCACGTTCTGATCTACTCCCTTCTTATCTTTAATTTCTAAATCGAACTCTTGAAGGAGTAGGATCCATTTAAGTAAGTGGAACTTAACATACTTCTTAGAAAAAAGGTATTTCAGCGCCGCATGATCCGTGTAGATGATAACCTTGGATCCTATTAAGTATGGCCTAATTTGTCCAAGGCACAAACATGTAGCAGCAACAAGAATGGACGGATTAGGATCTATCTAGCAAGTAGATAGGTGGATGCATCAGTTATCCCAAGCTTATTCCAAAATCCTTTGTAACTACTCTTAACATGCTTACACCATGCTACACATTTCTTTAGATATGTCGGCCATAACCGTAGAGTCTTATCATGTTCCCAATATGTCCAATCGAGGGATTCCTGGCTAGAGAAAAATGACTCTTCTTTATCAGTAGGAAAGTAAGGAAGAATGTTTTCAATATCAAGGGTAGATGAAGAAGGAAAAGTAAGCCCTAAATAGAAATTAGAATCGAAAGATTCAGACTCAGATTCGAAGATAACCTCCGAACATGTAGATTCATAGAGTGGCTCTAGCAGTGGACGAAGGGAAGAAGATCGAGACACTGAAATTTTTGAGAGCTTTGATTTCTTGGGAGTCATAGCAATCATTGTAGAGAGGTAATTATGTTTGTAACAAATGAAAGTAAAAAAGAAAAGAGAAGATACAGAGCTGATCAGCTTATATAGACAAAGTCATATGCGTCACATTAATTATCGCATGATGATATGCGTGAATTCTGATATAAAAGCTTCCACAAATATATTATAATATCCTCTTCATAAGACACATGGCTATAAGGTGTAAAAAGAATGAAAGATAGAGACATCATTGGAAGATTTGGAGAATGGGATGTAAGTAGTCATTAATTTCATATCATGTTTCTCGTCAACCTTTGCCGAATGACATAAAATGTGAGGTGGGCAGTGTTTGTACCAAAATTTGGTAAATTAGATTAACAGCGGGGATTAATCCACATAGCACGCATAACTTTTTCAACACGAAATACAAAATAAGTGAACACCTTAGAGCGCCACGACAGTTAAGCAAATTTTTGGATAAGGACGAACAGTCAACAGATTCTTTAACACTAAAACACAATCGGCAAATCAATCGATGATACAATAATTGTTTCCTCTTAAAGGGACATATCAAGAGGTGAAGAAGATATAGAGAGAGGAATCGAACTCTAGCAAAACCAAACCAAATCCTTCTCCATCTTAACACTGATTATTTATCTTTATTTTAGAATAGTATTGTAGCTTAGTCTCCATCCACTGCTCATTTGTAGACCATTAGGAGTAAATGTAGCACAGGTTTATCCCTACAAGAATGATGGATTGACCCATAGCTTGTAATCTAGTAGTGGTAGTTCCCTCTCATCTGCCCCCGATTGTTGAATCTGGGGGAAGATTGTTAGCCTTAGGACCTGTCCGCCTATGTTCATACACTAGGCTGACTTTCTTGATCTCAGTAGCTTGTAAATTTAGATGTTTTCCATAACCCCGCTCACTAGCACTACTGCTACTCTCAGCCAAGGCGGCGGAACCCACCTTGGAGTGGTAAGAAGTTGTTCTACTTTCTTTTCAATATTTCTTTCCATTTTACTCACATAGGTCCATTCAATCATACAACTGTTGCATCTTCACAAGTCCTTAATTGACAAGTAAAAAAAAGCTCATTGGAGGGGAGCCCCAATGATGTAGATTGGGTCGTTGATACATTTATGGCGAGGATGGACCAAAGGAAGGATCAAAAGAAGGAGCCCGAGATCAAGAAAAATCGACAGCAGACTGAATAGTTTGGTTAGTTGACGGCTCTGGTCGACCGGTCGACCCAGACCAAACACCTGTCGATTTTGGTCATTTTTCGATCTAGACTCTTTTGACAAAATTTGGCCATTTCGGTTGGCTAAAATTTCCTAGTCAACCTTCTGAAGTGGTCAGAAATTCGATAGAGAGTTTGTTGAACTCTCTAGACCGCTTTAGCTCATTTCAACCGGTCAACTGATCTAATCAATCGGCCGACTTCCAACTTCGGCTGATCGACCGACTGAGTAATTTTGCGTGATTCCCTTATGCAAGTTAGGTTTTGAAGGTTTGGTTAGTAGTACTTAAGGATTCTTAAGACATTATTTAATTCATCTTTCATATTATTAATCAATTAAACTTTATTTTATTTTGATTTTATCTAGTGGATTCGAAATTACCTCATGGATTCGAGGAAGCCCTATTGAGGAGTCCAGGGACCTCCATGGATTCGAAGTAGTTATTCATTGAGTAAGACGATGATTGACCTCAACACATCCCTCCCTACGTCAAGTGGTATCAGAGCGAGGACACCCCTCAAGCCGATGGCAACTAACGATGGTTTTGACGACAATCTATGGATGGTGCTCCAGGGGATTAACCTTTCATAGCATCAACTTTTGAGACGTTGCTTGAGGCATTTCGATAGGAGAACCGACTAGCTATACAAGGGTTGTAAGCTACCCTCAACCGCATCGTAGCAGCACTTATACAACCCTATGTTTGGGGGCACCAATCATCCTCCAATGATTGTTGGGCCACGTGATCAGGCTATTCACGGGACACTACTAGTGATGAATTCTAAGGCCTCTCTCGATGATTCTAATTCCAGTGATAAGGAAGTCAGTGACGACGTTACCCGACAACCCTTCTGTAGAGATGATCGGATTGATCGAGCAGAGAGAGATTATAGGGGCAAAGCGATCTTCTCGACTTTAATGGTCTACTACGTAAAGAGGAGTTCCTCGACTGGTTGGCAGAGGTCGAGCGTTACTTCGATTACATGGATGTGATGGGAGATAAGAAGGTGAACTTAGTCACCTACAAATTGAAGTCTGACTCTTCAGCATGGTGGGAGCAGCTTCATCTTTCCCGCGCCCAATAGAACAAGGTGACCATCCGGTCATGGTCTCAGATGAGATGCCTCCTTCGTGCACGATTCCTCCTAAGCGATTATAAATAAATATTGTTCCAACAGTACTAGAATTGTTGGCAAGGGAATTGTTCCATAGAAGAATATATGGAGGAGTGTCAGCGGTTGGAATCGCGAAACAATTTGATGGAATTTGAATCACAAAAGGTGGCGTGGTTCATTAACGGATTACGACTCATAATTTAGGATCGGGTTCAAATGTATCCGATCTGGACAATGGATGAGGCCATCTAATTGGCCACCAAGATGGAGACAGAATTATCGAGGACCACTAAGTCGGCATATCTCGCCACTCGGACCCCTATAACCAGCCCCACTTAGAATACTACGCTGGCTAAAGGGAATGAACTAAAAGGAGGTCCCCCTCAACCTTCTACGGTCACAAACCGTGAAATGGGGAGCGACCCACCTAGGCCCCAACATATCACGCAAACAGCTGTAGGCCTGAGAAGGATTCTAAATCCCTATGGTCGGCCGGGTCAAAGCATTGTTTCTATTGTGGCCAACCTGACCATCTATCCAATACTTATCCTCAATGCCCCATAGCCCACCTAGCCATCAACGAAGAGGGCGCTAAAGATGATACATTAGAAGGAGGCCTTGGATTCAATGACAATAAACAAGCCATTAATGATGAAGGTAGCGGTGAGAGTTGGGTAGTTGAGGATCACAACGAGTCCTTAGTTGTGAGGTAACTCCTTTACGCTCTAAGAAAGGAAGTGCACCCGCAGCGGCATAATATTTTTTGCACACAGTGCACTGTGAACAGCAAGGTCTGTGATGTCATCAGAGATAGTGGTAACAATGAGAACATTGTCTCAAAGGTGATGGTGGATAAGTTGCGGTTGCCTACGATGAAGCATCATACCCCTTACTCGATCGTCTAGATCAAGAAGGTGAACGAGACCAAGGTAACTAAACAATGCACTGTCCTATTTTCAATTAGTAGGAATTATAAGGACCAAGTACTTTGTGATGTGGTTGACATGGAGGCATGTCGTATGTTAGTTGGGCGACCATGGTAATCAAATCGTGAAGCGACCCACCAAGGATGAGACAATGTCTACATCTTTGTCAAGAATGATCGTAAGACAATCCTTCCCTTATGGCATCGGAGAACCACCCCGAAGCTTCTAAAGTGGAGGGAAGCTCTCTCCTAGCCATTCAGAATTTTTTTAGAAGAATATAAGGAAATTGGTGAGGTGTACGCCGTGGTGGTTAAGGGAGAAGAGTTGGAACCTACAAACATTCTCCCGAGTCTCAAACCCTTGTTGAATAAATTTAAGAAGATACGGCCTGAAGAATCGTCGGATGGATTGCCTCCTATGAGGGACATCCAACATCACATCAACCTTGTCCCTAAGGGTAGCTTGCCCAAATGGCCACACTATCAGATGAGTTCAAAAGAGTGTGAGATAACATGAGCTTGATAGGAGGTAAGTGGAGGAATTGATTCGTAAGGGTCTTCTAAGAGAAAGCATGAGCCCATGCACCGTGCTAGCTTTATTGACCCTAAAGAAGGACGGGAGTTGGCGCATGCGTGTCGATAGCCAGGAAATTAATAAAATCACCATTAAATACCAGTTTCCAATACTGCGGTTGGATGACATGCTTGATATGTTAAAGAGTTATAAAGTGTTCTCCAAGTTAGATTTACAAAGCAGGTACCATCAGATTTGTATTAGGCCTGGTGATGAGTGAAAAACAGCATTCAAGACCAAGGAAGGATTGTATAAGTAGTTGGTTATGCCCTTCGGCCCATCAAATGCACCAAGAACTTTTATGCACCTAATGAATCAAGGGGTGGTGTACTTTGATGACATCCTGATATATAGCCAAAGCAAGGTAGAGCACATGAGGAACCTCAGACAAGTGTTACAGGTTTTGGTGAACAACAATTTGTATCTAAATATGAAGAAGCGCAGCTTCTTAACCAATAGCCTATTGTTTCTGGGATTTGTGGTGACATCCACGGGCATTCATGTGAACGACGAGAAAGTTAAAGCTAGCCGGGATTGGTTGACCCCGACGAACATTCATGAAGGATAGATTAAATGAAGAAAGGGTCGTTTCAATGGATCGATGAAGTTGACAAGAGCTTTACTGATATCAAGCATCGATTGTCCACAACGACAGTCTTGGTTCTTCCCAATTTCAACAAACTGTTTGAGGTGGAATGTGATGCCTCATATGTCGATATTGGAGGTGTTCTATCTCAAAAAGGCAAGACGGTTACCTTCTACAATTAGAAGCTCAGGGATGCACGAAAGAAACGTATGAGGTTGAGTTATACGCAGTGGTCCAGGCACTGCGACATTGGCACTATTATCTCATCCAGAGAGAGTTTGTTCTCTACATTGACCATCAAGCTTTAAAGTTCATTAATAATTAGACTAATGTGAACCATGTGCATGCCAAATGGATATCATTTTTGCAGAAATTCACATTCGTTCTGAAGTACAAATCAAGGCAGCAGAATAAGGTGGCCGATGCACTTAGGCACCATACATCACTCTTGGTGATAGTGAGCACTGAGGTGGTTAGGCTCGATTATCTCAAAGAGCTATGAGGATGAAGACTTTGGTGAGGCATGGACAAGGTGCCAGGAAGGTCACCCGAGTGATTTTCTTATTCAGGATGGTTTCCTCTCTAAGGGAAATCATCTTTGCATTCCACATAGCTCCTTACAGGATCATATTATTCTCGAGTTACATGGTGGCGGCCTTGGTGATCACCTTGGACAGGACAAAATCAGAGCATTGCTAGAGGAGCAGTATTATTGGCCACAATTAGTTCGTGATGTGGCACTGCAACATTGTCGAGTTTGCCAAACCTCCAAGAGACAATATCAGAATACGGGTCTCTACACTCCATTGCTTGTGCTTGATGCCACTTGGGATGATTTATTTATGGACTTTGTACCGGGTCTCCCACGAACACAATGCGGCATGCATTCAGTGTTCATGGTGGTAAACTGATTCTCCGAGATGGTGCACCATTTTATGTTAGAAGACCATTGATGTAACATACGTGGCCAACCTATTCTTCAGAGAGATTGTGCGGTTACATGGGGTTCCCAAGACCATTACTTCTTACCACGACACAAAGTTCATCAGCCATTTCTGATGGACTTTGTAGAATCAGTTCTGTACACGATTCCAGTTCAGTAGTGCCTACCACCCGCAAATAGATGGGTAGACTGAAGTTATGAACCACACGTTGGGAAACCTCATCCGTTGTATTTCAAGTGATAAGCCGAAACAGTGAGATTTAACCTTGTCTCAAGTGGAGTTTGACTTCAACAGTATAGTGAATCGCTCGACAGGAAAATCTTCATTTTAGATTATCTATGGGCGGGTGCCCCACCACACACTTGATTTGGTCCCCTTACCCAAGCTCCCGAGCATGAGTATTGCAGTTGAACATATGGCTGACCGAATCATGGGCATTCATGAGGACGTTCGGAATAAGCTATAAGGTTCGAACAACTAGTATAAGGAAGAGGCCGATAAACATCGGCATATTAGGGTATTCAAAGTAGGCGATAAAGTTATGGTTCACTTACACAAAGAGTGATTTCCTACCGGGACTTACAACAAATTGAAGAACTAAAAGATTGGACCGATGCTGATCATTCGAAAAATCAACGACAACGCTTACGTTGTTGATCTTCCGAATGACATGGACATCTCATGTACTTTCAACATTGTGGACTTGTATGAATATCATGACCCGAAATTAGAGGAGTACTCGAGGTCGAGTTTTTTTTAAGTGGAGGGGGTGGGTCGCTAACACATTTATGGCAAGGATGGACCAAAGGAAGGATCAAAAGAAAGAGCCCACGATCAAGAAAAATCAACAGCAGTCTACATATTTCGATCGGTCGACATAGACCAAACACTTGTCGATTTTGGGCGTTTTCCGATCTAGACTCTCTGGACAAAATTTGGCCATTTCGGCTGGTCGAAATTCCCTAGCCGATCGGCCAAATGGGTCCGAAATTCAACAAAAAGTTGGCTGAATTCTTTGGACTGTTTTGGCCCATTTGACCGGTCGGCCGACTCTGCGCAATTTTGTGCGATTTTACAGATTTGTTGTCGTTTTCCTCTAGGACTCGTCTCTTATATTAATTAAGGTTTGATTGTTGGTATTTATGGATGCTTAAGATGTTGTTTAATTTACCTTTCATATTATTAATCAATTAAATTTTGATGTATATTTTTTTATTTTATCTCGTGGATTCAGAATAATTATCTATTAAGGAAGACAGTTATCGACCTCATCACGTCTCTCCCTACAACACCCCGCCTCCGCAAGTTGATTGATTTGATAACAAGCCCAGAATTGTTGGCCGAATAGATAGTAATCACCGGACCCGCTCTATCTCAGTGCCATGGGTCATCGGTAATCACAGCAGAGCAAAAAAAATCCGCACCCCATGCATAGCAGAAAAAATCGGCACCTGTTCCGCATGTCCCAAAACCACACCAACAGAAACATTCCCTTTGGTTGTGACCCACAACCTGAAAATAAATAGTTACTGAACGAATACAAGGATGGCAGAAATGCATATGAAACAACCTATTTGGATTCCAAATTACAACTGACGGAAGCTAACATCCAGGTAAATTAGTTACCATTACAAATTTATTGTATCAAATGGGCCCAAATTTCACATTTTATGGCCTGCATGATATTTGGATCCAACTGATTTTTATATTTTCACTTCATCCTAGTGAGATTACGCCTGGTTAACGGACCTGATGAAAGATATACACCATGGTCACCCCACACAAAAACTTGTGGTTGGCATCCCATCCCCATTATTCCTTATTGTGTGGCCCACTGCAGCTGTGGATCTCACTGGTTTTTTTTTCTCCATATGCTAAAATCAGGATAGACCTGATGGACGGAGTGGATTTTACATATTCATTTGGGATTTGCAGATATGTACATACCTTACTGGGGTAAAAGTATCATTACATATGAAAATTGTAAGGAGACAATATTTAAATAGTTTTGAGGTGGAATTTTTTAATTGGCTAAATTTCCTAGGAAAACACGTAAGATTTTGGTACTCTGAAAGAGTGCCTTGAATGATACGCAGGTATTTAGAAATTACTTGGAAATCACATATACGAGATACAAGAAATAAGAATCAAACGGCCCAGATTATGGGTCCCAGTATAGATGGATCATTAGCTAAAAGTTAGGCTTATTTAGTTATCTGACTATCAAATTGGGGACACTATCCGACGGTTAAAAATGAAAAATATCAAACGGTCATATTTCAGCAAACAAACGTACACGATTAAGAGGCATTTTGTAACCGTTGCCTAGCGACAGTTGATATTACAATCGAGTTAATGCATGCCACATTTGCAAGTTTTAGCTGCCTGCTTATCACACATCCTGTGTATCAAGTGTCACAAGCAACCAGAGTATCAAATAACTGCTCGCTAAAAATGCGTTTGACCGGTTCTCCGACAACCTAGACCAATAGTCATGCGGATTGCACGCAAAACAAGGACGCGGATTGATAACTGAGTCAACTCTGACTGTGCACGATGATGTAGGGAGCGGATTAGGTACTACCCGGGCTTGTACCGGGCGTGTGGGCATTGGGCGCTAATTAGGTGTTACCCCGGGAACAGCTTAGTGGGTGTTACCCTAACCGTTTGGGGGCCATCTTAATGCAAGTTTCATATATCTACGCTGTCTATCTGTTTGTTCATATTATTTTAGTATGCATCCAAAACCCTAAGAAGATCCATATCTCAGGTGGACCATACCACTAGAAACAGCGATGAATAACCGTTAAAAACGTTTTGTGGACCGGAAAAGTTTTGGAGACTCTGGTTGCTTATTGACATTAAGACCTTATTGAAATTATCAAGACCTTATTGATAATATTTACCCTTTATCAAGACCTTCTTGACATTATCAAGAGCTTGGATTTCAAATAAACATAATCAAAACCTTACGATGGGCTCTTTGAAATTTTTAATGGTGCGACAATCAATCACACTATTTCTAGTGGTATGGTCAACTTGAGATTTGAATCTGAATAATTTTTGGAACCTCATCCTAAAATAAACGGTAGAAATGGATGAACGGAGTGGATATACAAAATATCATCCATGTGGGCCATACGGTAGGAGTAACACCCACTAAGCTGCTCCTAAGGTAACACCTAATTCGCAACCGTTGGCAATGGGGAAGAGGAGGCATTACATGACTGTGTTAGGCTTGCTAACGTGGCAGGTCTCCTCTCACAACATGCCCTTCACCAATATAAATGTGACATGTACATGCCACATTAACGGCTCAAGTAGTACCTAATCCGTCCCCCAATGATGTATGTGTGTCTTAGCCATGCTGTCCATCCACTTTTTCCAGCTCATTTTAGAGCATGAGCCGAGAATGGAAGCATTTCCAGAGCTCATGTGGACCATACCACAAGCAATAGTGTAAATTGAAAGTCTACTGTTGAAAACTTCCTAGTGGTATAGAAGTTTTGTATCATGTTTATATTTGCCATCATCCGTATCTGTGTGGCCTCATGAACAGGTTGGATGACAAATAAACATCAATATAGGGCCTAGGAAGTCTTCAACAGTAGACGCCATTATCCCCATTGTTCTCATGTAGTATGGTCTACTTGAGCTTTGGAGATACTTCAATTCTGGGCTCATGCCCATAAATGAGCTGTTGAAGTGGATTTACGGTGTCGATAAGATACAGAAATCACAGCGGGGCCTTCAGTTTACTCGACACGTTACCCAATATGTGTCCCCATAACAGGAACCTCAATCCTCTGTTGTATATATAGAATCCGCTCCGTCCATCACGTTCATCTTAGATTTTACGTCCTAGGGCCAAAATCATCTAGATGAACAACCCAGATGGGCAACACTCTATGGAACAATGGGGATGGGAAGCCAACCATAGGTTTTTGTGTGGGACCACCATGGTGTGTATCTTTCATCAAACCTGTTAACCATGTGTAACTCATTAGGATAAAGAGAAAAAAACAAAACTAAGACGGGTCACACGGTGAACTGACTAGTTGTGAGGTGTGGCCCATATGATTTTTTTTTTTTTTTTTTTATCAGGATTATATTCTGCATGTACAGTGATAGTAATGGTTTCACCTGATAGACGGAGTGGATTCAACATATACAACATGGTGGACCCCACAGGCATTGTAGACTGTTCTGGTACCAAAACAGTCACCCAAACAGGCCTAGTCCCGTAAGTGGCAACAAGGTTTAAAGTAACAGCCACCCAAACAGGCCCAAGAGTTATGCAGGCTCTAGTGGTTTAAAGATAGTCCGAAACTGGTGCATATCGCCGCATTGTCCATGACAATGCTACTATATCTGCCCGTATTTGTCACCCAATATCGGCCGGTGTTGGCCTGAAATAATCATATGTGACCGATACAACTACCTGTGTGGGACCGAGACTGACCCGGCAATACCAACACTTATCAGACCATGTTGGCCCGAAACAGCCCATGCGATACGATACGTACAGGGTCCTTGCCTCTCAAAGACAGGGTGCTTGCCTTGTTGATAGACTCTGTGGAGTTTCAATAAGGGGTCTTGGGTTCGAAACCATTAGTGATGAAAATCCACGCTGCTGCTGACAGCACCAGTGGGTGCGTTGCATGACTGGGTGGGTGTGTTGCAGGAGTAACTGGGTGGGTGGGCAGCATGACCGACTAAAAAAAAAAAAAAATTCCAAACAGCCGGTGCAATACAATACGTACAAGTATTAAACTACATGACATATGACATGACAACTGATTAATCATGGGTGGCACCCAAACAGGTCGTTTTCGATTTTAAATCATGGGTGCCACTCAAACAGATCCTTTTGACAGGAGGTTTATCATACAATACACAAAATCCGATTTTAAATCATGGGTGGCACCCAAACAGGCCCTTTCATTGGGAAAAGGGGTCATTGTACCACCTTAGAGCAACTTGCATTTGTCACATTTTTTAATTAAAAGGAAAGACAAATAATGATAGTTGACTTAAACGTGCTTGATTCTTGAAATTGATTTAAACACCCTTCATTTCGTCAAAGATACCCCTACAGTAGCTTTGGGAAATGTCCACATTCCATTGTCATTGTCAGGGAGCTTTTAGTCAATCGATATTTGGGTTTTATGAAAATTAAAAGAGAAATGTATAAATATGAAGACAAAGTATACCATTCTCTTTGGAGTGTGGGGATGATGAATAAGCTCTCACCCATCCAAGCCGTCCAAATCATGCATCCCATTGTGGGTGGGGCGCACACCAGAATTTTATTATAGTCCAATGATCCTAGCTACCCAAGATGAGAAATGATCTGTAAGTTGTAGTACTCCCAGTTGCAATGGTCCACTTGGATAGTTCAAACTATAAATTTGAACTGTCTATGAAGTCCAGAAAAAATTTCATGGACCACCGTGCAAAAATCACACCGATCTTACGATCTCATCCATCCATGATTTGGCCTCACTTTCTATAGCCATCTCTTTTCCAAGCTATGGATCGTAATGCTAGGATTGCCTAACAAAATTGATTCTTTAAAATTATGACCAATCCATGATGGGCCCTAACAAATAAATGGATCAGATTGTTGATTCAGCCTAGTTTTTTTTTTAAATCTTGACCGTTCATATTAATAGCCATTGATCAAATGGTTAATATTTGTCGGATCCATATGACGTTTGCCTGGTAACCAGTGAAGTATGTGTCGACCTAATGAAGGGTTAGGATCAATGTATTTGACTGTCTAAGGGTCTGGATGCAACTAGGAGCCCTATAACTTATAGTGAGGTCATAGCACTGGAGCATTTGATCATTTGATGATTATCAGTTTTGGGCCAAGACCCATATTGGGTCCCATGATTTTGACATCTTAGATCAATGCCACGTGTCCATTGGATGGGTTCACAATCTACCATTAGCCCATGAAAGTATTATATAAGAAAAAAAGTGAAGAGCCAATGCAGATGAGTTTTTTATTTTTCTTTTTTTAATTTTTTAATTTTTACTTTTTGCCCCAGACAACCTTTCTCAACAACAACAATCTGCACCATTGAGAGCTCAGAACCCCAGAAAAAAGCTGGAGAAATATTGAGAACCCCAGTAAACTCCATCAAAGACATACACAGAAATATTAAACATGAATAAAAACCAAGATGGGATTTTTTTTTTTTTTCATATTACTGATTATTCTCTGTAAATTCCAATTACAAACAGACCCGGATGAGATTTCAATCACAAGAGCTCGAATTTCCACGGCTCCTGATCAAATCCCATCCTCAGATACTGGCTCAAAGGGTCAACGGCTGGTTTCCTGTCCCCATTCTCACAAACTAAATCCCAACCGTTGAGTTCATCAACCCCCCACAGACACATGGATTCTGGCCACTCCAAGCTGGGAAAATCGAATTCGTCCGGCCTCCAAGAAGAATCAGATGATGTAGTTGAATCAGATGTTTCACATGGGACCAAAATCTCATGGGGCTGGATCAAAGGCACCTCATCAGTGCAAAAACCAGGGGATTTTCTTAAAAGATCAGCACCAGCTTCAATGGAACTCAGTGCATTTGAAATGCTCTTCTCTTCTTCTGTTATATCAGAAATGGGTGATTGAGAGGATGAATTGCTGTCCTTTCTTTCATCTGCATTAGTAAAAGCAACTACAGCAGATGTTTGTTGTTGTTGTTGTTGTTGTTGTTGTTGCTGCTGCTGCTGTTGTTGGTCATCTGAAGGTGGAGGGATTGGCTTATGAGTGAGAGGATCTATGCCCATCTTCTTTAGCTTTTTCTTGATGTGGGTGTTCCAGTGGTTCTTTATCTCATTGTCAGTTCTACCAGGCAAATGAGCAGCTATTTTGGACCATCTGTACACAAAAAATCAAAGAAATGGATTGAATTTCAATAAATGATGGTGGAAAATAGAAGAACCAGATGGGGGCATAGACCAATATATCAAAAGAAATGGTACTAAATAAGGAAAGAGGAATCCAAGAAAATCTGACCAATTGAAATTTGAAAAGAGAGAAAAGAGGACCTGTTGCCAAGGCGGGCATGGAGATCAATGACCATTTTCTCCTCAGATTCTGATAGTAAACCCCTCTTCAAATCAGGCCTTAGATAATTTGTCCATCTAAGCCTGCAGCTCTTGCCACACCTCAGAAGGCCTTTATCACATGAACAAAAATTTTAAATTTCAAAACATGGAAGCTTTCTCACACCTTTAGTGTCCTACAAAAATACCAATATGTCGTGGAAATAAAAATAAAGGAAAATAAAAACAGCAATCTCTCTCTCTCTCTCTCTCTACACACACAGTGTATATATATAACAAAAACCAATATCATTTTTCCTTGAGAAATCCATTTTTTCTAAATATCCAATGCTACAAAAAAGACTCACATGTAAACAACTGTAAAAGAAAAAAAATAAAATATAATACACACCACAAATTCTCTCTCTCTCTCTCTCTCTCTCTCTCTCTCTCTCTCTCTCTCTCTCTCTCTCTCTCTCTCTCAACCAATATCTTTTTTCCTTGAGATTTTTAAGTATCCAATACTACAAAAAAAAAAAAAAAAACCACATCTATAAAACTATCAAACAGCACAACCCCCCACAAACTCTCTCTCTCAATCTATGTTATTTATAACCAAAACAAGTAGAATTTTCAAGTAGAGAGAGATAAAGAAAAAATAAAAATGAAAATACCAGCAAGCTTAGGAACAGCTCTCCAGCAGCATTGGCCATTGGTTAGTATGAAATTGATAAGCTTCTTATCTTCTTCAGCTGTCCATGGCCCCTTCTTCAGTCCCACCTTATCACAACATGGTTGTCTTCCCATCCTTTCTCAATCCCCCAAACACCCTTTCTCAATCTAATCCAATCTACTCCACTCTAAAAATCTCCACAGAGATAGACAAACAGAGAGAGAGAGAGAGAGAGAGAGAGAGAGAGAGAGAGCTAAGACATGTAAAACGATACCACCTTCCTTTATAAACCATCGAGCCCCCAAAGGACAAGAGGCCCTTGTTTTCAAATGCAAGTCACCACCCACACGTGTCGCAGTTCCTCCGCGTATGGCTCGTGTGATGTCGCTCATGAAAAGGCCACCTCATCCACACCCTTTCTTGCTTTTCAAGCGTGCAGTGTGTGAGAGAGTGAGAGAAGGAGATTGAACGGAGAGAAAATCGGATTCACGGATTCTGTATTCGGTATTTTACGTCAACATACATCCATCCCCATCTTTCCCACCTCAGTAAACATCCTAGCCGTTAAAACTCCATCCCCCACCATCAAGATCAACCGCAGCAAAGTTCCTCTGTCCTCTTTATTACTGATCTGAATCAGCGTGCTGATCAATGGCCCACCTAATGAGTCGATCAACATGACAGGATGTCCCACACGCGTGAAACGTTTGTGGGGGACAGCAGTCTGTACGTGGTGAAATGTCTAAAGAAAGTGCTATTATCTCCCTTATACACGCGTCGGCTCGAGAGTACGTACGGTTTGCTCGGTTTTTCCTTTTTGTGATCAGAACCGTTGGTATGATAGGCCACACGGCGGATGGTCCATGCACTGACTAAAACCCTCTTATCTTAGAAAATCCTTAGTCTTGTCCACATCCAACTGTAGACTTGATAAGGACTTGATGCTGTAATCTTCTATTCTTGGGAGATTTTCTGACATGGATTTAGTGACCCCTCCAGTACCCAAATCTCAGGTCGGTTCTGTGGGCTCCACCATGATGTATGTATTTTATCCATGCCGTCCATCCATTTTCCAGCTCATTTTAGGCTGGAAGTGAAAAAAATGAGGTATATCCAAATCTAAGGTGGAGCAAGCCACAGGAAAATAGTGGTGATTGAACGACCACCATTAAAAATTTGTTAGGGTCCACCGTAATGCGTATCTGCCATCCAACCTTTAGATTAGGCCACACTGACCTGGATGAAGGACAAACACAAATATCCGCTTGATCCAAAAATTTAGTCGCCCTCCATAAAGTTTTGTACGTTCAATCACCACGTTTTCCTTTGGTATGGTCCACCTGAAACTTGAATCTGCCTCATTTTTGGGATAGTAACCATAAATGAGCTGAAAAAATGAATGGATGGAATGGATGAGGCACATATATCATGGTGGGGCCCACAGAACTGACTAGTACGGACTTCCGTACTGGAGGCGTTGCTACAGAAATCGAGTACGAGATTTTCCAACATGGCATGCGGACGCGGATTGGGTATTACCCCGGCACCTAGCTAGAGACGGACGGTACTGTGGGGGGCTCTGTAGGGCCCACTGTTATGTGTATTTTTGTATCCACTCCGTCCATCCATTTTGATAGATCATTATAGGGCATGAGCCCAAAAGTGAGGCAGATCGAACACTCCAGTGGACCCCACCACTGAAATCCGTGGGGATTGAAAGCCTACCGTTGAAAACTTCTTAGGAGCCACATAAGCTATGGAACATGCTGATATTCATTTTCTCCTTCACCTTATGAACAGGATGAAAAATAAATATCTGGGCCCTAAGAAGTTTTAAACGGTAGGATTTCAATCCCCACTTCTTCCCGTGGTGTGGTCCGCTGGAGGAGTGCCTCCTTGTGTTTAGGGTGCGGATTAGGTACTTCCCCACCCGTCCCGAGCTCCGGACAGGCAAGGGCTCTGAGGGCCACCATGAAGTATTGGATTTTATCCACACCGTCCATGCATTTTTCTATGGAATTTTAGAATATAGTCCCAAAAAATCAGGCAGATCCAAGGTTCAAGTGTGCCACACCACAGGAAGTAGCGGTGTTAATGATGCATACGTTGAAACCTTTATAGGGCCCACCGTGATGTTTATTTGCCATCTAATCTGTTCATAATATCATAGAAACGTTGATGAAGGGAAAACCCAAATATCAGCTTGATCCAAAACTTCGTGTGACAAGCAAGAAGTTTTCAACGGTCATCCTTTAATCCCCATTTCATGGTTCAACTTAGCTCGGATCTGCCCCATTTTTGGGACCATCGCCTAAAATTATATGTGAAAATGAATGGACTGTGTGGATAAAATACATACATCTCGGTGGCCCTTAGAGCCCGAGCCCTGTCCACGGGGAAGCGTAACATATACATCACGGTGGGCCCCACAGAGCCCCTGACAGGACTGTCCGTCTGTAGCTAGGTCCTGGTGGGGGTAGTACCCAATCCGCCTCCATAGAAACCGTGGTGGGCCCTACTATATTAAACGGTTAAGATCTCTGAAAACGTCCTGAAAGCCCTACAACAATGGAAACTCTGATCGGGCATCGTTTTAATGAGCTTTGTTAAGCCATACATGTGTACTTGGCAGACCATATACACGCACCAAATGTGCCAGCGTGGCATACGGGTGAAATATCGAAGCCATCTATCATGTGGGTCTGATCAATTAGATTTTGTTTACCAAAGATCATAACTGGTCAGCTCAGTAGGCTGGTCATGATTTTAGAAACAAAACCTGGCAAAGTTTTCTCAGCCGTTTATTTGCTTCTCATGGCTCACCTGATGGGTGGATCGATCTGTTTCTTGATTTATGGCATCTATATAGTCGTAATCTTATGGATTGATTGGATCTCACATTTATGTGATACCTTTCGGACATATGTGGCGTGTACACGCGTGTGCGCTGAGCCAATCTCTTGCATTAATACCTATTTGCAGATTGCACACTAGCTACTTGGTGGTTCTCTGTATGCCCCCATGATGTTTGTTTGTGTCTTATCCACGCCGTTCATCTATTTTGGATCATTAATTTAAGAAGGATACGACAAATGAGGCAGATTCAAATCTCAAGTGGACGACGCTACTGGAAAACAATGGCGATTGGACACCCACCATTAAAATTTCATAAGACCCACTATAATGTTTATTTCCCATCCAACCTGTTGATTAGGTCATACAGTCCTGAATGGAAAAACAGATATATCAGCTTGGTCCAAAACTTTTGTGACCCAATAAGTTTTTAATGGTGGGCGTTCAACCATCACTTTTTGGGAAGCCAATTGGATACTGAGTAAACTCTATGGGCCCACCGCGATTTATGTATTTTATCCACACTGTTTATACGTTTTACCAGCTTATTTTAGTATAATAACCAAAATCAAAGAATATCCAAACTTCATGTGGACCCCACCACAGGAAAGAGTGTGAATTGAATGCCTACCATTGAAAGCTTCTCAATATTTATATTTTTCCTTCATCCATATCTGTGTGACCTTGTGAACAGGTTGGATGACAAATAAACATCACTGTGAGCCCTAGGAAAGTTTCAACGTCTGATGTCATTATCCCCACTGTTTCCAGTTGTGTGATCCACTTGAGTTTTGGATATGCTTTAAGTTTTGGTATAAGACAATAAAATAGTCTAGAAAAACAGATGACCGGCGTGGATAGGACACATACATCCACGGTGGGGCCCATAGAGTTTACTCACTTACTGAGCACGCAATTCGCTGCCCACCTTTTCCTTTTTTTTGTGGTCGCCTGTGATTTGGTTCTGCCTCAGTTTTGGGGTCATGACCAAAACTGATCTAGAAAAATGGATGGACGGCATGGATTGAACACATACATCATGTTGGGGCTCACAGAGCACCATTGTCAGTATGCAATCCACGTCCCTGTCTTGCATTCCATCTTCCAACTGATTTGATACCATGGGCGGGCATGGTCGTTCAAATGCGAGAAACTAGTCTAAGTGACAAATACACAAATTAAGCCTTCCATAAGTGGACCACATTGGACATATCATAATTCGAAATCAGATTGATTAAACGATTGTAACCTTTGATTATTTGACTGATTTTCATTTAAACATCAATTGGATATATGTCTACCAATTAATCATAGTTATTTCTCTGTGGCCCATTGAAAGTGGGTCCATGATTTTGGACGGCTCGATTGAGTTACTTGTACGCTGTGTTATAGTTTCTTAGTGCATGTGTACGAACCATCATACTCCATAGAGTATAAACTTCTCCCAAGGGAAAACCATTTGATTAATCAAAATCCATTTGGTGGACCATGGAATTGCAATCAACGGACCAAATTCACAACAGATGTTCGTCACTCATCACTTGAACATGTATATAACCATATTGTCATGTATAAAGGACTTACATGGATGGACAACATGGATAAAACACATGCATCAATGTGTGCCACGTGTGTGGGATTTTAAAATCCCACCAAAATCCCACATGGGATCAAGTACAATTCCATCCTACCTAATTTCAAGCCTGCCATCCTCTCCAAACATCATATGGAATTTTCATGGAACCAAATGCAATTTAATCCCACCTAATCTCATCTAATACCATACCCAATAACCCACTTATTTGGTCGGTCAAGTATATTTAGAATCTAATTGACAGGCATAGATCCCAATGCAGGAGATTTTTGAACGATCCGGACCATTCATCCAGTTGGCCCCCACGCTCTATATAACTTGACATAAGAATCAGATCTGTCCGTCCATCAATGGGCCCACACGTATAAAGAAATGGTCAGCTGAAAAAGTTGATTACGTGTCCACATTCAACGTGGAACTGTCGAAGGGACCAGCTTGTCTGTAGACAGCACATGCACTGTTTGGCCCACCAAATGAAGAGTATGTACCGTATTCAAATGTATTCATCCTACTCATGACTTCAATGCATCCACGCATGCGTTAATCAAGGACGTTGAAATCATGAGTCATATTGTCGATTGTAGATAACCCAGATATCTACCCTGGCTAAATAATCCTAAGCATCTTATTTCTTCCGATTAATTTCGACGGCTGACAAACTTTTCAACGGTCAATATGATGAACACCACGGTGATTAGGATCGTCCTTTCCGTGCTATTCTTGGACTATTCTAACAATGGTCATGATTTGGACGGTCTGAATGGACGGGCCTGTATGCCACGTGTACGGTACTCAGTAGTCAAAGTTTTTTTTTTTTTTTTCTTTTTGGCGTTTTAGCTCTTTTTTCCTGGGGTTCACACGCATGGGCCCACGCGCATATTTACACGCGTTAGGGGACTGGGATTGCGTAGTGGAGGGCATTGCACCGACTTCTGTAGTGTGTGCTGGTGGAAAAGCTCTGTGGGCCATCATGATGTTTGTGTCTTATCTACGCCGTCCATCTATTTCTCTTGCTCGTCCTGGTGGACCCCACCATAGGAAATAGTGGTAATTGAACGCCCATGATTAAAAACTAACAAAAGCTTTGGATGAAGCTCATATTTGTGTTTTCCCTTCATCAAGGTAGGTAGGTTGGATGGCAAATAAGCATTACAGTGGGCCTAAGGAAGTTTTTAATGGTAGGCATTCAATCACCACCGTTTACTGTGGTGTGGTCCACTTGAGATTTGGATCTGTCACATTTCTGGAATCATGCCCTTAAATGAGCTGATGGACGGCGTGGGTAAAATTCATACATCATGGTGGGTCTCATAGAGCTTTTCAAGCAGCACACAGTACAGCCGTGGGTGCTGTGGGCTACACTAAGCCATTCGAGTCAGCATTACGCGTGAATGGAACATCTGAGCAGTCAATACTTAGATGGACCATGCAGAAACTTCCACCAAGTCTACTCGTGAGGTGGGCCACGCGTTTACCCCAAATGTGGTCCATTGGGAAGAATTTGAAGCCGCCCCCTTCGCTTGTTATTGGGTGGGCCCACCTTTTGATTTTAGCTAAGCGGATTGCGTACGCAGTAAAGTCTGCGGGGTCCACTGTGATTTAGGTATTTTATCCGCTCCGTTCATCCATTTTAGAAGATACTTTTATGGCTTGAGACAAAAAATGAAGCATATAAAAAGCTTAAGTGGAACACACCAGAGGAAACAATATGAATTGAATCTGTACCGTTGAAAAGTTCTTGGGGATTATGGAAGTTTTGGATCAAGCTAATATTTGTTTTTAACCTTCATCATTGTCTGTGTGATCTTGTGAACAGGTTGAATGACAAATAAACATCACTGTGGGCCTCAGAAAGGTTTCAACGGTGGAAATCATTATACCCATTGTTTCTTGTGGTATGGTCCACCTAAGTTTTGGATATGCTTCAATTTTGATTTCAACCCCTTAAATGAACTGGAAAAGAGAATGGACGGTGTAGAGAAACTACATACATTTTCAGTGGGTCCAACTGAGTTTACTCAATACGATAAGAGCGTCCTGAGTAACCCAGGACACAATCCGATTCCTACTTAGAGGTGAATGCCACATCATGCACTGCGATCACTTGTCAGGTTTGCATATATGCTAACTGCAAGCTGCGTGTGGGACTTTGCCTCCTCGTCGCTGGTCAGGTTCGACCCCCCCCCAGCCTCACCCAAGACCATACAACCCTTACCGTGGGGCCACTTTGATTTATGTATTCTATGTCCACACTGTCCATTCATTTTTTGTTAGAATATTTCAAAGCATGGGGAAAAAAATGAAACAGATCCAAATCTCAAGTGGACTATACCATTGGAGATAGTGGTATTTGACCATTAAAAAGTTCTTGTGGGCCACCAAAAGTTTTGGTTCAAGCTGTTATTTGTTTTTCACTTCATCCAGCTTTAAGTGACCATATCAACAGGTTGGATGGCTAATAAATATTACCGAAACATTACTGGGGCTTTATGAAGTTTTTAATGGTGTAGATTCAATCACCACAGTTTCCTATAGTATGGTGCACCTGAGATTTAAATCTGCTTTATTTTTGTGCTCATCCCCTAAAATGATATGGGAAAACAGATGAATGGCGTGGATATAGAATAAGTACACTAAGGTGGGCATCACTTGGACAAGGGAAGGGCCTACCTAATCTGGTCACCCACCGTAGAATACGTACAGGTGTGCCCTCACGGCAAGCGCCGCACCGTCTTGGGCGAGGCAGGGTTGCACCTAATCTGCTCCCAACTGAGGTGAGTGGATCCCTGACAGTGGGGCTCAGCGTAATGTACATGCCTTACATCCGTTTTGAGGGATAATTTTAGAGCATGATCCCAAAAAATGAAGCATATCCAAATCTCAGATGGATCACACCATAGGAAACAGTGGTGATTTAATACCCACCATTAAAAATATCTTGAGAGCCACTAGAATGTTTATTTGCCATCCACCTTGATGAAGGGACTGCACAAATATAAGCTTGATCCAAAACTTTTATGGCTCGCAAGAAGTGTGCTTATTTTTCATCCAGCCTCTTGATAAGGTCATAGACATGGATGAAGGGACCACGCAAATATCAACTTGATCCAAAACTTTTGTGGCCTTTACAATGTTTTTAATGGTGGGTATTAAATCCCCACTATTTCCTGTGGTGCGATCTACTGTGATTTGGATCTACTTTATTTTTTGGATCATGCCCTAAAATAATCTATTCGAAGGTGTGGATTTAAGGCGCATAAATTAAGGTGGGCCCTATAGCCTAGCATCCACTGACCGCTGCGCCAGAAAGCACTTTTTAGCAGACTTGTGTGGTGATTGATTCTTGGTGATTGAATGTTGAATGATCATGCTCTAACCATTTTGTCAATTTTGAATTTGGTAGCATGTGGTGTGTGTGTGTGTGTGTTAAAAGTGTGCGAGAGCACAAAGTGGCTCAACTAGAACAAAATGCCTTATAACTCCGGACACTGAAATAGCCAACTTAGGACTCATCTATGAAGATCGGCCTAACTCCTCAACTACCAATTTGTGCAGAATCTAGGGATTTAGAAAGGGGAGGGTTCGTCTTGCTAATGAGCGACCTCTTTTGGCCTTTATACAAATTAAAGACTTTCAATGTAAGTTAATGATTTTCTTTACACCATTCAACAATAAAAAAATAATTAAAATAAATAAATTAAATTAAAGCCAATCAATTAAATAAATGAATTTTAACTATAGTCGGTTAGAAAAGAAAAAGAATAAAAGAAAAAGAAAATTGATAACTAATAACAATTTGTGTGTAACAAGACACTAGTTTGGAATAACTATCTACTGTTTGTGATAAGAAAGTTGTTAGGCACGAAAGCTGGATCACTTACTCAGCTAGTTTCGTGATTGTGTGGTCGTTAGGAACGATAATTCGTATGCTACGGACCGAGCTTTGTTATGCGAGACAGTCGTGGTTCTCAAGCAAGGGTGGATGTTTGTTCGTCATATAGTTGACTTTGTGACAGGACAATCATTATGGCAACTGTCTGTTCATTTCATAAGATCGAGTTCCATGGCCAAACGGTCGATGCGAGAGTAGGCAGATCTTTGACAGTTCATTCATTGTACAGTTAGGTTTTGTGGTAAGGTGGTCATTGAAAAACAACAGTCCATTCATTACCCCACATGGCTATGCTTCATGAGCAAGTTGGTCATTGTTTAGATGATTCATCACTTGGCAATGTTACTTTGTAGAGGGAAGGTCAATGAGATGACAACCTGTTTATGTCTTCATGTACTTACTTCATGGTGAGATGGTCATAAAAATAACTATCTATTCATTGCTTGGATCTTAACTCCATGGGTGTAACGCCCCGGATTTTCACTAACTTGGAAATTGAAAGTCCTTGGGCATTACCTTCGGTGTGTCGGTTATAGGCGTACCCGCACGTGTGTTCACATGTATTGGGGACTAAAATGAATGTTTTTACCAAAGAAATGATGGAATTAGTTTAGGAGTTGGAAGATCACATGGTTCGGAAGAGTTTTCCGACGATTGGGTTGACTCGGGTATGTTGCTGTCTGTAGAAACTAAGTAAAGAACCCTGAATTATCAATCCACACGTAGATCGATGAGACCATCATGGATATTTTACCGAACCTTGGTGTTTTAGCCTATTTGAGGTATTTCAGATTTTTTGAACGGTTTAGATTTGGCAAAAACCCTCTCATTTAAAAGGCGCTATGTTTTGAAAATGCCAAAAAGTTGCGATTTGTACTTGAAGGGGAAAATCAAAATCTTTATTATTGGGATTTCAATTTTCTAGTATTTTTTATTGAATCCAAATGGGGGGTACTTTCTTGTTTACATAAATAACTTAAAGTAAATGGAAACATAAATTAAACATGACATTTACTTAAATGTTATTTTATAAATAAGGCTGACAAGTAGCCTGGACTGTATAGGAACTCATTGTGCAGGGAAGAAATCCTGAATTTTCAGAGAAAATGGCCAAGGGATGACCGGCCGACCGGTTTGACAACCGGCCGACCGGTTAGGTAGTCGGCCGACCGGTTAGGCAACCGGCCGACCAGTTATGCTGCCTCGTTTTTGAAGGAAAAAATGGGTGTACAGCGGGATCCGGCCGACCGGATCTCCGACCGGCCGACCGGTCGTGGCTGGTCGGTTATAAAATGGGGGTTGCAAACCCCATTCAATCCATTTCTCTCTCATTTCTCTCCTCCACTCTCTTCTCCCCTAAACTCCTAAGCCCTCCTAGCTCTCTTCCTCCCTTCTCAAACCTCCTTTCTTCCTCAAATCCTCCTCCAACCGTGGAAATCTCCAATTTCCAAGCTCGCTCCGGCCTCCACCTCCGTTCTCGCGTCTTCTCCGGCCAAAATCAGGTGGCTTTGGGGTCGGATTCACCTCCCTATGCTAGGTAAGGTGTTTCTCTACTTCTTCTTTTCCTCTTCCTTCCATTTTCTTCATCTTTGGACCATTAGGGTTAGAAACCCTCGTTGGATTCATCCAAACCCTAGGGTTTGCTCATGTTGGGGCTTGGGGTCCCGGCTGTTGTATTGGTGCGGCCCGTGCGTTGTTGAAGTCGTGATCGGGCAAGGCCCCATGTGGATGCCGTCATGCTCCAACTCTGGCCCGATTCACCGAATCGATTTGGGATTTTCCCAAATCCTAGATACCAAAACCCTAAACCCTAATTAAACACTTAATTAGATTAAACCTTAATTGATTAACGCTAAATTTGCGATTCATTGTAGGTAATTGAGGTATTCCCCAATTTTCGGCGTTCGGACCGTATTTGGATCGCTCCGGCCTCATCCGAATCGAGTAATTTCGATTCCAAGGTGAAGATCTACCCTCAAGCTTATTCTCGACAAATCTTAATTAATGATTGGTTGAATTTATACGTTAATTGTTGATGTGTGCATAACATGTTCGATGAATGCCTCTATGGTTGTTTGATTGATAACATGCTCGATGAAATGCCTGAATGATGTAAATTTACAATATTGTAATATATTTATGATTGTGGATGTATGTGGCGCCCTGTGTCATCTGGGCTATGTCATCCGGGTCCTTTAGATCGGTCGGGCTAGTCGGTCGGGCCAGGTGCTTAGATATGTTTATGATTAGATATTTAATAACCTAAGTTTCTATTATAATAAGGTATCTGTTGCTTTGGATTAAGCTCTGAAAATCGTTAATATAGTGTACTGCCTGCCACTGGGTTGGCAGTCAGGGACTTATTCGATCGACCAAGCGGGACACGGTCGACCGATAGTGGCCATTGTTGGTTTATCGTCGTCCACTTGGGTCCACCGAATAAGCCCCGTTCAAAGTTAATCATTATTATGTTTGACTGTTGAATCACATCCTATGGAATCTAGAATACCATCATTCCCACTGTGAATAGTCCACTTAAAACCATATTGCGACTCGATCCACCAAGTCTCATGAGCCAGGCATGGTGGTATGGGACACCGTGTTTGAGCTGTCGACCTACGCTGGGGTGGTGCCTCCCCGTAGTGACCAGTGAGCATTGACAGGGGTGACCGATTGTTGTTCGAATGACCCTTGTGACAAATGTGATCTTCGCCGATGTTTGCGTGCCTGTGCACCATTCGAACTACCCGGGCGTGCATTGGGATAATTCCGAGTGAAACGCCCGCACCTCTGAATAAATTAATCGTATTTGATATTTGGGATATGAGACCTTCCATTTGATTTGGTCGTGGCTGACGAGTCACGGTCGAACCAGGCTTTCATGGTAGGATAACTCAACTTTGGATCGAGGGGTTACTGGCGATGATTGGTTACGCATCACAGGGAGCCAGATAGTCCCGGTTAGACTTTACGATACGATGTGGTATTCTAGCTTCACCAATTTGCTGGATGAATTGGACTAATAAATACTTTAATTAATCATGCATACATGACATTGCATTTGAGGGGGACTCGTGTAGCCTGGTTGCTTGATGTGGCGCCAGCGCTATCTTGAGCACCTCATGTCATTTCTCTGTGTCATTCGGGCTGTGTACTCAGTCACGACTTACGACCTGCTAGACAGGTGGACTGTGGATTCTGATACCAGTTGGTCGGCCCAGAGCTTGCCCGGGACATGCATTGTGTGCGGAATCATGACATCCATGCATTTAATCAACTAGCCTAGGATTATATGATTTGTATGTGGACATTACCTAAACTTGATTGATTTGACAACACGCTTAAGAATAATATACTTATATAAACCTGTTTATAATTTAAATATCCCGAGTCTAACTTTGGGGTTATTTCTTCACTATGTTGGTGTTTTGACGCCTTCTATTTGACATATGCAGATGTCTCAAGAATAGGACCAGTTGGTGGCGCGCACGGGCGCCTCAGTAGTCTTCTAGCTTCGTCCCTCTTGGTAGTTGTATTTTTCCTTCCTATTACATCTATTGTGATTCGTATAATTCTCATATGGGCTTACACTGCGATTAAATTGTTTATCTAGGGTGTTAGCCCTATATTTTTAGATTTAGTTACCTCCACTTTGCTTATGATCCGCTAATTGAAATGCGTTACTCTAATTAATTGTGAATGGAATGAATATAAATCTGATTGATGACACACGTGGGTGCATTTTCCACGTGTGGCATTCCTAAAATAGCATTTTATTTAGTTAACACTCGGGAACTCGGGATCAGAATCTCCGTACTCGGGTGCCGAAATTTCGGGTTGTTACAATGGGTAAGGCTATCGTGTGATAACCACTTGTTCATAGCTCAACTGAGCTTTGTGGCAAGACAACTATAATTAAACAACAATTTGTTTGTAACTTAATTGAACTTCATAGTGAGATGGTCGAGCGTTATATCTAAGCACATGGTAAAATGGTCCCACTAGCCATTTGTTTGAGACCTAAAGATCTTCCTAAGTCACACAACGTACTTGCAAACATAGAGTGCCTAGACATAAAATGCCTAACTAACTTATTTTAACTCACTCAATTCAGACTAGTTTTGTAGCATTGCGCTAGCTTAGCATTGGATGAGTTTGATTAAATAATAATAATAATATCTACAATACATGTTCATGGTGGACGAAAGATAGGCAGCATTGCGTTGAAAGAGTGGTTTTATGATATATTACTGATAGAGGAGTTAATATATTACTCTGCAAAATACCATAATGATCACAAGGAAATTCGGGTTCATCTATTCCATGTAGAATCGGCCGTCCATTTCCCCTTTTCCAAAGAGAAATAAGGACACGGATTGGCCAACAATACCAAGGAGCTTGTGGAAAAGTTCTATGGCCCGACAATGATGTTTGTACTTTATCTACACTATCTATCTATTTTCTAGCTTATTTTAGAATTCGGGCTTAAAAATGAAGCAAATCCAAAGCTCAAGTACTGGACCATAAGCAAGAAATAGTGAGGATTGAACACCTATCATTGAAAACATTGTATGGGCCACAAAAGTTTTGGATTAAGCTGATATTTGTGTTTCCCTTTATTCATGGCTATGAGACTGTATGAATAGGTTAAATGGCAAATAAACATTGAGTGGGACCAAAGAAATTTTCAACGTAAGCAACCCCCTACTATTTCTTATGTTGTAGTCAACTCAGGCTTTAGATCTGCCTTATTTTTTAAGTCATGCCCTAAAATCCCCGGCTATTTCCTATGTTGCGGTTTACTTGAGCTTTATAACTGCCTCATTTTTTGAATCATGCCCTAAAGTACACGACCAAAATGGATGGACCGTATAAATAAAACACATACATCATGGTGGGGCCGAGAGACCTTTTCTACCAGCTACCTCGCTGGTGCATGGGTCACCAGCCAATCCGCAACCGAGAAATATGAGGGAGGCTCTTTCCTGCCCCATCAAATGATGATCTATTCCAAGCCATTCATCTAGAGGATCCCACAGCGGATGAGCCATGTCCAAAATCTCACTGATCAGATCCATGCACGCTGTCCATACCGTATGCGCAGTACCGTGGTTATAATCCCGAACGGGAAAATGCTAACCGTCCGATCAAAAAGAGCGTTGACTGTTGACTGCGGACCATTACCTTGTCTTTCAGTTTGCATTTGTACGTAACTCATCTGGCAGGTCAGAGTACTGATTTTCTGATATCCTGTGGGTCCACGGATCAAACGTCGCATTGACGTGTTACACGCGTCTAGGTTCGTACCAAGGACAGATATTGTCTACCGGTCAAGGACAGCCGAATTATCGCCAAACGAATGCGAGAAATTCAGAATACCGGCCATTTCCTGCCATCGGGATTGTGTAGTAAACTCTGCCCATCTATTTTTACAGCTCAGGACATGAGCCCAAAATTGAAGCATATCCCAAGGTCAAGTATACCATGCTACAGAGAAAAAAAAAAAAAAAAAAGTGGGATAATGACATCCAGCGTTGAAGTCTTCTTAGGGCCTATAGTGATGTTTATTTATCATTCAACTTATTTATAAAGTTATATAAACATGAATGAAGGAAATAATAATAATAATTACACACACACACACTCAACTACTCCTAAAAAGTTTTCAATGGTAGACATTCAATTATCAATGTTGCCACTAGAAAGTGGGTAAGGAAATGCCTACCATTGAAACCTCTGTGGTCTACTATGATGATTTTATGCCATCCAAACTGTTGGTAAATGAAGCAAAAAAAATATTAACCTAGCCAGAACTTCTATAACTATACAAATGTTTCAACAAAAGATGTTCAATCCTTACTATCTCCAGTCTTGTAGCCAACTTGAGTTTTGAATCTGAATCATTTTTGGGCTTGTCCAAACATGATCTAGAAAATAATGGACAGAGTGTATTTCTCACAAACATCACAATGGGCCCCACTTACCTTTTGACCACAACAAGTTCCTTTGAGGAGGTGATCGATTTTTCGAACGCTTTTGTAAATACATGTAGATAGGTTATTGTTACTTGTAGTCCATGTTTGGAAAGAGATGTAAATGAGCATGTATTTCTCCTTGGATATCAGTCCAAAAGGGCTGACTTTACTTTGTAGGCCTCAAAGATATGTAACTTATCCATGCCATCCATCTATTTAACCAAAACATTTCAAGGCATGAGCAAAAAAAAAAAAGGCAAATCTAAAGTTCAAGTGGACCACACCACAGGAAACAATAGTCCTAAGGATGTCCACCATTGAAAGTTGTTTCCTTCCTAGGGTCCACATTTGATGTTTGTTTGTGATCTAACTCGTAAAATAATAATAATAATAATAATAATAATAATAATAATAATAAACATGGTTAAAGGGAAGCACATATATCAGCTCCATTCAAAACTTCTGGGGCCCCCCTAAAAGTTTTCAACAACAAGTGGTCAATTCCCATCATTTCCTGTGATGTGGTCTACTTGAGCTTTGGATGAGCCTCGTTTTCTGGATCATGCCCTAAAATGAGCTGGCAGAAGGGATGGACAGCATAGATAAGTCACGTACATCACAATGGGCCCCACACTATTTATGCTTTTTGCCTTAGTGATAGACTACATTAAAAAGTAGCTTATCAACTAGGACGGTCAATGGACCAAGCTGGGGTAGGTCTCGGATCGGATGTTGATCTGCTCTGGGCTGGCCCTATTTAAAATTCTGATTTTTCAAGCCCGAGCCTAGCTCATTGACACCCCTACTACATATCAATATTACATTTGAAAGTATTCTACAAATACAAAATTAAATAATTATTATCTATTTGCAGGTATTTACAGGGGATTTGAGAAATCAAACACTCCCTAAAGAAATTGCCTTTTCGAAAGTGAATTGCATGCCACCTCGGTAGTGGAGGACCATGATGTTTGTGAGAAATCCACCTTGTACATCCATTTTTTCTGGCTCATGCCAAGACATGAGGCAAAAAATGAGGCACTTTCAAAACTTGTGGGTTACACTACAAGAAAGAGTGGGGATGGAATGTCTACTACAGAGACATTGCTAAGGCTACAAAAGTTTTGGACTGGGGCCTATTTGGAGAGTGGATTTAGAACCCCCTGGATTTGAAACCCCCTGGTTGTGTTTGACACCCTAGATTTGGAATCTCCTGTAATCCAAAAGTATTATATTTACGGGGGTTTGAATTTAATTATTAAATCAGTTTTAATATCCCTAATTAGTGTACCTATGTAATGGTTGGCACAATGGTTGTAATAAGCCCGTTGAAATATATACTTAGGCTGAAAATGATGAAATTCCAAGTCTTAGATGGGCCACAAGCACAAGATCATATCCGAATGACCAACCAACGATTTTAACAGTTGATTTACATGGACAATGTTTGGATGGCACAGATCTTCCTATTAAAGTAATTTTAGTGATGCAATTGACAATCTGATTGTTTTGGGATATCATCAGTGGTCCATGTGCTCAATAGATTAGTAGCCTAGTGACACACATGTTACACATGTGACTCTTGGAAAGATTTTAGATGTAATCATAGCTTCCATCTTAAATTTCAAACCCCTCATTGAGGGGATTTGAAACCCCCAGTTGTTTTATGTGCCAAACACACCAGGGAATTTTAAACCCCCTCAAATCCCCCCAAATCAATGGTGCCAAACAACCCCTAATAACTTATTCTAATGGGAATGACCTAGCATATAAGCATAATGATCAACCCTGAGAAGTTTTCATTCTTAATTGTGTGGCTTATTTGAGTTTTGAACCTGCCTCAATTTTCTAAAAAATGGACTGGCAGCATGGATTTCTCACAAACACCATAGTGGGTTACACTTAGCTTCCAACAACAGCAGGAACTTCCACTGCGATTGCACAGGTGAGCGGCTAAGTAAATTCTATAAGGCCCACAATGATGTATGTGTCTTATCCATGCCATCCATCCATTTTCCTAATTCATTTTAGGGCATGAAATTAAAATTGAAGCACATCCAATGCTCAAGTGGACTACACCATAGGAAACAATGAGAATTCAACACTTACCATTGAAAGCTTCAAGGGTCCACAGAAGTTCTGCATCAAGCTAATATTCATGTTTTCCTTTCATCCATGCCCATGTGACCTTATAAACAGGTTGGATGAAATATATATATATATATATATATATATATATATATATATATATATATATATATATATATATCTTATGGGCTGCAGGAAAGTTTTAGTGTGGACATCATTATCCCTGTTGTATCTTGAGTTGTGGTCCACTTGAGCTTTAGATATCCTTTATTTTTTGTCTCATGCCCTAAAATTGGGGACACGGTTTGGCCTAGTGACCCCAACACCAGTGGTAGAAAAGTTTCTACGGTGGGCATCATTATTCTCGATGTATCTTGGCGTGTGGTCCAGTTGAGCTATGGATACCCTTCAATTTTGGTCTTATGCCTTAAAACTGCGGTACAGTTTGGCTAGTGGCCCTAACACCAGCTCTTAATTGGTGTTAGAGCTTTGTAGGCCCCACTATCCACTATGTTCATCCATTTTTCTCCAACTCATTTTAGCGCATGATCCAAAAAATGAGGCAGATCCAAATCTTAGGTGGACCACACCACAGGAAACCATGGATACCAATACCAAAAAAGTTTTAGATCAAGCTGATATTTTTGTTTCCTTTCATCCAGGCATGTCTGACGGATTGTATGGCAAATAAAATGACAATAGGCCTTAGGAAGTTTTAATGGTTGAAGATCAATTAACACTGTTTTCCCATGGTGTGGTCCACTTGAGAGTTGAACGTGCCTCATTTATGGGCTCATGCCCTGAAATAATATGGCAAAGTGGATGAACGGCGTGGATAAAAATATACATCATGGTAGGCCCATGGAGCTATGACCCCAGCTAGCTGGCTGGTGTTGAGGTCACTAGCCAAACCGCTTACGTATGCTTGCGTACTGAGTTACTTATTTTGCAATCCACGTCCGTTGCTGGCAATCTGCGCTGGGTTTCTCGGGAGCACATCCCGTGAGCCCTAATGGGGAGAGATTTGATTGGGGGCATATGCCTCTCATTGAGGATAGGGCTTTGGTGGATCCCAGTGGGACCCACCTTGATGCATGTACCTCACATCTCCACTGTCTATCTGTTTTGACAGCTCATTTTAGGGCACTACGGTCACAAATTGAAGCAGATCTAAATCTCAGGCGACCACACCATGGGAAAAAGTTGTGATTGAATACCCACCATTAAAAACTTCTTGAGGGCGACTGTAATGTTTATTTCCCATCCAATAATTGTTGATGAGGTCACAAAGACCTGATGAAGGGCCACACAAATATCATATTGATACAAAACTTTTGTGGCTCATAAGAAGTTTGCAACTGTTAATCACCAGTTTCCTGTACTGTGGTCCACCTTAGATTTGGATCTGCTTCATTTTTTTCGGACCATACCCTAAAATGAACTCTAAAAACTGATGGACGGCATGGATTTAAGGAATATACATCACGGTGGGCCCCACAGTTAGGGACACACCGATCGGGGGTGGATCCACCGAAGCCGCGTCCGCTCATTAAAGGGGAGCATGGACGCGACTTGCCTGTAATCCTATGCTGCCGCAATCCCATGTAACCTTAATTCCTGTTCACCCTCATTTCAGAACATGAAACCCAAACACATGGGGCTCCAAAACTCAAAATGGCCACAGGCAGGAAGCCGTGGGCGTTAAAACTATCCTGAAGCCCTCCGTGATGTTTACATGCCATCCAACCCATCCATAAGGTGATTACCACATGAAAACACAAATATTAGCCCATCGTCGGAAATGTACCTTAGAACGTTTCAGTGGTGGGCGTTCAATCCCCACTGGAGTGGCCTACCTGAAGTTTGAATCTCCCTCATGTTGGGGCTCATGTCCTTAGATGAGCCAACAAAACAGGTGGATGGAGTGGATATTGTTTGGCTCAAATTCGGTGGTATAATTTGTGTGTCGGATGTGCCAAATCCGAATGTAACTTGAATCAGACCAAATGGCTCTAGGCATTAACATAGACCAATTAAAATCGTATATGTGAAGATCGTCGTCTATCTAATCATCTGCTATAGAGACTCAGGTGATTTGTGAAATGGGAGAGTTTGTCATTTTAATGAGTTTTTTTTTTTTTTTTCTTTCTTTCTTTCAGGTGAAAAAAATTTCAATTAAGCACATAATAGCTTACATTGTTCAACCATATAATAATATGAATAAAAGATAAGTTGAAGTCGATAATATTTATATCACATTTCTAATTACAATCGGTGAAAGGATAAAAGTAAATAAAACAACAATCCATTCATCATCGAGTAAAATGTTAGGCTTCGTAGCAAGAAGGTTGTTAGGCATGAAAGTTGGATCATCTATTCAGCTGGTTTCATGGTAAGACAGTTGTCAAGAGATGATAATTTATTTATCATGTAGTTAAGTTTCGTTATACGAGAAAATTGGGTTCATGGAAATGGTCGTATATTCGTTACTCAGATGGCGTAAACTAAATTTAGTAGGAAAGATGGTCGATGGTGAGAGAATCTTTAACAATCTATTTGATGCACCACTAGGCTTCGTAGGTGAGATGGTCATCAATGACGATGATTTGTTTGCTACCCCGCATGGTTGGGTTTTGTAGGCGAGATGACTGTTGACGTCAAATTCTGGTGACAGGTTCCTCCCAAGTGTACGCCCTCCTCGATGCTTACTTCCCTCCTAAAACCTGAAAGCCAAACAAAGAAAACTAAGGGTGGCCGGCACTTGGCCGTTAGCCCTCCAAAGCTTAAGTTAGAGATGACTTGATAGTAAGATGAAGTGTGAAACGTAGGCGTAGAGATTACGTACATTTATCATATGTGGGGCCATGTATTTATGCAGATTCAGATGATCTAGTCTGTTACACAAACCGTTAAGATTACTGCTGATTTGGGGGAATAAGGAGCTTATCCCGTTAATCCTCAGATAAGCAGATGGTATAATCAATTTAAATGTCTAACTGATTACGCTCCTTGATGGAGGCCCCCAATGGTCCGGAACTGTGAATAGAAATAAGCCAAAGACGGCCCATATGAGCTGTTGGTATTATGAGACGGGGAACGGTCCCCAGTGAACGACCAGCGACTAAGGGTGCCTGGATTTGGGAATATCCTTGTTTGTAGAACAGGAGCAGAGCTGCTCGAATGATGATGTCGACTAAGAGCAGAGCTGCTCGAATGACGGAGGTGTTCCCTCCCGACGACCAGCGACCAGTCCTGCTCGCACATTCGGAATGTATAGGGAGTCACAAGTTTGTGCGATGTACAAGACATGACCAGGTAGGCTCGTTAGTCAGATGGTTTGGTCGCGACTTTACGAAGTCAGAGGTGCTTGCAGGTCGTGTGTCTTCAGACTTCTTTGATGACCAACTTTATTCTACAACAGATGCTCCCCAAGTCCTTTGCGTTGAGCAGCTAAGCGAAGGACCTGTCTGCACATGTAACCACCTAGTGCTTTTTTCGGAAGAGAAGCCGTACATGATTGAGCCTGCATTTATGAGCGCCAGCTTTCCGCAGCTTTTCGACCAAGAGAAATGAAGCGACGCTCGCTACTTGTCTCGGGAGTTAATGCCCGTGCCCGTTCGACTGTCGTGCTAAACAAAGGGTCGCCGTGTGTCACTCAAATCTTGATAAAATGATTGCTTATAAATATCGGAGCCTGCGGAGGTTTTTTCATTTCAAAATTTTTGCTGGAGATAAAAAAATTCCTCCCTTCTTCTTCTATCTGTCCCTGGCGTGACCTCTTTACTGAGGTATTCCCCCTCCTTTCCTTCTTTTCTTCTATCTTCTTTCTATGGCAGGGGACTCTGATGATGAGGTCATTCCTCTGGGAGACGATACTTCGGATTCTTCTGAATCGAATAATGCCAGGGTGCCAGCGAGAAGATATTCTACCTCTAGTTATCCTTCAATAATGATGGAGGAATAGCTTTCTAGCTTACGAAAAAGATACCGGATTCCTGACTCCATCATTCTCAGACTGCCCGGAAAGGGAGAAACCCCAAATTCTCCACCGTCGAGTTGTGTGGTTATGTATGAGTATTTTTTTCGACTTGGAGCACATCTCCCCCTTCACCCTTTTGTTCTGGACATGCTCCGTATCTACAAAATTGCCTCCTAGCCAACTTATAGTAAATGGCTGGAGGGTTGTATTGAGTTCCTATGTCCTTTAGAAGCAAGCGGGGAACGGGGACTTGACTGCCGATGAGTTTTTAAAGATGTACCAATTCAAAAAGGCCCCGTCCAGTGAGGGGTGGTACTACTTATGTTACTAGCACCAGGAGAATTTCATCATGGGGAATCCCACTTCGAACTATCCCCGATGGAGGAGGCAGTGGTTTTATGTCTCCGGTAACTGGGAGTCTGATGTGGGGTCGAACCCCAAAGAACATAATGTTAGTTGCTTCTTTGCGAAGGTGGGTGAACTTTTACTCCACTATGAAAATAGGCATGATTTCATCTTTGTTACTGAATTGATTTTTCTTATATCTTGTAGGCATTCCTACCGGGAAGAAACCTAGCTTGCAAGGAGGAATCAATGAGAAAGTCATCAAAGTCTTCAAGCTCTCAGAGGACGATAGAAACGCCAACCTCTCCCTCTCGCTTCCTTGTCTAGCTTCCTCTGGTCTCATCTCCCAGGAGGAAGCAATGGTGAACGTCGAAGAGAAGAGGGGAGTGCTGGGGGTCCTGCCTCGTCTGAAGGGCGCAGCTTCGAAGAGGCAAAAGAAGACAACAGCTGGTCCCTCCAGCCCACCTGTGCGAGCAGATGAGCCTGCTCGTGGCTCGCAGCTGCACAATCCTCCCCAAGTGAAAATGGCAGCAACCCCTCTGGTTGGTCCTCATGACTAGCCGGTAATTGATATAATAGATAACTCCCCAAGGGGTGGCAAAGCGGGGCTGAGTCACCCTTCGGGTGAAGAGGGTCGCGAGCCTACTGTAGCTCGCGAGTTGGCTCCTACTTTGGAGTCAGCTCCTGCTTGAGAACCATCTTTTGCTCTCGAGGTGAGCACTTCTGAAATTGTGGTAGCCCAGCCTTCGGGGACTGAGCTCTATACCATCCTGGCTCACTTGCATCATATTTGCAAGTTCATTTTTGAAAATATTACTCCCAAATCCTTCGGTGCTCTTCTTGAGCCTAGTCCGGAGGATCTCTCCACAGACATTGGAGTGAGGTTGATCCAGGTAAGCATGAAGCACGTCAACGTTTCTGTTATTCTTATAAAGAAACTTTTATACATTTAATAATAATTCCCTTCATTTTTTAACAGGGTTTGGACCTTACTTTGCGGACAAGATGCGACATCGACGCTGCTCATCGCATCATTGATGAAGGAGAAGAGAAGAGACAGGCCATAGAGAATGAGATCCAAGGGAGGGATGGAATAATAAAGTCTCGCGAGACTTTGATTGCCAAACTAAATGAGGAGAAGAGGATCCTTATTGGGAAGATTCAAGCTTTGACTGAAAGGTATCAGTCGCTAGATCTCAACTTCGCGAGGCTTTCGAAGATAAAGGAGAAGTCCAAGAAGGAGAGAAAGATTTTCCGTCAAGATAAGATCTCTCTCGAGGAGCAGCTCACGGAGTGCAAAGCGCGCTTCAAGGAGGTCGTCGAAGGCTTGGACAAGGAGAAGAAGGCCCTTGCTCAGTTGAAGGATGACTCCATCCATTAGGACGGAGAGAGGATGACATATGTCAAGATGGTGTCCGAAGAAGGTCCTCGTGCAATTCTGGAGTTTCGGAATTCAAAACTTTACTAAGACGAGCGATATGAGGCATACGTCGCTGGTCGCAAATTTGCGATCAGAGTTATGCAACGAATTTCTCCAACGTTCAACATGGAGGAATTTGACAATGTTACCGTCGTCGCCGCTGAAGAAAGAGCAGCGGTTGAGAATGAAGTCATGGAAGCTACTGAAGCTGCAGGAGTTCTTGAGACGGGACCTGAAGGAGAAATTCGAGCACCTCCTCCAAGCAATGAATGAGTGGTAGCGAGTTGATCCTTCTCTCTTTTTAAACAAATGTATCTTCTCCTTCTTTTTGTAATCTAAATGATTGTCGAATGAAAGGATGTTTTGCTATCTCTTCTTTAATTCATGGGAATGAATTCATGATTATTGAATATTTTACTCAATTCATGAAAATGAATTGGGCTCAATTAGGAAGGTCTTGGCGACCATGTCCGCTTGGAGATAGGTTGACCTATCAATTGAGTCTTTGACTTTGCTAAGAGTAGAAGACTTAGTCAAGAGAATGTTTATATTCTCTTCAGAGCTATTCAGGTCCAACAAGTGGAGTAGCGACCAAGTTATGGATTTCATAGTTGACCAGCTAGAATAAAAAAAATCATCGTTATTCAGATATAATCTGGTATTCACATTACGAATGGTTTATAAAAAATACCGAAGTAAATGTTCCACATGCCAAGGTTGACGTAGGGGTCTACATGGCATGTCTTCAAGATAGTAAGTTCCCGGTCGAACAATCTTGATGACTTGATACGGGTCTTCCTAGTTAGGATCTAGCGACCGAGTGGTCGTTCCGATGTTTTGCCTGAGCACTAAATCACCGAGTTGAAAAGCTCTGGTTTTAACCTTTGAATTATGATAATGAGCCATTCGCTCTTGATAAGCTGCTACTCGAAGACGAGCTGTATCCCTTTTCTCTTCTAGGAGATCGAGGTAAGTTTTAAACTTTCTTCATTACGGGCTGCCTCGTAGTCTTCTACTCGATGAGTAGGTATCTCGACTTCTATTGGGACGACCACTTCAGTGCCGAATGCCAGTGAGATCTACTATGCTATATGAAGTCAGTGTGTTTACTTAAACCTGATAATGTGGCTTTCATGCAGCATTTTAAAATTGTGGGGATCAAGCCATGCAATGCAACCTGCTTTCTTAGGTACTTAAGGCTACCACAGCATCCCGGTTAGAGAGCTATACTTCTTTTCTATATGTTCAGGCGAATAACATCTAGAAGCTAGCTCTTGTCTTGTAAGCAACCATGCCTATATTATATAATCGAATTTTGCTTACCAAAGTGGTCTTACTAAAAGGTAAGTAAGCTTACAGTTCCGTTCCAAGTGACATGGCTTTTCACTATTCCTTTCCAGAGAAGGTTGCTCATCCAGTCCAGCGGATCCATTGTTTATGCGGTGTTTCTCCCGCTAAATTGCGAGTTGTCGTCTTGTAAACTCATAAAACTTCTGGTAGGAGTTCCGGCCACATACCCTTATATTCATCAAGTTTGGTCTTCAAATGGTGCTTAATAATTTTGTTAACCGCTTCTACCTGTCTGTTAGCCTAAGGATGATATGGGGAGGTTCAAATATTACGTATCCTCCATTCTCGCAGAACTCGAAAAATGCAACATTATCGAACTGTTTTCCGTTGTTAGAAATTATAGTATGGGGGAGCCCATAACGGCATATAATGTTCCTCCATATGAATTTAGTAGTTTATTTTTCATTGATGGTAGCCAAAGGTTCCGCCTCGACCCATTTAGTGAAATAATCGACTGCTACAATTGTAAACCTGTTTTGGCCTTTCCCGGTAGGCACTGGTCCGATTATATTGACTCCCCATTGAGCAAAAGGCTAAGGGCCGTCCATCAGCATCATTTGCTCAGATGGTACATGAGGGACTGGAGAATATTGCTGACATTTATCACATTTCTTGGAGAATTCGATCGCATCTACCTTCATAGTCGGCCAATAGTACCCTTGCCTCATTGCT
The DNA here is from genome assembly GCA_003013855.2 of Liriodendron chinense. Lineage (NCBI taxonomy): Eukaryota > Viridiplantae > Streptophyta > Magnoliopsida > Magnoliales > Magnoliaceae > Liriodendron > Liriodendron chinense. The sequence continues at coordinate 2,004,389 of PVNU02000310.1, forward strand.
TTATATGCCAAAGATAGTCCCTTGAGATGATTATCGCATGCCCCCTGGTGTATTTCATCCAAAACACGGTGTGCTTCTTCTGGATGGAGACACCTTAAATACGGTAAAGTAAAACTTTTATACAACAATTTTTCGTTTTATAAGACGTACCTAGCAGCACGGTAGCGAATTTGTCGCGCAAATTTTTTATCATCTGGGAGTTGTCCGCTTTTGAAGTAAAGGATGATGGGATCCATCCAGCATGGAGATAAGTGTAATGTAGCGACTAGCTTTGGAGCAATTTGATTGATACTCAGAGTAGAGAGATGCTCGATAGGAATAGCTCATGTCAGATCAAACTCTGGAACGGAAGCTAATTTTGCTAGAGAATCTGCGAGGTTATTCTCCTCACGAGGAATATGATTTATCTCATATTTTCTCAATTTAGTGAGCAAGATGAGTACTCATGATTTGTACAAAGCCATTCGCTCTTCTTTCACCTCGAATTTGTTGAGTACCTGATTGACGACAAGCTGAGAGTCGCTGTGAATAAGCAAATTCCTTATCGCGAGTATATTTGCTAATTCGAGACCAACAATTAAGGCCTCATATTCTACTTCATTATTAGAGGCATGAAAGTCGAAGCGCAAAGCATATTGAAATTGTGACCCATCGGGAGCGATTAGGATAAACCGGCTTCACTACCAGTGGGGCATGATGATCCATCTACGTAGAGCAACCAGGTTGGCTGCTCGCTGGTCATTAATGGAAATAGGAGCAGCGAGGGTCGAATACGTAAATTCGGCAATGAAATCGGCCACGACTTGGGCCTTTACGGCAATTCGCGAGCAGAAGGTAATATCGTGTTCCCCAAGCTGTGATTACCCATTTAGTTAATCGTCCAAATACTTCAGGCTTTTGACGAACTTGCCTTAAAGGATGATTCGTAGGTACTATTATAGAATGGACCTGAAAATAAGGCCGTAGTTTTCGAGCTGCTATTACTAAGGCTAGAGTGAGTTTCTCCATATCGGAGTATCGAGTTCCAGCATTCACCATTGCTTGACTAACATATTAAATGGGCCTCTATACCCTGGAGTCTTCTCTTATTAAGGCGGCGCTAACGACTGTGGAAGATACAGATAAATAAATAAAAAGCTGCTCATGTGGAACAGGCTTGAATTTGATGGGAGGCGTGCTCATATACTATTTCAGTTGCTGAAATGCCTCCTCACATTATTGGGTCCACACCTAGTCAGTTTTTGTAGTCGTACGGAAAAGCTTAAAAAATGGAAGGCATTTATCGGAGGCACGCAAAATAAACCTGTTTAACGATATAATGAGACCAGTCAATTGTTGAACATCTTTGAAAGTGGAAGGAGATTACATTTTAATCAAGGCCTTAATCTTTTCAAGGTTTGTTTCAATCCCTCACTGACCAACCATGAACCCGAGAAAGTTTCTAGCAGAAACCCCAAAAGCACATTTTTCTGGATTTAACTTCATCTAATACTTCCTCATCAGATCGAAGGTTTCTCGGAGATCCGCGAGATGATCATTGGCTGCGACACTTTTACGAGCATGTCGTCGACATAAACTTCCATATTCCTGCCGATCTGTGTGGCAAACATTTTGTTGACTAGGCGTTGATAGGTGGCCCCCGCATTCTTGACACCGAAAGGCATCACTTTATAGCAGTATAGACCTCGATCAGTGATAAAGGCAGTATTTTGATGATCAGGTGGATGCATCATAATTTGGTTGTAACCAGAATAAGTGTCCATAAAACTGAGCAGGGTATGTCCTGTTGTTGAATCGACCGGTTGGTCAATGTGGAGAGTCGAGAAGCTATCCTTCGGGCATGCTTTGTTCAGATTGGAGTAATCTACGCACATCCTCCATTTACCATTCGCCTTACGGACGAGAACGACGTTCGCGACCCAATTCAATTAGTCGACCTCTTCGATAAAGTTGACGGCCAATAACTTTTCGACCTCAGCTTTAATCACCATTTGCCTTTCAACTGTGAACGCTTGTCGCCGTTGATGGATATGTTTAAATTTTAGGTCAACGTTCAGGCAATGGACTGCGACGTTGGGGTCGATACCTAGCATATCTTCATGAGACCAGGCGAATATATCTTGATATTTGACCAGGAAGTCGGTCACACGGATCTGAAAGGAAGAATCCAGAGACAATCTGACATAAACCCTTTCTAGAGAGGTCATCCTTAGATAGTTGAATTTCAATCGTTTCTTTTCCAGGAGTTCCTGCTTGACATGTACTCTCCCTTAGGTCCAGGTTTGTTACTATCGAAGAACTTGTTGAATCACCTGAAATCATCATTATAAGAGCTGCCTGGACATTCTTTCGATATTGTAACGAGATTTCATAACACACTAGAGCCTCCTTCTGGCTGCCTCGAACCACTCCCACTCCGACTAGAGTGAGGAACTTAATGCATAGGTAGAGGGGGTGTAGAGTTGCCCCTAATTTGGTGAGAGAGAGGCACCCCAAGATTGCATTGTATGCCGACTTTCGATTGACTACAAGAAAGTTGATGAAAATAGTAACTTTGGTCAGAACTTCACCGAATGTAACGGGGAGGTCAATACTCCCCTCTAGCGGCACAACTTTACCTCCGAAGCCGACAAGGGGGTCGAGACTGGTTTGAGCAGATTGTTGGCGAGAGCCATCTTATTGAAAGCTTTTAGATAAAGGACGTCTGCAGAGCTACCTATATCCAACATAATATGGTGAGTTAAATAATTCGATACCTTTAACACCACTACGATGGAATCTTCATAAAGGAAATAGATTCCTTCAACATCTTCGTGAGAGAAGGAGATTAGTTGATGGCTCAAGTTTATCGGGCTGGATGACTTTTCCACCCAATGGATATGCTAAGGCTTCTGGCTCGCCTTTTGAGTATATGCTTTCCTTAAGGCTCGTGAATCCCCTCCACAAGCTGGGCCACCTGCAATGGTTTGGAATTCGCCTGGTGGTTTGACATCCTCCTGTGAAGACGATGTTGTGGCGACTTTTTCCTCTGGTTTTGATGATCGCAATGCGTTGAGGTATTAGATCATTTGGGCGAACGATCTTGCCATGCAACATAGTCTTAAAGGTGTCCCTTTCAAATGAGGGCTTCAATTTGGTCTTTAAGAGATATATAATCTTGGGTGTTATGCCCATGATCATTATGGAAATAACAAAACTTTCTTTTGTCTCTCTTCTAGGGATCCGATTTCATCCTCAGAGGCAATTTAACATACGACTTATGTTTGATCTCCATCAATACCTTTTCTGGAGATCGGTTGAGGGGTGTGTAATTGTGATATTTTTTAGAATAGAACTTCTTTGGAGAGCGATCACGTCGATCATGTCAGTACTTCTTATCTGCTGGAGAAATATCTTCAGCCTTTCGCTTTTTTCCTTGGATACCATGATGAGCCAAGGCTACTTCTTTAGCGTTAATATATTTTTTAGCTTTGGCCTGAAACTCGATCATCGTTTTAGGAGGGTTTTTATCCAAGGTGAATTGAAATCTTTCGCTTGTAATGCCCGCTATAAGGGTGGTGAGACCCTTATCTTCAGTATAACCGTGAATCGAACGGTGAATTCTTTAATTGTCTCTCCATGCTGTTGCTTCAAATCTGATAGGTGAGATGCATGTTTTTTTTATACGAATGCTTTCCATAAACTGAGAAAGAAAGAGATCCGATAACTAAGAGAAGGATTCAATAGATCGTGGCTTTAGACAACGAAACCAAGTACATAATTTTCAAGAGTTAAAGAGAAGGCTCTGCACATAATTTTTCAGTTATATCCTTCCAGCTCCATGAGGGATCTATATGTCTCCAGATGCTCAAAGGGATCATCGATACCAGTATATGGAACGATGTTGGGCATCCGATATTTTTTTAGTAGAGGAGCATCTATTACTTTGCGAATAAAAGGAGGTTCAGATCGTCGGATTGTCGCCAGAGTGGATGTCGGGAGGTTAGATTGATATTGTTGTTCAATATCAGTGAAACGGTCTTCAATTTTCCTGACATCTCCTTCCCAAGGTAGAGTATAACTGGATGTCTCAACATCAAGTTGTTCTTCAGGTTAATGTTGTTGGGAAGCACTAGAGCGGATAGATTGCGGGCGTTGAGTAGGACCTTGATTGCCGTGAGGAATACGATTTGAAAGGGGGTTGGCCTGAACTTGTGGCTCATCTAGAGAATGTCTAAAAGCTGTAGGTGCAGGCTGTAATGGTAGTCCTTCTGAAGGTTGCTACGATTCGGAAAAATGTTGATCAAACCAATTAGATAGGGTTTGAAGTCCAGCTTAGAGAGTAAGGAGTGTATCCTCGACAAAGCGGATAACTTTATCGAAGCCACCAGATATATCTTGGAATGGATTCTGCATAGGTTGGCTGGGCCCTACCGGAGGAATCCCTGTTGATGCAACCTGAGGGAGGTTGGGGGTTGGTTCAAGGATATCTGGTGGGGACAACGTTTTCTTTGAACTGGAAGGATGGGTCATTTTCTTAGGAGGCATATTGGGAGGTAACAATTTGTAATGAGAATGAATTGAATACTCGTTCCCACAGACGACGCCAATCTGTTGACGTCAAATTCTGGTGACAGGTTCCTCCCAAGTGTACGCCCTATTCGATGCTTACTTCCCTCTTATAACCTGAAAGCCAAACAAAGGAAACTAAGGGTGGCCGGCGCTTGGCCGTTAGCCCTCCGAAGCTTAAGTCAGAGATGACTTGATAGTAAGATGAAGTGTGAAATGTAAGCGTAGAGATTATGTACCTTTATCATCTGCGGGGCCATGTATTTATGCAGATCCGAGTGACCCAGTCTGTTACACAAACTGTTAAGATTACTGCTAATTTGGGGGAATAAGGATCTTATCCCGTTAATCCTCAGATAAGCAGATGGTATAACCAATCTAAACGTCTAGCTGATTACGCTCCTTGATGGAGACCCCCAGTGGTACGAAACTGTGAATAGAAAATAAGCCAAAGACGGCCTATATGAGCTGCTGGTATTATGAGACAGGGAATGTCCCCAATGAACGGCCAGCGACTAGGGGTGCCTGGATTTGGGAATATCCTCGTTTGTAGAACAGGAGCAGAGCTGCTCAGATGACGATGTCGACTAGGAGCAGAGCTGCTCGAATGACGGAGGTGTTCCCTCCCGACGACCAGTACCAGTCCTGCTCGCACATTCGGAATGTATAGGGAGTCACAAGTCTGTGCGATGTACAAGACGTGACCAGGTAGGCTCATTAGTCAGATGGTTTGGTCACGACTTTACAAAGTCAGAGGCACTTGCGGGTCGTGTGTCTTCAGATTTCTTTGATGACCAACTTTATTCTACAACAATGATTATACTTAAGAATAACAATTTGTTCATCGCCCATCCATATACTTCATAAATGAGAAGGTCAAAGAAGATAATATTAATATTGTATTTATAATTTAATTATCAGAAAGACAATAGTGAAAAAATAAATGGGGATAACTAACAGCAATCCATTCATTATCCAGTAAAATGTTAGGTTTCATAGCAAGAAGGTCGTTAGGCATGAAAGTTGGATTACCTGTTCAACTAGATTCGTAGTAAGATAGTCGTCAAGCGACGATAATCTGTTTGTTGCATGGCTAAGATTCATTATGTATGGTTCGCGGGAATGGTCATATGTTTGTTACTGAGATGGTATGAACCAGGATTCATAGGAAAGATGAACAATGATGGGTGAATCTTCGACAATCTGTTCATCTCATGGCTAAGCTTCGTAAACGAGATGGTCGTCAAATGACGATTATTTGTTTGCTACTCTAAACTGCTGGGCTTCGTAGGCGAGATAGTCATCAATGACGATGATTTACTTGTTACTCTAAACGGCTGGGCTTCACAGGCAAGATGACTATTAAGAATGACAATTTGTTTATAACCCAGCTATATACTTCGTGGATGAGGAGATCGGTGGAGTGATAGTTTATTCATTACTTTGATCGAAACTTTGTAAGTGAGATAGTTGTAAGAACAATTATCTATTTGTTGCTTGGAACCTCCCTTTGTAGGTGAGACTATTATGATTTGACCAACTGGTCTTGGTTTGCAAAACATGTTCATTATGTTCCAAATGTGAATCGGTCTCTCTATGTAGGATGTATTCTCCTGAAGTTCTACATCTTGCCAGTCGATGATGTGTGAAGCGTCCCTTTCGTATTTTCCAAGCATCAATACATGGAATACATTATGAATATTAGCTAGCTTAGGTGGTAACGCAAGATGATAAGCTACAACTCCAACTCATTCGAAGGGTCTTATAAATCGAGGAGCCAGTTTTCCTTTTGTACCAAAACACATCAATCCCTTCATTAGTGAGAGATCTTTAGAAATATGTGGTCTCCTAAAGAATATTCCAAATCACTCTATCTATTTTGAGTTGTATACAGTCGCTTCTTAATAAGCTCTGCCTTCTCAGTGGCTTCATAAACAATATCCGGTCCAACCAATTCCCTTTCTCTCACTTTAATATAAGAATTTAACGCACAACACAAGTGCCCATATAATGCTTCATAAGGAATAATTCTAATGCTTTCCTGATAACTATTGTTGTACGCGAATTCAACAAAATGTAATTATCATCCCAACTTCCTTTCAAGTCAAGGGCACATGGACGTAACAAATCTTCAAGTATTTGATTAACTACACGTTGTCTGTCCATTTGACTGTGGGTGATAAGCCATATTATAGTCCAACGTGGTACTCATGGCTTCTTGTAAACTTGTCCAAAATCATGAAGTAAAGCATGGGTCACGATCTGATACAATAGAACTCGGCACTCCATGTAGTCATACAACTTCTTTAATATATAATTTAGCAAGCACGTCCATCGAGTAATTAATGCGAGTAGGAATGAAATGCATTGACTTTGTCAGTCGATCGATGATCTCCCATATAGAGTCATGTTTCTTCTGAGTTAACGGTAGTTCAACTATGAAATCCATTAAGATGTGGTCCCATTTCCATTTAGGTACTTTTAAGGGTTGTAATAAACTAGAGAAATTGTTAAGCCTTGAATTATGTATATTTATCCTCAATTTCATGCTTAATTTACATGAATTGATGTAGTTAAAGAACTAACTTAATCATGTTTTCATGTTTACAGGAGATCAAGAGAGATTAGAGAGAATGAAAATTAAGAGCACTTATTTAAGACTCAAGCCAGCCCAAGATAAAAAGTTGGAAAAGGAAGGCTTTGAAGACCAATGTTTGAAGTGCGAAAGATAAGGAAAGCACCAAAGTTTGGATGGTCCGACCATCTGGTCAGATGGTCCTACAGAAGAAACAGAATCTGGCTAAACTTGCTGGATGTAGAAAAGTCCATAGTCGGATGGTTTGACCACTCTATCGAATAGTCCGACAGCACAGTCAGATGGTCCGACAAGACTGTTGATCTGATGAGTTACTTGCTGAATAGATGGACCTTCCGTCAATTGGTCTGACACTAAGGTCGGACGGTCCAACTGCCGAGGCAGTGTGCATAATTCCTTACGCAAATTGAGGCGGTGGTTAATTTTTCTATAAAAGGGAGACGTCCCAGAGGTTCTAACATCATCTAAGACGTGCTGGAGAAAAAGTAATCCATCGTGGAGGAGTTCTACATCAAGTTTTCTTCTAGTTCTAGTTATAATTTTTTATGCTTTTTTAGAAATTTTAGTTCAAACATGTCTATGTTGAACTAAACCTCTTAGTTAGGGCTAAGATGTGAATCTTATAGTTTACTTTCAATGCTTTTATTCAACCCAAGTTTCCTTTTTACACTTTAATGATGAACACGGTTTGATTCTAATTTAAATAAAGTTGTACTTTTAGTTTTCTTTGATCTTTTAATAATTTTGGGCTCATTGGATGCTTAGAGGTTCTAAATCTAGTTAACTTAGTTGTTTTACATTGTTTAAATCTATACAATTCATTGATCTATCATAAACTACAGGCATGATAGAAGTTTTGAATTTCCTATGCTCTAGAATTGGTTTCTAATGTGGGAACTATTTTAATACCAAAGTTTATATATTTTATGAAATTCTGGGATGAAGAGAATGGTTTATTAATCATAGTTTGATTAAAGTTAATATTATAGTTTTAACTTTAATCTAATGATAGGATTTAAGGAAAACTATTATTACGATTTTACATGTTTTGAAGAAGGATTGGCTTGTATAATTCAAGGAATTAAATTCCTTGCGTCCAATGCCTGAGCTTGTATAGAGGAAACTATGTTGATGAATGTTTTAGTTTTCTCAGATTGATATAATGATTTAATTGCTCTATTTTCCTGTTGGATATGATGAACCTCTAATTTCAGTTGGGATACTATGAAACTTAGTTAAGTTAATGCATTGAGAATAGCTATAAGTGGATCTTTGGTGCTTTAATTCTTTTAGTATATTGATTTCATCCTTTTTAATTCACCACTTTAACTCACACATTCTACAATTCTAGTTTCTCGAATTTAATTCTTAATTCAATTGCAATTCTAAGTTATTTTAAGAATATCTTGTGAATACCTACATAAATCCCTGAGGACAATCTTGGTCAAAATCGAATTATTACTACATTGCGGCCTTATGCTTGGGGCTGACAAACATGGATTCTAATAATCATCCTTCACTTGCGGACAAGTAAAAATTGAGATACATACTTGTCTATATCCTTCTTCATATTTTACCACCAAAATGATACATTCACATTCTGATACATCTTAATACCCCCAGAATGAATTGTAAACTTAGATCGATACGTTAAAAAAAAATCTTCAACTCCGGAACATCAAGCACACACATACGATTACGTTACTGGATACCTTTATTTTCCCAAATCTTTTATTTTGATGTATCTTTATCCTAATGTTTAGTCACCATGTTTAGAAACCACTCATCATTCCCTCGAACTTCAACGATCCTTTCCTTTAAGGTCTACTTTATCATTATATTGTTGAGATAAATACGTCGTTCTTGAAATTATAACTTTACTTCAAATTCATTTATAAAATCCAACATCTCCCATTCCTGAACCATTAGTCTCATTATGCTTTGTTGCTTATATTGCTTTCTACTTAGAGAATCTACTATCAAATTCCCCTTGCCAGGATGATAGGATAGTTCAAAATCATAATCCTTCATATATTCAACCCATCTTCTGTCTCTCATATTTAGATCGTTCTACGAAAACAAATAATGAGGGCTCTTATGATCGGTGAAAAGATCAAATCATGGACCATAAAAATAATGTTTTCAAATTTTAAGGGAAAATATAATGGCAGTTAAGTTCAGCTCATGGGTTGGACAATTGCACTCATGATTCTTCAACTGCCTTGATGCATATGTTACTACATTGTCTTCTTGCATCTACACTAAATCGAGGCCTAAAATCAATGCATCGGTATATACCACAAATTTTACTCTCTCGAGAAAGAATAGAATAGGAGTCAAGGTTGAAAGTAGCTCCAGTTCAATAAATATTTCTTCTCACTTCTCCGTCCATTTAAAAAAGTGTACAATTTAAAGGTGGAAATGTCATGCAGTGAGGTTTGGTTGGCTGTTAGACACATGTCTTCTCTTGATTGGCCAAAGAAGTGGTAAAACTTATAATTTCATAGAGACCTGAGGGTAAATAGTAATCTCGGTAACAGAAATTAATTTTTTTACTTAGGGTACGAATCTCAATGCAGTTGACCTAAATAAGATCCTAAAGATTCATGTGTGACCTTTTGGATATCATGGTTGACTTTTTATAAGGTAACAGAAATCTAATTTCCACTACCCAGTGTACTCACATTTCTACACGCAGGTTGCTTGGTGGAGATCCTAGGTCCATCAGTGGGTTCAGATTAAAAAAAAAAAAAAAGTGTCAACGGAAATCTGATTTCCATTGGCATGGATTTTTGCACTCTTAACTTGTTTTGCTGGGTCCATATGGTCATGTAGGGTCCATTTGTCATTTTTTACTAGCTTATAGGTGGTACGGTGGATTTGTGGTAAAAAGGTACCTAATTAAAATTTCCAAATTGCTAGTTTCCTCGGGGTTTGCCATCAGTTTCAATTTTACCTCAAGTGCAAAGTTTATCACGATAGGGTTTCTACATTGAAACATTTGAATGATTACAGAATTGACCAATATGTCTCATGCTCAACTACTAGTGTTACCATAAGAGTGATATAAGCAATCTAATGCCTAATATATCACGACAAGAAACCTCATATCCACACAAGTAGATTCAAAATTAAGTTTCATATAACATGAATGTCCTCTGATAAAAGCTCTAAATGACGGTTATTATGGTGAACATTTTTCTACTATTGACTAAGACGTCTCCTATTGAGATTTTATGTTAATCTCAAATTAAAAATTTCAGTAATAGGAAAAATTTGAAAACCAAAATCAAAATAAGGACAAGTTAAAGCACGTGTTGAATACATTGTCCTTAAAGTATTATTTTTTCCTACTCAAAAATCGAGTCTGCTGATAGGTTACAAGAAAATTGCTTCCAGGATACGATGAGCCTTTTGTGATTCTAAGTTCAGCAAAAACTAAGAAATCACTATGGAACTCTTCTAACACTTATATGGCAGATGAAACAACAATTCTAAATTTGATAAAGAAGAAAACAAATCTGTGAAGAAATTAGACCACTGCATTGGTCAAGATGTCATGAACAATTTTATTCTAAACCACTTATTCGAAGAGAGGATTTGAGCTATTGTTTTGATTGAGAGAGACATTTGTGTTTGCTGTGTTGTTGGAATGAACCGTCTTAGCTCTCATTTTATAAGCAATAGTAGCTTAGGAGTTATGGTCTAGGTCCATCAATATTTTGGACCGTTTGTAGCTATTAAAGAAACTAGCCGTTATATGACAGTTTTTGTCCATTTTTATAGTTGTTGGAGATATGCTGCATGTTAGCTGTTAAACCGCAACTAGCCGTTATTTAGCCATTTTCTGACCGTTTGTAGTTGTTGGGCTAGCCATATGCAACAGTTTATGAATGTGCCGGACCGTTTCTCTATGAGTAGTTATAAAGGGTCCCTTTAATAGCTCTACGGCCCCTTATAAAAGGCACAGAGATCTCTCTATTAGATCTCTTCCTCACAACCCACTACAACTCCGAACCTAGTCCCCTGGCCCATCACTTAGCCCATAATCGCAAAGCGAATTGCACTAGGCTCGCTTCGGTTTGCGAGGGAGCAACCCATCTGTGACACATACAAAGTACGCCACCAGTGCCTCTACAGCCACACTGCCTCACATGCCCATGCCCTCACACCGAGTCCGAGACTGTGCCCATGCCCTATGTTCCAGTGTGAATAGTTCTCTCTCCTATCATGAAACTATAAGGTACTACAACCTTATCTTATAAACCAGAATTTTTTCTTCATCCTTTTCCAACATAGGACTACTCAAAAGTAAAAAAACCAAAACTTTTTCCAACCTTTTACATATATTTTATATTTTATACTTAAAATATTTTTTAATCAAAAGATTTTCAACATCTCCGGTGCATAAAGTGTACCTCATTTCATTTAACTGTATGAATAGGGAACAACTCACCATAGGGATCTAGTGTTAGCAGCTTAACCAAGCCTTTCAATTACATCCATCACTAAGTAGTATCTCCAGGTCAGTTTCATCCATTCTATAAATTTTGAGATTTTAGAAACCTAAGATTATCAAGCAGGTATCCATTAGGGTTAAATCACAATTTGATTATTGTCTAAAATTCTCATTTCCATCGCATTTCTGAAAAATCCAACATCCAAGCTTTGAAAATCTTCGTGCACGGGTCCTAATCCACCATACACAACACAAGTAGCTTACAAATTAACAGTATGTATAACCAACTATATGAATGAAAACTTGATTGTGTTCAAGGATCTATCCAATCATGGGATCTTGCGTAATTGGATTCATCAGTATATATCATCTAGGTCTAGCTTGCATTCCAATCGAGCAAGGGCGTGAGGCCTGTGAAAATCAGGTGGAATCACCTATTCTTCTTCTGATCACCATCATCTTCATCTTCATCCTCATCATCATCATCAAGGAAAAGCTCTCCTCGGCCATTGATGCTTTTTGGTGTGCCTTGTTTACACATGACATGTTGATGGTCAAATCATCTATCTAGACCATCCATTAGGTTCACTGCACTCTTGAGTCACTTTGAGAAACATATATTGATTCAAGGATGCTAAGCTAATTACACAGGCCTCTTTCTTTATAATCATTAGTTTTCCAACCAATGGAATAGATGATTACAGTCATATGATCAAAATGGTTCCTTGAAGACATGTTAAACTGATGTGGACCATTGGATATTTTGTCTGATGGGTGTGAATGTCTCATTATGGCCCATCGTAAGTGTGGCGGACCAAATTCACGGTATCGAATTGATGATTTGTCTTCCACACCTCTAAAACTACCAAGCATATTAAAAGTAAAAACATTGCCCTTAAGTTAGCCCCTTACTATTATTAGTATTCTGCATGCAGAGGTGCAAAAGAGTTGGGTTGACTTGATGGATCAATAGACCTGACTTGAGATTAAACAGGTATGGATTGAAAATTTGGACCCATGGGGCGAGTCTAGGTACAAAAGTTCAGCCCGGATTGGGGACTATACCCCCACCAGACCTAGCTAGAGATGGATGGTCCTTTCAGGAGATTTGTGTGGCTTACCATGATGTATGTCTTATCTACGCCATCCATCCATTTTGACAGATCATTTTAAGCCATAAGCCCAAAAGAACACAGATTGAAGACTCAAGTAGACCACTCCATAGGAAGCGGTGGAGATTAAAAGTTGACCATTGAAAACTTCTTAGGGGACACAGAACTTTTGGATCAAGCTGATGTTTATGTTTTCACTTAATAGAGGTCTATGTGACCTTATGAACCAGTTGGATGGCAAATAAATATCTTAGTGGGCCCTAGGAAATTTTCAACAATAGGAATCCAATTCCCACTGCTTCCTGTGATATGGTCCGCTTGAGCCTTCAATCTGTCTCCTTTTTGGGCTCATGGCCTAAAATGATATGTCAAATGGATGGTTGGCATGAATAAGACATATATATCACGGTGGGCCTCGCAGATCTCCTGGTGGGGGTAGTATCTAAGCCATGGATGAGATGGTTTGCCTAACAAAAGTGATTCTTTAGAATTATAAGCAAATCATGGTGTGGACCCTAATAAAATAGATGGATCAAATTGTCACTTGGTAAATGATCTTGACCAGTCATATTTAAGGGAATTGATTAAATGGTTAATCTTTTTTGGATGAGTGTGATGTTTTCATGGTAGCGCATGAAATGCTTGTTGGAGCTAATGAACAGTCTAGATCAATGGACCGGACTGTGTAATCATCCCAATGCAACTAGAAGAACTATAACTTGTAGTACTATAAGCACACCCTTGAGGGGGAAGCTTGATTGGTGGGGAAACTATAATAAGTTAGGGGTTGTTTGGCACCTTGTATTTGAGTGTATTCGAGAGGATTTGTGGACATTTTGCCTCATATCACTCATTTGACGACAAAATTCAAAAGTAAACGAAATACCCAGCTTTATTGTATTTTGAAATCTCACCTTTATGTTATGATTTTAGTGTATTTAAACTGAAATTCCTTTGGCCTGCGACCCTACGACTCAATAGACTCACAAGAGTTTCAACATCACGTCATGGGTTAGAGCACCCATTGTGGTGTGAGTGTGTGCAAAAAAGAAATAGAAAAAAGAAGTGAAATTTATTTTTCAACTCCATTTGAGTTTAGGTTGGGTTCATGTGATAAACTCGGTTAAAGTTAAGTCAGGTCAGGTTTAGCTTGGTCCAATTAATTTTAGTAGTAAAATTAAATATATTTAATATATATATAGATTATTCTAACAAAAGAAATAAGGTTTCTTAATCTAGGCAAATGCAAGAGAACCCGTTTGTGCACCATGTGCATCTCAAAGTGGCATGTGTGTGAGATTTAATCCATCCGATCGGGCAGGGCCCAACCATTTAAATACTCATATTTCTCCAAAACCCAACTAAAAACCTGATTCCAAACACCCTATATACCCAACCGGACTGATGGGCTTTGGGTCCTCAAGATCTAGATTGGACCAGCAAGTCCCGAACCCAGTTAGCCGGGTATGGTACTGTAGGACCCACCTGAACCGGACCCATTGACAACCCTAGGTCTAGGGTGAAAATCAAACCCGATTATTAAATGGGTCGAATCGGGGTACGTTGATTATTTTGGTTTGCTTTGATTGGATGGAAAAAGTAGTTCTGCTTGGTTTGAATTTTGACAATGGTACATAGAAAGTAGGTCCAACCTAACGAACGGTCCAAACAGATGATTTTACCATTAATTCATCAAAAGTCAGACAAAGCGGTTAGCGCGTGGAGTCCACAAGGGGGGCCGTCCGAGTCAACTTTTACAAAGCTTGACTAGGTGGTTGAGTCAACTTGGATAAGTTGAAAGATTTGAGAGTGGACCGCAACTTTCTGATCCTAAGCCTTGTGACAAGGACTGGGGTCTATGACATGTGTAGTGGGCCTCATGTTTTGGTGATGCCAACCATTCATCTCTTAAATTGACTGTGCCACGAGAATCTAACAGATAGGAGGATCCTAGCCAACAATCTTGGAGAGATGTGGTTTTTCTTTATTGAGTGTGGACCGTTGATGCATGTCTCTGCTAACCGTTTATTTAGTGACCGGGACCATGAATTTTTAAGGCTAGACTTACCATATTAAGAAGATTTTCTGGCCATGATCCATCCATAGTGGGATCCAATGTACCAATGGTATGGATCAATGAAAGATGGACCCCAATGGTACAAATTGAAAACCTAGTTACAGGTCATCCAATTGCATTCTTAAAAGAAATAATAATAATAAAATGCAGGTAGCATTAACAGGGGTTTAGAATGATTATGCAGAATATGCTCGAGATTTTTCATGTTGTAGAAGTGGGGCCCACAGTCCATTGATCTGGACCATCGTATGTCAGGCCACATCATGGATGGACGATACACTGGAAATCTAATCAATGTCTGGACAACAAGCCGAGTCGGATCAAGCTGGGCCTAACTTGTGTGTGGCTTGATCCAAGGAAACCCCAGCTTGTGTGTGGCTTGATCTTGGAATCAAGCCAAACTTTTATGCCTGACTTGACTTGATCGAGCTATCAAGCCGAGTTCAAGCTATATTCAAGCTCAAGCTTGGTACTAATCGAGAGTTTAAAACATTACAAAATATGGCAATAACTAAGAGTTGAACCTAGAGTTTAAAGCATTACAAAACATTACAAAAGCATTAAGTACTTATGCAAAAGCATATATAAGCATGCTTTTGTAAGCAATTCAACTTATAAGCTAACCTGAACATTTTATAATTTAATTTAAAACAAAAAATGGAGAAATGAAAGTGAAATAAGGTTAGGGTTGCTTTTTAACATTTTATATTATAAATATATAATATATATAATATACTTAATATAATATATTTATTATTATCAAGCTAAGCCGAATCAAGCTGAGCCGAACACAAGCCGAGCTAGGCTGAGCTTTTGTGCGGCTTGAAACTCCAATCAAGTTGAAATTTTAGCTTGGCTTGACTTGAAAAGGGGCTTTAAGTCAAGCCGAATCAAGCCTAAGCGAGCCAAGTCAAGCCGAGCCATCAAGTTGGCTTGGCTTATGTCCAACTCTAAGCAACGGTCTACATTTAATTGCAAAAACGTCAAATATTTATGGGTGGGTGTTTGGTTTAAAATTTAGTGGCTGATACATGTGTATGGTACCAAGCATGCCAGAACCACTTAAGGCCCGATCTAAACCCAACGCCTATAACTCCAAATGCCGAGATAGGTAGAGAGGCTATGAGTACTCATCTATGATCGAGAATGGAGGCAGCCAAGCTATCTATTCAAACACTTATAAATGAAATCATGCAATTTGTGAAGAAGATTACTTATTTTTCTAATAAGTTCTTTTTCGCCTTTTAGCCTAAAGGACTTTTTCCAACTATGATAGCAGAAATAATTCAATTTGTGCAATGTGAAAATAGAAGGAACTCAATTATATTAAATTGAAATAAAATACAGACTTACAATAAAATCCCTTGGCGATCTGATGTATGTGGCATAGATGATAAGTCCTCAAATGTAAGTCTTTTTTGGTCTAGCGATTCAGGTGTAGACAAAGAAAATTACGCTACTGGAAAAAAAGAAAAAGAAAAGTTCTTCCTTACAATCCAGCGCTTGGCATAGATGGAAGGAAATAACACTACTAATTTAGGTCAATCTAGCATAGTAGCATTGTAACATCTCGAAATTTTCTATACTTGACCCTAGCGTATACGCAAGCCTTACTGTAAAAAAAAACTGTACAAACTCAATAAGTAACCCTGTTTAACTCAAAATCAACGATTTAGGGAGATTTGAGTCAAATCGCTGTTTCTGTTAATTGCGAATATGTCACACTATGTGTTAGTGCAATTATTTGTGGCATATGAGTGCACCTTATTTGTCAATCACATGCATCTATATGTCTTAATGTCGGTTGAGCCTTGGCAAGCTGAAGACCGAAGATTCAAGTGGGCAAGAAGCATCAATGAAAAAGATATAGGTAAATTAAAGGTGCTTTGGTGACCCTAACCCTTATAACCAAAACAACCATTAACATCTAGATGACTTGGACCCAATAGGTATACTTTTAGTCATTATAGATTGGCCTTAGGAGTCCCAAAAGACCACCCTTTGTAAGGCCTAAAAAGGTAATGGGCTGCTGTAAAAAGATACCCCAAACAACAGAACTCATTATGCTATCGGCCGTAGGATTGGCCGGCCGACAGCAAATTCGGTTGACTGACCGATCAGGTCGACAGGCCGATAGTGGCTCAATATGGACAGTAATCAAATTATTTTTCCTGAGCAAAATTATCCGATTGACGACTAAAATCAGCCGGCTAATAGGTCAGATTGGCAGGCCGATTGTGACTTAAATCATACAGCAGCCACAAGGGGTAATTCAATCGGCCGATAGCTTGGGTCGACTGACCGACAGATAGTTTTTGTTGCTTATTTTCTGACTGTTTGAGTTTTTACTTAGATATTGACAGCTCATTTTCTTGGGCTTTTGAGAAGGAATTTAGTACATTAGAAGTTACCATTAGGCTTTAATCCTAACCTAATCAAGTCATCTTCCTTGTAATTAATCATATTTTAGAGCATTCAAAGCTTAAATAAAGATGAACGTGTTCCTTCCTTATCTCTAGACTTTAGACACTGATTTAAATAGGTAAACTTATGTCTAAATCCTTTAGGAAATCCATCTAGGTGATTCCACAACCTTAAACCAAAGCCTATCCTTGGGTTGTAGAGAATTCACTACCTCCTCACCTTAATTATCTTAATCGAAGCATCATATGCAAGGTAACAGATCTTGAAGTTAAAGCATTGGCAAAGCATTGGCATCAACGATCGGGGGAGCAAAGGGGAGCTTATTCAAGCACAAGAGAGCTAGAAGAAGCAACCCAAAGAAGGCGCTGAGCGGGGATTAATCCGACCGCCAAGTAAGTGTCATTTTTAAAATTTGATTGCACTCCTTCCTGAATAAGATTGAGTGTTGCGCCTCACAATCCTCTCCTCACAATACTGGTTAAAATCCCTGAAAATGAACTCACCTTCATTGTTGATTCTCAAAACTTTTAATCTATGCCCTGACCGATTCTCCATTATAGTATTTCAATACTTGAAAGTAGTGAAGACATCGGATTTATTTTTTAGAAACAAACTCAAACCTTCTTACAATAGTCATCAATAAAAGACACGAACCATGATGGACCCCCAACAGAAACTACGGGCGACGACTCTCATACATTGGAATGGACATATTTAAGCACCATTTTACATACATGACGCCCCCCCCCCCTAAAAATGATAACCTATACTATTTTTCATACATGCAATGCTCGCATATACTAAAGTCTATAGATTGAAAAGAGAGAATCAAAGATCGTTCAAAGAGTACCTTCATTCCCCACTCACTCATGTGACCCAAACGGGCATGCCACATATGTGTAGACATGGAATCCAATACAGTCGTTGCAACTCCACCTACTGAAGTGCTCAAAATCAGTCTATAAATATTTTTGTGCCTCTACCCCTTCATAATTACAAGGGCCCTCTTTGAAACTTTGCAGAACTGGTCGAAATCGGTGAACTTGCACCTAATTGCCTCGAGTGCACCAAGAGAAATTAGACTTCCTCAATGTGGGAACGTGCCTTATTTCCATCAAGGTCCATTCGATCTCATCGAACATCTTGATGCGCACAATACATAACCTCGCAGGCGTAGTCATTGTCTAGAAATACCGAGTTATCCTTATACAACCTATAGGAAATAAAGACGCTCCTATCCAGGCACATGTAGCACGAAGCCCCGGAGTCCGTGATCTACTCATCGTTAAGAGATCCCATTTTTTACGACGTCAAGACCTCACACACATCACTACCGCCTTCTTCAGATTCAATGGTATTAGTCTCCCTAGAAGAATCTCCTATCTTATCTTTCTTGTTCTTAGGACTCTTGTAGTCCTTCTTCATATGCCCTAACTGGCCACATCCCCAACATTTCAATTTTCTTTTGCCCTTGCCCTTAAACTTAGATCAACAATGTGACAATCATTCACCCCGCTCTGAATTTCTTTCCCTCATGACTAGTGCATCAGAGGAAGAACCAGCGTTATCACTCTTTTGTCTCATCACCTTCGATTGGAGGGATGAGACGACGGTCTCAACGTTGATTGTATCCTTACCCGCATACAACAAGTCTCTAAGAGACTCATATGAACTAGAAAGTAAGTTCAGCAGGATGTAGGCTTGATACTCATCCTTCATATGTTCTCTAATATCCAGCAACTTGCAAATTAACTTATTAAAAGTGTTGATGTGATCATCCACATCGGTCTCCTCCGCCATCTTTAAAGCGAAGAGCTGCATCATCAGATACATTGGTTCTCTAGAGATTTCTTCGCGTATACCTTCTCTAGCATGTTCCATGTATCTACAGCGGTCTTCTCCCTTATGACATTATAGAAGACGTCATCTGTCAATCACAATTGTATTGATGTTATAGCCTTCTCATCCATAAAAGTCCACTCATCATCTGTCATAGCTTCCGGTCACTTTTCAAGAATGTTCATGACCCCTTGTAGAATTAGGATGGTGCACATCTTCACCTTCCATAATTCAAAGTTATTTTTTCAGAAAACTTTTTCACATCGAACATTATGCTCGATGCTACAAGATCGTCTCAAAATTCTACTCTTCAACCTCCCAACGATATCTCTGATACCACTTGTTGGGAAACCGGTCAGCAGAAGCACCGAGAAGAATCAAACAATCACCACACGACACACACACAATCAACACAAAGACAATCTGAATTTTACATGGAAAACCCTTACGGGAAAAAACCACAGCACAAAGTGATACCTGCACTATGAACATCAGAAGATTACAGAGATATCTACCTACAACCAATAGCCCAAGAGATGAACAAAGCTTCTCTCCCTCACAATCCTCTTCCCAAACCCTAATATCGAATTAGGACATCTTTCTAGTCTTTGGAATACTTCTAAACACGTTTAGGAGTCATTTATATAGACTCACAATCGAAAATAAAAACATATTACGCAAAACTGCATAACCATGCAAACCACCGCCAATACTACCTACCCATGATTGGTCGCTGGTGAACATAAAGAGTTCAAAGAGATCTGCTTAAAATTTGACCTGTTTCGCATCAAAGGACCGACCGGTTTTGGTCGGTCGCGCAACACCAAGCGACCAGTCGTATGACTAGTTGTCAAGACACCCAGATTGCTTAGAAACCTCACTGCTACCCAGCCTTTAATTAGATCGTATGAGACCCTGTTTCAGCATACTTTGAAGGCTCCACCAATGATACTATCCAAAAAGCTAACACCATTTAGCTATGAAGTGGGCCACACTATATCAATTTAGAGGTTCTGGGGTAACTTTACATTTTCCGTACAGTGTAGCCCACTTCAGTTTACTATCGGCCTGATTTGTGATGCAGGGTAAAAGGAGGCAGCCCGATTGATGAACGATTTGGATTATTGCACAAAAACTTTGTTGTGGACCAGAAAAACTTTGTTGCCCGTTGATTGTATTCCCCTCGGTTGAGTAACCGATTGCAACTCTCCTCTTTCAACACCACAGCTCTTCTTCTCATGTCAACCTATGAACTCTTCCTAATTTTGCATCTCTGCCTATCTTTGTTTCTCCCATTTGTGCCATAAAATTAATGGTTGGAAAGCGATTGGTCATATCCTATGGTCGCGATTTTAAGAGAATGGTCCATACACAATAAGGGTCATTATTTGGAAGGTAAGATTGTTGTTCGTTCATGCCACAGCTTATGTCCACTCTTTCCATCAGTTTTGGTATATGTCTCGCCTGATGATTTCATGGATTGGACATTGACATAACAATAAGTGAGTCTATTGTTTTGGTGTACTGTCTAATGAGTGATCGGATGGGTCCCACTCGTTTTTCTCTGGAACTCATTTTTCAAAGTCCTGAGATTTGAAATTGAGTTTTAAATTCGAAAGTAAAATTCAATTTCAAATACTATTGGAAAGAAGGAGATATCAGATGAGATGAGATGGGATATTGCTTGCCTCATCCAAACTCTCGGTATCCTTTTATTCCCTGAAAATAGAGAATGAGAGATAAAATACCCATTGCCAATCTAGTCATTGATTGTAATTTGGAAACCATTTCAACAGTAGAATAAGAAAGGTGATAAGATTATCTCTGCTCCGGTAGTTATTCGGTGAACCTCTGGACATTCACCGTTCCTCTTTAACTTTGTGCAAAGGTCTCAAGATTGTGTAGACCATCAGATCCTATAAGCCCACTCATCCAAACGGTCTTTCATCTTCAAGGTAGGGCCAACTTAAAGCTATCACCTTATGTAAACGACTTCGAATTCACCTCTTCAGCATCACTTGCAGTTTTGCAATGCTTATTATGAAAAATTTACCATTTTTCTTGTTTTCTTAGTTGTGTTCATTTATAACAATGTGGCCCAACTGATGGACTCAGTTGGTTTTTTTTTTTCTTTTCTTTTCTTTTCTTTTCTTTTAATAGGGCATCAACAAGGCCATGTATAGGGTAGGACTAGGCCCCCAATGGGTATCCAGACACAGTGAGTACATGATGGACCTGACCCAACTTTAATGGGTCCAACTCCCACTTTTAGGACCATTAAGGAACCAGTTGGGTTTGGGTATCATCTTTTTGGAACTAGTTAAACTTTGGGTCTAGCCGGGTCTAAGTTGGCCTATCAACTTGGATGGGTTAAAATTAGCAGGTCGAGTTGGGTCAAGTCAGGTACAAATCATGTGTAGTTAATTTTGATATTAAGGGTGCACTGGAGCATCTCTCTCTCTCTCTCTCTCTCTCTCTCTCTCACACACACACACATTTGGGGTGACCCATGGTAGATCTGAATCATCCATTCATATATAAAACTAGGAGCAAGCCATGGTGCAAGAATCACTTCAAATGGATGATTTGAACTCTCTGAATGAGTCTAATTTGTTACAACCATCCATTGTTTATAACCCATAAATTACATGTTTAAAATCATCAAATCAAAATATTACTTTAAAGTCACAAGAAATACATAACAGGATCTATCTAGTGAATGTTTCAAGATGATTATTAGATTAATTTTGTTTCTCTATTCAATCTTAACTGCACTACTTACATAAGGGATCTTCTAAACCTAGACCTATTCTAATTTTGGCAGCCCTTTGTGTTCTCACACAAAATTCAGGTTGGCCCACTCATTAAATGGGCCATAATGTTAGAAATAGATTAACAGCTTAAATAACGTCCGCTAAGTTTTCTTCAGTTGTACATTTGTTTTGTAGACTGAAGCATACATTTGTTGCAGAGTCCTCCCATAATTGGATCGAATCTGGTCGCAATGTGCCATAATTACATACATGCGTGTGGACGTAATAAATTTCTTTATTTAAAATTAAAAAAGAAGGGGCTCTAAAATTATAATCAAGCTATGAAAGCTCTACTTCAGTGACGCGAAAAATGACATAAGAGTGTTTGGCCTGCCAAAATCAAGATTAGATTAAATTCTAATTTTGCACCTCAATGAAATCTTACAGTTAGTAAAAAAATGAAGTAGGAATTGCCAAAAGCTGATTTTCTTTGTGGGGTTATGACTTAGAAAGAAAGGAATGTAACATCATTTACATACGTACAAGGGAATATCATTATCTTTTGACATATATTCATCCCTATGCTTAAATGTCGGCAATTGTATTCACTTGTCATCCAAACGCGGCCAGAAGTGGGACCCAGTCACATGAGCATGACATAGACGCTCCACCACTATTGTCTGTGTGACATGAGCATGACATAGACCTTATGTCACATGCGCGTAGTCAAGGGACGCGGTTTAGCTAGTGACTCCAGTGGGCCCACCATGATGTCTGTGTTTCATCCACTCCGTCCATCCATTTTTCCATCTCATTTTAGAGCTTGAGCCGAAAATTGAAGCATATCCAAATCTCAAGTGAACCACACCACAGAAAACAGCGTGGACAGTAAATCCACCGTTGAAACCTTCATAGGGCCACAATGATGCTTATTTGTCATCCGACCTGTTCATAAGTTCACACAGACCTGGATGAAGGGAAGACATAAATATCATATTGACCCAAAACTTCTGTGGGCCTCCAAAAAGTTTTCAACGGTAAACATTCAGTCCCCACTGTTTCCTGTGTTATGGTCCACTTGAGCTTGGGATCTGTCTCATTTTATGGCTCATGCCCTAAAATTAGCTGCCAAAATGGATGAACGGAGTGGATAAAACACATACATTATGGTAGGGCCCACAGATTTGACACAGCTAACAGGTTGGTGTTGAGGTCACCAGCCCAACCCACGTCCGTCATCAAGGGTCCACATGGGAGAGGACATAGAATCTCATGTTCCACGTAATCCACTACCAGAAATAAGGACGTTTTGAAAACAAGGGACGTGGCATTTTCTTTGCCTTTGATGGGCCCACTTACTAATTATTTCTATCAGTTGGACCTGTCCCTGTTAGCTTACCACGGCCTTCCATTTTTGGATAGTGACCTCTGATTTGGACGACTAAGATTGGTCCTTTATCCACATGTATAATTCCATTTGGATCGTCAAAAATGTCTGTGGCTCTGATTTCACACATGCCATCATCCTTTTCCTAAGATGTTTAATACGTACACAGGCACCACACGTGTCAATATGTAGCACGTGTG
Source organism: Liriodendron chinense (assembly GCA_003013855.2). Lineage (NCBI taxonomy): Eukaryota > Viridiplantae > Streptophyta > Magnoliopsida > Magnoliales > Magnoliaceae > Liriodendron > Liriodendron chinense. The sequence goes on from PVNU02000310.1 coordinate 2,027,784, forward strand.
CCCGATCTGAGCTTTCCATCACATGGGCTACATTGTTTAAATCCTCTGATCTGAAAAAAAAGAGAGGCTATTATTGCTTCTTAAGCTGGACAAATAAATACAAAACAGATGGACGGATAGGAAAGGAAATTTTCACCCTTCAATTTATTTCATACTTTGTGGCCACCTGTAAGTAATAAAGACCTGAATTTTGAGGTGAAAGATCTAAACGTTGTACTCAACCAGATGGAAGGCTTTGATCTCTCAGGTGTAAGGTCATAGTGGCACATGTGCTTGTTTGTGGATGTGTGTGTGGTTTTATCTGTTTTTTTTTTTTTTTTTAATTATTATTACTAAAGTCGTCTTCTGGAATCTTCGTTTTCACATTGCATGGATTCCTAATCAAATTTCAATGATGAGAAAATCAAACGAAGTTGGTTTGGTGCCTTCCTATGTTATGTCCCTTTTCAGGAGTTAATTGATACTCTGGCAGTCTATGGCAATTGATACACAGGCACCTCAAAATCATAGTACATCAATTCTAATTAAACCACCTAAATTGTGGGACCTAGTGTTTTTAAGCATGGTTTAAAAATTCAAAAGCTCAACTAGAAACGTAATTGAGTTGAGTTGACTAAAGGGCTAGTTTCTAAAACACTCGTACGAGTTTTTCTTTTTTTTTAGCATTCTCTCTCCATAAGTTGATGTGTCTAATGCTTACGCCAGGCAAATCTCACTGGTGGGCCACAGGAGTTTTATGGCCTGTTTGGAATGTAAGATTAAATAGTATAGAATAACATTAGATGGAATTAGCACTTGTCCCGCCTGCTAGCTCAGTTGGAAGATGCCTAGGTGTTTTAACAAACGGTCTCAGGTATGAGTGCTACAAACTAATCCCATTGGTGAGTGTGTTGCGCAACTAACAAATAAAAAAGAAGATGAATTTAACACTATTATTATATAATGTTGCCTGCCTATGCATGTTTGGGATCAAATTCTTCTTTAAAAAACATTGTATTAAGTGAAACATAGGTGAACTATGGAATTGTAATTAATAGGCTAGATTTCATAAATCATGCTGGTCGCCCATGAAAATCTCGCCATGCAAATACATAGCTCAAGTGGGAGACTGGGTGAAGCTAACTTCGTTTCAACACTTGAGGTCTTGGCATTGATTACTCCGTTTCAACACTTGAGGTCTTGGTATTGATTCCCAAGGGGTCGCTAACATTGCAGTGTGGCTAACAGGAGTGGGTGTGTGTACTAACCCTAATCCAAATGATATAATACCTGAATTAATTCAGGCATTTCCATCATTTTATGCTAAATTAGATTTACATCAGACCAAATGCAACTCCATACTACCTAATCCCACATTCTAAATAAGCTTATATTTGTGTTTACTCTTTATCTATGTCTATGTGACCTCACGGACAGATTCAGATAATAAATAAACATCATTGTGGGCCATATCAACGTTTTTACTTTCAACGTTGGAGGTTGTTATCTTCACCAATTCTAGGGTGTGGTTCACTTGACCTTTTAATGTGTTGACTTTGGGCTCATGTCTTAAAATGAGCTGATTGGGTGGTTAAGACGCATACATCACAGTGGGGCCCACTGAGTTTAATCAATAAGCTACATCGTACCAAGTTGCTTAGTACACAACCCGCTACCGTTTCCAAGTCACAGTCCCACAATGTGACTGGTTGAACAACCCTAACCTTTGATTGAGAAAGAATACATGTTAATTAGTTGAAATAGGATGCAATTGAATATTTTCCATTTCAACTGTCCAATGAATGTCCACAAATCCAACAGTGAGATAATCAAATAAGAAAAGTATTTGGTTTATAATACATCAAAACTTAGGACCCAATAATTTGAACGGTTTAATTTAAATTATTCGAATGCGACGTATGCGATTTCTAAGTGGCTGAGTATCATCTATTGTATTCTGCCAGATTATTAAAGATTTTCTCCTTGTAATACTCCATCGAGTACAAATGGAGGGTAAAGCTTGGGTGTGAGATCAAGGCCATTCATACAGTGAAGCATGGTGTGGGTATATACACCAAGCCAAAAATCATGCATGAGAATAATGGATGGTTAGAAAAGAGTGGGCGTAGGTCACGAGTGTGGGATATTTAATAAGTGGGCCGGCCTTTTCTTCTTCTTTTTTTTTTATGATCAAAGGTGGGCCACACCTGATCAACGGCTCGGATTTTGCAAGCGCGTGCCATTTTGCATGTGACTCATCAGTGATCCAGATCTTCAATCTGATGTGAACTCCATGGATTTAATCATGCCATGAAAATTGGGCCACTGGGCTTCTGTCAATTGAACTCGACCGTTGGTGTGTTCGACTTCTTCAACATCTATTTACAGCCACACATTGGAAAGATTGGTTTTTTATTTTTTTTACTTTTCTTATTAAAGAAAATTATGGGGCATGGTCCATCCACGGAGATTTTGATCAAACCAACGGCCTGGATCACCAGATGACGGCCACACTTTGTGCAGACTGAAAGCCTGAGTACCCCATTGCATATCTTCAAGTCAAAGATCGTATGATTCCTCTAGAATAGAAATGGGCTGTGTCGAGTATACTCGCTACAAGTGATTTCGGCCTTTTAGGGCCCACGCGTATTAGCCTTTTAAGTAAACGCACAAAAGCAAACGCTTGTGTCGTGTAGCCAGAAATGCTAGCTACACAGGTTCATTGAATTCACCGACGCGCCAGCTAATATTTGGGTTCGGGTCAACCTGCAGCCCTATAGGATCCTTGGGTTGGGCCCAAGTTAGAAAATGCCATCCTGATTTGAATTTGAATTAGGTTTGGGTCAAACGAATTCTAAGTTGAGTTAGGTCAGGTTGAGAATAATTACATGCATTTGGGTTTAACGTAAAAGAATTCAGGTTCGATTTTAGTTACGTAGCTTGGGTCAAGTCAAGTCCGGATAGAGGTATTGCACTTTATTTACATGTGATGAACATATATAAAAATAAATAAATAAATCAAATCTCAATCACTCACTTGCTGATAATTGCCATCATTGTGATAGATATCGTCTCTCGGCTCGGCCATTTCTTTACTTGGGAGAGGAGATTTTCAGATTTTAAGGTTTTTCTAGCAACAATACCAAGAAATGCTCGGTAAAAATAAAATGTATTCTTCAGTTTGCTTACATCAGGACATTTTTATTTCACATTTTAAAATTAATCATATATTATAACTTTTAACTATTTAAGAAAAAATATACATTTTGTGAACGAATCACATCTCTCTCTCTCTCTCTCTATGATACAATTGTTTGGCACATATGATGGATAGTCCAAGTGCATGTGGGCCCCACTTTTGATCTATAATCATATTTGGGCCCACAAGATTGTGAGTCTAGTCTAATTATTGATTAGTTCTACTGAGCCAGTATTGAAAATCAATGTATTGATTTACTAATGTCGAAAATTGAATGGCCCAGTTTGACTGATGCTAAAGATGAATGGTACTTTTGGACTAAGTCAAAGGTTTATAGTCTGATTAGTACAAAATTGAAGATCATTAGTACTAAATATCAACGGGCTCAATTAATTTTGATATTAAAGATGAATGGTTTGATCAATGCAAAATTAAAGATCATGGTTTAGTTAGACTAATATTAAAGATGAACAGGTAAATTATGCTAAAATTAGAGATGAATGATCAAATTAGGGTGATAGTAAAAATCAACTGCCGAACTGAACCGATGATGAAGTTTAATAATGCAACTTGAATGGTACTCAAGATGAATGGTCCGATTAGACCAATGTCAAAGATGAACAGTTTGATCACTCCAAAATTGAAGATCACTATTCTAATTGGACCAATATTGAAGATGAGCGGTCTGATTACGCAGAAATTGGGGATGAACGATTCGATTGTGCAAAAATTGGAGATGAATGGTCAAATATGACCGAAATGAAGTTGAAGGGTTTGATTGGATGGATATCAAAGACGAATGGTCTGATTTGTTCCAAATTGAAGATCAACGATCAGTTTGGACTAATATTGAGGATAATTGATCTGTTTGTATTAAAATTGGAAACGAATGATCCAATCGGCCCAAAATGAAAAATTGACCGCCTGATTGGACTGATGTCAAACCTAATGGTCTGATTTGAATGATAGTAGAGTTGAATGGTCCAATTCGGCCATTGTTAAATATGAATGATCCAATTAAGTTAATAATGAAGATCAATGGTCTGATTCAATTGTTATGAAGATGAATGGTCAGATTGTGATGAAATTGATCAACGGAATGATGGTCAATGTTATGACTACACCGGTGCTGATGATCAATGGGTTGATATTGAATGTGAACAAATCTACTAGGATCCAACCAAATTATTCATCTTTATTATCAGGTCATTGATTTTAAATATCAGCCCAATCTAACCATTAATTTCTAATCTTAGCATTAGATTGACCAAACTATTCATCATCATTATTGTTCCAATCAAACCATTCATCTTTAGTTTAGTTCAGGTCACACCATGCCTCTTCAGCGTCGAGATCTAATTATTCATTATTGATTTGTAGTATCAACCCAATCTAACTATTCATCTCCAATTTTAGCGTAATTGGACGGTTGATCTTCAAAAATTAGTCAGATCGTTTGTCTTCGATACTGATCCCATCGGAGTGCTTATCTTCAGCATTATTCGAATCAGGCCATTTTCGATCAAGATCGGTCTAATTGGATGGTTGATTTTCAATATAGTCTCAATTAAACAAATCAATGACAAAGACTAGATTGATGTTAGTATTATTTGATTTAGTAATTCTTGAGAGTTTACTAACATTGGGGTGTGTGTACTTGAAAAAAAAAAAAAAAAAAACATTCATGGTTATACCTTTTTTCCTAACATTCATATTTTTATAGGAAAATTGGCCAATTATCAATTTAGATCATTCATCATTTGGCCCCACTTTTGATTAGTATTGCTATCCTATAAAAATTTTCCTTAGTTTATATTTAGTACATGATGATCATATAAAACTTCACGAGCACATCTCCATTTGTTCTACCCAGAATAAATTATATGAGCAACATCCTTCTCAAGTTATCGATCTTCATGAATTATCGATTTAATATATCAAAAGTAGTCGTGTCTCGCCTGCTAGCCCAGCTAGAAGACGCCTAGGCATTTCAATAGTAGGTTTCAAGCTCAGCCCCCCCCAGTGGTGTGGGAGTCTTGCCCAACTGATAGGATAGGGTACGTTGCATGACTTTCTACAAAAAAAAAAAAAAAAAAAAAAAAATCAAAAGTAGTCATTTTGTGATACTTCTAGGTCAACAATTTAAATTAATTGCTCGTTTCGACTCTTATTGTTACTAAAATTGCACTCCTTATACTCTCTTTTAGTCCAACTAATTCTAAATCATTTATATTCTAAAGCATTACTCATAAAATTACCAATCAAAACCTTATCATCCGCAAACAACATACACTATGAGACCTCTTCAGGTATATGCTAATTTTATTTATTTATTTTATTTTTTACACCCCACACCCACCCACGTGCACACACCCCTACACTCATGCCATAGTGGGATTTCACCACCTATGGGTATCAAACCCCAGACCTCGTTTTGAAACTCCCGAGAGTCTACCACCAAGACAAGGATAAGAAACCCCCGTAACTAATTAGAAAAGGCATGCCGATTGCTAGTACGGAACTCACTTGTCTTTCTGCTAGTGGTCCACATTTGCTAATGCTAGATGCCCTTAATCTTGTCAATGACTTCTTGAAACTCTTTTCTTTCTCAATACCCACCAAATTAACTCTTAAGTGATCCCATCATATGCTTTCTCAACAGATACTAGGCAGAGACTCTTCCTCTCACTATATTTATGCATCAATTGTCCAAATAAGAAAATAGCTTGATTAAGATAGGGCCCAAAAATAACTAGTAGTTATTTTATCATCAAATGGTGAAATCATCATTCATTGGCTTGTTGACGGGGAATTTAAACCTAGACCCAACCTATTAAAATTGTGGTTAAGTTTGAGTGGGTCCAAGTAAAAATAGCCCATAGATTATTTAGTAGGTTGTCTGGCCCATTTATTGCATAGGTTAGGTTTGGACTGGATCCTGGCTGGCTGTAGAAATTACAATCGAGTTTTTACATGAATAAGTAGACAAGTTGTCCAATTAGTGGTGGCTCTTAGTTTTTATGGTAAAAATAAAATAACTTGCAATCTATATTCAATTGGCAAAATCAAATGAACAGGGTAGTTCAATTAACATAGTTTCGATATATTCTCAATTGATAAGGCCCGCAATTTGCACAATTCAAATTGTTACTAGAAACAAATGGGTACCCAAGTTTTAGAAAAATGGGTTCAACCATTGTTCCCTAGTCTAATCTAATTAAAAAAGCATATATTTAATTAACCTTTTTTTTTGGGGGGGTGTATGGATTGGGACTATTTTAGCATGATACAAATCAAACCCATCTAAAATAGGTCCAGGTTAGGTCAGAATCTGCCCATTTCTTTTCACCCATTTATTAGCTCAGGTCGAACTTTGGACCCAAACCCTCCCCATGGGTCCAAATTTTGGACCTAGTACCCACTAGTTGTAAAGCATTTGCACCCCATACAAGACCGCCTTGTGTTCCCATGACAACTCAATATGCACCTATATAATATGCCTTGAGCAACCATTGAGATTTTGTTGCACCAGCAACAGCTTAGATTAAACCCGCTTCCTTCACTTCTTTTAATGCGTGTATAGCCATACAACTTCTCGTACTCTTTTGCATGCAGCCTGAAAGAAGAGGAGATTGAAGGTCACTGTGGGGTCCACCATGTTGTGTATGTAAAACCAACCCCATCCATAGGGTGAACATCAATTTTTAACCGTACATGATGATAATACAGATTAGAAACCCACATAGCCCACACCTATGGGAAAAATGTAAAATTGTTTCCAAAACTGCTGAGTCATCAGGCTGATTTTTGTATCTTCTCTTCATCCTAGTGAGTGAGACCTGATTGACAGGTTTGTTGGAAAATACACCACATGGTGGCCCACACACAAACCTTGGGGTCCATCAGATAAATGGTTTGGATCATTGAAAAATGAGCCCCAGATGCACAACATCCTCTAAATCAGCCACTAGACGGGTCCAGTCATTGATCTGAGCTTTCAGTCCGGTAGGGCCCAATCATCGAGAATCACATTGAAATTGACAAATCTAACCATCCAATCCATTATGACCAGTGATGGCCATAAACTTAAGGTCATGATCACCAGTGCCCTTTTGGCATGGTGTCGCATGAGAGTCAGAATTACTAAGATGGACATTTCAGATGGATGTATGGACTGCCCATGGACATGAAAGTCCCTGTATGCATAACCCAAAATAACTTCCAACCCTTGTACAAAAATTCAGATTTCCAAATATACAACCTACCATTAGACACATATGTTACAAATTACATGCCCAACTCCCAGGTTTTGCCACGTCCGCTGGTTAATATTGTAAAAAATACAATGGCAGGATATGCCCAAGCAAGGTAGCATCTGATCTGACCCTGAATTCCACATACTAGAGAAGGCCAGCCCACGCGCCCTTTGAACATGGTTTTAGGACTCAGATGAGTAGGTTGCAACTTGGACACGTCGACTCGGATTTGGCACTCTACCTGATCTCATTTGAAACCACATGTCGACCCACCGACTCGAGCGAGTCTGGTTGATACACCCCCCAACTCAGGCGAGTTGGGGCTCAATCCAAGACCAAACAAGTCGATCCGAGTCTGAGTCTAAAAACCATGCCTTTGAATGATTCATATGGGTGTTCGTCCTCCATGCTGCCGAAGGCGCAATTGAACCAATCAAAGAGAAGGCAATAGGGATCCGTATCCGTCGATTTTCTAATACAACAAGAGTCACTCTTTTGTCAGTAGTGCAAGCAAGCACTGAAGAATCATGCATTTGTGGTCCATATGTGAAAAAGAAAATGTGGGAGCACTTGAGTACTATGAGCCCTAAAATTTGCACCAGTCATGTTGGATTTTGGACTAGCTTTGGATGAGTTGCCGCATAAATGGAGGAATTCAGATCGGTCTTTAAGTGGGACAGGAGATGCTGCACATCTGGTCGTAGATTTTCCATGACTTTGCTGCAGAGAGTCAAGGTCTCTAATTTGGGCTTACTGCTGCTCTGTACAGGCCCTCCTTGCCCTTCATATAACACAGCATGATGCCTGATGACAAATTTGATTGTATGCACCTGTGAGTACTTTAAAAAGCAATAATTGATATGGAGCAATGGAGAGTACCATCAAGCTCATCCATTTCCTCAATGCACGGCTTAAGTACAGGATATCTAAGCCATTCATCAGGAGGGCCCCACCTTGTAATGACCTCACCCAAAAATCAGGCTGGTCTATTCTCCAATGGGCTACATGCATGTTGAATTTGAATCATTAATGGTAATTCTTTTGAAACAAGTCCCGCTTGCATCGAATGTGGCCCACTGGATGAGTTGACTTGCTTATTTTTATTTTATTTTATTTTTTATGGGGCCACTTTTATAGTAGAACCCACCTGCTGCATGATTTTGTAACACATGCAACCACGTGTAGCAGTGCATACAGGTGTAAGCAAAGCTGACGAGGAAGATGTAACTAGAAACAAAGCAATGAAGATATCATTCTAGAAGAAGAAAGTAGTTCTCACAGGAAGTCAATAATATCTGCTATTTCCGATGCCTCATTAGGAGATGATGGCTGCGAGTTCCTCCCAAAGACATCTGACATGACATTGAACAGCAGCGCTAAGGTCTGAAACATGGGAAGAGAGAGTTAGGATCATTGCATTGTTAATGATGGGAAAAAGCAAATTAGTCTAACTTAAGCACCCATGTTATTTTGATTAGAAATGATCATCTGAGAAGATTCCACTCTACAGAATTGTCAAACACAGGCGGGCCCCCTTTGATGCATGAGCACTGTTGGATACTAGCCCAAAAAAAAATAATAATAAATAAGCTTCCCTAATCGGATGATCTTAGAAATCCTACCAAGATCCTGCAAAATGGACGGAAATACTAAAATCGCACTATATCATCCCACTTGAATTGCAAAAGGCTTAAGACCAACATCACAATATATTTGGTGAACTCTTTGCACTGAATCTTTCCTCCATTTTAACAACCAAAGACACTACTAGGCATGAACTAGGTATCAGAGTCCATGCTGCAACTCTGGAATTAGTTTCCTCATATAAATTTCACTAATCTCCTCTAGGACATGAGACAGGGCTCAGTCTTAGCAGCTCCCCATGCTTAGTCCAGAACCTTTGTGTGTGTGTGTGTGTGTGTGTGTGTGTCCCAATCTTCATGCAGGTGTTAGCAATGTCCCCAAAGCTTTTTAATGACACATGGGAAGCCAATCATTGATCCGGACCGTCCATTCCTTTGTCCCACTAGGGACAAGCCATATGCGAAAAAAATGAAAAAGTAAAACGCCAGTCAGATCATTTTAACCCTTTGAATGTGGCCATTTTGTAAGAACCGTCAATTCTTTATGAGCCATAGAATGGATAGTGCATCTTCAAGGTGGATTGCTTCTTTGGAACCATAAGCAAACCATGTTGAGACCTATTGAATAGATATTTCAAGATGATGGTTGGACCTAAGTCATTCCTCCAGTAGATCCAGGATGTCCATTTTTCACGCCGTCGATTGGATGGTAGTGACCATCCGATCAACATGAACTTTTGCACTATAATTGCTGCTAATTGTAATAGTGAATAGACGATCCAACACAACAATTGATCTAAAAATTGTAAATGAAGGTTATGTTTTTTGGATAACACATGTATATGGAGACAAATAGGGAAAAAATGAAGGAAATGCAGTTCCTTGGAGTTGAAAGCAGGAATCTATAGGGGAGAATTCCGGTGCCTACTAGAATCCAAACGAAAGTGCAAATCCGTAGCATTTAGATGGAGCCATTTAATAATCTTCAAAATGCAACTTTATATATATATATATATATATTCTTTTATTAAGACCTTTAAATTTGTTTGGTACAACAGGACTTCTGGAGAGAGAATCTGAAAATAGACATGAAAAGTGAAAAAAAATGTGTATGTGCCACGGAGCATTTAAAAATCATAAAAATTATTATTTTGCAGTATTATGATACTCATCCTCTTCAACTTCAATAGATAAAAAAAATTTCTGACAAAATGATAATAATAATAACAAAGGAAACTGGATAAAGGAACCTTAGAACACATCAATGTGTTTTCAGAAAATGGTAGAATTTCCAGAACTGTGAACTAAGTAGTTTTTCTTGAACATGGAGGAATTACAGCAATTTCAGAAAGGGAAAAAAGAAAAAAGAAAAAAAGAAGAGACCATTCTAATAAGTGATAACAATACATTATAACTGCATAATGAGATGTGATTTTAGGAATCCTCACAAGCTACCATGTTAGCGTTGATTATCAACGTAGCTATACAGGCTCATGTGCAACAAAACTGGCAAAGGGAGGTTTCGATGAGAAATTCTTTATCTCAAGTATTTTCCTAGGCCCACATGCACCTCCAGATGTGGCAACATGAGCCAATCTGGCACATCCATAGGACAGCGACCATGCATCAGGTGGTATCCACCATGTATATAATCTGGCCAAAAAATAAAAAATAAAATCGGGCCAGTCATCTAGCAGGTAGGCCATGTATACATGAAGCATTGGGTAATTGGCGCCAAAAATCAGACCAGTTGCACAGAATTGATGGATGGCCTAACAAGCCTACCAGTTTTATGGATCCCATCCATCATTTCCGTACATGTGTGGCCTATGGTTCTCCAGCTTGATTTTGGGACCAAAATGCACAGTGGGTCCCACCTGATGCACAACTCAGATGTTCTACACATGGGGCCGCATTTAGAGGTGTGTTTGAGGCTAGCAATCCTTGTATCTCAAATATTTAAAAGAAATTGTGATGATTCCATGACATGCTAGGAAATCATGGCCATGCAACATTATCAATAAAACAAAAAACTATAGGTCGTAGCCCACAATTGGACGGTCCTGTATTGCAACCTTTGATGTCCCAGGTTCATTGTGAGAAGAAAGCGAAGAAAATGACTGCATCAAAGACTGCACATACCTTCATAAAGATTTGGCGAGAAAAAGCGAGCCGAGGAAGCAATGGACCCATGATACGGAATGCTATCCTCAACATTGCAACAGAAGACACTGGTTTAAGGTTCTTAATAATTGTGTGCGTTGATTCTAGCCATTCTTGAGGAAGGTTACTGAAGAACGAATGCAGAAGTGCAACTATATTACCTGTAATAGAACCATGACACAACAAACATACAATTATACTGTAAAAGATAAATATAAAATAAATGAGCAAATTAATAACTGGTTACGGGATTGAGAATGATATAACAATGCTTCCCTAAAACATATGAGCAACATGCTTGCACTTCTATGCCTGATCTGGTGATGTAATCTACCATCACTGAATTTCAGTGAAATTGTGAGGAGTTTGGTTCTAGGAGAAACTATTCAATAACTACTACTATACATAGCTTTATGCACTTGGACTGTGTGTGACAGTTCATAGATCCTTCAGATATGCAACCTTTTACCATGGTGAAAACGAGAAAGTAAAAGATAAAAAGTTCTTGAGACCATTGTTCAAAGTATCCCTGATATTATCCGTATCTCCAGCTCGGCGATATCGTTAACAATGGTACTGTTACCGATAATACTGGTAGTATCAGAAATTCCAGGTATCAGTGATATATCACTAAGTATCACCGATGTATCAATATTGCCAATATTTTCAACTGTGTAAATTCCAAGTGTCACTTGTATCGCCAATGTATCACCAATATTTTCGACTATATAAATTATAAGTGTCGCTTGTATCGCTATTGTTTCGGCGATATTTCACCAATGTATCGATATAGTCAAAAAACTGTTTATTAAAAAATTTCCATATCAAATTTTTTTTAATGGGCACATGGTTGTATGATGAAATGCATGTTCGTATGTCTATGGATGGATGGATGGATGTTTAGATAGGTATGTTTTTTAAGTTCATTACTTTTACATGTCTTAGTGTCTTTTTTTTTTTTAACAAAAGAAATATTACTAACAAAGAGGGCTGCAGCCGACATGTACAAGCAGAGACGACTTCGGGCTGTCATCTGCACAAAAAAACAGAGGTTGCCTATTGTATAACTAGAACCTACAGAATAACTGTAAAGGGGCCCATGGGGGCCAGCCGAGGAACGGTGGCCCTAACTGGGCCAAGACTCCCTCAGATTTCCCAGCCCTACCCTGTCAAGGAAGAGGAGCCCCCAGATATCCCGCGGCAGATCCGACGAACGGAGGAAAGTGTTGCTACCTTGGGTGTCACTACCCAAGCAGGCCGACCCATCCACCACCATGTTGCCTTCTCACCAAATGTGGGTTAATTTCACATGGGCTGAGACCATCAGCTTGGCAATCTTGGCCTTCCAGTACCACCATTTCCAATTGGTCCGCCCCGTATTCTTCAGGGTGTCAATGACTAAACTCGAGTTGCTTTCAATTTCAATTCTGGGAGGGCCAGCCCTTTGAAAAGAGCTTTGAATTCCGCTACATTGTTGGACCCCGAACCATACCCCGTAGAAAATGCAAAGATCATATCACCGTCCCCACTTCTGCGGATAACCCCACCGCCCGAGTCGCCCGGGTTGCCCATAGCTGACCCATCTACATTTAGCTTTACCTAGCCGTGAGGAGGCCTCTTCCACTTTACCACCCGTAGAAGTTACCGTTGGGTGTGAATACGAGCAAAACCGATCATAGTGAAGGCTATTTCATCAGCCAGGGAGCGATTATTGGGGATCAGGGAGGGCTGGCAAATCCAAGTCAACCATCTTTTCACCCGAGAGATGATATTTTCATAATTATCCCTGGATTCTTCAAACCTACAGGCATTCCTAGCTTTCCAGATTTCCCAAAGGATGATGGAGGGGGTTAAGGTCCGAGCCACACCAAGTTTAGTACCAGGAAGTGCTGCTGACTGCCATCAAGAGAGACGCCCCAAGACACTCAAGTCGTTGCCATGGGCCACGTCAAATAGGGACATGAAGAAGAGACAGACTTTTGAAGCTAGCTCACCCGCAACCAACAAATGGAAAATCGATTCCGGCTAAGGGCGGTGATCGTGGACAGACTAGCAGCATGAGCATTTCGACGCTAGGTTGATGCCTTTGGACTGAATTCTCTCGTCCACCGAAACTGCTCCATGTAAAAGCCTCCAGACAAAGCTCGATATTTTAGGAGGCATTTTCGAGTGCCATACCCAACGAGACCAGCTCCTTCAGACTCCCCTAGATCTTCTGATATCCCAAGCAGACTTCACAGAAATCTTCCTTGAGGGCTCAAACGACCATACGCAGGAATCCTCCGAGAGCATAGTGCAGAGCCCTTCTGATGCAGGACAGCCCTAAATATGATGCATGCTCATGAACACAATTATTCAGCGGAAATAAAAGCAATAATAATAATGAAATCTAGCATCAATCATCATAAACTAAGAAAATCATAAAGGAAACATGCAATGGGACGGGCCATCATCACAACCATGGAGTATGGGATTCAAGCAGCGTATAGGTTGGATCCGGCGAGGGATGGAACCTCCCGATCTTGCATGGTCATACCCAATCGATCAATGATGATCACTAGTCCGAAGAATCAGAAAGTTTCTCGGATTAGAGATTTGAGAATTTGGGGGTTTAGGGTTTAGATCGATTCTCAAGGTTTAGATCGTGGGGAATAAACAAAACAGAAGTTTAGAAGGATAATAATAGAAGATGAAATACCTGGAAGAAGTTGGAGGGGCACAAGAAGAATAGAGAAGAAGGAGATCAAGGAAGAAGAAGCACCATGAGAGAGGGAAAGAGGAAGGAGGCAACCAAAGGTTTGCTTTTTTTCATAAATCAACAACTAATCAAAAAGGTTTAGGGCAACACCCTTATAAAATTCGGAATTAGCATAATTACCAAAATACCCCTACTAACAAAATTTCAAAAAAAAGACATTTGCATGAAAAAAATGTACCCACACTAACCCAAAACTCAAATAAGTAAAAAATGCGTAAAATAAACTCAAATCTATGATGTCCAATGCGCTCCAATGATGGTGTGATGAAAGTGGGCCACAATGAACCAACGGTCCGATCACATCATCATCACGATCCAACGATCTGATCATCTCCTCAAAGCAACTTACACATGTCTTCCCAAGGTGGGGTCTTTTCAAATGTCTCGGACTACATGTGTAAGGTCTTCAATGCTCCTCAATAGTCGCCTATCCACAAGGACGGTGCTTGTGGATGGCGCCTTCTTCGTTGGTACAATTGAAATGATCTTGTGTCCTCATCAACTCTCCTCGGGTGAGAAAAACTCGACTCCGGCGAGTTAAAACTCTTGTGGCGCTCTAGTAAGTCTGGATCAACACGCTGCACTTCCGTTTCAGTCAACCACGTAGATTCAGAAGGTGGTTTGTTCCTCCATTTGACAAGATACCTCTGGAAACCTCCATCTCGCATGGAAACTATCTCATCATCCAAGATCTCTTCAATTTCTTCTTTATGGACAATAGGTGGAGGGAGGGGTGGAAGGGGTTGTGAAGCAAAATCAGAATAGGGCCATGAATGAAATGATGGATCAATGGTAGGGTCAGGGGAACGGACTAGATCTTCTACATTAAAAGTCGGGTTAATGCCCATTTCAGATGGAAGGTCAATCCGATATGCGTTGGACCCAATTTTCTGCACTATCTTGAATGGTCCAGCACTACGCGCTTGTAATTTCTTAGCGGTACCTTGTGAGAACCGCTCTGGCCTTACTCTTACCATTACATAGTCTCCTTCTTGAAAATCTAGCAGTCTACGATGAGAATCAGCTGAAATTTTATAATTATCATTACTCTTACTTATCCGCTGTCTAATATGTGTATGCAATTCATGGATATGTCGTGCAAATGCATCGGCTGATTCAGAAGACCTTTGGGTGACAGACATGGGTAATAGATCTATTGGCATTCTAGGTTTATACCCACTAACAACCTCAAATGGACTCATTCCTGTAGATCGATTTACTGACCTATTATAAGCAAATTCAGCAGTTGGTAAGATTAGGTCCCAAGTCTTAACATGATCACCCACTAGACAACGTAGAAGATTTCCAAGACTACGGTTTACCACTTCAGTTTGACCGTCTGTTTGTGGGTGGTAAGCAGTAGAGAATTGTAAACGAGTTCCCATAATGTGCCACAGTCTTCCAAAAATAGCTAGTAAATCGAACATCACGATCAGACACTATGGTTTTAGGTAACCCATGGAGACGCACCACACCATCAAAAAAGATACGAGCAACATGAGACGCATCTGACGTTTTCGAACATGGGAGGAAATGCGCCATTTTAGAGAAACGGTCCACCACGACAAAAATGGAATCGTGCTTTTTGATAGTCTTGGGAAGCCCAAGCACGAAGTCCATACTAATGTCCTGCCACGGAGCATGTGGCACTGGCAATGGCGTATATAGCCCGGTATTTTGTTTTCTCTGCTTTGCCAGTTGACATGTACAACACTGCCCTAAAACTTTGGCTACGTCTCGCTTGAGACTTGGCCAATAGAAACGATCTTCCACAAGGGCAATGGTCTTATCACGACCAAAATGGCCAGCTATCCCTCCTGAATGAAACTCCCAGATGAGGAATTCACGAAGGGACATACGGGGAATGCAAAGTCTGTCTCCCTTGAAAAGGAAGCCATCTTTAAGAACATATTCGCCCATAATACGCTGGTCACTAGAGAGCGACGCGTAAGTACCCCCAAAATCAGGACATGTGGGGTATTCATCTTTCAGTTGCTCAAACCCGACTACCTCTACACTCAAGGAGTTGAGCAACGCTACTCTTCTACTAAGGGCATCCGCTGGTTTGTTTTCAACCCCGGCTTTGTGTTTCAACACAAACGAATATTCCTGAAGGAACGCTACCCACTTGGCATGCCTTGGGTTGAATTTCTTCTGAGAATGCAAATATCTCAAAGCCTCGTGGTCAGAAAACAAGACGAATTCCTGCGGTAGGAGATAGTGTCGCCAATGTCTCAGGGATTGCACTACCGCATAGAACTCTTTGTCATAAGTGGAGTATTTTTGTTTTGCCTCATTCAATTTCTCACTAAAATAGGCTACAGGGTGGCCCTCCTGGCTCAACACTCCACCTATACCAACACCAGACGCATCACACGCCACCTCAAAGACTTTAGAAAAGTCAGGTAGACGCATGACAGGAGCTTCTACCATTTTGCCCTTAATCTCCTTAAAAGCCTTGACTGCGGCTTTAGACCACACGAATTCTCCCTTTTTCATGCATTCTGTAATGGGAGCCATGATCGTGCTAAAACCTCTAATGAACCGACGATAAAAAGTTGCTAGGCCGTGAAAGCTTCGCACCTCATGAATGTTCCTCGGTTCTGGCCACTCAACTATGGCCTTGACCTTTTCAGGGTCTGCACGCATCCCTTTAGATGACACTATGAATCCTAAGAACACAACTTGGCTGGACATGAATGCGCATTTCTTAAGATTAGCGTACAACTTTTCCTTCCTAAGGACGCTACAAACCTTCTTTAAATGTTCAAGGTGTGATTCCTTAGTGGTACTATAAATAAGAATATCGTCAAAGTACACCACTAGGAATTTTTCCATGAACGGCCTCAAGGCTTGTGTCATCACCCGCATGAACGTACTGGGTGCATTAGTCAAGCCAAAGGGCATGACCAACCACTCATACAACCCATCTTTTGTTTTAAACGCAGTTTTCCATTCATCCCCTGGGCGTATACGGATTTGGTGATATCCACTTTTGAGGTCTATCTTAGAGAATATGGTGGACCTCGCCATCATATCAAGCATATCATCAAGCCTAGGTATGGGAAACCTATACTTGACAGTAATTTTGTTTATGGCACGACTGTCCACACACATGCGCCACGTGCCGTCTTTCTTTGGCGTCAACAATGCAGGCACGGCACACGGGCTCATACTCTCTTGGATGAAACCCTTTTGCAGAAGCTCATCAACTTGCCTCTTTAATTCTGCATATTCTGCCGGGTTCATCCTGTAGTGAGGAAGGTTCGGTAGAGTAGACCCTGGGACAAGATCAATGGCATGCTGTATGTCCCTCATAGGTGGTAACTCATTCGGTAAGTCTTCACGAAATACATCACTGTATTCCTTCAGAACCGAAGTGACCTCACGGGGTAACTCTAATGGAACCTCAGGTGTAATTTCTCTAGCCACAAGGGCATACACCATAGAATCCTCCTTAGTCTCTCTTTCAAACTCTCTTGCATTGATTATATGTAGAGACTTAGGCCTGGATTTCCCCACTCCTTTAGGCTCACTTGCCTTCTCATCCTTTTTCTTCCCTAGTGTGCTCTCAGGTGGCATAGGGTTAAGTTTGATCTTTTTACCGTTATGCGTGAAGGTAGACGCATTGGAACGGCCAAAGATCGTGACATCATTATCGAATAGCCACGGTCTACCTAGGATAACATGTCCCACATCCATAGGTAAAACATCACACCACAGGGACTCTTTGTATGACCCAAACTCGATGGGAACTAGACATTGATGGGTGACAGGTAGGGATGTCTTGTCAACCCAAGAGACTTTATATGGGTCTGGATGAGGTGTGGGTTTCAGTTTCGATCGCTCTAAGGTGTTAGTGGAAATCACATTCTGACAACTTCCACTGTCCACTATCACCTTGCAATTCTTTTCACCACACTTGGCAATAGTGTAGAAGATAGTGCTTCGACGCCAGTCAACACTACTCCTAGACTGAGCTAGCACACGCCTGACTACTGCAAGCGTTGCTTCTCCATCTATTTCTTCCTCATCAGTAAGTCCTCCTTCAGGATGATACTCTTCAACTTCATAATCACCCTGGTCATCTCCACACTCGTGGGACTCGCCTATAACTAAGGTTTTTCCACGGCTCTTCGTAGGACACTGATTAGATATGTGGCCCAGATTGCCACACTCGTAGCATCTCACTTGGCTACCTCCACTAGGACCTGCACCAAGAACCCCTTTGCCCTTGTCCTCCCTGGGCCTAGGCGGGATGGTTGCCTGTGCCCTAGGTTGACTACCAACATTAGGTCTAGTTCCCTGGGAACTAGATCTAGCACTGGAGTATCGGGACTCAAAACGACGGACGACAGGAGTCCTTAGATACTGCTCTAACTCCTGCACGACTTGATATGCTTCATCCAAGTCCGTTAAGGGCCGAGTCATAAGCTCGCGCTGAAGATCCGCACGAAGGCCCGTCTTGAAACGCGAGAGCGTTACTAGAGGGTCTTCTTGGATATCACATCGCATCACATATTCTTCAAATTTAGCGATGTAGTCAGCGGCAGACATTGACCCTTGGCGTAAGGATTGCCATTTGCCAAGGAGCTTCTGACGGTATGAGAGAGGAAGGTACTTCTCCTTCAACTTCTCTTTCATCTCATACCAATCTGTGATAGGGGCTCTACCAACTCTTTCTATCCTACGCTCGGTGTTGGTCCAAAAGAGCTTGGCTTGACCCACAAGCTTCATCTTAGCAAACCGCATTTAACGGTTTTCTAACATGCCATACCACTCAAAGTAGTGGTCCATGTCA
This sequence comes from Liriodendron chinense, assembly GCA_003013855.2. NCBI lineage: Eukaryota > Viridiplantae > Streptophyta > Magnoliopsida > Magnoliales > Magnoliaceae > Liriodendron > Liriodendron chinense. The sequence continues at coordinate 2,046,523 of PVNU02000310.1, forward strand.
GCAACCCAGTCAAGGAATGCTTTGGGGTCCAAGCGCCCATCAAAACTCGGGGCCTCGACTCTAACATTCTTCATCGCGTGCTCATCTGGATCATAGCGGTCTTGATGATCATATGTGGCTCGTGCCTCTCGCACAACACCACGACCGTTACCACGATCCCTATCCTCACTCCCTACGCGCGTGGTAGCTCATTCCTCTATGATTCCTCCCACTTGGGAGTGCGCATCATCCCCAACAGCGGGGTTTTCCCTTTGAGATGCCTCTAGTTGCTCGACCTTGGTCCTGGTAGTGGTGATCTGGTCCTCAAGGCGGGCAAAATCACGCTTATGACTTGCTTCTAGGGCGGTTATCTTTTGTATCAATTGAGCAAGTTGCTCAGATAACTGCTCGTTACTCATGGTATGCTGAAGTCCAAAACCTCTACCTCTTCTAGTTGGCATACAAATAAGACTCGAACCAAAACTCTACCCAACTAGACCACCAGGTGTTTTGACTCACAAGATGAATGCGATGAATGCAAAAATAATATGAACTGACTAAAAATAAATTAAAACAGAAAACAACTCAAATCTGAAATTTTCCAAATTAGGAAACTTTCTAAAATTGGAAAGTTTCTAAAATTGGAAACTTTCTAAATCTGGAACTTTCCTAAATTAAGCTCAGAAATTCAAAACCCTAATTTGATAACTCGATCTAGACACAAACCATGCAAGCCTATTCTCTGATACCAAATTTGATGCAGGACAGCCCTAAATATGATGCATGCTCATGAACACAATTATTCAGCGGAAATAAAAGCAATAATAATAATGAAATCTAGCATCAATCATCATAAACTAAGAAAATCATAAAGGAAACATGCAATGGGACGGGCCATCATCACAACCATGGAGTATGGGATTCAAGCAGCGTATAGGTTGGATCCGGCGAGGGATGGAACCTCCCGATCTTGCATGGTCATACCCAATCGATCAATGATGATCACTAGTCCGAAGAATCAGAAAGTTTCTCGGATTAGGGATTTGAGAATTTGGGGGTTTAGGGTTTAGATCGATTCTCAAGGTTTAGATCGTGGGGAATAAACAAAACAGAAGTTTAGAAGGATAATAATAGAAGATGAAATACCTGGAAGAAGTTGGAGGGGCACAAGAAGAATAGAGAAGAAGGAGATCAAGGAAGAAGAAGAAGCACCATGAGAGAGGGAAAGAGGAAGGAGGCAACCAAAGGTTTGCTTTTTTTCATAAATCAACAACTAATCAAAAAGGTTTAGGGCAACACCCTTATAAAATTCGGAATTAGCATAATTACCAAAATACCCCTACTAACAAAATTTCAAAAAAAAGACATTTGCATGAAAAAATGTACCCACACTAACCCAAAACTCAAATAAGTAAAAAATGCGTAAAATAAACTCAAATCTAAGATGTCCAATGCGCTCCAATGATGGTGTGATGAAAGTGGGCCACAATGAACCAACGGTCCGATCACATCATCATCACGATCCAACGGTCTGATCATCTCCTCAAAGCAACTTACACATGTCTTCCCAAGGTGGGGTCTTTTCAAATGTCTCGGACTACATGTGTAAGGTCTTCAATGCTCCTCAATAGTCGCCTATCCACAAGGACGGTGCTTGTGGATGGCGCTTTCTTCGTTGGTACACTTGAAATGATCTTGTGTCCTCATCACCTTCTCCTCTAATGTGGTCCAGGACCCGCTGAGGGAGGAAGACAGATAGAGGGGAGGACGGTAAGAGTTTGTCTGGACCCAAGACATCTTTAACTTTCAGCACCTTAAGAGGCTCGGGGATGGCAGCAATGCACCGGTAGGATAGCTTGCCCAGGCCCATCCAATCGTTGTGCCAAAGATGAAGGTCACCACTGCCCACAAGCCAGCGAGTCAATAAGGGGAAAAAAACCTCCGGATGCTACACCAGAAAGGGGAGGGGGCAGCAGCTGTGATAGAAGAATCTGCTTCCGTTGTAGTGATGCCATACTTGGCCCGCACGAAGGAGGCCCAGAGATTGTTCGCACTGCCGTGAATCGCGGTCCACGCCAACTTGATCCTAGAAGCATTCATTAATTCTCTTAATCTCCTAGCATCAAGGCCACCCTCCTCAAGCAGCAACGCCATTCTAGCCCAACTGACCCAGTGCACTTTGTTTTTGCCTTCAGACGAGCCCCAGTAAAAATTGGCAAAGAGGCTTTCCATATGATTCAATACCTGAAGTGGGAAGACAGTGGCTGCTAAAGCATGCACAGGAATTCTCCCCAAGAAGTGCTTGATGAGGGTAAGTCTGCCTGCCTGGTACAAGCATTTGCCCTGCCAACCAGCAATGCGGGAAGCCATTTTATCAACAAAAGGCTGAAATGCAGCCCTTCTAGATCTCCCCAAAGTGATTGGAACGCCAAGGTATACCAACTCGCCAGGAGATTTGGAGATGCCAAGAACCCTCTCGATGGCGCTAGCTCTCGTCGGGGGCAGGTTAGAGGCAGAGCTCTTGGCTTTGTTCACCCTTTGGCCGGAGGCTGACTGATAGGCACCAATGAATTTATCAACCACTTCAGGAGACTTGCTACCTCCGTTGAGGAACAAAATAGCGTCATCCGCATACAGAAGGTGTGAGACGATCGGGCAACCCTGACGGACTTATCCTCCGAAGGCCCCGGCTGAACACTTCCTCTACAATGATGAAAAGGCTGGGCGACAACGGGTCTCCCTGCCAAAGCCTTGAAGAAACCAATAGCTTCCCCAGTGATTAAAACAGAAAACCAATTGTTTCTCCAACACGTCTTAGTTATTGTATCATACTTGCATTTATATTACGTAAACTCATTTTGTTTGCTATAGGACTGATTTCTTATGCTAGCACATGCTTTTAGGCCCCCATTAAATGGGAACTTATTATATATGCATTCTTTTTGCATTTGTTTTATTCTTAAATATGTGAATATGTGTATTTTAACATCTCCTGAAGTGTCACTGAAAAATTCTACCGTTTTCCACATGTTTCCCCAATATTTCCTCGTATTTCCAAGTATCGGCGATATTATCGACGACATCAATATTGTTTCCATATCCCCAGCTAGCAAAACTTGTAATAATACCGATACTTCAAACACTGCTTGGGACCAGTGTTCGAAATATCGGTATCGCGTTACCTATCACACCCTTGGGATACAGATATCTATCGGTTATCGCACGGGATATATCGTTTGTATCAAGTAATTTATCATACTTTTGGGGAAACATGGGGAAAGATTGGGAAAATGGTTGAATTTTTCCATGAAACTTCAGGGATTGTTAAAAAAAAAAAACCTTAATACACACTTTTAAATTATAACATCTCAAAAAAGAAGTGCACATAATAGGTTTCCTTTGTATAGGGTCCTAAGCTATGCCCTATTTTACTAAACTAATGCAACTATAATCAAATTAAATGCATAACATTTAGAGTGTATGTATGTGATGGTGATTTCATCAAACATGCCTAAATACTTCAAAATTAGCCTCAATTGACAGCTGGTTGAAGCGAAATTTGGAAATCTCAAATTTTCCTCAATTTCCCCCAAATCGGACCCCCTACACTCAAATTTCGAAATTAGTGTGTATGTGATGATCAATTCATCAAATACTCCTAAATACGTCGAAATTAGTCTCAATCGACAGCTGGTTGAAGGAAAATTTCGAAAGGAAAACATAGAGAACATGAAGAACCAATGGATATCGAAATCAAAGCTTCAACTCCATGATTTTTCATGCAAAACATGAAGAACCAATGGATTTGTAACCATTTGGCACTGATTTAACATAATTTCAACAAAAAAAAAAAGGGATCGGAAATTAAAAATGCTCACCAGATTGAACATGTGGCATATATCGGCACTACTTGTGCTTTTCGTATTGCATAGGTGGGATACAAGATATATCGGCCGATATTTAAAACATTGCTTGGGACCAATGCAGAAACATATAACATTCAGAAGACGCTAGTCCACAATCTTGTTTGATAGGAGAAAATGCAAAGAAACTAGCAAGAGTAACATAAATGTCAATGTGGCACATATGTCAAGATACGGGTGATTCATCAGGTAGGAATTACCACGTATGTCTGAATATAAGGCTCATCGGATTATGTGGGTTATGAATGCGTGTATGGTTAAAGGAATTGACAAGCGGTCCATTTTTCGGCACGTGGGACCCGCCCGGTGAGCCGACTGGTGCTGATACCCAGGCTGTGAGACATGGATGTTTGGGACCATCTAATGAATGGCCTGAGTTGCATTCATACGTGCTACATCAGAACAAGCAAGAGATTAGAGTTCAAGATTCTACTCTTTCAAGCAACCATAAGAAGGCTCATCTGGCATTTTATTATTCACATCTCAGAAGCATTATAATTAGACAATAACTTCATGGTTCTCAAGCTAGATTGTTGAAAAACTGGGGTCTGCTAAATTGAACTAGACAGTTACAGAATGCAGCAAAGTACCTATGGCTGTTGAGGTGTTGTCTTGAGCAGCCCAAGTTGGATCCAACAACGTATAGCCAACAGCGGAGTCTAGTTCCCTCAGAGGCCTTTTCCCATCAGTGAGCCACCAACAACTTTTAATTATCCCTGATGCTTCCGAATATAGTTGCATGTGAAATTCCGGTGGGAGTTGGGCCAACAGAAGACCACAAGCCTGGATCATCAAGCAAGATAATTGCTGGCATGTATAACCACTTCTGGAAACAAAACTGGCTGCATTTATTCCCGATGTTGATGGGTTTGATCTGCTTGTGTTCAAGGAGTCGGTGCTTCCGCCCGATGGGGAAGTTGGAAGCGCAGAACCTTGCCCAGCACTGCTCGGCATTCCCTGATGCCCATTGCTAGACTGGATTAATGTCGTCTGGACGTGCACAACTATTTGAACAAGCGATGACACAATCTGTGAAACCTGTACAGGAAGCGAAAGGATCTCAATCACCGCAGTTTCCAACACAAGCTGTGTGTACGTGCCAGGATCCTGGTTTTGATAGAATGCCCTCTGACCCTCAGAAGTGTTTGTTGTCCCAAATTGAGACGTTGCTTGAGTCTTATTAAGTGCCGCACGCCCTGGAATACTTGGAGGATCTCCCATCGATCCTGGTTTTGACTTGCTATTCAAAGGAGGTATAACATTATTCACGAGACCCAGCAAGAGAGTTGCAAAATAGTCCGGTGGCGGGCACATAACAGTATTTGATGAACCAACATGCTGAGGAAATGACTCAGAGAAAGGGATCTGAAGAGAATAAAGAATCAATATGAGGAAGCTAGAAGAGAAAACAAAGAGTGAACTAGAAACCAGGAGAACTCAATACCTTAGAAACATCGAGTACATTCAATATCCGCACGATGAGCTTCCCTGGCAGATGACCGTAGAAATATGCAAGGATGTCACGAACAAATGTAAATCTCAGCGGGTGGTAGGCAAGCAATGGAGTGTATATGGCAAGAACTTTTTCAGCATATTCCATTACATCATTCTCAATAAGTCTGTAAATTATTAAAGGGATGACTGGAAGCATACGTGCTGCAATGTCATCAAAGAAGGGTGGATACCTGCATGATCACTATAGCGATAAGCAAGAATGCATATGACTATGAATGTCCAACCAGACAAATTATTGAAAAAATCATATAGAAACCAATACAGATTCAGGAAGTAAAACTGCATGAGATTCCAAAAATCATTTTGCACCTTTTCGCAAGTCAATGAACTACCAAGAGTCGTTGCATATGGAGATTCTGATTGTGGAAAGAGTTGAAAAAACCCACAATCATAACAACAAAATTAAAAATGTGCTGGAACCAACGTCAACAACACACAAAAGGACAACACGAAATTGCGAAAAAAGACAACTTTCAATCATTTTCCTTTCACTTATTTCCATTTAAGCCATGTGAGCTTTTTGTGCTTCTCATACTTTTTGTTGATCAATAATATTTTGTGCTATTTTAAATTGGTACCTTCATTGGTCTTCGAGACATGCCAAATGGAAATCAACTAGCTTGTTATGCAGTGGCTACTTAAATCTATGAATTCTGAAGTAACGGAATGCATTTCCTTCATTTCACTAATATCCAGGATACAGTTCATGACTTAGAAACTGCATGCTTCACCTGAAGCCTAGCCATCAGTGTTACTAGGATACTTCTAGGGATTTTACTGTGCTGACACTTGGACACTCGATGACACAAAACTCCAGGATATATTACAGATGACTGTTTTGGTGACGTCATCCAAAAGTGTTGCCTGTAGGACAATTCAAAGAGGTTGTCATGAGTCATGACATTTATGAATTGCAAAAATTTTCTTTTCTTTCTGTCGTCTTTCTTTGTTATTCTATTCAGTAGACTTTTATCATTGAGTCGATTTCTTATTCCTTTGCTGCACTAAAGCTTGCCTCCAAACTTTGTGTCAAGGGAACTATTCACAACTTAGTCTCTGATAAAATCTAGGAAACTACACGTGAGTAAAATGTAACAAATCTATAGCAACTTCATTTTTTTCTCAAATGTTCGCATGGATTGCAATGAAAATCCATGGATATGCATGATTCTCGTGCATTAACGTGGATTTGTGGTTAAAAAAAAAAAAAACACTTATGTGAAAATGGGGGAAATTAGGGAAATCCGAATTTCTCCATTTTTATATTGGACGATGCGTTTTCCAGTGTCGATTAATGTGAAATTTTATATATTGACGAGTGTTAGTCAATCTATTGATTGGCTACAAATTTTATACATTTATTTTGTACTGATTGTTTTCAACAACACATGGTTGAGGCCCCTATGAAATGGAAACTTATTATGTATAGTTGTTTCTGCAATATTTTGATTCCTTTATGTGTAAACATGTCTCTTTTAACATCTAATGAAGTTTCAATGAAAAATTCCATATTTTCCAAACATTTCCCAATGTTTCCATCAGACGGCGATTTTTTTTTCCAAGAATCGGCGATCCCTAGTCATCAATACATGTAACGGTACCGATACTTTGAACGCTAGGTACATGTGACTCCATCGAATATTCCTGCTAGTCATTGGTGATTGACTAGAAGCTACTGATCAGATGATTTCTTTTCTTTCTTTCTTTCTTTTTTTCTCTTTTTTCGAAAAGTGATAAAATTTATTAAGAAATCCAAGAATACAAAGATAGACAGCCAGTGACAAGTAACGTTTACAACTCCACTAGCTAGTCATCACAAAAAAAGCAAATGAAACAACACCAAGGAGAATCCCAGGGACCCCACAACCAAAACAAAACCAAGGGGTTTGTCTAGCACTAGTTTCTTCATCAAATCATTTCTATGATTTGGAAGAGTAGGCTTGCGGGCAAAACTCTTACTATAAGTAGATCTCAGGATATTAGCACAACTATCTGTTCTCCGGTCCTCTCTGTTCCTTCTATTAGCACACTTAGTACATCCTTCAATTTCCAGTCTGCTAGAAACTAGTTTTCCTTTTTTTATTTTTCTTCGACTCATATTCATGTGTCAAAGTTTGTTAGTGATCAACTCTTAAAACATTGTTGGTCTTGACTCTTCAAAAAAAAAAAAAAAAAAAACATTGTTGGTCTGTTTCCCTATGCACCTTCACTGAATTGTGTAATTCATTTCTCAAATATTCAATACGACGTAAGCCTAGGTATCATTACTTGGTTGCAGTTATGTGATATCCTAGGGGTAGGTTGGTCGTTTTTCTGTTGTATAAACAAAGGCATCAATTGCAACCAGAGAGAAAGATGCATAAAAGATTGTCTTGACAGGATGCCTAATTTACAACTCTGGTTTTGTTCCACTCTTTTCATTGTTTACAACCCAAACTGCCGTCCACTATACACAAATAATTAACAGATGAAAAGGAAACAATAAATGGCTGATATTCTAAAATGATAAGAATGTTCTCAAATAATCAATCGAGACCAGGCAATCTATTCAGTTACCATGTATCTTTAGGGCATATTTGGATTGGGAGTAGACTAAGGGAAGCCAAGGGAAGGCAAAATTGTGACATAAGCAGATAGTAAACTGACATCACCCTTTGCAGTTGTTTTGAGAAAGAAAAGTCCTGGAAAATGCCTTTTCTCCTTTGCATTTGAAAGTGTTTGGATTGCAATCCCACAAAAGGGAAACCCTCCAAGTTCGCTATTTAAAACGCCCCATCAAGGGGAAACCTTTTTCCACCATTTGACTTTTTGTAGGGGGAAAAAAAAAGGTTTTACTCCTTTGTTGAGGTGGGAAAGGCAGAGGCAAATAGTTTGCCATGGCATCCTCCACTTCCCAAGCAAGTGCAAATGTCTTGTCGATATAAACTGAATTACCCTAGTATACCTCAATCCAAACATGCCCCTTCCGTAATCATAGTTGCACATGCAATTAAAAGTTAGATTACCATTGACTATTTTTATACAGAGGAATGTAATTGAACTCAATCAAGTAAACTTTTTTGGAACCAGTCCCACATACATGGCAACTAGGCAAGCACGAACAAGATCCAATCCACACATCAGGTGAGCCCTGTGTAGATTACTTCACCCAAAAATCAAGCCACTCTACTCAGTAGGTGGGCCTCACATGTACGAAAGAATTGGATGGTTAAAGGAAATTGACCAACGGGCCATTTCAGCATATACGTGTGGCCAACATGGTGGGCTGCACCCAATGAAAGTTCCAGATCTAGTACACACCTGCCATGTTGCCACATGTGCGATGATGCCCTCCGTCCATGTCAGCAAATGCACTTAGCTCTATCAATATATTAACAATACCCTGGATGTATAGAATACACTGTAGAATTACAACATGTCATAATACTTTCCAACGAAATAACTACCTGTCCTTCCAAGAGAGATGATTTCCAAGAGCTTTTTGCAGCTCAACTCGCTTGAAAAGTCCAGAATTGAGCCAATGCTCATGAGGCCCCCGATTCATACAAAACATCTTGACTCTCTGTTGAAGCTCCTGCCTGTCTAATAGACTTATCTGCAAAGGAGTGTATTTCTGTGAGCCACATTGATCTCAAAGTACTATTCCCAAATGTACTAGATCAAGAAATAAAGAATGAAATTTTTTTTTTCCCATCCAATTATAGAGTTGTCAACATCCTACCAGAGAAAATGTGTACATAGTTATTCATTAATTTTCCAATATATCAAATCTCATTTCTTGGCTTCAGGAGTATTCGATAGAACATATTCATCACCATATCTTATTACTTCATCCTCTGTGCCGATAATTCATCAGAGTGGAGAGATTGAGAAAGATGTTGCCATAATTCAGGTTGGGTGGAAGAAATGTAGATGTGCCTTTGGAGTTTTACGTGATCATCGTGTACCACCCAAATTGAAAGGGAGATAGAGGATAGTATAAGAGAAGCAATGCTTTATGGGATAGAATGTTGGGCAATTAGGAACAAAAGGTTTCATAAAATGTGTAGTTGAAATAAGGATGTTGAGATGGACGATAGGCAAGATGAGGAAAGATAAAATTAGAAATGATTGCATTCGGGGGAACTTGGGAGTAGCACCAATAGGTAATAAGATGAGGGCAAGTAGACTTAGGGGGCGTTTGGTAAAACTTAATTTCACGACTTATCACTTAAAAATCTTATTTTCAGTGATTTTAGTAATTCAGACCGTTTGGTAATTAAAAAAATTTAAGTGCTTAATTGGAAAAATCACTTAAATTAAGCGGATTATTTTCAGCCATGACAACTTGACTTAAAACTTATAGCTGAATGCGGTAAGTGTTCCTCGTTAAATTTTTAGATAAAAATTGACAAAGTATCTCTATTAACATTTAACAATGGCAAGGATTACCCTTCTTTGTTTACTTTCCTATCTATGACACCATCCCACGCATGTACTTGAAGTCACCAAATTCTATAAGCCCCAGCATAATGTATGTATTATATCTACATAGTCTATCCATTTGGAGAGATCATTTTAAGGCATGAGCCCAAAAATGAGACAGGTCCAAACCTCAAGAGGACCACACCACTGAAAGCAATGGGGACAATGATGCCCACCATTGAAACCTTCCTAGGGCCCACCATGATGTTTATTTACCATCAACCCTGTTTATAAGAACACAAAGACCTAGATTAAGAGAAAACACCAATATTAGCTTGATTTGAAACTTTTGTGGCCGTAATAAGTTTTTAATGGTAGTTTTCAGACAAATTACCAAACAGATTTTTCAGTTCTTATAAGTACTTAAATTCAGCACTTTTAAGTTCTCAGTAGTTAAATTAATTTTCAGGCTTAATTTTTCAGTTTACGAAATAGCACCTTAGATGGTTTGGTCATGTGCAGCAAAGACCAAGAACTGTGCTAGTTAGGAGTGAACCGGTACAAGTTGAAGGCTTTGAAAGGGCATGGGGAAGGCTCAAAAGGATGTGGGTGGAGATAGGGAAAGACTTGACAACCAATGATCTAACAAAAGTGGCCCTTGATAGAGTAGAATGATGGAACATAATTCACGTAGCCAACCCCAATTACTTGAGAAAGGGCTTAGATGGTGGTGAAGATCCTCTGTCACGATAGTTAGTTCCGATTCTGTTATATTTTTGCATCTTATCCATATAGTGGCATCTTTCTCTAGTTCCCTCTTGTATAGACATGATTGAGTCATAACTACTCACTCGAGATTATTCATTGTTTAATCTGTGATCTAATCCACATGCAACCGGATAAGGCATGTGTGTTTGAAGAATGTATGAAGCTCAATTGAAATAGCTTTTTTTTCTTTGAACCAAGGATGGTATGGGTGGGGCCACTTTTGGTTAACCTAGTGCTGTTAATCAGGTAGACCCTGTCACTTTGTAGGCCATACTCCACTGTCTTGTTAATGCAAGATTTGTCAATTACCGTGTTTAGTATGTCGTTCTGTCCGTAAAACCACTTGCTGTTAAAGATTGAAGACCTGAGACATCTCCGACAAAAGCTATTCAAGAAACTCGCATATTCAGACCGGCTTCAATCCTTTTTCCTAAACCATTTATCCCAAAACCCTCATCTATAGATGGCCACACCCACTTAGGAACATCCTAGTAGCCCTCTCTATAGTCCCTCTTCCATATTGATCAGCCATGGAATCGGCTGTCCGAGCAGTTGATGAAAAACAGGTAAAATAGCTGCCCAACTGCAGTTTCCGATGGGATCCTGATCCATCAGAATTAGTTCTGATTGATGTCCGATCGATCGGAGTATATGCCCAATCGATCAGACAAACGTCCAGCAAAACTACAACTTCTCTGGACATTATTTAGATCAATCGGAAATGAGTCTGATCAATCGGACTAGGTATCTCCGATCAATCGAAGGATCATCCGATCAATCAGAAAATCGTCCAGCAACATTCCAACATACATCTGGACACATTCCAATCAATCAGACCCTTGTCTCCGATCCATTAGAGATGGTCTTCCGATCAATCGGAGAATCTATTTCAGCAAAATAAAAAATGTGCTAATTCTTATGTCCGATCGATCGAAACTCTTTCCAATCCTTTCGAGATGACCGTTTTCTATCCTGTTGTGAAACACTCTATATAGCCATCTTGCTTGGATCTTAGGAAAGTCATCTTGAGCATCATCTAGGGTTTGTTTGGGCTTCTTCCTCTTGATTTCTATCTCTCATTCCCTTAGATTTGTTGAGTTCATACTTCAATCCATGTTGATTTGACCAACATTAAAGAGTATTCAAAGCTTGGATTGAATCATGAACTCAACCCCTCTTTAATGGCTTCTTGACCTACTCCAAATAGTCATACCCTTGTCATCAATGCCATTAATAGTGGTTTAGGTAGAACCCATCCTTCATATAAAAGCTATATCCTATAATAGGTTCTCCAGACCCTAATCCCTCACCTTGGAAGCTACAAGCCATCAATTAATGCAAGGTTGCTGATTGAGGGAGCTGAAGAAGAGACATTCGTGCAAGACGAAGCTTCTTCAAACAATGGCGCTAAATCGGGGCTCATCTCTTATAAGTGGTTAAGCTTATAGAGTCTACTATTTGACTCCCCCTTCTTGTTGAGATTGGGGTATAGAGATTGTGACCCAATCTCGGTGTTGTCCTTGAGTAGGACATGTGTGTCCTTGTGTAGGACTTGGAAGTCCTTGCGGAGGCCTCCAATACAGGAGAATACGTGTGCAGTCCTTGTGTAGGTTATAAAGGTTGAGAGGTGAACCTCATTTAAAACCTCCGATAGTGAATGCTGGTGTGCTCAAAGGAGTTGGGCACTTGAACTGAGAGTGGAGTAGACTCATCGTCGAACAACTATCCATCTTGTGTAATGTGGTGAATGCATTTTTATGTCTTGTCTATTAATGCTTATCTATTGATTGACAAAATTCTCATATGCCATATTTAAATGATAAGTACAATCATGCCTATCAATTGTTTGATCAATTGTCTTCACTTGCTAGTACGTAATTGTTAATTGAAGTGTGAATGCAATTGTGCTTTTAAATTTAGCAAGAATATTTAAAAAGTCCCATTCACCCCCCCTCTAGGACTTTAGGCATATCTCCAAGTATCTCTACTCGCGGTAAAACCACAATTTCATGTCTTGCCTACCAGATGATCCTCACCATCCACTGAAAATAAATAATTTCCAGCATGCGCCCAAGACTGCACATTTAATGGGGGCCATCCAACTGTTAAGATAATCCAATGGAGGATATTTTGGGGGTACTCCAATCCACCATGGGGCCCACCATATGAACAACTTGGATTGCCAAAAAGAGGGGCCCTCATTATAGTTTGTTGGGACAATCGAATGGTCGATTACATTTGTTTATTTCCTCATATATTAATCCCCTTAGTTTGCTCCCATAACCTTAATTGAAAAGTCAAATTGACTCATTTTTATGCATAAGAAAACAAGAAATAGAGAAGTAGTTGCAGTTCCTTTTTTATGAATCATCGAGTAAAGAGACGAAGCAACCCCAGTAAGAGAAGGCATAAAGCAGAAATTATCAATTACAGTTCATTCTATTGGGAACTAGAGGTTATTCAGTAGAAAGGGATCATAAAGGGTAAAGGGAAAAAAAATCATTATGTATTAAATGAAGTCTCCTTGCATTTTAAATCACACAACTGAGGTTCCGAAAGGAGCATAATTTTGTGCAATTTTAATATCGGATATTTGAAACATGATGGGTCATAGATAAGCCATCAAATGCTGATTAGTTTGAAGAGCATCTCATGTCATTTGCAACTAAGAACACAACTCCCGTTCTTTATTATCCAAACATGGTCTAGTTAGGGTATCACAAGATATTTTGATGCCAAAAACAAATCATCACCATCTAAGCCTTATCCCAACTAATGAGGGTCCGCCATTCTGATTCAAGAAACTAAATAAAAATTTAAAAAAAAAAAGTAAAAAGAAACTACTATGTGCAGAGCATAAAAGAAAAGGAAAAGGAGAAATCTCCAAAGGAGAAAAATAGGGTAAAGTTGCTCTAGAAAGCCTACCACAATGTGCAGAGCATGGGGATCGTCATCTCTGTCAGTAAGAGCTAGAAGCAGAATATCCAAAGGAAGTAATTCATGCGTCCAAATAAAATAGGCAAGGTTTGCGCTAGCTTTCAATAGAAGTTCCTGAAACAGGGAAACAAGTAGAGAAAAAGGAATTTCACAATGTGAATGAGAAATCTAGTAAATGGAACATAGAACAGAACAGCATGTTTGCCCCCATGCCGTTACCTCTCAAAATAAAAAATAAAAAAGGTTTTCCTGCATGCACCACACTAGTCAAAAATGCACAAACCAACAACCTAGACAATGAAAATACCTGTAAGAGATGTCCATGTTGCAGTTCAATTTGAATATGGTGAAGAAGAACATCCACCAATGTATAAATGTTTGATGTCACTTCTTCAGGTGAAAATTCTCTCAAGACACGCCCCTGCATTTAGCATAATAAATATTCAAGGAGTTAACAGAGCTTTCCTAACCCACACTCGTCTCTGCATGTCCGGAACATGCTAACCATGCACATGTTTAAACATATGAGTAGTTCATCAGGTAGGCCCCACTTAATGATGACTTGGCGCAATGAAATACTGATAGAAATAATTGGCCCAAAAATCAGACCTATCAACTAATCAGATGAGCCACACATGTAGAAAAACAATCTGCTCAAGAGAATTTGCAGAAGGTCCAAAACATACATGTGCCAGCCGGACGAGCGAACTAGCCTCACTTTGGACCAGGTCATCTAGATAGTGGGGTCCACATGATGCATGGCTCAGAGTTCCCATAAAGGTTTCAGTATGTGTGCTCGTACTTGGACGTAAACCTGGAACAAGTGCTGGCTTTGGAAAATTCTAATAAAGTAACTGCAGCACTGGCACATAAAAAGTTGCAAAGTTAAATGAAGAGAAGTCACAGGGATGAAGGAAAAGACCGTACAAGATTTGCACTATTAATGCTTTCAGGGTGTCCATTCATAAGCATCCAAGCACCAGCACATAGATACTGTCGGTGTTGAGGAAAACTATGACTGATATAGGTCATAACATAAGTTGGATCAGCTGATGGGGAAAGGAGCTGTGTGCATTGGTTGATGACTGTTGTTTCTGCCTGACAGGGAAAATTAACAGGCCCAAAATCAAGGAATTAACAAAGCATGATCTACCCAAAACATGAAAGGTGCACAACACAAAGCTTAAAGAAACTGCCAACTATTTATCATGAAACAGTACCAGTGTTCCTTCCATGAGGAATAATTGATGGAACATTGATACAATTTAACTAGAATTGGAGTTCCTGAAAAAGCTAAGGACACAAATAACAGTCCAATATTAAGCATCCGTTTTACTTCTGGAAAAGATCTAACATCCATGTCGACATGTAAATATGGCAATCAAGGGAATTCCCTTGAAGAAGAGTATAGTGTCTGCATATGTATGTGTGTGCAAGTGTCTGGGATTTTATATGTATGTGAACTCTCATTAAGGGTGTGTTTGTGTGTATGCATTGGTGCTCCCTCAGGATACCATTCCTTTATTCATCAGGGCTAATAAAATATCATTAAGGTGTGAAAGGAGAGAGAAATCTCTACACAAGCCTTCCTCCAAAGTCTTTTCTTCTCCTTTTCTTTTTCTTTCTTCTCCAACCATGTGATTAACTACATGGTATTAGAGCATTAAGATACCCACCACCTCCCTTCTTTTTTTCATTTTCCCTTTCTTTCTTTCCCTCCTTCCTCTTCCTTTCCACCCTCTCTCTTTCTACTCTTTTTCGTTTTGTTTCCATCGTCGACCATGTAATCAGATCTCTTAGAGAGATTCCTCACCATTTGCTACAGAACCATGCTACAGTGACATGCGGATGGATATGTCACTTGAGTAAACAAAATAGTTGATATTTATTTTATTTTTTTTTCATTCACCGCACTGGTAGTGCAAGTCGGTGTTTCTTTTGGGGAGAACATATAAGTTCAAACGATCAGAAAACCAGGGGTAGCTAGGGGGCCCACACAGCAAGATCACCATTTTAGGCTCAATGGCTGCTAGTACCTTGAATGGTCTCAATCTGCCAAGATGTTCATTGTAGCAAGAGAGGTGGGGTATATTTTGGGTAATGAGGAGTCAACCAGATATGACGTATCCCACAATAATTAGGAAAGCGATAATCTGACAGTTATGTCCTAGTTTCTTCATTCTACGGACCCCAACATCAGCCGTCGTTTGGTGCTCCTCAAAACAGCCAATGAAGCGTGGGGTAAAATCGTAGGAACGCATTCTCAGAGGGATAATAAGCCTTATTTCTATCAATTGCATTAAGAGGTGACAAGTATGAAACAAGGTGAAACTCTAATAGAGGAATAGTTTGCATCTCTCATACGGAAGTAGGAGCTTGGTCATTGTCAATCAACTGCCTACAGTGTCGAAGAGCTTAAGAAGCTAATGGAACACACTGTATTTGAGTTTTCGAGTGGGTTACACCCTGATTTTGAGCCTCAGCATGTTCAGGTATTGAGAAGAGAGTCCTTTCCTTCTCTGGGGACTGCCTATAATTATGTCAATGGGGAGGCTCATCATAGAGCTTCTTTTGGTATGCAGTCTAGAGTTGTTCATGAGAGTTCTGCAATTGCAGCAAGGTCCAAGCCTTCTCAAAGAATGTCGATAGAGACAAACTTATTTGCACATGTTGGAATATTAAAAGCATAAGGTCCTTTTTTTGTAATAAAGTCCCACTAGACTCATCTGTAAATAGTTTATTTGTTAAGGCTGTATAGTGTAATAAGTGAGGGAATACTTCACATATATAATATAATAATAAACCCTAGGAGAAGACACGTTGTGTCTCTCCCTCTCTCTCAAAACTCTCTCGCCCCCTCCTGCATCTCTCTCTCTTCACTTTCTTCATTTCTTTTCTTCTCTTCATGGTATCAGAGACTTGACGATCCAAACCCATCTCCCATCCAACACAACCCATCTATTCTCATAAAGAAAACAGTGTATTCAAGCAAAAGAGGAGGATTCAAAGCATTTCGTGAAGGAAACATGTGCTAACGTCAGCATCCGTACGATCAGCTACCAATGCAATATGATGTTCCTAAACTAATGTCGGGTAGATGGGAGGAGGTGTTGGAGTTCCCTTTGTCTATTCAATGCAATGGTGATGATAGGAACTACCAACTATGAGTATTCAATGGCTATTAATGACCATTAAATTCAACAAGTTGGGTTAGGTCAGCCATGAATACCTTGCTTGAGTTCATACTTCAAACCGAGCTTTGAATGCTCATTGAAGTGTCATAAATCACTTGGTTTGAATGATGAACTCTAAGCAATGATGAGCAAAGGAGGTTAGGAAATGATCTTAAAAGCCTCTCTCAATGCTCTCAATGGGTGTTCAATGCATGCCATAACAGCCCTCAAGATATCCTCTTATAAATGTCAAAAATCGGGCTCCAACAGATATAAAACGGCTAGATGTCGACCTGTCTGGGACCCTGTCGACCGGTCGGACTGAGCCTCTGACTAGTCAAAAATTAAAGCTCCACGCCGAATAGCTTGTTGGACAAATTTTGTCCGTGGCCAACCGGTCTGAGAAGGCCATTGACCGGTCTGAAATTGATACCTGAATAGAGTTACCACTGGACAGATTTTTCCCTTGACCAACCGGTCGAAAAATGATGTTTTCTTTTAAAAACTTGTAGTCCAAGGAGGCATCCTTACCCGACCGGTCACCCAACGAGTCGGCGGGCTTTGTACATAGCCTGTTTCAGGCTGGATTTCCGCCTTCGCTTTTGGTGCTCAAACAAAGATGGTTTTCATTTGTTTTTCCAAGGTTTGGCACCTACCCACTGAAAGTCCAAGCCAGATCAACTTGACCTTAAATCCGTGGATCAAATGGCTAAGATTAAGCGAGATTAGAATGCCATTAAACAGGGTGTTTCGGGATCCAATGGGCTGTCTATATGCAACTTACCTTCCAAGCTTGGTTTGGCTTGAACTTAAGCGACGGAAGATGCATTGGCTTCATGTCTTGCGTCTTCAATCTTCAATCGGGGCTCACAAGACTTGACTGACTAGATGACACGACAATTGACAAAATAAAATGCACTAACACTACTAACGTCAGCAACCTAAGGTTTGTAAGGCTCAATTTGCTTCAGGATCACCTACACCTGGTGCGGAATCATGTGAGGACGTTTATGGTGATTTTTCTGGAATTTTTCGAAAAGGTTTTACATTTTTAATGATTTTCTGGTATTTTCTAGAAATATTCCCAATACGGCCCATTTTTCAGATCCTATCCAAATCGGGAGTTTTTTATCTGAAAGAGCATCTACACGGTTTGTTTTTGGATCTCCTACATAGGGGATCGTTTTTGTGGAGATTTGACACCAAAAAATCATTTTTTTGGTGAAAATGAGGGCCGACTACATTGTCTTTGGGCCCTTAGACGCACAATATATACATCAGATCTCGGGTGTATGTTCCTACATCTTTTAAATGTTGGTTGCTGGTGCTGAGTGGTGATTATTGGTATTTTGTCAGTTGTTTTCCTTTTTCTGTCATCTCTATATTCATGGATTCTAAGCCACCGCCAGCGGGACATGGCCTTAATGGTCCGATTTCGATTACTTCTACAAAATTTAATGGAAGTAACTTTCTTATATGGTCTCGGGCTGTTCGCATGTATATTGTTGGCAAAGAAAAGCTTGTATACCTCACTGGCGCCACAAAACGGCCCACTTCCTCGACAGATGCATGGGATTCTTCTAATGCCATTGTTATGGGCTGGTTACTCAACTCAATGGAACCTAATATTGCCTCTAAATACTTCTTCTATAAGACCGCCACTAATTTATGGAAATCACTTATTGACACTTACAGAACCATCTCAAATAAGCCTCGCATTTTTCAGCTAAACACAGAGTTGTACTCTCTTACACAGGAGAATCTTTCTGTTATTGAGTACTTTGGGGCCTTGAAGAGCCGCTGGGAGGAACTAAGTCACTTGCAGCCCCTCGGTGAACTTCCAGACACTCGCAATGCTGAGATTGTGAAATCTCGAGAGGATGAAACCAAGACCTATAAATTTCTAGTTGGATTGAATAGTGCATATGAGGCTCTAAGGACTCAATCGGTTGCAACAACTCCTCCCTACACTCCAGACAGCATATTCGGTCGTCCATTCAGAGGAAGCACACAGGCGAGTTATGTCAGCCCTAGCACTCACACAGGAGAGGACTGCTTTTTCTTCCACTGTTGTTCCATCAAGTGACAGGAGTGGTGGTTCAGATATTCAAGGCAGGTTCCCATCTAGAGGACGTGGCAGAGGTCGGGGGCATTTTTTCTGTACCTATTGCAATCGTTTCTAGACATTCCCAAGAACGATGCTTCAAGCTTCATGGTCGCCCTACTGGCCCACGTCGCAGCTTCTAATGATATTGGACACACTTCAGATACTTGTGGCAATACTCATGGATTCCTTTCATACGGAAATTGCTACTATGACTAGGGCAAATGTGATGGAGCATTAGCAACTTAGATCTCTTCGGTCTCAGTCAGGCTACACCTACAATCATTTCCTCACAGTCATCTGCTTCTTCCTTTGCTGCTACGATAGGTACAACACTTCATGCCTCCTCCACTCCTACCACTTGGATTATAGATTCGAGGGCATCGGATCATATGGCTGGTACACAGAGCTACCTTCTTCCTTCCATTTTTTCATCTTGTTGTCGTTCCGTTCGTCTTGTTGATGGTACTTCTACTCCAGTTGAATTTATTGGCTCAACCTCAGTTTCTCATTCTCTTACCTTGTCCAATGTTTTATACATTCCTAAGTTCAATGCAAATTTAATATCGGTTAGTTGTCCTAATAGATTTTTGAATTGCAGTGTGACTTTCTTTTCGTCTTATTGTGTTTTTCAGGACTTGAGTACGAAGAGGATTATTGGTGCGGGGTATAAGTGTGGTGGTCTCTACTTCTTGAGACAAGATGTCCTTGCTGCTGCTGGTGCCTCAACACCATCTCATTCATTTGCCTCTCGGGCATGCAATTTAGAGTCTAATAAAGAGTCTGTTGCCATTTGGCATGCAAGGCTAGGCCATGCTTCTATTAGGACGTTGCAAACTCTTGTTCCTCAATTTAATAAAATTAGTGATGCTTATTCTAAATGTGAAACGTGTCAATTGAGTAAACATGTTAGAAATTCATATCCTGCTGCTGAACATCGATCTGACAAAACGTTTGCATTGGTTCATTTTGATATTTGGAGACCTAGTCCTGTTAAATCTCTGGATGGATACTCTTACTTTGTTACATTTATTGATGATTTCTCTCGTGTGACTTGGGTATATGAGATGCGTAATCGCAATGATTTGTTTTACTTGTTTCGATCATTTCATCAAATGATCCAGACTCAGTATGATTGCACCATTCAAACTCTTTGTTTTGGTAATGGTGGAGAGTACACCTCAAACATCTTTAAATCATATCTCCAAGAGCATAGCATTCATCATCAACTGTCTTGTGCCTACACTCCACAACAAAATGGAGTGGCAGAGCGTAAAAATTGCCATCTTCTTGAGGTTACTCACACTCTCCTGATAGGAATGAAGGTTCTTAAATCATACTAGTATGTAGCCTTACTGTTAATTATGTTATCTAATTATCGAATGCCTACCCAAGTTCTCAAAGGAGATATCCCAATACGTGCATTGAAACATTCTAGTCCTTTGTATATTGTTCCTCCAAAGGTGTTTGGTTGCGTATGTTTTGTGCACCTTTTAGGTCCCTCCAAGGACAAGTTGTCTAATCGATCTGTTAAGTGCATTTTCGTTGGGTACGCTCTTCAGCATAAAGGTTATAGGTGTTATGATCCATCTACTAGGAAATATTTTGTATCTATGGATGTAACCTTCTTTGAAGAACGCTCATTCTACTCTCCATTATCCGAACATACTGATAAAGTTGAGCCACAACATTTTCTGCCTCTACCAGCAATTGATTCTTCTTCTTTAGCATCTTCCATGGCACCTAAGCGACTCCTCACCTATGTTCACCGCACGCCGAGACCATAACACAGACCTTCCGTACCAATAGCTCCTCTTCCAGTCTCAAGTACCTCCTCCCATCCTATCTCTACTATTAGTCATTCATCTCCTGTTGCTTCTCGCACTCGTAGTCATCATCCCACATTACACACTATTTCTAATTTTGTTTCTTATAAGTCTCTCTCACCTTCTTATCGTGCCTTCTTAGCTACTATTTCATGCTCTGCTATTCCTAAGTCAGTGCTCGAGGCTATTGCAGTACCTGCCTGGAAGCAAGCAATAGGAGGCAGAAATGGCTACTCTTCATAAGAATGGCACCTAGGAACTCGTTCCCTTACATTCGAGTAAAATTACAGTTGGGTGCAAGTGGGTGTTCTCTGTAAAGTATCGGTCTGATGGGTCTATTGAGCGCTACAAAGCACATTTGGTGGCTAAAGGCTACACAGCATTTTGGAATCAACTACAATGAGACGTTCTCACCGGTTGCAAAGTTAAATTCGGTCAGCTTAATTATTTCCTTAGCAGCAAATCTTGATTAGCCTCTCTTTCAGCTAAATTTTGAAAATGCATTCCTCCATTGTGATCTAGAAAAAGAAGTTTATATGGATCTTCCACCTAGTTTTCAACTAAAGGGGGAGTGGGAAGGTGTATAAATTGAAAAAGGCTCTTTATGGTCTCAAGCAATCTTCCAGAGCTTGGTTTGCCAGGTTTAGCATTGTTATTCTCTCCTTTAGCTTCAAACAATATCAGGCTGATCTTACCATCTTCATTCATACTAGACAAGAAGGCAGAACCATTCTGCTTGTATATGTGGATGACATTGTGTTGACTGGTGATGACTTGGAGTTTATTGATAAAATTAAGCACAAGTTGAGTAAAGAATTTGAGATTAAGGATCTGAGGCCTCTGCGGTATTTTCTAAGGATTTAAGTTGCCTGCTCATCTAAAGGCATCTTCATATCCCAAAGAAAGTATACTCTTGACTTGCTGAGTGAGATTAGCAAATTAGGTGCTCGTCCAGCTTCGTCTCCAGTGGATCAAAAGCACTCATTACATACATTGGAAGGTGAAAGTTTGACAGGTCTGGGTATGTACCAGAGGTTAGTTGGGAAACTAATCTATTTGACAATTACAAGACCGGACGTTGCCCAGGCTATAAGTATTGTCAGTCGCTTTATGCACTCACCAAAAGTGTCTCATCTAGATGTTGTACATCGCATATTGAGATACTTAAAGTCATGCCCAGGACGTGGTATTCTTTATAAGAAGCATGGACATGTTAATGTTGCTGGGTATTCTGAGGCTGACTCGGCAAGATGCTCAACAGACAGAAAATCAACCTCTAGTTATTGCACATTTGTCGGCGACGACTTGGTCACATGGAGAAGTAAGAAACAATCTGTTGTATCTTGATCCAATGCAGAGGCAGAGAACAGGGCTATGGCTCCGGGGGCATGTGAACTCTAATGGTTGAGATCCATTATGGTAGAGTTGGGTTTTTCTATCACCTCAACTATTCCTCTCTACTATGATAATCAGGCAGCTATTCATATCGCATCTGACTCTTGTCTTTCACGAGAGGACTAAACACATCGAGGTGGATATACATTTCATCCAAGAGAAGATATCTTCTAGATTGTTAACTACTCTATTTGTCAGATCAACAAATCGACTAACAGACATATTCACAAAAGCGCTTAGTTCTCCTATGCTGCAAGAAATTTCTAGCAAGTTGGGTATGATGGATATTCATACAAAACTTGAGGGGGCGTGTTGGAATATTAAAAGCATAAGGTCCTTTTCTATAATAAAGTCCCTATGGACTTATTTGTAAATAGTTTATTTGTTGAGGCTATATAGTGTAATAAGTGAGGGAATACTTCACATATATAATATAATAATAAACCTTAGGAGAACACACGTTGTGTCTCTCCCTCTCTCTCAAAACTCTCTCGCCCCCTCCTGCATCTCTCTCTCTCTCTCTCTCTCTCTCTCTCTCTCTCTCTCTCTCTCTCTCTCTCTCTTCACTTTCTTCATTTCTTTTCTTATTCTCTTCAACACATACTGTGGTCGCCTTATGTGCATGAGCAGTGTTATGATATTCAACCTTATCTTCGACCAAAGCCGAAGAGGATGGCTAACAGTGCTGAAGTTAAGAGGGAGCAGACTTCAGATGACGTTTCAGACTCCAGAGATCAGATTAATGTCCTTTGCAAGACCGTCAATGATCTTCGTCAGGAGCTAATCGAGTTTCAAACTTCATTCAACAGATACTTATAGCGGGCAGCCAAGTACATACTGCTCATTTTTCACTGTCACAGTCACATCCTTCCACATCTTAGATTATTGAGTCCAGTGCCACAGATCATATGACCAATATGGAAGGTAACTTTCTGTGTATTCTAGTTCCTTGAGCCTCATCAAACTTGCCGATGGTTTATTTTCCAAAACCTCTGGGAAAAGACTTATGAGCTATCCTCATCCTTAGTGCTACCATCTGTTCTTCATGTGCCTTCCTTTCCTACCAATTTATTGTCTGTTAGTTTGAACAGTTGAATTGCCGTGTCCACTTTATTGTTGTGTCACTTTCTTTCCATCCTATTGTATTATATAGGATCTACAAACCAAGAAAAGGATTGTGAGTGATTACCCGATGTTTCTCTTTTCTCTACAAAACCCCTTCTCAAAAGTTTCTCTTATCTCCTTTTCTTCGTCCTTCTTGTCCACCATGTGAGTGATTACAACCCCAATTACTTTTTCCTTAAGTTGGTATGCAAATATATTACTGAATATAACTAAGAGCGCGCGCGCGCGCACACACACACTCACACACACACACCCCTAGCCACTTGGATTGCTAATCTACCATCCAACCAGCAATGAATTGCCATCCTGTCACATGTGCAATGTTTTGAATATCATGCATAGCATAGCGCATAGCATACACTACATTGCACAGCATAGCTATAGCGCCACATAAAGCACTTAAACAGTGAAGAGAATGAAAAATCAAGAGGAAGAATGTAAGAGAAGATGGAAAAAGTGAGAGAAAGAGGAGATTTTGGAGAGAGAAAACGTGTGTTCTCCCCTTAAATCTTATTCCATATATATGTAGGGCTTTCCCCTTATTAAATCATAACAACCCACAAATGCCATAATTGCAAATAAGTCCAAACATACTTTATTACAGAAAAAGACCCTACTTTACTAATATTCCAACACTCTCCCTCAAGTTGGTGTATGAATGTCTGTCATACCCAACTTGCTAGAGATTTCTTGCAACATGAGAAAGCTAAGAGCCTTTGTAAATATGTCTGCCAGTTGCTTTGTTGATTTAACAAATAGAGTAGCTAATAACCCAGAAGATATCTTCTCTCGAATAAAATGTATATCAACTTCAATGTGTTTAATCCTCTCAAGAAAAACCAAGTCAGACACAATATGGATAATAGCCTGGTTGTCACAGTAGAGAGGAATAGTTAAGGTGATAGAAAATCCCAGCTCCACCATAATAGACCTCAACCATAAGAGTTCGTACGCCCCATGAGCCATAGCCCTATACTCTGCCTCTGCATTGGATCGAGATATAACTGATTGTTTTTTACTTCTCCATGTAACCAATTTACCACCAACAAATATGCAGTAGCCAGAAGTAGATTTTTTGTCCGTCGAGCATCCTGCCCAGTCAGCATCAAAATAGCAAGCAATATTAACATGTCCATGATTCATGTAAAGAATATTACGACCTTGACATGACTTCAGATATCTTAATATATGATGTACAATATCCAAATGAGGTAACCTTGGCGAGTGCATGAAACAACTCACAATATTAACAGCTTGAGCAATATCTCGTCTTGTAATTATCAAGTAAATCAGTTTCCCAACCAACCTCTGACACATACCTGAATCTATCAAACACTCACCTTCATATGCATGTAACGAGTGCTTCTAATCCATAGGAGATGAAGTTGGACAAGCACCTAATTTACTAGTCTTGCTCAGCGGATCAAGAGTATATTTTCTCTAGGATATGAAGATACCTTTAAATGAACGGGTAACCTCAATCTCTAGAAAATACCATAGGTGGACCCAGATCTTTGATCTCAAATTCCTTGCTCAACTTGTGATTGACTTGATCAATAAATTCCAAGTCATCCCCAGTCACAACAATGTCATCCACATAAACAAGTATAATAGTTATGCCATCTTGTTGAGTATGAATGACGACTGTATGATCTGCTTGACATCTTCTAAAGCCGAAGGAGAGAATAGTAGCCTTAAATATGGCAAACCAAGCTCTAGGAGATTGTTTAAGACCATAAATAGCCTTTTTCAACTTACACACCTTCCCAGTCTCCCCCTTAAGCTGAAAACCAGGAGGAAGATCCATATAAACTTCTTCTGCCAGATCGTCATGGAGAAATGGATTTTTAACAACCAGCTAGAAAAGAAGGCCAATCAAGGTTGGCAGCCAAGGAAATAATCAAGCGAACTGAATTCAACTTTGCCACAGGAGAACGCTTCAATGTAATCAACCCCAAAATGTTGAGTATAGCCTTTGGCCACCAGACGAGAATTGTAGCTCTCAATAAATCCATCCGCCTGATACTTGATTGAGAACACCCATTTGCACCCAACTGTGCTCTTACTTGGAGGTAAGGGAACAAGATCCCAGGTGCCATTTTTATCAAGACCAACCATTTATGCCTCCATTGCGTGTTTCTAAGTATAGGGACTGTAAGAATAATAGAAGAAGAAATGGCAGCCAAGAATGCACGATATCAGGAGGCAACATACTCATAGGAAAGAAAGTTAGAAATAGGATGTAATGTAGGATGATGGCTAAAAGTGCGAGAAGCAACAAGAGATGGACTAGCAATAAAGGTAAGATTATAAGTAGCTGAGAAAAGAAGAGGATCCATTGATGTAGAAAGCACTGAAGGTCCAAGTGGTGGTCTCGACTGTCGGCGATCATAGGTGAGTAGTCGCTTGGGTGCCGAAAAAAGTGAAGATGAAGAGGTATCAACAGTTGGCATGGGCAGAAAATGATTTGTATCAGCAATATCAAGATAGAATGGACGATCTTAAAAAAAAGTCACATCCATAGAGACAGAACTTCCTCGTAGATGAATCATAACACCTACATCCTTTTTGCTGGAGAGAATATCCAATGAAACACTTAATCGACCGATTAGCAAATTTGTCCCTGGAGGGGCTCAATGAATGCACAAAACATATGCAGTCAAACACTTTAGGAGGAACAACAAACAAAGGACAGGCATGTTTCAATGTATGAATTGGAATATCTCCATTGAGAACAAGGGTAGGCATGCGGATAATTAGATAGTACGATGTTAACAAAGCTGTAGACCAATAAGATTTAGGGACTTTCATGCCTATCAAAAGAGAGAAACCTCAAGAAGATGGCGATTCTTGCGCTCTACCACTCCATTTTATTCGGGAGTGTAGGCACAAGAAAGCCAATGATGAATACCACACTCCTGGAGATACGATTTGAAGATATTTAAGTATACTCACCACCATTATCAGAACGAAGAATCTGAATGGTGCAATCATACTGGGTCTGGATCATTTGATGAAATGATCGAAACAAGTTGAGCTATTCATCACGACGACGCATCAAATACACCCAAGTCACAAAAGAGAAATCATCAATGAACGTAACAAAGTTAGAAAATCCATCCAAAGACTTAACAAGACCAAGTCCCCAAATATCAAAATGAATTAATGTAAACATTTTTTCATAACAATGTTCAACAATAGGGAATGAAGTTCTAACATGTTTACTCAACTGACATGTTTCACATCTAGAGGGAAAATCACCCATTTCATTCAATTGATGAACAAAAAACTGTAAAGTTCTAGCAAACACGCGTCCTAGTCTTGCATGCCAAATGGTAGCATACTCTTTATTTGACTCCAAACCACATGACTTAGAAACAAACGAATGAGATGAAGCGGAAGCACAAGTAGCAGAAAGCTCCCCCTGAGGCGGAAAGTAGAAACCACTACGTTCATATCGCATGTCAATAGTCCTCTTTGTACTTAAGTCCTAAAGAACACAAGAAGATAGAAAGAAAGTCACATTACGATTTAATAGTCTAGTAAGATGACCAACAAATATCAAATTTGTATTGAACTTAGGAATGTACAAAACATTAGACAAGCCGAGGGATGAGAAATTGAAACAGATCCAACAAATTCAACCATGGTAAAAGTCCCATCAGCGAGACTACCTAAACAACTACAAGAAGTGGGGGAAGGGAGAAGGCAATTGTGCATATCGGTCATATGATCGGATGCCCCAGAATCTATTATCTATAATTTAGGTGGCAGGAGTAGAGGAGGCATGGAGTGCAGTACCTGTCGTAGCAACGAAAGAAGAGGCAAATGGTTGTGGCGAAGAAGATGCAGGTGTGACTGACTAAGACTGAAGTGATCTAAGACGTTGAAGTTCCATCACATATGCCCTAGTCATAGTAACGGACTCAGTATGAATGGAGATGTCCGTAGGAAGAGTGCCACAGGTATCAGATGCATTTCCATTCTCATCACAAGTTGCGAAGTGAGCCAGTAGGGTGCCCATGTAGCTTGAAACATCATTCCTGGGTATGTCCTGAACGATTGTAAAACATACAGAAAAATCTCCCACAACCACTATCACGTCCTCTGGTTAAGGACCCTCCTCGGGTATCTAAACCACCACAACTGTCGCTAGGTAGAATAGTAGTAGAGATAAATGCAATCCTCTCCTGTGTTATGGCTGGAGCTAACATAACTCGCTTGCGGGCTTCCTCCGAATGAACTATAGAGTATGCCACCTGGAGCTTAGGAAAAGGATTTGTGGCGACAAGTTGAATCCCCAATGACTCATATTCGATGTTCAATCCGAATAGGAACTTGTAAATCTTGGCTTCATCCTCTCGAGACTTCACAATTTCAGCACTACGACTATCTGAAAGTTCACTGAGAGGTTGCAAATGACTCAATTCTTCTCAGCGGTTCTTCCAAGCCCCAAAGTACTCGCTAACGAATAGACTCTCATGTGTGAGTGAATATAGTAATTGAAAGAGGTCCCTCAAGACCATGTCCGATCGGCTTAGAATCCATAAATATGGAGAAAAAAGGAAAGCAAGGAGGATAAATACCAACATCAGTTGTAAACGAAGATTAAAAACTGCAGCGGCATACATAGTACACCTGGTGTATGTGCTGGGCATCAAAAAACCCCAACAAAATGTACAGTCGGCCTCCATTTTGATATTAAAAAAAACCATCTAAACTGTTTAATCCTCCACAAAACTGAT
This sequence comes from Liriodendron chinense, assembly GCA_003013855.2. Classification (NCBI taxonomy): domain Eukaryota; kingdom Viridiplantae; phylum Streptophyta; class Magnoliopsida; order Magnoliales; family Magnoliaceae; genus Liriodendron; species Liriodendron chinense. Next base: position 2,074,417 of record PVNU02000310.1, read on the forward strand.
TTCTTTATGTAGGGTAGTAAAAAACGACCCATATGCAACTGATTTTACAGATAAAAAACCACATATTCAAAAGAAACCTAGAAAATGGGTCGATTTGGTGATTTTTCTGAAAAATACTCCGCACCAAGAAGAGTTAATCCCAACGCAAACCAAGCCGTACAGACGCTGGATTGCTGGCGTCAGTTGTACGGACTCTGACATCAACACGCGGCTTCCTAAAAAACTTGTCGAATCTACACAAGGCATTCCGTAACGGTAACGGTGGCCGTAACAGCCACCACCGTTACCTTTACAATACAGACCGTAATAGCCGCCGCTGTGACGGCCATTACAGTCTCTTTTTATTAAAAAAAAAATCCAAAAAAAACCTGTATCTACCCTATAACGTTGATAAAAAATTCGACAAACCTATATCCACCTCATAACAAACCATTACGGGGTTGTTATGACCTTTACAGGGGGCGTAACAGGCCATTAATGGTTGTTACAGGTCATTTTTTGCATAACAGTCGCTACGACCGTTACAACCCCGTAACGTGTAACGGTTGCTACCGTTACCTTTACGGCCCCATAACGGCCTTTACGGCACACCATGGATCGATATTAGTCTTGCATAGGTTGGACTGATCAAGGCTTTGATACCATGAAGAGAATGAGAAACCAAGAGGAAGAATGTAAGAGAAGATGGAAAAAGAGAGAGAGGAGATTTTGGAGAGAGAAAAAATGTGTGTTCTCCCCTTGAATCTTATTCCATATATATGTAGGGTTTTCCCCTTATTACATCATAACAACCCACAAATGCCATATTTACAAATAAGTCCAAACATACTTTATTATAGAAAAGACCCTACTTTACTAATATTCCAACAAACAGCACAATCCTAAGTAGCATACAGTATTTCTTGTGTATCAAGTACTGTATGTAGGATACACTATGGTGTTATGTGTGTTTTCATCTTTAAAATCATAAATGTTTTGGTCTTAGATTGTTATGTTAGTTCACCACCTATTTTGACAAACAATGGTGATTCGTCCTAATCAGTGTGACACTAAAGTACAACTATCCAGATCATCCAAACTGTGGATCCTATTGAGGATGGAACATATATCTAGACTCAACACTTTTTAGACAATTGTAACTAGACTCACATTTGATAGACAAATGTAACCATCTGTAGAAGCATGCCAAGTGTATAGTTAAAGAGGTACAACCGTTTTAAATGGTGTAAAACTAACATTGGAACATGGCCCTTGTAAAATAAAAGAGTTAGAAAAAGGGGTTTCAAAATCCCTAAAATTCAACCACAATACCCATTTGGCCCCAAAAAAATCATGGATTCGATTCTCTCACGGGCATATAGATTGGTCCTTCGAGAAGATCCTTCAGCTAAATTTTCACAGGCATTAGAGTTCAAACAAAGGAGAAGATTGAGATTCCCCCATTTCATGTTAATACAGCTGTGGAGCTCAAAATTTGGTTTTCTTTATTCATTTAAAGCTAAATAGAGGTATGTTTCTTACTCTTAATATCAGTGAATCAGTTATATTTCAGTTTGAGTGATTTAATGATTGTTTTATGGTATTTTTTGTCGTTTTTTCCATTTTTCTTTTTGGAACGCCGGTTCCTATGCAACATTGTATAATAAGCTTGTTCTACAACCAATTTTTAGTGTGGGGCCTAGTGCGATGTATATCACATGGTATCCAACCCGTCCAATCCATCACATGGGCAACATGCTACAATGGTGGTTTTTTAGTGGTTATGCATTGTTCTCTATGGTGTGGCCCACATGATGATTGATGACTCGATAGGCCTGAATTCTTTTCCTTTATGGTGGCTGTCCATTTCTTTCTATGGTATGGCCCACCTGATGACTGGTTTTGGCATGAATATAAGTGGGTTGGCTTTTGCTAACTTGCTTTTAACATGCTTCTACTTGAAAAATGAAACATATTTTTTGGGCCTTCTTGATGAGATTATTGAGTAATACCAACTATTCCCACCATGGTCACGAGCAGAGGAACCTGGGGCCCCGGTACCAACTATATCTCATATACATATATGTACATGTGTATGCACATGTGGAGAATGTTCACATGATAACATTACCACCACAGTTGTGGTGTAATGGTTCTTTGGGGGACCCAGGTGGTGTGTATACCATTCATCCATCAGGTGCAGTGCATTATGCATGGACCAGAGCGAAAACTTCAGGCTAATCCAATCATCAGGTGGGCCCCACCATAGAACAATTGGAAGGGACACCACATCATTAGAAAACATTTTGTGCGGGGCCCAATGTGGTCGAAAGAGAGACACACCAAGTGATGCAAGCCAAATGGATCAAGATGGCAACAGGCCTGGAAAAGGCAACAACAATGGTCACTTTTATTTTTTGCTGTTTCTTTAATAGGTAATATGGGCCTGAACCAATGACATCAATTTTTCAAACATAGTTCATCCGCCATTGAACCACAGGCTCGAACCCTAAACCTTTTTTATTTCAAACTTAATCCTCATCAGAATTCAGAACAAGCAAATCCAAAAAAAAAAAAAAAAGCCTTAGTTATAAATACAAACCTGTTGCCAAGCTTGGATAGCCTGGCCCCTTTTATCAAGCCGCCCCATTAAAGTATCACGAATAAGAGCAGGGAAGTGTCGGAGTGTCTTTTCTGACCAAGTGTGCTGACTAGTTGCCATTATCTGCTCCAGAAGGGGTGGAAGGAAAAGCATGTGCTCAACCTCTGCGATACCACGTGTCTTGATGGTGATCGCAAGACTAATTATTGTTATTCTATTCAATGTTTCTGTAAATTCAGTTGGACCCTGCAAAATAGTTCCTAGATCAGAACTATTGCGAATAACTAATGTTATGTTAACAAAGCCACAGCTTTCTAGTTGCTAGATCATATCCACCTTTAATTCCTTTTTCACCAGGAAAAAATCCCGGAGTGACAGAATCAGATTCATGCATAAGTTTTCAGCCAATCTGAAAAGGCGATGTTCTCCACGTTTTGCCTTTATCATAGAAATTATTTTTGTAACATCATACATTAGTGCCTTGCTTTTTCCATGGTACCTACAGAGAAAGAACATGAGCATAAGAGTCTATGCATTAAGCATGAACCGCCAATGGTAAATTCCAACCTTTCACTACTTGCAACCACTGATTGAAAGGTTGGCAAGAAACAGAAGTTTGAGCATAGACTATAGGAGCAAAAATGAAAGATGAAGGGGGAGCCTGGAAGTAGCAGTAATCCACACAAAAGATACAATATGGTGATAACTAGAACTTTCGTTGAAAACAGCGCTGAGATATAAAAGAAAAGCTAACAAAATGCAAATTCAAAGAAACAAACTTTTTTTTTTAAAATAAATTCAATGGAACAAACATAGAAAGGAAAAGAAAGTAAAATAAGAAGTCTTCCGTCTAAACCATTTTGATGAAGAAATTTTAACAAATTTCAATCCTATTTCTCGATAGAGTTGCATGTAACTAAATATTGTGTGCATGTCTTCCAACTAGACCATTTTGATGAAGATATTTTAACAAATTCAACCCTACTTCTTAATGGAGTTGCATGTATTGCACCCTTGGGATACGGACACATATCAGTTATCGCACAAGATATACCAGTTGTATCCCGCAATTTATCGCTGCTGTTATTGGGAAATTGGTCGGATTTTCAAATGAAACTATAGGGATAGTAAAAAAAGACACCAATACACACTTAGAAATAAAAAAAAAATTTAAAAAAATCACGCAAAAAAAAAAAATGTGCACATAATAGGTTTCCTTCATATAGGATCCTAATCTATGCGTTGTTTGACTGCACTGATGCAACTATATTCAAAGTCGATTCACAATATTTATAAAGGTAAGAAGACATGTATGGAAACACAAGCATTACATTCAAAAGCAAAAGAAGTAAAAAACTAGAAATATAAACGTGGATTTCGAGAAAAAATTTATTTTTTACAATTTTTTTATTTTTAATTAAAATTTAATTGTATCCACAATTTATCGCTATTGTTATTGGGAAATTGGTCGAATTTTCAAATGAAACTACAGGGATTGTACAAAGGACACCAATACGCACTTGGAAATAAAAAAATGAAAAAACAAAATCACAAAAAAAAACATGTGCACATAATAGGTTTCCTTCATATAGGGTCCTAATCTATGTGTTGTCTGACTGAACTGATGCAACTACATTCAGAGTCGATTCACAGTATTTATAAAGGTAAGAAGACATGTATGGAAACACAAGCATTACATTCAAAGGCAAAAGAAGTAAAAAGCCAAAAATATAAATGTAGATTTCTAGAAGAAGAAAAAATATTTTTAAAATTTTTTATTTTTAATTAAAAATTAATTATTTTCCAAAAAATCTCCAAATTGCCAAGGACGCGTAGATCAGGTTATATACACGTTTGATTTCATGTTTAGACACCAAGGTTGCAACCGATTGGGAAAATGTGGGGAAATTTGAATTTTCCCCAATTTTTTGTAACTCAGCCCATCTCCCCCAATTATCGAAATCGAAGCTCCAAATCCATAATTTTTCATGCAAAAATGAAGAATCATAGATATCTTACCATTTGACACAATTGACAACATATAAAAATAAAAATAAATAAATAAGAAATAAAACTAAAAAATACGCACCTTTTAGAATTCAACCCCAAGAAGCTTCCGATTGCGATTTCAAACAAATTTCAAAGATTTTTTTTCCAACAAACTAGAGTGGACTGGTCGAAATCACCCTACAATACACTAGGAAAAACTTTTTTCAAATCGATTTTTTTGAATTTTTTAGGATTTTTAAGAAAAAACAGCATCGGTTTCCTTTTATCCCTTTCGATATCGAGCTCAATATCGATATATCGCACGATATATTAAGAATTTATAAAGGGGGAGTGTGTGGATATATCGCATATTATCACAATATCCATTATATATCCCGATATCATGTGATATATTGCTCGATACCATGAAAAATGGATATTAGAGTTGGGCATCGTATCACCAAGCTGGGATAATGGATATATCATTGGATATATGGTGATATCATAAGATATTGAAAACACTACATGTAACTAAATATAGTGTGTGCATGTGTGTGCGAGCCACAACACAGGAAACAGTGGATGGTGAACCCCCACTGTTTGTTCCTGTGCAGGGCCCTCCGAGATGAAGGGACTGATCAAAATCAAGCCATTCCAAAACTCAAGTGGGCCCATTACATGATTTCAGATTTTTTAGACATGATTTCATATTGTTCCTGGTGCGGCACAAAACTCAGGAGAGCCCCACCACGTGGTTTTAGATGCTTTAGACATGATTCCAGACTGCTCCAGGTGAGGCCCCACCACGTGATTTTAGACGTTTTAGACATGATTTCAGACTGCTCCAAGTGAGGCCCCACACCAACTCGAGTGTAACCCCATTTTCATAATGGTGGGCAACTCCCACCCTCGTGTGTGTGTGTGTGTGTGTAACATAAAAAATATTTAAATGCACGCACATGATTTCACAAAGTTCCCTGTGTGGTCCACCTAAGTTTTGGATCCGGCTGATTTTCGGGGGGTCCCATTTTCACAGTGGTCCGCATTTGATACACGGTTGACACATAATGGTGGACCCCACACCAACTTGACCGTACATACACTCAACAGTACATTTGAATATGTGCACACACACACACACACACACACACACACACACACACACACACACACACACACACACACATTAAATACACATACATATTTATCCACATAAATATACGTATCCTTACCTATAAAATACACCAATGACAATTCCTATTCTTGGAAATATCTCAGCAAGGAATTTCTAAGGATTTTTTCAAATTCTGGGATCTTTCTCAGAATATATCAATGAAAATCTCACAAGAAGTAATAAATAAATAATACAAAAATACATAAAAAAGGAGATCAGAAAGTTTGAATATTGATTCACAAACATCAAAATTGACACAATAGTCATCACAACTCACAATAAATAGTAGCTTGTATGTACAATTGAAAATTATAATAAATATCACTTGCCCTTTTAAAAATTTAAAGAACCCCAACTAAAGGGGAAAAAATAAATATTTTGTTAGGTATTTGAATGGCGAGAGGAACGGCAACGTCAATGACAGATTCAAAGATAAGGAAAAGAGCATATATGCGCCTTCAGTCCCTTTAGTGGATGATGCTGAAGTGGGATGGACGGAAGTTAGTCGAAGACAGATTAGCCGAATATCCGACCCTCTTGGTAACTGGTTTTCCAATAGGCTAGCTGCCGGTTGACTTCTCTCGAGTGTTCGGTCGAGCAGGTATCGTGATGGAAGTAGTCATGCCTCGCGATAGGTTTTCTAGAGAGTATAGGGGCTTCACGTTTGTGCGGATGAGTGAGCAGATCGAGGTCGAGAAGGCAATGGAGATACTAAATGGAGAAAGCTTTGGGGGTAAACGCTTGAAAGTCCAGGAGGCTTGGTATGGGCCTATTACGAAAAACATAGAAGGGAATTCTAAGTTTCCCCAGGGAGATGCATGGGGAGTTGAGAAGCTCAAAAAATTCTTAGGTTTGGGATCTCAGGGAGCTGATTTAGAAGGTACGAGGATACAGACTGGAGGTCCTCTCTTGAAGGACCAATCGTACATGTAGATAGTGAGAGGATGTAGGGTTGTAGCACCAGCAGATACCCCGAGGTATCTTGGAGGAACCGGGTTCAAAAGTAGATTGGTTGAAGTGGGTTTGGTCGGAGGATGAAGGTACAGATCGGATGGTTAAGGTAAAACCAGATTTTGTGCAAGATAGAAGGAAATAGTTGTATTCCTCTTTGGTGGCCATTACGAAAAAGAATGCCACGATCCCCCAAATTAAGGGTTGGTTATCGATTTCGTGCAACTTGGAACTAAATAATTACTCAATCAAACTGATAGAAGCTAATGAGTTGTGGATTAACGTCAACCCGGGGGTCGATATCGATAAGCTCCTTTTCGCTGGTGCCCTGTGGAACAACAGGCCTGTGATTTCCTTGTCGAATTGGACGGATCATTCCTTCTTTGGGGAAGAATAATCTTTGTTCCTATTCTAGGGTATCCTGCTTGAGCTATGGGACAGAGAAGTGTTCCTAGCTGTCGGTTCTATGATCTGTGTGGTTACGAGGATTGACAAGGCAACCGAGAGAGGAGAGGAAATGGGGGTGGCAAGGCTGTGTCTGAAAAGGAAGAAGGCGCTCGATGTTCCGGAAACAGTGAAGATTGTGGTCAGAAGTAATATCCTTCATATTAAGGTACAAAAAGAAGAGAAGGGAGTATGCTACGCTTGATGGGGGGAGATTTGGAAAGACGGAGATTTCGAGCTTGGAATCCACGGCCTGTCTGCGTCGGAAGACCGGAGACGATGACGATCTTCTGTCGTGCGCCAGCAGAGCACTGAAAGCAGAAAACAATACGTGTCAGCATGTTACTGGTATCAGGGGAGTCGATGAGTGCTCTTCCAATGCGGAAGCAGGTAACATTAAGCGGTACTCTGCGGGATCAATCTATGAAGAGTGCTTTGGCCCAAGGGTCTCTGGTTCGGACTCCAAGCCACTTTCAAACGATCCCGCTCTCACGCGTGCTAATTCGGAGTCGGTTCGGGGGGAGGTTCAGGATAGCTGGTAGCCACAGAGCGACGAATGCTTCTTGCAGCGCCGGGTCGGGATTCGATTTCGAATGAAGTTATTCCCTTCGCACGCAACTCGCCCTCACGTGCGGATTTTATTATTTCTCTGCCACGTGTGGCTTACCGTAACACGTGGGAAGCAAACCCGCAAATTTATATCACTTCTCCTCTATCCATTCGTGTATCCGGAGTAGAGGGGTTTGTCTCTCTGTCCCATTCCTCGAAGCAATTGCCTTCGGTTGCTTTCGTCGGTAGAGGAGGCGAGCGTCGATGATACGGTCAGCAACTACAGTTTCCTGTCTGATGATGATAGGACAAAGGAGGATGACGCTGAAGCAGAGGGTAATCAAGATATGGAGGAGGCATTAGAGGCGCAGGCTGGAGAAGCTTGTCAATTGGGAGGGTTCCCCTCAAGGACCTTGAAGTTGGAGGCGTTGCTAGAGGAGGCTATCGTCATAACTCGTCTGAGGGCATCAATTCCTCCAACCATTTCAGAAAACTTGTCAATATTCAATGCTTTATTCTCAATCAATCAGGAAGCTCACCTTGCAGATAAGGACATCTCCGCATAACAGTTTCAATGGTCAAAGGATGTGCTCGAACAGGTTGCTGGGCAGATGGGTATGTCCTTCGAAGCGCGGAGCGAAGACATTACTGATTTTTTTCATTTTGTGAAAAGACGTTACTGATTTTTTTTCATTTTGTGAAAAGCAAGGCAACAGAAAGGCAAAAGGACTCCATCATAACGAAGAATAGAAAATCTCCAAGGGGGTGGAGGGAACTTCTCAGTCTGGAATGTTCTATTAACTACAACTCAACAGAAAAAAGCTTTGGAGGCAAGCGAGGAAGATCGGGTAAAGTCGTTCATCAATGTTAGTTCTTTCTTGGAATGTGAGAGGCCTGTGCTACAACCAAGAGAGTCCAAGTCAAAAAAGTTTGCAAGAAGGCGAGAGCAGAGATTATTGCGCTCCAGGAAACGAAGTTGCAATCCATCGATAGAGGTACGATTCATTCCTTGTGTCCCTTTTCAAATGTAAATTGGGTTTCTTCCGATGCCCAAGGGTCAGCGGGTGGCATTTTGGTAATTTGGAATTGCGATGTATGGCAGAAAGTTGATATGATGGTGGGGATTTTTTCTACCTCTGTTGTTTTGCGACAACCTTCATCTGGGAAACAGTGGCTCTTCACTGTTGTTTATGGGCTGTCCTCCAGATCCGGCAGGGAGCAATTATGGGTGGAGCTGGATCAAATCAGAGCTAGGTGGGTTGAACCGTGGTGCATCGAAGGCAACTTTAATGTGGTGCATTTTGTTTGTGAAAAATCTAATGGCAGCCGTATTACTACCAGCATGAGGAACTTTGCGGATTGGGTGGATAAGCAAGAGATGGTGGACTTGCCAATGCAGGGGGCTAAGTTCACTTAGTCTAATGGGCAACAGGACGCAATTATGCGGCGTCTTGATAGATTTATGGTCTCGGCTGATTGGCTGGATTTGTATCGTATGGTCTCTAAGCAGGGGTTGCCAAGACCTATTTCAAACCATCGGCCTATAATTCTAAAAATTCCTAACGATTATTGGGGGCTGAGGCCGTTCAGATTTGAGCTAGCATGGCTGGAAATTGATACATATCGCGCATCGGTAGGAAAATATCGGTAGGGAAATTGATACATATCGCGCATCGGTAGGAGAATATCGGTAGGGAAATTGATATATATCACGTATCAGTGTTCGCAGTATCGGTATCGCGTTACATTTCGCACCCTTGGGATAAAGATACATATCGTGTATCGGTAGGGAAATATCGGTTGTATGTATCGCACTTTTTGGGAAACATGGGGAAACATTGGAAAATTGATTGAATTTTTCAATGAAACTTCAGGGATTGTTAAAATGGACCTTAATACACACATTTAAATCATCATATGTAAAAACAAAAGTCCACATAATGGAGTTCTTTTGTAAAAGAATCCTAAGCTATGCGATGTCTGACTGAACTAATGCAACTATTGTTTAAATTGATTCCATAAGATATATAAATGTAAGAAGACATTAATGAAAATACAACCAATTCATTGACAAAGTAAAACAAGCAAGAGAGTTAAGAAATATACATATGGATGATGCAACTGACTAAGTATCCTCCAAATGCAGTTTTGCCTATCCTAGTTCAACGCAATGCAAGCTACCCTATATGGCCTAGATTTATATGAGGACTCAATAAAATCTAGAAAAGAGCTAACTGGCCTCAACAAACTATGACCCTTACGCAGAGTCGAAACGCGGGTTGAGCTTCGCGGTCAGCTTGTCAGGGGTGCAGGGGGCAACACGCCCCTGCCCGGGGTTCGGGGCGGAGCGTCCAAAAGCCCAACGATTTTTTTTTTTTTTTTAGGGAGGAGAAACTAGAAGAAAATTGAACAAAAAATCATTTGTCTACAAAATGGGGGACTCTTGTGCGTCTGACCGATACCTGGACGATATCGTCCAGGTATCGACGATATTTGGAATCCGCAATAGAAAAAAACGCGATAAATTGACGATATATCGTGCGATATCGATATATCTGCCGATATTATCGATATTGCACGAGATATCGTGCGATACACAAGAATCAAGCTAGTGGCCTGTTATTACTGGGCCAATGTTTATCATTGGTTACCAATATCGATAATATCAGCCAATATATCGGCCGATATTATCGATACTGCAAACACTGGTACCAACTACCAAGATGTTAAAGTGCCAACGTTTATGGGCATGTATCGTCATGACCAAAGCTTTTCGACGACACCCTGGCAAGTCCAATCATCAACCAGAATCGTCAATTCACTGCATAACACTACTGCCAGACCATGAGCAGAAAACACACCTATCTGTTGATTCTGACCACTTTCCATGTTGATCATTTTTGTTATAATCAATGTTTTAAATAGCTTCGCTATGTAGCGTGTAGCTTACGCTATGAGGCAAAGCTTAGCCTTAGCACCACATAGTTGATGAAAGCTTAAGTGTCACATGTACCCTACACTACATGTTAAATTTGCATATACCAGATGCTACGTAGCCTATGGTACACACTACGTAGCTTACACTACAAGTTATTTTTAACTAAAACATTAAAATTAATTAATGTTTTCAATGATTTGTTATAGTTTTCATTTTTTAATAAAAAAATAATTAATCTTTTCAATGACTTTAGTAAAATAATATACGCATCAATATTAAATCAGCTAAGTTGCTCTTACTTCACCTTTATACTTAATCTTCACCCATTTTTCCTATTATTTTAGGTAGTGTTTGGTTGCACTAAATGTCATTAAATTTCATTTTAATCAGACTAATTTAGTGCAAAATATCATAAAATTTTATAATATTAATCTTCAAAAAACTAATAATAAAATAAAATAAAAGTTCATAATATTTCACAACTAAGCACAACCTTAATTAAAAATCTAGAAGTAGCGTGTAACTTAAGCCTCATGCTTCAGAGGGGGGAACGCTATTCACTATTTAAAACACTGGTTATAATCGTCCATTTCATGAGCCACACATCATTAGTTGACATGAAAAGAAAAATGCCTTTGGAATCATGCATAATCTACAGTAGCGCTCATCAAATAGATGTTTCATGTTGATGATTGGAGATTTTTTCTCTACTCAATCTTTACAGTCCATTTTAGCATGCTATTGATCTGATGGTTGGGATCATCCGATTGGGGTGATTTTCATATTGTGGTCTGCCAATAATGCTATGAAATGAACTGGTTGTTGGCACTGAGGATTGATGATTGGACGCTACCACTTTTCATTCTAAAGGGTTTGTGGCACAATGCCAATGCAACCATGAAGACAGACGTATTAGCATTCCCCCAGATATTTTTTCTAATCCAGGCAATAACAATGAACCCCATTACTTCTTTTCTAATATAAAAATAAAACAGTTCTCAGATGCTAAAATTAAGTCCACAGCCTCTTCTGACTGGATCACTAAATAATCAATAATCACCATTCGAGTTGCTTGCAGAAGTAATTACCTGTATAGTGGCAGTAAACGGTAGTTCAGTATTTCCAGCAGGAGCATGGATACCCCAGGCTTGCTCAAAATGGAAGGAGTCTTTTGTGTTAATGTCTGCAGAATGTTATAGCCATTCAAAAGTAATTAGCTCAAATTATGATTGACATACAAAAGCAGAAACAACAAGCTAAAATTCCAGAAGAATTTAATTTAATTTAAACTCAGAAATAGGTTAAAAATTCAAGTAAAAGAGTCACGCATGCTGAGGAAAATTAAAATTAACAGAAAATTGCGTGTGCGTGTGCGTGTGTGTGTGTGTGTGCAACCAAGGAGCCTTTCAAAAAAAACCAAAAAGTAAAAAATCAAGAACAACCAAGGAAACCATGAAAACCAACATAAGTTCTAATAATTCACTTGACCTAGAAGCAACATTAAAAATAATTCTAGATAATTAATAGGAAGAGTTAATCCAGTGTTCAACAAAATTGCCACACAAACATTATCCAATTGATATCAGACTGCGATGGTAAATATTTGTTGCTAAAGCAGTGGAAACAGTCTCTTCACTTTTGTCATTCTCTTGAAGAAGAGATTCATGAGCATGAGTGAGCCTTAAATCAACAGGTGACGTGAGAAAAGAATAACCATATAAACAGTTCACCCTGAAGTCCATACCATAAAACCATGGACTGACAAAATAAATTTTAATTGATAATACTTGAAAGGTGGTGGAAATTACAGTGAAGTGTGGGCGAAACAACGAATGAGGTGAAATCAGCAGCAATCTACAATATGTTTCAACCATCGCAATGCTGGGAATGGCCTGCAAACATACATTGAAAGAGGACATTAAAAGACAGCAGTTGGAATAAAGAAAATGTTGCAAGGACCCACATTATCTGAAGTATGGTAGAAGTAATTCAGCCAAAGAAAAAAATGAAAAAATGAAAGCAAGTAGCATGTAAACATTTCAGACCGTTTGAATCCAATAGAAAATTTTATGCCATATCACGTTCATATGAAATTTCAGCTACCCTGGAGAGTAGCAGATCAAGGAGCCATCTCTCTACTATCAAACAAAGGAAACCGGAAGGAAAAGCATTAATAATACAAATATTGCCAACTTTCTTAAAAATGCTTGTCCCAATGCGAGTTGAAGGATAAAACTGACCATAAAGAGAGAAAAAATGCAAAGAATTCCAGAAAAGAAATGAGTTTCCAAAATAAAGGGATTATAAAACAATACATAACATGTTTCATACATGGAAGATATTTTGGAGCCATAGCAGCTAAACCAATCTTTGCAATCTCTTAATTCCATGATTCTTCAAGCGAAAGGATTTGGTATCAAATTTTGGAACCAGCACCAGCTCCACCAACCACAACTAAGTTTAGTTATAATTCATCGTTGTTGACTGGTGTTAATCAGCACAAGCAACTATGCAGAAGATATGTCTTGACTAAGATTTTATTAAACAGCAAAAAAGCTGCATAGATGATGAGGGCAGTGTTTTCGTTATCTTGCGATATCACCGATATATGCCAGGGTATATCTATTATCCCAGCTAGGCGATACGAAAGTCAGCTTTAATATCCATTTTTCATGGTATTGTGCAATATATCACATGATATGACGATGTATCGTGAATATCGCGATATCGTGCGATAAATCCACTCACCCTTCATAAATCTTAATGTACTGTGCGATATATCAATGTCGAGTGCGATATCGAAAAGGATAAAAGGAAACCGGCGTTGTTTTGTTTCAAAAATCCTCAAGAATTCACAAATATTGATTTTTTTTCTTTTTCTTTTGTGACAAAAAAAAAAACTTCCTATTACACATTGTAATGTGATTTCGACCGGTCCACTCTAATTTGTTGGAAGAAAATCTTTGAAATTTTTTCCGAAATCGCAATTGGAAGCTTCTTCGTGCTGGATTCTAAAAGGTGCATATTTTTAGTTTTGATTCGCTTTTTCAGTTTTTATATATTATAAATAGTGTCAAATGGTAAGAAATCCATGATTCTTCATGTTTTGTATGAAAAATTATGGATTTGGAGCTTCGATTTCGAGATTTGGGGGAGATGGACTGACTTGTGGAAAATTGTTGAAAAATTAAAATTGTCCCAATTTTTCACAAATCGGTTGTAATCATAGTGTCCAAACATTAAATCAAACATGAATATAACCTAATCTAGGCATCCTTCGCAATTTGAAGATTTTTCATAAAAAAAAAAAAAAAAAATTTAATTAAAAATAATTAAAAAATGTTAAAAAATAATATTTTTCGAAATCCACGAGTATATTTCTAGTTTCTATTTCTTTCACTTTTGAATGTAATGCTTGTGAATCCATACATGTCTTCTTACATTTATAAATTTTATGAATTGACTTTGAATAGAGTTGCATCAGCTCAGTGAGACAACGCATAGATTAAGACCATATATACAAAGGAAACCTATTATGTGCACTTTTTTGTGATTTTTTAATTTCTAAGTATGTATTGGTGTCTTTTTTAACAATCTCTGAAGTTTTATTAACAATTTGACCAAGTTCCCAATGTTTCCCCATGTTTCCTAACAACAATGATAAATAAGTAATACAACTAATATATCCCGTGCAATAACTGATGTGTAACCATATCCCGAGGGAGCAATACATTACGCGATAATAATATGATGAGGGATCATAGCTACTGATACATAAACACTTAACAATTTGCTCACAACTTTTTGAATCCCCAGCCCAAACTAATCACTCGGCCTTTAGCCTTCTCAAATATGCAAGCATTTTGGCTCTATAGAAAAACATGTTGTTATTACACTCCTAATGAGCAAGGTAAGACATCATAAATTTTCTCCTTACCCCAACCACCCCCATGCCAGTGACACATCTGGATAAAAGCTTGAATTGTCCCTGGCATCACCCAGGCCTCCTTCAGAAGTTCAAGAAACCTATGCCAAAATGACCTCACATAGTCACCAATTCCATGCCAACAGATTGTCTACCAATTCCACACTATGAAGGCATAGGATTATCATAGCCACCTTTCTACTCAAGTGTTTAACAGCGAGGATGTTATCAAACCAAGGAAAGGCAATTGCCCAAGGTGGACCAGATAATTCCAAATCTGAGATGTCAGAACACGCTCCTCTCTATTCACCCCTCTCAAAATCATAGAATAAAACAACTTTCACTAAAGAAGCCCTTGTTTTCCCAATATTTCATCTCCAAGCATCTCTTTCCCCTACCAATGGATTCCACTATTCAAGCATTTCTTGAGGTTGGGACACTCGGACTCCTCAATTTCACCATCAATAAGGTTCCTTTGAAAAGCCGGTGTCCACACCACCTAATCCCCAATCAAATGGTAGCATTGAGAAATCAAAACCTCTCTCACGGTCATAGATAATATCTAGTATAGCCAAGCATACCCATGACAAAGAGCCCTATTATCATACCACACACCCTTCCAAAACCTCGTACCAAGCAATTGCCTATATTGAACACAATCACCTTGGAAAAGGCTTCTTCCACTGTAAAACCACTTTCCGTAGGCCTGACTCTCTGTATTAGGACATAGCTCTTGTGTACGACCCTCTATGAGCCTCATACTTGCTCATAATCACTTACATCCACAAGCTAGTCTCCTCAGCCCCAAATCTCCAAAGTCATTTTCCTAATAAAGTAATACTCAGTTTTTAATGAATCTATCCCTACCTCATTCTTTGGACCTACATAGCTTCACCCTATACTGAACACAATCATCGCCTTAGAAAAGGCTTCTTCCATCGTGAAACCACTTTCCGTGAGCCTAAATCTCTATATAGGGACATAGCTCTTGTACAACCCTCTTTGTGAGCCTCATACTTGCTCATCACTTGCATCCACAAGCTATTCTCCTTAACCTCAAACCTCCAAAGCCATTTTCCTAATAAAGCAGTACTCAGTTTTTAATGGATTTATCCCTACCTCATTCTTTCAACCTACATACCTTCCCCCATTCTACAAGGTTGAACTAATGCTTTTCCTCCATACCTTCCAAAGAAAGTGCTAATCCATTTTTTTTTCTTAAAGGTGAGTCCCAATACATTCTTTCTAGTTTTGGGGCAAACAAGACAGCTAGTGCGGGAAGTTTTCAATCTCAATGGTCTTAGTAGAAAAATCGACGGGCTACATGTGGGTGTTTACGTCAGTCCATGGGATGTGCAAATTAGATCAGCAGGCCACTTTTTGGGAGGAGTTGAGTGCTATTCTGGGGAAGTGGCAGTTGCCATGGTGCATTGGCGGAGACTTCAATGTGATTAGATTCAATTATGAGAAGTCTAACGGCACTCAATTAACTTGAATTATGAAAGACTTCTCCGGTTCAGTTCAAAGTTTTGATATGATTGATATTCCTATAAGCAGGGCCAAATTCATGTGGTCGAACAGGCAGAGTGAGGCAATTATGTCAAGTCCGGACAGATTTCTTGTTTCGCCAAAGTGGATGGATCGGTTAAACGGTCTTCCTCACTTAGTTTCTGATCAACGCCCGATCTTTTTTCAGGTTGCAACGAAAAGTTAGGACCCTAAACCTTCAAATTTGAACTGGCGTGGTTGAAGGTTTGATAGGGGCCATAGGACTGATGAAGGACTGGTGGAACCCCTTTGAAGTGCATGGCTCAGTTAGTTATAGATTGCACCATAAATTGAGGCTGTTGAAAGAAACGCTAGTGAAGTTTGGAAGAAAGAGGTGTACGGGGCTAGAGAGGAAGAGGAGGCTTCTGTGCTCAAGAAAATTCACGAGTTAGACATCAACGAGGAAAGGGGTATGCTAACTGAGGAAGAAATATTAAGGCATGGTAAGCTTTCTTTCGATTATTTGCAACGTCTAAAGGAGAAGAAAATCAAGCAGAGACAGCATTCGAGGGCTACCTGGCTAAAATGAGACAAGAATGTGTTTCTTTCACAGTATTGCTTCGGTAAGAGCAAGATAGAACAGAATTAGCTCCGTGGTGGTGATGGGTTCAAGGATAGAGGACAAGTCTCAAGTCTGCGAGGCAATAGTGCAATACTACCAGAAGTTGCTTGCTAAGAAGGAATGGAATCGGCCTCAGCTAGACCAGTGTTTGCAATGTCAACATTATCAGCTGATATATCGGAGGTTAATATCAGTAACGCACCAAGTCGATACAATATACATCTTAGTTTCCAATATTTTTGGTATTGCAGGAAATATATTATGATATCGCGAGCTATAAACGATATCATGCAAAATATCGCACCTACTCCAATATATTTTAAATTGTATCAACGCTATCGATAAATATCGAACAATATCGTATCACTAGAAACCGACAATAAGATTCAAGAAAAATCAAAAGAAACCCTCCAATATTGATTTTTTTTTTTAATCCTCTCCACTCCTAGATCAATCCCCTGTGGCTTGCAACCAGTCCTTTTCAATTCCCTGTAAGAAAAACAAATCATTCGAGCCAGAATCAAGATCAAAGTTCGTTTGGGGTCGTTTTCGAACAAATGAATATTTTCCATTTTTTACGTTAATCACGTTAAATCAGTGGGAAATGGTTAAAAATCCATGAGTCTTCACGTTTTGCATGAAAATCATGAATTTAGAACTTCGATTTCGAGATTTGGGTGGATTGGCCAATTTGGGAGAAATTGGGCTTTTTTTTCAATTTTTCCCAAATCAATTGCAATCTTAGTGTCCAAATATGAAATCAAACATGTATGTAACTTAATCTACATATTCTTGGTGATTTGCGGTTTTTCGGAAAAATAATTTATAATAATTAGAAAATATTAAAATAACTTTTTTTAGAAATTCCACTTCGGTCAGCAGTCAATTAGACCCCATTTTAGAGTGTTTCGAAGTGTTTGATGAAAACATCATCAAATACACTCAACTTTAGAGATTTGAGAGAAGGTGGGCTGATTTGGGGGAAATTGGAAAAAATTCCAAATTTTCTCAAATCAGTTGCAAACTGAGTTGCTAAACATGAAATCAAACATGTTTGTAACTTAATCTACACATTAATGCTAGTTTAGGGATTTTTTGGGGAAAAAAAAAATAATTTTTAATTAAAAATATTAAAAATAATTTTTTATCATAAATTCTAATTTGATTGGCAGTTAAATTCCCTTAATATTTATTGATGTAGTATAATAAATATGCTAACATTGAGGTTCGCTTAATGTTATTTTGCAGGTTGAACATGTCGAGAGGAAAAGGGAGACAACTTGACATCAAATGATAGTACGAGACCCTCTTCTTGATATTCGGGTCCTGGTGCAATTTTTGTGGGAGGACATCAAAATGTTGTAGATTGCCAAAAATGTTCGAAGAAGGTGAGAGCACATATAAAGGAAGTGTTGAGAAAAGGGGTGAAGATTAGAAACAATTGTGCGGCGCAAAAGATGGAGATTAGGGAGGAGTTAGGGCGGTCAACAAGGGTTCTTAAGGATGTAGTGGAGTTAGATGAGGAGGAGGATCCTAATTATAGACATATCGTTGACGAGTCTTTACAGGATGAGTGGGATAGTGATCAAGAGAGGCAGTGGGAGACGAGTAGCTTACTTTTGAGGAGTATACGCAGGATGCTAGTGGGGGGAGTGGAGCGGAGGGTAATAGTTGGGAAGCTGGAGCAAGGCGTAGTAGTCAAGGGAGTGGAGCAGGGGGTAGTATGTTGAGCCTTGAAATATGCATATCTAAGCCCCAAATCATAGCACAATTGCATAGTTTAAGTTGTTAAAGTTAAGGACTTATGCTTGTTTTTGTGTTTACGGGTAATAGAGAGAGATGTCATGAACTTAATGCTAATTTGAAGGATTTAGAGTGCCTGGAAATAAAGAAAAATCATGCCAAAGAATCGAGAAGAAAAGCCTTGGAGAAATCATCTTAAAAGACCTGGATTGGCCAGAAAAATCAAAGTGCAGAGCTGCAGAGCCAGAAAAGTAATATGCAGAAAGTTGCAGGTCCGTAGATCAATCGACAAAGATTTGCGATCAATCGACAAGTCCCTATCGATTGATCGACAGAGCCTGTAGATCAATTGACAGAATGTTGATTTTAACAGATTTGTTGCTAGCCCTTGCTGAACTAAAAAGAGGAGTTGGGATTAATCGCCAAACCAGTTGCGATGGATCGCTAATCACTTGCGATTGATCGCCCGACCTTCCAGATGTTCAAATTTCTGTTTTTAAAGTTGGCCCGAAGTTGCGATCAATTGCCCGATCAATAGCCAATGGCTGTGCGATATTTTCTTACGCAAATCAGAGTCGGTGGAAGATTTTCTCTATAAAATGACACATTCCCAAGCTTCTAAAGACATCGAAGGACGAGGGGAGCAAGGAGATCAAGTCCTAGGAGGCTTCCTAGCCTTCTACAACTAGTTTTTCTTTCTTTTCTAGTTCTAGTTCTAGTTCTAATTCTAGGTTTTTCTATGTTTTATTTTAGCTAACTCTCAGCTAGAGCTAAGAGATGAAACTTCTTAGTTATTAATCATATTT
Organism: Liriodendron chinense; assembly: GCA_003013855.2. Classification (NCBI taxonomy): domain Eukaryota; kingdom Viridiplantae; phylum Streptophyta; class Magnoliopsida; order Magnoliales; family Magnoliaceae; genus Liriodendron; species Liriodendron chinense. The sequence continues at coordinate 2,093,627 of PVNU02000310.1, forward strand.
TGATTCTTTTGATTCGAGTTATGGATTTAGTGTTGAACAATTCAATAATAGTTTGAATAAAGTTGGTAATTTTAGATAATTCAAGGATCTTGTGTGCCATGTACATGAGTTCTTGTTAGATTTCTGATATTGATCAGATTGCTATATGGGATTTTGGTTTGTGGAAACCATTTGATTCTTCGGATACGATGAATGCTTCGAGTTCGCCATGAATTAAAACAGTTGGATTTCTATTAGAACTATTTAATGAAGAATTCATGTATCTTTTGTATGGAATCTGAGATATATGTTTTTTTCTTGTTGATACTGGTTTAATTAGAGTTCAAATCATTAGTTCTAATCAAGTCTAGTGACAAGATTTTATGAAGGCTATGGTTATGATCTCAACTAGATTGGATAAAGGATTGGTCTATACGATTAAGTGTGCCCAATACCTAAGCATTATTGAGGGAACCAAATCAATGAACAACCATCTGTTTTAGATTGTTTATTGTAATTTAACCGCTATATCTTCCGGCTGGATAGAGACAAGACTTTGATTCCAGTTGTGCATTGAATTGAATCATTGAATTAAGCATGCTTAATAGTAGAAATGGATCCTTAATGCTCTATTGTTTTCGTTAGACTGTTTTTCTTCAAATTCTGGATTTAACTTATTCAAAACCAATTTTAAATTAGTTAGTTTTAGAACCTAGGTAACTTAGAGTGTTTGGATCCTTCTTCCATATTCCTTCCCTGTGGATCGACCTCGGTCTCACCGAGTTAGGGGCTGGCGAACATAGTAGGATGTACCTTCAAATCTGGCAATGCATAAAGAGGAGGGGAGAAAGCAGAAGAAACTGGAGGATATGTTTAACGGAGGGAATGTGAGGAAGAGGGTGCGAAAGTTCATTGCCAAATTTTTTATTTATGACCACATCCCACCGAATGCAATGGCGAGCCCGCACTTCAAGAATATGATTGATGAAATACAGCATGGGGTTGAGGGTGTGGTGCCACCCATGCCACGTGAAATAATGTGGAAATATTTAAATGTTGACGTTGTTGACGTGCAACCTTATGTCAATGAGTTGAGGCCATTGTTGGAGACGTATGGCGTCACTTTGCTGCGTGATGGATGGAATGAACTAACAAGAATGCCGATGATAAATTTCATGGTCTACTATAGGGGGAGGATAGTATTATTAAAGCCCATAAATGCCAGTAATCAGATCACAAGTTCATCTTCATTTGAGCTTTGAATGCTCCAACAAGTGATGAATCACAAGGACGAAGACTTGATTAGATTAGGATTAGAGCCTAATGGTATTTGCTACAATGATGGCTTCTAATGCACTAAAATCTCTCTACTCAGCCCAAGAACCAAGCCCCGTTCTTATATAGATAAAGCTCCAACGGTTGAAAAACGAGCAACAACGGCTAACTGTCGATCGGTCGACCAAAGGTTTCATCTCGCCGATGGTTCGGCCGACAGCACTCTGAGTTCTGCTGTTTGGGGTGCATTTTCACAGCAACTCAGGAACCTCTTAGGCCTTACAAAGAGTAGTCTTTTGGGACTCCTAAGGACAATGTAGGATGACTAAAAGCATGCCTATAAAATCCTAAGACATCTAGAGGTCTAGGTTGTTTTGGTGGGTTAGGGTCACCAAGGCATCTCATTTACCTGATTCTTCTTCCTTGATGCTTCTTGTCCACTTGAATCTTCGGTCTTCAGCTTACTAAGGCTAAACCGACATTACAACACATGGACACACGTGATTGACAAATAAGGTGCACACTAGTATACCACAAATAAGTGCACTAACAGTCACAATTTCACACTCTCTGTTTCTGTGAATTTCCATACCTAGGATCTTCTTTACAGCGCCCAGATACTTCATATCAAACTCCTTGCTTAAAAGAGACTTAAGCAAAAGTAACTCCTTGTCCTTCGCAGCAATCAGCATGTCCTTGCACCCTATAGCCCTCTGATCTTTTGAAAGTTCCACCAACTCCCATGTTTGATTCCTATGTAGAGATTCCATCTCCTTCGCCATGGACAACATCCACTTGTCGCCATCCTTTCCAGACTTAACCTCTTAAAAGGTGGAGGGATCTTCGCTCCTTGTGAACAATGCGAAAGAAACCATGTCCTCGAACCCATATCAAACCGGGGCTCTAACCGTTCATCTCACCCTATTCCTGATTATACTCTCCTGTGTATCCTACTAATTGTTTTGGTCAATTTCTTGCTCTTGCTAAATGTTACCTTCAGTAACCAACTCAACTGGCTCAACCTGCACCAACAATCTCTCTGCCTCACCATGTGTTTCTGACTTCTCTATAGCGTCCTTGTTGGCCTTCAACATAGATGCCTCATCAAAGATGACATCTCTACTAATGACCACATTTTGAAAAAATTGTATCCCAAAGCTTGTAACCCTAAACACCTTTCTCATACCCGACAAAGATGCAATTTCTAAATTTGTGTCCACTTTGCACGTGGACGTATGTTAGACACCCGAAGATCCTCAACCCTGAGTAATCAACATCCTTGCCTATCCAAACTTCCTCTACAACTTTGAAGTCCAACGTTGTAGATGGAATGCACAATAAAGCATGCCATGTTAACCACTTCTGCCAAGAAGCTTTTAGGAAGCCCCGTATGCAACCGCATACTTCTCGCTCTCTCTAATAGAGTTCAGTTCATCCTCTTTGTCACCCCATTCTGTTGTGGGGTCCCCGGAGTTGAAAAGTGCATTGTGATGACCTGTTCCTAGCAAAATTCCATGAATTCCGCCTCTCTGTACTCTATACCGTTATCTGACTTGAAGCACTTAACCTGTCTCCCAGTTTGCTTCTCTACTACCACCTTCCATTCTTTGAATTTGGCGAACACCTCAAACTTGTGCTTTAAGAAGTAGACATAAACCTTCCTCGAGTAATAATCTATGAAGCTCACATAGTATTGTGCTCCTCCCTTAGACGATACTATCACTAGCCCCTAGACATTGGAATGTATGTAATCGAGCACCCCGCTACTAGTATGTATAACAGTCTCAAACCTTATCTTGCACTGATTCCCATAGATACAATGCTCACAAAAATACACCTTGCAAACCTTAACTCCTTCAACAGTTTCTGTTTATGGAGTTCCATCATGCCCCTCTTGCTCATATGCCCTAGCCGCATATGCCATAGATTAGTGTCATTTGTGCCGGATTCTGCGTGTGAGGTGGTAGTGGCCTCACCTATAATTGTGCTCCCAACCAACTTGTACAGATTTCCCGTCTTATGTCCCTTTATTAACACCATTGCACCTCTAGTGACCTTGATTATGCTGTCAGATGCAGTGAATGTGCACCCATTTGTATCTAGAATGCCCAAGGATATCAAATATTTCTTCAGATCCAAGACATGCCTAACATCACCTAGAATCCGTACGACTCCATTGAACATCCTTACCTTGATAGTCCCTATTCTAATGGCCTTGTATGCAACGCCATTCCCCATCAAAACACTCCCATCATCATAGAAGTTGTAGGTATCGAACCAAGACCTATTCGGGCACATATGATACGAACATCCCCAATCGAATATCCACGTATCTGTAAGATGACTCGTACCTGAGGAGACCGAGAGGTCTCCTTATGAGCTCTATTACGCTACGCTAGCCGATTCGCCCATGTTCTTTTTATTATTGCTTTCTACATTATCCTCCTGTTTCTGACCATCTCTCTTGAAGTACCCCTTTATGCCACAGTAGAAGCATCTGTCCTTAGCCTTCGATTTCGGTCTAGAGTTTTTCTTCTTGTCAAACCGAGATCACTCCATAGATCTCCCACATCCATAACCCCCTTCGCCACTAACCCCTCCGCCTGAGAATCCTCGTTACTTGATTTCTAACTTATCTCGTTGGACATGAGAGCCACAGTGACTTCCTCCAGTTTTCAGAGTACTCTTCCCATATAACAGAGTAGTAACGAGATGGTCGTATGATGTGGGAAGCGATGCTAGAAGTAGCAACGCTTTATCTTCATCCTTGATCGTCTCTCCGAGCCTTAACAACTCACTGAATATCTTCGTAAACAAGTTCATGTTCTCCAGAAGATCGGATCCTTCTTCCATAGGCCGTAAAGTTGTTTCTTTACAAACTTGTTAGTGAGGGACATCGCCATTATAGATGTTCTAGTTTCTTCCACATATCCAAGGTCAATTCCTTGTCCAAAACGTTGTACAACTTCATCTGATAGACGCAGACGAATGATGCTCATAGCCTTCTCCTTAAGTTTGCTCTAGTCATCTTCTGACATCTTCTCTAGTTTAGTCTCCAACAACGCCTTGCTCAACCCTTATGACACTAGAATATCATTAACCTTTCGCTGCCACAAACTGAAATTATTCCTCCCGTCGAATTTCTGTATATCAAACTTCGACCCTAACATCTTCATTGAATTCCCAAACGTCCTTAAACCTGACTCTCTGATACCACTTTGTTGTAATTCCGAGCCACAACAAACCCGGATCAATCCTAGGTACTAGAAATTCATATCTAATACCACCGTTAATCCGTACACTTTGTAAAATCACGTTCAATGAAGATAGAAAAATCAAAATATAATAAACCAAACAAGCAACACAAACACACAATTTTAACGTGGAAAACCCTTGTGGGAAAAAACAACGACACAAAGCGATAGAGATCTCCATTATAATTGAAACCACCACTCACCTTCTCCAATTACAAAAGCAATCGATCTCCCCTTGCAATGCACAACCGTAAGAAAACCATAGCCCTTGAGAAAATCCATTCCCAAGCCCTTACAAGTGTAGAAAACCTTCTCACACTACAAAAACCCTTAGCCTCTGAGAGAAATCACGTGTATTCCCCAAGCCCTAATCAAAACCGACTTAAATACCCCGACTTACACAAAACCGTGTAATTAAGCCGGTCCGTTGGTCCTGCTTCGGGCTGAGAAACCCTGCACTCTGTCGGTCAGACTGACAAATTCTTGCTCCGTCTCCCAAACTATGCAAAATCCATGGCACCCAGAAAACAGACGAATTCTCTCCAACTGGATCATATTAATACAAATATGAAGGGGCGAAAAACACAGGAGAATTGGTGTTGCTAGAGGAATCTAAGTCCTAAAGTGGGCCCAAAAGCAGCACAAATCAACGGTGTTACCTAGACACTTCTACTTTATAGGATTTCATCATGCTAATGGTTGGGCACACTTAAACACTCCTAGACACAACACAACACAACACTTCAAAATCTGTATCAACAAAGTGTCAAAGTGATGTCATCGGAAAATTCCATGCATTTGAACACTTAAAAGTGAGGTGTCCAAGCATATTCTCCACAACGTTCTCTTTCATTCCTTTTTTCTCTTTGTTATGTGGATATATTTTGTCAAGCCAAAGATGTCTCATTCCTAGCCCTCAAGCTTGCTTGCATTCTCTTTTTTTTAAAGAAACTACCTATAAGGACTTACTCCAACACTATATTTTGGTTCATTTTCATTTAGATACCATGATCCATATAAAAAAGAGCACAAGCTTTGTTGTTCTTTTTTTCTTTTGTTAGGTTTCCTAATTTTTAAGAGAGTAAGTGATGTTCGTACATTGCGGTGTGACTAACAGTGGGGGTGGGGTGTGTGTACTAACCTAAAAAAAAAAAAAAAAAAACAAAGAGAGAGAGAGAGAGGGGGGGGGGGGGGGGCAGCAAAAGAGGTACATGTAGAGCGTGGAGAGCCAAAGGGCCTACACCATGACAATATTGGCACCCCTTTGGGAAAAGGTATTTCATGTGAATAGTCCAACAAAACCTTAGGAACCTTTGAAGAGTGCCTATTGACCAAGAGTGGACCCACCAGTCTTTTATTTAGAGTTTAGTAGAGGTGTTAGTTTGAAATAGTTATCAGGGCTAAGATTAAAATTTGAAATGCACTAGAATCCTTCTAATGGCTCATGGCTGGATTTTTTTTTTTTTAAATTACTAGACTTTAAGTAAATAGTTGTTGGATTTGTATTCGGGACTGGATTCTCGAATATAGTTGCTTGATTTTTTTTTCTTTTTTCTTTTTTCTTTTTTAAGAGTGACAACTTTATTAAGAAAAGAACCAAAGGTAAAGTAAGGAAAAGTACAAACAGGGAAACAACAAAGGCAAAAAGAAAAAATACATACAAGAAGATAAAACACAGCTAAAACAAGACAGCAAACACGACTCCAGAGCCCAGGCCGGAACAGGCCTGGAGGATTACAACCTAGAGATAGAATAGAGGATGCAACAATCCATTGTCAAAAAGCATAACAACCACTATGAAATGTCCCAAGAAATTGAGTCCACCACTCTAAGAATAGAAGAGGAAGAATTCTAGAAGAAGAGACCATTCCTCTCTCTCTCTCTCTCTCTCTCTCTCTCTCTCTCTCTCTCTCTCTCTCTCTCTCTCCAAATGCCCTAGAGAATCACCATGATCGTTAGACTCCAAATCACTTTGAGGTCTTTACCGGCAACTCCACCGTGCTAAGTAAAGAGTAGATCCACCACTTGGAGAGGCATGACCCAAGAAGTACTGAAGAGGCCTAAGAAGGCAGACTACACCCCATGAGCAAATGAGCAGTGAATGAAGAGATGGCTGATAGATTCGGCATTGCTCATACAAAGCAACTAGACATTGGGCAAAACCATTCCTCAGTTTTTCAATGGTGAGGATCCCCACTAGCAAGAAGCCAGACAAACGCAGCCACTTTCAGGGGAGGCTCTATAAGACCAAGCGAAGGAGGGAAGGAGCCTCTGAAAGCTGAGGGAGAAACTTTGTGTAGCTTCAACAATGAGCCCACGAAGAATCTGTCGAAGCTATTCAAAGACCAAGACAGCAGGTCGCCAATTCCTAGGGGCTGCCAAACACCATGCAAGAGCTGCAAAAGGCAGAGGAGTTCCTTGAGATCCGAATCAGGCAGATTCTTACTGCATGGAGCCAAACACCATAGCCCGTTTTAGAAAAATAGTTGACTCAAAATTATTTTTCTTCTTTGGAAACCATGTACGGTTTGTCACGAGCCACTAACTCCTTACAACCCTTGCCCATGCAGCACTTGCACAACGCCCCCAATGATACTCAAGTCAACATAACTCCCACTTGCACCACTAAAAAATAGAACTTAATGACTTGGTGAGAAAGCAAGAGAATACAAGAGAGTGAATAGGAAGGCTTGTATGGCACTATGAGAGAAGATTACAACTCTTAGGAGTGATTCCTAGAGTGAGGAGCCATCCTTGTATAGGGCCATAGGCACAAGAAATATCTAAAGTATACATCAATGACCAGGATGGTGTCATATGGCATTCATCCAACAATAATCTCGTAAAAACTTGATAAACTCTTCAACACATGCCTAGCTACCAAAACATTGATTTTGGAGCCTTCCAAAGCTCTCTACACAACCCTACCAGAATGAAGACAATAGAATTCTCTACACTAAACTACAAGACTCTAGATCCTTCTAGACATCTCTACACTCTTCTACTATGTACAAGCCTCTCATATGTACAGGTAGAGCCAAGAGTGGCCAAATCATGAGTCAACCTCCACGCCAATAATGTTGGACTCTTTTTGCTAATTTTTATTTAGTAGGCCACGTAAGGCTCACCTTTGCATTGGAATTAAAGTTGTCTACCAAGACCCAGATTACGTTGTAATCAATCAGGCTCAATGTTATCGCATCGCATATGCGATCATGTGTGATCGAATATGCCTGTGCGCATATACGATCCCACAATCACATATGCGATCGCATATTTTTTTTTTTAATTTAAAAAAAAATCAGAAAATTAAGAAACAATGAAAAAAATATAATGAAAAAAAGTAGGGAAAACTTTCCTAAGTTAATAGATAACTAATTTTACATGTTTAAAATACATTTAAGTGAAATAAAATCTATTAAACAATGAATCAAACATCAAGTTATCAACATTCAACAATATATTTAACAAATAACAATTAAATTAACACTTAGTAAGTACTAAGTAAGAACTAAGAAGTAACAAAAGTAACTAGACAAAATGGAGACTTGAAACTTGAAACTTGAAATAAGTTGGAGCTTGGGCCTTGGAGACTTGGAACTTGAGAGTATTTGAAAGATAGAGAATGAGAAAATTGGGACTTCGAAAGTGTATGGAGAGAGAGAGGGAGTTTTAAGTGCATTAGAATGCAAATAGGGGAAGGGGGAGGGGGGGGGGGGGGAGGGGATGGGATGAATGCCTTTTTATAGGAAAAAAGGCTTGATTTTGAAAGAGAAAAAAAATTATCAGAAAACGATAAAAAAAAAAGGTCAGATTTATGACCGTTGAGCAAATATGCCATCGCATATGCTATATGTGATCGCATATATTGCATATGCGAATATTTGCACAAATCGCATGTGCGGTCTGTCAAAAAATATGCGATATGCGACCACACATTACAACATTGATCAAGCCACTACAAATTCACATCAATTTGCATCGCTATTTCATTCTAGCCAATAACATCACACTAACAAACAAAATATCTAGTTGTGAACCTAACCATCTAAGAACCAGTGTGGTCAGCATAAGATTTTTCTATGAATATTATGAAAGTTTATTAAAAAGACAACAGAGGGAAAAAAAAAAAAAAAAAGGCAACAGATACAAATCCATCAACACCGCACCCTCGTAGAAACTGAATCAAAACCTAAAAGTGACTTATTTAGCGACCTCTGGTATAAGTCCACAGAAAATGTCAGATTTGATTGAGGAAGCTTTGGACCTTAGCATGGGTAGGCAGATCTCTTTTATTCACGCAAGAGATGATAATGGAGGCTAATACTCAAACTAAATTGGGGACGTCAAGATTAGCTCTTGTGATTGTTGACCAAAGCCCTTTGTAGTTGCCAATGTGGGGTTTGTTGTTAGTGTCTCAGTTAGTTTGTTTTGATGTACAGTTCTGGTGGGCTATATATGCTGGAAATTGCTTGAATGTTTAAGCTTTTCCGGCCTTTGTTGTATTTTACTCCTGCTTATTAATAAATTCAATTTAACCTTCAAAAAAGAAAAACTACGCCTGAAACCAGAAAAAAGAATAGAAATTTCTCTATTCCTGACATTAAACTTCTCTTATCAGCATTAGAATATTCCTCAACTGATGCAGGATAGATAGCCTAAACTATAATGATGCGAATGAATTAATAAACGGATTATTAGAGTAAATCAAAATATAAAATATTGTCAATCTATCACAAATCTAAAGAAATCAAGTAATCAACTATGCTCAAATTCAAGGCAACATCACGATCCCGCAGATGGATCTTAAAATTATCGATATGAAACGGCCCAATGGAAGGTAGAACTTCCATCTAGCATAGGATTCAATCTAAATCTGAAGATTCACTTACGCTTTGTTAGGGTTTGAAAGAATTAGGGTTTGGAGACTTAAGGTTTACGAAATTTGAGAGATTAGGGTTTGGAATTCTAAGTTCTAGGTTAGGGGTTTTAGGCTTTAGGTTTAGGGTTATGGGGTTTTAAAGGGGAAGGATCAAAAGGCCAAAAAGAGCAAAAGAAGGGGGGATGGAGTTGGCCGTACGGACAGCCATACAATTGTATCCGTACGATCATACAGACAAGATGGTTTGTCCGTACGGTTGTACGGTTGGGTGAGGTTTAAGTCTAGAGGGTTTCAGGGATAGTGGGGATGGGATTTGGGAGGAAACAAAAGAAAAAGAAACAAATAGAGAGAGGGAAGAAGAGAAAAGTGAAAAGAATACCTTGAAGAGCAGAAAAAGAGAGAGAGAAGATAATTGGAATCACTCCATGGCTTCACACCAAACTCTAATCACAGGAAGCTTTTTCTTTGCTCAGAGCAACAAAGAAGAAAATTTTATTTTCAATGTCCCCTAGGGCTTCACACGCCCAACCCTTTTTAGTCTTTTTGGGGTGTTTTTACAAAAATACCCTTATTGCATATAAAATGTCTAAAACACCCTTATTTCAACTAAATTATAAAATAAACCAAAATACCTAAAATAAATAAACAAAATAACTAAACTACGCCATCCCAATGGCTCCATCATGTCCAATGGGTCCACGATCAAGATAGTCCATAGTCAAGATCCAACGATTAAGATGATCCATGGTCAAGATCCAATGGTCCACATGCAAAATCCAACTAAGCAACCCACATGCATCTTCCTAGTGTAAGATCTTCAAAGATGCACAATCATGCATGTGGGGTCTTCAACGGGGCTAGGAACTTAAGTTGGGCCCACTGGGCCCCATGTAATGATTATCTAGCCATAACGAAACTGGGGTAGCTCTCCTCCATCTCTGATAAACTCTACAATCAGCTTAGATATCCTCATCATCAACTTCCCTCCAAATGGCCATAATTGGTACATAGAAGTCTTTGCCTCAAGAGCATTATATGCCATAAAGGCCGTTACATAAAGGTAATGGTGGCAACCATTACATGTTACGGGTTATAAAGTCCGTAATGGCTGTTATGGAAAAAAAAATGACCCATAAAGGCTGTTACAACCCTCGTAAAGGCTGTAACAGCCCCGTAATGGACCATTACAAGGCCACTACTAGTTTTTCGGATCTTTTTTCAAAAAAAAAAAAAAAAAGCCATGATGAGGCCATAATGGCCCATTATGGCCCCCGTAACAGTCATTACACCCCGTATCATAAAGGTAACGATGGTGACCGCTATGGCCACCGTTACCATTACGGAATACTTGCTCAAGAGAACCCAATTAGCATCATCAAGATGGGGATTAAAAGTAGCCTGCATAAACTCGCTATTAGACACATCATGTGCAATATCCGGCTGAGTGATAATAAGAATAATCCACTTCGAATGGCCCTGTATCAACCAAAAAATTACATTCCTAGGCACTAGAACCAAAGAAGAAGTTGATCCAAACACCACACAAAAATGCCAGACGCAGCATGGACACAACACAAATAGAGATTTTACACAGAACTGCAGTATCAAACACAATAGGATGCAGATATGTTCTGTTTTCAAGCATCCAGGTATCATAGATTGAAAATATGCTGGACTCAATGAAAGCAATTCCAAAATCATTGAAGGGGAGAAGACAAGGAAGAGTAGTGTTCCAGAACACAGCCAATAAGATCAATTTAGCTTGATAGAGATGATGGGATTGGGTGGGTGTTCTGAGAAGAATAGGGAGAAAGAAATAAGGTTGGAGACTGAGTGAAGAATGCAGGAAGAAGATGACAATAATTCCTGGAAATTTGATACCTAAGTTTGTAATAGAGGCTTGGTAGTTGATGAGAAGGCTGGTAGCAGAAATAGTCCAATTTGGACAATCTTCAAATTGCAGATAAGAAGGTAATACAAAAATTGGCTTGCCAGGCCACACCAATGACAACACCATCATTCTTAACCACAACTTTATGTTCTTAAACATACATTCTGCATGGAAAAGCTTGAACTTTCGTTCTTATTTGCAAGCAATGCAAGCTCTCGACACAACTCTCAAGCATTGTAAATAAGAATCATACTACGTACGAGCAAAACAAAGCCGTACATGTTACATACAATTTACAATCATTTTCTAACTATGTGATTTTCGGTAAATAAAATTTAAAAAAAAAAAAAAAAACTAACGAATGTCACATCAGTAAATGCCTAATTTAAGGTCCACTGAAATATCTCTTTACAAACTGATATTAATTCAAACAAAAAAAAAAAAGTTAAGGCATCTCATGTACCAAGTACCTGGCCAAGAAATAAGGTTTCTTCAATTTGATGCGCTAGTTTTAAACATAAATTGATTGAAAGACCAGAGAGCAATGGCATTGGTAGTGGGCAACATTCCCGCATCACCATAATCCTGTCATTGGATTGTAAATTAGACCCTTGTAGCAGTTCGGTAACTCCAGCAGAGGTCAAGCAATTCATTAGTGCATCACAAGCAGCTTGTGCCATGGTATACGAAAGAACCCAAAACATCCCCATTGATCTATCATCCAGATTCATGTAATCCATCATTCGCTCCCCTGAGATAAAAAGAATGTTAGAAAAATAAAAACTGACATGAACCTAACACTACTCCAACATTTTGAGGGTAATGAGTGGTGAAGGTGGTGCCATTGATCTTCTTGGCAAAGAAAAGATCAGATCACATACTTACAGTCAATAATGATACTGAGATCAGCAAATTTATGAACAGTTTAGATCTATGAAGTTTTCAGAACCATTCAAGGAATCAAGTAGACATGGAGATTATCACCAGTCCAAAAAATTCAACAAACAACAGAATACAAATTTTAGATCAAAATAATTCAACTAAAGAAGAGCACCAAATTGTGAGCAAAAAGGGTGTTGTTACAATAAGATTGATTGCTAACTCTACATAATAAGGAGAAATGGACAAACATTGCCATCATCATTGTTGTTGTTATCATTTTCATCATCATCCAATTTGGGATTTGGCTTGCAAACAGTAAATTAAGTTTTACAATTAGCCGCCCACCAGACATCAACCCTCTTTTATTCAGGCTCTTGGAACAAGCCTAGCAGAGGCTCGCATCAACAACACTCGCATGCAAGACAGCCCCAACCAGTATTGACCAGGTTCAACTACTTATTGCACACCCCAACAGAGGAGCAAGCATAGTAGGGTCTTGGAGGGGCAGTTGCCAGTAAACCACTAAGCCCAATAACTATCCACGCACATGAAAGGTCATGGTTGATTAGTTTGCTGCCAAAAATAGCACGGGACCTGCCAGTACATGATTACCAAATACCAACACCACTCACATCCAGCCCATCGCATCCCACATGGTACCTTAAGTATTGATATACGATGTCTATAGCATGCAGTGTCAAACAAGCCCACTAAGCACACAAACATGACAAGGACAATGATAGTGATAAAATGCAAGTCAAATGAGATTATCTTCAGAAAACTTCTCTCATGCACTTGAGAGCACTGCATGTAAAGAAACTTCCATGAACTTTTGTAGTAAAAATATCAATTATAATCAGGAAAGACCCAGATAATTACGATCATCAACCAAAGACTGTAGACAAGAACATAGAAGCATAAATGAAAGAACATTAGCTTTGCAGAAGGTGAAGCTACTAAACAACAAGCAATGTTTTAAATAGTGTGTGGTGTATAGCATTTAGCCCTCTATTGTGTGTTGCACATGGTACATAGAGTGTAGCATAAGCTACACGATACTTAATATTTTTTAATTAAAATAATAGAAAAATATGATAAAATTTACAAAATGCATAATTCCTATGAATTCTTGACTGCGAATTTGGATCGTCAACGACATATTTCCAAGCAAAATCTCTCCATCTCTTTGCCTTTAGACATCTCTAAGTGTGACCTCTTTTTTCTTTATTGAAACATACTTAATATTTTTTAATTAAAATAATTGAAAAATATGACAAAATTTACAAAATGCATAATTCCTATGAGTTCTTGACTGCAAATCTGGATCATCAACCACACATTTCCATGCAAAATCTCTCCGTCTCTTTGCCTTCAGACATCTCTAAGTGTGACCACTTTTTTTTATTTATCGAAACATCACAAATTCACAATATGGACCACAGTTTGGATGGTCTGGATTGATATAAGTGCTCTATCCGCGATATGGACCACAATTTGGATTGTCCAGATTGATCTAATGTAGTGCCACGTGTGATGGGGATGAGTACCACCATTTTAAAATAGGTGTTGAACAAGCATAGAAGAAAAACTTCGAAAAAAAAAAAAAAAAAAAAAAGGAGATTTCAGGCAATGTTGTCAAAATCGTTACCGTATCGCAAATCGTAATAGGGGTTGATCATATTGAATTGCAAATCGTATCGTAAATCGTAAGATTTTTACTGATTTACAAACATATATATAAACGACATGAAAAAATATATGTAAATCATAAAAGATTAAAAACTCATCAATCATCCATTTACCATCAACGTGTACCAAAAAAGTAATGCATATCATGATATTATCAATTGAGAAAATGTATATGGTATACATATCATGATAGTAAAGGATTCTTGTCTTTTTCCTTTGTTTTCTTTCGTTGTCTTTCGAAAAATTTACCTTAAAAACATACAAGAGTCCTTAAAATTTTGTTTTGTAACTTTCGTGAGGGTAGAATCATGTTAGAAAAAAAGACATTCGATTCCATTGTGAATCAAAAGATATCTTAATTTCTTTATTTTGGGCTTTTGAATATCAGAATCCCCAAAAGAAAAAATAGTACATTTTTAATAGGAGAGCCTTTTTTCATATTTTATGAGCAAAAGGGTACAAAGAAAAGGAAGAAATTGAATAAATAATCATAATAAATTGATTTTTAAAGTATTTTTTGGGCCCATTTACGCAGTCTAAAATTATCTTATGATTCGTACGATAATCATACGATTATTTAGGATTTGGGTGTACGATTCAAATCATACACCCATACGATACAATATGAATCGTACGATTCATATCATGAATCATATGATTTTGATAACATTGATTTCAGGTAGCATACGCTACCAGCACTACACGCTACATGTGACGTACACTACATGCCCCATAGGTTACCCTACCTGCATACACTACATAGCGCTACGCTACGAGCACTACCCAAAATACTGCAACAAGTAAAAAAAAAAATGCTCAATTCTAAGATTAATAGACAAAATATGAATCACTAGAAAAAAAAAAAAAAACAAAACAAAATGAAACAAAACAAAAATTACCTTTTGTTTGCTTCCACCATTCATCTATCTGTTTTCCTTTCTGAAGCTGCTCATGATTCAAATGTTCTCTTATTGAGGTGTTGAATGACCAGATACGCAAGGTTTGACTACTGCTTATGAAGTCAAGTAGAATACTTTGAGGACTAACATTATTCGGATCAGAGATCTTGTCTTCTTTGTGAAACGATAGAATCTTTCTGGTAGTTTCCACCTAAAATGAAGAATTGCAATTTCATGTCAAAGAATGAAAAAATAGAAAAGGCGAAGACATGCATAAGAATTTAAATGATTCAACATGAGAACAGCAACTGCAAAATAATCAGCCCATGCAAAGAGAAATGCCTTTTCCATAGAAAAAAGACGGTTGCATCCATAAATGCATAGGAAGACGGGGGGCACAAAAGCACTCCCACTGAGACAAACTAAGTTTACATAGAAAGCAACCTTCTTTGGATCTGAATTTAAAGCATTTGTCACAAGCTCAATACGAATTATCTGTGCAAGCAGCCATGTCACATGATTGCTCCGAAGAATCTGTTGATCAACTCTGGCTACAAGCTTGTCCACAAAATCAAGGAAATCAATACACCAGCTCTTCATGTGAAAGAAAAACACATCAGCAAATATAAGCCACTCCTGCCAGCAGTGCGTCTCTGCGATGACCAAATAACAGTGATAAAAAAAGCCAGTATACAAATTTTACAACAAGCATAAGTCAAAAAAGTATAGTAATCTGACTCTACTCAAGCAATAAAGATACAAGCTGCCACTAATAATTTTGCAAAGTAAAAGTGAAAAACTGAAAATGCATAGCATTCCGTAAATATAGGAGCAATAAAGATAAGCCTCATTTACCTAACAGAAATAGTCGACATAAAACAATGAAGAGAACAGCTGGAAATATAACACTTTTCATCCACCTAGTTAAAAGAAATGAAAAAAGGAACTATATAGGAACATTTATGACATGGCACAACTTGAATGGCATAAAGCTAGATGAGATGAAAACAGAAAAAAGCAATGACATGTTACAAAATATCTACTCACTATTTATCATTACATCTCCAGTAACGTGCATCAAAATAAAGGTATACTATGCTAGAAGTTATGATTCTGGATTCAAATATTGATGCCCTTTCAAGAGCTATATTGGACCATTGTCAGTGCTTCAGTTTGCATTACAACATCCATTTTGACTCCCATCAAATTAATTAATCACAATAGAAGTTATCACAACTGCCCATGGTGTTCCAGATAGGCAGGTGTCTACCACACCAGATAGGCAATCCATAAGAGTGTTTCTAGTTTAGATTCCTTGATTTGAAACTTCCACTAAAGAAACTGCAGGGAATTGCTTTTTCTCAATGCCTTCATTGTCACCAGATGAATTTTCAACAATGCTAGAGCTTTTACCAACAGCACTGCCCTCCAAGGAACAGAATGTTGGAATTTGTGAAGCAGTTAAATTAGGTATTTTGTTTGCTTAAATTTAGTTTATGCACATCTCTACTATATATAACACCAATAGCTTTGGACATTTTTGCGCCTGCAATTAGCCTTTACAACATTGGTTACGAGAGGTAAATTTAGCATGCAAATGTACTTAGTTGGCTAGGAATGGTTGAGATTTTACCGCACAAGGGACGGTCACTTCTTTTATTGTGTGCAGCCTGCACGAATTTTCCTCATCTCTTGAATGTAACGCACATGAAGAAGAGATTGACGAGAATTTTAACTTATTTGATGAATAATGTTTTATCTGTGATGAATTTGATATGAGTTCTTTTGTAAAAATTGCTTAGAATTATGCCTAGAAGCCCATAGAAGCATTAGATTTCATAAATTTTCTATATCAGAAATTTGTACTAAAATGCCCTTAACCTAGACCCATGATTTTAGATCGCATGGTTCTCATGATCCATTTGACATGAAATTTTGTATAAACTAGTAGTCATATGAGGACAAGGCATGGTACAAATTTGAGTTGTGATGGACAGTGGGAAGTGGGTCAATTGAAATGTCCAAATTTGGAAAGAGTTGATAAGCTTGGTTATTTCCTAAACGAAGTTGCTTGGCACTTAAGAAAAGGCTCCACAAGGTGAGGAACTCCCATCTCACATTCGGTGCATATGATGGGCGATCCAAGTCATTCATGAGAAGGAAAATATCCGGCTACGACTACCCACAAATTTTCCTCACTCGATGGACAGCAAAATCAATGGTTAAGGGCCTGATTTATCAATTGAGCCACTTCTACGCTGATCCAAGGGCTAAAATTCGACATGTACACTTAATTTATGATAAATAAATATGGGACAAAATTTCAAGTCAAACGGATCATGGGAACCATGTGATCTAAAATCATGGGGCTAGGTTAAGGGCATTTTAGTACAAATTTCTAATATAGGAAATTTATGAAATCTAATGCTTCTACAGTCTTCTAGGCATAATCCTAAGCAATTCTTACAAAAGAACTCATATCAAATTTATCACAAATAAAAAGTTATTCATCAAGTTAAAATTCACGTTAATCTTGGGATTTCACACATAACACATAATCCTATGTTCCAAAGCCACTTTAGGTTTTTCAATTTCTACTTCTAGGTTTTCTATGATGGCTGATGATTGTTTTAACTGCACAACCCTTGATTTATTTTTTTGTTTAATCATGATGTATCGCTGTAAATTGTATGATGGATGACTGATTTCATGTTTGAATGTGATTTAATGACTGTTTGAATCGTGTTGATGCTTAATTCCAAACTATGTGGTGTAAGGTACCTAATCTATGTTGAATTGACGTTGGTAGCCTAACGCTGATGGGGCGTTACCATATGAACCCTTTATTGAGGTTCCATGATGGAGATTTTCATGGATTCATCTAGATCAGCAAGTTAACTCAGTTGAACCAAGTTAACCCACCGACAGTATGTTGGTGCGCTCACTAGGGTTAGACATTGGACCCTATATGAAGTAGTTTTGGTTTAGTATATGCATGGTGATGATTGTATGTGTTGTGATGGTGTTTTTCATGGGAATAATCTGATGATAAATTGTTGGACTATTTGCGAAAATTCAAGATGATGCATGTTGGGACATTTAGAGATGGAATCATGTATGTAAACATGCCTATACGGAAACTATGTGGAAACTATGCTTGTCTTCATGGATAGTATGCAATGATGATGAACATGGCACGGCCAAGTGTTGTTTGGACATGGACATATGTATTTGGATGCTACGTCAAAGGAAACCCCTTTCCCCATTTGTTGAAAACGTGATTTGGAAAACTGAAAACCCACAAGGGTTATGTTGTACAGTGTTGGAAATACCATGTGAATGATTTATGTGGAATATGAAGGATCCAATTGTTGGATATGGGTTACCATTGGAGGATACATGAATTATTGATATGGGGTATGAACCATGTGTAGCATCATGACTAGGGTGTGTACATCCCTCCATGATTGGCCGTCGTGGGAGGGAAACGGCTACTCTAAGGTGTGGTGGACTTTGGGATGGGGAAGGGAGCAAACTATTGAGTGTAGGCATTGTTAAACTGACTGGATGTTAAACCGGTATAATTAAAGGATAGAATTAATCATGGGGCTCACTGGGATTCGACTTGGTGGATCAACCCCTCTGGGTGTTACAATGGAAGGGTAAAGGGGATTCCAGCTTCCAGTTGTGCACTATCTAAGGGAATGGTCCAAAATATGGAATAAACAAGCGTTTCCACGACTCTACCACCCGGTCAATTCTGTTCCACTTAATCCCTCTTTCATGGCCACATCTTTCCGACTAAGGAATGGGAAATCTTTCTCCTGTTACATGAATCAAATATTTCATTTCATCCGGGAAAAGCCATATCTAATCTAAAAGATATTTTTCCTAAGATTCCCGCTTGGTCCATTTATTCATACCTCTCCAATCGATATTCTATTTATTTTTGTTCAGCCAATTACGATTCATAATTTGAATAAGAATTTTTATGTTTATCTGTTTCTGACATGCGCCTAAACAAACAAACAAAAAAAAAAGTAACAGAGACTCCCGCTTCTCTTAGATGGGTCTTTTGAGATGTGAAGGGTAACGGGGATTCCCGCTTCACACGTGAAGGGTAACGGGGACTCCCGCTTCACATAACTCTAGTGACTAGTGGCTAGTAAATGCGTGTGAAGGGTAATGGGGATTCCCGCTTCACCATCTTACATAGTCAGGGTGCCTTCATCAGAGCATGCATATCAGGCATTACATTAATAAAGATTCTTCTCATAGATGATTTGCTTGGATTAATTATGTTATGAATGTGCTATTACTGTGATAATCTTGTAGGGATGCCCTCACTGAATTGAACCTAGGCAACTCATACCTCTCATTGGAAAAACAACTGTAGATTGTGCAGGTGACAATCCAAATAATGAGCCAGGGCTTCAAGGTAATAATTATGATAGTCCTTGGAGATGGATGGCGGACGATGAAGCCGAAGTGGCTTGAGAGATTATTATTTTACTTGTTTTGTTTTTAAGATTTGTTTGTTTATTTTTTTTTAAATGTAATAAGTCCCACGGAAGGACCAAACATGTAATATATTGATGTTATGATGATGAATGAAACTTAGAATAGTTACTTTAATGGAATGAGATTTAACCATCATTTATGCCGCGATTACTATGGAAATTTGAAATTATATTATTTTAAGGAATATGTGGAGTATTTATACTTTGTCATATTCAAATCATTACCCTGGAATTCAGTTTTTTCGTGTTGTCCACGAGAGACGAAATCTCAGGCTATTACACTATGATGTCTACCATGTTGTATACATAAACTCCACTCCATCCATCAATTGAGAACCATTATGTGAACCGTATAAAAGATAAACCCGATTAACAACAAAAAAAAAAAAAAAAGCATGGGCCACACCATGGGAACTATGCAAAATTGGTCCCAAAACCATTAACTTCACATGTTGTGGCCCACCTGAGCATTTTTATCAGGCTGGCTTTTGTGTCTTCTCTTCATCTTAGTTAGTTAGACTTTCGTTAACAAGTTTGATGACAAATACGCCACATGATGGTTCACGCACAAACCTAAGGTTGGCATATGTTTTGACCTCATGACCTAGCATTGAGTATGAATTTTGCATGTGGTGTGGCCCATTTGAATTGTGGATCTAGAGGAATTTTGACCTCATGACCTAACATCGAGTATGGAACTTGATGGACGAAGTGGATTTTGCATTTATAACATGGTGGGCCCCACAAACAGTGCAAAACATGTGTTGTAGAGGACTGTGACTCCTCCAACTCTCCCCTTTTTTTTCTCTCCCCCTCTGAATCTACCATTTCTCTCTCTATTCACTCCTCGATCCACATGTCACACATGCCATAACTCTAGTTATCTATAATTAAACTTTAGAACCATTTAAAATGGTTTGCATAAGATCTTGCAATCCAGTGGGAGACTCTTAGTTGCATGAACCTTCTACGCAGGAGTCACTCCCGCTTTGAAGCACACTTTGCACTCATGATTCGGACCACGCTTCAAACTTGCAGTCGAAGTTCCTAGCTGTTTATCGTTGTGCTTACTAACATTTTGATAAAGATGCTTTCCCACTCCTGCACATAAATAGGCTACCACTTTCCCCCACACTTTCTGATCATAAATGGAAACTAGTAAACATTCAATGTCAAGCAAAGATGAAACGAAATAATGAAAGATGACTCACATTTAATCATTTATGATGCCCGAAAGGAAGAAAAAAAAAAAAAAAGGAAAAACCATTTAGGATCTTGACCTAAGAGAATTAATGCTTGGTGGAAAAAACTACGAGTGAGTCAGTGACAGATCTACGAGGCATCAACAAACATTGGAAGCGTCTACAGCTTCATGCATTCCTAGAAACGTTGTTCCAGTACCATGAAGAAACCCGCTTCCAGTGTCCCTACAAATGTTGCTCCAATACCACACACACACACACACACACACACACACAAAAAAAAAAAAAAAACAACAACAACCAACATCCAAAGGGAAGAAACCATTATCTTTTTTTGATGACATCAAACAACATATAAAGGCCTTCTAGGAATCTGGGCAAAGGCAAATATATCATCCCAATTTTCAAACTTGCACATAAACACGAACAAATAACAATACAGGTGGAGAATGAAAAGGGGAAAAAAAAAAACTTTCCCCTCTTCCAGTGCAGTGCAACCATGGATTTCTCCCAATAGACTGGGCCCCAATGTATGAAGCAAAGTGATGCAAATGGATGGGCATGATCTCTCTCTCTTTCTTCTTTTTTTTGTGTTTTGTCATTGGGTCGGGCGTGTAGATATAGTTTTATTTTTCATGTAGCTTGCTTTTTTTTATGGTTTTATTGGGTAAGTAGGGATAACTAGGTAGTTTCATATTGTTTTAGTTGAGTCTCTACAAAAGAGGGATTGTTGAGGAAGTAAGGAACTTTTGCCATTTTACCATTTCGTGTTTAAGAGAACTCCTGTTAAAAGAGTGACATGGGGGGAGCTTGTACCCATCCACCATAGTAAAACCCTCTCCTTCTTCCATTATCCTCTTATATTTCTATTCCCTCAACCCCGTTTGTATTATTTGGCATCAGAGCCTCCGTTGAACCCGTGATTTCGGTGGGTCCCTATGGCGGCAAGCCGTGGACGAGTGGGTAGAAGTATTTCAAAACGAAATGTGCGAAGAGGTAGAAATTGAGGCATTGAGAAGGCGACCTTCATGAGCAACATGATGATAGTGGTGCTTCCAAAGATGACGAAAACCCTTTCTTCAATTATGCTCTCCATGATGAGGCGAATGAGAAAGGATTTGAAGCCCGAGCATTACAAATTAGGGGACATAGCAATGACCATGAAATCAAGGCTAAAGGATTTGAAGCCCGAGCATTACAAATTAGGGGACGTAGCAATGACCATGAAATCAAGGCCGACTCATATGAACTGTATGGGAAAGGCACGCCAAGTGTTCACAGGAATGCTTCAATGGACCATGGCAGTAGTATGGACTTAAAGCTTTCATTGGGGGGCGGGGGGGAGGGGGGCCGCTAATTCTACAAAAAAGAAGCGCGATGGTAAAGTCGGTGCCACTTAAAGTCGACCTGCTCAAAATTCGAATTGGCCGTTCAATGGCTTCAAATGTGGGGAACCCAAACATAGGTCGCATAAATGCCCTGATCTTCGAACAAAGAATTTAGAAGTGAATGAAGATCACATAGAATTTATTAATGACGAGCCGATTTATGACGAAGATGCCCATGAAGTGTTTGATGAGAAATGATTGTTTCAGATGAAGGTGAATGTCTTATTATTCGCAAAGTTTTGGCCACTCATCAAGCACCCGACGAACAAGTATCTTTTGTACACGGTGAATATATGGTGGGAAGGTATGCAATGTCATCATAGATAGTGGGAGTGTTGAAAATTTGGTCTCCAAAGAAATCATGAACAAGCTTCACCTTGAAGGTGGATGAACACCCTAAGCCTTACAAGATATCATGCTTCAAAAGGGGCAATGAGGTAAGCATTTCCAACCGATGCCTCATTTCTCTTATTATTAGAAAAACATATAAAGACAAAATATGGTGTGACGTGGTACCCATGGATGCATGCCATTTGTTGTTGGGAAGGCCATGGCAATATGATAGGAAGTCCAAACACGATGAGGAAAAGAACACCTACCCATTTTGGAAGGATGGTGTGAAGGTGATTCTTAGCCCCCAATGAAAGAGGAATTTGTAACTAACTTTTTTAAGGAGAAAGGAAGCAATTTTCGCCCACGTGGCGAGTTTATTGATGAAAGTGTGGAAAACAAGCTTGTTTACATGTTAGCATTTAAAGAAAAGATAAAGACCACTCCAATTCCCAAGGAATTGGAACCCTTAATGAATAAATTTGCGGATATTATGCTGGATGAGTTAACGGATTGGCTACCTCCTATGAGAGACATACAACACCACATTGATCTCATTCTGGGTACAAACTTGCCAAATCAAGCCCACTACCATATGAGCCCAAAAGAACATGAAGAACTACATAGTCAAGTGATGGGATTGTTAAAGAAGGGGATAGTCAGAGAAAGCACGAGCCCTTATGCCGTACCGGCATTGTTAACTCCTAAGAAGGATGGCCCGTGGCGTATGTGTATAGATAGCTGAGCTATTAACAAAATACCAATCAAGTATAGCTTTCCTATCCCACGATTAGATGATATGTTGGATATGTTGGCCGGTGCACAAGTCTTCGCTAAAATCAATTTGAGAAGTAGCTACCATCAAATATGGATTAGAACGAGGGATGAATGGAAAAAAGCATTTAAAACAAACAAAGGCTTGTATGAGTGGTTAGTTATGCCATTTGGTTTGTCAAATGCTCCAAGCACGTTTATGAGAATGATGTACCATTCTTCGTCCATTCATTGGGCAGTTTGTGGTGGTTACTTCGATAGCATCCTCATCTATAGTGCCAAAGAAGAAGAGTGCTCGAAGAACCTACGCAAGGTTATGAGGACCTTACAAAGGAAGAAGCTTTATGTGAATGTGAAGAAGTGTAGTTTCTTAACCAATAGCCTTATCTTTTTGGGCTATAAGTTTACTTCGGAGGGAATCAAGGTTGATGAAAGCAAGGGCTACTGTAAATTGGTTGGTCCCTAAGAATATTAGTGAGGTCCAAAGTTTTCATGGGTTTGCTACGTTCTATAGAAGGTTCATTGAGAATTTAGTTCTTTGATTTCGCCAAACACCAATTGCTTAAAGAAAGGGTCCTTTCAATGGACTAAGTGGATGAAAGCTTCAAATTAGTGAAAGAAAAGATGTTAGAAGCGTTAGTTCTTGCATTGCCTGATTTTGATAAGGCGCTTGAAGTTGATTGTGACGCTTTGCATGTAGGAAACAGGTCCATGTAGAGCCAAGAGAGACATCCAATTGCCTTTTAAGTGAATAGTTGAATGATACAAAGCGATGGTACTCTACGAATGATGTAAAAATTTATGCCGTCATACAAGCATTGAGGCATTGGAGGCTTTATTTATAGTGCATAAGGAATTCATTCTACTCTCCAATCATGAAGCTTTAAAGCACATCAATAGCAAAAGAAAATTGAACCGAAGGCATGGCAAATGGGTCTCCTACCTCTAAGAGTTCACTTCTGTAATTCAACACAAGGCAGGAAATTAGAAAACGTGGCTGACGCACTAAGTCAAAAGGTGATACTACTTGGCACTTTGGCTTCGGAAGTTGTTGGATTCGAGTGCCTTAAATATCTATATGGAGATGATGCTTACTTTGGCCCAATTGTGAAGAATTGCATAAATGGGCATGTGATGCCTATGTGTTGCATGATGGGTTCCTCTTAAAACAGATCCAACTATGTGTTCCGGATTGTTCACTTCAACAAGCAATTATTGTGGAGCTTCATAGCAGTGGGCTTATCAGTCACTTTGGGCATGACAAGACGATGGCCCTAATAGCAAGAAAATATTTTTGGCCAAAGTTACAACAGGACGTGGCTGGTACATGGAGAGATGTGCAATTTGCCAAGCTTCCAAGGCACTTGGACTAAACATGAGACTCTACACGCCATTGTCAATTCCTGTGTCTGCTTGGGTCGATATTAGCATAGATTTTGCGTCAGGGCTTCCTAGAACCCAATGAGGTATGGATTCTATCTTTGTTGTTGTAGATCGTTTCTCAAAAATGGCTCATTTTATTGCTTGCAAGAAGACTATGGATGCTACACATGTTGCTAACTTATTCTTCAAAGAGATTGTTCACTTACATGGTGTACAGTGCATTGAAGTCCATCACTTCGAACCGAGACTCGAAATTTCTATGTCATTTTTGGAGGAGTTTGTGGAAAAGGATAGGCACTACTTTGCAATATAGTAGCGCATATCATCCCCAAATAGACGGCCAAACCGAGGTGGTCAATAAAAGCCTTGGGAACTTGTTGAGAAGCATAGTAGGGAACAAACCAAGACAATGGCACTTGGTTTTCGCAAAAGCTAAGTTTGCATTTAATAGCTCAAAAAATCATTCTACCAGGAAAAGCCCTTTCAAGGTTGTTTATGGAAGGACCCCCAATCATATGCTAGACTTAGCCCCTTTACCACTTGCAATGTTCGAAATATCGGTATCGCATTATGTATCGGACCCTTGGGATACAAATACGTATCGATTATCGCATGGGATTATATCCGTTTCTATCAGGTAATTTATCACACTTTTTGGGGAACATGGGGAAACGTTGGGAAAATTGTTGAATTTTTCAATGAAACTTCAGGGATTGTTAAAAAAGACCTTAATACACACTTTTAAATCATAACATCTCAAAAAAGAAGTGCACATAATATGTTTCCTTTGAATAAGGTCTTAAGCTATGCGCTAACTAAACTAATGCAACTATATTCAAATTGAATGCATAATGTTTAGAGTGTATGTGATGATAATTTCATCAAACACTCTTAAATGCTTCGAAATTAGTCTCAACTGACAACTAGTTGAAGGAAATTTTCAAAAAAAAATATTTTTTAATAATTTTTAATTAAAAAATGATTTTATTTTCCAAAAATTGACAAGGACTTAACAAATCAATAGATCAACCTTCACACATGCTTGATTTCATGTTTGGAGTGCAACATTATGAGCAATTTGGGAGAAATTGAGGAAATTTTGAATTTTTCCTAAATCAGACCACCTACACTCAAATTTTGAAATTAGAGTGTATGTGATAATCATTTCATCAAATACTTCAAAATTAGTCCCAATTGATAGCTAGTTGAAAGAAAAATTCGAAAAAAAAAATGGAGAAGATGAAGAACCAATGGATAT
This sequence comes from Liriodendron chinense, assembly GCA_003013855.2. Classification (NCBI taxonomy): domain Eukaryota; kingdom Viridiplantae; phylum Streptophyta; class Magnoliopsida; order Magnoliales; family Magnoliaceae; genus Liriodendron; species Liriodendron chinense. The sequence goes on from PVNU02000310.1 coordinate 2,119,233, forward strand.
CAAAATCAAAGTTCCAACTACATGATTTTTCATGCAAAACGTAAAGAACCAATGGATTTGCAACCATTTGACACTGACCTAACATAATTTCAACAAGAGAGAGAGAGAGAGAGAGAGAGATCGGAAATTGAAAATGCTCACCAGATAGAACATGTGGGATATATCGGCACTACCCATGCATTTCGTATCACACAGGTGGGATACAAGATATATTGTGGGATATATCGGTCGATATTGTCAATATTTAAAACATTGACCGCTTGTAGGATGCATGACATCCACGAACAAATGTGGAAGAGGTTGGAAGAGAAGAACTATAAAAAAAATACAAAGATGATACTGACGCACATAGGCGTTCAAAGATGATACTAACACGCACAGGCGTTCCAAGGTATTTGCGGAAAGTGATTTGGTTATCGTGTGCTTGCGCAAGGAACGACTCCTAACCAACACCTACAACAAGATGAAGCCAAAGAAAGCTGGCCCATGTAGGATGTTGAAGAAAATCGATGACAATGCATATCGGATCAAGCTACCGAAGGCTTATATATCTCACCTACTTTTAACCTAGTGGACCTTTTTGAATTTCACAAAGATGGGGAAGAGAACTCGAGGGCGAGTTTCTCCCCAACCCCAAGGGAATTATGCGAATGGATGGCCATGATCTCTCTCTTTTTTTTTTGGATAGTTTTATTTCATTTTATTTTTCATCTATCTTGCTTTTTTATGGTTTTGTTGGAGTAGGGGTAACTAAGTAATTTCATATGGCTTTTGTTGGGTCTGTACAAAAGACGAGTTGTAGAGAAACTAAGGGACTTTTGGTATTTTACTATTTTGTGCTTGGGAGGGGGCTCTTGTCAAGAGAGTGAGGTTGGGGGAAGCTTATACCCATCCACCATAGTGAAACCTTACCATTTCTCTCTTTTTCTTGCATTATCTTCTTGTATTTCAATTCCCTCAACCCCTTTTGCATTACAAAGGTTAATAGATCTGGTATGCACTTCCCATTTTACTCAACAAAACCCTTGCACAACTCTATAGCTTAATTATTTTTTCCAATAATTAGGAAACAAGATAATTCCACAGCTAGATAGAATTGAACATGGACAAAACTTCAACTTCTATCAAATACCCCAGACAAATCATGTGGAAAAATGTATGAATCCCAGTAAGTACTCCGCCTAAAATGGAAGAACATAATCAAAACAAAGTTTGTCTAATTCCTACTCAAAACTAAATATGCATATGGTACATATGTGCAAAGAAAGCACAACTTTGAAATACAAAAGGAGCAAGTATTACCTGAATTTGTCATTTTGAGCAGCTCAATAATTCTATCAATGGTTGCCTCACAAATCATTTCAGAAGAGAACACAGCACCAGGAGTTGGCAGTTGTTGACTATGCGGCCTGTAACAGGGAGCAAGTAGAAGCACACGCCTCCACCAGTCCGGTGATGGAGTAGTATGAAGAGCATGTCTTAGACAACGCAAAGCCCTTTCCCAGTCCAAGCTCCCTCTTTGAATAGAAGTCGCCAGATCCTGTTTCCGAAAGGAGGAAAAAAACATCAGATCAACTTCAACCAAGCCAACCAAGAACGAGCATCACACCAGGTAGAGGCCCTCAAAATGAAGCGATGCAAATATGTAATTTTCCAACAGTTGCTATTGGAAAACGCAATGGCAGTTTTCCCATTTATCAATCATACGAGTAACCTACTAAGTAAAAACAAACACAAATGTTTTGTTCTATCAAAATCATATGCCTCTATCATATAATCATCAATACTAATTAGAAACCAATAGGAACATTAATCTGCATTCCATTTTGTCTGATAACAACTCTTGATGGAGTTTTCGCAGTTTATTATCTTATAAAAATATGGTCTGTCAAATCAACAACAGATTCTGAGACAGTCAACTGAAATTCCTCATTTGCAAATTCCTTTGTTTTACTATTTTTCATTGTCTAGGTATCGAGCATCATTGCTCTATGGATGTCCTATAGCAGCATTATTTGCGTTGGGAACTTCTTGCTGACCTATGCATTTACATTCATTTTCCTACACCTATATGTGGGGATAACTGAATGCAGAAATTTGAAGATTTGAACGCAACTTGAATGATCTGAAACTGTGTACAAATAGAAAGCTACAAAATCCTTTGATATTGTCATAAGATTGAATAAAACTCCAATCTAACAGACTTAGTAGGAACCAAACATCCTGCTAGTATGTAGTAAAATGTAGTACTCGCACGCATCTTCATATTATAAGATGAAGAAGCAACGTGACTAAAGAGGATAGGAGCAACACATACTACAGATAGAAGCAAAACTAATGCTAGAAAACCTCAGAATAACCATTGAATCATGCATAACCATCATATAATCTCATTTGCATGACCATGCATATATAGCCTTCACAAGTCTCCAATTAATGCAAAAAAGCCTAGAAACAAATCGTAGTACTCCTCATGAAATAAAACTATCCTACAAGGACTTCAAATATGAATAGAAGTTTTTTATATATGATGATTGGGGTATTTTGGGCTATACAATTGGTAAAAGACTCTCTCAAGCCTTTATGGTTTGTATAAAGACTCAAGATATAATTAAAATTCCCTGTATATCAGCCATGTTGGCCCTGCATATATACCCTTTTTTTTACAATTTGTATAAAAGTTCAAAAATGGCGACCAGCTAACATATACAGACATTTAATACCGTCAGAGATTCAATTTCAATTAGATCATCTCTAAATATCAACCACATGGCCGGTGTTTTTAGGAGGTGTTGGTTTTTCCTTGCGAAATGGAGAAAGAATTCAGTTTTGGGAAGATGTTTGTGTAGGGACCTACCCTTTGAAAGTTAATCATCCCCAAATCTTCTGTCTTGCTCCGGATCCTTTCATGTTAGTGGCTGGTTGTTTCTCTATCATAGGGGAAGAGGTGGTATGGGAACCGCCATGTAGGCGGTTTCTCCATGATGAGGTTGAAGAATTCATGGCTCTTTTGAATCACATTCATCTTTGCTCTCCAGATAGCTCCTCCTCAGATAGGATGGTTTGGAGAATTCACAAGTCAGGCTCCTTCTCGGTTCGGTCTCTTTACTCTCTCCTTTGTGAGGATCAAAGGAGTGGGAAGGTGGTGCATACCAAGTTTGTTTGGCATTATGATGTTCCTCCAAAGACAGTTGCTTTCAGTTTGGTAGAAAGGTCTTGACCGCCGATTATCTCCCAAAAAAAAGCGATAGTTATTCCAAATATATGCCTATGCTACATGAATGATGAGGAAATGGTCGACCACCTCTTGTGCATTGCTCTTTTATTGGGTCGATTTGGGCGGATATCCTGGCTCGCTTTAAAGTCTCTTGGACTTGGTCCTTCCTAAGGTTGGTGGGTGATATCTTGATTGCTTGGCATGGTGCAGGTTTAGGGAAGGCTAAGAAGCTGCTGTGGAGAATGGCTTTGCGTGTAGTCTGGTGGGCTGTTTCGGAAGAAGAAATGCAAGACTTTTCAAGAATGAAAGCAAGTCAGTGGGGGGACTTCCCTAAGAGCTAGGTTGCTTGTCATTGAATGGGCCTCTAGTGTTTATAAGCTTAAGGGATGTAATTGTAATTTTTTCTTGGGATGTAATTGGGTCTACACCTTGGCGTCTCATTGTTGCTGTTGTTGTTTTCTTTTTCTGTAATAAAATTTTCTCTCTCAAAAAAACAATCAACGGCATGGCCTTTATACACCGCTGCATGGCAGTACAAGCACTATGACTGCTATACAACCTCTAGATATTGTAACCAGTTTATATGAAGTGCTGAAAACTCCACCCAATTGAACTTGTGGATCCCAAAGTCCAATTGGTTCCTACTCTTTAGACCATCCAGTTGGATTTGTGCACCTCCACAGTCTACTCTAATGATTCTTTCAGTTGATCTTCAATGAGCCAGCTTGTGGGGCCCATCTAGGACATCTGATGGATAGCTTGGATGCATCAATTCCCTGGCATGAACTCGTCCTCAAGTTGAAAGCCAGTGTTGATCCTTGAAATCATCCCGCCTTTGTAGCGAATATTCTTCCACCTTGGTGTAAGCTAATGATGAAGTACTACATGTCAGCATGTGTGACTTCAACTAGATCACGCTCCCTCTTCCTATCATGTCTGCATAATTGCTATCTCCTAGGAAGTTTCCCTCACCCTCAATGAATGTTGCGTCTCCAGGCCCCTTTTTCACATCTTATCTGGCATGTTTACCTCTTTCACGGTCCATGCAATCTCACCCACTCTTTGACGTTCTCTTTGCAATACCCTTATAAGTTAGGGGAATTTGGGAAAATTTGGAATTAAACGTTAGGAAAATTGGGAATTATGTGAAATTGGGTTTATAGGGTTTAAAGAAATTGTGCATTTGGGGGGAAATTGGAATCTTGGGTTATGGAATTTGTGGATTCTGCAAAATTAGTGTTCTAAGGTTTGGGAATTTCGGGATTTGGCAAAATCAGATTTTTTGGGGATAGGGAAAATAGAAAGAGTGATAAAAAAAAAATTCCTGGGAGACTACTTGCTCTATTACCAAATTGATGGCTTGATGCAGCAATTTGAAAGATTTCAACGTAATTTCAATAATCGATGTAGTGTGATTGATAAAAGAGAGAGGAAGAAAGAATGAGAGGAGGAAGACAAAAGGAGACCAATTAGGCATTTGAGGGGAAATTGGAATCTTGGATTATGGAATTTGTGGATTCTGAAAAATTAGTGTTCTAGGGTTTGGGAATTTCGAGATTTGGAAAAATTAGGTTTTTTGGGATGTGGAAAATAGGATAAGTGAAAAAAAAAAAATCTTGAGAGACTACTTGCTCTGTTACGAAATAGATGGCTTGATGCAGCAATTTGAAAGATTTCAACGTAATTTCAATATTCTGTGTAGTGTGATTGATAAAAGAGAGAGGAAGAAAGAATTGGAATCTTGGGTTATGGAATTTGTGGATTCTGCAAAATTAGTGTTCTGGGGTTTGGAAATTTTGGGATTTAGCAAAATTAGGTTTTTGGGGGATGGGGAAAATAGGAAAAGTGAAAAGAAAAAAAAAAGAAAAAAAAAAATCCTGGGAGACTACTTTCTCTGTTACCAAATTGATGGCTTGATGCAGCAATTTGAAAGATTTTAACATAATTTCAATTATCTCTGTAGTGTGATTGATAAAAGAGAGAGGAAGAAAGAATGAGAGGAGGAAGACAAAAGGAGACCAATTAGGCATTTGAGGGGAAATTGGAATCTTGGATTATGGAATTTGTGGATTCTGAAAAATTAGTGTTCTAGGGTTTGGGAATTTCGAGATTTGGAAAAATTAGGTTTTTTGGGATGTGGAAAATAGGATAAGTGAAAAAAAAAAATCTTGAGAGACTACTTGCTCTGTTACGAAATAGATGGCTTGATGCAGCAATTTGAAAGATTTCAACGTAATTTCAATATTCTGTGTAGTGTGATTGATAAAAGAGAGAGGAAGAAAGAATTGGAATCTTGGGTTATGGAATTTGTGGATTCTGCAAAATTAGTGTTCTGGGGTTTGGAAATTTTGGGATTTAGCAAAATTAGGTTTTTGGGGGATGGGGAAAAAAAAAAAAAAAAAAAAAATCCCTGGGAGACTACTTTCTCTGTTACCAAATTGATGGCTTGATGCAGCAATTTGAAAGATTTTAACATAATTTCAATTATCTCTGTAGTGTGATTAATAAAAGAGAGAGAGGAAGAAAGAATGAAAAGAGGAAGACAAAAGGAGAGATTAGGGTTCACAGCCCCCAAAGTATGGTTTTCAGTAATTACAATAATACCATTCGATAACACTCCCCCCCAAGCTGGAGCATATATATCATAAATGCCTATAGCTTGACAAAGAGACAATCTAATTAAGTATGACCCAGAGCTTTCATGAACATATCTGCTAGTTGATCTTGAGACTTGACGTTCGCATGCAAGTTTTCTTATAAGTGTGTGATGATGTGTGAATGGAATGATCCTTTAGAAGTCTAACATATTCTTCTTTGGATAGTGTATATGTATCACCTATGGTATTGGGCTCAGAAATGGAGAAGATACGCTTGGAGACATAACCCTCGGCCTCATCAGAAGAAGAACAAGCTTGCTTCGGCCAAGCAGGCTTACCAATAAGGTCCCAACACATATCAGCTGTGTGGTTACTAAAACCACAATGAGTGTACTGCCGATTACCATGACCACGACCGCGGCTACCACTGAAATTTGTACCACAACCTCCCCAATTATCTCTACCTCCAAAGTGACCTTCCCCTGAATCTCTAACTTTAAAATGGCCACCACTACCACAGCTTCTCCCATCTCCTCTCCCGGATGCAAAAAAAAAAAAAAAATGCAAAACAATCTGACGAAGGTGAACTCTCTATGTCAACTGCATGCTGAATGCAAGCAAATGCCTCAGTGATGGATGGGATCTCACTGCCTCTAAGGATTTGAGCTCAGACAGGATCAAACTAGGGACGAAGACGAAACAGAAATTTCGCAACCTGGAATTCCTCTCTTTGTCATCGCAGTCTCATAATCGGTAGACAGGGATTAGCATACGTTCAGTTTTTCACACATGCCTCATAAGGCCAAGCAATACTCCGACACTCTTATCTCCCTATTGAAGAGTGAAGATATTCTGCAGTCACTCGTGGATCCAAGTTAAATTCTTTTCGCCTGAATACATCTCTCTTAGATTATCCCAAACTTCCTTTGTTATCTAGAAAAATATAACATTTACACTAATCTGAGGCTCCATACTGTTCCATAACAACGCTCTAATTTGGGCATCCTCTGTCACCCAATCTTCATTCCATTGAACTTTCTTCAGGTTTGGGAGAAATTAAATACTTTAATTTCCTTTTTCCCATAAGAAAAACCTCTACCAATGTGGCCCACTGCAAGTAATTTGCTCCATTGAGTTTAATCAATGTAATCTGAAAGTTCATCTGCTCAAACAGAAACAAAAAATTCGTCTTGGCTTCATTCTTGACATCCATTGATATAAGCAAAATCAAACACACGAGGGAAGAATGTTTAACTTTGACTTACCCAACACATATACCAAAAACCACGTATATCAACGAACACATTCACTTGATAGCACTGCTTGATCCTAAAACTTCACATTTACACTCGTTCTCTGATCCTTGCCACACGCACCTTTCACACACACTTTAAATCTCAGATCTGACCACACACATACGATGGCCCACTTTTGTTCATCACGATGGTGTTATAAGAAAGTGGGCCTCACGCAGTCACGCATTCACTAAACACAATTACACAACCCAACATATGGAGGTTGGAAGAGAATTCATGTAAATCATCCCCCATCGACTTTAAAAGTACACCAAAAGTAAATAGAAGAAGGAAAAAAGAGAGAACAAGGAAGCTGATGGAAGAAATCAATGCTCAAATCGCTCTAATACCATGTGGCGTGATTGATGAGAGAGAGGAAAAACAGAGGAGAGAGAATGAAAGGAAGAAGAGGAAATGAGAGATTAGGGTTTCAAATAATGCAAAATGCCTAGAAGCAAATCGTTCAGGCCCGCATGAAGGAAACGATCCTAAAAAGATGTCAAATTCCAGCAGTACTCTACATACAATCATAACACAATTGGTAATAAAACCCTCTCTAGTCCTTATAGTTTGTATAAAGATCAATTCCAATTAGAATTCCCTTTAAATCAGATGTATGGGGCTTGTATACATATGCCTAGGTTTTATTCCTTTACAATTTGTAAACAAGCAGCAAAATGGCAACGGGCAAATATATAAAGACAATTGATACCATTAGAGATCCAATTTCAATTAGATCTCCCCTATTACAACCATATGGCCTTTGTAAACCAACCTTATGGCTGTACAAATGGTAGTGTTGCTATACAACCTCTTGACATCGTAACCGGCTGATATAAAGGGCGGAAAAGACCACCAAACTGGACTTTCGGACCTCCCAGTTCTACAATTCCTTACTTCTAGACCATCCAATTGGATTTGTGATCCCCACAGTCCAGTCAGCTGATTTCTTTCACTTGAACTTCAATTGGCCAGTGTGCAAGGCTCTTCTAGGACCCAAATGTTGGATACTTGGATGTATAGCTTAGATGCATCATAATGCGGACATCAGTGGCGCACCCTTTAGAGTGTACCAGAGGAGGCGACGTCGCAGATCGAGTGTTGGAGCAGACAAGCTGATGTGGATGGACACTGGGCCCATTGGACCCATTTTCTGATGCGTTACGAATACGCGAGCTGCAGGATCGCGCAGGAGCATCATGACCGCTGGACCGTGAAGTGGATTTACTTTTAGGCGTTTTTCTGTTTATTTCCTTGTTTCTACGCGTTTTAGTGTTGTTATTTAGTTTACACGTTTTTTTTTTTTTCAGACTCCTTAGTGCACTTTTTATTTTTGTAGCTTATATATACTGTGAGAAACCCTACTTTGAAATTATTAAATGAATAGAAAATTCAGTGTTCTTCTTCCTCTTTATTTGAGAGATTAGGGTTTCAAGATTGGCCCTCGGGTGTTGAGGATTCCACCCCAGAGTTTCCGTTTTCTCTTCTCTATTTCTTCAAGGTACGAGGAAAGGTAAGATTCTTTTTTTATTCATAATTCGTGCTTCCTGAGAACCCATTATTTTTCGACATCATTCGTCTTTTTCTGAACCCCCCCTCCCAAGGATGCCTAGCCATGAGAACCGGATCCAAACTTGACTGTGAACTGGTCTATTCTAGATGTGGGATATCCTCATATTCCTAGACCCTCCTTGTTTTACAATTTTACGTGGTTTTATGCTAAGGGCCATGATCCGGACTGACGGATCTTATCTCTGTGTTGAGATTTGTTAGTTTCCTCTGATTGAAAGTAGTTAGTTTCATAATTTTATTATTTGAATATCTTCCAACTAAATATACATGCATCTAAGGTTAGGTCATCGCATGTCCCTGCATCAATTTTGATATTAGAGCACAAGGTTCTAACGTAAGTCAGTTTCCAGAATTTCCCTTTTTGGTGAATTTTTTTTCAAAGGAACCAGATATCCCAAATCAAAAAAATCGTAGACCTTTTGATCACTCCGCCCCAAACCCCGAGCAAGGGCGCGCTGCCCCCTGCACCCCCAGCGAGCGCGGTTCCGACTCTGTGTATGGGTCATTGTTTGTTGAGTCTAGTTAGCCTTTTTTTTAGATTTTGTTGAGTCCTCATATAAATCTAGGCCATAGAGGATAGCTTGCATTGTGTTGAACTAGGATAATCAAAACTGCATTTAGATTTTTGCCTTGTTACCCATTTGCACACCTAGATCTAGGGCCTTTCACATATCACTCCTGGTGTATGCCCACGCGCTCTGGTTGTGGGTTTGGTCTCCATTATACTACGGACTCTAATCAAATCACCAAAGATCTGAAGGGTATAATTACGAGAATGAATCAACAGTTTCAATCATTGAGGAATGAGATCGAGCAATAGTTTGCTCATTAGGATGATAGGTTCACACGTTTAGAGGAGAGGGTCACGCACTTAGAGGATGGCATCCAGACCACCACTTTAGATGGTCCCCAGGCGACCCCCGACACTGGGGCAGTCGATCAATCCCAAGTTGTGGGCCCTGATCCGCCTAGGGATGGTTTGGACGCAGGACACGATGGGGTGCATCATCAGCCACCCCCACAAATTCGTGTTCCCATTTTCCCCGTCCAACGAGAGGGCCAAGGTGGGGTGCGATATCCGCAACCTCAGAGATACCATGAGCAGGACCCTGTTGCTAGGGTCATGAAGGGCATCAAGGTTGACGCTCCTATTTTTTATGGGAGACTGGACCCCAAAAGTTTTTTCCGATTGGCTAGCAGAGATAGATCACTTCTTTCAGTGGCACAGTCTGCCAGACACACAGCGGGTCGGATTCGCCAAGATAAAGTTGGTGGGACAGGCAAAACTACATTGGGAAAATGTAGAGCGTCGCCACGAGCGATCTAGAGAGGGGCCAGTTCTTTTTTGGATTGAAATGAAAAAGCTGTTGCGAGAGAAGTACGTTCCCCTTTCTTCTAAAAAGAGGCTGTTGGATCAATGGCACACTTTACGCCAAGGATCCATGACGGTAACGGAATACATCGCCAAGTTTGATGAATACATAATGAGATGCGATGTAAATGAGGACCTTATTGTGGTTCTCTCTCATTTCCGTATGGGCCTCAGGCTTGACCTTCAGCATAAGCTCATGCCTCATATGGTCACCAGCTTAGAGCACGCTTACCAGATGGTACAGGAACTAAAGCAGTTATGTGCGCCAGTCTCCTGCTAGAGGGTTTGAGATTTGATTTACTATGTCTAGAGTAGCTCCGCAGGGAGCGAGACCTCAGGTTGGAAATCAACCCAGAACTCAACCTGGTACCCAGCCAGTCAACAGAAATCGAGGTAACAATGTGGCTGGACCAAGTACTAGGACCGCAATGCCAGGGCAGTGCTACCGCTATGATGGCATGGGTCACATTGCCGAAGAGTGTTCAAATAAGGGTGGGAGCATTGCTTTTATTTCTGAACATTCTACAAAAGAAGAAGTGGCATATGAAGTTGATGGTGACCAGAATGATGAGGAAATCATCATCTAATCCCTTAAGCCAGCCAGTGATGCCGATGATGATATTGTGGAGACTACCCCACTTGCAGCGGTGAGATGCGCCTTGGCCCAGGTGAAGGAAAGTGAGGATTGGCACAGAACCACCATCTTCCACACTTACGCCAAGTGTGGAGATAAGAGCTGCAAAGTGATCATAGACAGCGGGAGCAGTGAGAATGTAGTTTCTCCAAGTACTTTGAGTCGCCTGAAGTTGAAGCCAGTCCCTCACCCCAACCCATACCGGGTTTCTTGGGTTGATGCGACATCCCTTCCTATGACTCAGCGATGCCTTGTTCCAATTGAATTCCGACCATACAAGGACAAGTTGTGGTGTGATGTGGTCACGATGGACGTTGGCTATATCATCTTGAGAAAGCCGTGGCTCTTTGACAAAGATGTCACAATATTCGAGCGTACGAATAATTGTGTTTTTAAACATGAAGGAAAGAAGCTTGTCTTGAGCCCAATCCCTCCCAAATCGTCCACAGGAGCGAAAGATGTTGCGTCTCCAGGCAATTCCAAGAGTCAAAGGACGCCTCAGTCGAAGTCTCTCCACATTATAGATGCTAAGGAGTTTGAGAGAGAGGCCAAAGCTGGGACTATGGTGTATGCTTTACTGGCTAGAGAGAGTACCCCTGAGGTTGCTATAGAGTTACCCCAGGAGGTTCGTTCAATCCTAGAGGGAGTTTCAGGATGTCTTCCCTGATAACCTTCCAGACTACCTCGATAGATCTTTGTCCCAGGAGCAACCCTACCAAACCTCCCTCATTACAGAATGAATCCCATTGAACATGCCGAGTTGAAAAGGCATGTGGATGAATTGCTTAAAAAGGGATTCATTCGTGAGAGTCTGAACCCGTGCACTGTGCCCGCACTTCTTACGCCCAAGAAAGATGGCACGTGGCGCATGTGTGTGGATAGTAGAGCCATAAACAAAATTACTGTCAAGTATCGGTTTCCCATCCCGAGGCTTGATGACATGCTTGACATGATGGCCACCTCAACTATCTTTTCAAAAATTAACCTCAAGAGTGGTTATCACCAAATTCGTGTTCGCCCGGGATATGAGTGGAAGACTACCTTCAAGACGAAGGACGGGTTGTACAAGTGGTTGGTTATGCCCTCCGGGTTAACCAATGCTCCAAGTACATTTATGAGGGTGATAACCCTAGTGTTGCGACCTTTTATGGGTAAGTTCTTAGTCGTGTACTTCGATGATATCATCATCTATAGTACGTCTTCTAGCCAGCACCTTGAATACTTGAGGCAGGTCTGCAACGCCCTGCGAGCAGAAAAGCTTTATGCGAACCTCAAGAAGTGTTCCTTCTTGACTTCCAGAGTTATCTTCCTGGGGTTCGTTGTCACGTTAGAGGGTATGTCTGCAGACGCTGAGAAAGTCAAGGCCATTGTCAATTGGCCTGAGCCGTGTAATATACACGACGTACGAAGCTTTCACGGCCTAGCTACATTCTATCGGTGGTTCATCCGTGGATTTAGCTCTATTATGGCTCTCATCACAGATTGCATACGAAAAGGGGAGTTCCAATGGACTAAAGCCGCGGCACGGGCTTTCTCTGAAATCAAGAAGAAGATGACGGAAGCGCCCGTCATGCGTCTACCTGACTTCTCCAAAGTCTTTGAGGTGGCGTGTAACGCATCAGGACTTGCCATAGGGGGGGTGTTAAGCCAAGAGGGACATTCTATGGCCTTTTTTAATAAGAAACTGAATGAGGCTAAACAACGTTATTCCACCTACGACAAAGAGTTTTATGTGGTTGTGCAATCATTGCGCCATTAGCAGCATTATTTATTACCGCAAGAATTCGTCCTGTTCTCTGATCATGAGGCCTTGAAATATTTGAGCTCTCAAAAGAAGTTGAGCCCTAAGCATGCCAAGTGGGCACAATTTCTTCAAGAGTATACGTTTGTGCTTACGCACAAGGTCGGGAAAGAGACTAAGGTTGCTAACGCACTTATCCGTCGTGTCATGACGCTGCGGTCCATAAGCGTTGAAGTTACAGGCTTTAAGTAACTCAAGGGTGAGTACTCAACTTGTCCTGACTTTGAGACCATTTATGCGTCATTGTCAAGTGACCCACCCTCGAGGAATGGTGAGTTTGTCCTTACAGACGAATATCTTTTTAGAGGGGACAAGCTCTGCATCCCACGCACATCCCTTCGTAATTTTCTAGTATGTGAGCTTCATGCTGGAGGGATGGCAGGTCACTTTGGTAGAGATAAAACAGTTGCCCTGGTTTCCAATCGTTTCCATTAGCCTAATCTCCAGCGAGATGTGGCCAAGATTGTAGGGCAGTGTCGGACATGTCAACTAAAAAAGCAGAGGAAACAAAATACAGGCTTATACACTCCTTTGCCAGTTCCACATGCCCCGTGGCAAGATGTCAGTATGGATTTCGTGCTTGGGCTTCCCAAGACTATTCGTAAGCACGATTCCATACTCGTGGTCGTTGATCGGTTTTCTAAGATGGCCCATTTCCTACCCTGTTATAAAACCTCAGATGCCTCCCACATTGCTAAGATACTGTTTCAGGAGGTTGTGCGACTTCATGGGGTATCTAGATCCATCGTGTCTGACAGAGATACTAGGTTCACTAGTTATTTCTGGAAGACTCTCTAGCATCTTTTGGGTACGAGGCTTCAATTTTCTTCAGCATATCATCCTCAGTTGGATGGTCAAACAAAGGTAGTAAACCGTAGCCTAGGGAATTTGTTGAGATGTCTGGTTGGAGACCACCACAAGACTTGGGTCACTGTTCTTCCCACAGCAGAGTTCACTTATAACTCTTCAGTGAACAGGTCCACAGGAATGAGCCCATTTGAAATTATTTCAAGTCTTAAACCCCAAGCCCCGATAGATTTGATCCCCATGGCTATCCCACAGCGTCCTTCAGAGTTAGGAGAGTCATTTGCCCATCATATACATGTATTGCATAGTGAGATCAGAAGGAAGATTAATTCAAGTAATGAACATTATAAACTTTCTGCTGACACTCACAGGAGATTTAGGAAATTTCAACCTGGAGATGACATCATGGTTCATGTTACGTCTGATCGGTTTCCACCTGGATCTGTGAAGAAGCTTCATGCCTGTAGCATAGGCCTACATAAAATTGTGAAAAAGTTGAAGTCTAACACTTATGTTGTCGATATCCCTACTAACATGGGCATCAATTCCACATTTAATGTGGAAGATCTAGTTCCCTATCACGAGTCATTACCTCTATCCATTGGTTCCCCTGTTTCTTCCCAGACCTCCACTATATATGGACCTTGGCCACAGCCTGACCTCCCTATACCCATCTTACCTTCTCTTTCATCTGCACCGAGAAGAGACGAGATAGAGGAAATTTTGGACTCCGAGTTGATTTCTACTCGCTCAGGGGGTTACCAGAAATTCCTAGTGAAGTAGAGGAACAGGTATATTGTAGATAACTCCTGGATTACCGAGACAGAGCTACAGCATATCGATCCCGACATGCTCGAGCGGTACAGGAGTTCACTTTCACCAGTAGCAAATTCTTCCCACCGGAGGAGAATTGATGCGGACATCAGTGGTGCACCCTTTAGAGTGTACCAGAGGAGGCGACGTCGTAGATCGAGTGTTGGAGCAGACGAGCTGATGTGGATGGACGCTAGGCCCATTGGACCCATTTTCTGACGCGTTACGAGTACGCAAGCTGCAAAATCGCGCAAGAGCATCATGACCACTGGACTGTGGAGCGGATTTACTTTTAGGCGTTTTTCTGTTCATTTCCTTGTTTCTAGGCGTTTTAGTGATGTTATTTAGTTTACGCGTTTTTTTTTTTTTCAAGCATTTTAAGTGCACTTTTTATTTTCGTAGCTTATATATACTGTGAGAAAACCCTATTTCGAAATTATTGAATGAATAGAAAATTCGTGTGCTTCCTCTTTATTTGAGAGATTAGGGTTTTAGGATTGGCCCTCAGGTGTTGAAGATTCCACCCCGGAGTTCCCGTTTTCTCTTCTCTATTTCTTCAAGGTGCGACGAAAGGTAAGATTCTTTTTTTATTCATAATTCATGCTTTATAAGAACTCATTGTTTTTTGACATCATTCGTCTTTTTCTGAACCCCCCCCCCCCCCCCCCCCCCCCCCCCTTTTTTGGTACGATCGAAAAGAGGGATGCCTAGCCATGAGAATCGGATCTAAACTTGATTATAGACTGGTCTATGCTAGATCTGGGATATCCTCATATCCCTAAATCCTCCCTGTTTTACGATTTTACGTAGTTTTATGCTAAGGGGCATGATCCGGACAAACGGATCTCATCCGTGTTGAGATTTGTTAATTTCCTCTTATTGAAAGTAGTTAGTTTCATAATTTTATTATTTGAATATCTTCCAACTGAATATACATGCATCTAGGGTTAGGTCATCGCATGTCCCTGCATTACATCAATAATGCTAGTGCAATCAGGACTATATCTAATCCTATGTTTCATGATTTCATCAAAGCATGAAGCCAATGAAGTTAGAGTGTCTTGACACATGAAAATTACCAAACAACGCTAATTGTCACTTCCACATACATGTAGTCTTTTTCACGATTGGAGGCCAGTTTACAGGGTTGAATAACTAGGAGAGCACTTGATCTTGACTGAAGTTGACAGATGTCTTTTTTCTCCAGATTGGAAAATGCATTCCCCAAGCGTGGTGCAATAAGACCCCACGGCATAATTCAATCATGTCCCAATTTGTTTTGGAATCTAGCATCATCATTGGCCCCACTCCGTTCATATTTCAAAATTGGTGGCTTGAAGAGTATGGCTTCATACAATTGATTGGAAGTGCTGGAGGGCTAGGCCAGTTTTAGAATCATGAAAAAGGCTTCAGCTGATCAAGACCAGATTGAAAGAGTGGAGCAGAGAGAAAAATGGGACCGACGAACAACGTGAAGTAGAGATTTTAAGCAACACTAGGCAGATTGATGAGGAAGAAGAGGATGGAAATTTGATGAGGGGGAAGCTTAAGGAAAGAGAAAGACTGAAGATGGAATACCTCAGCTTGTTAAGAAGGGAAGAAGCTGCAAGAGCCAAATATCTAGGGTTACATGGTTGAATGATAGAAATGTGCTTTTTCCACATAATTGCCTGAAAAGGAAGGATAAATCAGATTCACAGACTGTGTCCAGGCAAGACAACAGAAGAACCAGATGGTATCGGATCCATGATTACTGATATTACATTAGTACTACATTCTATAAGGCAGAGAGCAGTTTGTGAGACCATAAATCATCCTCATGAGAACAAGCTGCGGCCAAAGTTTGATGCTGGCTGCCACCTGACGCAAACCTCCTGCATCAGGGCTTTGGACCAGCAACAAAAGCACAAAACTCCATTGGCAGAGGTTGGTAGAAGATAATTAGACAGGGCAATTAGAAGTAGATAAGAGTCAAAAGGGTATGTGGAAAAACCCTTCAAAAAAACAAAGTTGTGGAAAATATGGATAGAGAAAAGCATAGGGGCTCTATGGTTTCTCCATGTCTTTCTTCCAAGCTTGTTGGGACATCTTTAAGGATGACCTATCACAGTTCATGATTGAATTCACGATAAAATGACTAAAGAGCTAAATGCCACATTCATCACCCTCATTCCTGAAGTGGAAGATGCATCTGAAATCAAGGGAACCTATAACGTGCAAACTGTTATGAACTAATCCGATACAACTCCAAATAACAATGGAGCCCACCAGCTACCTAAACAGTCCATTGGTTCGATCGAAACCTACTATGGTCTGCATCACCACTTCCTGAAGATTGCAATTTCCACAATCCACAAAACACCAAGGGCATCGAGTTCCCTCAGAAACCCAACCTAACCAAGCACAAACTTGGCAGTACACCCAAATGATACCTAATTTATCACCCTGTTCACAAAGCGCATAGTCAGAATAGAATGCAACAAATAAAAAAATTAGTGGCCATAGTACTCATTATTCTTTTACAATGAGAAGCTTTATAAATTTGAAGTTTTGAACGGAAGGACCAATAATCACACTGTAGCAATTTAATTTTAACAGAGAAATTCCTTAAGCAGTCAACTAATCGAACAGGCACACATTTAAATAAAAAATAAAAAATAAATGTCCTCACCTCTCCATGCAAGGGTTCTCCTAATACACTAGGATATGTTATTGGTGAGTATCGCAAGTTCGCTATTGATTCACCGGAAATATTTGGATAGGCTTGAGACAAGAACCTATGAGTCGCAAACGTGGGGCACTGAAGGTGCTGATCTAACATTTGCATGTGCATCGCCACCATATCCCGTCTCCGATGAACCTCCAGAATGATAGTGAATAAAGCCTCATCATCAGGTATATTGTCTATAAACTGCAAGCCGCTGCGAAGCAATTCATAAAAGGGGACACGACATTTATCCTCCTCAACCAACAGCCAGATAACATCCAAGCAACTATGCAGCCATTCGTTCAAAGCTCTCTCAGGTTTCCAGGTCTTCATACCATCAGCTTCATCGATTCCTAACTGCCGCTGATCCCAGTTAACCAACCAGTTCATCATGTGTGAGAAAATGTCGGCATGAGTAGCTGGCTTCAGATTGGATTCCAGTGCAGCTAAGATAATCTTGCATGAAAGCTGGCGTAGATAGCTTATAGCTGTACCTCGTAGTGATGGATTTGCCTTTGATGATATCTGTTGTCCGCCACAGGAAATATCAGAAGACTTGACTGGAGAGAGAGATACACAAGGTGATGGCTCGGTTGTGGACTGGGTGGGAGATCCAATACCATGAATAGAAGGCAAAGGAGATGCGGGATTGGAGGCTTGAAAATTGGAAGAATTAGGAATTGGAATTGACGGAGACATTATTCCAGATGCTTGTAAACTTGTAGCTGATACAGCAACCATAGCTTGGCTCCCTTGTCCAATTGAGGACCTCAGCAGAGGAAACCGAAGAAAGGAGGGAAGGAAGGAAAGTGTCCCAATTCACGTAGCCTATGCTGCACAAGCTCCGTAAGGAGAAAAGAATAAATTCCGCTTGAGGTGCATGACTGCTACATTGCACAATCAAAGAAATAAGAACAGATTCTGTCACAGCACATAGTTGTTCTTGGTCCTGCAATGTATGTAGGAACCCATAAGATGTAATAGACAACAACCATTCTCAACATTTTTTTCCAAAATGGGTCTATGAAAACAATGGCGGTGAGAAAAGCAGTGAAGCAGGCAGGTATGTTACTTACTGGGAATTGGCCTAGGATCTGTTCAAAATCAAGAAGAAATTGCTCATTACGGGGAGGAAGCTCTCTGAGAGCAGTTACCCTTTTTTGTGTTTTGTTCCTGATATCTCCACAAACAGATTAGAACATCAGAACAGCAAACAACAAAAAAATAAATTGAAAGGAAATTTAAAACAAAAAAAAAAGTAGCAGTGAAGCAAATTATTTGATACTCTGGCAGCATAGTGAGTTCACTTACAGGCAAAACTCCCATTTTGAAAACATGGAAAGGAAATGTGATCTCACCTAACCTGTAAGTTATACCCCAACGGTTGGATTTTTTAAATTGTTGTTGCATGGGGGAGACACACAACAGTTAAATTCCCAAACCCCGGTCCAGCTGATGCATCACCTGTCCACCAGAATCATCCATATTTCAAACCGGCTTCTCCTTTCTCCATCTTTCCTGGCATGTTATAGTGGAAGGTGCGCTTCTCCCACTGTTCCTTTTTTTTTCGTCGACAAGAAGGGGGCAGCGATAAGCTACTGTTGCGTCAAGGGAGATGGGATTCGCAGCCCTAAGCTCTGTGGGGGCCACTGTGATGGGTGTCTTATATCCACTCCATTCATTTGTTTCCCCAGCTAATTTTAGGGTATGATCCTAAACGGGGGCAGATCCAAATGTCAAGTGGACCACACCACAGGAAACAGTGGGGATTGAACACCCACCATTAAAAACTTTTCAGGGATACATAAGTTTCAGATCAAGCTGATATTTATGTTTTACCTTCATCTAGGTTAGTGTAACCTTATGAATGAGTTGGATAAAAAATAAACATCATGATAAGCCCTAGGAAAGTTTCAACGTTAGGCATCATTCGCTATTGTTTCCCATGGTGTGGTCCACTCGAGATTTGGGTCTGCCTTATGTTTGGGTTCATACCCTAAAATGACCTGGCAAAACAGATGAATGGTGTAGATATAACACATAAATCATGGTGGGGCCTACTGCCCATCCTAAAAATCATTTTGGCCCATTAATCATATTGGGCATGCATGTACCCCAAACGTAGACTATTGATCATCATTTTCTTAACCGTTGATTTTTTTTTCCTTACATGTATGGCCCACTTGATAAATGGACCAGTGGACCCCGCCTAATGGATAATTTTCCAAACGTCCCCTATCCCTGATGAGGCCCACTAGTTGGACAATTCAAATTGATGGATAACCCTACCACATGTAATGTAGGGAGATGCCTCTATTTATTCTCCAGGTCATCTCCCTATTCATGGTATGATTTTTTATTTTTTCTCATTCAATAAAAATGGAGCCCTTGGTTGATCCGAACCATTAGTTAGTTGGGTACTAACAGTGGATAGATCATCTGTAACAAATCTAAAAACTCAAACTTCCTTGCCACTGTTCCCAGGCCTTTGTTTAATGACATGTGAACTGTAATTGTACTTTTCTTCTTGCCCGTCTATGTGCGGGCCATAAATTGAGAGGTCATGACTGCCCTATTGAGAAGCTTCTTTGGGGCAGGACCATCCATGGAAGGTTCCAACAGACCCACGGTCTGGATCTTTGAACCATGGGTGAGACTTGCACAAACTAATAACCTGTGTGGGTCCCAAATTCCACATTGCAGGTATTTTGAATATGTGCTTTGTGACCCACCTAATGATTGATTTAGCTTAAGAATCGGCTCAAAGATTCATCTACATGGGCTCAACCCAATGGCCTATCTTATACCAAGCTTTTTTTATGTCATCTGAAGATTTTGGAGTGATTCCCTACTCCAAGCTCTATTTAGCATAAATACACAGGTGCTTACCTATAATTGACTTACAAGTTATCCAAACAGAAAAAAACTACTTACCGATGACTCAGTAACAGCTTACAAATAGTCCAAAAATAGATCTGCTTGAACAGTTCAAACCACTGATTCGCAAAACGCACATTAATAAAATAAGGCTGTTGGATTTTTTTTAGTTTTTAACCATCCAATCAATGTCTGCCAGTCCGATATTCAGATCATGTAGTAATCTTATGTTGTGTGTATGGGATAAACCACATATACAAGTTCTTGTAAGCCCACGTGGCACCAAGAAAAGCACTAAGGTTTAGTTGGAGTACAAGTAGGAATTAGTTTTTATGTAAACTTGGTAGTGGTTACACATTTTGAGTCTATTGGTTATTGCATCTTATTTGTAGGAGTTTTGATGAGGCATGAGTTAGTCGTGGGCCTGTTCAGTTGCTATCTTGTAGGGATTTTCCCTATTTCTTAGCTTACTAGATGTTCTGTAAATTCTATAAATTATGAGGAGGTAATTAAGAAGGATAGAATATTATTATTTAAACTATGGAGGTCAATTTTCCCTCGAAGTAAAACCAACCATCTCTATTATTCTCTTTTGTCCCAAATTCTCTTTGCTTCCTATTACTTCTCTCTAATTTGTCACTCAGCCAAGATAGCTACACGAGCCAGAGGCCGAGGAAGAGGTAGGGGAAGGCAAGGAGGGTGCACCTACCAAGTTGAATGCATTAGTTTGGTACCAGAGACAGGCATGGCCGATGACAGAGTGGGTCGTTTGGAAGCCGGGGTGCAGTCCCTTGGCTCTACACAAGAGAGAATGCTCAAGGAAATTCACGAGATGTTCTCAATAATTAACTCTCATATTGACCAGCTCTCCAGTGGTCTGTCAAACAACCACTTTCTCTAAAAGCTCGAGCTGTTAGAGGATGGTGTATCAATGTATATCGAGAGACTCTAACACTCCCCCGCACGTGCAAGGTGGAACTCCGCACGGGAACATACTAGGCAAAGGTGGAGGGACGCCAACTCACACCATAAACGGCCCCCCGTGGAGAATATATTACCGGTGGCATATTTGCTACTTCCGGGATTCGAACACAGGACCTTCCACTCTAATACCATGTCAAACAACCACTTTCTCTAAAAGCTCGATCTTTTAGAGGATGGCGTATCAATGTATATCAAGAGACTCTAACATCAACCACGTGAGTATGGTGAGAGTTCACACAACCAAAACCGCAGGGGAAGCAGACGTGTAAATGTGACCAATGTTGGGGGCTCAATCCAGCACCTTAAGTTCCTACCAACCAATGCTTGTGAAACTTGATTTTTTCGCTTCAATGGAAGTGAGGATCCATCAAGCTAGATCTATCGAGCATACTAGTTTTTCGATTTCCACTAAACACCTGAAGAAGAAAGAGTTCCACTGGCTTCTTTCCACCTAAAAGGAGAAGAATAGTCGTGGTACCAGCTCCTCAAGAGCGAGCAGCGCGCTATCAAAGGGAAGGCATTCAAAGATGGGCTTCACACGAGGTATGGTCCCAATCAATTTGATGAGTTCTTTGGTGACTTAACAAAACTAAAACAAGTTAGGACCGTTAGAGAATACTAGAGTCATTTTGAAAGGCTGTTAAGCCGAGTGGAGAAGATGACATTGACCCAACAGGCCAGCCGCTTTATTAGTGGCCTCCAGTAGAGCATAAGAGTAGATGTGCTTGCAGCCAGACCCACCACTCTCTGCAACCGTGGGCCTCGCTCGCCTTTGTGCGCCTAGGTCACAACCTCAACATCGCTTCTCTCAACCAGAAGTACAGTAGTCTCCATCTATATTGACCCATTCATGAGAAGCTCAACCACACCTCCCACTAGGAGATTCATACCAGCGAAGCTTAAAGAAGGGAGGGAAAAGGGATTGTGCTTCAACTGCAATGAAAAGTTCGGGCCTAGACACAAATGCAAGAAATTGTTTCTCATCGAAGGATGTTGGCCTGATGAAGACAATGACGAAGGAAACAGCACAGAGAAAGTCAATGGGAACGTTGAAACACCTGAGATATCGCTTCATGCTATCTTTAGGGCCCACGCCCATGCGGCTTAAGGGCCCAATGAGCTAGCAACCCAATATTATTTTAGTGGACTTGGGTACTACCCACAACTTCTTAAGTGACCGGGTCACTAAGAAGGTGGGCCTTCAACCCAAGAATGACAACCAGTTTGACGTCATGGTTGTTAGCGGTGATAAGATCACTAGTGCGGGGAAGTACAACAGCGTGAAGATGACACTCCAAGGTGTCCCTATCAGTGTTTTAAATAGTGGTAGCATGTTACATAGAGTTCAACCCTCTGTAGCGTTTAGCGTAATAGCATAGCATAAGCTACATGATACTTCTATTTTTTAATTTAAAAATAAGAAAAATATGATAATTAGTAACAAAAAAAGCAAAAATATAAAAATGCCTGACAAATGATTCATTTTTTTCAAGTGTAAGCATGTTCGAGCAAGTAATTAATTATTATTTATCAAAAGCTAATCCACATGTACAAAGTTATAAAAAAACAAAAATCAATAATCAAATAATTATCGCATCAACAACTTTCTAAGCCAACCATTTTAATTAATAATGTCTAATTGAAACCACAAGTCACAACTCACAAGTATGAAAAGAAATAAAAATCTCAAAGGTTAAGAGAGGTTTCCGCCAACTTTAAAAGTTTTTTAGTGTGTGAATTTCACACCAACTTTAACAAAGGATCACCACCATTTTAAGTGAAAGTAAACATAGAAATGTTTGGTTTTGACTTTACCTTTTCAGTTTTTATTTTTTATTTTTTATTTTTATATTGTGACTTTTACACCATTTTTAAGAAAACAAATATAAAAAAAATACATTTTTTCAAAGAATAAAAAAATGCATTGTAGCGTACGCTACAAAAGCTACACACTACGTAGCTATAGCGTACACTACAAGGGATTTACACTATTTAGCTACGCTGCATAGCGCTACAGCCACGCTACGGTATGGACGCTATTTGAAACACTAGTCCTTATTATGGTCGACCTCTACCCCTTACCCTTGCAGGGGTATGATGTTGTCCTAGGAGCCCAATGGCTTAGAACCTTGGGGCCCACCGTATAGGAATTTTCAAAACTACAAATGAGGTTCAACATCAACAATAGGGAGATGGGACTACAAGGGTTATTCATTCCAGAAGACAAGGCGGTGGATAAGTTTCAAATTCGTAAAGAAGGAAGGAAACGTGGCCAAGGCATCTTCTTACAACTATTGTCCTTGGCCGTGGAAGAATCCCCAGCGAATCTCAATCAAGTTGTTGTGTGTACGGGATAACCCACATATGCAAGTAGTTTTAATGCCACGTGGCACCAATAAAGGCACTAAGGTTTAGTTGGAGACTTGGAGTCCAACTAGGAATTAGTTTTTACATGGACTTAGTCGTGGTTACACATTGGGAGTATGTTGGTTATTGGCATCTTATTTGTAGGAGTTGTGATAAGTCATGAGTCAGTCGTGGGTCTATTCAGTTGTTATCTTGTAGGGATTTTCCCTCTTTCTTAGCTTACTA
Source organism: Liriodendron chinense (assembly GCA_003013855.2). Classification (NCBI taxonomy): domain Eukaryota; kingdom Viridiplantae; phylum Streptophyta; class Magnoliopsida; order Magnoliales; family Magnoliaceae; genus Liriodendron; species Liriodendron chinense. The sequence continues at coordinate 2,142,501 of PVNU02000310.1, forward strand.
GACATCATGTGAATTCTATAAATTAGGAGGAGGTAATGAAGAAGGGATAGAAGATTATCATTACTTAAACTGTGGAGGTCGGTTTGAGGTCGGTTTTCCCTCTAAGTAAAACCAACCATCTCTATTATTCTATTTTGTCCCAAATTCTCTTCGCTTCCTATCACTTATTACTTCTCTCTAATTTGCCGCTCAGTCACAATAGCTCCACAAGCCAGAGGCTGAGGAAGACATAGTGGAAGACAGAGGACGCACCGACCAAGTTGAATGCATCATCTTAATTTTTGGCTCATGGCACATCTAAACTAGGACCCATAGTTTGGACAGTTTAATTTGAATTACTTGCATGCAACTCATGCAATTACTAAATAATTTCTAGTGCCCGTGCATCATCCATCACACTCTGCCAGAGTATCAAAGTTTTTCTCAATTGAATATATGGAAACGATTTAATCCATAAATTTCATAACAAAAATGCTAATGCAAATTATGCAATACACTAAAGGCAGACGCATGTGGCAATCAGAACCGTTGATCGGCCACGCAATTGGCCATATCCCAAAAATCATGAACATCTTTCGGCAGTAAAAAGAATGTGAGAAGTGTGAAGAAAAGGCGGCTCCTGATAAAAGAAAAATGCTAAAGATTCTAAAGAAAAGACGACTCACGGAGATTCTCGAACGGCGTCTTCGGATTTTTGGCGGGAATTTCTCTGCAAAAAGGAAAGGGAGAGAGAGATGAGGAGTGAGAGGAATCAACGTAGAGAGAGAAAGAAGGATGAGGAAATGACGAGAATACCCCTAGGTAGAGGTTGAAGAGATCCATGATGGCGTTCCTGGATGGATGGTACTGATGAGAAGCCCTCTGTGGGGCCCGTTGGCTTTGATCCATCGTCACTCTCCTTCTTCTCCTTCTTCCTCTCTGCTTTCCCTCTTTCTTTCTGTTGCAGGTATAAAAGAGTGAAAGTTATTTGATACTCTGGCTGCGCATGACGTTTGATACGCAGGCACTTATAAATGGTACACGTGGCTTAAATTAAATCAAATCAAACCGACTAAATTTTAAAATCAACTGTAGCTAAGTTACATCTAAAAAATAAAAATGGTGGAACAATTCAAACCTCCGTTTCATGGACGCTTGTTTTGAAAGTGGGACCGTTGCATATTTTCATTCTTAACCGTCCGATCAATATCTACAACCAAATCTAACAGTCAGATCACTAAACTATAGTACATTTTCGGCCACAATACATCTAAACTGGTACTCGTATTTTTTACGGGTTTTTTTTCTTGGTTTACTTGTATGCCACGTATGCAATTTCTCGGTAATTTCTAACCGCCAGCGTATCATCCATCCATCACACTGCCAGAGTATTTCTCGTAGAAGTGCTATGCTGATCTCCGTCTCTCTCTTACCCGTTGCAAGTATCCTAAACGCACTTTTACCTGCAGCCATACGTGCCAACATGGCACGTGTACAGTACATCCAAACCGCAGATAAAGTGGGGCCCAACGTACAGATCGGTCAGCCAAAATTTCAGCTGTTTCAAGATTAATGGGTAACCCAGACAAGTACAAAAATAATGGACGGTTTAGACAATCGTGCAAAGTTTCATGGACCAGCCATTGTTTTCCCACATCCGTGGTGTACGTTATCACGGGTTAGAGTTTTTGGGGAAGCCAACCGCGGGGATGAATGCACCACACGCATGGAAATTTTGGAACGTGTGTTCGCGTGTGTGGGCGCGTGTGGAGGGATGCTCGTGGGTTTAGCAAACTGTTTGACTGTAGAGGGGGAGCATAAAGTCCATGGATTCTCGTGGAGACCCTGGCTTTCACAATTCGCAGCGTGGTCAGCTTTTAATTAAGAAAAAAAAATAGGATCTGTTTCCGTAATGTAAACCATTGATCAGGTGAAAACCACTGCGGATGGACCAAGATCTAAGATTTTTCGAGATTAGAAGATCAAATCCGTGCATTTGAATGTGGACGGACGCTGAATTTCTCTTCTCAACCGTTTATTTATAATAAGCCACATATCGAAAGACAATAAGTATGTTATCCAGGAGATAACCTATTTACACTTATTTTCAGCGCACCGACGCGAATCAATGAGAAGTCATCATATGCTGGCACCATCCTTTCTAGATACGACTTCTGTTATTAATATGGTAGCACAAAATGATGCGCATGCTTTTATGAGAGTGAATCGACGAACAACACATGGTCATGATTAAGCACGTTATTTTAATGAAGAAATGTACCTAGCACGTCTATAAAAAGACATATCAGGAAAAATAATCATATCGCAGATATAGCTATGATACACTCGGTGAGGTTGACTCTTGCAATCCTTTTAAAACGGGTTATCTTCCCCAAGACACTCCGAGGTTTTGTGGTAATCACTCAAATTTTGGATATCTAAAGATCGAACCGATATCTAAACAAATTGGTTGCAATATGGACTCAAATTAAGAGAGTGTGGACACCGCCCATACATCAATCAGGGTCAAAAGAATGGGAGAGCTCAATTGGATGGCTAGACCTACCAATTCCACAATCAAAAGGGAGCACGACTGTGGAAGGGTGGAGATAATGCTAATTGGGTCATTCAGATGCAACGATGGCCTGATTGATTTGAAATCCAGGACCAATGATGGAGATGGATCTGATTGATCTCAAATTGATATGCAGTAGGATCCTAAAGGTCTCCAATATGAGAGCATTTACATAAAAGTGAAGATTTGGAAACTAACGATTTCAGATTTACAGAGATCTCTCTATTCAAAATGCATATCGTAGATGCGAAGGATCTTGAACCAACAAAGAAACCTAACGAGGGTTTTACTACTTCAACAACTTATAAAAGGAGCACGTAACTAAGAGCTCAAGGCCCACGTCAAACACAATTTATCTTCTTTGACGCTTATCTTTATGTTTATCTCAATATAGTGTAGTCTTAGCACAGATCACTTTTCTCCGGTGTTACTACTACAATACCAAACACTAGATTAAACATCCACAACCCTAAGTTGTTGGATCCTGGTCAACCGATTCCTTACTTGGGCAATCATCCTTTTTATCACATTCTACTGACCATTCACCTCAATCATATATTCTTACAAACGGATAAGGTATTTGTCTCTCGTTTTGTTTATTTCTCTAGTTTGATTGATACTTTGTTTATTGTAACGAGCTTCATTCAAATATTAATAAAATCGATATTGTTTTATCCTTCTTTTATTCATTTAAGAAAAACATTGGCTGCATTTACTGGTAAAAGAACAAGTCCTTAGACACAAGGTACAAAAAATCCATCAGGAAGGACTCACCACAACCCTTTCGCAAATTACCTTATCGTCGATAACAACTAGTGGCTGGCTCGATAGTTAGGTTTCTGAATTTGGTCTTACTCAGTTGTTTTAGTACATGAGTTGCTAGTGTTCAATCAAACACTGAGTTGAGTATGACTCTAGCACGTGATCACACATGTTACCCGAATATCGGCCACATAAACCGAATATCGGCCCTTGATCACACATATGGCCTTATGTTTAATTAAATTGCAAACATATTTTTTAGCACACCTGGTGAGACTAATAAGTTGTCGTTAGTATTTTTCAATAAAATAAGGTGCCTCTTAAATCGAAAAGAGTTGGTTTTGTTGGTAACACTGTGGAAGAGTTATAAGACTTGGGCCAGCAATTTGAGCCCATCGTCGACGTAGATGCAGGATCATCTTCCTAATAAATCTTCAGCGACATCGTTGGATTCTTCCCATGAATGAATAAATACATGCAGCAATCACCGAAGAGTCCAAGGCACAAGTAGAGATACCCAAGAGAATGGCTGAGAGTTTCCTTCTTAGACTCAAGACAATATTTGCTCTGCCCTCGCTCATCTTATTGAACGAGAGGCAGAACAGCCAATTGAGCTCCCAATAAGAGCTAGCCATATTGAACCCCAAAGTCAACCTTCACCGTCGCCACCTACGACAAATAACGATTGAGATGGTCAGTCATACAACCAGTCGGAATATCCCAACCAACAGAATTATTACGCATCCGGGGAGCAATACCCGATCGGTTTAAGTAGCCTAAGGAGGCAACCAGCCACACAGTCATTACCATATGGTCCTAGGGTAGGACAAGTTGGGTGGCAACCTCCATCTGGTCCAACCGTCCATAGTGGCTTTCAGAGGGTCGAGTACTAAAGAGGGCAACTTTATGGAAGCTTCGCTGTTTGTTAAGGACATCTAAGAACAATCGTGCCTCTCGTCCACAATGACTATCATAGGGCATAGGAACTCAGGGGGCAACCCTCAACCATGCCTCGAGCCCATAACGGCTACTACAAGACAAAGGCGCTAGGGGGCAACCTTCGGTCGCACCTCCCCCAGCCATCATTGGCCAACCGGCACAAGGGCTATACCCAGATCAGTCGCAAAGGCATCTCGATCGGGAAGAGCAGTTAGGACTACAACAGTCGCTCGACCGAGACAACATCATAGGACTCATCCAAGAGTACGAGGTCCAACTATCAACTAACAAATTGCTCAGGCGATCTATAAAAAACCTATCTTGAGTGGGTCGACTGGCAGTACTGAGTTCTCAAAGGCTTTAGACTTCCCAAGTTCACTCTTTTCTTAGGAGACGATCAAATCTCTACCATCAAACATGTCAGCCGCTTTACCATGCAATGTGGTGAGCATCCCATAATGACTTCCCGAGACTCGGGTTCTTTGACAACTCCTTGTCAGGGACTGCGTTCACAAGGTACATAAACCTTCCAACTAACTCAATCCAAACCTGGAACGAGATAAAAGAAAAGTTTCACATGCAATTCCACCATACTGAGATGGAAGTATCTATGGGCGACTTGTCCAGGTTGAGGCAACTGTCAGAAGAGTCGACTGAGTAATTTATTGATCCATTTAAGGGTGCCAGAAATTGCTACCTAGTCCTTCTCTTAGAGATTAAGTTTACCAGTCTGGACTTGGAATGCATGAGTTTTGAGCTTCACAAGAAGTTCAAAGGTGTGAACTTTGGAGACCCGTTCGAACTATCAATCGGGGCTACCAGATACAAACGGATCCTCCGAAAGGAGCAACAAGCGAATGAATGCATCCAAGGGCACATTTTATTGTGACCCAAATTATGAGCTGGCTATTGTGGAAATAGTTCATGTGCAGTTGGGTGAAGAGCATGATACTTGTTATGAGGCGGTCGTGACTGAGATAATCGACACATAACCATGAGAGTGCTCGACCTTAAAAATGGTTGAGTACAAAGCCCCGGTTGTGGTAATCCTGATGAAACGCGCCTCTGAGGCCCTGAGGCAGTACACATTCGATACATCTAAGGTTGAGGAAATATTCGATATCCTCTTAGAGAGCGAGTTTATCAGGCTCCCCGAGCGCCAAAAGATCCCCTTGGCCGAAGAGCTCAAGAAGGGGGTTTATTGTAAATGGTATAGTACTAAAATGCTTTTTATTAAGAATTGTATTATGTTTAGGAACAAAGTGCAGGAGAACATTGACAAAGGCTTCCTTAAGTCCCATGAGAAGGAAGCCATAAGAGTTAACCGAAACCCTTTCTTAATGATGGCTCCAATCAATAACATTTCAACCGAACCTAAAATAATCATTGACCGGCTGAGACGTGAAAGTCAGTAGCTTTGCGTCCCTCACGAAAGCAGCGACTACAACTTAGTTCCCCAAGGGCCTGGCCGAGCATGTAGCTGTAACGAACCGAGCATCTTGTTTGTCCACCTCTTTAGGTGGATAAGGAAAAAAGCACACCGGGATGAAACCGAGGCCCGATTAATCTTGTGCAACCGATGTGCAACCCGAACTAAAAAGGACGTGAAGTGCTAAGGCCTAAACGACCTAGACATCAGATCACCATGGATCCTAGATGGTTCACTATCGGACAACTACTTGTATGTCAACAACCGCACAAGCATGAATAATGCCCACGAACCATCCATGAACTAGAGGAAATTAGCGGTTCATCTAAGTTGACAATCAATCAAACAACCAGACCACATACAACTAAGTCTGGGTGCCCAATAACCATGAACTTAGGGCTCATGATTACCCACGAATGTGCACTCAAGAGTAGCCTGAACATCAATCCTTGGTCATGCCCCAAATGGTTCAACCAACCAAAGTGTTCAACAACCGATAGACTATTGTCATCCATCACAAGTTTCATCGACCACCCCAAGGGATGACGAGGACCTAAAGACGCCAATTGCGATGACAAAGAGTTGTACCATGAGCTTTTGCTATTGTCGCTCAGGTGATACGCAAGAATTCGCGACCAATTAGAGAGAGGCTCAGGACTCGACCCAACCCCCAACAGGCTCCCCTCAAAACAAGACAATTATCGAGGACCCTGTAAATAATTGTACGAACTTTGAGGAATATTTGATGGCTGTTCATTTCCATCCAGGGATCTCCATATTTGGGGGATTTCATGCAAGAAGTTGATCCAGAGGTAGCAGCAACCCCGAAGGAAGGACTTGAAATAACGATGTCCTTCATAACTCCGCCGGCCATCACCCTCAACTACAATATGGCATTCATCCTAACAATCATGTTAGGCAATCACGCATGCATTTAGGAGAGTGAATCAATGAATGACATGTGGTCGTAACTAATCAGTGCCATTTTAATGAGGCAGCGTACCCAAAACATTTATAAAAAACCTACGGAGGGAAAGAATGTTATCATGAATCTGGCTGTGATACACTCAGTGAAGCCATCTCTTGCAATCCTTCTAAAATGGGAGATATTTTCAGAGACGTTCGAAGGTTTTGCTATGATCATGGACATTCTAAATGTCCGGAGATCAGACCAGTATCCGAGTAGTTGCAATACTTACCTAAATCAGAAGAGGGTAGGCATCAGCAGATCACGTTACTATCTGTACATGAATTGAAATAAGAAGAATATGAGAGCTCGATCGAGTGATCAACCCTACCAGTTTCACGAGTATAGAGAGCAAGACCATGAAGGGTGAAGATGACGTTAATTGGGTCATTCAGATGCAACGATGACCTAATTGATTAAAAATCTGAGACTAAGGACGGAGATAGATTTGGTCGATCACAATTCTAGATGCACTAGGTTCCCGAAGATCTCCAATATGAGAGCAATTACGTAAAAGTTGATATATGAAAACCAACAATTTTAAATTTATGGAATCTATTTATTTGAAATTCATATCGTAGATGCGAAGGATCTTAGACTAATAAGGAAACCCAACAAAGGTTTTACCACCTTGACAACCTATAAAAGGAGCGCGTGAAAAAGAGCTTGAGACTCACGCCAAACACAATCTATCTTCTTTTACATTTGTCTTTACGTTTATCTTAGTATAACAGAGTCTTAAAATAGATCATTACTATCAAAAGATATCTTACAATACCGTAAGATTAGATTAAACGTCCATAACCCTAAGTTGTTGGATCCTGATTAATTGAATCCTTATTTGGGCGATCATCTTTTTTATCACATCCTGCTGACCATTCATCTCGATCATCTGTTCTTACAGATAGATCAAGTATTTGTCTCTCATTTTATTTATTAATCTAGTCTGATTGATACTCTGTCGATTATATAGAGCTTCATTTAAATATTAATAAAATTAGCATTGTTTTATCTTTCTTTTTATTTATCTATTTATCTTTATTCATTTGAGAAATACATTGACTGTAATTACTGGTGAATGAACAAGTCCTTAGACATAAGGCAAAAGGAATCCATCATGAATGACTCACCCCAACCCTTTCGTAAATCACCTGATCGCAGATAATAACCAGTGGTTGGCTTAGCAACTATATTTTTTAAGCTAGCCTTACTCAGTCGATTCAGTGTGGGAGTCACTAGAATTCAATCAAACATTGAGTCGAGTACGATTCTGGCACGCCCGCACTTTTTAATTGCACACGTAAATCGAATACTGACCCTCGATCACACGTGTGGCCTTGTGTTTTATTGAGTTGCGCAAACATAACCGAGGAATTGTCTATCCACCATTGAAACTAACAAATCAATGGCTTGAAATACTGAAATGTTGCCCAAAGTCATTGTGGATCTTTTTAAATTCGTCCATAAACTTTTAGAACTTATCGATAATGGTTAGGGGTGTTAACGAGAAAGGTTAGGGTTGGCCAAGTGTTGAGCTTTAAATTGCGCATATTTATACTCAATTACACGACATACTTATATTGATTATGTGCTTAAGGTGACTTAACTTATATATGTTTTCATGTTAGCAGGTAAAAGAGAGAGAACCCAAGAATTTAATGCTAAAAAAGATGATCTAGGATACTGAGAAGACAAGCCTACATGCCAAAGAATGGAAGAAATAAGCCACTAAAGAACAAAATCGAAAATCGATGTTTAGGAAGAAACGTAAAAAATCGATAAGTTGACTAGCCTGATGGCCGGTCGACACAGCTTCGCTGGCCGATGGCACATGCCAACTGACCCAATTTTCATAAAATATCAAGTTTTGGGACCAGAAGCTGCTGGATACTTTTTGTTGATTTCAGCCAGTCGACAAGACTGGTCGACCGGCCAAATTAACCCCAAATCTGAAGATTTAAAGGTTGAACTCTCTGGACCGGTTTGTGGCAATTTCAGCCGCCCGACAGGTTGTATTGATCGGTTGATCAGGGACGATGAGGTTTAAATTTCTATTAACTTTGGTTTCTCATGGGTTGTTGACCGGCTGACGCCAATGGTCGACTGACCAATAGGGCAAGTCGGTGCAAAACGTTTACACAATTCAAGAGGTGGTACTCAATTTTTCCAATATATAGAGGGGTATTTTACACTTCTAAATCATCACAGAGGAGTCTTAGAAGCCAAGGAGCAAGGGAGATTCGAAGTCGAGCTTTTAGTTCAACGTTTTTAGATTTTTCTAGTTCTAGTTTTTAGTTTTTTTTCTAGTTTTTAGTTTTCCGTGTTAGCAATTTCTCTCGTTGTAAAGTTTTAAAAGCACCTCTATTATAGAATTATTCCCTGGAGCACAATTTGTGGGATTGTTACTCAAACCATTGTTGGATTCCATCAAATCGAGGAAAAGCCTTGCTCCGATGTCAATTAACATAGGAAAGATCGTGAAACGATAAAGAAGAAGATCACCGTCTTCCTTAAGTATTAAAGACCTTGAATCCATAAGGTAAATCCTTGAGTCCATAAGAAATACGAGAGAAAACTTGAATATTTTTATTGAATAATAATTTTAAGATTCCTCGATTACATCACTTAAATAAATTATCAAAATCCTAATTCAATTAGAAATTACCTGAAATAACAAAATCTCCCTAAAAGTTTAATTTTGTCATAAATAGAACTGTCAATATATAAGATCTTACTAGAACATTCTCGACATTATTACAAGCAACTTCTAAAAAGATGAAATCGTAAAACCTAAAAAAATAAAGAGATATAATGATAATGTAAGTTGCAAATTTTTTTGAAGTTTTTTTTCTTTTTAAAATCTTAATTTTAAATCCAAAGACGTGCGTTTTCTCACGAAATGGACATCCATGACCGACATAATGGGTTGATTGACCCCGAATGTACCCTGCATAAAGCTCGATAGGTCGTATGCTTCACGATGATGCTTATATTAAAAGGTACGGCTCTTTTATGGTCAAAACTTCGAATGACAATTTTTCTATATATTGAATGAATTTCTTTAAATCGGACATGCCTAAGGATCAATTATGCCATGCCCTATATAAGAATAGACCCGTTTCTAACGGATTATTTTCGCTTTTGTTCAGGATTTCTGATCTAGTTGTAATAAGAATGCATATGTGGCATGCTCTACATTGGTGGCCCCCACCGTCAAACGACAACCCACATAAAATTATCAGGTGGCCAACCTTGCACAAAATAGTACTGACTACCTACTGATAATTGTGGAATAATTCCCATCGTCGTGTAAATGGGCGTGCCTGATTAGTGGACCATCATGATTTCTGCATATGGTCATCTACTGTGGAGGGAAATGATCTTATGCACAATAACACCATAGATAATCTCTCTATTACGCTTGGGCTAAAATCCCATAAAATAATAATAAGCATGCCAAAACAAATGCTCCTTGCGAATTGTAACACTGGGAGCACCATGGGAACAAAATTGGGTGGGACTAGAGGTGGGCAACGATCCGATCCGAGTTGAACACGGACCAGATCGGATCGTTCGGCTGCTTGAGTGGGCGTGTTCGAACAAACATTAGAACAAGGTGGCTCTGTTCAAACTCGATTTGGTCTCAATCATATTCGAACAGGTTCGAACATATGGATTTTGGACAATTTTTACAAGTTCGAACAAGTTCAAACAATATCACTTTTTTTTTCGCTCGAAAATATTTTTTCTACTACTAAATAGTAAGTACTGATTTGTTTACAAATTGCATATCACAAATGACAAATCACAAGGTTTAGAGTTCCCCATTTCATAAATTACATATCACAAATGACAAATCACAAGGTTTAGCCACAACTAAATCTCCAATGCATCACACCACATGAATGACATTATCATGGCATTAAACATCATTGTGGACTCCAAGGAGATTTCAACGATAGGAATTTCTCTACCACCTTTTCCTTTAGTGTGGCCCACTTGAGTCTTGGATCCATATCATTTTTGTTCTTACATCTTAAAATGATCTCACAAAATGGATGGACGGCATGGATTCCTCACAAACATCACGGTGGGCCCCACCTAGATTTCCAGTGTAGGAACTGCACATGGCTTGTGACGTGGACGTGGGTTGGCTCATGGCTGGTGACTCAAACACCTGTCGGCAAGTTGGTGTCAAAGCTCTGTGGGCCCCACCATGATGTATTTGTTTTATCCACTCTGTTCATCCATTTGTACGGCTCATTTTAAGGCATTAAACAAAAAATGAGGCAGATACAAAGCTTAAGTGGACAACACCATAGGAAACAGTGAGGACAATGACATCCACCATTGAAACCTTCCAAGGGCCAAATATCATGTTTATTTGTCACCCAACCTTCTCTCTCCCTCTCTCCCTCTCTCTCTCTCTCTCTACACACACACACACACACACACACACACACAGTTGTTACCATATGGTCCCAGAGTAGGATAGGTTGGGTGGAAACCTCCACTTGGTCCAATCGTCCATAGTGGTTTTCAGAGGGTCAAGTACCAAAGAGGGCAACTTTCTGGAGGCTTTGTTGTCTGTTAAGGACATCTAAGGACAATCGCGTCTCTCATCCACAACGACTATCATAGGGTATAGGAACTCGGGAGGGCAACCCTCAACCATGCCTCGAGTCCACAACGGCTAATACAAGACAAAGGCACTAGGGTGCAGCCTTCAGTCGCACCTCCCCCAGCCATCGTTGGCCAAGTGGCACAAGGGCTATACCTAGACCAGTCGCAAAGGCATCCCGATCGAGAAGAGCAGCCAGGATTACAACAGTCGCTTGACCGAGACAACAACATAGGACTCATCCAGGAGTACGAGGTCCAACTCATTGGCTGACGAATTGCTTAGGCGATCTATAAAACAAACCCTATCTTGAGTGGGTTGACTGGCAGTAAGAGTTCTCAAAGGCTTTAGACTTCCCAAGTTCACTCTTTTCTTAGGAGACAATAAAATCTCTACCATCAAACATGTCGGCCGCTTTACTATACAATGTGGTGAGAGTTCCATAATGACTTCCTGAGACTCGGGTTCTTTGACAACTCCTTATCAGGGACTGCGTTCACAAGGTACATAAACCTTCCAACTAACTCAATCCAAACCTGGAACGAGATAAAAGAAAAGTTTCACATGCAGTTCCACCATACTGAGATGGAAGTATCTATGGGCGACTTGTCCAGGTTGAGGCAACTGTCCGAAGAGTCGACCAAGTAATTTATTAATCCATTTAAGGGTGCCAAAAATTGCTACCTAGTCCTTCTCTTAGAGATTGAGTTTACCAGTCTGGACTTGGAATGCATGGGTTTCGAGCTTCACAAGAAGTTCAAAAGTGTGTACTTTGGAGACCCGTTCGAACTATTAATCGGGGCTACCAGATACGAAGGGATCCTCCGAAAGGAGCAACAGCGAATGAATGCACCAAGGGCACATTTTATCATGACCCAAATTACAAGCTGACTATTATGGAAATAGTTCCTATGCGGTTGGGTGAACACACAACCATGCGAGTGCTTGACCCTAAAAATGGTTGAGTATAGAGCCCCTATTGTCGTAATTCCAATGAAACGCGCCTCTGAGGCCCTGAGGCAGTACACATTCGATATATCTAAGGTCGAGGAAATATTCAACATCCTCTTGGAGAGCGAGTTTATCAGGCTCCCCGAGCACCAAAAGATCCCCTTGGCCGAAGAGCTCAAGAAGGGGGTTTATTGTAAATGACATAGTACTAAAATGCTTTCTATTAAGAATTGTATTATGTTTAGGAACAAAGTGCAGGAGAACATTGACAAAGGTTTCCTCAAGTCCCCTGAGAAGGAAGCCATAAGAGTAAACCAAAACCCTTTCCTAGTGATGGCTCCAATCAATAACATTTTAGCTGAACTTAAAACAATGAATTGATCGAATGAGACGTGAAATTCAGTAGCTTCGTGTGCCTCACGAAAGGAGCAATTGCAACCTAGTTTCCCACAGGCCCGGCCAAGCATGTAGCTGTAACGAACCGAGCATCCTGTTTGTCCACCTCTTTAGGTGGATAAGGAAAAAAGCGCACCAGGATGAAATCGAGGCCCGATTAATCCTATGCAACCGATGTGTAACCCGAACTAAAAATGAAGCGAAGTGCTAGGGCCTAAATGACCAAACATCAGGTCACCATGGATCCCTAGATGGTTCACTATCGGACAACTGCTTGTATTTCAGCAACTGCACAAGCACCAATAATGCGTATGAACCATCTATGAACTTGAGAAAATGAGCTGTTCATCTAAGTCGACAATCAATCAAACAACCAGACCACATACAACTAAAGCCTGGGTGCCCAATAATTATAAACTTAGGGCTCATGATTACCCATGGAAGTGTACTTAAGAGTAGCCCGAACATCAATCCTTGGGATGCCCCAAATGGTTCAACCAACCAAAGCGTTCAAGAACCGATAAACTATTGTCATCCATCACAAGTTTCCTCGACCACCCCAAGGGATGACGAGGACCTAAAGACACCAATTGCAACAACAAAGAGTTGTACCAAGAGCTTTTGCTATTGTCGCTCAGGTGATATGCAAGAATTCGCGACCAATCAGAGAGAGGCTTAGGCCTCGACCCAACCCCCAACAGGCTCCCCTCAAAACAAGACAATTATCGAGAACCCTGCAAATAATTGTACGGACTCTGAGGAATATTTCATGGTTGTTCATTTCCTTCCAGGGATCTCCATGTTTGAGGGATTTCATAAAAGAAGTCGATCCAGAGGTAGCAGCATCCCTGAAGGAAGAAGGACTTGAAATAACGAGTCCTTCAGAACTCCGTCGGCCATCACCCTCAATTACAATATGGCATTCATCCTAACAATCATGTTAGGAAATCATGCATGCCTTTAGGAGAGTGAATCGATGAATGACATGTGGTCGTAACTAAGCATGTCATTTTATTGAGGCAACGTACCCAGCACGTTTATAAAAAGCCTACCGAGGGAAAGAATGTTATCACGAATCTGGCTATGATACACTCAGTGAAGCCATCTCTTATAATCCTTCTAAAATGGGAGATCTTTCTGGATACATTCGAAGGTTTTGCAGTGATCATGGAGATTCTAAATGTCTGGAGATCAGAACAGTATCCAAGTAGTTGCAATACTTACCCAAATCATAAGAGGGCGGGCATCGGTAGATCGCATCCCTATCTATACATCAATCGAAATAAGAAGAATAGGAGAGCTTGATCGAGTGGTCAGTCCTACCAGTTTCATGATTATAGAGAGCAAGACCATGAAAGGGTGAAGATGACGCTAATTGGGTCATTCAGATGCAACGATGACCTAATTGATTAGAAATATGAGACTAAGGACTGAGATAGATTTGGTCGATCACAACTCTAGATGCTGTAACACCCCGTACTTTTCTGTACTCGGGTGTTACCATGAGAATTCAAAGTATATGTGTATGTGTAATGCCCTTCCGTGACTCTTTCGTCAATCTGTGCGAGACTCCTGGTGTCCCGAACTGACAGTACGTAGTTTGCACCCAAATGACCGAAGTCCTGAGATCCCGAAACCTCTGTCATATTGACCGCGCTGTCCTCGTGATTGCAACAGCGAAAACAGTGCGTCGATCTGATACCCGAGCGCAAAGATATGGACATTTAATCAAAACACCCAAAAAAATGTGGTTGTGCACACTCGTGTGGGGCCACCCAATGTGGGGCCCACTACACGGTCTCCTAGGCAATCATCTCATTGTAATAATTACAAAAAAAAAAATAAATAAAAAGTAATAATATATAATAATAATGAAAAGAAATAAATAAATAAAACAAATTAATAAAATAAATAATAAAAAAAAAGTGTAATGATGGAGTGTCATGATGACACCCCATTCCTCTCCCATGCCCCCCACGTCCTCTACCATCCCTTCACTTAAAATAATAATAATAATAATAATATAAAAAAGAAAAAAAAAGAAAAAGAGATTATAAGAGAGATGGGTGGAATGGGTGGAACGATCTCTCCCCCTTCATCCTTCATTTCTTCTTCATTTATGTGCCATCCATGCCCTTCCTAAGTGTGTGTGTGTGAGAGAGAGAGGAGTGGGCCATCTTCATCAACCTCCCCTCCATCTCAACCATTCATTCACTTCAACCATCAATATCAACCATTGAGCGAGGAGATCGAAGTAGGTACACCCCTCCACCTTTCATTCCCTTTGATTTCTTCATTTTCTTTATTGGTGATGAATCAAGGTGAACCATAGATGTGGGCCCCGCTTTGAGGAAACGTATGGCATCTAGAACTCCTTGTCATTTAATGGCATGGATGGAGAAAGAGAGAGAAAGAGAGAGAGAGAGAGACGCTGGAAACAGCGTCCGTCCGGACGCTGTCCGTTTGGGGGCCCCACTTGTGAGCCCCACCTTGATGTATGTGACTAATCCATGCCATCCATCTGTTTTCCCAGGACATTTTAGGCCCTGGCCACAAAAATGATTAAGATCTAAATCTCAAGTGGGCCATACTAAAGAAAATAATGGTGACAGTTGAAACCTTCTGAGGCCACTGTGATGTGTGTATAGTATGAAACCTGTCCAAATTTGTACTCACTGGGCCCACTATAAGACGGCTAACCCGGTGGATGGTCTGGATTTATCGCATGGACCCCACTCCCCTGTTTATAAAAAAAATATATATATAAAAGAAAAAGAAGGAAAGAAAGGACGGGAAGTTTGCTTCCGGCGTGCGTTAAAGGCGGTTTTTGGGCTTGAAAATGGCCCCACGTGTGGGAACCACTATGTTATATCCACGCCGTCCATCTGTCTCTCCACATCATTTTAGGCAAAGGGCTGAAAAATGAAGAAGATCCAGATCTCTAGTGGGCCGTGCCGGAAGAAACAATACAGACCGTTGAAACCTTTCCAAGGCCCACTATCATGTTTCTGAATAACAAAACATACCCAAATCAGGGCTTGTTAGGCCCACACTAATCTGGACCATCAGATGGACGAATTGGATTTCCCATGTGGACACCACCGTGTAAGGGAAAACAAAAAAAGAAGAAAGAAAAGAAAAAAAAAAGGTAACTGGACAGTCAGCGTCCAGAGGACGCTGCTGCCCAGCTACGTGTGGGCGGAAGCCCCTTTGAGCGGGCCCCACTCCGGACCCCACCATGATCTATCGGTTTTATCCAAACCGTTCATCTGCTTTGCCAGATCATTTTAGGACATGGGCCCAAGAATGAGGCATGTCCAAGTCTCAGGTGGGCCACACCACAGAAAACAGTGGGGATAGTGATGTCCACCATTGAAACATTCATAGGGCCCAGCTTGTTGGGTCCACCTTAATGTATATAGTTTATCTACGTGGTTCACCTATTTTGGCACCTCATTGTAGGGCTAATAGTTCTTGATAATGTGGCCCAACTAGATGGGACCCACCTCTAATCTATGTTTCATGCACATTCCCATTTTTATTTCGAAAATCTACGTTGGATTTTAGTGTTTTAGGCCATGTTTGGCTGTCCTTGGTGGGCCCCACGTGGGAGCAATGTAGAAACCACTATTTGGACCTTGAATACTGTATGTGTGACTACAACAATGACATTTTACCTGGGCCAAAGCGGCCCCCACATGATCAGAAATTAAATTCCAAAATGGGGTCGGGCAAAGTTGTGCAGGAATTTCTGTGCAGAAATTCCAAGTGCTCATGTTTGGCCCCGCACCAAAAAATATTTATACATATCCAGCAGGCCCTACCTTATGGGTTTTAGAGACCATGCATGGGTCTACCAGGGGGACTTAACAACACGCCAAAAGGTGATTCCGTTTGATGGTGGGACGTGTCCAAAGTTGGGCCAAAATCATTTCTGCACTACCATTTCCGCACAACTCCAAGTACCCATGTTTGGGCCTTTGTTAAAAATTGCACACATGCAAACAAAGAGATCTGTTTTATGAGTTTTATAGACCATACATTGGTCTATGTAGTGGTCATTTTATTTCTCTAGAAGATGACCCCTTGTGATCACAAATTGGACCCAAACTTAGCCAAAAACCATTTATGCATGTAAAGTCGGTTTAATTAAAAATCTACGTGGAGTCATATCTATGGAATCCACCACCTTCCTAAAGTATTAAATAAGTCATTTAAACCCTAAAACTTGAATTTAGAGCCACCACCATAGGGTTGATCTTAACCATATAAATTATGGATATGACAATCTAACCGCATAAATGGTCTAAAATATGGTAGGGTCAAATTCTAGGGAGCGTGTACATGTTTCAAGCAACTTTAGAAGACACTTCGATTCTTAAGGTGATGATTCCTCCCCTTGAGCTTTCCGCATTCATGTTAATTAAGTACTAGTTTTATTCATATATGATTGAAAATTTTACTCTGTCTCATGATTACCTCTGCTGTTTGATTTTGCCATAAATCATATGTTTAATATTGTTATATGTGAATTTCTTTATAACTGTGAATTATTTACGAATTTTGGAATTGTCATTTTCATTCATCATGTTTGGAATATGGAAGTGGAATGTGAATTTGAATGGTTGTGATCACTTATATTTGATGGGACCTTAAACTGGTGGCCTTTGGAAGTGATTTATTGGAAAGATTCCTAATGGTGTCCTTAGATGGAATTGTTGGACTAGTATGAAAATATTTTTGATGACGTCCTTATACGGACTTGTTGGGCTGAATGTCCTATTGAGATGAGTTGTTGGGATTCCCGATGGACTTGATTGACCAATGGTCCTGTGAGATAAATTATTGATTATGTCCCTAGTTGGACTCGTGTGGAAATATTTTGGAGAATTATTGTGATGAAAGGCCACTAGTTGTAAGGGAATGTCATAATTGGTTTGGTTGTAAATTGGAATAATAATGGTTGGTTTAATCATGCATATCATGGCACAGACGGGACGTGTGGTGACGAGCCATATTACCGTCGGGTGGTCTGGTTGCTGAGAGCACGTACCCTCGAGGTATTTTCGCTGACTCTAGACCACCATAGAGTGTGTCATTCACTGAGAGCACGTACCTTTGGTATTTTCGCTGGTGATGACCACTCGTGATATTGTGGGGCTGATGTGTGTCCTTAGTGACTTTCAGACCACTGGGTGAGGCCGATGTGTGTCCTTAGTGACTTCCGGATCACCAATTGATGGATTTGCATTGTGGGGCTGATGCGTGTCCTTAGGGACTTCCAGACCACATTTTCCAGCTGGATGTGCATCCCCAGGCTGAGGGACATGTGCATGCATTCATGCATTTAAGAAAGATTGCATCATGGATGTTTTGTACATTTTTTTTATTATTCTTGATTAATGTGTTAGTGTGTAATCTTGAGGGGACTTCACACTGAGCTGGCCACTCATGCTGTTAAATTTCAACCGTACAGTTGGTGCAGGTGATTTGAATAATGTACAGGTTACTCTGAAATGGAGCAGGATGCTCAGGTTATGCTGGTGTCATGGATCAAAGAGCCGTGTTTAATGGTTGCTGCTTTAAATTTTGTATATAATTGTAATTGTTTATTAGTGTATTCTGAATCAATTTGAGATATTCGGTTTGTATAAGCCTTATGGGCACCACTCTGCGATATTTGTTGTATCTTTCCTATATGCACGGTTTGTTTTCTTCCGCAGTGAACACCCTTCTTGGAATGACAGTTGAAAATGGACTGAAATGTGGGTTTTCTTCATAGGCTAACGCTCGGGTCTTCAAACACGGGTCTAGAACTCGGGTTGTGAAAATCCGGGGCGTTACAGATGCACTAGGTTCCTGAAGGTCTCCAATATGAGAGCATTTATGTAAATTTGAGATATGAAAACCAACAATTTTAAATTTATGGAGATTTATTTATTTGGAATTCATGTAGTAGATGCAACGGATCTTAAACCAATAAGGAAACCCAACAAGGGTTTTACCAGCTTAACAACCTATAAAAGGAGTGTGTGAAAAAGAGCTTGAGGCCCACGCCAAACACAATCTATTTTCTTTTACATTTGTCTTTACGTTTATCTTAGCATAACAGAGTCTTGACATAGATCGTTACTATCAAAAGATATCTTACAATACCGTAAGATCAGATTAAACATCTACAACCCTAAGTTATTGGATCCTGATTAACCGAATCCTTATTTAGGTGATCATCTTTCTAATCACATCCTGCTGACCATTCATCTCGATCATTTGTTCTTATAGATAGATTAAGTATTTATCTGTCGTTTTGTTTATTTCTCTAGTTTGATTGATACTCTGTCGATTATAATGAGCTTCATTCAAATATTAATAAAATTGTCATTGTTTTAGCTTTCTTTTTATTTATCTATTGATCTTTATTCCTTTGAGAAATACATTAGCTGTAATTCTGGTGAATGAACAAGTCCTTCAATACAAGGCAAAAGGAATCCATCAGGAATTACTCACCCCGACCCTTTCGTAAATCACCTGATCACTAATTACAACCAGTGGTTGGCTTAGCGACTGTATTTTTTAATCTAGTCTTACTCAGTCAATTCAGCGTGGGGTTCACTGACATTCAATCAAACATTAAGTCGAGTACGATTCTGGCACGCCCGCACTTTTTAATTGCACACGTAAATCGAATACTGACCCTCGATCACACGTGTGGCCTTGTGTTTTATTGAATTATGCAAACATAACCGAGGAATTGTCTATCCACCATTGAAACCAACAGATCAATGGCTTGGAATACTGAAATGTTGCCCAAAGTCATTGTGGATCTTTTTAAATTCGTTCATAAACTTTTAGAACTTATCGATAATGGTTAGGGGTGTTAACGAGCAAGGTTAGGGCTGGGCCAAGTGTTGAGCTTTGAATTGTGCATATTTATACTCAATTACACGGCATACTTACATTGATTATGTGCTTAGGCTGACTGACTTATATATGTTTCCATGTTAGCAGGTAAAAGAGAGGGAACCCAAGAATTTAATGCTAAAAAGGACGATCTAGGATACTGAGAAGACAAGCCTCTGACATGCCAAAGAATGGAAGAAATAAGCCACCGAAGAACAAAATTGAAAATCGATGTTCAGGAAGAAACGACAAAAATCGGCAAGGTCGACTAGCCTGATGGCCGGTTGACACCCAGTTTCGTCGGCTGATGACACATGTCAACCAGCCCAATTTTCATGAAAAATTAAGTTTCGGGACCAGACGCTGCTGGACACTTTTTGTTGATTTTATTTAACCTCGAAATCTGAAGATTTAAAGGTTGAACTCTTTGGACCGTTTGTGGCAATTTCAGCCACCCGACAGGTTGTATTGATTGGTCGATCAGGGATGATGAAGTTTAAATTTCTGTTAAGTTTGGTTTCTCATGGGTCGTGGACCGGCCGATGCCTATGGTCTACCGACCGATAGGGTAAGTCGGTGAATAACTTTTACACAATCCAAGAGGTCGTTCTCATTTTTTCCTATATATAAAGGGGTATTTTGCACTTCTAAATCATCATGGAGGAGTCTTGGAAGCCAAGGAGCAAGAGAGATTTGAAATGGAGCTTCTACTTCAACGTTTTTAGATTATTCTAGTTCTAGTTTTTAGTTTTTTTTTTTTTCTTCTAGTTTTTAGTTTTCTATGTTAGCAATTTTTCCCATTGTAAAGTTTTAAAACCACCTCTATTATAGAATTATTTCTTGCAGCACAATTTGTGGGATTGTTACTCGAACCATTGTTAGATTCCATCAAATCGAGCAATAGCCTTGCTCCGATATCAATCAACGTAGGAAAGATCGTGAAACGATAAAGAGGAAGATCATCGTCTTCCTTAAGTATTAAAGACCTTGAATCCATAAGGTAAATCCTTGAGTTCATAAGAAATACGAGAGAAACTTGAATATTTTTATTGAATAATAATTTTAAGATTCCTCAATTACATCACTTATATAAATCATCAAAATCCTATTTCGATTAGAAATTACCCGAAATAACAAAATCTCCTTAAAAGTTTAATTTTGACATAAATAAAAATGTCAATATATAAGATCTTACCAGAACATTGTCGACATTATTACAAGCAACTTCTAAAAAGATGAAATCATAAAACTCCAAAAAGTAAAGAGATACGATGATAATGTAAGTTGCAAATTTTTTTGAAGTTTTTTTTTTTCCCCCTAAAATCTTAATTTTAAATCCAAAGACGTGCATTTTCTCACGAAATGGACATCCATCACCGACATAATGGGTTGATTGACCCCGAATGTACCCTACATAAAGCTCGATAGGTCATACGTTTCACGACGATGCTTAGATTAAAAGGTACAACTCTTTTATGGTCAAAACTTTGAACGACAATTTTTCTATATATTGAATGAATTTCTTTAAATCAAACATGCCTAAAGATCAATTATACCATGCCCTATATAAGAATGGACCCGTTTCTAATGGATTATTTTCGCTTTTGTTCAGGATTTTTTTGATCTAGTTGTAATAAGAATGCATATGCGGCATGCTTTACATCGGTGGCCCCCACCGTCAAACGACAACCCACATAAAATTATCAGGTGGCCAACCTTGCACAAAATAGTACTAACTACCTACTGATAATTGTGGAATAATTCCCATCATCGTGTAAATGGGCGTGCCTGATCATTGGACCATCATGATTTCTGCATATGGTCATCTATGTGGAGGGAAATGATCTCATGCACAATAACACCATACATAATTTCTCTATTATGCTTGGGCTAAAATTCCATAAAAATAATGATAGGCATGCCAAAACAAATTCTCCCTGCGAACTATAAGACTGGGAGCACCATGGGAACAAAATTGGGTGGGACTAGAGGTGGGGAGCAATCCAATCCGAGTAGAACATGGACCAGATTGGATCGTTCGGTTGCTTGAGTGGGTGTGTTAGAACAACCATTCGAACAAGGTGGCTCTGTTCAAACTCGATTTGGTCTCAATAATATTCGAACATGTTCGATCATATGGTTTTTGGACAATTTTTACGAGTTCGAACAAGTTCAAACAATTTCACTTTTTTTTTTCGCTCGAAAATAATTTTTTTCCTATTAAATAATACCTACCGATTCGTTCACAAATTACATATAAGAAATGACAAATCACAAGGTTTAAAGTTCTCCATTTTATAAATTACATATCACAAATGACAAATCACAAGGTTTAGCCACAACTAAATCTCCAATGAATCACACCACATGAATGACATTATGATGGCATTAAACATCATTGTGGACTCTAAGGAGATTTCAATGGTAGGACTTTCTCTACCACATTTTCCTTTAGTGTGGCCCACTTGAGTCTTGGATCCGGATCATTTTTTGTCTTACATCCTAAAATGATCTCACAAAATGGATGGACAGCGTGGATTCCTCACAAACATCATGGTGGGCCCCACCTAGATTTCCAGCACAGGAACTGCACATGGCTTGTGACGCAGACGTGGGTTGGCTCATGGCTAGTGACTGTGAACATTCGCCAGCAAGCTGATGTTAAAGCTTCTGTGGGCCCCTAGAATGATGTATTTTTTTATCCACTCCGTCCATCCATTTGTACAGCTCATTTTAAGGCATTAAACAAAAAATGAGGCAAATACAGAGCTTAAGTGGACAACACCATATGAAACTAATGAGGAGAATGGCGTCCACCATTGAAACCTTCCTAGGGCCAACAATCATGTTTATTTGTCATCCAACCTTCTCTCTCTCTCTCTCTCTCTCTCTCTCTCTCTCTCTCTCTCTCTCTCTCTCTCCACACACACACACACACACACACACACACACAGAGTCGAACGAACGAGTCAAGTCGAGTCGGTCAATATTCAAGTCGAGTTTGAGTCGAGTCGAATAGGATTGTGATTGAAACCGATTTGAATTTTTTTCCGAACACACCTTGCGTGTTCGAACAGAGTTTTACCGAGTCGATCCGAACGGATAAACTTGGTTCGTGTCCAGCTCTAGGTGCGACGGTGCGTTTGTGACATTCATTCCAACCAGATGTATCACCTCATGTTAGGCAGGCCAAGGACCTAAAAAAATAAGTAGATTAGTGATTGAGGTGGGTCACACAAATGGGAATAATTGAGAGGCGGACACTGTTGAGCCTCCAATTTATACATTTGCTAACCCATTACATCACATTATATGCATGATTTTCATATTTAAGACTAATCTAATACATGTTTTTGTGATTATAGGAATGAGATGAAGATTTCACCAATTTATGGTTAAAAGAGCGCTTTGTATGCATTGAGATCAATAGAACAAGTGCCAAAAGGTGGATGAAAGAAGCAAGAAAGAAAGAGAAGAGAGAAAGAACAAAATTTGATTTTTTTGTCTTAGACCTATCTGTAGACCGGTCGCTAGACCGGTCGCCAGACTGGTCTAAAGTGTATTTTTGAACCTTTTTTTTCTTCTTAGATCGGTCGCCAAACAGGTCTAAGGTACTCCAGAAACTCCGATTCTCAATACCAAGTTTCCAAATTGCGAAAGGACTCCGTGTTTTCTCGAACTTTTCAAGTTGGTGCGGGATTTCTCTTATAAAAGGCCGCTCTCTTCTTAAGGCATGTAGCAACATGGGGAGTAAAGAGATCAAGACCTAGGAGGCTTCCTAGCCTCTTACAACTAGTTTTCTTCTTCTTCTAGTTCTAGTTTTTAGTTTTTAATGCTTTCTTCTATTTAACCTCTTAGCTAGAGCTGAGAGGTGAAGTTTGTAGCTTGTTTCAATACTTTAATTCGTTTCTTCAAGTACCATTTACTTTAATTATGGATTTTCAAGTTTTAGTTTGAATAAAGGTTGGATTTTTAGAAGTTTTGTGAGAGTTTGTGTACTTCGGACATGAGTTCCTTGCAATTCTCTGAGATTACCATGATTGGGTTGTTTAAATTCGAATTGTAGTAACCCTTGAGCATGCCATAGTCTCTTGGCATGGCTGTTACTTCAAAGGCTAGAAGTTCAAGTTCTATGTGCTTCATTAGAATTAGAAATCTGATTTTCATATTTAAGTGGGACTGTTTGTGCTTGAATGTTATATCCTCCAATTAGATGAGAGATAGGACTTTGATTCTAATTGTGTTGTGCTTGGATGAATGGATTGACATTGGACTACTGCAAGTGGATCCTTGATGCTCTAGTTCTTCTTATTTTCAGATTTTCCTATTTTATGTGAAAAATTATTTTTCTAAATTTCTTAGATTCTAGTTATTAGAGTACTTGGAATTGTTTACTTCTTTCCCTGTGGATCGACCTCGGTTTTACTGAGATTATTACTACATCGCAGCCTTGCACTTGAGGCTAGCGAACAGACACACACCCTTGATTTTGTACGAGGCCCACCTTGTTGTGTGAGACCCTGATCCATGAGTTGGTGGGAACTGAGAACCCGGATTGTGGAGCTCACAGTAATGTATGTGCCTTAAATCCACACCTTCCAACCATTTTGAAAGCTCATTTTAGGGCATGATCTAAAAAATGAGGCCGACTTAAATCTTAGGTGGACCACTCTACAGGTGACAGTCGTTATTGAATCCCCACCATTAAAAACTTCATGGATTCTACCGGAATGTTTATTTGTCATCCAACCTGTTGATAAGGTCACGAACACCTAGATGAAGTGACCACATAAATATTATCTTGATCCAAAGCTTTTGTGGCCCACAAGAAGCTTCTAATGGTCAATCAATATTGTTTCCTATACTATGGTCCATCTGGGATTTGGAACTTGCTTCATTTTTTTTTTTTGGATCATGCCCTAAAATGAGCTTTTAATACGGACGGACGGTGTGGATTTAGTCACATACATCACAGTGGGCCCCACAGTCAAGGTCCCACTCCCACCTTGGTGGATCAGGGATCTCACCTAATCCATTCCACTTCATCCACCCTAGACAAACGGGAAATGCAAAAGACAAGGCCTTGTTCAAAGGGGCGCGGTTTGGGTGGATCCCCGGATCCACTGAGGTTGTGGATCCCCAACTGTGGGGCCATTGTGATGTATGCACCTTACGTTGACATCGCCCATGCATTTTGAAAGCTCATTTTAGGGCATTATTCAAAAAATGAAGCATATCCAAATCTTAGGTGGACCATACCACATGAAATAGTAGTGATTGAATCCACACCATTAAAAACTTCATGGGGGCCAGTGGAATGTTTATTTTCCATCCGACCTATTGAAAAGGTCACAAAGATCTGGATGAAGATTCCAAATAAATATCAGCTTGACCAAAACTTTTGTGACCCACGAGAAGCTTTTAATGGTTGAGTACTATTGTTTATTGTATCATGGTCCACTTGAGATTTGGATCTACTTCATTTTTTGAATCATGCTCGAAAATGAGTTTTCAAAATGAATGGACGGTGTGGATTTAATATACACACATCACACAGTGGACGACATAGTAAGGGATCCACCCACCTCGGTGGATCCGGGGATCTAGCGAAGCCGCGCCCTGCTCAAAGCATATGGGTACTATACAAAATTATGGCTGATCATTTCCTTGGTCGGTCCTGTACAAAATTCGGGAGTGAATTAGCTGTTACTCGGGTAACAGCTTAGTGAGTGTTACACTAATTGTGTGGGGCCCACTTTGATGTATGTTTTGTATATACACGCTGTCCATCTTTTTTTCTTTCTATCATTTTAGGGCATGATTCTAAACCTCATGAAGATCCAAATCTCATGTAAACCATACCATTAGAAACAGTGATGAATAAGCATTAAAAATATTTTATGGGCCACAAAAGTTTTGTATCAAGCTTATATTTGTCTTTTCCCTTCATTTAGATCTTTGTTAGATGGAAAATAAGCATTACTAAAACCTTACTATGAGCTCTTTGGAATTTTTAATGGTGAAGCATTCAGTCACCACTGTTTACCGTTTTATGGTCTACCTGGGATTTGGATCTGCTTAATTTTTGAAACCCCTTTCTAAAATGATAGGCAGAAATGGACGGACAGCGTGGATATACAATACATTATCAAGGTAGGGCCCGCTGTCGGCTAACACCTAGTAAGCTGTTACCCGGGTAACAGCCAAGTCGCGCCCACAAAATTCCCTTTTGATTGATGGTTACCAATGGAGGTGGATTGAGTTGTGTGCCACACACCACTGACATTGGAGGGGCCCACCATGATGCATCTGTTTATCCACTCCGTACATTCCGGTTCTAAATCAGGCCGACCACGTGAGATCAAGAATGAGGCAGGTCCAACATTCAGATCAACCACATCAAATACTGAGCTTGGGTTGCATTAAATACACCCAGCATTAAATGCAAGAGTCATTTCTGGTGTGGTCGACCTGACCATTGGACCTCCCTCTTTCTTATCTCATGTGATTGTCCTGTTCTTAGAAACCGTATGGAGTGGGGAAGGACGCAATCTGACCCCACTAACTTTGGTGGTGTGTTGACGTCACCAAGTTTTGTGGCCTTCCTATGATGTTCGTGTTATATCCACACCTGTCCATTCATTCGATGATATCATTTTAAGGAATGATCCAAAAATTGAGGTAGATCCAAGTCTCAAGCGGACCATACTATAGAAAGAAGTGAAGATATTGATTGTTGCTGTTGAAAACTTCATTGGGGCGGAAGTTTTAGTTTAAGCTGATATTTATTTTTCCACTTCATCCTGTTTATACGACCTTATGAACAGGTTTGATGGCAAATAAACTTCATGGTGGGCTATAGGAAGGTTTCAACGGTGGGAATCATTATCCCCGTTGCTTTCTAAGGTATAGTACACTTTGAGATTTGGACCTATCTAAATTTTGGGCACATGCCTTAAAATGAAATCACCAAATGGATGGACGGCGTGGCTATAACACGCACATGATCAGGTGGGGTCTACAGAACTCGGTGACTTCAATACACCACTGAGGTCAGTGGTGTGTGGCACACCATGAAGCGGGGCCGAGATTTCACTTGAGTCATTCAAGACACAGCTACATGGTGGAATGACGTGAGCCGTCCAAATTGTGATGAGAAATAATCCCAAAAAGCTATGCTGAGTGACGTGCCCAGCCATCCATAGTGGCCCTCAATTGGACCAATGAGATAAGGGAGCATCATGGGAACAAAATTGGGTGGGCCGATGCTTCTGTGACATCGATCCATTCCGACCGTCAGATGCGTCACCTCATGTTAGGCCAAGGACCCAAAACACAAGTTGATTAGTGATTAAGGTGGGTCACACCAAGGGGAATAGTTGGAAGGCGGACCCACACCCTTGATTTTGCATGTGGAATTAGACCATTCAACCCTTTCATCTGCCCTGGATCGAGGGAAATGCAAAAGATAAGGTATTCTTCAATTGCCCTCAATTGGACCAACGAAATAAAGAGTAGTCGACGGCCTACTTTCAACGAAAAAAAAAAATCTGAGAAACAAGGCTTCAAATGTACGGTCAAAGTGAAAAGGGTTAGCAGAGACAGCGACGATGGCTACAATTCCAATCCTGGACAATCTCATTTGATGGATGATTTCGATCTACCAATAGCTGGATGGTCTGGATCTAACTTCCTCGCCAGCTGGTTTCAACTATTAGGTGACAAACGGCTGTTAACGGTCCAACGCGCTGGATTGGAGTCGCCTCCGCAAAACTCTTGTAATAACAGAACATGGAGTTACGTGATACGCTGCGAGAGTATCTGACCGTTCATACAGATGCACAGTTACACTGTACACGTGGCACAGACGTACTGCAATCTAAACGCTTCATATCCTGGGCCCCAAAACAGATTGGTCATAATAAAAACAATATACTGATCATATAATCATATTCATTCAGTTACTGAATATTATTTTTGAATTTGGTCCACTAAATCCTTTTCACCTTGACCGTCCATTCATCCAGAACCAAACGTACACTCAAAATGATGCCCAAGTTCGATCTTCAGCTAATGACACATCTACATTGAGCCCCATCTTTTAAACTGCTTGAATTAGCGTTTCATGTATACCACACATAAAGTAACAATGCACCCGTGTATGAACTGTCATGCTCTAACCGAGCATCGAAGCTACTCTCTTAACAGAAACGCAAACGAATACCACAACCTTCTAACCGTCACTCCCTTTAAAAAGAAAAAAAAGAAAAGAAAAAAAAATTCATTCTCTCTTTTTTCTCCTTTGTTTTCCAAAATCCTGAGTCATTGCTGGCATGGAATCCAAGCTCTTGTTGGGTGCAATCCTCCTACTCTCTTCATGGGTGTTTGTGGGGTCCTCTCAAGGACTTGGGCTGACAATGCCATGCATGTCAAAGCTCCTCCCATGCCAAGATTACCTCCGTCCATCTTCGACGGCTCCACCATCGGCATGCTGTGATGCATTGAAGGAGATGACAAAAAACGATCAGCATTGTATATGTGACATATTCAATAATGCGGAGCTCCTGAATTCCCTCAATGTAACTGCAGATGAAGCATTGGAGGCGCCCAAGGCGTGCGGGGTACCCTTCGATATAAAGATGTGCGTGTCGGCTTCAGATGGTAATTTTTCTTTTTCTTTTTAATATGTTAATATTTTCTCTATTTATTGGATCGTCAGCGATTTTATTCTTATTATTATTATTATTATTATTTTGCATTGGTTGTTTATTGCTTGCTTAGTTTGTTATTATGATTACACGCCATAGAATATAATCATAGATACTAATACAATCATATTTAGTGTTCTCTTTAATGGTGGTGGGTCCCACTCTGTGTATCTCTACATGCTTTATGTGTGTGAGATCACTGATGTTGTGTTCTAGCAGGAAAATCAGATCAATCTACGTACTCATTGGGTGGCCGCACACTTATTTTGAATTTGGATCATTGGTTAATTATCTTTTTCTAATGTCCTTTTTTATTGTAATTGTTGCCCACTTGATTTGTGGAGTAGCCTGATTTCTTAGCTAGGGAACATTTGCCGTCGGCCCCGGCCAAATAACAGCTTAGATCCTAAAGGCGCAGGATGCGTTTGGTTGCACCAATGATTTTGGAATTTCATGATATTTGGTTGAATAGTCTAATTTGGTACAGGATTTCATGATATTTGCTGCAACCAAACACTCCTAGTTATCATGTTTTTTATTTTTTTATTTTATATATATATATATATATATATATATATATATATATATATATATATATATATATATATATATATATTTGCCTTTTGTCTTTTACTAATGCTGTGTTAAAGAATTTGCTTTTCTTGTTTTCATTGTTGTTGTTCCTACTACTACTACTACTACTATTATTATCATTGTTATTATTATGATTATTTCTTTTTACTCTTATGAGAAATTATTATTTTTTCAATTGTTTTTAATTTAGTTGGTTGGCTTGATGGGTGCTTGTAAGGGATCTTGAGCCGAACCTTCAGATTTTATAGGCCTTTGGATAGGTGGGACGCATCATGAATTTCACAAGGCTAAAGAACCATGACCAAATGATCCCAGTCAGTCATCTGATAAAGAGCTTTATAGTCATTCTAACCTTCCTCTATGCTGTCAATTGATTGAATGACTAATATTACAAGAGAGAAAATGTACAATGCTGAGCTAAATTTAGTGAGAGTGAAAAAATTGTCTAAAATATTTTACTACTCTAGCTCTTTTATTTCTTCTAAGTTTAGTAGGTTCATTTAATGAATTATCTATCATTTTATTTTTTACAGTTGAATTTTCTACGTCTTCATAAGCTTTAGTTTTTAATGGAATTGCATTCTCGAAAAATCTAACATTTAAAAATTTCCATTATTGTATTTGGTCTACATCGTTATGGGACTTTAATTCTAAAAATGTATATGCTTTGCTACTTGCTAGTATACGCATGTCCTATAAAAGTACAATTAAATATTTTTTCTCCTAGTTTTGTTTTCTTAGGTATAATTAACTATACATTGGCTAGGCACCCTCATACTTTAAAATATTTTAGGTTTAAAGGATTATTTTTTCATAATTCATAAAGAGTTTTATAAGAGTATTTATATGGCATGGGATTTAGTTATATGACATACAATTAAAATGGCTTCCCCCCACAAACTTAAAGGTAAGCCATATTAGTTAACATAATATTTAACATACCAATCAATGTTTTTTTTAGTTATATTGTTTTATTGAGGTGTGTACGGAGCTGTTATCTCGTGTATGATACATTTTAATTCACAATATGATGTAAAATCATTAGAAGTATATTTTCCACCACTATATGATATAATAATTTTAATCCTTTTATTTTTTATCATTTCATTCTTACTCTGAATAGATATATTTTAGTGTATATAGAATAATCAATTATAAAGGTCATGAAGTATTTATTTCTTCCTTTAGTTTCTATGTTTTTCAAATCACATATGTCATTATGGAACTAATTAATAGAGCATTTTTTTTTTGAAATTCCATTTTACATGTTTAAAGAATTTTCTTGTAAATTTGGGCTATACATATATTTCACATTTGATGTTATTCTCCTTTTCCATCTTAGGAATTAATCCTATACTTATTATGCAATTAAGTAAATGATAATTCACATATATCAATCTAGCATGTCAAATATCCAAAGACTTAATCAAATATGCAGAAGAACTAGAAGCATTTTAATTAATAACACCAAGTTTAAAATGTCATATACCACTCTTATAAATAATACATTGTCCAGATTCAATAATTAATTTAAAACCATTCTTGTCCAATATTAACCCAAAGATGAAATTCTTTAAGAGGATTGGCATGTGAAACACTTCTTGTATAATTAATACTTTTCTATATGTGAGTTTTAAGCCTACATTTTATTTACACGCAACCCTAGTTCTAGCATTGGAATTCCTATATAAATACCCATTCCATCTCCTACCTTCTTATAAGTAGAAAATGTAATTTAGTTGGAGTAAAAGTGTTTGGTGACACCAAAATCTATCTGCCACCCATTTACATTACTTGTTATAAGTACTTTAGTAATAACTCCCATAAATTTCTTAGCCACGTGAACTTAAGTGATCTTCACCTCTTTTTTCTTTTTGCCTTTTCGATGCTAATACCCTTTACCGATATGACCTCCTTTTCCACATGCAATGCAATTGACCTTTTTCTATTGTTTTGATCTATTTTCTTATTTTTATAAAAATGAAAAATATTCTTCCTCTTAGAAGATTAAAGTTTATGATTTTTTGAAACCTTAATTTCTTCTATTTTTAACAAGATTTACATTAGCTACAGGTTCCAATTCCATATATTGGTTATTACAATTCCTAACTTCTTCTATTCAAATGTGAAAGATGAGTTCTTCCAAACTCATTTCCTTCTTGTGTTTAAGGGAAGTTTTATATTCTTTCTATGTAAGTGGAAGTTTTTTTTTTTTTTAAAATTTTTTTTTTATTTTTTTATCATAGCAGATTGAAAGTTCCCATCTATCTTCATTCATTTGGATAGAATTTCATATTCTATCTTTTGCAGATCATGAACTTGATCCACAAATGGTTTACCATATACATTTCAAAAACAATATAGTGACCAACCACATATTTTGCTACATCCATCTTCTATTTTAAACTTTCTCTAAACGTTTATACAAATCTTTAGACAAAGTGCAATAATAATTAATATACATCATAATTATCATTTTTCATCACACTCAGAATATGATTACAACACAAGTAATCTCCTTGTCGCTTAGATCATTCAATAGAAGTTATTAAATAAAATTTAATTTTTTTAATATGATCATATTGGGGTCATATTTATAATGAAATTCAATATGATCATGTTCTAAAGCTTTAGAAGATGGGGTCATATTTTTAATGATATAAACCAATTTCAAAATTATTAGATAAAATTTCATTTCCTTTGCCATCTCTTAAAGTTTTTTCCATAAATTTTTATTTTATTTCATGGTTATTGGTTATTTAAAATAGAGGCCATTCGAATTGAAATTTTAAATGGTATGAATTGATCTATCTTTAATTGTTGGAAGAGAATTAAGAGATAGCATAGGTAATGTAAAATAAAATTTATCGAGGTATATTGTCAAGAGAGAACACAATAAAATAAAAAGAATAAATATAAATAATGACAAGAAATCTAAGAATTAAAGAGTTGAGGCATGTTAATGTTGTTTACTTAAAAATATATTAGCTCCACTTGTATATCTTAAAGGAGATCTAATGATGCACTTAGTCACAACTTTTTTGCCTATTCTCGAAATGATCAACAATTTAGATGAGGTGCATGCCCCATATGGACCCCAATGAAAAAAGATATGCAATATCTTGATTTCCCCAGTAAGAAGACTGGATCAATAAAAAGTAAAGAGAATTTTTTTTTTTTTTGTTGTTGTTATGTTTTCTCCCCACTTGAAACTGGAGCTTTTAAATTAGATAACGAATAGTTCAAATTTAAAATTCAAAATTAAAATAGGATAAGTAAAAAAGATTGCACATGTCACACTCACACATGCGCCATAGTATAGTGGGTGTGGTAAATAAACTTTTCCAAAGTCTCAACACAGTTTCCTCTCTCTTCAGTTTGCTTCACAAATCTAAAGGAGAAGTCTAAGGGGGGTGTTTGTCATCTCTACAAATAAGAGCTTATTAGCTTATTTCTAAAAAAAATAAGCTTTTAGATTGTTTGGTAAAAGTCTAATGAAGTGCTTATTTTTTTAGAAAGTAGTAAATAAGCTCCGATTTAATAAGTTGGGGAGGGGTTATTTTTTGAAATGGAGCTTATTTGACTTAAGCGGGTAGACATTTTAGACTAATTTTTGGACAAGTTTACCCTTAAACTTTTCAAGTAATTCCCATCTTACCCTCCTCTTCTCTTTACAATTTCTTCAAGAAAGGCCCACATGATGAACGACTCATAGTGAAGGTGGGCCCCACATGATGAATTGCACATATCAAAGATGGGCCTACATAATGCATGATCACATCAAAGTGAGCCCTACATGATTGATGGCCTGCTTCAAAGTGTGGCCCTGCATGATGAACGATCCACATCAAGCAAGCCCTACCTGATGATGGTCCACATCAAAGGTGGGACCCACACGATAGATGATGGACATTGAATGTGGGACCACATGATGGGAGATTGGCATTAAAGGTGGGCCCACATGATGAATGACCCATATTAAAGGTTGAGCCCCACATGATGGGCGGTCCATAACAAAGGTGGGACCTACATGATGGATGGTGGACATCAAAGGTGGGTCCCACATGATGGACTATCCACATCAAGTGGACCCCACATGATAGATGGTCCACAGCAAATATGTGACCCACATGATGGATGTTCCACATCAAAGGAAGGACCCACGTGATGGACGGTGGACATTGAATGTGAGACCACATGATGGAAGGTTGACATTAAAGGTGGGCCTACATGATGAATGACCCATATTAAAGGTTGGGCCCCACATGATGGACGGTCCACAGCCAAGGTGGGACCTACATGATGGATGGTGGACATCAAAGGTGGGTCCCACATGATAGTGGTCCACAACAAAGGTGGGACCCACATGATGGATGGTGGACATCAAAGATGGCCCCTCATGATGAATGACTCATATTAAAGTGGGGCCCCACATTAAGATAGGCCCACATAATGAAAGGTTCATATCAAAGGTGGGCCCCACATGATAGATGACCTGCATCAAAGTATGGCCCAACATGACGGAACATGGGCATCAAGTGGGTCCCATTTGATGGACAGTCCACGTCAAAGGTGGGACCCACGTGATGGATGATGATCATTGAAGGTGGGCCCACATGATGTTAGTTAATATCAAGGATGGGCCCACATAATGAATGTGGGGCCCCACACAATGAATGGTCCACATCAAGGTGGGCCCACATAATGGATGAAGTGGGCTTCACATGATGGATGGCCCACATAAAAGTGTGGCCCCTCATAATGGACAGTTCACATCAAGTGGGCCCCACCTAATGGACAGTCCACATCCAAGGTCTCTCATGATGGATGACCCATATCCAAAGTGAGTTATATGATAGATGATCCACATAGAAGGTGCACCCCACATGATGAATGATGGATGTCAAAAGTGGCCTCACATGATGGACAATCCACTTCAAAGGTAGGGCCCACACTATGAACACATCAAATGTGAAGTCCACGTGATGGGTGATGGGTAGTGGACATTGAGGGGCCCCACATAAAGAACAATTAGGAATGATGTTGGGCCCCACATGATGGACGGTCCACTACAACCATTTGGATTGCTCTTATATTAAAGTTGTTGTAATCTTTAAAAATGACATCAATTGCCCTTAAAAAAAGCTCTTATTTGAAAGTTTTGCCAAACGTGCTTATCTTAAATAAGAGCTTTTTTTTTTTTTTTTTTTTTTTATAGATTTTATCAAACGAGCTTATTTAAAACAAAGCTAGAACAAAAAGGACTTATTGAAGTAGCTCTTATTAAAAAAGTAGAGATGCCAAACGAGCCCTACATATAAAGGCTTAAAAGAATATCTTCCTATTTGTTATGGGACAAAAAGAACTTTATACAAAAGAAAAAGGCATTCACCCTATTTTTACTTCCTATTATATAAACAGAATTTTTAATGTCTGGGGGCATTGTAGCCCACCTAATGAGTGAAATCGATTGATACTGATGTAAACAATGTGTCCCACTTAATGAAAACCTCATAAGTTGTACAAGTGGCCCTATATTGGCATATGTGGTTGCATGTAAAATGGATAGGCTACAAGAAGCAAGTGGGCTTAGTATACTTGTGGGAACAAAGTCTGATTTTTGTACATGGATGTGTGTGTATTTGCAGGCGAAGAATCTACGTTGCCCCCATCTGTTGCTCAAGCATTTGAAGAATATGAAAAGCATTTAGAATCTAAAAATACAGATTCTAAAGATGCACCGAAAACTGATGCAGATTCTAAAGATGCACCGAAAACTGATGCAGATTCTAAAGATGCACCAAAAACCGATGCTGCAGCTACACCAGAGGCCAATACTAAAACTGCTCCAACGGCCAGTGTTGTACCTGCACCAACTACCACTTCTTCCATTTCTGGGACTGCATCATCATCATCTCCATCTCTATCTCCATCTCAAGGTAATGTTTTAAAGCTTCTTGTATGATTATGCCATCAGACACAACTGTTTCTTCTTTCAATGAAATGTTTTCACCACACTTGTGGTGCGAAAGTTTGAAACTAAACCCCATATATGGTGTGTGCATGGCATCCATTGCGGCTAATCACATTATTAGGCCCACCCAAAAAATACACATGTCAAATCATTAGGTGGGCCACACCATGGGGAATGATGTGAAGGGATACCCACCATAGTAAAAACCCTGAATTCAATGTGAGGCCTACAGAGGCGTGTGCATGTCAAAAATAAAAATAAAAAAATGCATCAGATGGTGTGTTCCATCGAGATGAATTGACACTCAAAATATCAACCAAATCCAACCATCAGGTGAGCCACACCACTTGGATTTGTAGCTATGGGCATTTTCATTAATTTCTATGTTGTGGGGCCCACTATGTGATTGATTGCGAGCAGATGGTCAGTTCGGTTCAGTTTTTTGGGCATCCCGTTTTCATGGTGGGCACTTCTTTGAATGGATCATATATCACACACACACCACATGGGGCCATTTTCTACAGTTTCTGGCGTGCACACATAAGAGATGGGGTAATCTAGTAGTCATGTGTGAATGACATACAAATTATTCATAAGGTCGACACCACCATAAAGATCACCTGGAATAGTTTTGATGGATGTTAATCATTTCTTATGGTGTGGTCAACTAGCGAGAGAATCATATTGATTTTTGCATAACGTGTTCTTCAAGATGGGGCCAATCTTTTGGATGGGTTGTTGTTTAACTCACTTGACCTAGATACTTATATATGAATAGATGTAGCAACAGGCTTTGTAGTTAATTTGCAGGCAATACCAACAATATACTTGCCTAATTACGCAAGGACTTTAACCCAGTCAAACTTGTCATGTTTTAAACATTTCCACATATACACCACATGAATATATACAATCTTCTTCGTCTCATGGTATCATACACATATCCTTCAACACATTATCTTAATGTCCACTCTCCTATGCCTATCGTTTCCTAAGGCCGTGATTGATTACTCAAAAACATATCTAAATCATTAATTTTATAAAATAATACATATAATGATTCTGAAATTAATTAATTATTGAATGAAAATGATTTACAAAATTAGTTTGATAGGCCATATTGATTAATTATTATGATTCCTGATATAAGGTTAAGCCCATAAGTGTTGTAGATCATTTGTTGAAAATCTTAGTCCTAGTAGGAACGTGATTGATCGCCTAACTCACTATGGTCCGCCTAACAGACTCGCACATTGGTGAATCAAAGTAACCAATCAAAATTGCCATGAGGAGCCTAGGTCCTCCCAAGTTTGATGATAAGTGAAAAAAGCATAGTAAGTGTAAGCTAATATGGTACAATGAAACCCAACTTGATTTCCTAAATTTAGTTAATACATACACTTGCACACACTTACACGTGTGGGAACAATGCCCAATGGTGGAGACTCACCATTGCACAAAAGTGACACCATGTATAGTGGGCTATGAAATAAGCTATTCAACTCATCTATTGGTTATGACAATATACTAGGTCTATGAAGAATCATGTAAATTAGGCCTCACAATTATATTCCGCATCAAACTTGCTCCACTTCATTTCATCAGGATACAAAGAACTAAATGAAGTATCCCACCAAAATATCTCTTAATCATATCCATTCCCTGCATGCACAATTAATAATAAATACAACATCAATGAAGTAAATATATAAATCATTGAACTAAAACAGCATACACTCCAACACTTATAACATATTATATTTGTGCAATCATGATAATCTTAATCAATAATACAAATTCATAAATTTTATTACATAAATCTATTTTTAATTTATTTCTCTTCTTCATGAACTTCAGGTCCGACTACAAGCACTTCAAGCGTCGAAAAGAGCTTCACTCGAGGATTTGGTGTTTTCATTCTCTTTGTCATCACTTGGATGACTTTATTTACTTAGAATTCAGGGTTTGATTTAAAAAATAATATTTCATAAATATTAACTATTATTGTTTCGATAATTTGGCCTAAAGCTACAGATAGAAAAAAAAAGAAAAAAGAAAAAAAAAAGAAGTGAATAAAATAAAAAAGATGAGATGCATGGGGGATCAGAGCCCAAATAGGGGGTTGATCTCTAGTGGACAACCTATCTTGGAACTTTATCGAGCAATCATGGGAATTTGTGTAACCGATACAATAGTAATGTTGATGGCTCAAAAGCAATTTATACATTTATTTAAAAGGTTTTAATATTTATCTCTTTGTAAGTGGCTTATGCACCTTTATTACTATTCTAAAAAGTTTTTCTTTTTATCAGCAAGAAGTGGGTCCCAGTTGATGAGGGGCTTGAGAATTGTTGACATGTACCATGTTGTCATGTGTAAGGGCGGGTGTTAAAACAAGAGTTCACTTACTTAATTCATTTTATAGCCAACAAAATTCCATAATTTTGAAAAAGAAAAATAACTATTGCAATTGGTTCAATGTTTAAAACTTTAGTATTTTAGAAGATTAGAAAAAAAAATGTCTCAATTTTTATTAAAAAAACACTTTTGAGAGTGATTTAGAAAAGGACATTACGATCCTAAGGGTTTAAGAGCCTAACTTTACACGTTCCATCAGTCCTGGGGCTTTTGGCGCATTGGTTAGGTTCTTAACAATTGGTATCAAGGCCAACATCACGTCTCGTGTTCGAGTCACGGAAGGGGCGACCTATAGAAAGGGCAACCTGGACCAGAGTGAAAGCCGCCACGGCGTGGAAAGGGCTACCTGGATTACTAGAGTGCAGCCGCCATGCCCTGGAAAGGGCTACCTGGACTAGAGGCCAGAGTGAGTGCCACCACAGAGTGGGTCGTCGTGGACGTCGGCTGCAGAGCGTGGTGGAATGTTACGATCCTAAGGGTTTAAGAGCTTAACTTTACACGTTCCATTAGTCAGCCTAACTTTACACGTTCCATTAGTCCTGGGGCTTTTGGCACATTGGTTAGGTTCTTAACAGACATTCGTTGTCCTAATCCATTGATAGAATTGAGTGGAAAGTGAGAAAGTTTAGTGGAGAAGAACCATCTATGTTGGGATTACTTAGCAAAGAAGAATTTGAGAGGCATTATGTTAGCATTATTTATGATCTGGACCACTCATACCATGCTATTCATCAAATACCTGTCGAATTCAGTCGTTAAATACCTAAATGTGATAATTCTAGAGGAGGCTTTATAACATTTTCATATCAGTCTTAGAGTTTCCAAAATGTCACGCAGTTTGAAAACAACGTCAAGTTGACACGGTTTGCATGCATGGAAACCATTTGTTGTTGTTTTGATCATAAATTATTACCTGATGATTTCATGATGGACATTAGTGATTGAATGTAGTCTATATGGCCTACTTGATGGACGTTTTGGATTCTTGATTGGAGATATGGCAAGATCAAATGGTTGTTGTTCAAACAAGGAAGATGACTTGACTGTTAATGGTGAAATCTCACTCTGGCCTTATTTCTTTGAAACGATTCTTTTGAACGGTCTAAATGGGTTAACGGAACTTATGGGGCCCACTTTTTGAAAATCTTGAAAATCCTAGTGGGTTTCGAAGAAAACTAAAACAACTTCCTTTTGCCATATGCGGCCAAAATCTTGGCACCGTTTGTGCTCAACCACTTATCTCCCTTTCCTTGCATGATAAGGCACTGGAACGAGTGTTTAGGATCAACCTGGATTGAGGGTTTGCAATTCAAAGATTCAAAAGGAAGATTTTCAGTTTTCCTCGAACTTATGCAGCTTCCTTTGTTGCACCGCGATCTTTGTAACAGCCTCTTGAATGGTTGAGATACTCTCTCATAAACTGTCAGGATTTAGCGACGAATACTCCTCTTGGAATCTAAGGGCGTGTTTGTTTATCCATTTACCTGAGTAAATGCTGGTAAATGGGCTATGATTACTTTTTCCTTAAGTTTGGAGATGGGTGTAAGTAATGCAATAAATGCGCCTGGAAAAGCGAGATGGTAATGGACGAGTTGGGGACGTAAAATTTGTGGGTCCCACAATGATGTATATTCAATCCATGCTATCTATCTGTTTTATCGGATCCCTTTAGGGAATTAACCCAAAAATGACATAGATTGTAAGCTCAGGTGAAGCACACCATGGGAAACAAGAGAATACTGTCGTGCACCGTTAAAACTGAAATTTTGTGTGGGGCCCACAATGATGAGTATCTGTCATCCAACTTGTTCAAAAGGATAGAATGACATGAATGAAGCAAAAAAACTAAATATCTGCTTGATCCAAAACTTTTATGGCCCACAAGAAGTTTTCAACGGTAGATTTTCAATTCCCATTTTAGCTTCCGTGTGGTCCACATCTGTATTGAATCAGCCACG
The DNA here is from genome assembly GCA_003013855.2 of Liriodendron chinense. Lineage (NCBI taxonomy): Eukaryota > Viridiplantae > Streptophyta > Magnoliopsida > Magnoliales > Magnoliaceae > Liriodendron > Liriodendron chinense. The sequence goes on from PVNU02000310.1 coordinate 2,181,672, forward strand.
TATTTGGGCTTATGGCCTAAAATTAGGGGATAAAACAAATGAATGGCGTGGATGCGACACATACATCACCGTGGGCCTTATAAATTTTATGTTGTGTTCTTCGATTTTAGCGAAACTGTCACGTCAAAAGTGCAGTTTACTTGCAATTCCACTGGTAAGTAATTATTATTGATTTCCAGGGATTTACCTATTGTCATAGTTAAACAAACACGCCATAAAGGAATCTTGCTTCGATAGTGGGGAAAATGGAAGTTTTCATTTTTAATCGGTTTTTCCAATTTTTGAATTTCCTATTCACGTGCCAATGTAGCACAGTTCCAGTGCTGGTCACACATGAAATGCACATGTTATGAATAGTATTTTCTGGTCACACATGTATAGCCAAAAGAGCCAAGGGTTTACTAATATAAGGCTAAGATGAGTCGTGGCCCACTTAATCAAAGTTTGAATCATAGCATTCAATCCTACAACTATTCCATTTCAAATGGTTTAGATAAGCATTGACCCTATTCAAACGACTGGATCATCCTCAACTCATAACTTACTATCCTATGCTATTTTAAAGTCTATCTAGGTGCATGTATATGGATGATCTCCAAATTAATTGTCAGATTATGTCGGTTATGTTTGAGGATACACCATGTGGAATATATGCACAAGTATCATATTATTTTCCTAGTTGTAATAAGTGTTGGGAGTTTGGATTCTTCTGAATGTCGATGGACTCCCAAAATGACCCTAAACCAATTGGCCGATTCCATGTGAAAACCGATGGATAATGAATCTCATGAATTCCGTGAAGATGCATAGTCCAATTGGGTTGACTACACATTTTTTAAATTTTGATTGCAATAGAACTCTTTGAGATAGGTTTTTCGAAGGTTGATGTGTGGTATGTATACGTATATGTGCATTAATATGTGTACATGTATTCACAATAAGATTTAAAAGTTAATCATATATATTGAAAGTGCACCCATGTACCTACTCGTGCACAAAAATTGGGTTATTGCATTCTAAACTTAATTGATACCTTTTGACAACTCCGTTGATCAATGATGATTGGGTGAGCACCCAGATGAAGTGAAACATATTAGTTATGTAAGCCAAGTGGAAACTCTATTGATTGAAGCCGATTGGGTAAGCACCCCAGTTGGGGCGGGGGATCAACTAGCCGATTCGATGTGAAAACCAATGGATGGTGGATCTCATGAATTATAGGTCCCATGATTAAAGATGCATAGTCCAATTGGGTTGACCTCATTTTCTAAATTTTCATTGCAATTGAACTCTTCGAGATAGGTTTTTTGAAGGTTGATGTGTGGTATGTATACGTATATGGGCATTAATATGTGTACGTGTATGCACAATAAGATTTAAAAGTTAACCCTACATGTGTGAAAGTACACCTGTGTACTTGTGCACAAAAATTGGGTTATTGTATTGTAAACCCAATTGGTACCTTTTGACAACTCCATTGATCAAGGCCGATTGGGTGAGCACCTAGATTAAGTGCAACGGATTAGTTATGCAGGCGAGGTGGAAACTCCATTGATTGAAGCCGATTGGGTAAGCACCCCGATTGAGTGCAATAGACCAGTTATGTAGGTCAAGTGGAGATTTGTTTTACTTGACCACACTGGGTTGGTCCCTCACAGTGATATGAATAGATCTGCTTACGGGATTGCAAATCTACTTAGGACGGGTGTTATAGTTTATAGTATTGGCCAACTGAATTAAAATGGCCGTAGTAGTTCTATTGGATTAATATACTTGTTAGTGCCTCAGTTTTATCAATGACGTCATGAGCTAGGGTGTCTTTAGTTAGTTAAGCCTTGATAGGAAGACATCAAAGACTAAAGACTCAAAGACTTGAAGCATCAAGGCTAAAGATAACATGTAAAGCATGAGGTGCCTTGGTAATAATAGCCTTAGACCCTTGTTCCAAAATAAATTAGGCTAGACGACTTGTTTTTAATAGGTAAACTTTTAGTCATCTTCCTTAGCCTTAAAAGCCTTAATTGAACATGATAAGACATGTTTAAAATAGGTGCATAGCTGATGTAAACCAGAAATTCAAAACAACAGCAAAACGATACTTATCGATTGATCGAATCCAATCAACCGAGAATGGCCAAAACAATCCAGTGATAATTTACCCTAAATCAATTGAGTTCCAATCGATCGATTGATCAACAACAGCTAGATTTTAGCCGTTATAGAGTCGTTAAGCTTTGCTTGATTGATCAAATCAATCGATCGATTAAACAAAGAAGTTAGAGATCTGTTGAAGTTTTATCTATATATGTTTGACTCTGAATCCTTGCACATAATATGGATTTTGGTGTTTTAAAGACCCTAGTATATCTCAATCTCTACCAAAATTCTTAGGTTCTATCCTAAAGAGATTCGTGTTCTCTTCTTAGTGATTCTTCACTTTAATAGGCATTCCAAGCCTCTTCACAAGAATAACATGATCTCAAGTTTTCTCTAAAGTTTAGACATCAATCCCATAGGAAAATCCTAATGTCTACTAACCTCTAAAGCATCTATCTAGGTGAATCTCCATTTGAAAACCAACTAAGTATTAGTTGTAGTAGATTCAACGAAACCCCTCCCATTACCTTGGTCATCTCATCGGAGCATCATATGCAAGGTAAGTCGATCGTTTGAAGCTAAAGAAAATCGGCATCAAAGTTTGGGGGAGTAATTGAGAATTCGATTTAAGCGTAAGAGAGCATGAAGAAATATTTTAATTAAGGAGCATCAACGGGGATCATTCCAACAAGGTTATCAATTTAGAGTCCATACACTCTTTCTTGATGTAGGATTGAGTGTAAGACTTTATAACCCAAACTCAATAGATTCTTGTGTAGGACCTAGGACCTTGTGTATGTTGGGAAAACCGGCAACGGAAGCGGAAGTCGAACGTGCAGAGTAATGGAGATCAAATGAGAAACAATATGAAATCAAGCCACACACGCATTCAACCATAAGAGACAATCTGATTTTATGTGGAAAAACCCCTCAATGGGTAAAAAACCACGGCACGAAGCGATCCACTATGATTGACAGAAGATTACAGAGATTGACAGCCCACAAGCAAGGAAAACAGAGAAAACCCAAGCTTTCTCCCTCTCAAAACACTCTCCCCTCTTCTTAATGTGATTAGGAAACCTTGGACACCTTACGATACCATCTAAGCTCGGATACATGGCATATTTATAGCGTGAAATCTCAATTTAGAAATGTCTTATGCACTACCGCGTAGCTATGCAAGAAACTGCGTGCACAGTCGACCGGTCCGCCATTGCGCAAAACAGTCAAGAGGAGAAATCCAAAACAGATCCGTCACGCTACCTCATTACCGATCGGTCGGAGCCCTTTACAGACCGGTCGCCCGACCAGTTTGGGCACACACAAATTGTCCAGTAGCCCTCTGTACATCTGGGCCATAATGCGCAGACTAGTCGCTCGACCGATCTGAGCACCTAATCCATGCACCGTTTGAAGGCTCTCCAACAATCTCCACTGAGGCTTCAAACGTCGAATCAAAACCATCCTCGCTTCATCATCTCATCTTTAACCATAGCTCCACCGCTTCTCGTGCCATCATTGACTCTAACCTTGCACATTCACGCCATTTTTCGCTCTTTTCATGTGACCCTTGGGCACTTGTCACATACTAGCAACCGTGGATCTCGCTGCCGATTCCGCAGCTCTACCGTAAATTGTGCTCCCAATTAACTTGTAAAGATGGCCACATCTCCGTGCTTTCATACACACGAGTACCCCCTTCAACACTTCACAACAATGATAGCGGCTGATGAACATGCACCCTTTCGCCTCGAGTGCACCAAGAGAAATTATATTCATCTTCATCTTGGGGACATGCTTCACATCTTCCAGGACTCGTTCGATCCTATCGAACATCATGATGCGCACCGTACCAATACCCACAACCTTATGAGCATAGTCATCTCCCACAAATGCTGATTCATCACCATACTCCCTGTATGTCGTGAATGAACTCTGGTAAGGACAAACGTGATATGAAGCCCTTGAATTTAGGATCCACTATCTACCGTGAGATCCCTTGCTAGATACAGTCAGAACTTCACAAAGATCGCCACCGTCTTGTATGGTATTGGCTCCCTCTCCAGAAGAATTTCCATACATCTCTTACTTCAACTTGGGATTCTAACAATCCCCTCTCATGTGGCCCTCCTGACCACAACTCCAGCACTTCACCTTAGCTTTCCCTTTACCCTTGGCCTTAAATCTGAATTTTGAATATCCCCCACCATGCTCAGAACTTCTTCCCCTTATAAACAGTGCCTCTGAGGAAGAACGAGAACCCACGTCACCGCTCTTCTTTCTCATCGCCTTCGACTGGAGGGCTGAGATAACAATCTCGACCTTAATGGTCTCCCTCTCTGTGCACACAGAGTCCTTGAATGACTCATATGAATCTAAAAGAGAATTCAGCAAGATGCATGCTTGATATTCATCCTTCATCGGCTCATCTATCTTCATCAACTTGCAAACCAGCCTATTGAACATGCTTAAGTGGTCCTCCACATCTATCCCCTCAGCCATCCTCAAGGTGAACAACTGCATCAATAGACTGATACATGCGATTCTCTAGAGATTTCTTGGTATAAACCTTCTCTAGCTTCGCCATCGTATCAGCCACAGTCTTCTCCTTTGTGACGTGATAGAGGACATCATCCGTAAGGCTTAACAAGATCGAGGTTCTAGCCTTCTTATCGAGCTTCGTCCACTCATCATCTTTTATAGCCTTGGGTCACTTTCTAAGAGCTTCATCAAGCCATTGCTGAACTAGGAAGGATTTGATCTTTACCTTCCATAGATCAAAATTATTTTTGCCGGAGAACTTCTCTATATCGAACCTTGTACTTTTTACCATCTCCTCGTCTCAGATTCGAATTTTACTCCACTCCAACGATAGCTCTGATACCACTTGTTGGGAAAATCGGTAGCGAAAATAGAAGCCGAACGCGCAGAGTAATGCGAGATCAAACGAGAAACAATATGAAATCAAGCCACATACGCATTCAACCATAAGAGACAATCTGATTTCACATGAAAAAACCCCTCAACTAGTAAAAAACCACGGCACAAAGTGATCCACTATGATTGACAGAAGATTACAAAGATTGACAACCCACAAGCAAGGAAAGCAGAGAAAACCCAAGCTCTCTCCCTCTCAAAACACTCTCCCCTCTTCCTCATACGATTAGGAAACCTTGGACACCTTAGGATACCATCTAAGCTCGGAGACATACCATATTTATAGCATGAAATCCCAATTTAGAAACGTCTTACATATTACCGCATAACTGTGCAAGAAATTGCGTGCGCAGTCGACCGGTTGGCCATTTGTAGACACCCCACCTTCGGCTACACTGTTGGTAGAGATAGCTGGATGAATGGAGGACCGTACCCCCAAATCCCAAATCCAAACTTAGCCAAACTCACCCTTGTAAGCCCCATTCCATAGCCCAGTTCAAGCCTGAACCCAGTCAACCCAGTCCTAAACATCAGCCTGAAAAACTCCCCACAAGAAAAGCCGGTCAAAAAAATCCCAAAAAAGTCAAACTCACTGAGTCAACCCGCTGAGTTAACCCGCTGAGTCAACCCTGTCGAGTCAAAACACCGAGTCAACCCGTCGAGTCAAATCATCGAGTCGACCCGCTAAGTCAACTCACTGAGTCGACCCAGCGAGTCAAAAGCAGCCCCGAGGGAGCGACCGTACCTCGCTGGAAATCAAGGAACGGCCGTACGGGCGGCCCACAGCAGGCCACCCAAACCGCCGCTGAATCCCAAGAAACGGCCGTACGGGCGGCCCATAGCAGGCCGCCCAAAATAAATTACGAGCTCTGCCACTGCTCGCTGCTATAAATACCCCCCTCCCCTTCTCATTTCAACACACCACTCAGCCAGAGAGAGCCCGTCCGTCTGAGTCATCCTCCTTCATCCTTTAGCCCATTCCTTCACCAAGGAGAGCCCGAGTGAGGAGAGCCCAGCCCTGGTCCAGCCCAGCCTGACCACTGGTCCAAGCCTCCCAAGCCATCCAAGTCCTGATCCAGCCACTCGAAGCCAATCCTTGCGACACCTCCGTCCACCCAGCTACTCTTTTCCAGCATCATCTCATTTGCATCTAGCACAAGTGCAACATTTACTTTTCTTCCAACCCCCCTGCTTCACTGCAAGCACGTTGATTCTTCAAGCACACTGCATATGTCTTAAATTAAGCACCTGTCAGTTCGAGCGTATGCTCTGGGCTTGCCCGTTGTTGGAACCTGCCCATCAGAAACTCTTACTGTTCAGACCTGCATTCATACTTCACCATAAAACACCTTGATCATTCAAGCACACTGCATACATCTTACATTAAGCACCTGTCAGTTCGAGCGTACGCTCTGGGCTTGCCCGTTGTTGGAACCTGCCCATCAGAAACTCTTACTGTTCAGACCCGCATTCATGCATCATGTCATCCATGAGAATATACGAGGATTAAACTAGACTTTCAAGTATTCGATCGATTCTGTGAAGTAGAGACTGTACTTCGGTACGGGCAGTGCGTGGGGTGCTTAACCTCTTCCCACCCTGTAACCGTGATCCCTTACCTTGAATCTCTGTCCGCAGATCAAAAGGAGTCATTTTAGAGGAAGGAATCTTCGGATCCCCTTCTCTAACGTTTCTACGGGGTCTAGCCGACTGTAGATTCGAAGTAATTGGCTAGTGACGACTCTGGTCTTATATAAACACATTTAAACACATCTAGCTTAACACGACTACCAAACAAAGCGCTCGAAAACGAGGCAAGCCAGTGGCACAAACGGCGATTTCGCACTCACGCATCCTCGTCTCCATCTTTTCCCGAAAGGGAAAGGGGCGAGAAGAACGTCGTGTGGGAGCGCGAAAAATCGGCGAGGGTCCACAGAATGGCGACTCTGCTGGGGATGAACTAGTCCCACTAGTCGTGATCCAACTTGAAAAACGGAATCCCTCCTATACTTGAAAGTCATTAGTCCTCATACAATCTCATCTGCATAGCATTCTACCCAAAACAAAAAATAGAAAATCCCAAAACCCAAAAAAAAAGTAGTGCATACTTCCCACCATTACTCCTCCAAACTAAATCACCCTGCCACATCCAATACAAAATCGACATGGCTCTCCCATTCCCTATACCTGAGGCTTCCTCTCCACTGTTAAACTCGAGTGAATCCATGTCAATTCCTGGCATCCAAGAGCTACAACAAAGCATGAAGGCCATGCAGGAAATGCTTCTCCGATTCACACAAGCCCAGGCTTCAGCAGCCAACAATCAAGCTGGTCCAGTTCAACAACCACAACAAGCATCTCTTCCAGCCTCCAGTTCATCTCAACCACAACTATCAGGGGTGGCGCAGGACTTTCGATACCCTCCTAATGAAGGTCCTCAATCAGGACAACTCTCGACCTCAGGGCATTTCTTCCAGCATCCTCCTGCAAACAAGAGCCATTTTCAATCACATCCCACAACCCAGAATCCCAGTCAATTCCAACAATCTCTCCCCAATGGGAATTCCAACCAATTTCAATATTCTCCTGTGACTGGGATTTCTTCGCAGTCTCTCTTCTCAGCTCCAGTCCAACAAAGTCCCTACAATTGGAGTAATTACCAGGCCCAACCTTCTTCAAGCAGGAATTTTAGGAGCATCAATGACACCAATTATTATGAAAGGGGGCCATCTCAATCCTGGCAAGGGGCAAGATCTCCTTCATCTGGTCCCTCCGAAATAGAGCAACTCCGAGAGCAGATGCGAGAGATGAAGAGAAAGTTGCAGAAGCAGCAAGGGGTGGATCTTCCATCCACTAAGTTCAGGGACCTTTGTCCATTTCTCGATGCAATGGTACCTCAAGGCTTTCAGGTACCAAAATTTAAAAGATATGATGGGACAGGGTGTCCTATAGACCACTTAAGATCATTTTGTGGTGAGTTAGATGCTGTGGCAAGCAACGACGGAGCGTTGATTCGTCTGTTTCAAAAGTCCCTGAAAGACGATGCCCTAAACTGGTACACATCATTGGACTGCCATCGCATCAGGACTTGGGAGCAACTCTCCCAGGCTTTCGTCAACAGGTTCTCATACAATCTTAACATGGCACCCAGAAGAGCGGACCTCGCAGCTCTCAGGCAAAGAAGTGATGAAACATTGTCAGCTTACGTTGGACGGTGGCGGGCCATGGCCGCTAGAATGAAGACTCCCCTCGACGACGAGGAGCAAATCTCCATGATCGTCCACTTGGCAAATCCAAGTATCTCTGGATACCTTGTCTCACATCCATATGCGAACTTCAGCCAACTTATCCGCGCCGGGGAACAAGTCAAAGGTGGAATAAGGGCTAGGATGATCTCCCCTTGGTGGCCTCATCAGGCTTCTCCAATTCAACCGATAGTGGAAGAAGAGCCTACTGCTGAATACGAGAATGATAACGGAAGTGTCCTCATCTCCCATCCAAAGGAAGAAGATGATCTTGTCGCCTCTACCGAAGATGCACTATTCCTCCCTCAGCATGGACAACTGCAACAACGGCAACAGTCAAGATGGAACTCACAGTTCCCTAATCAAGGTTGGCAAGGGGCACCCCTTACCAGTCCAGTTTCAGAACCCCTCATCCTGCAAGGGGCATCTCCAGTTGATCCGGTCTTCACAATGCAAGGGGCACCTCCTGCCTATCCAGCTTTCGTAAGCCAAGAAGAGCCTCCTCTCCAGTCTATTCGTGCCATCGACTCTAGTTTAGAGTTTGAGCCTCTCATCCTGCAAGGGGCACCCTCGGTTATTTCAATCCCAGAGCCCATCATTATGCAAGGGGCACCTTCAGTCGGTTCATTCTCCACGCCCATTTCTAAGCATGGGTACAATCAGCCCATCTCAGTCAACCAAGGAGACAATCTCCCTAGCGTAGCATCGGCAAAACAGGGGCATGGTCTGCTCAGTTTGAGGCAAGGGCAAATCCTACCCATCTCAGCATCAATCAACCAGGGGCACAACCTGCCTGTCTTAACAATAGTCAGTCAGGGGCACAGCTTGCCCACTCCAGCTTACCAGGGGCAAAGCCTACCCATCTCTCCATCAAGCAACCAGGGGCACAACTTGCCCTCCGCACCTGTCTATTCGGCTTCTACTTCAGCCATCATCCTCCAAGAAGAAGACCCTTCCTTAGACAACATGCCACATGCCCTAGCAGAATTGGGTCTCAGCTTCAATTATGTGGCCACTATCGAGGAGGTCAAAGGGGAGATTGATGTCCAGGTTCTGATCGATCCAAAAACATCAACCATCACTCTTCAAGTCTTGGACATCTCAACTTCATTCCATCTCCTTTCCAATCGGACCTGGTTTCACAGAATCGGTGCCATTTCTTCAAATCTTCACCAAAGGGTCAAGCACATCTTCGGAGATAGGGCGATCACCATCATTACCGATCCCGGACAATTTTCCATGGTAGAAGCATCCAACCTCCGAGAGCCTACCATCCCAGCCATGGACGTACAACGCTCTAATGGGGAGGTCTCATACCATCACAAGGCAAATTACTTCCCTCGCGCATGTCCCATCGGATCGAACTACGTCTTCCTTCCTGTCGAGCGTCAAACCTTCTACTATCAGCTCGAATATCAAGACTCGACCCGAATCATGGGAGTTCAAGAGAATGTGGATAGAGAAAGACCGCGATATCGGCCTACTCGGATTAGGCACAGAAGTATCAGAAGAAAACGGGGTCATCAAGAAGAAGGGAACCTCTGCATCGTCACACCAATCCAGTTTATCAATGCAGGGATTATCTATCCTGATGATGAGCTGGATTCCACCTTCGATGATCAAGCGATCAGATTGAGTCTGATAGAGTTGCCCAAAGAAGACTCAAGCAAGAGGCAGAAATTTTCCCCGATCGACTGGACTACCGTCCTGGTCCCACCTCAGCCGGATGAACCTGAAGAGCTACAATTCATCGGGGATGAACCACGAGAAATCGCATCCGACACCGACTCGGAGCCCAATTTCAGATCTGCCATGACGTTTGGGTGCAACAATGAGGTTTGGCCTACTGATCCTTTTGGCCCTGCCTCCTGAGGGGAAGGAGTGCAGGGCAGTAACAGGTTTGTAGTTCCCATGACGGCACAATAAAAGTCGACAGTGCTCGGCTCCCTGAGCCGAATCAGGCGACACCTAGTTCACATCGCCGTCTTGCTTGGGTCTTTTACAAAAAATTTCAAAAAAAAATCAGAAGATTCAAAAACCCAAAAACCCAAAAACACCAAATATTTCAAAATTTCAAAAAAAAAAAAATCAAATTTTCACAATTCAAAAGTTCAAAAAAAAATCCAGATATTCACAAAATTCTAAAAAACCAGAAAATCTTTGAAAGTAAAAAAAAAAAATCTTTTTCAATAAAAGTGTCAAGTCTGTCTGTCAAAGCACTTGAGTATGAAGTTAACTCATAAGATTTCGATCTAGAGTTAGACTTCAAACTCAAGGGTCTGGATAGAGCCAATGATGAGGAAAATGATGAGCTGACTCCCAAACTTAGAGGGTCTCCTCGAAAGTTTGAACCAAAAGCCGATGTCATCTCAAAAAGTTTCAAAATTATAAACCTAGGATCTCCTGAGACCCATAAGGAAGTGTGCATTGAGAATCCTTGTCCCCGAAAAATAAGCAGAGAATGATCGAATTTTTGAAGTCATGACTTCCCAATCTTGCGTCCTGTGAAGACTCATTGATCAAAAACTCATCAAGCCTATCAAGAAGATGCTGCCAAGACTATGCTTGCATTCCATGCTGGAGTGTGCGACTTGACAAATGATCGAAGAAACCTCACGGCTCGATGAAGACATATTGTTGCCAACATGTCAGAAAGCACTTCAAGTGTCAGCAACATGCACATCGGATCCATGTGTGTGCTTCGAAATTCTACAACCTAATAACGCTCCAGCTATTCCCTGTACGAGGTATCTACATCAACAGAAAGATCGACTCGACATCATCTAGTGCTCATACGCATATACTTGTGGCAGTCGATTACAACACAAAGTGGATGGAGGTAACATTCTGATCTCGCACGATAATTCTCATGAAGAATGACATCATCAATTGTTAAGGGTTCCCACATGCTATCAACATTGACAATGGGACATCCTTCGGAATCTAAGGACGAAGGAGTTCCTCGAGAATCTTAAAATTAGAAGACAAGCCTAAGAGTTCGAGTCAAAATCATGTCACCATGAGTGCCGATGAAGAATGAAGCCGAAGAAAGAAAAGTCATATCAGGTTTACAACAATCACCGTTGCATCTATCAAACTCAAGGGGACAAGGCCCAAGGATCAGAAAAGTTCTTCCAAGAAGCGCCCTCAGGCTCACCAACATGAGAGGGGTGGATCTTCCTGAGCTAATCAACGCCGACAATGTGAAAATCTCTCACAGGTAAGCCAATCCAATCTTATCAAGAGTTACATTAGTAGAGCTGAAGTCAAGAGGTTAAGGCTTAGACCTTTGAGAATCCTCTCCCGTCCGCCAATAAGTGTTCCAAATAAAGGGTTCAAAAGCTAAAAAAAAGAAGAGAAAAAAAGAAGAAGAATGTTGCAAAAAAAAAAAAGAGGGGGGTTAAAAAAAAGAAAAAAAAAGGGGAGGGGCACACAACCCCCCCAAAAAAAAAGAAGAAGAAGAAGAAGAAGAAAGAAAGAAAGAAAGAGAAAAAAAATCGATCCAAAAGAAACACATCTATCCATCCATCCACCTCAGAAGGGTCTGTAGCTAAGGCCGACAGCTCTGCCATTGTAACTTAGGATAAGGGTCGAAAGGTTACCATCGGCCGACAACGACGGATTCCTGACCTCTGGTCGCCGCAGTTATCTAAAAAAAAAAGAATAAAAAAAAAAACCAAAAAAAAAGAAAGAAAGAAAAGAAAAGAGATGTGTGCTTAAACAAAGAGGGCGGAGTGAAAACCCAAAAGGGCGCTCCGAGTAAAAACAGTGGGCATACAGCGGACTTGGTGAAAACTCGAAAGGGCGCCAAGGGTAAAAACAGCATAGCTGCCAAGGGGCAGGCAAGATCAAATACCCGGGACGTGGTGAAAACTCGAAAGGGCGCCACGGGCAAAAATGACGGGCAAGCCGGACGCAGCGAAAACTCGAAAGGGCGTTGCGGGTAATAATGGCTACGAAAAAAGAAAAAAGAAAAAAAAAGCAGGTACATGAGAGATACAAACGACATGAAGATTCAATGAAAGCAAGGATGGCGGTTATGAGTCGAGAATTCTTTCAGGATCTGCCCAAATTCTAGGGGCAGGATACCATTGCGCACTATCTTAAGGGGACCAGGACCCTTGGTGAATAATTAAGAAAATCGAGTATGACATCAGGCTGAGTCAAATATTCTGATTCCTACATCTAAAAACACAAGTCCAAATCATGCACAGACAGATAAGCACTTAACATAAATTTTTACTCCATGATTTACATATATTTTTCAAAAAAAAAAAAAAATCATTTTTCCTTATTCGTATATATGCAAAAAAAAAAAAAAATCTTACAGGGCTTTCAAAGTAAACGTCCAGTCAACTAATGGGGTACCTTCCGTGAGTGCATTTCTCTCCGATCATTCTTCCCAGAAGGTAAGTATCTCTCTTCCTGCTTTAATGCTTCAATCCTTTTGCTAAAGTGTTTTCTCTCCTCACAGGTAACAGAAGACAAACATGAGATCAGCCCATCTATGTCCATCATAGCCCCATCACCACCATCAACCACATCATCCATATGGCCCCCACTCAAGGGACACATAGCCTCACCTATGTCCCATCTCCTCATCTCATCCATACCATCCATTCCTCCCATAATGAAGGCCCCATTCAAATCAGAAATTCCAGCCATCCCACCATTAATGGGGCCATTTAAAGCTCCACCAACCACCAAGCTTAAGTCTTCATCAATGCCCTCTCTTAATGCCCCACCTACCCCATCCATTAAAGGAATCCCTCCATCATTAGAGCCCTCACCAAGTGCTGGAGTGTGGGACCCACCAACCTCTCCCACTACAGCCCTTGAATCTCCACCATCCATTGTTTGAGAGAGGACAAAGTGAGAAGAAGACAAAAAGAGAAGAAAGGATGAGACAAAGAGAGGAAACATGGCTGGAATCGAAAGGCCTGTTACAGAGAATGTGGGGACAGCAGCAACAGACAACAGGGAATGTCCGAACCTGAGCCAGCCTAGGCCGCTCAAGAGGCGAGCCTTGGGCGGCCTGCTCTGGGCCGCCCGTACGGACGCGCTCCCCCTCTCTCCGCGGGATTGGCTCCACGGTCGTTGGTAGGTGAGGCTGACAGTCCACATCAGTAGATGGCACCTTGAGAGCCGCCCAAGGCTCCAATCAACTCCGGATTTCATTTGAGGATGATCAGAGTTATCTGGAAGGTACCCCACCTGTCCAATCATGAAGTATTACAGTCAACATGGGCCTGATCAAGTTAAAGAGAAGGAAAATTGATCAAGAGGGGCCCACAAGCAATTTGAGCCATTCAAAGACCAGATCATCATGATCTGAACCATGGAAGAGCTCGCATGGGTCATCAAATAGCAACATCAAGGGTTCGATTGTGAAGAAAGAAGGCCAGAGTCCAAGATCTGATCGTCAAGTAGGCCCACATGGCTAAAAAGAGCAATCTGAACCGTCCAAGTCATCGTCTGCACCATGGAAAGCCTTCTTAGCCTCACAAAACATCAAGGATAGGTGCTCCAAAGTCAAGCTGAAGTTTGGAAAGGGCCCACATGGCCCACTCAAGCAATCTAGACCATTCGAATCACAATCGGCCCTGTCAAAAGCTAAACAAAGCAAGGTAAGTATGCCCAACCATATTTTTTGTCCGAAGACCTTAAACTACGTCAGGATCAACATCCCGAAAGATTTTCAATAAAAACCAGCATCGATCTTCATTAAGGCCTGATGACTCCGGACATTTTCTAAAAAAACAAAAAAAAATGTGATTTCTAGCATCGCTTGTACAAAGTTTTGGTCCGAAGACCTTAAACTACACTGGGATTAATTTCTCGGGGGACCTTTTCCTGTTTTCAACTAAAAACCGGCATCGGCCTCGACCGTTGGGATCAAGTTTTGATAACCCGGATCATTTCCAAAAATACCAAAAAAGATTTCAAGTTTTCCATAAAAACCAGCATCAACCTCGGTTACCCGAGTTAAAATCTGGAACTTTTTTCAAAAAAAAAAAATATAAAAATGAAAAAAATTTTGCCATCAATTTCAACTGCACGAATTCATCTCCAGCGGTCCGAAGACCTAAAACTACACTGGGATTAACTTCTCGGGGGCTTTCTTTCCTAACTTGTTCCAGACATGGCTGACACTTGATCGTACGGGTGTCTGGAATCTTTTAAATAGGTAAAGGGCTGAGGCGGGCAGAACTCCGCAATCCTGTTCGTGTTGAACGCACCGTGATAGACAACCTTGATTTGGAAGTCGCTGTTGAATCTGACGGATGTTCCCTGTTCCTAAAACTCATGAAGGGGATTAAGGCTGTTGGGAGGTGGAGCGCACCCTCACGGAATTGTGAGCAACGTAAGGCCCCAAACTGGATTGACTAAGGGAAATGTGAGGATGTGGCTCATTTTGTGGCCGAAGGAGTCCGTCGGACGATACGTGGTCTATGTGCATTGCACATGAGGAACAGGCAACTTTGTGGGTGTGTTGACTGAAAACTCTCAAAATCTCCTCATCCGAAGATGTAAAACTACGGCACTTAACTGTGTGAGACTCGTCTTGCTCGCTGACATAAAATGGATCGGGTGCCTTACCAGCAGTAGAAGTTGGAAGTGGATGAAAATTCCATACTTTTCCCTGCATTTCATAAAAATCACAAAATACAAAAACATTGCAAAATCACTTTTTCAAAAATCACAAAAAAATATTTCCCTTGCTTTCAATCAAAATATTGTCAAAAATCACAAAAATATTTCCTTTGCTTTCAGCCAAAAATTTTCAAAAATACAAAAATATTTCCTTTGTTTTCAATAACCGATCTCTATCCTGACCACTCAGGTAAAGATTTGGACCACATATTTACAAAAATCACAAAAAAATTGTCAGTATCCCCAGCACTACACTTCAGGAGTCTTGAACTCCACTCTCTTCACAATTTGGGATGACGGATCCAATCGCCCGCAAATTGGAATCTTGACCAAAATGGGCAACCAAATACCATCTCAATCACACGTATGCCCAGAAGAACATCTTGAAGTCGGATAGCATCCTCGTACATTCTCATTCGCAAAGAAACAGCATCTTGGGACGATGGACCTGATCGATCACGGGTCGGGATCTTGACCAACCCGCTGATCAAACATCCGCATAAAAAAGAAAAAAAACCCAGGGAAGCACAACCCTGCAAGCAATAAGCTCAACATTCTCTGCATCCCCAGTAAAAGCAAAATCATCAAACTGAAAGAGAATGAGCCAAAGCCATGCATTTATCATGCATCTCCATGCATCAGCATCTATCGCATCAATCATCATGTTTACCTGCTTTCAAAATAAAGACAGTTAACCAAAGACACCATAGGCATCCCTAGTGGAGGCGCATGCAAACCAGATTTCCATTTCAAAAGAGAAAAAAATATTCCCATTTGCAAATAAAAACTCCACGGAGTATCACTCCCCAGAGTGGGTATCTTTTCAAAAATCCAAAAAAATATTTTCTCAGTAGAGCGTTCTGCCTCCAACATGCCGAGAGATCTTCCATATCTCTGGGTAGGAGCCAACGCAAAAATCAAATAAGATCCGATGTCTCGCAGTTTCCCCGGAGATCATCGGATCCAATGCACTCAAAGTACGGTCGAACTGAACTCCAGTGTCAGTGCGGTCGTACCACATGCCAAGATACGAAAAGATGAAAAGCCAAAAGGCTCGGTCACAGAAACCATTTGAACAGGTGGAAACGATGAATTGTAACCCAAGTATCAAAATCAGCAGATTAGGTGGAAAGAGTTCACCCGCACATACCTAGGCGTGGATGCCTGAAGTACCTTGACTGAGTCCAAGCCGGCGTAGTAGAATCCCGTAAGACTATCTGATGTAGGGCGTCTAACCACTTTGACAGTCAAGCGAAACAAGTACTCTTGGAGTGATCTGGGAAAACATCAAACATCACACAATCAGTCTCAGGGTCAGTAACCTCGTAAGACTAGCGACGCAGAGGCTCTGCTGTACCTTTCCGATGTTGGTACCGATCGGGAATGAAAGGGTTGCGATTGGGTACCCAGGTTGCAGCAAACTGCAGGGACAATCACAACGTTTTCTCTAAACTCCCGCGGTATGTGCGAGTTATCAATTTCCAGACAATCAACTGACTCAGATACAAAGGACAACAAAGATTCCAGACCACAATCGAGGAAAGAATGAATTGCAAACTAAGCATCGAAACCAGCAGATCGGGTGGAAAGAGTCCACCCGCACATACCTAGTCGTGGATGCCTGAAGTACCTTGACTGAGTCCAAGTCGGCGTAGTAGAATCCCGTAAGACTATCGGACGCAGGGCGTCTAACCACTTTGACGGTCAAGCGAAACAAGTACTCCTGGAGTGATCTGGGAGAACATCGAACATACAATCAATCACAGGGTCAGTAACCTCGTAAGACTGGCAACGCAGAGGCTCTGCTGTACCTTTCCGATGTTAGTACCGATCGGGAATGAAAGGGTGCGATTGGGTACCCAGGTTGCAGCAAACTGCAGGGACAATCGCAACGTTTTCTCCAAACTCCCGCGGTATGTGCGAGTGATCGAGTTCCAGACGATCAACTGGCACAGATGCAAAAGCAAGCAAAGATTTCAGACCATGATCAATGAATGACCGGGTCAGAAGTGGGGTGTCCACTCGCTTTGGCATTCGGTTGCAAGCAACCTCTGCCAAAGAGGGGCATCTGTAGACACCCCACCTTCGGCTACACTGTTGGTAGAGATAGCTGGATGAATGGAGGACCGTACCCCCAAATCCCAAATCCAAACTCAGCCAAACTCACCCTTGTAAGCCCCATTCCATAGCCCAGTTCAAGCCTGAACCCAGTCAACCCAGTCCTAAACATCAGCCTGAAAAACTCCCCATAAGAAAAGCCGGTCAAAAAAATCTCAAAAAAGTCAAACTCACTGAGTCAACCCGCTGAGTTAACCCGCTGAGTCAACCTGTCGAGTCAAAACACCGAGTCAACCCGTCGAGTCAAATCATCGAGTCGACCCGCTGAGTCAACTCACTGAGTCGACTCAGCGAGTCAAAAGCAGCCCCGAGGGAGCGACCGTACCTCGCTGGAAATCGAGGAACGGCCGTACGGGCGGCCCACAGCAGGCCGCCCAAACCGCCGCTGAATCCCAAGAAACGGCCGTACGGGCGGCTCATAGCAGGCCGCCCAAAATAAATTACGAGCTCTGCCACTGCTCGCTGCTATAAATACCCCCCTCCCCTTCTCATTTCAACACACCACTCAGCCAGAGAGAGCTCGTCCGTCTGAGTCATCCTCCTTCATCCTTTAGCCCATTCCTTCACCAAGGAGAGCCCGAGTGAGGAGAGCCCAGCCCTGGTCCAGCCCAGCCTGACCACTGGTCCAAGTCTCCCAAGCCATCCAAGTCCTGATCCAGCCACTCAAAGCCAATCCTTGCGACACCTCCGTCCACCCAGCTACTCTTTTCCAGCATCATCTCATTTGCATGTAGCACAAGTGCAACATTTACTTTTCTTCCAACCCCCTTGCTTCACTGCAAGCACCTTGATTCTTCAAGCACACTGCATATGTCTTAAATTAAGCATCTGTCAGTTCGAGCGTATGCTCTGGGCTTGCCCGTTGTTAGAACCTGCCCATCAGAAACTCTTACTGTTCAGACCCGCATTCATGCATCATGTCATCCATGAGAATATACGAGGATTAAATTAGACTTTCAAGTATTCAATCGATTCTGTGAAGTAGAGACCGTACTTCGGTACGGGCAGTGCGTGGGGTGCTTAACATCTTCCCACCCTGTAATCGTGATCCCTTACCTTGAATCTCTATCCGCAGATCAAAAGGAGTCATTTTAGAGGAAGGAATCTTCGGATCCCCTTCTCTAACATTTCTACGGGGTCTAGCCGACTGTAGATTCGAAGTAATTGGCTAGTGGCGACTCTGGTCTTATATAAACACATTTAAACACATCCAGCTTAACACGACTACCAAACAAAGCCCTCGAGAACGAGGCAAGCCAGTGGCACAAACGGCGATTTCGCACTCACGCATCCTCGTCTCCATCTTTTCCCGAAAGGGAAAGGGGCGAGAAGAATGTCGTGTGGGAGCGCGAAAAATCGGCGAGGGTCCACACCATTGCACAAAACAGTCCAAAGGAGAAATCCAAAACAGATTCGTCACGCTGCCTCACTGCTGACCGGTGGCTCGATCGGTCGGAGCCCTCTGCAGACTGGTCGCCCGACTGGTCTGGGCACACACAAATTGTCCAGCAGCCCTCTATGCATCTGTGCCATAACGTGCAGACCAGTAGCCTGACTGGTCTGAGCACCCAATCCGTGCACCGTTTGAAGGCTCTACAGCAGTGTAGGACCGAATTCACCGGGCACGGGTGTGTACATGTTAGTTTCCCTGGGATGGAAATAAAAGAGAATGAGAAGAAAGAAAGGAGAGAAAGAAAAGAAGTGATCATACCTTCACCACTTACCTCACCAAAGTGGCCAACCTTGTTGTCCAAAGAATGCCAAAGCCTCCAAGCTTGAAGAAAGAAAAAAGGAAAACAAAAGGAGAGAAAGAGCACTTGAGAGAGAGAGATGAGAGAGAGAGAGAGAGAGAGAGAGAGAGAGAGAGAGAGTTAAGGAAAATTGCACGTTGGACAGAGGCCCCCATGTCATGCATATATAGAGAAAAGGGGGACACCCTATTAACCAACACACTGGAAAATCTAGGGTGCAAAGGGATGGCAGGGGGCACTCAAGAGGTTGCTCGTCCTTTAAGGCTTGATGAGACTTAACCTCCCTCCCCTCCTTGGGAAGAAAAACCCCATTGGGAACAGCTTTTGCAAGGAATCTTGTCCTTTTGTAAGAGATGAAGTGATGTAATAGAGAAGAGAGAGAAAAGTGAGGCAAATTTTAAAATTCAATTAAAAATATCATATCATGAGAAATTGAAGAGAAATTGGGGTGATGATGTGGAGGAGAGAAAGAATTCCATGAATTTTCAAAATTTTAAAAAAATATAAACAATATTTCAAGTAAAAACCGGCATTGATCATGATTGTTTGAGTCGCAATCCGATGGACCAGATCATCTTAAAAAATATATAAAATATTTCAAATAAAAATCAACATTGATCACGATTGTTCGAATCACGATCCAATGGTCCGGATCACCTTAAAAAATATAATAAATATTTCAAATAAAAACTGGCATCGATCACGACTGTTTGAGTCGTGATCCGATGGTCCAGATTACCTTCAAAATATAAAAAATATTTCAAATAGAAAATAACATTAATCGCGACCATTCGAGTTGCAATCTGATGGTCTAGATCACCTTAAAAAATATCAAATATATAAAAAATATTTCAAATAAAAACTGACATCAATCGCGATTGTTCGAGTCACGATCCAATGGACCGAATCATCTTAAAAAAGATAAAAATATTTCAAATAAAAACTGACATCGATCGCAATCGTTCGGGTCGCGATCCGATGAACTGGATCCTCTTCAAAAATCTCAAAACGATTTCCAATAAAAACCGACAATAATCGCAACCATTCGAGTCACGATCTGATGGATTAAAATCATTTCCAAAAATTCACAAAAACACATTTTCCAAAATTCCCAGTGAAGCACTTCGGGTTGCGACCACAAGTACTCACACCCTCGATAAGACTCCCAAACTCCTCTCATCCCCCTTATAGTATAGTGGGACAATAGACCTGATTGACCATGGATCATGATCTTGACCAAACACTGTCAGCTAAATAATTGCCAACGATCTTGATGGCCTTGAAGCCAATCCTTAGAGGGGTATAGGCCCCAAAAAGCACTAAAGCTTAGATTCCATGCATCTTCGACGATATATAACAATCTTAATTGTAGTCGTTGGATTGCAGGGTAATGAGCCCAATCTATACATCCATCACATTAAATCCATCCATCCATCATGAATGATCTTGATTGTAGCCATCGTCTGCGAGAAGACAAATCAATCCTTTTGCATGTTTTTAATAAAAACCAGCTTGTCAAAACACCACAGGTATCCCTAATGGAGGTGTGCACAAGCTGGACTCTCTTTACCAAAAATTGTTTTTTGCAATAAAGCCCCCCACGTAGTTTCACTTCCAAGAGTGGGGTAATTTTCATAAAAAAATAGCGTCAGGCTCTTGAGGCACTAAGAGATCTTTCATATCTCTGGGTGGGGGCCAACACAAAATCAAATAAGATCCGATATCTCATGGTTTCCCAAGAGATCATCGAATCCGAATGCACTCAAAATACGATCGATCTAAACTCCAGTGTCAGGGCAATCATACCAAATGCTAAGGTAAGAAAAGATGAATGCCAAAGCTTGGTCAGAAGAAACCATCTGAACAGTGAAAATGGTGAATTGTAACCTAAGTGTTGAGACCAGAAGATTGCATGGAAAAAGGTCACCCACAGATACTTAGTCCTTAATGCTTGTGGAACTAGGTTGAATCCAAGTCAGCATAGTAAGATCCCGGTAAGGCTGCAAAAAGCGCAGGGCAGCTAACCACTTTGACAATCCAGTAAAAACAAGTACTCTTGGGGTGATCTGGGAAGCAACATGCATTCATTTCCCAAACAACACCCTTACAAAGCAGCAAAAAATGCAAGGGCTCTGCTAGAC
This sequence comes from Liriodendron chinense, assembly GCA_003013855.2. NCBI lineage: Eukaryota > Viridiplantae > Streptophyta > Magnoliopsida > Magnoliales > Magnoliaceae > Liriodendron > Liriodendron chinense. The sequence continues at coordinate 2,202,615 of PVNU02000310.1, forward strand.
TGTGTTCTTCTGATATTAGTACCGATTAGGAATGAAAGGGTTGCGATTGGGTACCCAATAATGCAGCCAGTGCAAGAAAAATCGCAACGTTTTCTCCAAAACTTCGTGATATGTGCGAGTTATATATTTTTAAACAACTAGCTGACGCATACACAAAGGCAAATAATGATTCTAGACCACGATTTATGAATGACTAAGATAAAGGTGGGGTGTCTACTCACTTTAGCATTCGGCTGCACGTAATCTCTACAAAAGAGGGGCATCTGTAGACACCCCACCCCGGGCCGAAAGGATGATTAAGATTGAATGGCTAGGATGGATGAATTCATACCCTTAACCCAAACCCTAATCCAAACTCAAACTCTAATCAATATCCAAACCCTAATCTATGTCCCAAACCCTAATCCAAACCTTGATCTAAGCCCAAAACCCTAAACTAAAACCCTAACCCTAACCCTAAACCTAGGAGCCAGCTGAAGGAAAAACCAAGAAAAATTTCCCAACCGGTTAACCTGGTGAGTCAACTTAACGAGTCAAGTCGCTGAGTCGACTCACTAAGTCAGCTTAGCCTAGCCCATCAACCTTGTCAACTCACCTAGTTAGAACCCAAACCAATCTTAAACTCCAGCCTAAGTCCAAGCCTCAACTGCGGAAGAAGGTTGGGACAACAAAGTACGCCGAACCAAAGAAGAAAAAGCATGCAGATTCAGAATACTACTCCCCAAAGTTGGAGCTCCAGCTATGGATGGGTGGCACCCTAGGTGCTGCTTGCCCTTAATTATGGTTGTGACATTTTTTGGGGCTATAAATAGCCCCCTCTTATTCATTTTAAGGCATTCAGAAATCCATAGCTCTCCTCCTCGACTAGCGACTCAGCTCCCTTCAACGTTAACCCATTCCTTCACCTAGGAGAGTCAGAGTGAGTGAGAAGAGTTTACCCTTGGTCTAACCCGGTCTAGCCAAGATCTAAGCCCCTCGAGCCATTCAAGTTTCAATCCAAGCCACTCGAGCTAGCCCATACAACACAACCGTCCATCATCTAACCAATCAAATATTAGCCTTATCTAGCTTATATCTTAGCATAATGCAACACTATTTGTTTTTGCAATCCCCTTGCTCATTGCATCCATTAGCATTACATTATATCACCCCTAACACTTGATCAGTTCGACCGCATGCTCTGTGGCTTACCGATTTAATCGGATCCTACCCATCAGAAACTCTGACTTATCAGATTCATCGTTATACATCATTACACATTACATTATTACATCGAGAGCACACGAGAACTGATCCTAACTTTCAGAAATCAGCTAGATCCAGTGAAGTAAAGACCATACATCGGTGCAGGCAAAGTGGGTGCCTAACACCTTCCTTCTCTATAATCGTGGTCCCTTACCTCGAATCTCTGACCGTAGATCAATGAATCATTTTAGAATTGGGAATCTTCAGATTTTCTTCTCTAACGTTTCTATAGGGTCTACCTGACTGTAGAGACGAAGTAATTGGGTTGTAGTGACTCCAGTCTAACCAACTACCATATTTCACCCCATAACAGAAAAAGCCCTCAAGAGAGGCGAAACATCGTGGAAGCCTGCCGAACCTGGTGATCCAACGTCCATAGTTACATGGACCTGGATGAAGGGAAGAATATAAATATTGGCTTGCTACGTGGCTCCCACAAAGTCTTTAACGGTGGCCGTTCAATCCCTACTATGGGGTGTCATACTTGAACCTTGGATTTGTCTCATTTTAGGGTTCATACCCTAAATGATCTTAAAAATGGATGGATGGCGTGGATAAATCCATACATCATAGTGGGCCCCACAAAGGACCTGGATCTAGTCCATCTAGGTGAGGTAGGATGCAATCAGGTGTTGCCCTGACTATGGGGCTCACCTTGATGTATGTGTTGTATATCCATGCCATTCATCAGTTTTTCCATCTCATTTTAGAGCATGGTAAAAAAATGAAGCATGCGCAAATTTCAAGTGGACTCCAGCATAAGAAATGGCAGTCATATTGAATGGCCACCTTTAAAAACTTCCAAGGGTGCACCATAACGTTTATTTGCCATCCAACTTGTTGATAAGGTCACACAGACTTGGATGAAGGGAAAACACAAATATAACTCTATCAAATACTGTTGTGGCTCCTAATAATTTTTTAATAGTGGGCATTCGATCCTAGTGTGTGGTCCACTTGAGATTTGGATATGCTTCATTTTTGGGACCATGCCCGGAAATCAGCTGGTAACATGCATATACAACACATACATCAAGGTGGGCCCTGCAGTTAGGACATCACTCAATGATAACAAGTAATCCGCTCCATTGGAGATTGACAACTCAACTAGGGCTGGGCGAATCAAATCATGCCACATCAGGCCTTGCATAACTATGTGTTACGCAAGCCTCACCAAACCTAGTTCCTTCTGTGGGGGAGTGGAACAGGGTGCGTGTATTGTATATCCAAGGGAGCTCGACAACTCAACTAAGGCTGGGCGAATCAAATCATGCCACTAGGGCTGTCAATGGCACGGATCAAGATCCGTATCCGATCCGTATCCGATCCGATTTAATCGGATTCGGATCAATAATCGGATAATCGGGTCGGATACGGATATCCAAATATGATCCGTTTAATATTCGGGTCGGATTCGGATCAACCTTGATCCGGCCCGTTAACGATCCAACCTGATAAAAAAATAAATAAATAAAATAAAATAAAATAAAATAAAATAAAAACATATGAGAATCTCTTTCTCTCTCTCTCTTTCTCTCTCTCCTCTCTCGGATATCCGGTCGGATATCGGGTCGGATCATAATCGGATCGGAAACGGATTTCGAAAAATTTAATCGGGTCGGGTTCGGATCATATACTTGTGATCTGAATCGGATTCGGGTCGGATTCGGGTCGGATATATTCTTAATCGGGTCGGATTCGGATCATCACTGATCCGGCCCGTATCCGACCGTTGACAGCCCTACATGCCACATCAGGCCTTGCATAACTAGGTGTTACGCAAGCCTCACCAAACCTAGTTCCTTTTGTGGGGGGAGTGGAACAGGGTGCGTGTATTGTATATCCATGCTGTCAATCCATTTTTTCCATCTAACTTCGGGGCATGAGCCCAAAAATAAAGGTTTTCGCCAGCCTCACCAAATCTAGTTCTTTTTTTTTCCAACAATGGTGATTAACTGCCTACCGTTATAAACTTCTCAGGGCTCACTGCAATACCCTTTATTTACCATCCAACCCGTTGATAATGTTACACAAAACTGGATGAAGGAAAAAAAAAGAAAAACAAAGGTCGGCTTGCTCTAAAACTTTTATGGCATACAATAAGTTTTTAATAGTCAATCACCACTGTTTCCGTAGTGTGTTCTGCTTCATGTTTGGGCTCATGCCCTAAAATAAGCCGGCAAAATACATGAGCAATGTGAATATGCAATACATACATCAAGGTGGGCCTCATGATCCCCCTTATGGCTCGGTGGTCAAGGCTGCATCATGCGGGTGAGGCGTTGGACCTAATCCGTTCTCCCTTCTGTGGTTGTGTATCAACAATCACACTATTAGAGTACATATATTGGAATACTCAACTATAGGGCTGTCAATGGGCTGAGCTGGCATGTTGGGATTTTAGGCGGCCTACCTCATGTTGGATTTGGGTAGGAGTATTAAGCCCAAGGGCTGAGCTCGGACTTAAAATTCAAGCTTGTTTTTTTTAACCGGGCTTTGACCTGTACAATAGCATGTTGCCTGGCCTGTAATATCCAAGATCTGCCTCTTCTTCCCTGATTTAGGCTCTGATAGTAAGCTTGAGCTTGCGCCAAGCTTAGATAATGTGGGTCGGCTTGTACAGAGCTCGGCTTTGTCCGTTGACACGCAGTATGATGCTATTACTCCCAAGACAAAAACAAAAAGTTAGAGAAACCAGAGTACCGATGCAGGTACTCCCCAAGCAAAAACAAAAGTTACAGGGGAAGCCGATTGCCTAGCGTGCAACACACCGACCGACCTAAGTGGTGTGTTGACGTCAGTGAGTTCTATGGGCCCCACCATGATGAATGTGTTATATCCACAAAGTTCATCCATTTGGCGAGGTCATTTTATGCTAAGAGCCAAAAAACGAGATAGATACAAATCTCAAGTGGACCACACCACATAAAGCAGTGGGGACAATGATTCCTACAGTTGAAACCTTCCTAGGGCCCACCATAATGTTTATTTGTCATCTAACCTATTCATTAAGTCACACAGACCCGGATGAAGGGATGAAACAAATATCAGATTGATTCAAAACTTATCTACTCCCAAGAAGCTTTCAATTGTAAAGGTTCAATCCCCATTACTTTCTATGTAGATGTAGATGTGCCTGCCTCCCTTTTGGACCATACCCTCAAATGATACTGTAAAATGGATGCACGGTGTCGATATAATATATACATCATTGTGGGGCCACAGGACTTGGTGACATCAACCCACCATGAAGCTAGCATATTCCTCTACACACGTATCATGGCATGTGTGGGAGGGCCCAAGTTTTCAGTGTGGACCTGACTGTGAGTCCCACTTTGATGTATGTGTAGTATATCTATGCATCTATTCATTTAGGCATGAGCTCGAAACTTCCTTGTTAGCTATAAAAAAAAGTTTTGGATTGAGCTGATACTTATTTTTTCAATTCATCTATGAATGTTTGATCTTATGAACTGGCTGGATGGCAAACAAACATTATGGTGGCTTTAGTAAGTTTTTAATGGTGGGCGGTCATGTAGGGTGGTTTGCTTGAGATTTGTATTTGTTTATGTTTTTAGGCTCTTAGCCGGACCAGATTTACTGTAAAGCATTTCTAAGAAATTTTTTGCTCTAGGATGCTTAGGTGGGGCTCACTACAATGTTAGTGAGACATCTACACCGTTCATCCGTTTTGAGAGCACATTTTAGGGCGTGGGAGCAAAAATGAGGTGGATCCTACACTCAAGTGATCCATATGAGAGGAGACATGGGGGATTTAGTGGCCACCGTCTGAAACATTTATATGACTATAAAGTTCCGTATCAGGATAAGTTTTTTGTATTTTTGATTCGGGGTATAAAAGGTTTAGATGGCATATAAACATCAAGGTGGATCACAGAAAAGTTTCATGGGGAGGAAATTCTTTCCTTAGTTTTCTAAATCCTACGACTGCCTGAGTTATGGATACACCTGATTTTTTGTCTCAGTCCTAAAAATGGCTGAACCGGTGGATTTCTCACAAACATCATGATGGGCCTTACATAGCATCCCAGCTCAAGAACTTACGGTTGTAGGCATTAGAAGGCGTATATCTTAAGGTGGGCAAAACAGATGTACGGTATGGATATACTCCAAATGCATCAAGGTGAGCGAATGAACAGGGCCTCACCATGCAGATAGGGGTGTCAATGGGCCGGGCTCAGTCCTGAAAAATTAGAATTTTAGACAGGGCCAGCCCGATGGCCCGGCCCGAAACAGTTCAAAATTCGGGCCGAGACCTACCACAGGCCCGGCCCATCGACAGATAGAACGAGGGGCCGCACGTAATCTGTGTGTACCTTTGGAATCTCCAAACCGTACACCGACTGTTGATGAATGAATACAGCATAAAAACACTGAAAGATCCAATCCATCTATTTTACTGTACATTTTCTATCCGAATTTGAATCACTGATTGAAAGAAGAGATATGAACCTGATTGGTATTAAGCTCTAACCAGGTGGGCCTCACAACTTGAAAGGTTTGGATTAAGGCAGATAAATGCAGATATTCGTACAATGTGTATGTGCATGCGTCTGATGTTTCATAGTCTGGCAACGTACTAAAAGTTCCTGAAAAGCAGAATTTAAAAGCAGCGTCTGAATACGACCGTTGATTCCAGCTAGCTGCCATGTCATCACTGAAGTCCTCGTTGCTCGCGATGGGCTTTGGCAGGGAGACGAGTGGGTGCAGCCCTGGCCTCACCCAAGACGGTGCGGTCCTTACTGTGGGGCCTATATTGATTCATTTATTAGATATCCACGCTGTTCATCAGTTTGTTCTAGATCATTTTAGGTCATTAATTTAAAAATTATGTGGGCCATACCATAGGAACTATTAGTGATTGACCATTTATGGGCTACAGAAGTTTTATATCAAACTGATATTTGTTATTTTTTAATTTATCCAGGTTTATGTGACTTACCAATAGGTTGGATGAAAACAAACCAATAATAAAACATTACGGAAGGTCCTAGGAAAATTTCAATGGTAGGATATTCAATCACCACTTTTTCCTATGATGTGGTCCAAATGAGAATTGGATACTCTTAATTTTCTTAATTTTAGGTTAAAAGTATATAAAACAACTGATGGACGGTGTGGATATGGAATAAATGCATCAAGGTGGGCCCCGTGGTAAGGACCGTACCGTCTTGGGTAAGGCCGGGGCCGTACCTAATCGGCTCCCGCTTTCGCACGCCCAACGTATGGAATAAGTACTATCAAGGCGATATGCGCGAGGAAGATTGAATAGGCGATTCTCTAAATATATGCTAAGATGTTAACTAAACGTGAGATCTGAACCGTTTAAACACATGGGGTCCACCATAAATGTTCTATTTATTAAAATATTATTACGTTCCATTTATTATGTCTCACAGATAGTAAGTTTAAGGGTGACCATCGATGTTCATTTTTATAACCATCCATCGGATTCACGTATCTATTGTCACACAATGTAGAAAATTTCTGTTGACCCACCGATGAACGGCTAAGATGCATGAAAAATTTGCAAATTTGGTAAGTACGCAAGCAACCGCTACTTCAAACTCTTCTCGCGCGAATCCACATTAGCAGCATTAGCGGCTTCAAATGCCTTCGTGAAGATGTTAGTTGACGCGGATTGTGAGGTGAGGCGCTCACCACTCTTTACCGTCGTGTGAAGATATTGTGGGCCCACCTTGATGTATGAATTCTATCCGGTCCGTCCATCCATTTTTACAGATAATTTTAGTGAGTGAAATCAAAATTGAAGCATATCCAAAGCTCAAGTGGACCACACTACAGGAAAGAGTTGGAATTAAATGGCTATCGCTGAAAGCTTCTTAGGGGCCATAGAAGTTTTTGTTTTCCCCTCATCCCGATCTGTGTGACATTGTGGAAAGGTTGGAATTAAAAAAGTTTCAACGGTGGATGTTATTATCCCACTGTTTTCTGTGTTGTGGTTCACTTGAGCTTTCGATCTGCCTCAATTTTAGTTTGATACAAGAAATTGAGCTGAAAAAACGGATGAACGGCGTGGATGAAAATCATACACCACGGTGGATCACATAGAGTGTTTACACCACGTTAAAGGGCAGCGAACACCTCACTCCACAATTCGCGTCCGAGATGTGAAACCCCAGGCCCTCTGTCTAAACAATAGACAAATCTGAACCGTCCAATCTCTGACAGGCACCCACGTGATTGGTGGGGAACATCTCAGAACGACAATACCCCACCCACATATAAAGAGGAATTTTATTAATACGTCACTGCCTCTCTACATAGTATCCAAGGGTTTATTTTCTGACACGTGAGACCCACGAGTTCGTAATTAAGGACATTGGTATGTTCTGTCCCACCCTGTGGGGAGGTTATTTTATAATTTTTCCCAATAAGGGAATCATAACCTTTTGATTTGTGGCCCACAGAAAAGACAATTAAGAATATAATAAATCAATGGTCCACATTAAAGTGAAAAGTTTCTAATTTTGGATTCCCAATCTATGGATGTTTTCAAGAGATACTCAATCAATAATCTAACTCAACAGATCAACGGTCTGGATTACCCAACTGTGTGCTCTCACTCATCAGAACTAAAAACTCGTGTATACTGTGGAAAAATGCGGTCCACGTACCATATAATTCCTCAATTATAAATAAGAAAATTTCAACATACAACTCTGTATGTAAACTCTTACATACAACGCTTCCGTTCCAGCAAACTTATGAATTTCTAAGAAAATCGGATCCGTTCTAAAGGTGGACCACATTATAGATAATTATTTAATGTGAAAACTAGGATGTTATACATTTTATAAAATAAAAAATAGTGAAATCAATTGAAAGCCGATCGTGTAACTATGGTTTATATGATGAACAGATTAGTCTGATTTTTGTGTTGTATGCACTTTACGGTGTGTCACACATTTGTACAGTTCAGATTTTCTTATAAATGACACTTTAGTTCAAAGTAGGACCGTTGCATGTAGCGTTTACATACATCGTTGTGTATGTAAAAAAAATCTCACGTAAATAACCCCGTTTTCTGATTTATTTACCTTTGTTACTCCTTCATGCCCTTAGCCCCCCAAAAGGGGGGTTTTTCTCCTATTCTTTTCAAAATCTCCCTCTTTTCTCTGATTCTCCACTGTCTCCTTTGATTTCCTTTCTGGGTTTCTTTCATTTTGTTGCATGATTTTGAAAGATGAAGCTTTTTCCTGAAGAATCCATGGCTCTGCTGCTGCTCTTGCTTTTAGCCCTCTCTGTAGCTGCTGTCGCTGAAGGTGCGTTTTTTTCTCCTCTTTCTGAGCTATTTTTTTAATTTGATTTGCAGTCATAATCCTATATCTGAAATCCCATTTGGGTTTTTTCTATCTGGATTTTATTTGGCTTTCTTGCATTTTTTTAATCTTTTTTTTATGCTGTAGATGGTTCTCTTTGATGGGGTTTTTGAAGTTTGAGAAGGGGTTTTTATGTCCTTTCCTTTTCTTTTTCTTGGTTTTGGGGATCTTTTATATACTGTTTGGAGATGAAAGCTTGGATTTTTATTTGAATGGAAGGGTGAGTTTTCAAATGAAGAAATGGAAGATGTTTTGTTTTTTGAAGTTTTTTGGGTTTTTTCACGCAATGAGTTTCGTTTTCAGTGGTTTATTAAGAGGGTTTTAGTTATTCTTAGTGAAGTAAAGAGACGAATATACCCATGATTTTTAGGAAAATTACACTATTGCCACTATTAATGATTCCACATCTTTGATATAGTTTCCCCATTTTCTTTTTATTTTTAAATTAAAAATGCTCGAAAATTTGAGCAATGGGTCGTAGTGGAAAAATGACCAAACTGCCCTTGCGACTAATGGCGGGAGAATTCCTGGTCCAGACCCCCAACGGTCCAGTCATTAATGGTTTTCAGATGCAAGCTTCTAGTTTGATGTTTTCTTGTCCAGTGGCATTTGGTAATTTTTAGCTGCATTTATGTCGTGATATAAAAGGTGTCACTTGTTTGAAATTTCTAGTAAATATTATTACTCACTGACGGACCAAAATGCCATAACTTTCTGTAAAAAATTACGGAAATGCCTGTTTTTTATTCGAAATGTGCTGAACTGATCACCGACAGCGTGCTGCTTGACTCAGCATAATCCCTGTCTTTCCGCCCACGTGTCACATGTGCAGAAGTATCCCACCCGTGTAAAAGGTGGGCCCCACCTTGAAGATCACCTGTTGCAAAAATCAGGTCCATCCGCACATTAGGTGGGCCACATATGTACGCTGAATCAGACTGCTGGAGGGCCGTTGATGGGTGGACACCATCCTGATTTTCGCGCTAGGGGATCAGTCGTGGGGCTCGAAACATTGGGTTTGCATGCAGCTGTCTGTAGGTGATTAGTTCTCGTACTTGGGATACAAGCATGTCAATCGGGACCGTTCAAATCATTGGCATCCTTGTGGATGGAGCCTAGCCAGAAAAGCACACTGATGGGATGATCTTAACCATCTGATTTTGCAATGCTGATTTTGGGCCATCAAATGGGCTGTTTGGATTTCTTATTACAGTCTTTTTGCTTGCTGGACGTCTGCCCATCCAGTGGGTCCCATATTCGAGGGCATGTGTGCCACGTGGAATGGTGGATTACTTGCCGCGACTTAGTTATTTGCGACGAACACGCAATCATTCTGCTTCTCCACATTTTCGGCCCGGCTCCTTCGGTGGATCCGCAGGCCACCATATGAACGAACGAGTTCCCGCATCCCAACGGCTTTAACAAATCACAGGGCTAATCTCATCTTTGTTTGGTCCCACCCAAAACACGCAGGTGGTCCCTTGCGTTAGCCGAAGGGGGCCGCGGACTAGCTTCGTATAGTAGCCCGCGGACTACAGTTCTTGTCAGTTTTCACGTCTTGGGAAGCGGGTGGCACCTGTCCCCGGTAGAGCCCACCGTCATTTTTGTGATAAATCCACTACGTCCATCCGTTTTGCCAGCTCATGTTAGCGTAAAAAATGAGGCAGATCCAAAATCAAGTGGACCACACAAAAGGAAAACGTATGGAGGGAAATGATCACCGGAAAATTTATGGAGGGAAATGGTTACCGTTTGAAACCTTCCTGGGTCCACCGTGATGTCTATATGCCATCCAAACCGTTGATGAGGGAGGCGGAAAAAGGAAAAAAGAAGAAGAAAAAGACTGCTCTATGGACCCCACCATGATGTGTTTTATCTACGCCGTCCATCCATTTTGGATAATTATTTTAGAGCATGAGCCCAAAAATAAGGCAGACCCAAATCTCAGGTGGGCCACATCACAGGAAAACAGTGGTGTGGTCCTTCTAGGATGAATTCCAAAAACAAAATCATCTGCCTGATCCAAAACATCTGTCGCCCCACGAATGTTTCAACGGTGGTGTTCAATCCCCACCGTTCAACATTAGCTGTCAAAACAGATAGACGGATGGATTTCTTGCAACCATCACGGTGGGCCCTGCCTAGCTTCCCACTGGGTCCAGGAAATCGGCGCCAAAATTTCCTTGGACTTCTCGGTCACTTTACCTGAAAATAATTTTCACAAATGTCTAAAACGCTCCTCCATTCAATGGACCATTCCTTGTGGCCATGGGTATTTTCGTCCACAAAGTTGTGGAGGAAAAGGACGTGTCGTTGGTTTCATTTCTTGTCGGATTCTTAGACTGAGTATAGTGGCCTTGAATCGAAAGATTTGATGCATGGAAGCCCGCTTGCAGTTTTAATGAAATGACTGCCTTGCTGGCGTGGGCCCCACTCTCTTCGACTTGGACTAAAATGGATGCATGTGGTCCTCAGGACTACTGAAGTGATACTGTAGTTGGTTGGGCCCACCTGGACAACCACTTCAGTAGATACCGCCCTTGGATGGGCCACAGATGGTCCACTTTTTCTGTAGAGATGAACCTAAGCCATTTAAAAAAGGTTGACTTAAGTGTGGCAAATGGGTTGAATTGTTTGTGGCAAATCATACGTTGCCAGTTGCCCATTAATGGTGGGATCTGCCTCTTGAACGGTTTGGATTGTTCACATGTATGGTCCAGCTTGCAGAGTATGAAAGTAGGGGCTTTTGTGAATAAAATACTCTAGTTATTCTTTTTGCTCCCTAGTGCTTACATTTATTTATGTTTTTGTTTATTTATTTATTTATGAGAAATGATTCGGTGCTCTTGGAGAACTATGAGTTATAGAGTGCTCCTAGCTGCCTAAGATCAGCTAGACAGACTGATCAATTAATCTGAACCGCCCATTAAATCCATAATGCCAAAGACGCATTGATTGGATGATCCAATCCATTGTTGATTTGGCCTTATTTTCTATAGCCATCCTTTTTCCAAACCATGGATGGATGGTTACAATTGCCTAAGAAAAGATATTCTTTCCATGATGGTCTGTAACAAGTAGATGAATCAAATTGTTGATTGTACTTGTTTTTGTGTAAAAGATCTTGACCTTCCATGTTAAAGACCATTGATCAAGTGGTTGATATATGTCAGATTGGTCTGCTTTGGACCTAATGAACAATCTGGATCAATGGTTTGGGCAGTTCAAGTGGCCTGATGCTTCAATTAAATGTCACTAGGTGTACTATAACTTATAATGCTTTGAGAGCACCGGAACTATATTTTGGAGAGAAATTCCATGCACCAGCTATGGTACTTACTGCCACGTGTTAATGTGCAAGATCCAAGCTGCATATTGAGTGGGATCCATTCCGTAGATTCGATTGGCGGCAGATCAAGCCAGTATGCTCCTCAAGTGGGCCACACAAGCATGTTGAACGTGGACCACTGGTCAAATGTTTAACAGCCCAGTTCTTTTTGTAAGTACGACCCACTTAATAAATGGAGCAGCTCGGTTTTACTGGTCCCCCACCTGATGATCGGCCTGGATCTCACATGTTGGCATGTAGGGCAGAGAGTGCGCAACTGATGCAATAATATGTGCAGTGCCTCCAATGCACTTAACTTGCAGGGTTCTATTCTAATATGCAGACATGGATGCCCATCCGTGTGACCATGTGTAACACCATTCATCATCTTGTGGCAGTCCATGTAAGCATTCACATGTGTTCCCATTGTAGATTGTTCATGTGACTCTTTGTAGATGGGCCACAACTCAAAGATATTCATTTATTATTATTATTATTATTGAAAAGGTGTCAAGTACAACCAGTTGGACAACAAGTTAAGGTCTACACAGCAGATAACTTAAAACCTCTTAAGTGCATGTGACATCCAACCCTTCCAATAGGTTGGCCCCACCATGAGGATCACCTAGTATAAAAATCTGCCCCATCTACTCATCAGTTAGGGTACATGTAGAAAACAATCTCTACTCATTGATAAATAGCAACATACAAGCATGTTCCATACGGTAAGTCGATATCTCATGGTGGGGTCAACCTATCAGACGGGTTGGATATCGTGCGCACATGAAGGGTTGGAAATTATCATGTTGAAAAAAGCTAATGTAACTTTACCTATCAAATGACGAAAGCAACCCCAAACAACCAGTCATAAATGCTGTGGAAACTTGTAAAAGGAGGATGACAAAAATGTCATTAGCAGCATAAAGTTTTCTTGTGCAAAATAAAATATCTTGTGAAATATAGACCTTTTATGCTTCGGAAGATAGAATATAGATGGACCATCTTAAGCACATTTTAAAGAATCATTTTATTTGCTATCGTTCTATCACTTTCTTGTGGCCTGAATCCCCAAAATCCTTCCTTTTGTCGGATTTTGCATCTGTAATCTTCTCATAAACTATTCATAATCATAGCTTAGAAAACCATGAGGTTTTGTCTAAGCCCACGCACGTTTAGGGGAGTCATCACGCACCACATGATGGAAGATAGTGAGAAGTCTACACGTGTCATTCAAGTGGGGTCGACCATGCTAGCCCGAAAGTCTGGATTGTTCCCCCATCAGGTGGTCCATCACATTAGAAATAGGCAGATGGCTTAGAAAAGTCAGCTAAGTACTTATCAACCATTCATTTGTTTTGTAAACTATGGCTCACCTGATGAGAGGTCTACAACCTGTCCATCAAGTGGGTTTGACCATGCTAGCCCAAAAGTTGATTGCTCTGTCATCAGGTTGGCCATAACGTTAGAAATGGGCAGATTACTTGGAAAAAGTCAGCTAAGTATTTATCATCTGTTCATTCGTTTTGTAAACTATGGTTCACCTGATGAGTGGACACTTATGATACTCTGAAAAGCATATGTAGAGGAAGATGAAAATGCTGGTGAGACTCGGCAGTTTCCAAAGAAACTTGGATATGGATATAGAAGCTTTGCAAAGCGCATGCTTGTGTGCAAGGAAGATCATGAGCATGCCACACATTGCCAGCATGGCACGCAGTTGCAAGATCCAATCCATCCATCAAGTTGGTCTGACATTCTACATGTTTTCCCAAAAATAAACTGGTCCACTCAGCATGTAGGCGCCAGTATTGGAAACAGCGGGATGGGTTAGAAAACTTAAGCCAAGTTTTTAAGAGCCGTCCATTTGTTTTGAAACCTGTGGCCTACCTGACCAGTATATCAACCTTATTCTTAGGCCAAGGCATCAATATTCTAATGGATGGATTGGACCTATCTTGCCATGTTGGCACATGTGTGGTGTGTACATGAGCTTTATTGCACGCGTGTGGGCTTAGCAAAGCTCTGGATATACATATATGGGTGTTTTTCCAATACATGGGAACACTGATTCTTCATAGTATTCTTAAGATGAGATCATCAAAAATTATTTTTCAGAGCTAAATAAAGTCCAAATGTAAAAAGAAACATGATATTCATCTCTTTATGATCTCATCTCGTGTTCACACACACACACACACACACACACACACACACACACACACATATATATATATATATATATGATTTAATGATAATATAAAATATATAATATGATTATGATAATATAAAATATATAATATGATTATGATATATACTGCAAAGTATATACTAACTCTGCAAAGTATATACTAATTAGTTATAAACAATAGATACGGCTACAGCTCTGTCGATGCTGTATTCTGGACCCATATCCGTGTTGTATATTCTGGATACTGATACTACAGGCTTGTACAGGTATCTGGTTGTCGTAGGTAGATAGGTTTGAGTTTTGGGTTAGGGTATCAATGCAAGGGGAACCACTTGATGGACAGCTTGGATCTCACCTATGTCACTATATTGGCACTCTTGGTATCATGTATAGCCTGTCTTCTACATGCGGTCGGGTGCTTGGCAAACATGAAAATGTATGTGCTATGTATATACCATGGTTCCAAAACCTGGATACTTGATCGGCTCAAAAGTCCAACTGTTCAAGTTAACTCGACTCCCTGAAAACTTGATTTTACTAGAAAGTTAAATTCTAAATTATTTATTTGTTTTAAAATAAAAATGCATTGGAAAATATATTGGTTTTTTTTTTTTTTTTTGAATGGTCAAATACACCCACACACACACACTCTCACACCCACACACACCACTCCACATGGGTTTGACCTCAAAGTTGAAACACAGAAATAAAAACTTGACTCGACTTAGTTGGGGATATGACTCTATTTGACCGGACATGGAAAAAAAAAAAAAAAAAAACTCGATGAGACTGGATTAAAAGAAAAAAAACAAAAAACCAAAGAACTCATAGGTCAACTCGACTGAGATTCAAGTTAGACTCAACAAATTCTTGAATCATGATGTATATCAAATAGTTTATATTTGAAATATGTGAAAATATGCCTTGAAAATGATAATTTTTTATTTTCTTTAAAGATGAAAATGATAAGAATTAAAATATCGTTAGTATTTAATAATATGATTATGAAGTATATTGTTTTATCTGCAAGAGTAAAGAGTATTTATACCATACTATACCATATTGTCATGCATGCGGATGCCCACTGCACATATGGCATGCGTGTACCAAACCAAAATCATCCTAGAATATTAGACCTTCTACAATGGGGTAAAACCGGAAAATGACATTGCTTGAACGATCCTATGTCTTAACTCTCTGGTGAATGGACATTTTCTTGCCAAATCAGAATATTTGACCATTGTCCTTCTACATCCCATTTGGTGGTCATACAAGGGCCTGTTTGAAATGATTTAATTCATGTGACTTGTGGTGTATTTTACCCTTTTTAGCATTAATTATTTACCACACAAATTTCTAGGGGATGGGATGTTGTATGACTGTGACAGTGGCAACTTTTAGGTATGGAAAACGAGACAACACTTTGTGGATCCCACCATGATGTATTTGTTTTATCCACACCATCCATTCATTTGGCCAGATGATTCTAAGGTATGCCCCCAAAAATGAGCCAGATCCAAAGCTCAGGTGGACCACACCACAGGAATAACATTTAAATGGTTAGCGTTCAATCTCCACTGTTTTCTGAAGTGTGGTCCACTTGAGCTTTTAATCTGCTTCATTTTTTTGGCCCATACCCTAAAATGATTCGTACTAATGAATTGGTGGCGTGGATATAACACAGATGTCATGGTGGGGCGCACAAGGATGAGCCAACAAAAATGTCACATTGAACCATAGTTTAAAAACTCATAAAGAAAAAAGAAAGAATTCGAGTCAACTCAATCATATTCCATTAAGAGTGGAAAATAAATAAAATAAGGCCTTGTTTGGAGATCAGTATCTCTAATACATAACTGCTGTTAACTAAAATGAGATGAACTCATTGTTAGGAATCTACCAAACAGGGTCTAATACATAACTGCTGTTAACTAAAATGAGATGAACTCATTGTTAGGCATCTACCAAACAGGGTCTAATACATTACTGCTGTTAACTAAAATGAGATGAACTCATTGTTAGGCATCTACCAAACAGGGTTTATTTTCCAGTCTTAATGAAATATGATTGAGTTGAGTCGATTTATTTTTATTTTTTTAAGTTTTTGAACTATGGTTTAGTGCAATCTTTTTGTTGGGTCCCATCCTCGATGGACCTTACAATTTGGATGGCCTGGATTTAGGTCCGTTCTTGCCATGTGCCTGAAGGTTTTTCATGCCTATATTAACAGTGATTATGTATTAAAGATCAAGGTCTCTTATACATAATTACTTTTAACTAGAATGATTGAGTTGAATGGAATTTTTTATTTCCTTTCTTTTTAAAGTTTTAAACTATGGTTCGATGTGATATTTTTGTTAAGCCCCATCCTCAATGGGGTTCACAATTCGGATGGCCTGGATTGAGGTAAGTTTTGGCCACGTGTCTGAACGTTGTGCATGCCTCTGATATGCCACTCTTTTATAGTAAGTGGGTTGTCTTTTGAATTGTTTTGTTTTCCCTACTAAAATTAAATACAAACATGCCCCCTTTTTTCTAGTCAAAAGATGTTGTGCACACTTAAATAATGTTGTGTACTGCATATCACATGGTCATTTTTGTTTGAATGGGAAGTATGGTGTCCTGAAGGACCAAAAATAAATAAATAAATAATAATAATAATAATAATCTGAACTATTGGTGCAAAATGGTACACATGCCACTGTGGTTCACCATTCAGGTGGGCCTCACAATGAGGATGTTGGTTTGTATATATTGCCAAACACAAGCCTTGCATGTTGGATTTTCAGGCTGATTTATGTGTTTATCCATATACCAATTTCTTGCAATATTTTGCAAATCACTGAAGTGGTCTGGAGTTTTTACAAGTGGGACCCATTTCAGTCTTCTAGAATATTTACCTTCTTGCCCCAAAATCTCATCGATAGTTCAATCCTATGATTGTGGACTGCAAATAGACAGTTTACAAGAAATATGGCAACAGTTCGCATTCAACTGAAGAAGTTCTATGATATGTGTTGAGGATCTCCGATGGGAGATCTTTTGCGGAGATTGACCATCAGGCCAGCATATGGATATTGAATCATGGGCCTGATCTGTACTTATACTGTGTGTATTTTGGGCAGATTTTACGTAATGGTTTTGTTATTCATTATCTAGTTTATTACATGTTAGTAAATTTGAATGGGAACTGCTGTTGTGCACCAGCTTGCTAACCTTCACCCCTTTTCGACTGCTTTGCAGATGCATTCATTGGTGTTAATATTGGAACAGGACCTCTCCAACATGCCATCCCCGTCCCAGGTGGTGGCCCTCCTCAAGGCCCAGCAGATTCGCCATGTCCGCCTCTACGATGCAGACAGTGCCTTGCTCGCCGCGCTTGCTAACACCGGTATCCGTGTCACTGTCTCTGTCCCCAATGATGAGCTCCTTGGCGTTGGCCAGTCGAATGCCACTGCTGCTAACTGGGTCGCCCGGAATGTTGCGGCCCACGTCCCTGCCACCAACATCACTGCCATTGCTGTTGGATCCGAGGTGCTCACTACACTCCCCAATGCCGCTCCTGTACTAGTCTCTGCCCTCCGATTCATCTATTCAGCGCTTGTTGCATCCAACCTCGATAGCCAGATAAAAGTGTCCACCCCCCTCTCCTCTTCTATCATCCTTGACTCCTTCCCGCCCTCCCAAGCCTTCTTCAACCGCACGTGGGACCCGGTCTTAGTACCCTTGCTCAAATTCCTGCAGTCTACGAACTCCATCCTCATGCTCAATGTCTACCCATATTATGACTACATGCAATCCAACGGTGTAATTCCGTTGGATTATGCGCTCTTCCGTCCCCTCCCGCCCAACAAGGAAGCTGTCGATGCCAACACCCTCCTACATTACACCAATGTCTTTGATGCAGTTGTTGATGCGGCCCACTTCTCCATGTCCTACTTGAACTTCACCAATGTCCCGATTGTTGTAACTGAATCTGGGTGGCCCTCAAAGGGCGATGCCTCGGAGCGGGACGCCACGGTGGACAATGCCAACACCTACAATAGCAATTTGATACGGCATGTGCTGAACAAAACCGGTACACCAAAATACCCCGGCGTGCCAGTTAGTACATATATATATGAGCTTTATAATGAGGATTTGAGACCTGGGTCAGTATCTGAGAAGAACTGGGGTCTGTTTGAAGCAAGTGGGCTTCCAGTTTACACCCTTCATTTGACTGGCTCAGGGATGGTTTTGGCGAATGACACAACAAACCAGACATATTGCATGGCGAAGGATGGTGTGGATTCTAAGATGCTGCAGGCAGGATTGGATTGGGCATGTGGGCCTGGGAAGGTAGATTGCTCACCTTTGCTACAGGGGCAACCATGCTACTGAACCGAACACTGTACAGGCGCATGCAACATATGCTTTCGATGCGTATTATCACCAGATGGGGATGACGTCTGGGACATGTTATTTCAATGGTGCAGCTGCAGTCACTACTACAGACCCAAGTAAGGGATTGAAGTCTCTCCCTCTCTTCTTGTAGTGGGTAGATTTTTGCTAAACTGAACTTGTAAATCCCACTCCACCCACCAGCAGGTGATCTGTTCCAATGTGGCACATGATCTGTTCCAATGTGGCACACCTGTGCAAAATCCAAGCCGTCCATCAGGTTCCTGATATTTATGTGCTCTATCCCAAAAATTTTAAGGCTGGTCTACTCTGTATGGGAAAACAAAAAAAAAGGACTGAAGAAATACTGGTCAATGGTCCACATTCAACTTACACTTGTGACACATTTGATGAGTAGATCAGCTTGATTTTTGGACCAGAGCATGGTCATGCAAGATGCACACATGGGCCACATGAACCTGGCCAGCCATGGTTGGCTGGGACGTGAGGTTTATTGAAACCCATGCATGTGGGGCCACAGATGGTTAAGGTTTTAGAGCAGTCCAGCTCAAGCAATAGACTCAACCTGTTTTATCCTAGGAACTCGTTCTGATTTTTATTTCATAAGCTTTGCACAAAACTTTGGTTATATATGTTATGCCAACATGAAAATATTTTTTCTTCTTCTTCTTTTCATGCATTCATGAATACATATGATACAAAATATAATTTTTCTGGTGATTTGGACTGTTATGCCGATGGGCCAGCACTATGGAGAGGCCACTACCAGTGAAGTAAGGTGTTGGACTATGATGGCCATCTGACCAGTGGACCATGAAAGGTATGGTTGGAGAAGAAGTCCACAATAAACCACAAAAGCTCACTACGGCCAGACCATTGGTTGTCCAGACTGTCAATCTGATGGGACTAGACATGACATGGGGGCACTCTCGTTCTCCCAGATGAAAAGGTCCTAAACATGCCCCAAAATAATTTCCCAGGCTGGAAGAATATAACATTTTGGTCCATCATGGCAGTTATATGGGTAGTAACCATGAAGGAATGGTTAGAGAAGAAGTCCACATTGAACCACTAAAGCTCACTAAGGCTAGACCGTTGGTTGTCCAGACCATCCATCTGATGGGACCTGACATGACATGCATAGGAAGATGCTCTATTTTTCCGGATGGGAAGGTCCCAGAAATGACTTTATTTTAGTTCTAACCATGTACCTGGAGTCCACAGACCGATCAAAGGGTTATATTCTTCCATTCTGGGAGATCTTTTTGGGGTACCAGTCGAAGGTGGGGCCCATCAAGTTGATGGCCTGGATAACTGAACGTAACGTACTGTAGGGGGATATATATGTCGTTTTTTTTATGGCATTTATGGACATTGTCTGCATTCTCTTTGGAAGCATGCACTTTCACCTTTATATTTTCTTTCACATGCCTGATTTTGGATACTTTTCATTGATGCAGGCCATGGTAACTGTATATTTCCAGGAAGGTATGTACTTATCTCGGCCTATTATTTTAGCATTACCTTCCATTTATGCAAGAGAAAACCATGTCGGATTTGCTTGATTTTTCACCTATGTTTCCTAGTTACAGTTCAGTGCGCTTTTAGATCTTCTCTACCTACAAAATACTATCAAAGACCAAATTTTCATATCCTTGATCAAAGGGTCCCTGACGTTGACCGGGTTGTCACGTGTGTGAACCACAACTTGGAACTGATTGGGTGTGGGACCCACCAACTCAGTATCTGTTGGCCCACATGTGATAACGATGGAATCAATATTGGAGCAGATTGAGAGATTGCATGAGAGATTTTGTGCAATGATATCTGCGTTCTAGTGATTTAATTAAGGGTGTGTTTGGATGTCCAGTTGATATCAATTACAACAGTTCTACTAATTAAGCGTGTGTTTGGATGTCGAATTGATGTCAATTGCAACAATTCAACTGATGGGTGTGGGACCCACTGGCCCAGTATCTGTGGGTCCGCACGTGATAACGATGGAATGGAATCAATATTGGGGCATATTGAGAGATTGCATGAGAGATTTTGTGCAACAATATCTGCATTCTAGTGATTTAATTAAGGGTATATTTGGATGTCCAATTGATATCAACTGCAACAATTCAACTGATGGGTGACCGAAGTAGCTGTGGGGACTAAAAGATGGTTAGACTCCTAGACGAGCCACAAATTACAACTGCTACCATTTCAACTCCAACCAAAAGAATGGAACTAGATTAGAATTATAGGTTTCAATGTGTTTGGCTTGTCATAGGAATTAAAATTGCCGACACCCAACTTCTGTTGCTTCCTTGATAACAAGTTGAATAGATTGCAGTTCAGTTCAATTGAGCATCCAAACACATACTACATGGAAAAGCCATATTAAAAACTAAGTGGGCAATTGTTTACATTTGTGTGTTTTCATATATAGTGGTGGCAAGAAGGCACCGGCACTTCATATCCATTTTTGAGTATGGATTGTCAGCCCCCAGGAAAACTTTTGCAGATGCAGCCATGAATCGAACCAGGTTGAAACATTCAGCTGTCGACGGACAAACTTTGCTGGAATGTCGACCACAAACGCAATAGAGCTTTTCCAGACATTTGTCATTCGTGGTCTAATCAGACAACGTTTCTGTGTTTTCGTGTATAGTGGTGGCAAGAAAGTAACCTCTGGTTGTCGTATGAATTGAAATTGGTGACACACAACTTCTCTAGCTTCCTCTATAACTAGTTGAATGGATTGCATTTGAGCATCCAAACACGCACTACACTGAGTGGGCATTGTTTATGTTCCTATGTTTTCGTATATAGTGGTGGCAAGAAAGAAACCTGGGGTTGTCGTATGAATTGAAATTGGTGACACCCAACTTCTCTAGCTTCCTCTATAACAAGTTGAATGGATTGCAATTCAGTTCTATTGAGCATACAAACATGCACTACACTGGCAAGCCATATTAAAAAAACTGAGTGGGCATTGTTTATGTTCCTATGTTTTCGTTTTCTCGTGGTGGCAATAAAGTAACCTTTGGTGGTCATATGAATTAAAATTAGTGATACCCAATTTCTGTCGCTTCCTCTATGATAAGTTGAATGGATTGCAATTCAGTTCTATTGAGCATCCAAACATTCACTACACTGAGAACCCATATTAAAAAGTTAGTGGGCATTGTTTATGTTCGTGTGTTTTCTTGTGTAGTGGTGGCAAGAACGCAACCTTTGTGAACGGCACATCACTGGCTCCTTCCTCAAATGAAACCACCTCTGGCTCCAGCTTTCCTCATCGTTCCTATCATTATGTTGCAAGTCCCATCATCGTTGGAATTCTACTCTCGAGTGCAGTTCTTACGTAGAATATTTGGGAAGATCGGATCGACGTTTCTTACGTATAGAATGTTTGGGAAGATTGGATTGACGGTTGGTTAATTCCTTGAAGAAGCAATGCGCCCGATTTTGTTCTTCTGAGAGAAGAAAGAGAGGGGATGGTGTTTGAATTTCGAAGAAGGCAGGTAGTTTTTTTTTTTTTTTTTTTTTTTTTTTTTTAATTGGGGCTTTGAAAGACTTGGATTTTGTACAAAACAAACCAAGAGATGACAGAATCTTGTATTCTTTGGATTAGATTATCGATTTTTCCAATTGAATCCTGTCTTTGTTTGGCTTCATTCTGGAAAGAAATTTCTTGTACTTGTGTTTTTTTTTTTTTTTTTTCAAATGAACTGTGGACGAAGATTTGAGAGACAATCACTGAAACCACTCATCAGGTGGGGCCCACCGTGAACATGACATTGCGTCGACATCAAGTTTTGATCATGAGGTGGGCCGCATTTACATTGAGTATAGACTGTTGATCATGAGGTGGGCCTCATCAGATATCTTTTGTTTTTTGTTTTGTTTTTGTTTTTTCCCTTGTAAATGTCCATCCCCTCCTTTTTTTGTCATTTGGGAGATTGTGGATGCGGTGCATGAATCATTCAAGGTTGGGCCCCACAGATCTTACTGTGTTCTCTTTCTTAACCGTTTCTTTGTTGGTGGCCTACTGGAAGGGTTAGGGATTTTTGCATCTTGGGGGATCTTTGGTGCATGGACCATTCAGGTTGGTGGGGCCCACAGGATCCACAATTTATGTATTTTTCTTTCTTTGATGGATGGACCATTCAAGGTGGGGACCACATGATCATTGGATACTGTTTGTTCTTTCTTAATAGATTCTTTGTTGGCTGCCTCTTCTATGTTCTTTTGTTAGCTTCAGCGTAGGGCCCACATGATCTACGGTTTTTGGAACGTCTGATACATCTATGACTCATGCCCCAGCGAATGGATTACCTGCCTCACACACGTGGCACATGGTTATGATGATCTGAAAACCATGCATGTTGTGGGCTCAGCTGCTGATCAGCCCCTAACGAAATTTACCTTTGATTGTGCTATTCTAACCATCTAATAAATGGGCCTCTCCTCACTTGATGGGGAACCGTTGCTTTTCTTTTTTCCTTTTATGGAACCAAGAAAAGGGCTATAATCATCCAACCATCAGGATCCATCCACAGCACGAAATGTTAAATCAGTGGCTTCGATCTCATCCACGTGTGCCAAAAAAAAAAAAATTCTACACGCAGGCACCGAATCTATACTCATGTCTAAATACCAATGAAACAAGCATTAAAAAGGAAATTTAAAATCAACATATTCCATCCATGATATATATTAAAATAACAAAAAAACCAAGGAAATGAAAAATCTCAAAACTAACTCCTATGGGAACAAGTAAAAGAGAAGTGTGGACCCTTTATCAGGTGGGCCACCGAAACATGCCCCAGCCCAGAAATCAATGTTGTCCAGTCACCAGATGAGTTGGTGGGCCTAACTTTTAGGCTAGGGAATGCTCACCGTGGGACCCACCTGAGAAACGGCCCAGATCTATCGTCAGGTCACTGATGGATCCAAATAGGTTCCAAACATGAGGCCAAGCTGTAGAAGCGATCCAAAAGATGTACACATCATAATTATCTTTCTCGCCGCGGCCGCTGCCATCTCAGCCGTCCAATCAGGTAGATCGGGGAGTACAACTGAGAGGAGAAGTAGGCCCATACCATAAGTGAATGCCACGAAGATTAAAAAGGTGTGGGCCATTGATAGACAGTCGTAGATTGGGCTCTCAAGAATTCTATCATGGGAGTTGAGTGCCCCACAGGTTGCAATTATGACCATAGATGCAGCAGCCTTGATCATGGCCTTCTGTCTCATCTTCTGGTCATTGGCAGCGTCCGATGGCGACGGAATGGGCCTAGAATTTGCAGTGATCGGTGCTTGTACGTGGTCTGTGAGCACGCCGATGGTGCGTTGATCAGCGGCGATTCCGGCCATTTTGGACGGGCAGGACGTGAGGGACTGAAAAATGGACGCACCAGCTATGCTCTTGAAATGGCAGACCCATCATGCCACTTATATATACATATGTTGGGGAGGCGATCAAATGTGAGATTTCCACACAGTTTCGCCACTGATGTCGATCGTGGGGCCCCCCTTTCCGTTACATCACGATGCACAGCCTGTCGGCGGCCGGATACTTCACATGACGTCAGATGCCTTACGGGTTACGGCATCATCCACTGTACACGTGGCATACTTGTATGGAAATCCGCACCATCCAAATCCCGTGCCCCATTTTGGATGGAGCATGGCCTGAAAATCATATTGATAGGAGAACACTACCGTCTGTTTTTTTTTTTTTTTTTTTTTTTTTTTTTCCTGGTGGAACTGGACCGCTGATAATTGAATCTACACCCATCCATTGAATGGATAGGATTGTTGCATCCGTGTGATTATCGTATACGATCACCCCATGGGGCCCACGTTTTGGACTCTCTTAGATTGCTGGATTGCCACCTGTATGGTTGTGGTTAACAGTCATTGTCATGCGTGGATGGTAATAGGGCTGTCAACGGGTCGGATACGGGCCGGATCAGTGATGATCCGAATCCGACCCGATTAAGAATATATCCAACCCGAATCTGACCCGAATCCGATTCGGATTACAAGTATATGATCCGAACCCGGCCCGATTAAATTTTTCGAAATCCGTTTCCAATCCGATTATGATCCGACCCGATATCCAACCGGATATCCGAGAGAGGAGAGAGAGAAAGAGAGAAAGAAAGAAAGATTATCCTATGTTTTTATTTTATTTTATTTTATTTTTTTATTTTTTTTATCGGGTCGGATCGTTAACGGGCCGGATCAAGGTTGATCCGAATCCGACCCGAATATTAAACGGATCATCTTTGGATATCCGTATCTGACCCGATTATCCGATTATTGATCCGAATCCGATTAAATCGGAACGGATACGGATCGGATACAAATCAATATCCGTGCCATTGACAGCCCTAGATGGTAAACGAGGTGGGACCCACACGAAAATTCTAAGCAGTTCCAGTTTTGAGTGTGCCGACGCTATCCATACTTTTACCGATCATATCAGGAGTGGTGGAATGCATACGCATCATGACATGCGCCACCACATATCCAGTTGTGGCGAAATTATGAGAGATCTGGAACGTTCATCAAGTGACCGTCAAGACCAATACATCTCAGCCTTCAAAATTGATGGCCATAAAGCTAAATTGTTATCTACAGGTCTTCTAATATAGACCGTTGGCTTTCATTTTTATATATTTCATTTGTTTATTCATGGTGATTTTACAGGATTTGTTTTGGGTTTAAGGAAAAAGTTCATGGGCCTCTCCTGATGGACGTTCCAGATTTTAGTGACTTTTCAACGTAGCACTCGTGCGGCGCTTGTGTTGTGCAGATGGCTGGCCTCAAATATCATTATTCTCCTTAATGAAAAAGCGAGGCTACTCGCGCGAGTAAAATTAGTCCTACTCGCAGTTACATGTTCAAGATCTGAGCACTTTACCAGGTCAATCTCGCCCGTCCGTAAGTCCCCTAGGTGGTAAATCCCATTGATCCACACATCGATGGCCACTCTTGCATGTTGAATGCGGGCAAGTCGGCAACTCCTTCTCAAACCACACAGTTCTCCGTACACGTGTCACATGCCTAACTTGTTTGATTTTTGTCGTAGTGTATGTACAAAGTAGAGCCCACCTGATCAACGTGACAGATCTATCACACGTATGTCTTTCTCAAACCTTTAGCTTAACTAGGATCCAAAAGTCAGCACGTGCGAGTAGAATTTCAGGTCTCATTTGCCAGTTGCAACAACTGCCTCGTGAAGGACAGTTGACTACTACTTCAGCTACTTGGACCGAACTCGTTAACACCACCTGTTCTACGCAGCGCACAAGGTACTCAATCTCTTTGGGGTCCACCAGTTGTATATGTAAAATCTACTCCCTTCCATCAGCTTTTATCCTTGACTCTAGTAATTGTATAAAAATATTAGCTACATCCTCAACTCAGGTGGGCCACAATGTGTGAAAACAGAGATGGGATGCCAACCATATGTTTGTGTGGGGGGTCCACCATGGTGTATGTCTATCATCAGACCCGTTAATTAGGTTATGGGGGGTCGACCATGGTGTATGTCTATCACCAGACCCGTTAATTAGGTGTAGGAATTTTTTGTGAACTATGTTTTTCATGTACCATTCAGATGAGAGTTTTCACCTGGTGGACATGGACTGAGTGGATTCATGGGAAAGCCTTTCTTACGAAGTTCCTCCGCGTGGATTATAGGTGGGCCCCACCGTGATGTTGGTGAGAAATCCACCCCGTCCATCCGTTTGGGAGATCATTTTTGTACATGTCACAAAAAATGAAGTGGATGAAAAACTCAAGTGGGGGCCATACGAGAGGGAAAATTGGGGAAAGAGTTTCTTACCATTGAAACTTTCCTGGGCTCCAGCTTGATGTTTAAATGACCGTTTATAAAGTCATTTCCACGGGGATGAATTAAAATCACCAAAAAAAAACCTAGCATGATACGAAATTTTTGTGGCTGCATGAATGTTTCAATGGTGGTTATTGAATCCCCAGTTTTCCCTCTGGCAGGGTCCACATGAGTTTCGGATTCACTTACTTTTTTGTCGCATACCTAAAATGATCTCGAAAAATGGATGGACGGGGTGGATTTCTTAAAAACATCACGTTGAGTCCCACCTACACCAAACCGCGTCCGATTCACATGTACAGTATGGTGGCCCCATGAAGTTTGAGTGTTTCGCACGCTACATTCGTTGCAGAAGATTCCAAGGAATGTTTTGCCACGAGGATTCCACTAGCTGTTTCAGCATCCAGGCCTAGTCAGCGGACGAAAAGCCTTTCCCAGAAACTTTAATAAGGTTTCATTGGGATATGATGTGGTTGCAAACTTCTCACGTGACATGGACTGTTGTCGTTGAAAACTGGAAAACAGACGAGGTGGTCTGATCTCTTCAGGCCAATGCCCATGATTTCCTTTGAGCAAGTGGACCTAATACCAACTAAGGTCATCTCGATCCTATTGAACACAGAAAAAGACAAGAAAAGAGTGGCTGGGTGGGTCAGTTGTTAGCCCTCTGATGCTTAAGTCTGTTAATGTATGAGATCAAAGGCTAAGGTTTTTGGAAGAAATTTATAGGTCACAGGGGAGATGTGAAGATCCCATGATTATCGGAGTAACATCCGCTGAGATTGTCATCTTTAAAGATACGGATCTCGTTCTTATCTGCTCGATCCCGACTCCTTCCAGCCTTATCCCTAGATTTCTGTCCATCACAGTGGCCGTTGTGGACCAGGTCGGCCTAAGTGCATGCCGAGGCCGGGTTGTAAGCCGAGGCTACTTCAGTCGTATAAGGGCTAAGCCGTTGTCGGATCGGTCCTGGTCCTTGGCTCTCTTCCTGTGGAGGTCGGCCTTCATCCGGCTGATGTTGGTGCTTGAGACCAAGGACTTATATCAGATCCCATGGGCCAATGAGCTTTCCATCCAACCTAAGAGGTTAGCTTGGATTCACTTATAATAGTTGCCCCCCCTACTTCCTAGTTTGAGCTAGCGAGAGGTAGGGAATAATAAACAAAGAATGAGCCGACCTGTTGTTCGACGGGAATTCTCAACACTTCTAATTATATTCTCAGTCCATCATCCGAGGAACGAGATTCAAAGCATTAATTCCGGGATCCAGAGTATCATTAGTCAAGCGCATTTTTCAAAGCATCGCCATCATAAGTGTACAACACTATCAGCGCCTCTTGAGCTTGGATGAATCAGGGGGTGCCACGTAGCGATGGTTATGTCAATGGGTACGATGCAGTAAATGCTTGGCTATCACCGTTGTGCCACGTGGCAATAGTTCGGGTTAAGGAAGTGTCACATATGGTATGGATGAACAGAAGGGAGACACGTGGAGGAGATGTGCTTCTGCATGGGGCAATCCCCTGTTGCCACGTGGCCTTCTATGGATGCGAGGGCTTTGCCTATAAATACTCACGTCCCTTAGTCATTTTTCACTTTCTGAAAGTTTCATGCCCGAGCTTCATCGACCTGCTCTGAGCTTGTGCCATGGTTTCATTTCCTTCTTCAATTGGTCTCCTTGAGTCCCCATGGAAGAAGCTCTGGTAGGCTCTCTGCTTCCTTATCTGTCTAAACTTTTTCTTTCTTTTACTTGTTCATCATGTCTGAGTTTACGGACTCTGATGCCATTCCTAGGTCGGGGGGTGAAAACATAGAACCCTTCGAACCTTCTCTGGACTCCCAGGAAGAAAGGAAATCCGAGGAGTCCACTTCCGAGATTGAAATTGAGGGTCGTGGCGGAGAAGCCACATCTTGCCCTCGAAGAAGAGGAGGATGCTCCAAGGTCTGTTGCTCCTGATGCCGGCAAAGGTTCGAGTATCGCTTCACCGTTCGAGTTGGATGAGGTGGTGTCCACAATAACCGAGCTTGAGCTCGAGGAGTTAAGAGAGACGTATCAAATCCCAGAGTCGATAGGTCTTAAAGTTCCATGCCCCTGGGAGTTTTCGAGTCGACCTGCCAGGGGGGAGGTTGCTCTCTACCCCATCTTCTTTTCTTCAGGTCTTCGTCTACCTCTCCACCCATTTGTGCGAGAGGTCTTAAGTTTTCGAAGCTTGTCCCTAGGTCAATTGCATTCCAATGCCTGAAGGTGTATTTTTGGCTGCTACGTCTTGTGGCAGCGAGTTGGGAACAAGGAGCTTACGTCGAGTGAGCTCCTTTCCCTCTTCAGATCTAAGTCCCTTAGAGGTTGGGGGTTGTATTATTTTTCAGCTAATTCAGGCCAGGGTGGCTCTCTTATCACCGAGCTCCTAACCTCCACCAAAACTTGGAAGGAGAAATGGTTTTTTGCCTCGGGAGAGTGAGAGGTAGCATTGGGTGAATGTTGGCCTTTGGAGTACCGGGCCCGAGCTGATCAGTTTGCTATACCAGGCCGGGATGCTTTTTGACCTCTCTGACTTGTTTTTATTGGTTAACTTCTTGGTTGTCAACTTGCACTAATATAACAGTGTTATTTGTTGTAGCTTCCGTGAGGCATTAACCGGGTCTTTCCTTTGAGCAAGAGGAACAGATTGAGGTGGCTAGGGAGTGCCTAGTGGAGGAGAGAGATTACCAGAGGCTCATCACTCCTGAGTCCATATATGAAGTTGGTTTGTCTTCAGAGGTGAGGTCAACGATGATGCTTTGTAGTTAAATATTTTTTGTTTAAACGTCGGTCTTCTGACTTGTTGGTGATTTCTGTGCAGGAATGATTCCTAAGGTGCCAAAGGTCCGGAAGCTTCCTGCTAACATCTTGGAGCGGGGGCAACCCTCCCAACCACCAAAGAAAAAGGTGGCCAGCGGGCCACGAGCCGAGGACACGCCTCGGTAACGGCAATCCCAACTTCCCCTGGCCTTTGTTTGCGAGTCTGGTCACCTACAGGGCCCATCGGCCTCTCCTTCTTTGATTTGGGATGCTCCACAAGACTCGGTTGCTCCTCCTGTGGTAGTTGCTGAGGCTCCACCTGCTCGCGAGCCGTTGGTGATTGTTGATGATCGGCCCTTATCTCAGGCTGGTTCTTCTAGACTGCCCACGACTTGGTGGGACGATGAGCCGAGGTTGGTTATGCCTCCTTTATCTGAACTGTTTCCGTCCTAAGTGGATGGTGTGGTGTCATATGCATGCGCGGGCACCTACATTGGCATGGACCTGGATGCCCTGTCGTCGGAGGATCCCGACCATATGGTCAAGACATTTATCGAGAGAAGCATCAGGGTGAGTTCACTTCTTCGAAGTAATTCTCCTTTCTTGTTTTTCAAACCTTATGAATTTTCATGATGCTGGGTGTTCTTCTCTTGTAGGATGCAACTTTAGGGATAATGATCCATCGAGTCGTCGCGGAACGGACAAGGCAGATGAAGGAGGCTCTTCGACTACTACCTCTTGGAAGAAGAAGGTCGAGGCAGTTGAGAAGTTTTTGGCGCCGGCTAAGTTTGAATCTAAGGTCGTCCATTCCAACCTCGAGGTTGCACAGGTTGAGGTTAAAACTGTCCAAGAGGCTCTGTCCTCGAGGTTGCACAGGTTGAGGTTAAAACTGTCCAAGAGGCTCTGTCTCAAGCCGAGGCAAAGCTGCAATCTACGGAGAACAAGGCTGAGTCGGTGGAGATTTCCCTGAAGGTGGTCAAGGAGGAGAAGATGAGGCTGGCGACCCTCCTGAAGGAAGCCCAAACCGAGATCACTAAAATGAAGGACGTTCAAGAGAACGTTTATACTTAACGGCTTCCAGGATTGACGGGCTCTAGTCAAGAAACACTTTCCCAGTTTGGGCCTTAGCCCTCTTGACGACGACTACGACAATGATCCTACTGAGGGTGAAGGAGCTAATGTCGGAGAGTCGTGTACGGGCGTGGCTGAGGATGGGGACCAGGGCAGAGTCTCTTGACTTTTTGCTTCTCCTTTTCCTTCTTGCTCCTACTCGGCCCTTCGGACCTTTAAATTTTTTTATTTTTAAGATACTTAGCCCATATGGGATTATAAAACTATTGGTATGCCCCCTTCTATTGGGGATTCATATATATTTTGGATGATGATGCCCCTTTCGGGGTTTTATTATTTTTCCTTAGGGTTTGTATATTGCCAATCACTTGTGCATTGTATTTTCATGCTTTTATGCCTGCGTTATAGCCTGTACACTCTAGTAGCTGGTTGGTCTTGGGAGTGTAAATTGTGATTACCAAGGTATATTACTTTGGTTTTCCCCCCTCTTAGAGAGTGTTTTCGGGTGGCCCTATGGGCTCAGGCACTCCGACCCACACTCTAATAAGTCGGTGTGTGTGCTTGTGGGTCCTTGACCTCTGGTCCAACCTTCTTGGCCGACCTTGAGTTAGGTGTTAAGGCCTATTTTTATGGCCTTTTAGGCTTATGTGTGCTGGCTAAACCGAGTTAGTGCACTTGTTGCATCGTAAAATGTAAGTGGTGAAACACATTGGGCTTTTATTGGTGTTGAAAGCAACTTATTACATGCACTTGTTCTGATAGTAGATTTATGAACCTTCACGTGTTTGACGTTCCATGGGTGAGGTAGAGGTCTTCCTTCCATGTCCTCTAACCAGTATGTGCCTGGCCGAGCTACCGAAGTCACCTTGTACGACCCTTCCCAGGTTGGAGCCAGGGAGCCCAAACCTTTTTCTTTTGTCGCTTCGGAAACCGTCCATAGAACGAAGTCTCTGATCCTAAGAATTGTAGTGTCGAGCTACCATTGCCGGTATACAACGACTTTGACCCGGGCACTTTCTCTGATTTCGTCGAGTAGGTCAAGACTTAACAGCATCTTTCTCTCATTGTCCTTGGGTTTGAAGAGCTTCATCCGGTAGGTTAGCATTTTGATCTCCACCAAGACAACTGCCTCGACTCCAAAGGCTAATGAGAATGGGGTTTCTCCAGTAGTTGACCTGACTATCGTTCTGTAGGCCCAGAGAATATGGGGAAGCTCGTCAACCCACGCATCCTTACACTGGCCTAGTTTTATCTTCAGATGTCCTTTGATGATCTTGTTTACGGCTTCTACTTGGCCGTTTGCTTGGGAATGATGGGGCGAGGAGAAGGCATGTCGGATGTCGAGCTTCTCGTAAATTTCTCTAAAATGGGCATTGTTGAACTACTTTGCATTATCCGTCATGATAGTCTGGGGGACCTTAAATCTACATATAATTGACCTCCAGATGAAGTCGGTGGTCCTCTTCTCCTTGATCTTGGACAATGGCTCCACTTCTGCCCACTTCATAAGTTAATCGATAACGACAATGACATACTTAGCCTGTCCTTTCCCTTTAGGCAGAGGTCATATGATGTCCAACCCCCATTGGGCGAATGGCCATGGACTAGTCATGGGGGTGAGCTCTTCTGGCGGTTGCCGAGGCACTAGAGAAAATTGTTAACACTTGTCACACTTCTTGACGATCTCGTATGTGTCTTTTTATATTGTCAGCCAATAGTTTTGTAATGCCCCCAAAATTCGACACTCGAGTATACAACTCAAATCTCGAAATCAAGAGTGTTATGTAAATAATGAATGAATCATTCACAATCACAACTGATATTTTTCTTTTCCATTCACATGGTACCAAATATATAGAATCAAAATAAACCAAACTTTGAAAATTAAACTATTAATTAATGGGTCTACGAAATTGTTCTAACTGTCTAAACTAATGGCCATCTAATGGGCCTTATTACATCAATACTTTCAAACTAAAAATCAAAAAATTAATTCTAAAAAATCTTCTACAGTATTCCCTCATCTGGAACCGCTTCCTCGAAGTCTTCTAAATCATCATCTGTCACTACGGTTAATCGCATAACACCGCGTCAACTATAAAAGCCGGTGAGTAATCTCGTATAGTTTAACACAAGTAATTCAATATAGAAAATCGCGTAACCATTAAAATACAAACAATTACAAATCCAATGATAATTTCGCCAACCAAAACCTTTTAAATATGCACGTGATGCATGATATACAAGTATAACTCAACAATCTCAGTACTGTTATCAGTCGAACATCCAGTTGGTTAACACTATCATCCTGGAACATCGGTTCCTAGCAGCATAGCCAACTCAGATCACGAATTGTCCCACACCTCCGCCTGGCTTGCATAGTTGGTCTGTTACACACACTTGGGTGCTCACCCAACTGGCCTCGATCAACAGAGCCTCCACTTGGCCTGCGTAGCTGGTCTGTTGCACACACTTGGGTGCTCACCCAACCGGCCTCGATCAATGGGGCAACGGTTTATTGCAACACTTACGTGTGCTCAACCTAAACTAACTCAAGTAATCAACCACATACTGGAGTCCTCAATGGAATGCCTGATTCGATTCAATACCTTAAACCCTTTCCAAAAAAGCCCAAAATCAACCAACACATATACCACCCGATTCGGTTACCAAAGTCACATGAAATCTCAATGCATCACTCATAGAAAATTTTAAAAATCAACGATGTAATTAAAGCATTGCAAACTAAATCCAAACCTTCTCATAAGCTGAAAATTTAAAATAAATAATTAAATAAAACCAACTAAAATATACATGACGTAAACAATACGATGATTAACTCACAATTTCTTTTCTTCTTCTCTCTTTCTTTCTTTCTTTTTCCTTCCTTCTTCCTTCTTGTTCTTCTCTCTACTTCTTCTTTGGATTAGAACTCAGCAGTAGCAGCAGGAGGTGAAGCGGCAGCACACGCGGAGTCTTCTCTCTCTACCACGATCTCTCTCTCTCTCTCTCTTTCTCTCTCTCTAACTAGTACACGGCCCTGCATAAGGGAGAGTCTTTATAAAGAAGGGTCGGAATTCCATCTGAAAGGGAATGGACGGTCTGGATTGACGTTATATAGCAAGGAATTCGGATGACGTTCACGGCGGATTTCACGAACTCACATTCGAGTTAAACAAGGAAACTTCTTTCTGGGAATTATAGGACAATAAGGATCGTTGGAGACCTAGATGGGGTCAACATGAAGGTCTGGAAGCAGTCTGGTCCATCCATGGACGTTAGATCCACCGATCTTGGGATCTTTATTATTGGGCAGTGATTTGCAGAATCTTCGTCACTCGGCTGATGGGAGAGAAATTTGAGAGGAGTGTCAGCGTTGGGGAGATAAAATTGATGAACGGCTTGGATTTTGCACTGGGGTCCACCTGATGGACGACGTGGGAGGTTTGGACGGATAATACTCCACGTTGTTGCAGCCGCGGGCGAGGAAGACAATCCGTCTTCCTTAACGTACGGTCAACATACGTTTGACCAAGCGCCATATGTGCACGTAGTGCACATGGGTCTCACTTATGGCCTGATTTCTGATTAGGGCATTTGTAGGATGATCGGACGGCTAAAATTTGACGTGTACGGCTAAAATGTGCCCATAAGTTGTTATATGAAGTTTTGCATGAAACTGATTGTAAAGAACTAGCATACTTAAAATCATCAGTTTAACTTAAGTTAATTAATGGCAATTTCGTAATTATTGTAAATTCGGAAGTTTTGTGAAATCCGACACTTTTATGCTGTTCTAGGGTTCATTTTGAGCAACTTTAATAAAGGGATCCTATACTAATTCTTTTTAGATTATTTATTATTAATTTATTAATACTATAAGTTACGTAAATAAAAAATATCAATTAAATTATAATTAATTTATTCCAAAAATCTGGGTCATTACAAGTTTCCCTATCAAATTACTTTGTGAGCTAGGGCTTTTTTGCCGAGGTGGTTGCAGCACACACCTTGATGGACTTCTCTGAGGATGTATTCGGCTTCCTCTTGATGCAAACACTTTAGATAAGGAAGGGAGAAGCCAGTTTTGTACAGTGCATCCCCAATCATAGTGTACCTTGCCGAACGATATCAGATCCGTCTTGCCTCACGCTTGTCTTCAGGCAACTCGCCCTGCTTTAGAAAATGGATGATCGAATCCATCTAGCTCAGCTTAGCATTGACGAGCAATGATTCCTTTGCTTCTTCTCGGGTGATGCTTCGTTCCGGTAGGAACTCAATTTGGATCGTTCGAGTAATTTCATCATCAACTACTGATGTGAGCTTGCCTAGTGAGTTCGCATTGGCATTTTCTGACCTAGGAACTTGGACGATCTCAAAATGTTCGAACTGTTTGAGTAAGTCCTGATCTCTCTCAAAGTAGGCAATCATCCTCTTGCCTTTTGCCTGATACCTCGCGGTGACCTAGCCAACCATGATCTGTGAATCACTATGTATCTTCACTCTTCGGACTTCTAGAACTGCTGCCAAGTGCAGCCCTGCTAGGAGGGACTTGTACTCGGCCTCATTCTTAGAAGCTCGAAAGCTAAACCTGAGGGCACACTCTGCTTTTATCCCCTCCGGCGAGGTGAGGATCAACCCTGCTCCACTGTCCCGGGCATTGGATGACCCGTCAACATGAAGGGACCATGTTGGCCCTGATGAACCTTCTTTTTCCTTAGAGCGTCTTCGTCACATCGGCAAATTCGATAATGAAATCGGCCACAGCCTGGTCTTTAATTGCAGTGCGTGGGAGAAATTGAATGTCAAATTCACAGAGCTTCATGGCCCACTTTGTGAGGCGACCTGATGTCTCTGGCTTCTGGAGAACTTGCCATAGAGGTTGGTTTGTCAGAATAGCAAGGGGATGAGCCTGGAAGTACGGCCTCATGCGTCTAGTCGAGGTGACTAGGGCCAAAGCCAACTTCTCGATGTCAGGGTATCTGACCTCGGCATGTAGCAAGGCTTTGCTGATGTAGTACGTACACGAGTCGCTAAACACCTTCATCATTTATGATCAGCGCCAAGCTCGCAACGGACGCTGAGACAGTGAGATAGAGTAGCAATTCTTCACCTTGGACATGTTTTGACAACTGTTGTAGCTCATATATTGCACATATATACCCTTAATCAGTATGATTTTAGTTAGTTTTTATGGTCATAATCAGGGTTTTAGACTGATATTGCATGAACTCAAAGATTTGAATGAATACATGCTTTTTTGCTTAAAAGTGGTTATTTTATAAATTTTCAGGAAGCATGAATCGAGCGAGGACACAATCAGAGTGTCAAGGACAACTTAAAATGTGTACAGGAGTCCCCAGAGTCTAAGAGTTGAGAGAAGAAGTGGAAGAAACGGAGAAAAATGCGTCGAGTGGTAAATTGCTAAGTTTGGAAGTACAAGAAGACATATAGGCTGCCATAGTTACAACCAGAGATCAAGGAATATTTTGTACGGCTAAAATATGGTGCTGAAGATGCTGGACGAGTTAGATTGGATCAGGAAAGCACATTGGACCACGGTGCAGTTTGAGTGGTAACACGGAACAGAATGCCACTCGGAAAAATTGACTTTTATTACAGTGTCCTATTTGCGTAGATTTTCACACAATATATAGAGCACGTAGAATAACCCCTGCCCGTGAAATTTCATCTTAATTCGAATCCGAGGTCCGTGGAGAGAGAAATTACATAAACAATGCCAGGACGTAATTGGCAATTTCAAATATGTGCTAAGGGATTCATGTTGACGTCATCACCCATGCACGTGAAAATCTGCATGATTTTGAGGTTGTGTACACAATGTACACAGGTCCCATATCGAAGGATCTGAACCGTCTGCCTTGACGGGGACGCAATGAGTCTTAGGTGGGCCAAAAAGAAGGAAAAAAAACTACAGACATTTGGACACTTTCTGGAATCTTTGATAGTTTGTTACACAAGACAACGGCCCGTTAGCGTTATTTGGGATGCTGAACAAGCTGGAAGGCTCAGATAGAGTAAAAGGGAGCCACAATTTGAAGAGAAGAAGAAATTTTCTTTCTTATCATATTTCTAAAAAAAAAAAGAGAGGAAAAAAAAAAACGGCAATTGCCAGTTACACGTGCGTTACTCGGACTCAGTGCAATGGTGTGGTTTGGTCCACGTGAGTTTCAGATCTACATCAATTGTGGTTGTATGCCATAAAAGGATGTGGGGAAGTGTATGGACGGTGCAGATTCAACACCGACGTCAAGGTGGGCCTCGTGACACTTGGTGCATGGGAACACACAAAAGCCGGACGTCTCTCTCTCCTCTTATAAAGCAAAGCCGGACGTCTCTCTCTCTCGGTTGATCTGTTCTCTCTCTCTCTCTCTCTCTCTCCTTCTTTCTCTCTTCTTTCTCTGTTTCTTTTTCTTTTTAGATTTTTTTCCTGTTTGCAAAGCAATTGTGGGATCCAACCCTTGTGATTGTGGATACTTTTGGACAGCAACATGTGGACGGTTTGTTAGTCATTGTTTGAGATATTTTGAATTTAATTACGAGTTCTTTTGTCAGAGCTTCGAAATTCAAAATGCAATATTATTTTTATTTCCTTTTATTTTATTCAATTATGTGTTTTCAATTCCCCTAGCCAAGGCTAGAGGGGAAGCATGTAGTTACATGGATGGTTGAGATGTGGTTGAATGGTTTGATTTAACGATTATGAGATGATTTACATGATGAATAGATAAATGGTGTGGTGTTTATTTTTCTATCTTATGTGTGTATGAGATATGCAACATTGAAGTTCGGTAATGCTAATTCAATGTTGTAGATCTAATCATATGTATAGATGTGATTATAAATCCATACTAGTCTATAGTTAGAACCATGATTTGTAGATGAGCCTTTAATTCATTCTCTCATGGATTTTGGATACTTAGGGCCCAATTTACGATTCAGATGTATAGAATGCTTCATTCTCATGTAAGTTCTCTAATTTATGTGGATAAATGGTTATGAATTTTCATGTGTTTTGATTGTAATAGTTTAAAGGGTATTGAGTCCTCTAGCTGTTTATCTTTGGATCTTCCAAGATCCAAAACCATGGCACTTAAGTGACCGTGATATGGTATGATTGTCTAAGAATCAACACATGTATGGTTCATATTCCAAGAATGTTAGTGGAACATCCATATCTTAACTATGTATAAATTCAACATATGAATCCTTATGCCTTTGTTTGCTTTATCATCTAAGTTTTCATCTCATTTAGAATAATATTTCCTAAATTTCTTTTTTTTACCTAGTTAAATATGCCCTAACTTTCTTTAGTCCTGTCCCTAAGGATCGACCTTGGACTCCCATCTTCTACATTACATCGTACCCTCATGTTGGTGGAGGACAAGTAAAACACAAGTCAACAATAGCGGTGGGGACCCAAGGTAGGCCTTCAACTGCTGGAAGGCTTGCTCACACTCATCAGTCCATATCGATTTCTGTCCTCCCCTTAGTTGCTTAAAGAAGGGGAGGCATTTATCAGCTGCTCTGGAGACAAACCTGTTTAGGGCAGCGACTCACCCCATGAGGCGCTGAATCTCCTTAATATTGTTGGGCGAGCTCATCTCAATAAGAGCACGAATCTTTTCTGAGTTTTCCTTAATTTCGCATTGATGCACGATGAAGTCGAGGAACTTTTCGAGCTGACGCTGAAGGTGCACTTGTTCGGGTTTAACTTCATCTGGTACCTTCTCAGGACGTTGAATGTTTCAAAGAGGTTGGCCACATGATCCACAAGTCAAATGCTCTTGAAAAGCATGTCATCGACGTAAACTTTAATTGTTCAACCTATTTGCTAGGCAAACATCTTGTTGACAACCCTCTGGTAGGTCGCCCTCACATTTTTCAGGCTAAAAGGCATTACCTTGTAGTAGTAGAGATCTCGATCTGTGATGAATGTTGTCTTCTACTTGTCGGGATGATGCATTCGGATCTGATTGTATCCAGAGTACGCATCCATAGATCTAAGGAAGTGGGAAACTGTCCTTCGGACAGACCTTATTGAGGTCGGTGTAGTCCACACAGACCCTCCATTTTTCGTTTGCTTTTTTTACTAGCACAACATTGCTTAGCCAATTTCAGTAATAGACTTCTTTGATGAAGCCTGCCTAGAGCAGCTTGTCGACCTCTTCATTGATGGTTGTATACTGTTCTGTGTTGAAATGCCTTCTTTTCTTCCAAACTAGCTTGTGAACTAGGTCCACGTTTTACTTTATGGTCTATGCCGGGCATGTCCTGGTTGGTCCAAGAAAACACGTCGGCATACTCCTTTAACAGGCTGGCAAGCTCTTGATGGAGTTCAGGATGAAGCTAGGACCTGATTTGCATTGTCTTTGTTGGGTCGGTATCATCAACTGGTACTGCAACTAGGGCTTTGGTTGGTGAACCTCTCTCCACGATCTCATTTCTAGGGTCCAGAGAAGTGTCTTGCACGATGGGGGATACTTGGCTCTTACCTTCGAGGGCTAGCGTGTACAATCAATGGGCTTCCTCCTGGTCGCCCTTAAGAGTTCCTACCCCTCCTTCGACTGGGAACTTCATCGTCAAGTGGTAGATGGAGATCACTGCCTTCAAAGCTCTCATGGAGGGTCGACCCAGAATCACATTATAGATCGACAAAGAATCGACGACTAAGAAGTTGACCATTAGGAGAACCGTGTGTGGCGCCTCCCCGACAGTAACTGGAAAAGTGATCTTCCCCTTCGGCATAATGCTTTCTCTAGTGAACCCAAACAAAAGGGTCTTCACTGGTTGGAGT
Source organism: Liriodendron chinense (assembly GCA_003013855.2). Classification (NCBI taxonomy): domain Eukaryota; kingdom Viridiplantae; phylum Streptophyta; class Magnoliopsida; order Magnoliales; family Magnoliaceae; genus Liriodendron; species Liriodendron chinense. Next base: position 2,241,670 of record PVNU02000310.1, read on the forward strand.
CTGGATCTGCTGATCTTAATCAGGTCAAAGGCTGACACATAGAGGATGTTGATCGAGCTTCTGGTGTCCACTAACATTCGAAACATCTTCTTGTTGGTGAGCACCATGGTCCCCACTAATTGATCGTCCTAGGGGTACATAACCCCCCTTTCATTTTCTTCGGTAAAGGTGATGGGGCACAAGTCGACCTTAGGCGCTTTACTTGGTCGGGTGACAAGATTGACCAAGAGCTCGTCTTCAGCAGTCCGTACCTTGCAAGCATATGCCTTACGAGCATTGTTGGAGTCACCCCTAGTGGGTCCGTAAAAAATTGTGCGAATCTCCCGGCTGGGTCGTGAGAAATTCGTATTGTTCATCTATTTCACCAATTCATGAACTAAAAAATAGGTAGATACATTACTTCCTATCGTGTGATCCACTTGAGTTTTCGATCTGCCCATGTCCTAACAGGATATGACAAAAGGGATAGAGGGTGGATTTCTCACCAATATTACGGTGAGCCTTACCTAGCTTCCCGTTGCTGCGAAAGCCTTTGATAGACAATTCATGGCATAGTAAGCAAGGAAGAGAATTACCTATGCCCTGCCACCAAGAAGTTTGCCAAAACTTTGTGAGGTCCATTGGTGTTGATTATAATTCTTTTTTGTCCATCATTTACACCAACTTATTTTAGGATAAAAACCAGGTAAAAAAATATTGAACTGAAGTGATTTTTTAAACCCAAACAAACCTTTACATTGAAAAATAATTTAAACATACAATAATTACAAGTAAAAATACTGCTCATCCTAATGGTTGTCATGAATGGTTAGAAAAGTACATTAAAAAGTAATTTGGGTAGAAACGTTGTCATAAAAGTCTCGGTTGTGCATGTGGATGATGTCATTTGTTGGATTTCTCCCTCTCGTTGAAACTCATTGAGTTTCCAAGAGAATGACTTGAATGGATCAAGTTAAACCTAGAATGGAGGTTCCAAGAGAATCACTCAGTTTAAGTCAGTGTTAGTTGTGTCAAGTTGACTGAGTGGCCGAGCTAACTCAACAAGTTTTAATGTAAGGCAAACTACTCAGCCACTAATTGATAAAGTGGTAAGATGATTTATGAAGGGAATGATTAGTTCTGTTTGGGCAATTTAATCAAACAAGAGGACACACATATGATCGAAGGCCTGTATTTGGTTTGTGTGTGTGATTAAGAAGTGGGGGCATGCCAAAGTTGTATTCGACTCAATGTTTGATTGAATGCTGGTGCCCCCTGTGCTAAGATGATTGAGTAAGACTGGATATAAAATTCAGTTGTTGTCTCAACCACCAGTTGAAACAACGATCAAATGATTTGCAAAAGAGTAGGAGTTAGTCCTTTCCGATGAATCCTTTTTACCTTCCGTTAAGGACTTTTCTTTCATTAATAATTACGACCGATATATTTCTTAAAAGAACAAAGATGGATAGATAAACGAAAATGGCTAAAACTATGTGAATTTTATTAATATGTGAATGAAGCTCATTACAATCGATAGTGTATCAAATAAACTAGAGAATAAAACAAAATAAGAGATAGATAAATACTTGATCTATCTGTATGAACATATGATAAAGGCGGATGGTCAGCAAGACATGATCAAAGAGTTCAATCTCTTAAGTAAGGATTTAGTTGATCGCAATCCAACAATGTGACGCCTCAGCCTTTTTGACTCAAGTATGAGATGTTCTTAGTCGTTATTAGGAGGATACTTTGGAGGTGGTGCACTGGCGCACGTGCCTGCTCGTTTCGCGAGTCGAGACCTAGGAATTCCAATAAACCCTAGCCATAGAAACCCTAAGTATGAGATGACTCAGTAAACCAGAGTGACCTGGGAACCCTAGGTGACCCTAAACCTGAAATCTTAGAACCTTAGTTGGCGCTTCGTTGAGCCAGCAATGATTGGCATCGACTAGTTAAACCCACCAGTGCTAACTGTGGAACCCAGGTTATGGGAAGCCCACCTCCTAGAACTTTATATGTAGCTGGCCTAACCTGTGCCCTAAACTCAACTAACCCAAACCGTAGACCTTGCTTAGCCTACCAAACCTATGCAGATCATCCCATAGAACACTCGAGCATGAGAAATCACTCTGGACCCTGCATTGAAACCCTAAGACACCCTTAAAAACCCAACTATAAAATCCCTTGAACCTTAGCATGACTAGACCCTGTAGTGAGTGAAATCTGGGCTCTATCGGTTTGACCCATTCATAATTGCTCCCAACTATATGAGTAGAATATGAAACCTGAGAATTTATTTTCCATCGGTCTGACTGACCTGAGTATTTGTCCCCACCAATTCGATCGAAATTCCAACCAGTCTGACTGACAGGTTGCATTCTTGTTATATTAAGTTACTTAACAACTCGTCCAACCGACCCTTGGGGATTATATAAGCCCTCCAACCTTTCGTTTCTCTATTTTTCCTTCCTAGCTATGAGAGAGAGAGAGAGAGAGAGAGAGGAAGGGGGGGAGAGGGAGGGAAGGAGAGGGTGAGCATGGAGCCCACCTCACCCGCCGGTTGTTGCCGCAAGGTCATTTCCCGCCAATCGTAGGCTATTTTGACCATCGAAGAGTGCAGATCTTTGAGTATAGGCCACGTGGAAGTCGATCCATCTTGGAAATTTGCCTTCCAACCTTTGGATGTGAGCCTTCTCTTTCATTTCAATCTAAGCGCTATTTATTGTCTGAGGTGTCCCGTCAAATCCTTCGGTTTTTTGAGATCCTAACCCCTGGGTTTGTGCATGTTAGATTTAGGGCATCTCGATGTCCATAATTCTGCCTAGCCATTTACATGCATTGTGTGAGGCCATAGTAGCACTGGATTGTCAAGCTCGGGCCCGAGATTGGGGGCCACATCGCCATAGTTAAGCTACTGAGCTAATCAAGTAGAAGGACTATCTTAATAGTTTTAATTGAGGTTAATCTTAATTATAACTACAGGCTATGATGTCAAGGTTAGGTTTTCTCCAATTTTCCTTGGCTTGTCGGCCGTAAGACCTGCTAACACGATGAGGTGCTCATAGCTTAGAAACCATATCAGTAATCAAGTGAAGATCTACCCTTCAAGATTTCCCAACATCATAACTTGTGATCTGTTTAGTAATTACATGTATAGTTATTCATCCTCGTAAATCATATTGTGTTGATGGTGTGCGTAGAATCTTATGTAGGTTACATGAATGATGCTAACATGCTAGAATATTAAATGTATTTTGTGTTTTTCATGTATAGACTACTTGGATGCTAAAATTGTTGCCTTGTGCTTGTTGAGTAAACTTATCCATCATCTAATAGAATTTCCCGCACAAGTAAGCTATTGCATCATAAATTATCCTAATAAATGAGTAAGTTTTGATTGCGAATCGTAGAAATCATGCCTTAGGCTCATGGCTCGACCTTGGAAAGTAAAATGAGCCTTCCGATGGGTTCTATTTTATAATTGGGCCATTTTATAGCTTTCTCAAAGGAGAACCTCTCTTCTGGGTTAGTGCATGTCCGTAATTAGACTTCTAGCTAGGGAAGATTGATATATATGGAAAATGTACTTGGTAACGACAGTTAGGAAGGGCCACTGGTCTAAGAGACAGCTGTGAATTAGACCATCATAGGTGAACTCATTGGTGATAGCCATAAGGGTAATGGGCGATTGTGGATAGACTCTAGTGACTTCGGTTGTTAATTGTAATTAAGGTTAGCATCGGTTGAAAATGTGTCCCGAGCATGAAGATTTTACTGGGTGCCCTAACAGTATGGGTGTACTTATATATATTTTACTAGCTAGTTAGCTCACTATGGGTGTCACATGTTGGTTAGACATGCATCTCTAACTTGGATTTAGCATGGATTGATTTGCCATTAGAACAAGTCCCCTCAATTGTAGATGCACATCCAGATCATGAAGATTTTAAAGGGTGCCTAACAATATAGGTGTACTTATATGTATTTTATCGGCTAGTTAATTCATTGTGGGTGTTGCATGCCACGGATCGTGCCTCCATAACTTGTATAATTAAGTAGGCTAAATTGTTGTGAATTCATTGTTTGTGTATAGATGAGTCTGATCAAAGATATGCACCTGAGACATGAGGACTACTCCAAGTGCTTAATCAGATGAGTTATACTTTTATGTATTTTACCAGCTGACTAACTCACTATGAGTGTCCCTTTTCTATTGAGGACTTTACCAGGTGATAATAGTACGGGCATGCTTTCTCATATTTTTATCAATTTGTTAGCCACAAAGGGTTGTTCACATGCCAAATCGATTCTCATCCTTTATCTAGGAGCCTAGTCCATGAGTTATACATTGATTGGAATTTTATGGTTGCAAGTGCTTGTTGTGTTGCCTTGTTTCCATCCCTTACTTGTGTGTATTAATAACGTTTATGATTTGCATGTGTGCATGTTATTCTTTTATGACTCCATACTTGGTTATCATGGGGGGGGGGGGGGGGGGGGGGGGGGGGGGGGGGGTATTCTTCACTATTTAGGCCTCTGATGCCTTCCATTTGACATATATATAGGTGGCTTAGGAGTAGGTCTGGGCGTTAGGGGAGTGCAACAGAGAGGGAGAGTGTAGGGCTGCTTTGAGAGCCGTGAAGTTCTCTTCTTTTATTTCTTTTTTCTTTTTATCTAACCTTGTACTCCCTTTCATTTTGGACACTGTGATGTATATCCCCGTATATGGGAATTGACTATTTAAACTCTTTTGGATAATGATTGCACTACTTCTTGTTTTGGTTATATCTATACACACGTTTTGTTTATCATTGTGTCTTTCATCGTAACTCTGATTGTGGATGTTGAACTAATGTTAACCATGCCGTGTACACATGTGGGAAACTTATCCCATGTGTGGCTTGTAACTATCTTAACGTCGTCGAACTAGGCCCTTGGGTTAGTATATTCAAGAGCACGGGTTCGGGGCATTACAGAGGTGCTATCAGAGCGGAGTATTGAGATAGCCAGGGCCTTAAGAGCGGGGTTATACAATCACAGTGACTTAGTGTCGGAGTGGGATGAGTAGATAATTAATTGGGAAAGGATTTTCCCTAGGGATAAGGGAGCCTCTTTTGTTAAATAAGGTAGCCTTTTAACCCCTTTCTGTGAGGCGCTAGGTTAGATAGGGTAGCCTTCTAGCTCCTTTTTGTTATGTGTTAGGCTAGTCGCTTGGGTATAGGAATGATAGAGTCATAGAGAACCCCTCTCAATTCTTGTGACCAAGTATCTACTAGCTCTTAAATGCTTAAGTCGACTTATTCCTTCAGAAATTTGTGAGGTAGGGACCTGAGCCCAATAAATATGATGTGCAAAATTATACTGAGCAAAGTTTCTATGGTTTGTTCCTACCCTTCCTCCTAGAGGAATGCCAGTAGACTCATTGCCCTGATTAGACAGAAGACCAGACTCTATCAAGATTAAGGACTGGTGTGGTGAACTCTCTGTTTCGGCCAGATAGGGAATCATTGCATGGATGCGAACATATTATAACCATTCGTTGTAAGAGCTGAAACCCATGAGATGGGAGAGGATGCCCGCCGTAGAAGGTAGATTGCTCAATGAGTTGGGATCTCTTAGTAACTAGGCTAGCTGATAGGCCTTTAGAGCTTGGTAGGATGGCTAGAGTTGGCGTCTATCTTGGGTCTCCCGAGCTTAAGTTCATGTCTTCGAATTTGCACTTTACTGTCAAGTTCCTGGCCTCTAGGGTAGAAACCTTAGGGATACGCAGATTACACACCTTAACCTTTGGATCGGATTGAATAGGACAAATTTTAGGCCTCTGTTGGTCCGATCGATTTTGTTATCGGTCCAAACGGTTTGAGGAACCCGAAACCTAGCCAGTTAAGTGTTATGTCAGTCTGATCGATCTACTCGATGGTCCGACCAATAGCGTGCATATTAGGTTTAAAACTGCCCAAACCCAATTTCATTTCTCAATTCTTTCCCTCTTTTCTTTTCTCCTATAATTGGTCCCACCCCCTTTTTCTTTACTTTCTTCCTCCTGTTTCTCTTGGATTCCCTTTGTAATTATGGTTTCATTTTTTGATTCTCCTCTTAGAACGTCAACTCTCACACAAAGGTATTGTGCATCCTTTTTCTCAATTTTCTCTTACCCTTCTTTCTCTTCGCTTCTTCTTATAGCTCGTAAGCGTCCCTCGAGTGTGGAGGAGCGTTATATAAAGGCTCGATATAATGTAAGGTCGCCATCCTCCTCTCGGGGCAGATTCTGCATCGGCCCATTGGCCCCTGACTACCGTCGGGTGCGAAGCTTCTCATCAATTACCATTACCATGGATCGTGGAGTAGCCTTCTCATATCGGGAAGTGAAGGCGATGGCTGATTGATACAAAATCAAAATCTTGTATTTGACATCATATTATGCCCAAGCTAATGAGAAGGCCGAAGTAAGTAATAAGATCATTCAAAATATCTTGACAAAGATGGTCGATGACAACCCTCGGGAGTGACACAAAAACTATCAGAGGCATTGTGGGTGATAGTGCACTTTTCTGTGGCACACTAGTTGTTTAGCTCTGAATTGTGCATATTCTAACCCCAATTCATCATACACTATGCATTTTATAATAAAAAGACCTCTTTAGCATGTATTGAAGATAAGTGGAATATGAGCCAAGAGGTGAAGGAAAGAAGCAAGGAAGAAAGGAGAGAAAGAAAGAAGAAACTATAAATTTACAGTTTGAGGACTAGTCGTCTGACTGGTCATCCAATGCCAAGGACCGGTCGGTTGACCGGTCGATTTTCACTAAGGAGCTACTATGCTCGCTGGACTAAAAAGGGACATTTCAGACTGGTCTCTCTGACCGGTTGTTGAGAGCAAAGATCGATTGTCTGACTGGTCTGAAAATTAAAAGTGGAAGACTGATTTTCAAAAACCTTGTTAGACAAAAAATTATGATTTACAACCGGTCGCCTAACCGGTCGGCCAAAAGATCCAGAGTTCAAAAATCAGTTTTGACTGTTGCTGTCCAAGCACCGATCGGTCACCCGACCAGTCGGCCACCACCCAGACTGCGTAACTCATGTGAATTCGCAAATATTCCAAGGCGGTGGTGCGATTTTTGGTAAAAGGACACCTTTACAGTCTTCCCAACTCATCCTAGAAGAGTTCTAAAGTTGTTGGAGGTGGAGATGATCGAAGTGGAGAGTCTATAACTCCTCCGACCTAGGGTTTTTCTAGTTCTTCTATGTTTTTAGTAATTTTTCTTTTGTTTTCTAGTTCGATCATACATATGGTTGGCTAAACCTCTTAGATAGGGCTAAGAGGTGAAGCTTATAGTTATATTTGATGCTTAATTCGTTCATGCAAGTACTCTAAGCTTTGATTTTGGATTTTCAAGTTCGAGTTTGAATATAAGTTAATATTTTTAAACAATTTTGAGCGCATGTGTACTCCGGACACATGTTGCTTATAAGTTTCTGAGAATTGTTATTATGGTTTGATGAGATTTGAATAGTAGTAACCTTGGAGCATGCCATTACCTCTTGGTATGACTGTTACTTAGAAGGCTATAAGTTCATCTTCTCCGTGCTTCATTAGAACTAGAAGTTTTGATTTTCAGATTGAGTTTGGACTTCTATATGTTTGAACGCAATATCTTCCGATTGGATGAGAGATATGACTTCAATTCCAATTGTGTGTGCACTTGATGAATGGATTAACATTGATCTACTATAAGTGGATCCTCGGCACTCTAGTTCTCTTTTATTCTCAAATTTCCTCATATTTGCTTTTCTGTTCAACTTAATTTTAGATTTCTGAATTTCTTCTTGAAACTTCTTATTCCAAGTTATTAGAAGAGTTAGAATTTAATTTATTAGTGATCCTTGAGGATAATCTGGTCTCATGATTGATTATTACTACATCGCAACCTTACACTTAGGGTTGGCGAATAAGTTTTTGGCACCGTTGCCTGGGATTTAGTAGGCTAAACGGTTCTAGGTGTTCTAGTAGCTATATAGTAGTTCTTAATTAGGTAAGATTTCCACCTTTTCTAGAATTAGGTCTTTGTGATTTTTCTAGAACTAACATTTTCTTATTTTGTTTTGTAGGAATTTCATCTAGTTCAAGCACTTTGGTAACATCTTTGTAACTTAGACTCTCTCTAACATAGTTTTACAGATTTCTTTAGTTTCAGATTTTTATTTTTTTTAGGATTTACGTTTTAGTTTAGGATTAAGCTTTGTGTGGTATATGTCCCATTGGGAACATGACCACACAAATCGTCTCCAAACAGAAGGAGGTTTTAGTTGAAGGCCTCTCGGTTAAAAAATGAGTGAGAAAATATCTTGAAAGTGATAAAAGTTCGGAAAGCATGGTTGAAACACCTGTTCGGAATCCTCCTCCTCCCACTCTGACCACAAATACAAATTAAAATTAAGTAGAAGTAAGAGACGATGAGGTGCACAATGCTCCTCCAATGAGAGCTTTACGTGATTATTTACAACCGACTAGGGTCACTACGCCCTCTTGCATGGTTTTCCCCCATAATACCGGAACGATTGATTTTAAATCGGGGGTGATTCAACTTCTACATAAGTTCCATGGGCTAAACTCCAAGAGCCCATACTTACATCTAAAGAAATTTGATGAGGTAGTAGCCACTTTGCAATATGATAATGTGACTGAGGATGTGATAAAACTAAAGTTATTTTCTTTCTCTTTGGAAGAAAGAGAAAAAACTTGGTTTCACTCTCTAAGACTGAGGTTGATAGGGACATGAAATGAGATGACTTGGGAGTTCTTAAAAAAGTTCTTTCCGGCTCATAAAACGAATATCCTTTGACGAGCCATTAAGAATTTTTTAGTTAAAGAGGGTGAAACTTTCTTCCAAAGTTGGGAGAGATATAAGGACCTCCTACTTGCTTGTCCATATCATGGCTACGAAATTTGGCGAATCATAATCTTCTTTTATGAAGGGTTGAACTCAAATATGCGTCAATTCATAGAGATGATGTGTAATGATGATTTCATGAGCAAAGACCCCGAAGATGGATGGAGTTACTTGGATATGTTGGCTGAGAATGCCCAATCTTGGTATACCTCAAATAAATTTAGTAACATCAAGCCTCCTCAACAAAGAGAGAAGGGGGGAAATTTGCATCCTTAGAGAGTAAGAAGATGTGAATGCAAAGATTGCTAGCCTCATAAGGAAGATAAAGGCCATGGAACTTAGAAAGGGAGAATCGACAAAATCCAGTGAATCCATTGAGAACGTGTGTGGGATTTGCCGTCAATGTGCACTCTACTCAGGATTGCCCCACAATTCCTGTGTTTCAAGAGGTGTTACAAGAGTAAGCAAATGCCATGTACGTGTATCAACTGCCCTTTAATGGACCGATGGGTAACACGTATAATTCAAATTGGAGGAACCATCAAAATTTCAGTTGGAGGAATGGTCCTACGGCCAATCCCATTAACTCACAAAAAGGGCCACAAATACTAAATGTTGTACTAAACATGGACCCACCTCAAATCATTATGGAGGATACCTTAAAGGCGTTTATGCAAGGGTAAACACAAATAAACCAATCGAATAAGCAAATGTTCCAAGAGCTAAAGGTTTCGGTTGAAGAGATTAAGGGATGCTTAAATGTCAGGGAAGGGACCTTTCCGGCCCAACCTCAGCCGAATCCAAAATAAACATATGAAGTGAGCGCTTCTAATCTCTCCAACCAACATGTGGAGCAAGGAAAATCCATCACCGCTCTTAGAATTGAAAAGTAAATTGATAAATCTATTCCGACGAAGGCTGACAAGCCTGATGATCCGGTAATTACTGAGAATGATGATGGACCTAGCTCAGCCCCACAAGAAAAGGAATGTGAATACAAGCCCGTAGCACCATTCCTTTCGAGATTGGTATCTCCCAAACCTCTTCCAAACTCTCACGACATTCTAAAGGTTTTCAAACAAGTTAAGATCAACATTCCTCTGCTAGGTGCTATTAAAAACATTCCCTCCTATGCCAAGTTTCTAAAGGATCTATACATAACCAAAAGGAAATATAATGTGCAACAAAAGGCCTTTTTAAATGAGTAAGTGCCATTCTCACTCAAAAGACCCCCTAAATATAAAGATCCCGTTAGTCTCACAATCTCATGCATCATAGGTGACTACCGGATTGAACGTGCATTGTTAGATTTGGGGGTAAGCGTAAATCTGATCCCATACTCAGTATATGAGCAATTAAGTTTTGGTGAAGTAAGACCCACCAAAACCACGTTGTAACTTACTGATGGATCCATCCGTGTACCAAGATGGATAATTGAGGATGTCTTGGTCCAAGTCAATAAATTCTACTACCCTGTAGACTTTATCGTCTTCCCACGCAACTGGTTATGGACACGAGCACTCAAATACCAGTGATTTTGGGCAGACCATTCTTGGCTACATCAAACGCAATTATCAATTTCTTGAATGGAGTGATGTAGTTATCTTTTGGGAACATGACACTAGAGGTGAATGTGTTCCACATGTGCAAAAGGCAAATGAATGAGAAAGATGATGAGCTCTTCGAGGTAAACATGCTTAATCCTTTGAAGTTGAGGAGCTCCTTCAACTTAAACCTCCTGAAACTTTGGAGACATGCTTAACACATTTTGATGATTCCAATGATCCCATCTTATGTGAAATTGTGCAAGCATCGAGTAATGAGAAGCCGATAGTTGATACTAGCCGGCGGAGGCCGCACTTCGAAAAATTGCCACCAACCACATCAAAGCATCTACCGTCTAATATCCAACCGCCAAAGCTTGTCCTAAAACCATTGCTATTCGAGCTAAAATATGCTTATTTAGGTCAAGATGAGACATTTTCGATTGTTATAGCTTCCCACTTAGGAAAAGATCAAGAGCTCAAGTTAATTGAGTTACTCAAAGAACATAGGGGAGCCATAGGATGGACCATAGCGGACCTTAAAGGGATTGACCCTTCGGTTTGTATTCACCGTATCCACCTCGAAGAAAATGCCAAGACTATTAGACAACTTTAAAGTCATTTAAATCTAAACATGATGGAGGTTGTCAAAGCCAATGTGCTCAAGCTAGTAGATGTGGGTATCATATACCCCATCTTGGATAGCTAATGGGTGAGTCCTACCTAAGTTATCCCTAAGAAGTCTGGTATCACCATCATAGAAAATGCTAACAATGAGCTTATACCTATGAGAGTTACCACTAGTTGGTGTATGTACATAGATTATCGGAAGCTAAACACAGTCACTAGGAAAGGCCACTTCTCTCTCCCATTCATGGATCAAATTTTAGAGAGGTTGTTGGGCATTCTTACTATTGCTTCCTTGATGGCTACTCCGGATACAACTAAATTGAGATTGCTCTGGAAATATACCTTTATATGTTTGTTCGGCACCTTCGCCTACCGGAAGATGCCATTCAGATTATTTAACGCACCCGCCACATTTCAATGATGCATGTTGAGTATATTCTCTAACATGGTGGGTCAGTTTCTTGAGGTTTTCATGGATGATTTCTCAGTTTTTGGATGTACATGTCTTGACCACTTGAGTTTGGTCTTGACCTGATGTGAGGAGAAAAATCGTGTGTTAAACTGGGAGAAGTGTTATTTTATGGTACAAAGATGAATAATTCTTGGACATATCATCTTGTCCAATGGAATAAATGTAGACTGGGCCAAAATCGATATTATTGTCAATCTACCACCACCCAAGAGCATATGCGATGTGCGGTTCTTTCTTGGGCACATCGATTTTTATAGGAGATTTATAAAGGATTTTAGCTAAATATCTAAGCCCTTATGTATTCTCCTCTAAAAGGACAACCAATTTAAGTGGAGTGCTAAATGTCAATCACCTTTTTCAAAGCTAAAGGACATGTTGACAACTGCATCCATCATGCAACCACCAGATTAGTCGCTTCCTTTTGAGTTGATGTGTGATGTGAGCGATTATGCCATTGGGGCGGTGTTAGGACAAAGGAAGGATAAGAAGGCCCATGTTATTTACTATGCGAGTAGGACTTTGAATCCCACCCAAGTCAATTACTCGACTACGGAGAAAGAGCTCTTGGCCATAGTTTTTGTCTTGGATAAATTCATCCCTTACTTAATAAGATCCAAGGTCATCATATATACGGATCATATGGCGCTGAAATACCTTCTTTCTAAGAAGGATGTTAAGCCTCTCTTGCTTAGATGGATCTTACTCCTTCAAGAATTTGACTTAAAAATTAAAGACAAGAAGGGAGTATAGAACGTGGTGGCGGATCATCTATCCCGCCTAGTTTTGCCCTACTCCATTAACGAGTCACCTATTGAGGACTTATTCCTTGATGAGCAACTTTTTGTTGCCACACATCCACCATGATACATTGATATAGCGAATTACCTTTCAACAGGTGTGATGCCGATTTATTGGACTGCGCAAGACAAACAAAAATTCTTAAGAAAGTACGCAGATTTTTCTGGGATGAACCATTATTGTTTAAATATTGCCCAGAACAAATAATTAGGAGGTGTCCCTGATGAGGAATAAAATTCTGTCATCTCTTTTTTTTATGCTTAAGCGTGTGGTGGTCACTTTTCTGCTAAGAAAACCATGGCAAAAATTCTGCAGTGTGGTTTTTATTGGCCTATTTTGTTTCGAGACACCCACAAGTTTTGTAATGCATGCGAGCGGTGTAAAAAACTAGGAGGATTGTCCCATAGGAATATGTTGTCTCTCAACCCAATCCAATACATAGAAGTATTTGATTGTTGGGGCATCGATTTCATGAGACCATTCCCCTCATCTTTTGGTTATGTCCACATATTGCTAGTGGTAGACTATGTGTCCAAGTGGGTAGAGGTGATGCCTTTTAGAACTAATGATCATCGCACAATTATACGATTCCTAAAAGAAAATATCGTGTCCAGATTCAAAACGCCTAGAGCCATTATAAGTGATGGTGGCTCTCACTTTTGCAATAAGCCTTTTGAAGCCTTAATGAAGAAATATGACATATCGCACAAAGTGAGCACTCCATACCACCCACAAACAAGTGAACAAGCTGAGATTTTCAATCGAGAAATTAAACATATTCTCGAGAAGATGGTGAGGCTGGATCACAAAGATTGGTCACCGAGATTAGTCGACGCACTTTGGGCTGACTTATAAGACCCCGATTGGAATGTCCCCCTATAAATTTGTCTATGGGAAGGCTTGCCACTTGCCCGTGGAACTTGAACACAAATCTTATTGGGCAATTCAGACATTGAACTTCAATGTTGATAAGGCTACCTTGCTTTGCAAACTTCAATTGAATGAGCTTGACGAGATCTGGAACGATGCTTATGAAAGTTTGCGGATATACAAGAGTAGCATGAAGGCCTTCCACGACAAACACATCTTCAGAAAATCCTTTCATCAAGGCCAAAAAGTACTCTTGTATAATTCGCGACTTTACCTTTTTTTCGGGTAAATTAAGATCTCGATGGACCAACCCATATATTGTCAAAGAAGTCTTCCCACATGGGGCCGTTGAGATAGAGAATGCGGCGAATGGTAATTGTTTTAAGGTGAACAGACAACGCATAAAATAATTTGTTGAGAAATTTGATTAAGAGGACATGTCCATCAATCTGAATGATTTTATTTATCAGGATGATTGATCTCCTGGTCTGACGGAGGTATAGAGTAGTTTAGGTTAGTTATTTTTTTTTTCTTTCATTTTTTTTATTTCATTAGGATTAATGTTGGAGGTAGATTTTCGTTTTCAACTCTCTTAGGTACTCTCGTTCTCACTCTCCTTTATTTATGTCATTGCTCTCATGTCATTGTATATTTTTTTTGGGAAAGCAAGCGAGGAAACACTCTTATTACTTACCCAGGGCAAAGCCTGAAAGGATACAAGAAGAGGGGCATGCCCCGAAGAGAAAAAAGAAAACAAATAAAAGAAGAGAAAGCAACCCACACCCCGGGCGCAAGGGAAAAAACTGAGGAGGGGACAGAGCGAAACAAGAGAGGAAGGAGAAAGAGAAGGGGGGGGGGGGGGGGGGGGGGGGGGGGCAACTCAGGACAACATCACATTAAGGTAGCGATCTCAGCCTCAGTGATAAAATGGGAGGAGGAATGCATCTGAATATCAGCTAAACTAGAGATGACAGTCTGTAGGCTATGACTAGTAATCCTAAGATAGCTGTGGGAAGCAAAAGAGTGAAGCCTTCGAGCGAACAGGCGCATCTCCCATGATGAGGTTGACGGGTCTTTAATGGCTGCCATAATTTGATGGTTGTGCACAAGTATGCGAGACACTGCAATGAGATCAAAACGAAGATGAGATATAACCATGGATAAAGTTTTTAAGCACCTATCCACCATTCCTGGAGTAGCATAATTAGAGACTATTCCTCAGAGAGGAGAACCATCAAGGGAGTAATAGAGGAGACCCATTTTAGTGTCCGTAATCTCGGCAGAAGCAATGGTCCAAGAGGGGTTCGTTCTGAGATGACGAGCGGCTAGACGAATGAGAGGCCTCAAAGAGGAATAAGCAGTAGGAAAGTCCCAGGTGGCCGATATGGCGCTAGGGGCTTTAGCTGCTATAAATGGCCCAAAAAGGGAGAGAGCTCTGGCTCTCATTTTCGAGATGATATTTCTAAAAAGTCTCCTTAGTGGAATGTTTGTTATTAAATATACGATTATTTCTCTCTCCAAATATGTCACACAAGAGCCAGAAAAGAGAGTTGGTAGAGAATGGTGAGACGGGGTTAGTAGCCTTTTCTACAAAATAAGCAACGGACTAGAGAAGCGAAGGCTCGTGGATATCAGTGATAAAGAGTTTAGAGCTCAACTTTCTCCAAATCTAACAATTAAACCTACTAAGAATGGTATTCCTTGGGAGACTGAAAACTAAGGATTTACTCTCTTCTCTTAGTATTATTGATGATAGCCTCTTGCGTCCTTTGCCAACATGAAAGAGAATCCTCTAATCATTTATTTTTCTCATGTCATTGCATATTGCATATGCTTTTACATTAAGGACAATGTAAGATTTTAGTTAGGGGTGAAATTCCTAGATGAATCTAGTGTTTTGTGACATTTCAAGCAAGTTATGTGTGAAATTTTTTTAATTTTCTGATTTTTAAAACTCTTCTGGAAAACTTTGTTTCTATGTACTCGAGATTATATGAATATGAGAGAAAGAGAGATGAAGTGATTTGATTTTGAAACTCTTAAAATTTCTTTGATATAGTGGTTTTCTATATGAGTTCCCCTATTTATTGATAGAAATTTAAACACCTTTGGATTCTAGTCCACGTTACACGATTCTCATGATTGAAATGATTAAGAAGAATTTTTATGTTGGTTAGACTAAGATTTAAAGTGTTGAGGAACTAAGCCGATGATTTTTGTTCATCACGTTCGAAAGATATTTGAAGAAAAGAAAGTCAAGATATATATTTCTAAAAATCCTATCTCATGTTTTAATAAGAAAAGAAAAGAAAGGAAGCATGTTGAAAATCTGATGGAGCATACCGAAAAGGGCTACCTATCACCAACAAGGGGAGGACTAATAACCCAAGCTGGTAATGGGAAATAGTGTGAAAGCCGTCGATGGAACGGTAAGGCAAAATCCTGTCATAGGCTTGTGTTGAGCTGTACACTTTAGATTTATAATCTAGTCGATCCATGGAAAAGGGTAATCCTGAAAATTTATGAGTTGAACATTCACTTAGCACACTAGACCATACTTGTTCTAATTCTTCTATTTGTAAAATCAATAAGTGGAAGCTCTATTTTGGAACATTCACTATCATTAAGGAAGATTAAGATTTCAGAATCCATCATTACATCTTTCTGAATTTTACATTCATGTCTTGGAGTATATAGAAGCATCATTTCTAAGAGAGGATTTAAGTTAGGGAATTGGACTTATTTCACGCATGTTTTGCTCGGGACTAGCAAAATGCTGGTTGGGGTGTGTGTTGAGCTCTGAATTGTGCATATTCTAACCCTAATTCATCACACATTATGTATGGTTTTGATTGATAAAAGACCAATCTTATATGTGTTTTTGTGTTTGTAGGAATGAGAGAGAGACCTCATGAATTCTATGATAAAAGGACCTCTTTAGTATGTATTGAAGATAAGTCGAAGATGAGCCAAGAGGTGAATGAAAGAAGCAAGGAAGAAATGAGAGAAAGAAAGAAGAAACTGCAAATTTACAGTCTTGAGGACCAATCGTCCAATGCTAAGGACCGGTTGGTTGACCGGTCGATTTTCACTGCGAAGTCGTTGTGCTCGCTGGACTAAAAAGGGACATTTCAGACCGGTCGCTCAACTGGTCTGAAAATAAAAAGTGGAAGACAGTTTTTCAAAAACCTTACCGGACAAAAAGTTACAATTTGTGACCAGTCAGCCAGAAGACCCAGAGTTCAAAATTTGGTTTTGACCATTGTTGTGCAAGCACTAACCGGTCGGCCACCACTTAGACTGCGTAACTCCTTATGCGAATTCTCAAAGATTCCAAGGCAGTGGTGTGATTTTCTATAAAAGGACACCTCTACAGTCTTCCCAACTCCTAAAAGAGTTCTAAAGTTGCTGGAGGTAGAGATGATTGAAGTGAAGAGTCTACAACTCCTCCGACCTAGGGTTTTTCTAGTTTTTTTTTTTTTATGTTTTTAATAGTTTTTCTTTTATTTTCTACTTCGATCATGAATATGGTTGGCTAGACTTCTTAGCTAGGGCTAAGAGGTGAAGTTTGTAGTTAGATTTAATGCTTAATTCGTTCATGCAAGTACTCTAAGCTTTGATTTTGGATTTTTAAGTTCTAGTTTGAATAAAAGTTAATATTTTTAGACAATTTTGAGAGCATGTGTACTTTGGACTTATGTTTCTTATAAGTTTATGAGAATTGTTGTTATGGTTTGATGAGATTTGAATAGTAATAACCTTGAAGCATGCCATTATATCCTGATATGGCTGTTACTTCAAAGGGTACAAGTTTATCTTCTCCGTGTTTCATTAGAACTAGAAGTTTTGATTTCCAAATTGAGTTTGGACTGTTATATGTTTGAATACATTATCTTCCGATTAGATAAGAGATAGGACTTCAATTCCAATTGTATGTGTGCTTGATGAATGGATTAACATTGATCTACTATAAGTGGATCCTCGGCGCTCTAATTCTCTTTTATTCTCGGATTTCCTCATATTTGCTTTTTCTATTCTACTTAGTTATAGATTTTTGAATTTCGTCTTGAAACTTCTTATTCTAAGTTATTAGAAGAGTTAGAATTTAATTTAGTTACTGATCCCCGAGGATGATCTGGTCACATGATCAATTATTACTACATCACAACCTTGCACTTGGGGTTGGCAAACACTAGTGCACCTTATTTGTCAATTACGTAGGTCTTAGTGTCTACATGTTGGTTGAGCCCAAAGAAGAAGACCGAAGACATAAGAGGACAACTGCATCAAGGAAGAAGAAATAAGTAAAACAGAGATGCCTTGTGAGTCAAAACCAAAACCAAAACCAAACCTCTAGATGATCTAACCCAATGGGTATACTTTTAGTCATCTTAGAATGGCCTTAGGTGTCCTAAAAGATCACCTAAAGGAAGGCCTAAGAGGTGCATGAGCTGCTGTAAAAATATAGTACAAAATGTCAGAACTCATGAGGTGTGCAATCGGTCACTTAGGAGCCTAAACAAGTCAGCAAATGACCCTGCCAATTATACATGTCACTGAAAATTGCAACTGTATGTCATTTTTTATTAGTCGCTAGACCAATACGACTAGTTGCCTGAGGCCCATTGTAGGTCAGCAAGCAGACTTTGAGTCAGGACTAAATTTGATCAGTCGTAGCTCAATTGCGACCAGTTGCTGGCCTTTAACGACCAGTCACTAGAAGCCTGCGACCGGTTGTTTGCTCCCCAAGTGTAGGGTTGCGATGTAGTAATAATTCGGTAGAGACCGAGATCGTCCTCAGGGACTAACCCAGGAATTCATAAAATTTCCTAAAACAATTTCTAATTGAGATCAAACTACAAAAACTGGAATTTGAATGTAGATGAATAATCTATAAACTTGAGATGAAATTAACAATCTAAAGAAGCACTAGGGTGCTAAGGATCCACTTGTAGCTATCCTTGATGCATAATTCGCTTTGGTTTCTCAATTACACAATTAGAATCGAAATCAAATCCTATCTAGCCCGGTTATAGAGTGGTTAATTCAGCAAAACAATCTGTCATATGTGTGGTTCATCAACATGATTCCCTCAATTCAAGTTAGGACTTGGGCATACTCAATTGCATAGGCCAATCCTAGTTCTAATACATTATGATCACAACTATGATAATCATCAAACCTTGTCACTAAGCTTAACCAATATCATGGTTTGAACTTGATTCAAATCACATAAACAAACAACACATGTTACAGAATTTTCATAAAAGATAGAACTTTTGGTTTGAAGTTACCACATGAAGATTCAAGTCTAGAGTGTCTTGAATCCGATTCCTCAGAGCGTACAGGTCTAGAGTTTTCCAAAAAAACTAAGAACTTCGATAATTCTTCTAAACATCCATGAGTCATCATAAGATTAAGAAAAACTACTTAGAACTTCATTCAAACCCAACAAACCATTGTTCAACATTAAAAACAATCCTTGAAACCATAAAAAATGAATTCAAACATCTTAGAACTACTACAAGCTTCACCCCTTAGCCTTAGCTAAGAGGTTTAGCCAACCATGCTAAGAGAAAACTGGAAAACTAATGAAAACATGAAGAACTAGAAAGAAAACTAAGCAAAGGTAGTTATAGAACTCCAAAATTGACTTTCTCCGCCTCTCAATGTGATAGATCTCTTCTAGGTTAGCTTAGGAATGAAGTGGAGGTATCCTTTTATAGGCTTTGGGCCCTAGCAATAAAGAGTCTTCGAGAAATTGCGTAGCCTTCATGTTTTGCGCAGGAAAAATCGAATTCCAGAAACATAAATTTCTGTTTCTGGATGTTAAAATACTCCAATTCTCTGGACGTTAGAGTGTACAGGCCGACCTACCAACCGGCCAATGTATGGCTCGGTCTTCATAAAATCAGTCCAGAGAAAATGCTGTTTCTAGAGGGCTTGGCCAACCGACTAGCCGATCGGTCTGCTAAAATGCAATTTTTTTAGCTTTTCTTTCTCCATTGCATTGCATCTTTCCTCCACCTCTTGTCATTTATTCCTTTGATCTTGGAGGCATGTAAGAAGAGCCTTTAAACACCCAAATGGCGAAGTCTCTCTCTCATTCCTACAATCACAAAACCATGCATTAGGTAGGTCTTTAAACTTGTAAATCATGCATAGTTAGTAATGAAATAGGTTTAGAATATGCACATTTAAGAGCTCAACACTGGTCGACAATTAGCCGTTGGTGCCCATTTTCTAACCATTTGAAGCTTTTGTAAATAAATGGGGCTTAACTCTTAGGTTGAAATGGGAGTGAATTTGGTGCATTAGAAGCCACCCACATTGCCTACATCATTAGACAGAATCCTACCATACCCAAGTCATCTTCCTTATGATTAATCACATGATGGAGCATTCAGAGCTCATTTGAAGATAAACTTGTTCTTTCTTGATCTTTAGATGTTTTAGACACTTACACCATAAGTATATCCTTAATATAAACCTCTCTAGAGATCTAATTAGGTGGAATTTCTCTATGTAACCAATTCCTACTAAGTTGTAAAGAATTCACCACCACCTCCTATCACCTTAACATCTCAAGTAAGATAAAATGCCATGCGATTGATCATTGGAGTTGACGCCTTGGCAAAACATCGGCAACAAGATCGAGGGAGAAAAGGGGAGATGATTGAAGCACAGGAGAGCGGAGATCAAGCAACCTAAGTGGCGCTATAAAATGAGCTCAATCCAACAAATAAGTTGTCAATTGTAAGAGTCCTGCTTGCACTCTTTCCTGGTGGAGGATTGAGTGTGAGAGTTTGGAATCAAACTCGACCAAGTCTCCAAGAGGAGCCTTTGACGAGAGTGTATGCTAGGTTCTTGAGTAGGACCGAAGGGTTGGGAGGAACCTTGTCAAACTCCTGAGTTGGATGGAACCTGTAAACATCTGGGTTGAGAGATGAACTTGTAAAATCTTTGTCATAGGTTAGGAGGAACCTTGTCAAACTCCTTGGTAGGGTGGAACCGATTTAAAATGTTGAGCTCTGAATTATACATATTATAACCCCAATTCATCACACATTATGCATAATTTTTATACTTTAAAGACTTATCTAATGCATGCTTTTGTGATTGTAGGAACGAGAGAGAAACAACATTAATTTAGTGTTAAAAAACCTTTCTAACATCATTAAAGAACAAAGGAAGATAGGATAGAAAGTGGAAAAAAGAATCAAAGAGAGAAGAGAAGGAAAGAAGAAAGAATGCAAGGTAATGGATAGGTTCGACCGATCATGACCGGTCGGCCACATAGTTAGATTCAAAACTTTTATTTTCTGCTCCAAATTTTTTTGCACAACTGCGTAATCTCTTATGCAAATCCAGAACATTCTATGGTGGTGGAGCGTGAATGCTATAAAAGGACACCTATGGGCTTGTCTAAACTCATCCTAGAAGAGATCAAAGATCGTGGGAGGTGAAAGGGATCATCGTGGAGCGTCTACAACTCCAGTTTTTCTAGTCTTTTATGCTTTGTAGTAGTTTTTCTTTTGTTTCTAGTTCAAGTATGATAATGCTTGGCTAGAACATCTTAGCTAGGGCTAAGAGGATGAAGCTTGTAGTTAGTTTCAATGTTGAATTCATTTATTTACACTTTATTTAAAGTTTGAATTTTTAAGTTCTAGTTTGAATAAAAGTGATATTTTTAGAAGTTTTATGAGAGGTTGTATAATTCGGACACAAGTTCCTTGCAAGTCTCTGAGATTTTCATGATTGGTTTGATTAAAATTGAATTGTAGTAACCCTAGAGCATGCCATGATCTCTTGGTATGTCTATTACTTCGAAGGCCAAAAGTTCAAGTTCTACATGCTTCATTAGAACTAGAATTCTGAAATTTTAAATTTAAGTGGGACTGTTTGTGATTGAATGCTATATCTTCCAATTAGATGAGAGATGGAACTTTGATTCTAATTGTGTTTGTGGTTGGATGAATGAATTGGCATTGGGCTACTACAAGTGATTCCTTGATGCTCTAGTTTCTCTTTAATTTCTCAGATTTTTCTTATTTAAAGTTACTTTTTCTACTTAGTTTTAAAAACTCTAAATTTCATAATCCTTCTAAGTTTAAGTTATTAGAATAGTTTGAATTGGTTACCCTTTTCCCTGTGGATCAACCTCAGTCTCACCGAGTTATTACTACATCGCAGCCTTGCACTTGAGGCGAGCGAATAAGTTTTTGGTGCCGTTGCTGAGGAATTAGTTAAACAGTTCTAATTATTCTAGTAGCTATAGAATGGTTCTTAGTTAAGTAGAATTTACTATTTTCCTAAAACCAGGTTTTCTTATTTTTTGGAACTAGCATTGTTTGATTTGTTTTGTAGGAATTTCTTCTAGTTCAAGCGTTTTTGGTAAGATCCTTATAACTTAGAACTTCTATTATTTCAGATTTTTCTATTTTTCCTTGTTTTCAGATTTCTACTGAGTTTTAGATTTTATTTTTAGGATTTAGTTCTTAGTTCTAGATTAGGTTTTGTGTGGTTTATGTCCCATTGGGAACATGACCACACAAACTGTCTCCAAACCGAGGGTGGTTTAGTTGGACCACTTTTCGTTTGAAAGCGAGTTAGAAAATATCTATAACTTTGTGAAAGTTTGGGGAGTATGGATCAAACAATGTTAAGGAATCCTCCCCCTCCTACTCCAACTACAAACGCAAATCAAGAGGGAGTAGGAGAGAATGAGGTGCACAATGCTCCTCCAATGAGAGCTTTGTGTGATTACCTACAACCGGCCCGTGCTACTACACCTTCATGCATGGTTTTTCCAAATAATATCGGTGCAATTGATATAAATCCGGGGGGTAATTCAACTTTTGCCTAAGTTTCATGGGCTAGATTTCGAGAGCCCATACTTACATCTTAAAGAGTTTGATGAGGTAGTAGTCACTTTGTAATATAACAATATGACGGAAGATGTAGTTAAATTAATGCTAATCCCTTTCTCTTTGAAAGAAAGAGCCAAAACATGGCTTTACTCTTTAAGACCGAGGTCAATTGGGGCATGGACTAAGATGACTCGAGAGTTTTTAAAAAATTCTTCCCTGCTCATAAAGAAAACATCATTCGACGAGCTATAATGAATTTTTCTGTCAAAGAGAGTTAAACCTTCTTTCAAAGTTAGGAAAGATACAAGGACCTCCTACTTGCTTATCCACATCATGGCTATGAGATTTGACGAATCTTAAGCTTCTTCTATGAAGGATTGAACCTGAATATGCGCCAATTCGTAGAAATGATGTGTAATGGTGAGTTCGTGAGCAAATATCCTGAGGATGCATGGAGTTACTTGGACATGTTAGCCGAGAATGCCTAATCAATGGATACCTTAGACAAATCTAGTAACCTCAAGCCTCCTCAACAAAAAGAAAAAGGAGAGATCTACATCCTTAAGGAGGAAGACGATGTTAATGCAAAGATAGCTAGCCGATAGAGGCTATGGAACTTAGTATGAGCGGAACTTCCAACTCCACTGAAGCTATTAAAAATGTGTGCAGAATTTGTGCTGCTAATGTACACTCTACTTAGGATTGTCCTACAATTCCTACGTTTCAAGAGGTGTTATAAGAGCAAGCAAACGCTGCATATGGGTATCAACAGCCCTTTAATGGACCGATAGGTAACATGTACAAATCTACTTGGAAGAATCATCCAAATTTTAGTTGGAGGAATGGTCACACGAACAATCCAACCAACCCTCAAAGAGGGCCACCCATGCAAAATGTAACACCAAACATGGCCCCATCTTAATTCTCCATGGAGGACACCTTAAAGGCGTTTATGCAAGGGCAAACGCAAATCAACCAAACAAATCAGCAAATATTCTAAGAGCTTAAAGTGTCAGTTGATGAGATTAAGGGATGCTTGAATGCTAGGGAAGGGACCTTTCTGGCCCAACCTCAGACCAATCCTAAACAAACATATAAAATCAGTGCCCCTAATCTCCCCAACCAACATGTGGAACAAGCAAAATCCATCATCACTCTTAGGAGTGGCAAACAAATCGACAAATCTATTTCGGTGAAGGCCGACAAGCCTAATGATCCGGTAATTTCTAAGAATGAGGATGGATCTAGCTCAGCCTCATAAGAAAAGGAACGCGTTCACAAGCCCTGTAGCACCATTCCCTTTGAGATTGGTTGTTCCAAAACCTCTCCCAAACTCTCATGATATTGTAGAGGTTTTTAAACAAGTTAAGATAAACATCCCATTACTTGATACCATAAAATAAATCCCCTCCTATGCAAAGTTTCTAAATGACTTATGCACAACCAAATGGAAATATAATGTGCAACAAAAGGCCTTTCTCAATGATCAAGTGAGTGCCATTCTCACTCAAAAGACCCCCCAAAAATATAAGGATCCCAATAGTCCCACAATCTCATGCATCATTGGAGATTACCGGATTGAGTGAGCTTTGCTAGATTTGGGGGCAAGCGTAAATTTAATCCCGTACTCGGTATATGAGCAATTGGGTCTTGGTGAATTAAAACCCATCAAAACCACATTGCAACTCGTTGATAGATCCATCCATGTATCAAGAGGGATGGTTGAGAATGTTCTAGTCTAAGTCGACAAATTCTACTAGGTTAACTTTATCGTCTTGGACACATAACCGGTCATGAACACTAGCACTTAAATACCGGTTATATTGAGCCGCCCATTCTTAGCTACATCAAATGCAATTATAAATTTCCAGAATAAGGTGATGCAATTGTCCTTTGGGAACATGACCTTAGAGGTGAATGTGTTCCACACGTGTAAAAAGCAAAAGAATGAGGAAGATGATGAGCTCTTCGAGGTAAACATGCTTGAATCCTTTGAAGAAGAGGAGCTTCTCCAACTTGAACCACTCGAAACTTTGAAGACATGCTTGGCATACTTTGAGGATTCCAATGATCTTATATTATGTGACATTATGCAAGCATTGAGTAATGAGAAATCGGTAGTTGATACTAGCCGGTGTAGGACTCACTTTAAAAAATTGCCACCAACCACATCAAAGCCTTTACTGTTAAATATCCAACAGCCGAAGCTTGACCTAAAACCATTGCCATCCGAGCTGAAATATGTATATTTGGGTCAAGAGAAAACATTTCCGGTTGTCATAGCCTCCCACATAGGAAAAGACCAAGAGCTCAAGTTAATTAAGTTACTTAAAGAACATAGGGGAGCTATAGGATGGACAATAGCGGACCTCAAGGAGATTGACTCTTCAGTTTATACTCACTGTATCCACCTCGAAGAGAATGCAAACATGATGGAGGTTGTTAAAGTCGAGGTGCTTAAGCTATTAAATGCGGGGATCATTTACCCCATCTCGATAGCCAATAGGTGAGTCTTACCCAAGTTGTCCCTGAGAAGTCTAGTATCACCATCGTAGAAAATGCCAACAATGAGCTTATGCTGACTAGAGTGACCACCAGTTGGCGTATGTGTATCAATTATAGGAAGTTAAACACGGTCACTAGGAAATACCACTTCCCTCTCCCATTCATGGATCAAATTTTAGAGAGGTTAGCAGGCCATTCCTATTATTGCTTCTTAGATGGCTACTCCGGATACAACCAAATTGAGATATCCCTAGAAGACCAAGAGAAAACCACTTTTACATGACCGTTCGGCAACTTCGCATACCGAAGGATGTCATTCGGAATATGCAATGCACCCGCCACATTCCAACGATGCATGTTGAGTATTTTCTCGGACATAGTGGGTGAGTTTCTCAAAGTTTTTATGGACGATTTCTCAGTTTTTGGTTGTACATTTGATGAGTGTCTCGACCACTTGAAATTGGTCTTGACTAGGTGTGAGGAAAATAATCTTGTATTAAATTAGGAGAAATGTCATTTTATGGTATAAAGAGGAATAGTCCTTGGACATATCATCTTGTCCAATGGAATAGAGGTAGACTGGGCCAAAATCGACATCATTGCCAATCTACCACCATCCGAAAGCATACGCGATGTGCGGTTCTTCCTTAAACAC
The DNA here is from genome assembly GCA_003013855.2 of Liriodendron chinense. Lineage (NCBI taxonomy): Eukaryota > Viridiplantae > Streptophyta > Magnoliopsida > Magnoliales > Magnoliaceae > Liriodendron > Liriodendron chinense. The sequence goes on from PVNU02000310.1 coordinate 2,266,893, forward strand.
GCCAATTTTTATAGAAGATTAATAAAAGATTTTAGCTAAATCTTTAGGCCTTTACGCAATCTTCCCCAAAAGGATAACCAATTTAAGTGGAGTGCCGAATGTTGACAACCATCGGATTGTTAACATGTCATTTTTCAAAGCTACATGTTGACAACCGCACCCATCATGTGACCATCAGATTGTTCCCTTCCTTTTGAGTTGACGTGCGATGCGAGCGATTATGCTATTGGGGTGGTGTTAGGACAAAGGATAAGAAGCCCCACATTATTTATTACGCGAGTACGACCTTGAATCCCGTCCACGTCAATTACTCAACTACAGAGAAAGAGCTCCTAGCAATTTTTTTTTTTTTTTTTGCTTTGGACAAATTCAGGCATAACTTAATAGGATCCAAGGTCATTATCTGCAAGGATTATGTAGCGCTGAAACATCTTCTTTCTAAGAAAGATGCTAAGCCCCATTTTCTTAGATGGATCCTACTCATTCAAGAATTCGACTTAGAGATCAAAAATAAAAAGAGAGTAGAGAATGTGGTGGCGGATGATCTATCCCGCCTAATTTTGCCCTATTCCATTAACAAGTCACCCATTGAGGATTCATTCCCTGATGAGCAACTCTTTGTTACTACACATCCACCATAATACGCCGATATAACAAACTATCTTTCCACAGGTGCGATGCCGACTCATTGGATTGTGCAAGATAAACGAAAATTTCTAAGGGAAGTGCGTAAATTTTTCTAGGAAGAACCATTACTTTTTAAATATTGCCCAGATAAAATTATAAGGAGATGTGTCCCTGATGACGAACAAAATTCTGTCATCTCCTTTTGTCATAGTCAAGTGTGTGGTAGTTATTTTTCTGCCAAGAAAATCACTGCAAAAATTTTACAGTAGTGGTTTTTATTGGCCTACCATGTTTAGAGACACCCACAAGTTTTTCAAAGTATGCGAGCGCTGTCAAAAGCTAGGAGGATTGTCCTGCAGGAATATAATGCCTCTTAACCTAATTCAACATATCGAAGTATTTGACTAGTTGGGGCATCGATTTAATGGGACCCTTCCCCTCATCTTTCGAATATGTCTACATATTACTTGCCGTAGACTATGTGTCCAAGTGGGTAGAGGCGATCCCATGTAGAACCAATGATCACCAAACAGTTCTACGGTTCCTCAAAGAAAACATACTATCTAGATTTGGAACGCTTAGAGCCATAATAAGTGATGTTGGCTCTCACTTTTGCAATAGGCCTTTTGAAGCCTTAATGAAGAAATACTGTATATCGTATAATGTGAGTTACCCATACAACTCATAAATAAGTGGGCAAGTTAAAATTTTCAATCGAAAAATCAAACAAATTTTGAAAAAGATAGCGAGGCCAGATCGTAAAGATTGGTTGCTGAGATTAGTCGATGCTCTTTGGGCTCACCGTACGGTTTATAAGACCCTGATCGGAATGTCTCCCTATAGACTTGTCTATGGGAAAGCTTGCCAGTTGCCCGTGGAGCTTAAACACAAAGCCTATTGGGCAATTTGGGCATTGAACTTCAACATTGACAAAGTTAGCTCGCTTCACAAACTCCAATTAAATGAGCTTGATGGGATCCGAAATGATGCCTATGAGAGCTCGAGAATTTACAAGAGTAGGATGAAAGCCTTCTATGACAAACTTATTTTCAGAAAATCTTTCCATGAAGGTAAAAAAGTACTCTTATATAATTCCTGATTTCATCTTTTTTTCGAGAAAATTGAGATCTTGATGGACCGACTCATACATTGTTAAAGAATTTTTTCCTCATAGGGATGTCGAGGTAGAGAATGCAACGAATGTTAACTGTTTTAAAGTGAACGGATAACGCTTAAAACCATTTGTTGAGAGATTTAATTCAGAGGACATGTTCATCCCTCTGAATGATCTTGTATATCGGGATGATTGATCTTCTAGTCTGACGAAGGTATAAAGTAGATTATGATTAGTTTATTTTCTGTTTTAGGTTTATTTCTTTCTTAGACTAAGTTATCGGAGGTAGATTTTCATGATCGACTCTCTTAGGTACTCTCGTTCCCACCCTCTTTTAATTATATTATTACTCTCATGTCATTGCTTATTGTATATATTTTTACATTGAGGACAATGTAAGATTTTAGTTGGGGGTGAGATTCTTAAATGAATCTAGTATTTTGTGATATTTCGAGTTATTTTTGTAGGAAAATTTTCAATTTTTTCATTTCAAAATCTTTTGGAAAACTTTGTTTCTATGCACTTGAGATGATATGAGTATAAGAGGAAAAGAGATGAAGCGATATAATTTTGAAATCCTTGAATTTTCTTAAATATAATAGTTTTTTTATCTGAATTCCCCTATTTATATGATCGATAGAAAATTTGAACACTTTTGAGTTTAGTTCATGTTACACGATTCTCATGATTGAAAGGATTATGTAGATTTATAGATCAGCTAGACCTGTCCATCACATTCAGGAAATAAGAAGTGAAGAATGTTAAAGATATGGATTTCTAAAATTCCCATCTCATTGATTATAATGAAAAGAAAAAGAAAAGAAAAGAATGGTTAATTGTTGAAAATATGTTGAATTTCGAAAAGGGCTACCTATCACCAACCAAGGGAAGGTCCACCCGTAACCTAAGTTAAAAATGGGAAGTAGTGTGAAAGCCATTGAAGAAACGGTAAGGCAAATTCTTGTCATAGGCATGTGGTTGATCTGTACACTTTTAAATATTTATTTTCGCTAATCTATAAAGAAGGTAATCCTGAAAATCCATGAGATGAACATTAATTATACATATTAGATTATACTTGTTTGGATTCTTTTATTTATCAATTAATCGGTGAGGATTCTATGAGAAACACTTATTATGTTTAGGGAGTTTTAGATTTTCATTTCTATCATCAAGTTTCTCTGAATTTTGCACTTGTATGTCTTGAAGTTTATAGAAGTATAGTTTTCGAGAGAGAGTTGAGTTTTTGGAGAATTGATTAGTTTCACGCTTGTTTTGCTTGAGACTAGAAAAATGTTGGTTGGGGGGTGTATTGAGCTCTGAATTATACATATTCTAATCCCAATTCATCACACATTATGCATGGTTTTTACGTTTTAAAGACTCATCTCATGCGTGCTTTTGTGATTGTAGGAATGAGAGAGAAACAATACTAATTTAATGTTAAAAGACCTTTTTAACATCATTAAAGAATAAAGGAAAAAATAACATAAGGTGGAAAGAAGAAGCAAAGAGAGAAGAGAAGGAAAGAAGAAAGAATGCAAGCTAATGGATAGGTTCGACAGGTCGGCCAAGATTGCTGGGGCCACTGGAAACTCACTGAACCAAATTTGGTTGGTTCAACCGGTCATGACCGGTCGGCCACACGGTCAGATTCAAAACTTCTATTTTCTGCTCTGAAATTTTTTGCACAACTACATAAGCTCTTATGCAAATCCAGAACATTCTATGGGGACGAAGCATGAATGTTATAAAAGGACACCTATGGGCTTGTCTAAACTCATCCTTGAAGAGATCAAAGGTCGTGGGAGGTGAAAAGGATCGTTGTGGAGCGTCTATAGCTCCTCTGACTCTGTTTTTTCTAGTCTTTTATGCTTTGTAGTAGTTTTTCTTTTGTTTATAGTTTAAGTATGATAATGCTTGGCTATAACCTCTTAGCTTGGGCTAAGAGGTTAAGCTTGTAGTTAGTTTCAATGTTGAATTCGTTTATTCAATTAACACTTTATTTAAAGTTTGGATTTTTAAGTTCTAGTTTGAATAAAAGTGGTATTTTTAAAAGTTTTATGAGAGGTTGTGTGCTTCGGACACAAGTTCCTTATAATTCTCTGAGATTTCCATGATTGGTTTAATTATAATTGAATTGTAGTAACCCGAGAGCATGTCATGATCTCTTGGTATGACTGTTACTTCGAAGGCTACAAGTTCAAGTTCTACATGCTTCATTAGAACTAGAATTCTGAATTTTCAAATTTAAGTGGAACTGTTTGTGATTGAATGCTATATCTTCCAATTAGATGAGAGATAGAACTTTGATTCTAATTGTGTTTGTGCTTGGATGAATGGATTGGTATTGGGCTACTATAAGTGGATCCTTGGTGCTCTATTTTTTCTTTAATTTCTCAGATTTTTCTTATTTAAAGTCACTGTTTCTACTTAGTTCTAAAAACTCTGAATTTCATAATTCTTTTAAGTTTAAGTTATTAGAGTAGTTTGAATTGGTTACCCTTTTCCCTGTGGATCGACCTCGGTCTTACTAAGTTATTACTACATCGCAGCCTTGCACTAGAGGCGAGCGAACATAAAACACCTAGGTTAGGAGGAACATAATTTAAACTCCTTTAGTGAATTTCGGTGTACTCAAGGGATGAGTACGGTAATCGAGAGTAGAGTAGGGAAACTAAACCACTATACATTGTTGTGTTTGTGATTGTCATTTGAGCACTCTTCTATTCATGCATTATCTATTTAATTGTTGAATTATATGAATGTTGAATGAGTTGAATGCTATGTTTTAGATAAGCACATTCACACAGAAGATGTATGTTCAATTGGCTTGTAGACCTATGCCTAACATGATGAATCTCATATTGTCTACATAGCTTTCTAGACTAGTTGCTTGATTAGGATTATCTTTCGAAGTATAGATAATTGCACATTGATTAGAATCTCAACATGTTGTATCATTCATAATCTATGTGCTTAGGCCAGTTTGCTTATTGCTTAATCTTTTGTAGTCTTTGTGATTGGACACACTTAAGCTTGGAAGCTAAGTGTTCTTGCCTTAATTAGTTTATAATTGCTAATTAGTTTAATTAGGCAAGAGTTTTTAAATGATTTTAAAAAAGGTCCTAATCACCCCCCTTTAGGACTTAGCCATAGGTCGAAAATCTACTTTAAGCTTCCGCAAAGAATAAACGTATTAAGGTGTCGTGTTAGACCCCCCTTGCATGCAATTTCAGTGGGCATACATGAATTCTCCTTGGACAAGTATAGGTATGAGCCCATTTACTTTAACTTATGGGCATGATGTTGTTATGCCTATAGAAATCACAGTGCCATCTCTATGAGTTATGCATTAAGTAGCTTTGACTCCCCCAAGTTCACTCAGTCAATGCTGATCAAGCTTAAGAGCTTAGATGAAGTCTGATTAAAAGCTCTAGATTTGATCATTGCTAATAAACAAACGGTTGTGTGAGCTTATAACTAAGAAGGTAAAAATGAAGGTTTTCGGAGAAGGCGACAAAATCTTGAATGTGATACTGCCCTTGAAAACTACAAATCCAAACCTTGGTAAAAAATGGTCACCCAACTAGGATGGACCATATACAATTGCGCAAGTTTGACTAGGGGAAGCGTATGTTCTCCATGATCAAAATGGAAAGATTACGAAAGCCCCAATTAACAGACGGTTCTTAAAGACTTATTTTCCTTACATGTGGAAAATAATTCATGAATCGACCAAGTAATGCAATTTCTTGGTAACAGATCGACCTGAAGTTATGCGGTCGAGTTGGTCGATTAGTGTGTTTCCCTAGCAGTTGTAATTTCATCATTCGACATAAAATTGTGTGGTCGAGAAGGAAGAGCGTAAACAAAAATTAGCAAAATACTATTATCTTGTTAATTCTCAACTCGACCTTTTTCGCCGAAGGGAAGAAAATGAGTGAAGGCGCACACATCAATGCTGGTTACACTCATAGGGCTACATCCAAAGAGGAAGGAATTGGTCGAATGACTCCAAAAAGGTAGGGCTGCAGCAAGCGGGGATGTTTTTGCTGTCTAATCTTGGAGTGAAAGAGAGATGCAGTCATAAATGCCAATTCGCTTCCAAGTTTCGTCATGCTGTTGGGAAACTCGATCAAACCATTCTGACCATTCATCAAGTTATCTCGACCATGCTTTAGGGGACTTGAGGACGTTGCTAGGTTCAGGAAGGGAATCAGATTGAAGGATGAGTTTTTTGCTTGTCATAAAGGGAAAAATGGTTTCATAGGTGAAAGCCTCTCGGATCGATTGTAAAATCAAAAGTTGGACCGAGTGCCAGATATGATAAGTTCAAGTTGATCGGAACTGGAAAAATGATTTCTTCTGTAATTCTGGAGCACATCCTTTCCAATTCTTTAATGAAGTGATGTTATTGGTAGACAGGGGCAGAAGATGAAGAATCATCCATGGAAGAAGTAGAAGCTCTGATTGACAAAGACGAAGTGGCGTATGAAAGAAGGATGATAAAATTCAAAATCTTTTCGAATAAGCGTATATATCGATCGGAGATATAAGAATTAATGACAGGATAATGATGACTCCTCGTATAAAGTTATTCATTTAAGGAAAGTGCTACATGTCACATTTATAGCCGATAACGGGTAACAAAAACTGTCATTTGGTTTTCGTCTTGACTAGGCTACAGCAATGGGGAGTTGACATGTGAAAAGCAAAGTGGTTACATTTATTACAAAAGCATGGATTAACGTCACACTTACCTTTTCAACCAAAAGGTGAGGTGACGTGGGGGGCAATGTTTTACCCTATTTCTGATCAGGAGTAGAAGGACAAATAGGGAGAAGACATGTGGCATTGCACGAAAGCTATATAGCACGCATGCATTATGCTGAAGGCACGTGGAGTGGATTTTCCAGGATGGCATGTGGCATTGGTTGATTGGAACACACCATCCAGAAGGCGAATGGTCGAAGCAAGCATTGGAGAGTTTGAAACGTTGCAAGAAGAGGAACGGTCTCTAGGAATTTCTATAGTCGTGATAGCCGAATAAAGAAGGAAATCTAGAAGATTCTCATTAGCGGTAGGAAATATATAAATAGAAGATGAAGTCGACAAGGCAAAGGGTCTCACACCAAACAAACAAACAAATTCAATTTATCCTTTCATTAGCTTATCTTAGTGTAGCTCGTAATCTAGGAGTAGCTGTAATCTTAGTCCATGCCCGCTGGATGAACTTAGTTGTAATTGCTAGTCCACGCTCGCTGGACGAATCTATCTCAATACATTTAGTTCTCTTTCTGTAGAATTGTGTTGTCTACCAGTTGATCTATCAGGCCATCTGACGCCAATTATCAGTTTTGTATTTGGAGGAAGTCCTTTTTGGTGAAAGGCAATGCACAATCTATTTCCGAATGACTAACCCTACCCTCTGTCAATCGCTTAATCGCTTTGAACTTATTAGCAAGTAGCTAAATACGCGACCGACTGTTCGCTCGCCTCAAGTGTAAGGCTGCGATGTAGTGATAAAACTCGGTAAGACCGAGGTCGATTCACAGGGAATTGGATAACAAGTTCCAAACTATTCCAGTAACTCAGTTTGCAATAAATAAGAGATTTAATTGGAACAATTATGCTAAAACAGAAACTTAACAGTAATTTAAAGGCACTAAGGCATTCAAGGATCCACTTGTAGTAATCTTATGTCAATCCAATCAATCCAAGCAAGATACACAACTAGATTTGAAGTCCAATCTCTCATCTAGTTGGAAAATAAAGCATTAAACACATTCAATCCCACTCAAGTTGAACTTCCAAGTTCTAGTCCCATTCACAATGTAGAATTCGTAATCATAGCCTTTGGAGTAACAGCCATGCTTATGGACTATGGCCTGCTCAAGGGTTACTATAATGCGAATCTAAACAAGTACAACATGGTAATCTCAGAGAATTGCAAGGAATCCATGTCCGGAGTACATGAACTCTCATAAAACATCCAAAACTATCAACTTTTAAGAACTAGAATATGCAAAAATCCAAACTTGAAGTAAAATTACTTGAACTAACTGAATCAAACATGGAATTGGCTACAAGCTTCGCCTCTCAGCCTTAGTCGAGAGATTCTAGCCGAGCATTGTCATACTACAACTATAACTTAAATAAGAAAATATAAAAACTAGAAAAACCGGAGTTTGGAGGGTTGCAGACACTCCACGACGGCTTCCTCCCTCTTCCACGACGTCCCTTAGCTTCTATGATGCCCTAGGAAGAATCCCTAGGTGTCCTTTTATAGCATAGTGTGGAAGGTTCTGGATTGCGCAAGAAATCCCGGACTGCGAAGAGAAAATCGGAGCTTTACTGGACAAGCTCTTTTACGCAGACGACCGGTCGCACGACCGGTCTGAGCTCCTGGATGACTGGTTGCACAACCGGTCTCAAAAGTGCAAAATTCGTCCAGTGATTTTTCATAATTTCAGCCACAGGATTTTAATTCAAGGACAGGTCGGACGACCGATCTGAGCAGTGGACGACCGGTCGTGGATAGTCTAGCAAGATTTGTAGTGAGGTGCCTTTTTGTTGAGTGTTCGGACCGGTCGGACGACCGGTCCTGGCTACGGACGACCGGTCTTGGCTGCTTTTTCCTGTCCTCTTTTCATCTCTCTTTCTTCTTCTCTCTCTTCTACTTGCTTCCTTCTTTCTTTGATCCTCTTTCAATCTTTATCCCATGCATCTAAATATGTTCTTTTGGTCTCCGATTGGGTGAAGTTTGCTCTCATTCCTACAATCACAAAACATACATTAGATGGGCCTTTTAAGCATGCAAACCATGCATATAATGTGATGTAATGGGCAATGTAATGTATAAATTGCAGGTTCAACACCGACCTCTCCAGGCTTTGGTCATATATGGTCGAGCATGACGTATCTGCCTATCTCGATGCTTGGGGTTGAAGTTGAACCGGTTGGAATCGAGCCACACGGTTGGTTCTAACACGCTCGTGCAAACAGCACACGTAGCCTAGAAATATTACTCGAGCAATGGAAAACCAAGGCCAACAACTTGTACTCATGCATGCTAATAGGCATAAATTAATTTTCTAGCATTTGTTGTGTATATATGACTTTGGATGAATAGCATTCTAATGCTCAATGGATCTAACTCCCAAAAGCAGGGAGAGATCATACAGATCACTCTAGGATGTATGTACATAGATTTGGCATTATGTGCGGACCCCGAAGATGACAACTCGACCAATGAAGTGGACATGAGAAATGGGACCGATCAAATCGTATCAGTCTCATGAACATCAAGCATACTATCTAGAAATCCAGGGTGGCTGCTTGAGGAAAATGCGAACAGTTCATAGCCAAAATAGGAACCCGATTCAATAATTTAGATGAGATGTAACTGGGTTATTAAACAAACTTGTTACATTAAGTATAATGACGATGGAAATATAAGGGAGAATAGGGTTTGGGTCAGGCTAATTTCAGCCTGATCCCAACCCATTTACTAAATGGGCCAAGAATTTTGGCCTAAATGCAACCCACGACCCACTACAATATGGCTCAACCTAAACCTCTTAAAATTCATCAAAGACCAGCCCCACCCATTTAATTGTAGTGGACGGTTCACATCAAGTGGGCCCCACCGACTCGGACAGCGTTTCGATCCATGTTAAATGAAACGTTGCTCTTGATGGCATTAGAGAATCCTGGCCGTTGGAAAAATGGAGCTCTCCTTGGTTGAGGTTGAATCGTTGCTCATATTAATTTAACAGTTCATTTTCCAGACTCTTGTAAATATAATTGCGAATAAGCATATTAGCATGAGTTTTAGACCATGGTCCACTTAAGCTAGGCCCAACAGTTAGGTGGGCCTCATCAATGCTGAGTGCTGACATGGTGAGTGTGAGAGGAAAACAAGATCACGTGCTGACCATAGCCCATCTTTGGTTGAGGTGCAGTCGGATCCATGCATGAGAACAAAATAAGTATAGATTTAGGTCGGGTCCAAGTCCAAAGAGGCTTGTTCAAGGTTAGGCTGTAACCCGGGTGGGTTGGGTTGGACTGGATCCAGATGAGCCTGACCTGACCTCAAGAGGACCCAACCCACGACCTGACCCAAATACATGTAATCATTCAAATCGGGTTGGAGATTTCCAACCCTGACCTGACCTGACCTGACCTGACGAACTGACAACCCGACACAACTGAACCCAAGTTGCAGCCCCACACAAGGTTGGGTTCGGTCCAGACTAAAGCGGTTCATATCTCACACGTCTATTTAATGGGTCCATTTAGGTCCGGTCGAAGTTCAGTTGATCTAATTTCTAATTTCCCAAATATTATTTATTATAGAACTGTTGAACACCCAATGACATTGTTCCTTTAGGTGGAATTTTTTCACATTTTAGTCAATCCCCTTTATTATGTTAATTGTAGGCAGGGATGGTTCTAAATCTGGTTTGGGCCGAGTCTGGGTCAGGTGTATTTTGTAAGCATGGCAATGGGCCATGTAGCCGCCTGACCCACTGAGCTGGATCCAGTTTAGGACCTAGTAGTTTAGCCTGTAGGCTGGGCTTGGATCTTGCATGCATGGTCCAATCAGTTTTTGGGTTGGGCTTGGGCTCATGTGGTTTTAGTTCGACCCAGACCAATCCAACCCACCCGATCTGTGTTGTGTCCTACAAATATGCCATTTCAATTCTCGGTTACGAGCTGACCTCGAGTATAAAAACGACCTGGACGAGAGTTGGGATTATCCGACCTGACCTGACCTGAAGACAAACTCCCTGACCTCGTCAGGGAGACGACCTCAGCCTTATCATCGCAAATCCCGTAATCTTAGGCTTCTGCCAAAAAAGTAGGAGAAAGATCCGGAGAGTCGTCAACTGATACAGAAACGTCTCCAGCAACTACGGAACGACCCAAAGATCTCGGAAGTCCGAGATCTCCTCCGCAGATATTACATTTCCTAATATGAAGGCGACATCGTAACCTAAGTCTATAAGAAAAATGATTCTCCTCATTACCAATGTACACACAAAAAAAGACTCTTACTCATAAAAGAAAAGAGGATATTATTGATTTCAAAAACTCTGATTGACTTAGGCATCGAAGGACTAACGGCAGGTCCCCAGCCCCCTCTTAGCCATTGTTTGTCCTTGTAGATTTCCAATAGACGGATCAGAATCCCTCTACATCTTCGAGGTCAATCGTTGATCTTGCCTCTCTCGTTGTTAAAATCCAGCAACAACACTATCCATTTTGAATATATACCATTGCTTTCATTCCTCTAATATGTCTATTTCTTTGAGCATTTGCGGCCCACTTGATTAATGGATATATTAGGAATATTCAAGTGGAAGGACAGGTAGGTCAGGTCAAGCCCAGGCCCAACCAATCTTTTTGGGCTCAGGCTTTGGATCATGCCAAGCTTGGGCTGGGTTCGAGTCTTAGTCATAAGTGTTTGGCTGGACCAGGCCTAGCCAGGCCTTCTTACCGATGAGCCACAGCCTTGTACCCAAGAGGTCCGAATCGAACCCAGTTGGAAGTGGGTTTGAGGGTGGTCAATTTTTATAGTCCAATCTGGTCACATCTCATATTTGGGAAAGTATTTTCAACTCGACCCATCCAACCCAGTGGGTCCAATTTCAGATTCACATATGTTTCTCATGAGAATGGTTCCAATGGCCCATTGGTTCGGCCCAACCCATTTACACCCTACATCTAGTAGCACTGTCCAGGAATGCAGCTAGTTGCATTTGGATGCTTGAACAATCCATTTCATATACCTGAATAATCCATTCGCCAACCTTATGAAAATCAGGTCCATGAGATGATCCAACGGTCAAGAACATTGGAAAAGGGACCCTAGTGTGCGGTTGGTAACACCACCAAAAGCTACTTCTGACAGCGTTCCTTAGAAGCTATTTTAAATTGTAGAAAAATAGGACCTGCCCTTGGGCACTAGTGGCCAACCTGACCCTAAGAATAAAAAAATCTCTACCACTAAAGAAAGCTATAAGATATAGGTAGGTCAGGTCAGGCCAAGAGCTACCTTAGCTCAGCCCCTTTGTTAAAATGGGCCATGTTGATCTGTGCCCAACCCGAGCCTGATAAACCTAACTCGAGCCTAGCTTTTAAGTGACTTGGGGTAGCTGGGGTTTAAGGGACCCATTTCCAGCCTGGTCTGCAGACTTGACCTGGAGTGGACTGAGCTTGACCTTTGGGCCTTAGTTTCTAGGCTTCACTGGTTGGGTTAAGCTCATTGATATGTATATCACACACGGGCCGAGATACGGTTTTGTGATTATTGAGTTGATGGCCTCATGGATGGACCAAACCTCAAAATCCTCCTCAATCATATTATCCATCCTTGTGGTTCTGCCCATAACGTAGAAGTTCTGATTCGGCCCAAAAATGATATGGGTAATGACTCTATTTTAGGCCAAATCAGAGCTCAAATGGCATGTACATCTGTATGGTGCAAAATTCCATCTTAAATTGGGCAAAAGAAAAAAAAAAAGATTAAATGTTGAATTGGCTGGATTGATTGGGCTTGGGCCGGGATGGCAGTCCTGACTCATTGGACTGGACCTATCGGGCCTGGCCACTGGACTGGGCCAGTAGACTCAGCCCGCTCGACCCGGTCCAAACTGAAATGGGCTAGTACTACACTTCAGGTGCTGGGCTAGCCCAATTGTCTTGGGCCTAGGCTTATAGACTGGAACAGAGCCTAGCACCAAAAAATTCCCGGAACCAATCCCCAAATTGGAAACCATCCTTGCAATGCAATCTCCATTAAATTGGGCGTTCAAGTAGGACCTGTGATCTATCCAAACGAGCCCAAAACTGAGCCCAAGGACTGCAAGAAAGGGGCTCATTGAAGTGCAAAACAGGCCAAGTGAGGTTTCAAACCCTGTTTCTGCAATTTCCAGCTACCCACTTTACATAACAGGAAGCTGGAACCTAGAATCTCTGCCGTAGAAAAGGGAACTGCCATTTTCGTAAGCTTCCACAGCCGCAACCTAGCAGCCGACGATTGTCATCCTACATTGCCTGGAACCGGACCCCAAAACCCTAGCCGTATACAGATCTGGGTACCCAAAACAGAAACCCTTCACTGTTGCCAGGAATTGGGCATCAGCACTACATGACGGTGCTGCAGAATCCGGCCACCAAAATCACCGCCAACACTGCCACTCACTGCCTTCTTCTTCAGCATCAGCAACAGGTCTGATTCCGCCAGTTTCTACAGGAATCCGGCGGTCTATGCCGCTGTCGATCAGCGAGGATCGCGGCCCATTGCCGTGGCCACAATACGGGAAACGAAGAAGAAAGAGGACGGCTGCGATCGGCTATGGCGGCAAGCTCGCACAGCGGTGGCAACAGCCAGTGCCGCCCTGATGCTCCCACGGCACCATCAGCCATAGGTTTTGGGCTTTACAGTCGTCGGCCATGGCTGCCGATGATTGCAGTAAATTTTTTTTTTTTTTTTTTAATTTTTTTATTACGGCAAGTATTCAAGGCCGATACTCTGCGGCGATCTCTGATTGCAGTCGACAATGGATGGCCGACAATATCCATGGCCGTTCGATGTCCATGGACGATTGGGATTTCCAGTTTGGGCTTCAACGATTACAACAGATCCAGCGTTGTAGAAACCCTGTTATTTCTGAAACCCTTGCCACTACGGCTCCACCTGATCCGACACCTTCGTCGATATAAGTCCGGCTGTAGGTTGGCAAACACTGACGAAGTTGGGTCAGACGCAGATGGTTGTGGCTACATGACGCCCATGGTTGCTGGACTGCTTTTGCAGTGTCTGCCAGTCTAACCCAATTTCAATCGGATGCCTGGAAAACCTCAGATTCGGCCACTCACGGATTTCAACTAGATGTTCTATCCACTAAGAAACGGATGGTGGCAAGAACTATACATGATGCACGAATCCAGCGGCGAATAAAAAAAAATCTTCAATATTGATACATAGTATGCTTTGATACCAACTATTAATCTGAATATATTGCGGAGTGTTGCCGAAAAGAACTCTTAGTCTTCCGCACTGTACACCTTTAGGAGAACCACTCAATGGGACTAGGGTTTTCTCTTATGTGTTGGTGAGGGGACTAAGACATATATTTATGGCCAGTTTGGCACCATGGATTTGAGGAGAAAGGAGGAGAAACTGGTTGCTTTATTCTGTTTGGCACCATGGATTTGATGAGAAGTGGATTTGAGAGGAATCCAGGAGAACTCAAAAAGGCACTTTTAGCCCTTTTTCAAATCCCCCAAAAAAAGGTGAGATTTGAAGAGAAATCCTTCCCAAGGTGGGACCCACCATAATGTGTCCCTAACTATGGGACCCAACCTAATGTATATTTTCCATCCAACTTGTTGATAAGGTCACAAAGACATGGATGAAGGGACCATACAAATTTCAGTTTAATCCAAAACTTTTGTGCATCATAAAGGTCTCACTCTCCATTTTTTGTTGTTTTATTGTTCACTTTAGATGTGGATTTGCTTTATTTTTTGGATCTTGGCATAAAATGATATGTAAAAATGGATGAATGGCATGGATTTAAAAATCGAGGCTAATACAGTGGGCATACGGTGGGATTAAAATTTACACCATCCATTCCTTCATGTTTGATTTCTCTCCAAATCTTGGCTGCCAAACAGAAAATCTGGAATTGATGAGAATTGGAATTGATGAGAATTCATATCTTGGAATCCACTTCTCCTCACTTCTCCTCAAATCCATGGTGCCAAAAGGGTTATAGGAAAGAGGGCCAGAGAAGCTTACTCATCACACTTTTCTCCTCTAGGGTCTCCACACCGTAGGTTTCCATATCTGGCCTAATAACCGCGAATAGGGGCCACGGTTCAAGCGTCCCGCCCCAAACCTATTTGTAATGATCACAACTATAGTGGGGCCCACGGAATCGCTCAATCTGAATAATCCAACGGTCATGATCTAAACCGATGATCATGTGTGGCCCACCTAATGGAGTCTTACGGGTGCTTGAGGAAAATGCAAACACTTCATAGCCAAAATAGGAAACTGATTCAATTACTTAGATGAGATGTAACTGGGTTATTAAACAAACTTGTTACATTAAGTATTATGACGATGGAAATATAAGGGAGAATAGGGTTTCGGTCAGGCTAATTTCAGCCTAAGCCCAACCCATTTACTAAATGGGCCAAGAATTTTGGCCTAAATGCAACCCACGACCCACTACCATATGGCTCAACCCAAACCTCTTAAAATTCATCAAAGATCAGCCCCACCCATTTAATTGTAGTGGACGGTTCACATCAAGTGCGCCCCACCGACTCGGACAGCGCAAGTTTCGATCCATGTTAAATGGAACGTTGCTCTTGACAGCATTGGAGAATCCTGGCCGTTCAAAGAATGGAGCTCTCCTTGGTTGAGGTCGAATCGTTGCTCATATTAATTTAACAGTCCATTTTCCAGACTCTTGCTCATATAATTGCGAATAAGCATATTAGCATGAGTTTTAGACCATGGCCCACTTAAGCTAGGCCCAACAGTTAGGTAGGCCTCATCGATGCTGAGTGCTGACATGGTGAGTGTGAGAGGAAAACAAGATCACGTGCTGACCATAGCCCATCTTTGGTTGAGGTGCAGTCAGATCCATGCATGAGAACAAAATAAGTATAGATGTAGGTCGGGTCCAAGTCCAAATAGGCTTGTTCAAGGTTAGGCTGTAATCCGGGTGGGTTGGGTTGGATTGAATCCAGATGAGCCTGACCTGACCTCAAGAGGACCCAACCCACGACCTGACCCAAATACATGTAATCATTCAAATCGGGTTGGAGATTTCCAACCCTGACCTGACCTGACCTGACCTGACGAACTGACAACCCGACACAACTGAACCCAAGTTGCAGCCCCACACAAGGTTGGGTTCGGTCCAGACTAAAGGGGTTCATATCTTACACGTCTATTTAATGGGTCCATTTAGGTCCGGTCGAAGTTCAGTTGATCTAATTTCTAATTTCCCAAATATTATTTATTATAGAACTGTTGAACACCCAATTACATTGTTCCTCTAAGTGGAATTTTTTCACATTTTAGTCAATCCCCTTTATTATCTTAATTGTAGGCAGGGATGGTTCTAAATTTGGTTCGGGCCGAGTCTGGGTCAGGTGTATTTTGTAAGCATGGAAATTTGCCAGGTAGCCGCCTGACCCACTGAGCTGGATCCAGTTTGGACCTATTAGTTTGGCCTGTAGGCTGGGCTCGGATCTTGCATGCATGGTCCAATCAGTTTTTGGGTTGGGCTTGGGCTCATATAGTTTTAGTTCAACCTAGACCAACCCAACCCGCCCGATCTGTGTTATGCCCTACAAATATGCCATTTCAATTGTCGGTTAGGCAAGCTATCTGTTATGGGTAAGTTATGAGTTGACCCTCAGGTCAAATATAAAAACGACCTGGACACGAGTCGAGATTATCTGACCTGACCTGAAGACAAACTCCCTGACTTCGTCAGGGAGACGACCTCAGCCTAATCATCGCAAATCCCGTAATCTTAGGCTTTTGCCAAAATGGTAGAAGAAGAAGGATCCGGAAAGTTGTCAACTGATACAGAAACATCTCCGACAACTATGGAACAGCCCAAAGATCTCGGAAGTCCGAGATCTCCTCCGCAGAGATTACATTTCCTAATAGGAAGGCGGCATCATAACCTAAGTCTATAAGAAAAAGGGTTCTCCTCATTACTAGTCTATAAGAAAAAAGGGTTCTCCTCATTACTAAGGTACACACAAAAAAAGACTCTTACTCATAAAAGAAAAGAGGAGATTATTGATTTCAAAAGCTCTGATTAACTTAGGCATCGGAGGACTAACGGCCAGTCCCCAGCCCCCTCTTAACCATTGTTTGTCCTTGTAGATCTCCAATAGACGGATCAAAATCCCTCTACATTTTCGAGGTCGATCGTTGATCTTGCCTCTCTCGTTGTTAAAATCCAGCAACAATATATACCATTGCTTTCATTCCTCTAATATGTCTATTTCTTTGAGCATTTGCGGCCCACTTGATTAATGGATATATTAGGAATATTCAAGTGGAAGGACAGGTAGGTCAGGTCAAGCCCAGGCCCAACCAATCTTTTTGGGCTCAGGCTTTGGGTCATGCCAAGCTTGGGCTGGGTTCGAGTCTTAGTCTTAAGTGTTTGGCTGGACCAGGCCTAGCCAGGCCTTCTTACCGATGAGCCACAGCCTTGTACCCAAGAGGTCCGAATCGAACCCAGTTGGAAGTGGGTTTGAGGGTGGTCAATTTTTATAGTCCAATCTGGTCACATCTCATATTTGGGAAAGTATTTTGAACTCGACCAATCCAACCCAGTGGGTCCAATTTCAGATTCACATCTGTTTCTCATGAGAATGGTTCCAATGGCCCATTGGGTCGGCCCAACCCATTTACACCCTACATCTAGTAGCATTCTTCAGGAATGTAGCTAGTTGCATTTGGATGCTTGAACAATCCATTTCATATACCTGAATAATCCATTCTCCAACATTATGAAAATCAGGTCCATGAGATGATCAAACGGTCAAGGACATTGGAAAAGGGACGCTAGTGTGCGGTTGGTAACACCACCAAAAGCTATTTCTGACAGCTTTCCTTAGAAGCTGTTTTAAAGTGTAGAAAAATAGGACCTGCTCTTGGGCACTAGTGGCCAACCTGACCCTAAAAATAAAAAAATCTCTACCATTAAAGAAAGCTATAAGATGTAAGCAGGCCAGGTCAGGCCAAGGTCAACCTTAGCTTAGCCCCTTTGTTTAAATGGGCCATGTTGATCTGTGCCCAACCCGAGCCTGATAAACCTAACTCGAGCCTGGCTTTTAAGTGACTTGGGTTAGCTGGGGTTTAAGGGACCCATTTCCAGCCTGATCTGCAGACTTGACCTGGAGTGGACTGAGCTTGACCTTTGGGCCTTAGTTTCTAGGCTTGACTGGTTGAGTTAAGCTCATTGATATGTATATCACACATGGGCCGACATACAGTTTTGTGACCATTGAGTCGATGGCCCCATGGATGGACCACCCCTCAAAATCCTCCTCAATCAGACTATATATCCTTGCGGTGGCAGTGGGTCGGTCTGAGCCCAGCATGGACCTAGCATAGGAGGCCCAAGACCGATCCAAAATATTTTGGTTAGGCCTGGGCCCGGCCATAAAATCAATAAAATCCGTATTTCTCCCTTGCATTTTCCTAATCTATACATTTATCAAGTGGATCACACATGCACAAAGAAATAAACCTTTTAGAGGAATGAAACAAATGGTCTACATTTAAGATAGATGTTTGCATTGTATAAAGTCGGGTCGGCCAGATTGGGTTAGGTCAGTTAAAATGACTTGAGCCCAAATTGAAAAAAATGATCAGGCCCTTAATGCGAGGCCCAAGCTTAGCCCACCGGCCAAGCTAGTACATCCATGCCCAGACCAAAGTGGAGTCCAGACTGCGTCCAAGCTTTTATTTTTTTTGTTGTTATTCAATTAATTTATCCACTCAAATAATTTTAAAAATTTGTCAGTAGCCCATATAATTTAATTCTTAAAATATCTAGTGGTGTCAATTAAAGGGGGGTTGGTCGTGTTTTCATATTGACCTAACCCGACAGTTTTTTAACTATGATCCTTAGCCCTAGTCGTACAAGTAGACATGGTTAAGAAGAAATACATCAACTGACCATCGTTTAATGGACTCAGGGGAGAAAAGGGCACCAAAGATGGTTTTAAAGGTGGGTGACCCATCCTTGCCTTTTTCAATATTGTGGTTCACTCAAGTTCTAGACCCACACTGTTGATGCTGTAAATTCGCCAACAAATGATGGTGAAGACTCTTTGACACTGATGGATGGATGCCGCTGATCTCCTTCTTCACAAAGGGTCGGATCCTGTAGAACAAAAGAGAAACTAAGGGGGGTGGCTGGGGTTCAGCCGTTAGCCCTCCGATGCTTAAGTTAGCGATATCTCGAAAGATTGAAATTCTGCTTTTTCTCAGTCTTGGTTTTTTTCGTACCTCAGTAAAGAAGAAGACCTGTCTATTTATAGACCTAGATTGCAGAGTTGTACTCCCTTTCGAAGCCATGATCTCCGGGGAGGGATTCTCGGATCTTTGGGATTTTCGGAGCTGTCCCGAGATCTTCGAGGATCTTTCGGCGGTCGGATAAAGATCTCCCAGATTTTCTTCCCCTTATTACGCGCACACTCAGAAGCTTGCGGAAACAGAGTCAGGTCGTAAGGCGGTCGACCTGGTGAGGTCGTTTCTGACGGCTGCTTCTCTACTTTAGGTCGGATCGGTCAGACCCGTAAGAGCTACTCCATCCTCGAATCAGATCGACTATAAACTGTGCGAGCTGAACTGGATCGACCTTCGGGTCAGCTCGTATTCTCTTTCTGATGGCGCAGAGGTCATCTCGTATTCTTCCCACAACAGAAGTCCCCCCACTCCCGAGTCTAGCTCGTCTGTCTCGGGAGTAGCTTGATAAAGAAGATACGTCGATCTGGCTACCCTTAATGTTTCACAGCTGTCGTGTTGCCGCGCCGTCATCTCAACGGGCGGGAAAGCGGTATTTAATGCGTCGTTCAAAAAATCGAGGCGTCATCATTCGCTTGTACGGCGTATCAGCGCTCAACAGAATATTATCTAACGGGGTGATGCCACGTGTCTGAAGTGGCGCGATACTTTTTGTACGCTTCAACCAAGAGCCGCCACGCGGGATCTTCGCATTAAATGCCGAATAATCCTTCGGGTATAAAACTCGAGAGTTAGCGGATTTCTGAAAAATTCCTTTCTTCTCTGATCCTGCTTTCCTCCCTCTTTCTCTTTTCGGGTTCTCCTTCTCCATTCTCTGTCACCTCTCCTCCGGCCGGCGTACCAGTTACTTTAGGGTACGCTCTTCTCATCTTCTTAGGAGATCTTCCTTTTTGTGATTTTCAAAATGTCGGAGTCTTCCTGCTCTGATGCTATTCCGATGGTGAGGTTTGGAGATTCCGAATCGGACCCTCCTCTACCAGAGCATCAGGAGATCGATCCCAGAGAATCTCATTCCAGGACAGCAGATCCTGTGAATGAAGAGGAATCTGAGGTTCCTGAGCCAGGAGTTGGGGGAACGGCTCAGGGAGATACCTTCGAGCTGGACGGGGTGGTCTCGCGAATTAATCAGAGAGACCTTGACAACGCGAGAAGGACATACGGGATCCCGGAATCCGTTGGTCTTAGGATTCCGGGCCGGACTGACAGACCGAGCCGACCTCGCCGGGGAGAAACCGTTATCTCCCTGATGCACCTAGAGGCCGGGCTCAGGTTACCCCTGCACCCCTTTGTACGAGAGGTTCTTAACACCCTAGGCCTCGCACCGAGCCAGCTTCAACCTAATGGCTGGAGGTGTATGGTGGGATGCTACATACTGTGGCAGAGAGTAGGGAATAAAGACCTGACTTCGAACGAGCTGTTTTCCATGTACAGCCTCAAGTCTTTAGGAGGTCATGGTCTTTATTACCTCTCTTCCCATCCGGGCCATGGGGGCTCGATAGTGACCGGCCTGCCATCCTCGACAAGAATCTGGAAGAGGAAATGGTTCTTCGCGTCGGGGGATTGGGAGGCTTCGTCGGACGAGCTTCGCCCTTTGGAGCATCGGGTCCGAGCTGATTTTGCTCTGCCAGGTCGAGCCATACTTAGAAAATTTTTCGATTAATGTTTCTCTCTTACCCCCACTTTCTTTCATTCTGACGTGCATTTCCTTATCTATGCAGCCTCGGTGGCCATCAGAGTAGCTCTATCTGTAGTTCAAGAGAGGCAGATCCGAGCTGCACGGGAGTATCCGCCTATTGAAAGGAACTTTCGCAGCCTAATCACTGTAGAATCCGTCCTTGAATCAGGTCGGTAATATAGATATTCACGCTTTACGTTATCAATTTTCTAAGTAACGTGCTCTGACATTCTGCCTCGTACTTTGGACAGGCATGGCTCCGAAGGCGGTCTCTAAGTCCCGCCGGATCCCTGCTCGGCTCCTGGAGCGTGGGGAGAGCTCGGTGGAACCTCCGAGCAAGAGGATGGCCACGGAGGCTCAGGGGCAACAAAGGTTGCCTCGGTCCTTCGTATGCGGGTCTGGTCAGCCTCAGGGTTCATCTCCCGCAGGGGGTGAAACTTTGGCTGCCCAGCCTCCTGCTCCTGGGATTCCGGTCGTCAACGTGCCGGATACCTCGGACTCCCGAGCCGAGCCGTCGGCTGGTCGCCCCACGACTCGTGCCAGTTCGTCTGGCACTCCGACAGCATCGACTTCAGTGGGGCCCGCCCGCACCCCTGCTGAGGTCGGGTCGTCGCGACCTCCCCCGGCACCCCGGGCCTCTCGCCCTGCTGCCGCTCCTGGGGCCGAGCAGCGCGAGGACCAGGTCGACATGCCTCCGGTAACGGAGCATTTTGCGACCTGGAAAGAGGGGGTTAACGCCTATATGGACGTTAACCAGAGCATCCCTCAGGATCTGAATTCTCTTGCGACATCAGATCCTGATCAGATGGTCGGTGTTGCCATCGAGAGCAGTCTCAGGGTAAGTTGACTGTCCCTTTCTCTTCTTCTTTTCCTTCACTCGTTCCACCATCGCATTACTAACTGTTGTAGCTCGTTTTTGTAGGACTCGGCCTTGCTGATTATGATTCGCCAGAAGATGGCTGAGCGGACACACCAGATGCAAAAAGCTCTGGTTGCTGCCTCTTCCTGGAAGAATAAGACTGAGGCGATGAAGGCCGAGCTGAAGAAGAAGCTGTCTGAGTTGGCAACGGCTCAGACGGAATTGCAGACAGCCCAAGCTGAACTGCAGACAGCTCAGTCCGAGCTGAAGGTGGCCCAATCCGAGCTGGAAGTATCTCAAGTACAAGTCCAGTCTCTGGAGGAGGCGATGAGGGAGACCTCAGCCAAGGCCCAGTCTGAGGGTAACAAGGTCGAGTCGCTGGAGGCCGCTCTCAAGACAGCTGAGGAGGAGAAGGTGGACCTGGCCCGGCTCTTGAAGGAGGTCCAGATGAAGGCTTTGGCTGATGCAAAGGACGCAGAAGCCAAGTTTGAGAGGCTGAATGCAATTTCTGAAGAGCTGTACAATCATGGCTTCCAGGATTGCAGGCGGCTCGTTCTCAAGCATTTTCCCAATCTCGACCTGACTCCAGTCGACAACGATGAAGATGAGGACGAAGTCGCGAGGGAGGGACCTTCAAAGGGGGCTGCAGCCGGGCCATCCGACGCTACCGAAGGCTGAATGTGTATTTTCCCTTTTTTTTTTTTAACAATGTAAAGGAAACTTTTCACTTCAATGCAAGCCCTCAGAGGCATTTTATTCAAACGCTGTGTACTTCATTTTTTTTTTCTTTTTCATGCATACACAAGTCTCGAAGTGACTGAGCTCATTGTCATAAACTCGGCCATTATATTAGAACAGTTGTAGGGCTTTGATAGTAGAGCAAATTTCAGTTTGGAATGTTACCACTGCTAGGCCGATCTGTTGTTCACAACACTTAGGAAAATTTGAAACAATTTTTTCTGATACTGAACCATCACCTCGGAACATAAGTTTCAGACGAGGTCCCACTTCTTCATGGATAGTAGATTTTCAGGTGGTCAGCATTCCAGGGGTGGGAAAGGGGCCGGCTGTCCATGTCTTCGAGCCAATAAGTACCAGGACGGCGTGAGCCGAGTACCCTATAAGGCCCTTCCCAGTTGGGACTGAAGGCAGCGATTTTTTCTTTGGTACTGACCTTTTTGAGAACCAAATCGCCAGCTCGGAACCGCCGCTCCTTTACTCGGGAATTGTAGTATCGCCTAATCCGTTGCTGGTAGGCCGCCAATCGTATTTGGGATGCTTCGCGAACTTCGTCGAGTAGGTCCAAGTTTATCCGTAATTGTTCTTCTTTTCTGTCAGGTCGGTGTTGGCTTGTCCTACTCGTGGGTATCCCGACCTCTACTGGGACAACAACTTCTGCTCCAAAAGCTAAAGAGAAGGGTGTTTCCCCGGTGGTGGACCGAGCTGTTGTCCGATAGGCCCAAAGTACTTCAGGAAGTTCGTCAGCCCAGGCGCCTTTCTTCTCCCCAAGTTTTGTTTTGAGATGGTTTTTGATAATCTTGTTAACTGCCTCGACCTGACCGTTGGCTTGCGGGTGGTGGGGAGAGGAATACACATTCTTGATACCCAGACCTTTGCAGAAATGCCGGAACCTTTCGTTGTCAAACTGTCGCCCATTATCAGTGACTATTGTATTCGGAATTCCGAATCGGCACACGATTGATTTCCAAATAAAATCTGTTGTTTTCTTCTCGGTAATGGTCGCCAATGGTTCTGCTTCTGCCCACTTCGTGAAATAATCGACGGCAACGATTGCGTATTTCACCTGTCCCTTCCCCGTCGGAAGAGGGCCAATGATGTCAACTCCCCATTGAGCGAATGGCCATGGTCCAGACATGGGAGTAAGCTCCTCGGGTGGCAAGTGAGGAATTGGGGCAAATCGTTGGCACCCGTCGCATCTTTTAACAGTTTCCCGGGCGTCGTGCTGGATGGTAGGCCAATAATATCCTTGCCTGATCACCTTCTGTGCTAGTGCTCGAGCACCAGAATGATTGCCGCAACAACCAAAATGGATTTCACGCAACACGTAATCAGCTTCCTTGGCTCCCAAACAACGCAAACATGGAAAAGAAAATCCTCTCTTGTAGAGGATCCCATCGATCATGGCGTACCGAGCCGATCTGTAGCGAATGCGTCGAGCTTCTTTCTGGTCGTTGGGTAATTCGCCCGTCTGTAAAAACCGAACAATAGGGTCCCTCCAATCAGGGGTTGCTGTTACTGGAAAAACTTCTGCTGTCTCGTTTGACGATATGCTTCGTTGAGGGAGGAACTCGATGGGAACCATCCTGCCGAGGTCGTCGTCGTCTGATGAGGCGAGTTTCGCGAGAGAATCGGCATTCATATTTTTGCTTCTCGGGACCTGAACAATTTCATATTGATCAAACCGTGACAGCAGTTCTTGAGTTTTTGTTAGGTATGCTAACATTTTCCCCCCTTTCGCCTGGTATTCTGCGGTCACTTGTCCGACCACCAATTGAGAGTCACTATGTATTTTTATAGATCGGATCCCTACTGCAGAGGCGAGGCGGAGGCCGGCTAGAAGCGCTTCATACTCAGCTTCGTTGTTTGAGGCTCGAAACCCGAACCGGAGAGCATATTGAATTTGGATGCCGTCCGGTGCTGTCAGGACGAGACCGGCCCCGCTGCCTCGTGAATTGGAAGATCCATCAACGTGTAATAACCAGGTCGGAGCGCAGTAATTACTTTCTTGTGGCGGCTCAGATTTGCTGTCGTCTTCCATTTCGAGAGGTTCAGTTAATTCGACGATGAAGTCGGCGATGGCCTGCCCTTTGATCGCAGTTCGCGGCCGAAACTTGATGTCGAATTCACCGAGCTCGACGGCTCATTTAACGAGACGGCCTGAGGTTTCTAGGTTCTGTAATACCTGCCGCAATGGTTGATCAGTCAGCACAGCTATCGGGTGCGCTTGAAAGTACGGTCTCAATTTCCGTGCTGAGGTGATTAGAGCCAAAGCTAGCTTCTCTATTGTCGGGTATCGGGTTTCGGGATCGAGCAGGGCTTTGCTGACGTAGTAGACAGGCCTTTGGGTTCCTTTGTCGTCTCGGACTAATGCTGAGCTGACCGCCGCTGGAGAGACAGCTAAGTACAGGAGTAGTTCTTCTTTGTGGGCTGGTTTAGACAATAGTGGCGGAGAGCCGAGGTATGCCTTCAATTCGCAGAAAGCTTGCTCGCAGTCTGAGGTCCAAATCATCTCCTTGCACTTACGCAGTTGCTTGAAGAAGGGGAGGCATCGATCTGTAGCCTTTGAGACGAATCTGTTGAGTGCCGCAATTCTTCCTGTGAGTCGCTGGATATCCTTCATTGTGCGAGGCGAGCTCATGTCGAGGAGTGCCTGAATTTTTTCAGGGTTGGCTTCAATTCCTCGCTGGTTTACAATGAAACCAAGGAATTTTCCCGAACTTACCCCAAAGGCACATTTGCTGGGGTTAAGCTTCATTTGATATTTTCGTAATATTCTGAACGCAGTGCAGAGGTCGCTGACATGGTCCTCTGATCGTTTGCTCTTTACGAGCATATCATCTACGTACACCTCCATAGTTCTACCAAGTTGGTCTGCGAACATCTTGTTTACTAGTCGCTGATAAGTTGCTCCGGCATTCTTTAGCCCGAAGGGCATGACCTTATAACAGTAGAGTCCCCGATCCGTAATGAATGCTGTCTTTTGCCTGTCGGGAGCGTGCATTTGGATCTGATTATATCCAGAGTAAGCGTCCATGAAGCTGAGTAGCTCGTGCCCGGCGGTCGCGTCGACGAGCTGATCTATTCGTGGCAGAGGGAAACTGTCTTTGGGACAGGCCTTGTTCAGGTTAGTGTAGTCTACACAGACTCTCCATTTCCCGTTATTCTTTTTGACGAGGACCACGTTTGCGAGCCATTCTGGGTAGCATATTTCTTGGATGAATCCGGCCTTGCGCAGTTTCTGTACTTCCTCTTCGATGATCATGTACCTTTCTGCATTGAAAGAACGCCTTTTTCTGACGGATTGGCTTAGTGGTTGGGTCGATGTTTAACCGATGGACCATCACTCCTGGACAAATTCCAGGCATCTCTTCATGGGACCATGCAAAAACGTCCGCATACTCCGTCAAGAAGGTGATCAGGTCCTCTCGTACCTTGCCTTCTAAACACGATCCGATCTTGATAGTTCTAGTCGGGTCGGTATCAGACAACGGAATGTCGACCAGCTCTTCTGCGGGCGACCCGCGCTCCTTTGCTTCCTCTCTCGGATCAGGAGAGGTCGCATGAGAAACGGTTGATACTGTACTTTTATTTTTCCCTCGTAGGGAAAGCTCATAGCAACGGCGGGCTTCCTGCTGATCTCCCCTGGCCACGCCGATTCCTTCGTCGGTTTCGAATTTCATTGTAAGGTGATAGATGGAAACGGCGGCTTTGAGAGCTCGCAGGATAGGACGGCCAATAATGGCGTTATAAGCAGAGGGGGTATTTACGACAAGGAAGTCGACCATTATTATTTTCTAGTTTGGTTCTTCTCCTGCGGTGACTGGTAGACTTATCTCTCCTTCGGGCATAATGCTATCCCCCGTGAACCCAGTTAATGCTGTCTTGACTGGTCTCAGTCGAGATCGGTCGATCTTCATTTTTTCGAATGCCGATGCGTATAGGATATCGGCTGAACTGCCTGTGTCGACCATCATCCTGTGGAGTTTTTTATTGGCGACCATCAACGCGACGACAAGGGAGTCGTCATGTGGATGTATGACTCCTCGGGCGTCTTCTTCGGTGAAGGATATTGTTTGTGAGGTTACCTTCGCGACCTTTGTAGGTCGGCTGGTGATGTTGACAGAAGACTTCGGTAAGGACGTCCTTCCTTGCCGTACGTAGCTTTTGCGAGAGTTTCCGGTGTCTCCAGTGGTCGGCCCTCCGAAAATCATGTGGATTTCTTCCACAGGGTTGTTGCTTTGTTCCTCTGTCAAGTCGGCGACTCGACCTTCATCTCTTCGGCCCTCTGAACGCTGAGCAATGTAATCCTTCAAGAAGCCTTGCTGGATCAGGGCTTCTATCTGTCGCTTCAAATCAAAGCAGTCCACGGTGTTGTGACCGTGGTCTTTGTGATACAAACAGTACCTCGATTTCGACCTCCTATTGGGGTCGGTCTTTATCTTTGCAGGTCGTTCGAAATTGTATTTTCCTTTCTCCGCTAAATACACTTGCTCGATGGTTTTGTTGAGCGGAGTGTACTTATCGAACCGTGGCGCGGGTGATTTCGTTCGGCGAGCGGGCCTGTTCCGGGTTGGCGATCTTTGTTCGGACTTTCGTTCCGACCTGTGTCTTTTCGAGTTGCTGCTATCCGGCCGATCCTTATTTTTGGTCACCGGTCGATGAGCATTGACCAGTTCTTCGGCGTTGATGTGTTTTGCTGCCCGATCTAAAAGTTCTGCCACGGACTGAGGCGGTTCTTCCCCGACAGACCAAAGGAACCTTCGGTCTCGTAATCCTCCGATCATGGTGTGCAACAGTACATCTTGCGAGAGGTTTTCAATTTGTACAGCTTCGGAATTGAAGCGTGCGAAGTAATCTTTCAGGGACTCATCTTCCTTTTGTTTGATCGCAGCGAGATGAGTTGAATGCTTCCTCGGGTCAGTGCTCCCAATGAACTGAGTAGCGAAGGCTCGGCTTAGCTGAGAGAATGAACTGATCGTACGGGGTTTTAGGTTGCGGAACCAAGTCCATGCCGAGCTTGTTAAGGACAACGGAAAGGCCTTGCACATGATATGCCCATTGGCCCCGAGGAGATCCATGCGGACTTTGAAGTTCTCTAAGTGCTCCGCCGGATCTCCAATTCCAGAGTATTGCTTCAACTGGGGAACTTTAAACCCTTTGGGAAGGGGTTCCTCACGAATCTCGTCGGTGAATGGTGATTCAGATGAATCGACCAGTGCATCTACGGCGATTGGGGCTCGGGCCCGTTGTGCTCTCTGGAGATCGCCCATTTGTT
The DNA here is from genome assembly GCA_003013855.2 of Liriodendron chinense. Classification (NCBI taxonomy): domain Eukaryota; kingdom Viridiplantae; phylum Streptophyta; class Magnoliopsida; order Magnoliales; family Magnoliaceae; genus Liriodendron; species Liriodendron chinense. The sequence goes on from PVNU02000310.1 coordinate 2,294,273, forward strand.
CTCGCAGTTCCTTCAGCTCGGCCTCCAGTGGGCCCAAGTTGTCGTCAATCCTGTTGCTGGCTTCACGATCGGCTCGTTCGTGTGCGAGACGAGCTGTTCTCCGTTCCTCGAGCCTGTGTCGCAGGTCGGTGGCGGGCAAGCTTGTCGTTGGTCGAGGTCCAGCCTCGGTTGCTCGGCTGGCGACCTCATCTTCTTCCATCGGAGTGGGGTGTTGAGAACGCTGCGACGGTCGAACCTGGTGGGAGTGCAAGGTTTGTTGCGGCCGAGAATGGGTATGCCGAGATCCCTCACGGTCTTTATCGTTCAACACGGTTGGGTGAGCTAGGCCAGTTAGCAAAGCTTTAATTTCGTCCAGTCGCTGGTCTACATAGCCCAATCGTTCGTCGACTCCCCCTAGTTTTTGGTTTACCCCCCCTACCTGTTCTTCTAGAAGAGACAACCTGACCCCTCGGTTACGGGGTCTCTGTTGTCTCCCCTGTTGGGCAGAAAGAGGAGAGTTTCCACCGAGCTGGATAGCCGGAATTTCGGGAAACGATCCTTCATTTTCCGATATCTGGTCGTCTGAAGGTCCATCGATCGCGGGGGCTTTCCCTTTGTATTTTCTTTTCCCGACCATAGTAAAAAAGGAAGGGTGAAGTTGAAATCGTCTTCAGTGATTGGGTGAGAACACGGCTTTCCTACTTAAAGGACTCTGCGAAGAAAAGTTCCCACAGACGGCGCCAATCTGTTGATGCTGTAAATTCGCCAACAAATGATGGTGAAGACTCTTTGACACTGATGGATGGATGCCGCTGATCTCCTTCTTCACAAAGGGTCGGATCCTATAGAACAAAAGAGAAACTAAGGGGGGTGGCTGGGGTTCAGCCGTTAGCCCTCCGATGCTTAAGTTAGCGATATCTCGAAAGATTGAAATTCTGCTTTTTCTCAGTCTTGGTTTTTTTCGTACCTCAGTAAAGAAGAAGACCTGTCTATTTATAGACCTAGATTGCAGAGTTGTACTCCCTTTCGAAGCCATGATCTCCGGGGAGGGATTCTCGGATCTTTGGGATTTTCGGAGCTGTCCCGAGATCTTCGAGGATCTTTCGGCGGTCGGATAAAGATCTCCCAGATTTTCTTCCCCTTATTACGCGCACACTCAGAAGCTTGCGGAAACAGAGTCAGGTCGTAAGGCGGTCGACCTGGTGAGGTCGTTTTTGACGGCTGCTTCTCTACTTTAGGTCGGATCGGTCAGACCCGTAAGAGCTACTCCATCCTCGAATCAGATCGACTATAAACTGTGCGAGCTGAACTGGATCGACCTTCGGGTCAGCTCGTATTCTCTTTCTGATGGCGCAGAGGTCATCTCGTATTCTTCCCACAACACACACCATTTATGGGCCGATGTTCTAACAAGGGAGGAAAGGGCACCTAGATGGTTTCAATAGTGGACAACCCATCCTTATTCTTTTTTTATTTTTTTATTTTTTGCCATCTTGTGATGTGGCTTACTTAAGTTTTACACACATATCATTTTTAGCTGATGTTCTAGCTTAAACTAGCACAATAGATATATAAATTGGATGCCACTTAGTCATCATGGTGGGCTCCATAGATAATGTTAGAGCAATTGGATGCCACCTGGTCATTATGGTGGGCTCCATAGATAATGTAAGAATGGGCTGCTTGCATGAAAGGATTGAAATGACAAATGGCTTTGGTTGAAGGTCACACACATCCCATTTTGCTTTTAAAATAAGGATTATGACTGTACTAACACTGTAGAATAGCTAAATTCCACTAAGGAAGAGAGTTTTAAAATATTCCAAGCTTAGCCTTTTGACCACTTTTTGAATTTTTAATGCACCAAAAATGCCCATGTTTTAGAACTTAGTACCTGTACGAACCTTTGAATGCTGAAGAAACTTTGTAGCTTCGATCCTGAGGCATGTTATGACCACCACTTGGTGATTTGGCCCACTGGAAGGTAGATCCAATCCGTTCATCCTCTTTGTGGGCCACATTTTTTTGAAAATGCAGTAATCTCATATTAATTCAAGCTCTCTGTGGCCCACAAGAACCAACAAATGATAATGGTACCCACTTATTGCCAATTGTTTCCATGTGTTGTGGTCCACATGATTTGTGTATGTGGATCATTCTTTGGACCATGGTTTTTCATCAAATTCCAACTTTAACGAACGGAATTGATTCGAGTCGTATCTCATGGTGGGCCTTAGAGACATGGTCCAAAGACCCTTTAGGTAGGGTTAGAGGCCATTGAAGGACCTGTTGTTGTCTTTCTTAGATCATTCTTCTTCCTTTTCGAGCACTTCTTTCAGCGAACCCCCCCCCCCCCCCCCCCCCCCCCCCCCCCCCCCCCCTTGCATTTTCCGACATACGATCACCGCCATAAACTTGTTTAGTGTATGGGTACTGCCAACAACTTCTAAGATTTTAAAAGTGAGTGCCATTTTTGCTCTAACAACGACATTTCTTGCGGATTGAAGCCACTGAACGTGGAAGACATTTTGAATGGACCTTTTATTTTTATTTTTTTTAAATAGTATTTTCTTAGAGATGAAAAACACTTTTAGTTATGGATCGAGGAATGGTCGTGATTGTTGTCGTGAAGAGAAATAATTGTCATTAGGAGAAGTGATTGTTGGAAGGGATTTGAGGTGTAGACAGATGGTTGTGGTTGTCATGTGGAAGACATTGAAGGAGACTGAATCTGAATTTTGCAATGTATTGCCTTGGTTGAGTAATTTGTGAACCTCGAACCTTAACACAACCTTAACACATGTCCACTAGTGTCGAGGTTCTCGTGTGCTAAGCGTTGAAGTTGTTATGTGTTAAAGGTCCGGTTTGTCATTTGATAAGGGCCCAAGTTGTCATATGTTAGGGGTTGAGGTTGTCATGTGTTAATAGCTGGGTCGTGGTTGTAATCTGTTAAGGGTCTAGGTTGTCATGTGTTATGGGTCAAGGTTGTCATGTGTTAAGGTTAAAGGTTGACAAGGTCTAGGTTGTCATGTGTTAAGGGTCAAGGTTGACGGGGTCTAGGATGTCCTGTGTTAAGGGTTGATCATATTGTCATGTGACAGACAATCTGGACCTTGTCAACCTCGATTCATAACATATAACTAACTAGACCTTCAACATGTGATAACCTAGACCCTTAACACATTACGACCATCACCTCAGCTGTTAACACATGACAACCTCGACTATTGACACATGAAAACCTAAACCCTTAACAAATCACACTGGTTGACATGTGTTAAGGGTCAAGGTTGACATAACTATTCAACTAAGGCGATACATTACAAAATTCAGATTATATCTCCTTCATTGCCTTCCACATGACAACCACAACCATCCGTCTCCATCTTAAATACCTTCCGACAATCACTTCTCCTCATGACACCCACGACAACAACCACGACCATTCCTTTATTCACAATCAAAAGTGTCTTTCATCTCTAAGAAAATGTTATTTCACAAAAAAGTAAAAAATAAAATCATTCAAAATGTTTTCCATGTTTAGGTGGCTTCCATTCGTAAGAAATGTCGTCGTTAGAGCAAAAATAACACTCATTTTTAGAGTCGTCTTGGCAATGCCCATACACCAGATAAGTTAATGACAGTGACTGTATGTCGAAAAATGCAGCTGGAGGAGATGATGGTAGGTCCTCGAAAGATATGCTCGAAAGGAAGAAGAATGGTCTCAAGAAGACAACAACAGGTCCTTCAATGGCCTTCAACCATACTTAAATGATCTTCGGACCATGTCTTTAGGGCCCACCATGAGGTATGTCTCGACTTAATTCCGTCCATTGAAGTCAGAATTTGATGAAAGGCCATGGTCCAAAGAATGACCTACATCCGTTGATCATGTGGATCACATCACATGGAAACAATGAGCAATAAATTATTACCATTATCATTTGTTGGGTCTCGTGGGCCACAAAGAGCTTGTATCAACATGAGATTACTGCATTCCCAAAGAAATGTGGGCGACAAAGATAATGAACGGATTGGATCTACGTTCCAGTTGGCCCAATCACCATGTGGTAGTTATAACATGCCTCAGGATCGAAGCTACAAAGCCTCTCCCGCATTCAAAGGTCCGTACAAGCATTATATTCCAAAGCATGGGCATTTTCATCCACTAAAATTCAAAAAGTGGTCAAAAGCCAGGTTTGAAATTTTTTAAAACTCTCTTTTTATGTGGAATTTGGCTATTCCATAGTGCTAGTACGATCAAAATCCCTCTAAAATAATAAGTCCCTGCTCATCCTTGTGACTAATTGCACGGGTAGAATTCATTTATGCAGTGGAAATAAAGCCAAACATTAGATGACTTGAGTTTGGAATCTGGGATATTTCATGGGCATTGTTCATCCATGTTAGGTGCCATCAAATTCATGGTTTGGATAACCAACATGGGTCCACATGCAAAAACTCATTGTACAGTAGGAAAGTTTCCTTATGGGCCCAAAAGATAAACAGACCATGCACTTGTCCATATTTAGGCTCGTTAAAAGTACAAGTTCCCTAGGTCGGGATTTGGCAAGGCAACATATACCCGAAATGTAGTCATGCCAAGCTCAGGTCTAGTTTTCAAACCCATTTGGCCCTTTCAACAACTAAAAAAAAGGGTAACACTTGGTCAGGTTGAAAGAAGCTTGCGATTGAGTACCAACCCAATCAATTATTGGGCTCGACTCCAGAGTTATTGAATCCTAGCTCAACAGGTACCCAGAGCTAGGGTACCCAATGGACCCAATCCAAATTTAACAGGCCTGGGTCCAATTTTTCAGCCCCTTAATAAATCAGGCTGAGTTTGGGTCTCAACTTTTGGACCATTGAAACTTTGGTCATGTCAAGTTCGGGTCAAGTTTACCAAAAGTTAAAATGGAGTTGGGTCGGGTCGATTTCTTTCTGAAGTTATATTTTACGTGCATACATACATACATACGTATACGTACATGAGTTTTGTTAACATTTCTTCAAGGGACATTAGAAACATCCCAAAGCTTTTAAATGACATGCTGGATGCCTAATCATCAATCAAGACAGTTCATTTAATAGCATAATTGGAAGCAAGCCATAGTGGAAAAATCATGCTGATCGGATGATCCACACTCTAGGAATAATGCAAACTTATAGCATAAGTGTCGGTTTTTAGGAACTATGGATCATGTTAATGCTGAAAATTAATCAACAGACGAGACGAGGATCCCTTGGTCTTGACGGTTGGATGATGTTGATCTTCCCCCTGAAAGAAGATTGGATCTGAACAAAAGATTCCCTGGATCTGTAGAACACAAAGGAAAGCTAAGGGGGGTGGCTGGGATCCAGCCGTTAGCCCTCCGATGCCTAAATTAGTTGGACCTTGAAGGATTAAATATCTCTCTCTTTAGGTCAGTTTTTGTGTCATACCTTGATAATGGAGAGAATGCTTCAATTTATAAACTCAGTTCATGGGATTACGTCCCTTCCCTGCCGCCGTGATGCTTGTAGAGGAAATCTCGGGTTTTTGAGATTTTCTGAGTTGTCCCGTGATCTTCGGGGATCTTCGGTCAATTGGTTAGAGATTTTCCGGATTCTTTTCCTCTTATTACGCACAAACTTAGAGAATTGCGGTAACACAACCAGCTCGTTACGAATAAAGAGGTTGGCTCTATGAGGTCGTTCATAGGAATCGCTTCTTTTCCCTAGGCTAGGTTGGTCAGACTTGACGACCTGTTTTTTGGGTCGTTCCGTTTATTCTTAGATTGGATTTGAGCTGAGGAGGCTGTTCCAGATCTATCTTCAGGTCAGCTCGTATTCTTCTCGCAACAGTCCTGAGGTCAGCTTGTATTCTTCTCACAACAGAAGTCCCCCCACTCCTGAGTCCAGCTCGTCTGTCTCGGGAGTAACTTGATAAAGAAGATACAACGATCTGGATTCTTTTGGCGTTATACAGTTGTAGCGCCGTCATCTCGACGGGTAGGAAAGCGGCATTTAATGCGTCGTTTAAAAAATCGAGGCGTCATCATTCGTTTGTACGGCGTATCAGCGCTCAACATAATATTGTTGAACAGGGAAATGCCACGTGTCCGGAGTAGTGCGTTACTTTTTGTACGCTTCAACCGAGAGCCGCCACGCGGAATCATTGCATTAAATGCTAAAGAGTCCTTTGGGTATAAAACGCAAGACTTAGCGAATTTCGGAAAAAATCCTTCTCTTCTCCGATTTTGCTTTCCTTTCTTTTTGGGTTCTTCTCCTCCATTTTCTGATATCTCTCATCCAGCCGGTATACCAACATCTAGGGTACGCTCTTCTTACCCTCAGAAGGTCTTCTTCTTTTCTTAATATCCTTCAAAATGTCGGAGACCTCCTGCTCTGATGCGATACCCATGGTGAGGTTCGGGGATTCCGAATCGGACCCGCCTCTGTCTGAGCATCAGGAGATGGAGCCCAGAGAATCCCATTCCAGGACAGCTGATCCTGTGAATGAAGAGGAATTCGACGTTCCTGAGCCAGAAGTTGGAGATGGAACGGCTCAGAAGGATTTTTTCGAGCTGGATGGCGTGACCTCGCAGATTACCCAGAAAGAACTGGATGCTGCGAGGAGAACGTATGGGATTCTTGAATCCGTAGAACTTAGGATTCCGGATCGAGCTGATAGGCCGAGCCGACCTAGCCGGGGGGAAACCGTCATCTCCCTGATGCATCTAGAGGCCGGGCTAAGGTTGCCTCTGCACCCCTTTGTGCGAGAGGTGCTTAACACCTTAGGTCTCGCGCCGAGCCAGCTGCAACCTAATGGCTGGAGGTGTATGGTGGGATGCTACATCTTGTGACAGAGAGTAGGAAATAAAGAACTGACCTCGAACGAGCTGTTCTCCATGTACAGTCTTAAGTCTCTGGGAGGTCAGGGTCTTTATTACTTCTCTTCTCACCCGGGCCAGGGAGGCTCGATAGTGACTGGCCTGCCATCTTCCACAAGAATTTGGAAGAGGAAATGGTTCTTTGCGTCGGGGGATTGGGAGGCTTCATCGGATGAGCTTCGCCCTCTGGAGCATAGGGTTCGAGCTGACTTTGCTTTGCCAGGTCGAGCTGTACTTAGATTTTTCTTTGAATTTCTAATACTTTTTATTTATGCTTTTTCGATTCTGACGCGCATCTCCTTATCCACGCAGCTTCAGTAGCCATCAGAGTAGCCCTTTTTACGGTACAGGAGAGGCAGATCCGAGCTGCCAGGGAGTATCCACTCGAAGAAAGAAACTTCCGCAGTCTAATCACTGTAGACTCCGTCTTTGAGTCAGGTCAGCTCGTGAACAAAGCAGTGTTGCTATTTACATTTTACTTGTCGTTTCTCCATACATTATGTCCTGACATCTCTCTTTATGTTTTGGACAGGCATGGCACCAAAGGCGGTCTCCAAATCCCGCAAAATTCCTGCTCGGCTCCTTGAGCACGGGGAGAGCTCGGCGGAGCCTTCGAGCAAAAGGGCTGCCACGGAGGCTCAGAGGCAACAAAGGTTGCCTCAGTCATTTGTGTGTGGGTCTAGATAGCCTCTGAGCTCATCCCCTGCAAGGGCTGAGCCTCTGGCCGCCCAGTCTCCCGCTTCTGAGGTTCCGGTCGTTAATGTGCCGGACACCTCGGATTCCCGGGTCGAGCCATCTGCGGGCCGACCTGCAACTCGTGCCAGTTCTTCTGGCACTCCGACAACATCGACTTCAGCGGGGCCTGCTCGCACTCCTGCTGAAGTCAGATTGTCGCGCCCTCCTCCTGCTCCCCAGGCCGCCCGCACTATGGCCGCTTCTGGGGCCGAGTAGCGCGAAGACCAGGTCGACATGCCTCCAATCACAGAGCAGTTCGCGACCTGGAAAGAGGGGGTTAACGCCTACATGGACGTGGTTCCCTCAGGATCTGAGCTCGCTTGCGTCATCAGATCCCGATCAGATGGTCGGAGTCGCGATTGAGAGTAGTCTTAGGGTGAGCTGTCTGCCTTTTCTTCTTCTTTTTTCAACTTATTCGCGTTGCTGTCGCCCTACTAATCGTCGTAACGTGTTTTTGTAGGACTCGGCCTTGCTGATAATGATCCGCCAGAAGATGGCTGAGCGGACCCACCAGATGCAAAAAGCTCTGGTTGCCGCATCCTCTTGGAAGAACAAGACCGAGGCGATGAAGGCTGAGCTGAAGAAAAAGCTATCTGAGCTGGCAACGGCTCAAACAGAACTGCAAACAGCTCAGTCCGAGCTGAAGGTTGCTCAGTCTGAACTGGAGGTGTCCCAGACACAAGTCCAGTCGCTCGAGGAAGCGTTGAAGGAGACGTCGGCCAAGGCTCAATCTGAAGAGAACAAGGTCGAGTCGCTCGAGGCTGCTCTCAAGACAGCCGAGGAGGAGAAGGTGGATCTGGCCAGAATTTTGAAGGAGGTCCAGCTGAAGTCTTTGGCCGATGCCAAAGTTGCGGAGGCTAAGTTTGAGAAGCTGAACACACTTTCCGAGGAGTTGTACAACCACGGCTTCCGGGATTGCAGGCGGCTCGTCCTCAAACATTTTCCCGACCTGGACCTCACTCCCGTCGATGATGACGAAGATGAGGATGAGGCTGCGGGGGAAGGACCTTCTAAAGGGTCTGCTGCCGGTCCATCTAATGCTGCCGAAGGCTGACCTATCTTGTATTTTTTGTTTTTTTTTTTTTGATGTAAAAATGTAAGAAAATCTTATTTCAATACAAGCCCTTCAGAGGCATTTTCTGGCAAATTTTGTGCAGCACCCACCTTCTTTTATGTATGAACAAATCTTGGAACGACTTAAGAACCCTTTGTAATCAGCGAAGCTCGGTGACATAAATCCGACCATCACATTGGAGTAGATGATTAGTCATAAGGCCTGGATAATAGGGTAGTTAGCTCAGAACATCGATGCCGTGAGGCTGATTTGTTGCTATAAGTCGGAACGTAGCTGTATGCTCTGAACATTTTTAGTCGCTTTGGTCATGCGTGAGTGAGTTGTCAATATAACACTTGCGAAGCAATTTTAAAGTAATCTTATTGAATTACCGCCTCGGAATACATATTTTATATGAGGCCCTACTTGTTCATGGATAGTAGATCTTCAGATGATCAGCGTTCCTTGGATGGGAAAGGGGTTTACCATCCATGCTTTCGAGCCAATAAGTGTCGGGACGACGTGAGCTGAGTACTCTATATGGCCCTTCCCAGTTGGGACTGAAGACAGCGATTTTTTCTTTGGCACTGACCTTTTTGAGAACTAGGTCGCCAGCTCGGAACCACCGCTCTTTTACCCGAGAGTTATAATATCGCCTAACTCGTTGCTGATAGGCTGCTAATCGTATTTGGGATGCCTCTCGTACTTCATCGAGTAGGTCTAGGCTTGTCCGTAGTTGCTCTTCGTTTTGATCAAGTTGGTGTTGGCTCGTCCTACTCGTGGGCATCCCGACCTCCACTGGCACGACGGCTTCTGCTCCAAAAGCTAGAGAGAAAGGTGTTTCCCCGGTTGTGGAGCGAGCCGTGGTCCGGTAGGCCCAAAGTACTTCGGGAAGTTCGTCAGCCCAAGTACCTTTCTTTTCTCCGAGCTTCGTTTTGAGGTGGTTCTTGATGATCTTGTTAACTGCCTCGACTTGGCCGTTGGCTTGCGGGTGATGAGGAGAAGAATATACGTTTTTAATGCCCAGACCTTTGCAGAAGTTCCTGAATCTACAGTTGTCGAACTGTCGCCCATTATCAGTAATTATTGTGTTCGGAATTCCAAATCGGCATACAATCGCTTTCCAGATGAAATTTGTCGTTTTCTTTTCTGTAATGGTAGTTAATGGTTCTGCTTCCGCCCACTTTGTGAAGTAATCGACGGCGATGATTGCGTATTTTACCTGCCCTTTCTTCGTCGGAAGATGGCCAATGATGTCAACTCCCCATTGAGCGAACGGCCACGGTCTAGACATGGTAGTGAGCTCTTCGGGTGGCAGGTGAGGAATCGGAGCGAATCGTTGGCATCTGTCGCATTTTTTAACGATCTCCCGGGCGTCGTGCTGGATGGTGGGCCAATAATACCCCTGTCGGATTACTTTCTGTGCTAGTGCTTGGGCACCAGAATGATTCTCGCAACAACCGAAATGGATTTCACGTAGCACGTAATCGGCTTCTTCGGTTCCCAAACAACGTAGACATGGGAGGGAGAACCCCCTTTTGTAGAGGATCCCATCGATCAAAGTATATCGAGCTGATCTATAGCGGATTCGCTGAGCTTCTTTTTGGTCGGCGGGTAATTCGCTCGACTGTAAGAACCGGATGATGGGATCTCTCCAATCTGGGGTAGCTGACACTGGAAAAACTCCTGCAGATTCGTTTGACGATATACTTCGTTGAGGGAGGAACTCGATCGGAACCATCCTATCGAGCTCGTCGTCTGTTGATGATGCGAGCTTCGCGAGAGAATCTGCATTCGTATTTTCTCTCCTCGGGATCTGAACAATTTTATATTGATCAAAACGCAATAGTAGCTCTTGAGTTTTCGCCAGATATGAGGACATTTTCCCTCCTTTCGCTTGGTATTCTGCGGTCACTTGCCCGACCACCAGTTGAGAGTCGCTGTGTACTTTTATAGATCGGATTCCTATTTCAGAGGCGAGGCGGAGACCGGCAAGGAGGGCTTCATATTCGGCCTCATTGTTCGAAGCTCGGAATCCAAACTGGAGAGCATATTGAATTTGGACCCCGTCCGGTGATGTCAAGACGAGACCAGCTCCGCTGCCTTGTGAATTGGAAGATCCATCAACGTGTAATAACCAAGCCGGTGTATCGTGGTTATTCTCTGAAGGTCGGTCGGAATTATTGTTGTCCTTTGTTTCGCGGGGCTCGGTTAACTCGACGATAAAGTCAGCGACGGCTTGACCTTTGATCGCAGCTCGAGGTCGGTACTGTATGTCGAACTCACTGAGCTCAACCGCCCATTTGACGAGACGACCTGAGGTTTCTGGGTTTTGCAGTACCTGCCGTAGCGGTTGATCGGTCAGCACGATTATCGGATGTGCTTGAAAGTATGGTCTCAACTTCAGGGCTGAGGTGATTAGGGCCAAGGCCAGCTTCTCTATTGTTGGATATCGTGTTTCTGAATCGAGTAGGGCTTTGCTGACATAGTAAACAGGCCTTTGTATCCCTTTATCGTCCCGGATCAGTGCCGAGCTGACTGCTGCTGGTGAAACTGCCAAGTACAAGAGTAGTTCTTCTTTATGCGCTGGTTTGGACAACAGCGATGGAGAACCGAGGTAGGCTTTTAGCTCATTAAAAGCTTGCTCGTAATTTGAAGTCCAGGTCATCTCCTTACATTTGCGCAGCTGCTTGAAGAAGGGGAGGCACCGATCTGTAGCTTTTGAGACGAACCTGTTGAGGGCCGCGATCCTTCCTGTGAGCCGCTGGATTTCCTTCACTGTGCAAGGTGGACTCATGTTGAGAATGGCCTGAATTTTTTCAGGGTTGGCCTTAATTCCTCCCTGGTTTACCATGAGGCCGAGGAACTTTCCTGAGCTTACTTCGAAAGCGCATTTGCTAGGGTTGAGCTTCATTTGATACTTTCGTAATATTTTGAACGCAGTGGAGAGGTCGTAGACGTGGTCCTCCGACTGTTTGCTTTTCACGAGCATATCATCTACGTATACTTCCATAGTCTTACCGAGTTGATCTGCGAACATTTTGTTTACCAGTCGTTGGTAGGTTGCTCCGGCGTTTTTTGGCCCGAAAGGCATGACCTTGTAACAGTAGAGACCCCTATCTGTAATGAATGCTGTCTTTTGCCTGTCGGGGGCGTGCATTTGGATCTGATTATATCCAGAGTTGGCGTCCATGAAGCTGAGGAGCTCGTGCCCAGCAGTTGCGTCAACGAGCTGATCTATCCGCGGTAGAGGGAAGCTGTCTTTAGGACAGGCTTTGTTCAGGTCAGTGTAGTCCACACAGACCCTCCATTTCCCATTGTTCTTTTTGACGAGGACGACGTTTGCCAGCCACTCTGGATAACGTATTTCTTGGACGAATCCGGCCTTGCTCAATTTCTGTACTTCCTCTTCAATTATCATGTACCTTTTTGTGTTGAAAGAGCGCCTTTTTTGATGGATCGGTCTGATAGATGGGTCGATGTTTAGCCGGTGGACCATTACCTCCGGGCAGATTCCGGGCATCTCTTCATGGGACCACGTAAAAACATCCACATGTTCCTTCAAAAAGGTGGTTGGGCGTTCTCGTACCTTGTCCTTCAAACATGATCCGATCTTGATAATTCTGGTCGGGTCGGTCTCTGACAAGGGAATGTCGATCAACTCTTCGGCGGGCGACCCGTGCTCCTTCTCTTCTTCCCTTGGGTCGAGTGAGGTTGCATGAGAAACGGTTGATACCGTGCTTTTATTTTTCCCTCGTAGGGAAAGTTCGTAGCAACGACGAGCTTCCTGCTGATCTCCTTTAACCACGCCGATTCCTTCGTCAGTTTCGAACTTCATTGCAAGGTGATAGATGGAAATGACAGCTTTGAGAGCTCGCAGGATAGGGCGGCCGATGATAGCGTTATAGGCAGATGGGGTATTTACGACAAGGAAGTCAACCATAATTTTTTCTGGTTAGTTTCTTCCCCGGCGGTAACTAGTAGAGTTATCTCCCCTTCGGGCATGATGCTGTCCCCTGTAAATCCGGTCAACGCTGTCTTGACCGGTCTTAGTTGGGATCTGTTGATCTTCATTTTCTTAAACGCCGAAGTGTACAGGATATCAGCCGAGCTCCTCGTGTCAACCATCATTCTGTGGAGTCTTTTGTTGGCGACCACCATCGCAACGACAAAGGGAGTCGTCATGTGGGTGTACGACCTCTCGAGTGTCCTCTTCGGTAAACGTTATTGTTTACGAGGTCACCTTTGCGACCTTTGCAGGTCGGCTGGTGATGTTTACAGAGGGTCCCGGTAGGGATGTTCTTCCTTGCCGTACATAGTTTTTGCGGGAGTTCCCGAAATCTCCAGTGGTTGGCCCTCCGAAGATCATGTGGATTTCTTCTGCAGGGTTGTTGCTCTGTTCCTCAGTCAAGTCAGCGACTCGACCTTCATCCCTTCGTTCGTCCGACCGCTGAGCGATGTAGTCTTTCAAGAATCCTTGCTGGATGAGGGTTTCTATCTGTCGCTTCAAGTCAAAGCAATCCACGGTGTTATGACCGTGGTCTTTGTGGTACAAACAGTACCTTGACTTCAACCTTCTATTGGGGTCGGTCTTTATTTTTGCAGGTCGTTCGAAGTTGTACTTGCCTTTCTCTGCTAAATACACTTGCTCGATGGTTTTGTTGAGCGGTGTATACTTTTCGAACCGTGGTGCAGGTGACTTCGCTCCTCGAGAAGGTCCGTTCCGAGCCGGTGACCTCCGCTCTGACTTACGCTCCGACCTGTGTCTTTTCGAGCTGCCTCTATCCTGTCGATCCTTATTCCTGGCTGTCGGTCAGTGAGCGTTAACCAGTTCCTCAGCGTTGATGTGTTTAGCCGCTCGATCTAGAAATTCGGCCACGGACTGAGGTGGCTCCTCCCCGACGGACCAAAGGAATCGTCGGTCACGTAGTCCCCCGATCATAGTATGTAATAATACGTCCTGCGAGAGGTTTTCGATTTGCACGGCTTCGGAGTTAAAACGCGCGAGGTAATCTTTTAGGGACTCATCTTCTTTTTGTTTGATCACGGCAAGGTGAGTTGAATGCTTCCTCGGGTCGGTGCTTCCGATGAACTGAGTGGCGAAGGCTCGGCTTAATTGAGAGAACGAGCTGATTGTCCTAGGTTTCAAGTTACGAAACCAAGTCCATGCCGAGCTTGTCAAGGACAACGGAAAAGCCTTACACATAATGTGTCCGTTGGCCCCGAGGAGGTCCATGCGGACTTTGAAGTTTTCTAAGTGTTTTGCCGGATCTCCTATCCCCGAATATTGCTTCAGTTGAGGGACTTTAAACCCTTTGGGAAGGGGCTCTTCACGAATTTCATCAGTGAACGGTGACTCAGATGAGTCGACTAGCGCATCCACCGCGATTGGAGCTCGGGCTTGTTGCGCTCTTTGAATATCGCCCATTTGTTCGCGTAGTTCTTTCAGCTCGGCCTCCAATGGGCCTAAGTTGTCGTCCACTCAGTCACTGGCTTCATGATTAGCTCGTTCATGCTCGAGACGAGCCGTCCTCCGCTCCTCGAGCCTATGTCGTAGATCGCTAGCAGGCAAACTTGTTACTGGCCGGGATCTGGCCCCGGTTGATTGACTGGCGGCCTCGTTTTCTTCGACCGGACTGGGGGGTCGAGTACGCCGTGATTGCTGAGTTTGGCGAGAGCGCTGGGATTGTTGAGGCTGAGGGTGAGTATGCTGAGGCCCATTACGGTCTCTGTCATTTATGACTGCAGGATGGATCAGTCCAGTTAACAGAGCTTTAATCTCGTCCAGTCTCTGGTCCACGTAGCTAAATCGTTCGTCAACGCCCCCCAGTTTTTGGGTGACCCCTCCGACCTGCTCTTCGAGAAGGGACAACCTGACTCCCCGATTACGAGGCCTCTGTTGTCCCCCCTGCTGAGCAAAATTAGGAGAGTTTTCACCGAGCTGGATGGCGGGAGTGTTGGGAAACGATCCCTCATTTTCAGAGTCTTGATCGCCTGAAGGCCCAGCGATCGCAGGTGCTTTCCCTTTATACTTTCTCTTCTTAGCCATTGTGAGAGGGAGAGAAGATGTTTGAGATCGTCTTAAACGATTGGGTGAGAATACGAACTTCCTAGTTTAAAGGAAGAAGGCGGTTCCCATAGACGGCGCCAATCTGTTTATGCTGAAAATTAATCAACAGACGAGACGAGGATCCCTTGGTCTTGACGGTTAGATGATGTTGATCTTCCCCCTGAAAGAAGATTGGATCTGAACAAAAGATTCCCTAGATCCTGTAGAACACAAAGGAAAGCTAAGGGGGGTGGCTAGGATCCAGCCGTTAGCCCTCCGATGCCTAAATTAGTTGGACCTTGAAGGATTAAATATCTCTCTCTTTAGGTCAGTTTTTGTGTCATACCTTGATAATGGAGAGAATGCTTCAATTTATAGACTTAGGTCGTGGGATTACGTCCCTTCCCTGCCGCCGTGATGCTTGTAGAGGAAATCTCGGGTTTCTGAGATTTTCTGAGTTGTCCCGTGATCTTCGGGGATCTTCGGTCAGTTGGTTAGAGATTTTCCGGATTCTTTTCCTCTTATTACGCACAAATTTAAAGAATTGCGGTAACACAACCAGCTCGTTACGAATAAAGAGGTCGGCTCTATGAGGTCGTTCATAGGAATCGCTTCTTTTCCCTAGGCTGGGTTGGTCAGACTTGATGACCTGTTTTTTGGGTCGTTCCGTTTATTCTTAGGTCGGATTCGAGCTGAGGAGGCTGTTCCAGATCTATCTTCAGGTCAGCTCGTATTCTTCTCGCAACAATCCTGAGGTCAGCTCGTATTCTTCTCACAACAGATCATATGACTAGATTCGTGAAACCAAAGTTCTACTTTGGAATCATAAGCAATACAAAGTGAGATCTATTAAATAGATGGTTCAAGATGATGATTGGGCATATATTGTTTATCAGAGTTGTGTTGGAGAAATCATCCCGGAAAGCAAACCAGGTGGGCGCCACTCCGGTTCACCTGGTTCTGTATACGGCTGATTTCTAGGGAGTACCATAATCTAGGGGGGCTCACTAAATGCAACGAATGGATTTCAACACATAACAGTGGGGCCCATAGAACTCGATATCATGGGAGCTTTCTATGTGCCTCGTTCCCCATGGGAGCTTCTCATGAGGCCGTGTGTATGTTGTAGCCTCCACTGTGATGGGTCCGATATCCATACCATTGATCAGATGCACACTTATATAGTGGGCCATAGGCTTAAAAATCAAGCCATCCATGACTTAGGTGGGCCACACCATAGTCAACAATTGAGAGTGGATGTCCACCCATTGAACCTTTCTAATTGTTTAATTATAGGTTCACTGAGATATAGTTTAGACATCCATCACATTGATTATGTGTGTCCCACTTGGATAAGGGGACAAACCAAATTTCAGGTCATTCCAAAACAGTTGGGCTACACCAAGTGCTTTTAGATGTTTTAGGAACGATTTCATATTATTTCAGATGGTGTGGCCCACGTAGATTCCAGATACGGCTGATTTTTTACTCAACTCATAACCTAGAGGGGATCCACCAAATGCACGGTGTGGATGCTGGCATATATCACAGTGCATCCCACTGAGCTCAACCTCATGAGAGAGAGAGAGCAAAAGAAGGTTTGCTAAGCCATACATGTGCCAAAGTGGCACATATGTGTGTGATCAAATCCATTCATCAAGTGAACCATTAATCATGTAAATGCTCTCATTTGACCTGCACCAACATGTGCAGATTCCAGTCCACTCAATAGTAAGTGGACCACCAATAACATACCATGGCTAAAGTCAAGAAATTCCATTAATCAGGTGAGCTATACATGTACCTAAAATATAGACTGTTACTCATTTTTGGGTCCTCCATGTCTTTATATGTACCTGATAACCGTAAAAATAAAAATACTCTGTTCAAAATCTCTCCTCACATTAGGTTTGCTGGCATTGCCTATCTCCAGGCTGGTGCATACCGTGCAAGATACACAATTTTCAAAAGGTCATTTCCAATTGCTTGTCAATAACCCATGTGAAAATTGAGTTAATTATATAGTACTCAGGCCATAATGACACTTGATGCACGAGCACTCAGAAATTATACACGTGTCATACATAAACTCAAATAAAATTGACTATGTTGTGCACCTCTGTGGAAAAATCGAAATCCCAAATCTCAAATTGGTTGAACAATCCTAACTTCTGGTTGGTGGACACTTGTTTGTAGAGATAGAACCGTTGGATATTTTTCATTGTTAACCGTCCAATAAGTGTCCACCAACCCCCTGGTCAGATAATAAGCTTAACTTTTTGTCCATGATACATCTACAACTAGTAACATAATTTGGATAGTTTAATCCGACTACTTATATGCCGTGTGTGTAATTTCTTGCAAGTGTCTGGGTATCATCTGTGAGACTCCACCAGAGTATTAAAGTTTTTCTTGAAAAGATTTCATTTGAACTTGGCCAATTTAGATGCGACTCTCATCAATTAAATCAAATCACTTTTCTAATAAATTGATTTTTTTTTTCATTTTTAATTTGCATTTTTTATACAAGTTAATTAGGAATTCATGACCTAGGGAAAGGAATGTGACTAACACAATACAATGTATGTCCATTTTGTATGGGTCCTTACTAGTGCCTCGTGGTTGACTCACAAGAGTTTCAACACAAGGTCATGGGTTCCAGTTCCCATTATGGTGAAATCCGACTGTGGTGTGAGGCTTATCTAACAATGTGGATTGGGTACTACCTCTGCTGGGACCTAGCTAGATACGGATGGTCCTATCAAGGGATCTATAGTGCCCATCATGATGTATTTTTTATTTTTTTATTTTTTATCCACACTGTCCATCCATTTTGATAGATCATTTTAGGGCATGAGCCCAAAAAGTAGGCAAATGGAAGGTGTAAGTAGACCACACCACAGGAAACAGTAGTAACAATGCCGTCCACCATTGAAACCTTTCTAGGGCTTACAGTGATGTTAATTTGCCATCCAACCTGTTCATAAGGTCACATAGACGTAGATGAAGTTAAAACATAAATATTACTTTGATCCATAACTTTTTGTGGCCTCGAAAAGTTTCAATAGTTGGTGTTCAATTCGCAATGCCGTCTGTGATGTGGTCTACTTTGAGCCTTCCAACCGTCTCCTTTTTGGGCTCATACCCTAAAATGATATGTCAAAATGGATGAATGGTATGCATAAAACACACACATCATGGTGGGCCCCACAAAACCCCAGCCAGGACCATCCGTCTCTTGCTAGGCTGGTAGCGTTAGTACCCAATCTGCACCCCTTGCGAGGATGAATATTCTTTTTTCCTTGGCATTGTTAACTGTTTAAAGGTCAGCTTCCCTTTAACATTAAAACAGTACTGCCTACACTGAGAGTATGAGAGTCTGACCTTGTATAGGGTCTAGGGGCGTCAATGGGCCTGAAAAATCTGAATTTTGAATAGGTCCGGCCTGACGGCCTGGTCCGAAACAGTTCAAAATCCGGGCTGAGACCTACCCATGCCCGGCCCATTGACAGACCTAATAGGGTCGGTACCAGGTGCTACACTATAATAGGTGTCACCTGAGCTGCACGACTTAAGTAGACACTCTACCCATGTGTGTGATAGTTGGTATAGGGCACAATTTTGAGTAAATTCCTTCTCGGGTTCTACTAATTCTCTTCTTGTTGCACTATGTCCATGCTTGACAATATCAGTGGAGTGTTGTTTGTTGTGGCTGTACTACTACTTTAAATTGACTCCAAACTTGGCAAATGCATCCGGTGTATGAAGACCGTCGACTTAGCGCATTTTTTTATGACAATTCCATGTTCAATGGACCCTATTAATTATCTCTTGATTAATGACTATAGCTGGCCATTTCAGCATAAATTTGGGAGGTGTATTGTTGACCGCTAAAAATGCACGAAACAGCATCCGGTGTATTGTTGGGAGTCAATAACTACAGACCGAATCCGAAGTCGCGGAAATCATTCAAAAGTCTACATTGCTCAAATGGCTAATCTGACTGTTCATAGTCACAATCAAGGATGCATGACAATTCACGGATGACCTAAAAATCACATGAAAGATCTCAAGTCTAAAAAATCAAGCCCTAATCGAGCTGAGTTGTGTGGCCCTCAAATGGATTAACAAGCCCAGGTCATGCAACTTAGCCCAATTGGGTAACATGGTCCTGCAACTCAATTGAGTTGCACGACCTAGTTATGTCGCACAACTTAGCCTAGTCATGCTCCATGCTTGGCGATTGATGCAAGTTTTTATCATTTTGGTATTAAACTTCTCTAGGAGCTTTAGAGGGTTTTTTTTTTGGTGAGATTTTGGTGATTATATCCCTTACGTTTCCAAAATAAACTTCCTGAGAAGAAAAATCAATAGAGTGAGCAGATTGGGAACTCAGGATTTGGGCAACCTTTTCATCTAAGGAAGTCAATGCAAATCTGCACCGTTGCATCTCTAAACTTGCAATCTTTTTGAATTATGTTTGTGATAGAGGTTTTGTAAAAGGAGAATCCATCGTATAGAGACCGTAGATTACTTGCCATCTTTCCCATGAGCATGCCCATTGAGTGGGACATCAACACCCTGTAAACTGTAAACTGCTGACGCAGATTGTGTGCTTACTGAGTAAACTCTGTGG
Source organism: Liriodendron chinense (assembly GCA_003013855.2). Lineage (NCBI taxonomy): Eukaryota > Viridiplantae > Streptophyta > Magnoliopsida > Magnoliales > Magnoliaceae > Liriodendron > Liriodendron chinense. The sequence goes on from PVNU02000310.1 coordinate 2,313,598, forward strand.
GGCCCACCATGATATATATCTCTCATCAATGCCGTCCATCTATTTTATCAGCTCATTTTAGAGCACGAGCCCAAAATTGAAGCATATCCAACGCTCAGTGGACCATACTGCAGGAAGCAGTGGTGATAATGAAACCCACAATTATTGAAACCAACCCTAGGGCCCACCATGATGTTTATTTGCCATCTAACCTGTTCATATGATCGCACGGAGATAGTTGAAGGAAAAACACAAATATTAGCTTGATAAGAAACTTCTGCTGTCCCCCCGATAAGGTTTCAGCAGTAGGCGTTCAATTCCCACTGTTTCCTGTAGTGTGGTCCACTTGAGCCTTGGGTATGCTTCAATGTTTTTGGCTCAGGCCTTTAAATGAGCTGATAAAACGGATGGACGGCATTGATAAGAGAGATACATAGTTGTGGGCCTCATAAAGTTACTCAATACGCAATCTGCATTCATAAACGGAATGGCACCATCATCACACAATTGTGATGGCCGGAGACAAAAATGAAGGAAGCTGCCCCGCCTGGATGATAATCCGGCAGGCAGGACTCTGTAGGGCCCACCGATAAGTGTCCGACCCCAAAAGTAAGGCAGATCTAAGGCTCAAGTGCACCACAAAGTGGAGGTTGAACACTCACCACTAACAGCTTTTTGGGAGCAGCGGAAGTTCTGGATAAAGTAGATATTTGTGTTTTCCCTTCATCCAAGTCTATTTGATCTTATGAACAGGTTGGGATGACAAATAAACATCACAGTGGCCCATAAATGTTCTATAGTATGGGTCATTTGACCATTGGATCTACCTAATTTTTCTACTAATGTTCTAAAATGATCTTTCAAAATGGATGAACTGGCATGGATAAAACCCATACACCACATTGGACCCATAGAGCCCTGCTTGGACTGATTTCCATCCGTGCAGGGGCAGGACGCAATACGCTTCAGGGATGACACTGTTGAATTAAGCAGTGGGTGGGATCTCTGACCGTGGGCCCACCATTATATATGTGCTTTATATCCATACTGTCCATCTGTTTTGAAACTCATTTTAGGGCATGATCTAAAAATTGAAGCAGATCCAAATCTCAAGGGACCATAATACAGGAAATAGTGCTAATGGACCATTAAAACCTTCTCGTAGGCCACAAAACTTTTGGATCAAGCTCATACTTGTGTGGTTTCTTCATCTAGGTCTTTGTAACCTGATCATTCCAGTGGCCCCTATGAAGTTTTTAATGGTGAGGATTCAATCACAACTATTCTATGGTATGGTCCACCTTTTATTTGAATCTGCTTCATTTTTGGGACCGCATGGGCATTTGGTGCATTGCATTAGATGAGATTAGGTGCGATGGAATTGCATTTGGTACCGGTCGCAAATTGTATCAGGCCATTTGGGTAGGATGGGAGGGTTGAGATTAAGTGCGATGGAATTGCATTTGGTCCCATGCGAGTTTATGCAGGCATTTCCATGGATTTTGAAATCCACTATACATGTGGGCACCATATTAATGCATGTGTTTTTTCCATGCTGTCCATCCATACAAGCCCTTTACACATGATATTATGGTTATATACATGTACAAGGTGACCAACAGTCCGATGTGAATTTGGTTCGGTGATCACAATTCCACGGTCCACCAAACGGGATTTTGCTTAATCCAGATGTTTTTCCATTAGCAAAAATTTAATCCCAAACATGGCATGGATGGTGAGAATACCGTAACATTACTAGACATATAATCATTGTGCAATAAATGATGTTAATCCCACCTAATGCCATTCCATCCCTTCTAATACCATGCGCCAAACACCTTAAATGAACTATTAAAATGGATGGACGGTGTGGATGTAAGGCACGTACATAACAGTGGCCCCACAGGAACCTTGGTGAATTCGGAGATCCACCCAAACCGCACGCAGCTACTTGTAATAGAAGCGGATTAGCTGTTCCCCAGGTAACAACTAAGTGAGTGTTACCCTTACCATGGGGTCACATTGATGATTTTTTGTATATCCCCGCAGTCCATCTGTTTCTCCTAGCCCATTCTAGAATTGGATTCAAAAAATTATGGGGTTTCAAAAATGATGCAGATTCAAATCTTAGGTGAACCACACTACAAGAGACCGGTGATTTAGTGCCTCACCATTAAAACTTCCAAAGAGCCCATCCAAAGATTTTATTAATGTTTATTTGTAATCCTACCTCTTGATAATGTCAAGAAGATTTGGATGAAGGGAAACTACAAATATCATCTTCATCCAAAACTTTTGTGGCTCATAAAAAGTTTTTAATGGTCATTCATCATGGTTTCAAGTGGTATGGTCCACCTGAGATTTGGATCTTCTTAAGGTTTAGGAACAAGTCCTAAAATGAGATGGAAAAGCATATTTACACCCATTTTTTGTGCCCTAACGTAGACCAATAGGAAGATACCATGTAGAAATATTATGTGTTTGGCATAATCAAAATTATACTCCACCTAAAAAATATCTGCATTTGATCTTTCTTTTGTGTTACGCATTTTGTGATCATTGTGACGGTATAGATTCTTATTGGGTCCGTTTAAGATCAGGACGAACCGTCGCATGCCATGTGGCCATAATTAATGTACCCATTAAATGAGGGGCGTGCTTGACACGACTATAAAAGACTTGTCAATTGGATATGATCTCATCCGCAAGGTCGTCTCTTACAGTCCTTACAAAATGGGAAATCTCCTCAGAGACGTTCGAAGAACTAGTCGCGATCCAGAAGATTCTGAAGATCTGCATATCAAGCCAATGTCCAAACAAACATAAACTTAGATTGGGCTGTGATCGAGAGAAACATCCACACCATCTGGATTGGGTACACAACCATGACCCTGTTCGAAATCAAAAGAATGGAAGAGTTCAGGCCAACTCATCTTCGATCAGTACCTGGTGTTAAATCCCACTCTTGTTGGGAACTGAGTGATTTACATCAGATCACCACGGTAAACAACTATGATTAAGAGAAAGATGCTCTCTAGATCAAAACAAAAGGGTCCTATAGGGGAGCATCTACATATAGGAATGGAATCTGAGATCCAGGCACAACTAAAATTTCAAAGACCTTTATGGTTAAGAGCTTTTCAATTTGCAAAGGAAAAGATTGCGTATTTGAAAAGCCCACACGAAGAATTCAGAAGGACAAAAAAGCCTAACGCGAGGTTTTCACTACATCGAGAAGGCTATAAAAGAAACACTCGATGAAGAGCTCGAGGCCTCATACTAAACACATTTATCTACATGTCTATTTTACTTTTATGCCTATTTTACTTTCCTATTGTTCGCTCACCTCAAGTGCAAGGTTGTGATGTAGTAATAACCTCGATAAGACCGAGGTCAATCAACAGGGAAAGAGGTAAACAATTCCAACTATCTTAATAACTAGAATACAAGAAGTTTAAGAAATCGGTTTTTAAGAACTAAACGTAAAACAGAGAAAATTTGAGAATAAAAGAGACTAGAGCATCAAGGATCCTCTTCTAGTTTTAACCATGCTCAATCCAATGATTCAATCTTATCACAACTAGAATCAAAGTTCTATCTTTATCCAACCGGGTAATATAACAATCAAAGCACACAGATAATATGAAATAGATGAGTGTTTACTGATTTGATTCCCTTAATCAAGCTCAGGCCTTGGGCATACTCAATTATACAGGCCAAGCCTCTTTCTAATCTAGTTGAGATTCACAACCATAACTTTCATTAAATCTTGTCACTAGATTCGATTACAACCAATCATTAGAACTCTAATTAAACCAAACTCAATAAGCAACACCATCTCAAATTCTACACAAGATACATGAACTTTATATCATAGTTTTAATAGAGATTTCACTGTTTTGATCCAGGGAGAACTCAAATAAAAAAAATTCTATCAATCAACAACCCAAATCCAACAAGAACTCATGTACATGGCACACAAACTCCTTGAATCATCTAAAACTATTAACTTTATTCAAAACATAATGAATTGTTCAATACTTAAAGCATAAACCAAAATCAATGTATCAAAGCATAATTAAAAACTAAGAAGATTCACCTCTCAGCTCTAGCTAAGAGTTAAATAGAAGCAAGCATAAAAAACTAAAACTAAAATTAAGAAAATGAAGAAAAACTACTTGTAGGAGGCTAGAAAGCCTCTTAATACTTAAACTCCTTGCTTTCCATGTCCTTGACTGCTTTGGAAGAGAAGAGAACACCTTCTTTTATAATGCAGCAATAGTACAACAACATAGTAGATTTTGTTTCGCTTGGTACAGCTTAACCAATGATCGAATTGCCTTCAAATTTGATTTGTAGCTTGCCTGAAACTTGATCTTCCTCATAGATGGTTTAGATTTCCAAAATTATCTTCTGAATAGGCCCACTAACCAGATCAGCGACCGCCTTTTAAAATCGTGCAATTCGGGTACCTTCTATAACCTAGTCATCTTGCTTTCAACGATACGAAGTGTACAGAGGTCGGATTGATCTCAAATTTTGAATAGTAGTAGAAACCTTCCTCCTCTAGATGATAGATGGATTAAATTTTCTAAATAAATTTTAGAATTGGGTACAAAAATTAGACTACTTAGGGCTTTTTATAAAATCTACGCAGTTGTAATCTTTCTGGATGGTCCATTTTTCTTCAATCGGTATGATCAAACCATACTCCCTTTTAATTTAAAACTTTGTGGTTATTCATATATAGATGTGGTCTAGAAGATGGTTAGATTAGATTTTTCATATCATCAATGATGGGCTACCTGGACCATTCCAGAGTTGAGCAGCGGAATCAGAAAACTTTCTGAATAGGCTCGTATTATTTTGGCCGCCACGGTCAATCCGTAGCTCCGATTGACATGAAACCACTTGAGTTTTTTCAGCGTCGAGCTAATATTCAATATGGATGGATTGGATTTGAATTAATCATTAAGATGAGCACCACGAAAATGGGACTGCATTGTTGTTTGAAATCTGAAACTAGAAAGTACACAACCAATCAGTCTTGACCAGTCGTGGACTCTGGCAGACTGGTCAGGCAACCGGTCGTCGACCCACTTATTTGGTCTAGCGAGTTCTCATGGAAATTCTTCAAAGCTCAGGAATATACGACCAGTCGGACGACCGGTCGTCAGTGGTGGTCGACCAGTCGGGCGACTGGTCGGACAGTGCAATTTCTGCACTTCTTCTTCTTTCCTTCTCTTTCTTTCTTCTTCTTTCCTCCACTTGTTGGCACTTATTTTATTGATCTTCAATGCATACAAAGTGACTCTTTTAACCATGAATTGGTGAAGTCTCCCTCTCATTCCTATAATCACAAAAACATGTATTAGATTAGTCTTTAAACATGAAAACCATGCATAATGTGATTATGAAAAGGGGTTAGAATATGTAATATTCATGGCTCAACACCTATCCTAGTGCACTACTACTTAGCGGCTCCTATTGAAGTACATTTATCTTAGGAGTAGATTAAATATCTGCAACCTTAAGCTGTCAGATCCCCATTCTGAGTTCCGATTCAGTTGTTCATACCCTAGTTATATATTGTTGACCATCTGCCTTGATCGTCTGTTACGATAGGCACATTAGGTATTTATTTTTCTTCTCGCTTTAATAAGAGTGTAAAGCATGATGGTTGTAACAGGGCCAATACATTAATAAGATCGATCATGTTTATGCTAGCCTTTATTCTGTTATGTATAAATCTTACACTTTGATTGAGGAATACTATGCTAAATTACTAGTGAAATAGAAAGTTCTTAAACCGGTTGATTAGGTTTTCACTGGTACAAGGGAAAAAGAATTCATTTGTGAGGGTTAACCCCTTCCCTTGCTTAAATCGCTTAAGTACAGTGCGCATTAATTAATCAGTCGGTGATCAAGAGGACTCTAGGTCCAGATGCAGTCTCCAATCTGTCTATCTTGACACAGGGTATCGACAAATTCAGTTAATAACCTTGAATCGAGTAAACTCTGGCATGCCTGCGCAATCATACACGCACAGATACTTCTAATCCAGGCCCTCGGTCACACTAGTGGCCTTAACTGCCTGAATTGAGAGTAACACCTCCTTTTTGGCACACCTAGTGAGACCTAATGACGTGAATATTTCTCAATCAAGATGAGATACAACCAAAATCGACAAAGGCTCGTTCCGTGGCCAATGCTATAGAGGAACAACAAGACCTGACTGAGCATCATGAGTTTGTTGTTAACGTTGATGCAAGAATATCCTCACAGTAACCCCCATGTGACTTTGCTGCATTCCTTGAGCAAATCACAAAGTGTATGCAACAAATCACTAAGGATGCTGAGTCACAAGCAGAAATGAGCGAGAGAAATGCTAAGAGTTATATTTTGAAACTCTAAGCAGTTGAAAGGCATTCTCACATTCTTCATCCTGGTGAACATGAGGTAAAACATCCTGTTGAGCTCTTAAATAAAGCCACGAGGCCAACCTCCACCATCCTTTTCGGTGGTAGAGGAAGAGAAAATGGTTATGCCTTTAACTAGCTAGAAAGCCTTGGCCAACAAAGTTACCACGTTTCTAGGAGTCATGCCCTAGTCAGATCAAATAAACCTAGTGGTTAGACGACTGAGGTTTCGTTATTACATGACCGGATGGCCAATCCGCCTCCTAGGATATGCAAGTTTTCTATCAAGGGCAAAGCAGGGCACAGGGGTTTGTAGGACAACCTTCGATCGTGCCCCGACTACATAATGTCTCGTATATGACCAAAACACTCGGGGGGCAACCCTCAGCCATGGCCTAGTCTACCATGAATCATACCAAACTGCCACACGTAGGCCACAATGCTTGATCAGAGTCTCGGTATGTCCAAGACCTCATAGGACAGAGGCGCTTGGGGGGTAACCTTACGTGCTGCCTTTGGTGCACAATGGTCATCAGAGGGTTGAGGTGCTTGGTGGGCAACCACTGGCAGCACTGATTCTTATAGCCATACTATTTGCGGCATAAAACTTTAATCTTGACTAGCCACAAAGGTATCAGGCCTTACAACAACTAGTAAGGTCCCCAATGACCAATTGGCCAAGAAAATGTGATAGGACTCATCTAAGAATATGGTGCTAACCCAAACGGTTGAAGATTGCCTCTGCCAACCTATAAAAAATTGTATCTTGATTAGGTTGATCTATATTATGAATTCCCCAAAGGTTTCAAATTCCCAGAGTTTATCTTATTTTCAGGGGATAATGAAAGCTCTACCATTAAAGACATAGGTCGGTTCACCATGCAATGTAGAGAAGTATCCTTAAATGATTTCCTAAAACTCTCTTTGTTCGAGAATTCACTAACATGAATTGCATTTACATGGTATATCAACCTATTGGTGAGTTCAGTTCAAACCTGGGCCGAGATGGAAGAAAAGTTTCACATGCAATTCATCAAATTAAGCCGAACTATGAATCACTACCTAATCATCCTTTCCCAGGCCGAGTTTGTTAGGTTGACCCTAGAAGGCATGCACTTTGAACTTCAAAAGAAGTTTAAAGGGGTATACTTCAAAGATCGGTTCGAGTTGTCAACCAAGGCCACCGGATATGAGTGAATCCTTCAAGAAGAACAACAAAAGATGGGTTCATCCAAGGGAACCCATTACAAGGACCCTAACTACAATCTAGCAGTGGCGGACGTATACTCGCACGACTAGATGAAGAATATGATGCCTACTTCGAGGCAATTGTGGCCGAGATAGTCGGTTCATGACCGTGCGAGTGCTTGGCCCTGAGAAGGGTAGAATATAGAGCACCAGCCATGGTAAACCCGAGGAAGGGCACCCTGAGGCCAATAGGCTTTATAATTCGATATTTCCTAGGCAGAGGAAATATTTGATACCCTTCTGGAATGCAAGTTCATTAAGCTTCCTGCTAAACATAAAATTTCCTCGACCAAGGAACTAAAGAAAGGAGAATATTGTAAATGGTAGTGCACTAAGCGACACTTAACTAAAAATTACATTGTGTTCAGAACCTAGTACATGAAAACGTTGACAAGGGATTACTCAAATTCCCTAAAATGGAGAAACAGGTCATAAAAGTCAATAATTTTATAGATTAGGAAATGGTCGACGTCAACATCGTTTAGGCAGACGTTACAAAGGCTAACCAACCTTGTAAGAAGTAGATGGAGCTGCTTCATTACCCGTCTAAGTAGGGAAAACCGATAAGGGCACCCGTACTTTGTAGACTAAGACATATGAATTGTTTTCTTCTATTGAGGGCACTTCCAAATAGTCAACGATTACCACGCCTGAAAAGACTGCTAGTCCAGCCAAATCCTCGAACGAAAATACCAAGTTTGATCAGAGCAAGAGTCCACCTTATGAACGAGAAAGGGAAAAAGCTCCGATAATTTACCGAACTCTGAAACTTGAAGCACTCTGAGCAGCTTGAAACTCAATTCTCCAACATTCATATGCTGCGAATGTAGGAGAAGGATGAGCTAGAAACAACAACAGATGCTCCAGCAAGCTCACTGCCGACTAAGGAATATGTTATCCTAAGGTAGAACCTTTGCCTCTTACCATGATGGATGACATCTATGGTTGCCTATCACATGTCACGATGACACCAATAAATTTTGGGCTAATAGGAGAAGAGCTTTTCTTCTTGACTGACCATTGACTAGTCGGTCGGTCTAGCTGGAGTAAAGGCCCTATGTTGCTCAAACACAACCAATCAAGCATACGAGGGGGCGACTTATATTCATAAGACATGAGTAGCAAGCAAACACTTCTAGAGTTTTATGAGGTACAACGAGCACCCCAATAGCTCAACATGATCGATCGAGGGCCCATTTTAGTTAGGAGGAAAAAACTATATGCAACCATAAGATCAACGAGCCCGAGTCCTTAGGGACCAGAAATATGTTGAGCTCGCCCAACAAATCATAGACATCATCAATAATGTATTACCATGTGATTCTCATGTCCAGCCCTAACAACATTCTCCTAAGGAAAGGTTATCAAAATTTAAGAAAATACACCTATGAAAGAAGAGGGTTGTAGAAAGGAGAGGGAAAGAAGCCATCCAAGTTTCAGTGCAAGAGATGGACATCCATCTCCTGCGACCTAAAGTATCATCAAATAAGACAGAAAAGGGGACCCTACGCGACGCTACCAAGAAGGCCCTGCTAGCGAAATCCCAAAGGGTTCGAAAGATTTGGAGGTTAAAGGTAGTCAGCAATCCACATCGCTTGAGATTAGAGGAAAAATAAAAGAAGCCGATAGGACAGCTAGAAAGCCCACATAAAAGGGTGTCCTATAATTTAGGTTTATTTATTTCGTTGTGAATAAGTGTACGACCAACCTAGTGTAGATCGACCAAAGACTTTTAGTTTAAAAAAATAATTTAGTTAATAAAGTATTTAAGAGTTAAGAGAAAAAAAAGTAGTGCATGTTGTGACTAAGGCCTCGCAAATCAAAAGGGAAGCCATGCCCAAAGTATATATAAAAAAATTCACAAAAGATCGATTAATGACCAACCTAACGTTCAATATATAAAGAAAGTGAAAACATGAGGCATAACTTATTCACTAGTCGAACCATGCTTGTTTGTGTTCAAGGAGACTACGCATGGCCTCATCAGCTAATCGCGAAGCTTCTTATTGGTTTGTCTCCCAAGTAGACAGTTCAGTTTTCAAGGTCTCTAGCTATTGTTAGTGCACTTTTCTGTGGCATATTAGTGCACCTTATTTGTCAATTGCATAGGTCTATGTATCTAGGTGTTGGATGAAGACCAAAGACACAAGAGGACAAGCTACATCAAGGAAGAAGAAATAAGTAAATGAGATGACTTAGTGAGCTAAAAACTATTGAACAAAAAGAAACCCAAACTTCTAGATGACTTGACCCAATAGGTAAACTTCTAGTCATCTTAGAATGGCCTTAGGAGTCCCAAATGACCACCCTTAGTAAGGCCTAAGAGGTTCATGAGCTACTATAAAAATACAAACCAAAACAACAAATCTCATGTGCTGGTGATTGGTTAGCGATCGGTCAACATCACTGCACGACCAATTGCCAGTTTGGTCGATCAGTCTCCAGGAGCCAAAATGGGACAATAACTAAAACCCTGTTCCAGGCTTAATTCGGTTGGTCACTGCTCAATTGCTGATCGGTTAACGACCCTTGTGCGACCAATTGCCAGTTAGTCATTGATTCCCATTTTTTTTTTATCATTTGAGCTTTATCTATACAAAATAGGGCTCGACTCTTGGTCTTCAAGAGAGGGAATTTAGTATTTTAAAGGCCACCATTATAGAAACTATATCTAAGCACTAAACCTAAGCTACCCAAGTCATCTTCCTTGTGATTCATCACAAGTTGGAGCATTTAAAAGCTCAAATGAAGATGAACTTGCTCTCTCTTAATCTCTAGATGTTTAGGCACCTACACCATAGGTAAATCCTTCATTTAAACCTCTCTAGAGATCCAATTAGGTGAATTCTTCTAGGCTTTCAACATATAACTAGTTGTAAAAGATTCACAACCTCCCATCATCTTTGGTTATCTTTTAGAAGATAAAATGCAAGACGATTGATCGTTGGAGCTAAGGCCTTGTTAAAACATCAACAATAGATCGAGGGAGCAAATGGGAGATGATTGAAGCACGGGAGAGCAGAGATCAAGTAACCCTAGAAGACTCTGTACAAGGGACTCAATCCAATAAGTAAGTTGTCAAATTCAGGAGTCCAATTGCACTCTTTCCTTTTGTAGGTTAGAGTATGAGAGTTTGTGACCCAAACTAGAACCAAGTTCCTTAGTGGATTCTTGGCTCATTAGTTGAGCCTAAAACCAGGTTCCTTAGTGAATCCTTCGCTCACGTGTTGAGCCTAAATTTAGGTTCCTTTGTGGATCCTTGATACATGTGTTGGACCTAAATCAAGTCTCCAAGGGAAGCCACCAACACGGGTGTATACGTGTTTCACCTAACAAGGGTGCATACGTGTAAGCTTAAAGGTGAAGCTGTAAAACCTCCATTCGGGTTGAGAGGTGAACCCGTGCAAAAACCTCCGTGTAAAGGTTAAGAGGTGTACCTGATTTAAAACCTCCATATAGTGAAATTCAGTGTGCGCAAGGGATGAGTAAAGTAACCGGGAGTGGAGTAGGGAAACCGAACCACTATACATACTTGTGTCTGTGATTGTTATTTGAGCACATTTCCATTCATACATTGTCTTTCAATTTTGAATTATATGAATGTTTGAGTGAATGAATGTTAGGCAATTAATTGTTTAATTCACACACTCAAGGTGTAGTTTCACTTTCTAGACTAGTTGCTTGATTAGTATTATCATTTGTAGTTTAGATATTGCATATAAATTAATTGCTCAATTAGTTGTATAATTTATAATTTGTGCTTAAGGTAGTTGTTTTATTATTTCATCTTTTGTAGCCTTTGTGATTGGACCCACTTAAGCTTAGAAGATAATTGTTACTTGCTTATTTAGTTTAATTGCTAATTAGTTTAAATTAGGCAAGAATTTTCAAAAGGTCCTAATCACCCCCTCTCTAGGACTTAGCCATAGTTCTAACTATCTCCGTAAGCTTCCATGATTAGCATAAGGTGTTGTGTTAGACGATCCGACGCAATTTCAGCTATCATATTTGTTCAATTCCCTTAGCAAGAAGTTATTTCTTTTCGATTACTTGAGCATCAATCATTAATACAACTTGGGAATGGAGGTCCTATTTCATCTTGATCCTGGTCTCCAAATCCAACATGCAGTTCTTCAACTCTCCCAGCTCTTAGACCAAGGTCAAAAGACATTCATCAAGCACCTCCATCTCCTGTTGCAGTGTATCTTCATCATGCGTCAATGCAAGATACTCCTCCTTTAAGGACAATGAAGATGCAATCGACCTACTTTGTACGTAAAATTGGTCATCAAAGATGCTGAGTTGAGCTTTGACACCCATGAAGTCATGCAGGGTTGATAGCATCCCCTTATAACAAGCTAGTTTCAACCTCCATTCCTTATCATTATCAAACGCTAACTGGAGTTCGCTTAACGCATCTGGTATATGGGCAAGGTTTGTGGAGGAAAGCTGATTCAAGAGGTTCATCTGAAAGAAGCGGTCAATGATGTACTTTAATTCGTATATACTTTGACCAACGATCAAACCACTCAGCAACCTATGGAAGTAAGGAGATTTTTTAAACATGCCAAAGATTTAAACAGCTAAGCCTCAGATAAATTCTGAATGATTCCTTAAGAGGTTGTTGAGGGAAGAGATGAATAAATTTCGTCACTATGGGCAATCTCTACTCTCTTGATGCTTAATTCCAGCTTCAACAACCGGTCGGTCCTTGATGTGGGAGCTATTGCGAGAGGGAGAAGTGGGATTAGCCTCAGACTCTTGAGTCCAATATGGAGGTGCAACACCCTTGGCACAACCGATTAATGATGCCATCACCTCATGAGCAGGCGTTGCTCCTGCGAACATTATAGAGGAAACCAAATTTTCCTAGTCAGAAGTTGAATCAGGAGTCACAGAAGTAGTCAAATCCCCATAAGCTCTTAGCTCTGATAAAGATGGCCAACCATGCGAACTGGCAGTAGTACTCTTTCATCGGATCTCGTTAACAGAAGGGCATTCATTATCTGAGACTTCGATTATAGGAGGAGCTGGTGGAATAGACGCAACAATGCTGGCACCAACACGTTGATATTTAAAGGATAAGTGAAGATTCTCCGGACCTATAATAAATACTGAGGAGAGAAGGTAAGGGGATATAAAGAATTAAGTGTTAAAGGGGAAGTAAATTCATGAGCTGATGATTACCAGTAAGGTCAGGATCAAGTCTTCGCGACCACCTTTTGATGAAAATAACACTTGAGTGAGGAATTAAATCAATAACACCCTTGCATAGCTGTAGAGAAACTAATTTAATTGGTTTTTTACCCTTGTCAACCCATTCTGGTAAGCTTGGGGTGGGCCATGGAGTCCATTGATGTGAAACACAGATAGGGATTTGAAGTGGCTTAGTGTCACCTGGGTTAGGCAAGGCATTAAGTTCATGGTTCATTACAATAGCTGGGTAACAATTAAATGAAGCTGGTTGCTGAGTAATACTTCGGCAAGAAGAAGAAAATGGCTTTGCTAGCCAGGGGAATGGTGGAAACAGATGAGAGAAATAGGTATGACTGATGTTGGGAATTTTCTCCAATACATTTCGGACCAATCCTAAAATTGGGGAATGACATGTGGTTGAAAAGATAACTCAAGAGTGGAGGAATTTTGGAGAAGTGTTGTTTTAAAATTAAACCGGATAGGCCACATTTCTTCAATCGAGTGAAACTTTTCCCTTGATAGTGGATGTACATTAAAAAAAAAAAAGACAATGGAGGAGTGGGAGACCTTGGATAACCTAAATTGGAGAGCACATAAGAACGAGGGGTATAATTCCACCCTCGCCTTTGAATCTAGACCATGGACTGGGAAGGCACCATTGTTTTGAAGGTCCCGAGCAATTAAGGATTGGACCATAAATCATAAACCAATTGAGGCCCTTCATTTTTAAAAGTTCCATGTCTCATCCTGCGAAACCAAGAAGGACTATGGAGAAATTAAAAAAAAAGGAATGAAATGAGTGTTAGGAAATGCCCAAAGCTCGACGAGAAAGAACTTTAGGCATTCCTGAAACGTATGTTCCATGATGTGAAAGTAAGCTAATTAATAGTACCCGTAGGTAGGCAAGTGAGCCGAAGAGGTTTCAACAACAACAGAATGAAAAAAGTGAAAGTATTTACATAATCATAGTTGGAGAAGACAAAGTGGTCATCCACAATTGTGAAGACTCTCACTAGTAAGAGAAAAAAGGGAGCGATATAAGTGCAGAAGGAAAAAGGGGACATCGTTCGGCTGGAAGCTAGGGCCTCTATGAGGGCACTATGTACCTTTGTCATCTGCCCATCTTTGGCATGAAAGACAAAGAAACAGAGTAATAATAAAACGAAGGAACACTGTTCTTAATGGTTGACAGGACCTTCTCTTATTTTTGCCTAAATAAATGTGGTGTTGCTAGTTCCGCTAGCGTTGTGATTATTGAAGGTATATGAAGACCAGAAGCTTGATGGTTCAACAAAATTCTCCTTCAGCGGGCAACCCAATAAGTGCATACCTCAAGTATAGTGGAACTCATAAACCCACAAGAAAAGTGAAAAGTATTCAAAGATTGACTCTAGAAAAAACAACTATAGCAAGCAGAGGAGAATGACTTGAGGAAGGAAAATGAGAAAGTTGAATATAGTCGAAAATACTGATGCTCTAATAAAGTTATCCAAATGCATATTAAACCCTATCAAGCTAAGATGTCCAGTCGGGAGTAGAGATGGGCCAGTGCCTGAGCTTTGAATTCATGGTTGCCAATTAGCTCTAGGATAGGGAATGACAATGAAATAAGAGTCATTCTTCTAAGAAGAGGGAAAAGAATTGAAAGAGAGGCTCTAGATTAGTCTTCAAGGCAAAAGGACTAAACATTAAACCTTTAACGATCATAGATGAGTAAGGAGATAAAACATCTAGGCGAATGGAATCTCCCAGACGGGCAATTATAGGCTTAAGCAGATCAGGGGCTAGAACTTCCATGATTGTTAAATCCAACACAGGTTTGATATCTCGATTGGGAGAAGAAACCATCAGATAGGGTGATGAAGTGGAAGATAAAATCAATAGTTGATTGAATGAGAAGCAAGAAGATGATTTACGGTGGAAACGTAACTGTATAAAAGCAAATCCAACTATCACAATTCACGTCCGCATTAATCCCAATAATCATGCTAGGAGAATTTTGTTGCTTATGTTTATGCACATGACAACTGAGCGCAAACTCCGTGTTGGCACGTGTTGAGAAGATGAACAGTTGCTGAAAATTCGGATATCGAACGCCCTATTGCATCTCTCGATATGAAGGGACATGGGGGGATTGTTTACATCTATGTTTGGCACCTTGACGTGATCCAATAGGAAAATGGCACCTAGAAACACTATGTTATAGGCACAGTCAGGAATTGTACTTGCACAAAAAAAAAAATCTGCGTTTAATCTTCCTTCAGCGTTACACATTCTGTCATTATTGCGACGATACAAACTCTTGTCAGGTCCTTTAAGAGGATGAACCATCACATGCTATGTGGCCACGATTAACGTGCCCATTAAATGAAGGATGTGCCTAACACGACTATAAAAGACTTGCCGAGGGAGCGTATCCTATCTCACAACGATATGATCTCATCCGCGAGGCCGTCTCTTATAGTCCTTTGAAAATAAAAAATTTCCCTAAAGACCTTCGGAGAACTAGTAATGATCTAGAAGGTTCCGAAGATCCGCATATCGAGCCAATCTCCAAACAAACCTAACCTTGGATTGGGCCGTGATCGAGAGAAACATCCACACCATCCGGATTGGGTTCGCAACCATGACTCGTTTGGAATCAAAAGAATGAAAGAGTTTGGTGCGACCTGACTCATCTTCGATCAGTATTTGGTGTTAAATCCCACTCGTGTCAAGAACTAGGTGATCTACATTAGATCACCACAGTAAATGATTGTGATTAAGCAAAAGATGCTCTCTAAATCAAATTGAAAGAGTCCTGTAGGGAAGCATCTATGTATAGGAATGAAAATTTGATATCCAACCAATGTTAACATTTCGGAGACCTTCCTGGTTAAGAGCTTCCTGATTTGCTACGTAAAAGATTGTGTATTCGGAAAGATTGCGTATCTGGTTAAAAGCTTTCCGATTTGCTAAGGAAAAGATTGCGTATTTGAAAAGCCCGCAAGAAGAATCTAGAACCCAAAAGTCCAGCGAGGGGCTTTTACCATCTCGAGAGGCTATAAAAGGAACACGTGAATAAGAGATCGAGGCCCTACACTAAACACATTTATCTGCATGTCTACTTTATTTTCATGCCTATTTCACTTTTCCTAGCCTAGTGCACTATTGCACAGCAGCTCCTGTCGTAGTACATTTATCTTATGAGTAGATTAAATATCTGCAACCTTAAGTTGCCAGATCTCCATGTCCATCTGAATTTTGATTCAATTGTTCATACCTCAATCATATCCTACTGACCATCTGCCTCAATCATTTGTTACAATAGGGATACCATGTATTTATCTTTCTTCTTGCTTTAATAAGAGTGTAAAGAATGACGGTTGTAACAGGGCCAATACATTAATAAGATCGATCGTATTTATGCTAGTGTTTATTCTGTTTTGTGTGAACTGTCTACTCTGATTGCAGAATACCACATTAAAGGACCGATGAAATATAAAGTCCTTGAACCGATCGATTACGTTTTCATTGGTACAAGGAAAAAAAAAAAAAAAACTCAGTCATGAGGGGTTAATACATTCCTTTGCTCAAATCACCTTCGTATGCAACGTCTTATTTAATCAGTCAGTGGTTGAGAGGACTCTAAGTCCAAATCTAGTATCTAATCTGTCCATCTTGACGCATGGGTACTGACTAATTCAGTCAATATCCTTGAGTTAACCAGACTCTGGTATGTCTGCATAATCATACACGCACATGTACTTTCAGTCAAGACTCTCGGTCATACAAGTGGCCTTGACTGATTGAATTGAGAGAAACAAAACAAATGGATGGCATGGATATACAACAAATACATCAAGGTGGCCCCCACACGGTAAGGGTGACACCCATGGAAGTGGATTGGCTGGTGCACCCTACACCAGCGACGTTGCTGGTGTAGTGACGTCATCAAGTTCTGTGGGTCCTGCCATGAGGTACTTGTTATATCCAAACCATCCATTCATTTTTTGAGATCATTGCAAGGCTTGAGCCGAAAAATAAGACAGATACAAGGATCCATTGGACCACATTGCAGAAAGCAGTGGGAGATTGAACGTATACCATTGAAAACTTCTTAGAGGTCCCAAAAGTTTTGGATCAGTCTGATATTTATTTTTACCCTTCATCTAGGTCCATGTGACCTTATGAACAGTTTGGATGGCAAATAAACATCATGGTGGACCCTAGGTATGTTTTAATGGTGAGAATCATTGTCCCCACTGCATTCTTTGGTGTGGTCCACTTGAGTTTTGGATATGACTCATTTTAGGTGCATACCCTAAAATGATCTGGCCAAACAGATGGACAGTGTGGATATACTAAATACATCGTTGTGAGGTCCACATAGCCTTATATTCTTTAAACCGTTTGTACAGTCACGGTGCTGAAGGACTGTGCACTTGCTCTATGTCTGCCACGTACCCACACCAGCAACGTCACTAGTGTAGGGTGCACCAGCCAATCCGGTTCGGACATTCACTGAGGTGCTCTCGAGTACCAGCTAATCCGCTACCCGCCGGTAACTAGGGGTAATTACATAACTGAACGTGGCCTACGAAAAAAAGATATATTAAAGAAGGTAAGATTACCATAGGAAATTATTTGCTTTTATTTTTTAATTGCGGGCCCGCATCTGACATAAGAACATGGTACTTATCATCATTGATAGTCACGTAAGGGATACCGCAGTTCACGTAAATCTGCAAAAGGATGCGACCTTTAACGTGGGGTCTACTGGTTTGTTGGCCGTGATCTCCGAAGCAGATTGCGGGGTGTGCCCGACTCCGGTGGTGTGTTGACCCCACCAAATTCTGTGAGCCTAACCATGATGTATGTGTTACGTGTTATAGATATAATATCCATCCATTTGAAAAGGTTTGTTATCCGGAATGAGAACGAAAAAATAAAAGATAAAAAAAATCAAGTGGAGCACATCACTAAACTATTCATTAGGTCGATGGTGGGAAAAAAACAAATATCAGATTGATCCAAAACTTCTCTATGTTCAATCTCCTACTGTAGTGTGGTCCACTTTAGCTTTGGATCTGCCTTACTTTTGAGCTCAAAACCTAAAACAATCTGGCTAAATGGATAGACAATTTGGATATATCACATGCATCATGGTAGGCCCATAGAAATTAGTGACGTTAATACATCACCGAGATCACACCACGCAGTCCATTTCCATATTATTTTAGAATATGAGCCTAAAAATGAGGAAGATCCAAGGATCAAGTGGACTGCTCGATGGAGGTTAAATTACTACTGTTAAAAAAAATTTGGGACCACAAAAGCTCTGGACCAATCTAATATTTGTGTTTATCCTTCATCCAGGTCTATATGACCTTATGAACATGTTGGATCACAAATAAACAACACGGTGGGCCTTAGGAGTGTCCCCAATACATGGGGGAGTGGATCGCCAGTGACCCGGTATCTCTGTGCCCAGAGCTGTGTGGGGCCCGTGGAGATGTCCCTGACAAATCCAATTCGTCCATCTGTTTTGAAATAACACAATGGAGATGTCTGGCCCACCTGAGTTTTGGATCTGCCTGATTTTTAGAAAGCCTGTTCTAATGTGGTCTTTCAAAACAGATGGACGGAGTAGATTTGTCACGGACATATCCGTGGATCCCAAACAGCCCCAGCACAGAGATCTCTCCGTGCCGGGGTCACAGGCAATCCGCTCCCCAATACATGCATGTACGCAACTACAGAGAGTAGGTCCCACAAAGCCGGCATTTTGGGGCACGACTTGCCACCCTTGTGCTATATCCACTCTCCGGGAGCGGAAGCTTAGTGGGTGTTACCCTTACCGTGGGGCCCACCTTTATGATGTTTTGTATATCCAGGCTGTTCAACCTATTTCTCCCGTCCATTTTAGGACGTGGTCCCAAAAATTAAGTAGATCCAAGTCTCAGGTGGACCACACCACCGGAGACAGTGGTGATTGAGTGCTTCACCATTAAAAAAACTTTTAATGGTCCTTCATCACTGTTTCTAGTGGTATGGTCTACCTGATATTTGGACATTCTTAAGGTTTGGGATAGCTCTTGATGAGAAAAGCAGATGGACGGTATAACAGCTAAGGTGTTATACCCGGGTAACAGCTAATCCGCTCTCCATCCGTTTCTGATTTTAGGAACGGATATAACACAAACATCATGATGGGTCCCACAAAGCTTGGGCTAAGTCGTGCTTTCACCTTTCCGTTATTCTGTGATTATCAGTGCATGAGGAAAGGACGCGTGTCTAGCTTGTGACATTGTAGAGAGGTGAGGCTGTCATCCAACCCATAAAACAGCAAGGGCTAGCTAATATTTTTGTCCCCGACCTATGTGGTTCCAGATCCTTCTTATCCTACTTTCACGTGCCTCGCAATAGGTGGTCTGTACGTGTATTAAATAAGTGGGGCCCACCTCATCTCCCATACCATCACCCTATATATATTTGGACCTACAGTCCATCACATGAGGCCAAGAAATCTTGTACCTTGTTTCCCTCCCTTTAGAAATTCAAACCTTTTCAACTACGCAACAGGCAAAAGGAATACTTCTTAATTGGGAAGCGTATTAGGTGTTACCCTGACGTCGACAGTATGTCATCGGTAGTATATGATAAGATCCTAGGCGTTGAATGTTTTACCTTTCATTGATTGAATGGCAACATTGTCGTTTCCTTTTTATTAACCATTTCCTAGTTGGCAACCCATCGAGACGTTTTCGGTTATAGTACATAGGCCAATATTTACAGCTGGTACGACTGGGGCCCATGATTCACTGCTTTCAACATTGCTACGATGGGAATCTAGAGCTGGACATTGAGCGGAATTGAGTCGAGCTGACCCAGCTCAGCTGGATTTGGCCAGCAGGCTACCTCAGCTTGAGTTCGGCTCAGCTCGGACTCAGCTTGACTCAGTCAACAGCTCGGGGCCAACTCGAGCCAAGTTAAATAGCTTGAGCTTTCGAGTCAAGTTTGAGATTGTACATAAAATTTAACGTATAAAATCTAATTTATGCTACCTCATCCTCATCCTCTTCCTCAATATCAAAATTACTACCTCCCTAAATCGGACGCAACTAATTGTGTACAAATTAATGCTTCAACTATTTTTTTGTGAAAGAGAGCTTTAATGCTTATTCACGACCTTACTCTCGTGCTAAAAGTAGATTTTAATACCACTATTAAAATTGAAATTGACAATATGTCACGTGCCATCATCGATAGTGTAGGGTATTTTGATTCATTGACTCTTATCTTCAACCACCCCAAAACATCAAAATTTGAGTCTGCACGCTCTATAATTGGCTATTTAATATACAAGTTTAGCTCTAATTCCTTTATTTGATTATCTATTTCTTCTTTTACTAAGAAATATATGTATTCATTGAGCACATTGTCATCACTAGAAGCACTTGAAGCTTTAACTTCTTTATCACCTGTTGCGGTCGTGGGTAAATTAGAAATCTACGAAGTGTACAATTCTTCGATTGCATCATGAACCTTGGAGGTTTTGGTTACTGCCCTTTCAATAGAAAAAATCTTCATGAAAATAAACTTAACCAAGCCCATCTTACATCGATGATCAAGAGCAATAGTTAAGGCCATTAACAAATGGCATTCGTCCCAGTACTTATCGAACTTCATTTGCTAACCAAGTGTCATCCGCTGTAGAAAATATAGACTCTCATTGACAATTTATTTAGAGCTTTCTTAATTTTCCAACTAGTTGGAAGAAACTGATTTACGGTGAGATAATTATTTTAAGAAAAAAATCTTCGTGTAGTCATAAAAACTTTGAGGAACTTATGAACTTGTATTTTTTTGCTCCAATCATCTTCACTAGGTAACCAAGAATGCGTTATATCACATGCTGCATATTTAAGGGAATGCATGCTCCAATTCTATGGACGAATCCAATAATTTAAAAGTTAAATTCCAACGTGTGCATACATCTAACTTTAACATTTTTTGAGATTTTACATTGAAACATTAGATTATATCACTCCATATACTCAATCTTAAAGGTGAACCCTATATGTTTTAAACCCTTTTTATATGGTCAAGTTTAATATGTGAGCACAACACCTGATCTGGAATATTTTTTCCTCAAAAAATAAATTTGCAATTGCCTTGAACTAGGTTACATAAGACTAATATTACATTATCATTTATTGAAGCATTATCTAAAGTTATTGAAGAGATTTTATTTTCAATGCTCCAATCTCGTAGACAACTGTAAATGCAATTAGAAATAGTTAAACCAATGTGAGGAGGAAAGTGGCGAAAGTTCAAAATTCTCTTGCAGAGTTTTCAATCTTCATCAACGTAATGTGCGGTTAATAAAATGTATCTTTTTTTTTATTGGACGTCATCCATAAATTAGAAGTCAAACTTATTCTGAAGATTTATGCTAAAATTGCTTTCAGTTTCATCTTTCATGTGTGTACATCTTCATACACTCTCTCTCTTCATCGAGAGGCCTACTCAATTTAAGGGTTAAGGAATTTACAGAATTTCATAAACACTTTGTTCTCTACATTCTAAATGATTTTTCTTCAACGATCACTAGTCTTGTATACCACTCTTTTAGCTTCTTTTTGTAAAACTTATGAGTAGAAAGTTTACCTTGAGAGTCGTCCCCTTTAGACTCAATAAATGAAAGCAACCATTGGGCTAGAATTGGAATTCTTGGTCTCTTTAAACAACTTACATATGTCTATTTAAATTAATAGTTGGCCCCCTATGATTCTTAGTGTATAATGATTAGTAATGCATGCATCTAATCTTCACAACATCATTAATTACGACTTCTTCAATTCAAAGTCATCCTACACTGTTGATATTTTCTTTCCTCTAGCTGAAGCCGAAGACACTTCTCCCTCCATAATAAGAGGAGGTGTAGCCGACGCGTAAGCACCAAGGGTAGTTGGGACTTCCTCATTAAACATCTATAAATATAAAAAGAGGAAGCCAACTCTTAGGCATTTATCAACACAAAGTGGTGTCTACTTACATGCCCTTCCAAATTTTCTAGACTTGCCTAACTGTCTAAATCAGTCACCCATTCAATGTTAAATGGATTGTAATGCTTTCATTTTCTAATTTAAATGTCACTTTGAAATTCTAGCAGTATTTCCCCTTATCTCTCCATAAATATTAATCCTGCATTTGATTCCCACGTCAAATATTCACACAAAGTGTGCATATTTGATGATAGAAATAAATGTAAGAATATATATCTAGAGAGAAATGAAGAGATGAGCTGAAACAAGTGTATGTATTTAAATTAAAATAAATGAGAACATTATAATCTATTAAACCTTGAACTGTAAAAAAATGAGACAATTTGATGATTTCTATGCCTAAAAAAACATAATGTATCTATGCCTAACAATATAGAAATCCTCAAACGGGCAACTGATTATCCTAATTCCTATATTATAATAATAAAACTAAAAAAAAAAAATCCAACTAATTGAACAATCTAACTAATAATTTTAAATTCTAACAATTTAATAGAAAATATGATTCACATTAATTCTAACAATTTAAAAATAAACATCAAATATGATTCACATTTATTCTACTTCATATTAATTCTAATTCACATGATTAATAATGTAACATTTATTCTAATTCACATTAGTTCTAATCATTTAACAATAAACATCAAGCATGATTCACAATCATAATAATTCTAATTCCATGATTCACATTAATTCTATAATGCACATAATTTACATTAATTAACAATATGTTTAGGGTTTGGAGTTCAGGATTTAGGGTTTAGAGTTTTTAATATAATATATATTTTATAATATATAAATATTCAAAAATTATTTGACATGGAGATAAGCATTTAATTTTTGAGATTTTTAATATATAATATATAATTTATTTAAATATATAAGTATTTTTTTAAAGCAAGCAAGCAAAAGTCTCTTATTACTTACTTAGGGCAAAGCCTGAAAATGATACAACAGAACGGGGTAGGCCCCTATAAGGAAAAGAAAAAGAAAAAGAACAAGAAGCAACCCACATCCCGAGTGAAAGGGAGGAGAGAAGGAAAAGGAAAAGGAAAAAAAGAAGGGGAGGGGGGAGAAGAAAGTAGGGAGAGAGAGGAAGAAAACTACTAAGGAGAGAAATACCCACATCCTAGGCCAGCCATCACATCAAAATCTTAAATCTCAATCTCCATGATAAATCTAATAGCAAAACGCGATAGGATATTAGTCAAAGTAGATAGCGCAATTCTAAGGCGATTTAGAATAACCACAATGAGGAAATTGTTAGAAGTAATGAAGGAGCGTAGTCTCCTAGGCAAATAAGCACATTTCCTAGGTAGAGGCCAACGGGGCTTCAATGGCATTAACGCTTTGCTAGTTTCCCACCTGTTAAAACTGAATTTCGACGAAGGCGTGTGAAATTCATTTGGGTTTGACTGATTCGGGTGGAACTCGAGAATTCATAGGCACTCATGAATAACATAAAAAAATACACAATAAAAAGAGCATAAAAATGAATATTTTATTTCTAGAGATTTTGAAATCTTTTACATTCCAGGCCATGATTTAGCACAAGCTCTTAATTACATCGAAATGATTGATGACCCTTGATTAAAAGGCGGAGTCTAAACCAGAGGTTTCCTTTTATTTGTATAGGTATTGTCCATCGTCAGATGTAATTTCAGAGAGATTCCTGATCTACCTTGGTTCGCGTGGTTTAAATCTATACTGGGAAGCCCGTCGAGTGATAGTCAAGTGGTGTGACACTGCAACACCAGACTCGGACCGTGAACTCGGACAACTCATGTTGGTTGTTGAAGGTGGGACCGAGAAGTATAAAGTCTCGACCATCCATTTTCGAGTATCGAATGCTCACACCCCACATCACGTCGTCGGGTTCGAGCTGAAAGACTGTTAAGTAATAGTCAAGTGATGTGACACCGAGCCTGCTCCCTTCGTAGAGAGGGGAATAGAGAGAAGAATAAAGGGAAGGAGAAGGAGAAGGAGAGAGATTGTGAGTGGTGGGTGTTTGTGCAAGTGTTCATCATCTTGCGAGTGTGAGTGCTTTGATCAAGTTGTCGGTTCCTTCATTTGAGCCGTCTCCCCTTGCATTCAGAGGTAAGAACCTCCCCCTACACTTCGACATTGGATCCCTTAGTACAAAAATCTATATATCTTACACGAAGCCTTCTGATTGGTGTAGGAATCACCAATTCCCTCGAAAAACCCTAACCCTGGGTGTTCAAGGATCGAGAAACCCAAATTCTAAGGTGCAGGACTATCATTTTAGGTTTTCATTTATCAACCCTTGATAGTGCTAGTTAATGATTATAGAATGTTGTTAGGATTTCATTTGTTATATATGTTTGTATGGCCATAATATGGTAAATCTTGATCTATGCTAATGTTAGTAATTAAAGTGTTTAGTGAAATGCATAATGACTTGAAACTTCGAATGTTAGAGCTATAGTACCTTGATTTCATTCGAACGAGTTAATTGATCTTGGATATCATATATGTTTAATGAACATGCTTGGATATGATGTCTGTCAAGTTTCCAAATACGAGTTACATATTTAGGTTAAATTAGGATTTTTCGTGGTTCAAGAGTGGCAAATTAAGTATGTGGGTGGCCCGTTTTGGTTAGCCACCCCAAGGTGGGTTGATTGATCAAGGTTGAACACAGACGACCAACAGTAGTTAGGGCTACACGGGTTGTTTACCCCCAATGCCGGCCTGCTTAGTGTTCTTCCTTATCAATCGGATTAGTCTAATATTTGGCTTAGTTGATTGATAATCATTGTTGAGTCATACCCTACGAAATCTAAAATACCATCATTTCTTGTTGAGATTAATCCACTCATAACCATTAGTGATATACAATCTTACCGAAGTCTCAAGGGTCAGGCATGGTGGTATGGGACACCGTGTCTGAGCTATCGGCCTACACTAGGGTGACGAGCCTCCCCGTAGTATCTTTTAAGCATCTGAGAGGGTGATGAGCCCTATTTTTGTTAAACTGAATTGGTTGACGAGCCCTCATCTATGGACAGTTATTTGAATGAATTGTAAGAATGTGAAAATCGAAATAGGGATTTGGTGGTTACTGGTGATGATTGGCGACACACCGCAAGGAGTCAGATGGTCAAGTTAAGACTCGTGATATAATGGCGGTATCCCAGCTTCTCCAATACTGTCGTATGTGAAATGATTAATAAATGTCAAACTAATCATGCATACACGACATGGGGGTTCTAAGTAACTGGCTGACTGTTAAAGGCCAGTATACCGAAGATCGACCCTTATAGTTACATTTGTGGGGTGGCTAGTTGACCGTTAAAGACCAGCTCATCATTTAGTTTTATGTTATCCTTTTCTTGGGACATCCATATTTCTAATTATCATGACATCAATGCACTTAAACAACCAATTAGGAAATTTGTTATTTGGTGATGCTATTGTTACTTAAGCTTGATTGATTTGATAATGTGAGTAACTTAGAAATATAGTACCACTGACTTGATCGCTCAGTCTCACCTGAGATGGTGTTTTAAAACACCAACCAGACTCTCTTATCGATATAAGTACCTTGGAGGCTGACACGGTCGAAGAAGAGGGGGTTAAGGAGTTCACCGAGGACTACTCTTATTTTCAATTTTCGGATGGCCAGACCTAATTGGAGTGTCATACCATCTTTTGCTCATTTTGGAGCCATGGGTTTGATTTATGTTGACGTTCTTGAATATTATTTTGGACATGTGTATTTGGGAGCACCTGCTAAGTGGGCCCCATGATATTGACTGTTGGATGTATATTTTTTCAATATTGGTTTGAATTACATTAAATTTCATCTTTACTTCATTGCTCAATTTATTTCCTAATCCTGTTATGATACTACATTAATCATAATCATGAGAATCATGCTTTCACAAAAGCATAAGTAACACCCGAAATCTTGGTGATTGAGTCCATGCTTGACTCTTAAAATTAGGGGTGTTACATTGTCCTATTGAGAATGCCAAAGTAATGGGAGAATGGGTTGGTCGAATATCCTACAACTAATGGTATAGTTGGTTTCAAATGGGGATTCATCTAAATGTACATTTTAGAGGATGATAGACAAACTATTTACTTATAGAATTAGGGTCTAACCTCTAGAAAATGCAAAAGAGCATGTACATATTTAAGGTGAGCTTGGAATGCTCATATGAAGTGATGAATCACAAGGAAGATGACATGAACTCAATGGATTAGAGCCTAAGAGAGTTGATTAGGAGCCATATGCATAGATGCTTTAAAACCATTAAAACCCCATCTTATTTTCAAAGGTTTGAATATCCAATTTATATAGAGAAAGGCTCCAATGGATCTTAACACTATTTATCGATTCGATCGATTGATTCGTCGATTCAATCGATAGTTCCCTGATTTTGTCGTTTCGCTCATTGAACAGTTTTAGCCACTTTTGATTCGATCGACAAGAGCTATCGAATCGATAAGCTTCTAATTTCTGTTGATTTGGTTTTTAACCATCAGAAGCTCTACACCTCTATAAGTTTAGTTGATCATGTTCAAATTATTTTCTAAGGCTTGGGATAATAAAATAAGACTTTTTTATTGATGTATATCATCTAAAGTTAGGTTGTTTTGGAACTAAAGGGTGGTTTAGGGCTAGGTTTACTAAGGTACCTCAATTTACCTATGTCTCTATACTTTGATGTTGTAAGTCTTCAAGTCTTCGTTTGTCTTCATCTTTCAATGGGGCTTAACTGACTCAAGACACACAAACTCATGTTATTAACTGATGTAGGGAGAGGAACCCCCGATGAAGAGCGAGGATCGACTACATTCCTATCACACATGTACCGAAAAAATATCAAGGAAAAGTTGTAGAAATTCAACAATTTTCGGTCCCACTGAATTTACCTTCGGTGCAACCGAATTTAGAGTTTCGAAACCCCCGCGTGCTGTGAAGTTTTGGCCTGTTTCGGTGCCACCGAAGTTACCTTCAATTCATTTTTATGCAATCTAAGGTACCTTTAGTCCCACCTAAGGTACCACCAACAACTTTATGCAGTTTGCGTGATTTTGTAATTTTTGTTTCCGTTTTCGATTAAGACTTTCCTATTACATTTTTTAGGATTTTTTTAAGTTATAAATAGTTGTTGAACTCATTTATGATTATTATCTTTTGATTATTCTTAATAAAAGTTGGCTTTTTCCTTCTCTCTTCTTGTAGATTCGAGAAAGGTTTCGTGAATTCAAGGAAGTCCGGTTGAGGAGTCCCGGAAGCCTTGTGGATGCAAGGTGGTTATCCCTTGAGGAAGATGGTGATCGACCTCACCACATCTACGCTTACACCAAATCGGTATCAGAGCAAGAAAAACCCTCGGGATGATGTCTCTTTACAAAGGTATAGACAACAATCACATTGACAGTGATAAATGGATCTATTCTCTCACAACGGAGACTTTCAGGACAACGCTTGAGACTTACCAACGTGAGGATCAACAAGCCATGCAAGAGCTTCTAGCTGAATTTGACCACATAAATAAAAAAAATTAGATTGATTCTTTGTTCATAGTGGAATCCTGCTTTCGAGATCTGCTGGATTCACTAATCAACTGGATCAGAGAGATCGGTCCTATAAGAGGACGATAGATATTCCTAATTTCAACGGTCAGGATCGCATCGACGAATGACTCTTTAAAGTTAAGTACCTCTTCAACTATATGTAGGTTCCAGAAGAGAGGAAGGTTCTAATCGCAGGCCTACCATCTAAAGGCCAACGCTTTGGCTTGGTGAGAACACGTTCAGCACTGTCGGAAACAAGAGATGAAAGCATTAATACATTCATGGCCGCTGGATGAAACTGTGGATGCTGACACGATTTCAATTCTTATGCAACGATCTGGTTGAGATAAAGTTGTAACAGACCCCGAGCTCCATCAATAGGCCATATGTTGTCCTTGTGAAAATCATGCAGGTCTTCGCTAAGGTATTTGAACAAAATATATTGGACTGCAGATGAAGGGCCTCAAGAAGAACTGATATGTCTCGTGTCAGAAGACGTGGAGCCGTTTCCAGTTGAGATGTTTCCTTCACCTGTACAGGAAGCATCAATTGAGGAGAATGAGCAGGTGAATCAGATCTCTGCTGTAGATCCGGTGCTACCACAAGCAGATGAGAAGGCTGACAAACTAAGAGACCCTCCAACTTCGAATAGCTCCACTGCTGAACTTTGCATGTCGCTGACGGTTAAAGCCGTGTGATGGCTAAGACGGGGATGATTGGGGCCTTAGTCGAGCAAGCAGGGAATGTTTACTCCCCGTATATCACCAAAGATATGGTGCAAAGGTTACCGGAGTTTTAGATAATTGTATTTGATTCGATAACGACAATAACGACGCCTTCTCCAAGGCCTAAGGACAAAGCAAGTCAGTGAAGGTGCCTGAAGTTGAAAGCGGATTGCAACCCTAAGCCTGAAGTGGAACTTGAGGACGAGTTTTTTTTTTTTTTCTAGTGGGGGAGTTT
This sequence comes from Liriodendron chinense, assembly GCA_003013855.2. Classification (NCBI taxonomy): domain Eukaryota; kingdom Viridiplantae; phylum Streptophyta; class Magnoliopsida; order Magnoliales; family Magnoliaceae; genus Liriodendron; species Liriodendron chinense. Next base: position 2,342,006 of record PVNU02000310.1, read on the forward strand.
GATGTAGGGAAAGGACCCCCCTGATGAAGTGTGAGGATCAGGCATATTCCTATCACACATGGACCGAAAAATGATCAAGAAAAAGTTATAGAAATTCAACAATTTTCTGTCCCACTGAATTTGCGTTCGATCCAACCGAATTTGGAGTGTTGGGACCCCTATGCATTGTGAAGTTTTAACCTGTTTTGGTGCCACTGAAGTGACCTTCGGTTCATTTTGGTGCGATCTAAGGTGACCTTTAGTCCGACCTAAGGTACCTTTGGTCCCACCTAAGATGTCATCGACAACTTTATGTAATTTGCGATCTTTTACGAATTTTGTTTCTGTTTTCGATTAGGACTTTCCTATTACATTATAGGATTTGTTTAGGTTATAAATAATTGTTAAAGTTGTTTAAGATTATAATCTTTTGATTATTCATAATAGAGTTTGGTTTTTGTCCTCTCTCTTCTCGTGGATTCGAGAAATGTCTCATGGAGTCGAGATAAGGCTTCATGGATTTGAGGATGTCTGGTTGAAGAGTCGTGAAAGCCTTGTGAATTCAAGGTAGTTATCCCATGAGAAAGACAGTGATCGACCTCACCACGTCTACACCTGCACTATTAACAAACAGAGGCACTTACAGAAAAGGACAATCGGTTCACTGATCAAAGCTATTAATCAACCACCCCAACACGGCTAATGGGCATTGTATCCCTTTGGTTGCAAGATTAGTTATAGACATTTTGACTTTCATTTTGCTGAAGACGACTTGTTGCCGGATTTTCTTCTCATAAACTTATATTTGTGGTCGGCTACCCCTGCCTGTTGACAGGTAAGAATTTTTTTATGAGGAGCGTCCGTTAATGGGTCCAGTGATATCAGCTGTTTGAATCATTGAGCCAGTGATCATATCAGATTTTCTTACAGGATGTCCATGAAAGTCATGGGTAATGGCCCACGATCTGTCGATTGGATGGTGAGATTGTGGTGGTGTGGCCCATCAAAGTGCTGCGCAAGTAGTTAGACGGATATTAGATAATCAGATGTTTACTCACAGATAGTATATATACACTCTTTCCTGTTCTAAAACGGCGTGAGCATTGGTCCGTTTTAACGAGGGTGGTGTACTACCCCCGACACAGGTTGGGGCTCTGATCGGCCCACCGTGATGTATGAATTTTATCCACACCTTCCATCCATTTTTCCATATCATTTCAGGTGATAATCCTAAAAAAGAGGTAGATCCAAGGCTCAAGTGGAGCACACCATAGGAAACAGCAGTGATATTGACAACCTACCATTGGAACCTTTCTAGGGTCCACCGTCATGTTTATTTATTATCCAATCTGTTCATAAGGTCACAGAGATCTGGATGAAGAAAAAACATAAATATCATCTTGATTCAAAACTTCTGTGGCCCCTATAAAGTTTTCAACAGTAGGAATTCAATCCCCACTGTGTGGTCCACTTGAGCATTGGATCTACCTCATTTTTGGACCTGTACCCTAAAATTATATGCCTAAATAGATGGACGGTGTAGATAAAACACACGGTGGCCTAGCTCGGGACAGGAGGGGGTAGCACCCAATCCGCGTCCATTGTAAATCCACATAGAAACCGTACACATGCCACGTTTGGACAAGATCTGGGCTGTTCATTACGTGGGCCCTACCGTGAGGTATCCATATCTTAAAAAAAACACACTGATCAGACGTTGTCTGCCACGTCAGCGTCCTACTAATAGACACAATGAGAAAAGTGAAAAGAAAAACAGAAAAATCTCCACATTCAACGGGTAAAAGTCTTCTTTAATCATTCGATCAATGCGGTTTTGACGGTGTGGGCCACCTCATTTTGAATCCCATCCATGAGTACGGGAAGTTCTAACTAACCGCTAACAACTTTCCCATGTGACCCCCACCAAACAACCCATCAATTCAGGCTCGCTGTTGATTGACAGCCGTCCGATCAAGATCGGATTACGAGGGAACATCTATCACCGTTGACTAGGTGTCAGCTTTTCACACCGGACCATCTGTCCCAAGGGGAAATGATGGATTTGATTTTGACGATTGGTAAGATTAGGTGCGCGCATAGAATAGTCATGTTGAACCGTGTGCGTGTCCTATTGTGTCCATGCCGTGTTACTAATTTGTAGGGCTGTACATTGAGACGAGCCGAGTCCAGGTGGGTCAAGCTTGGCTTGATTTGTCTATGCTCTTCTCGAGCTCGAGGTCACCCTTGAGCTTACCATTGGAGCTTGTCTTGTTAGCTAAAACTTTCGAGGCGAGCTAGTGGATCGACTCAAGGCGAGCTTGCCTCGAGTTGAGTCAAGCTTACTCCCACCTCAATTTATTATATTTTTTACTACAAAATACAAATTAAAAGTCAACAACATTAAGTTCGAGAATTTACACATATATTAGGGGAGAATAGTTATTCTACAGGTGGGACCCCACCATTAAAATGACCTAGCTCTGATCGGCTTTTTTCTTTGGCCAAGTCACACATGCATTGAATGCAGACCACTAGTAATATTTTATGAACCATAATTAACACAGTACATGCATAGCTCACCATGTGAATGAACTACCCTAATTATTGTGTGGACCATCTTCATGATGAGGCCCAGCTGATTCATGGATCAAATGCACCACCTCCCTCGTAAAATTGCAATCAATAGTTGCATATGGTGTTTGGTCTAACCATAGCCCCTGTTTTGTAGATATGTATGGTGTGTGGTCTCATCGTAGCACCTGTGTTTGTGTAGCGTGTAAAACACACAACCACTGTGTGCTCACCATGTTTCGTACTTGAAATTACTCAATCCATCAAATATGCTCAACAAGGAATGTTCTTACCTGAACAAAATAGTAAAATTAAGTAACCCCTCAACGTGTGAGGGTTTTATATGTCCTAAGCTTGGACCCCAATGTGTGTGAGGGGAGGGGGGAGAGAGAACCAAGAAATTAGAAGATTAGGGTTTTTTTTTTTTTTTTTTAACAAATATCTATATGAAACAAGTCGAGCACGAGTCGAGTCGAGCTTGAATTGAGTCGAGTCGAGTCGAGTGACCCAATGGTTGAACTTGACTCGATTTTTTACTCGAGCTGCTAAATGAAGCTTGGCTTGACTTGTTCTACTGAGTCGAGTTGAGCTGAGGCGAGCTTTTTCGAGTCGAGTCGATTGAGTTTCTCGAGCTGACTCGGCTCATGACCAGCCCTATTAATTTTCTCACTCAATCCCGACCGTTAACTAATAGGGCGAAATCTAAAAACTCAAATCCATACATTTGTTTAACCTGTTAAATAACTGAGTTGTGCTTTTGTTGGCAAATAGATAGAAAAGGAGCTCGATTAAACAGAGATTTTAAAGTGTGGCCGTGGGTAGAAAGATAAAGAAAATTCGTGAGTGCGGGAGAGATGTCTTAGTTTCTTAGGAATTGCTCACCACATTAATGATAATTACTAAAATACCTTTACTAGCTGTTAAACGGGTTTTGTGGAGAAACATTGACACAACCCGTTATATTAACGGGCCTTAATGAGCCAAGTCCGTTGTTGACCCAACACGATAAGGTTGGATCTGAGCACTGATTTTTCTTAATGGGTTGACTCATAGGATGGAATTTTGCCAGCTCTGCTAGCACACATGTCAATATGACACATGTGTGAGATCTAAGCTTTCCATGAGATGGGGTATATTTTTTTAGAACGTCCGGCCCCAAAACCTAGGTTGGTTCACTCCTCAGGTAATCTGGACTGTAAAAGATAAATGGAAGGTGTTGATGCTCAGAAATAGTCAACAGACGAAATGAGATGACCTCCAACTGGTCAGCAAATGAGTACAGCTGATCTCTGGTAGGTAATCTGTTGATGCTCGAAAATAGTCAACAGACGAAATGAGATGACCTCCAACTGGTCAGCAAATGAGTATAGCTGATCTCTGGTAGGTGCACGGTCTGGATCTGAGCCGGAAGCTCCTTAGATCCTGCAGAACACAAAGGAAAGCAAAAGAAGGGGTGGCTGGGGTCCAGCTGTGAGCCCTCCGATGCCTACTAGAGATCAGCTGTACTCATTTGCTGACAAGTTGGAGGTCATCTCATTTCGTCTGTTGACTATTTCCGAGCATCAACAGATTACCTACTAGAGATCAGCTGTACTCATTTGCTGACTAGTTGGAGGTCATCTCATTTTGTCTGTTGACTATTTCCGAGCATCAACTAGATTGGCGCCGTCTGTGGGAACACGCCTTTTTCCTTTAACCAGGAAGTCCGTGTTCTCGCCCAATCGCTTAAGACGATCTCGACATCTTCCCTCCTTTTCATCATGGCTGGAAAGAGAAAGTATAAGAGGAAAAGAATTCGGGAAATCTCTAACCAACCCGTCAATTATCCCCAAAGATCACGGGATAGCTCAGGAAATCTCAGAGATCCGAGATTTCCTCTACGAACATCACGGCTGCAAAAAGGCAATGCAACCCTGCAACCTAAGTCTATCCTCTTCATTATCAAGGTATGACACAACAACTGATCTCGAGAGAGACAATCATCCTTTTTAGAATCCAAATTAACTTAGGCATCTGAGGGCTCACGGCTGGACCCCAGCCACCCCTTCTTTTGCTTTCCTTTGTATTCTGTAGGATCTAAGGAGCTTCCGGCTCAGATCCAGACCGCGCACCTACTAGAGATCAGCTGTACTCATTTGCTGACCAGTTGGAGGTCATCTCATTTCGTCTGTTGACTATTTCCGAGCATCAACAGATTACCTACCAGAGATCAGCTGTACTCATTTGCTGACCAGTTGGAGGTCATCTCATTTCGTCTGTTGACTATTTCCGAGCATCAACAGAAGGCTTAAGTGATTTTTGTTCTAGCCGTCCATTTGTTTTGTATGGCTGTGACCAACCTTAGCAGTGAAAGGCCTTATTTTTGGGAAGATGAACCTGTCCCATATCATGAAAGGCTTGGATCTTGTGGTGGCGTGTAGATGAGCAGGGCTATACACGCGCGAGGGCTTAGCTAATCTACCTGATTTCTGAAACAGACAGAAGGAAATTGTTGAGGGATGGGGCACACATGTGTGAGATCCAGACCATTCATCAGGAGAGGCCCAACATTTACATACGTTCTCCCCAAATTCAAGAAATTCCGGTTATTTTTTTGCCATACGCTTGTGGAGCAGAGTCACCATTGACCTTTTTTCCTATCAAGCTATTTTTAACCCTACACATATGGTCCACTTGATTATTAGACCAGCCCGATTCTTGGGCTGCGGCATGTTGGTAGCGTGCCATACCCAATGAACGGCTTGATTCTCACACACATGTTCTACTTTAGCACTTGCCCGAGAGGCCCTCTTTTCATTTCACACGTGCGTGCTCCACACCACACAGGTTTCATCCCACTCGGAGTCGGCAGTGATGGTCGCATTGGAAAAGCTCTGTGGGCCCCACGATGATGTATATTTTATCCGCACTGTCCATTCATTTTGCCAAGCAGATGCAAAGCTTTAAGTCGACCACACCACAGGAAATAGCGACACCCACCGCGATGTTGTTTTCCATCCAATCCGTTCACAAACTCATACAAACCTGGACAAAGGAAAAAACAAATCAAAAAGATTTCAACAATATTCATTCAATCAATAGCCAAAAGTGTGGCTTGTTTTACTAAGAGCCATTCCTATGAGGCTCATAATTTTTAGCCCTTTTTACGAGAAAATTGCAAACTTTAGGTTAGAAATGCCCCTATGACCAACTGCATGCGTCCATGAAGAGGCGGAAGGCCTCTTGAGTGTGGATGGGTGGTCCACTCATGGAACCCACCCTGATACATATGTTACATCCATGCCGTCCATCCATTTGAAGATATCATTCTAGGGGATGAGCTAAAGAATGCAGCAGATCCAAAGCTCAAGTGGACCTCACCAAAGAAAACATTGGGGATTGATGTCCTACCATTAAAAACTTCTTGGGGTCACAGAAGTTTTTCGATCAAGCTGAAATTTTTGTGTTTTTTTTTTTTTTTTTTGGTTGGGTTAGTTCACACACCCCATTGTTAGTACACCCCCCACCCCTATTAGTTACATCACAATGTTAGCCACCTCCACTATGGGAATCGGTACCATGACCTCAATGTTGAAACGAGGCTATCTTCACTAAGTCTGCCACTTGAGCTTCCCTTCTTCCATATCCGTGTGAACTTATGAGCAGGTTGGATCTCAAATAAACATCATGGTGAGCCTTAATTAGGAAGGTTTCAATACTCACGTCCTTACCCCCACTGTTTTCTTTGGTGGGGTCCACTTGAGAAGTGGATCTGTCTCATTCTTTAGATCATGTCCTCAAATGACCTCTCCAAATGGATGGACGGTGTGGATATAATACATACCTCATGGTGGGGTCCACAAAAGTTGGTGACATCACTTTCAGTAGGGCGGAAGCCCTCTTACCACCTGCTCATTGTACGTCCATGAAGAGGTGAAAGCCCTCTTAGGGCGTGGATGGGTGGTCCACTCGTGGGACCCACCATATTATATATGTTTCATCCAGGCCGTCCATCTTTTTTCAAGATCATTTTAGGCTTTGGGCCCCATTTTGGGTCAGATCTAGTTCTCAGGTGGGTCATACCACAGCAAATAGTTGGGACCACCTTGATGGACTGTCCACATTGAAGGTGGGGCTCACACGGCGGATGGTCCACATAAAAGATGGGCCCCACATAATGGATGACCCTGTATTAACATGGGCCCCATGGAGTTTTCAACGTTAGGCATTCAATCACCATTGTTTTTTGAGGTGGGGCCCACTTGATCTTTGCATCTGCTTCACGTGTGGGCTCCACCCACGTCCAACTTTGTAGGACCCCACCACTGAAACAGTAAGGACAGTGACGCCCACCGTTGAAACCTTCCTAGGACCCACAATGATGTTTATTTAAGATCCGACCTGTTTATAAGTTCACATGGACATGGACGAAGGGAAAAAGAAAATATCATTTTGATCAAAAACTTTTGTGGCCTCTTAGAAGTTTTTAATGGTAGGCGTTTAATCCCCACTATTTTTCTATGGTGGGATCCACTCAAGCTTTAGATCTGCCTTATTCTTTAGCACATGCCCTAAAATGATCTCTCCAAATGGATGTACAGTGTAGATACAACACATACATCATGGTGGGCCCCAATGTTTGATGGAAAGGAAACATCATGGGGCCTGTTGTGCTATGAGGTTCCGCCTGATCACTAGGATTTCTCCTGGCACTGTGGGTTCCCCTTGACACTATGGAATCCCCATGAGAACTATGAAATCCCCTTGAGCACCGTGGATTCCTCTTGGCACTGTGGGTTCCTCCTGTCATTATGGAATCCCCCTGAACAGTGTGGAATCTACATGAGCATTGTGGGTTCCCCTTGAAACTATGGAATCTCCCTAAGCACTGTGGATTCGCCCGTAACACTATGGCTCCCCCTAAAACTATGGAATCCCTTGAGTACTATGGTATCCCCCTAGCACTGTGGGTTCCCCCTACCACTATGGAATCCTCTTGAGCACTATGGAATCCCCTTGAGCACCGTCGGTTCAGCCAAAGCACTGTGGATTCCCCCTGAGTATTGTGCATGGGAGAGCCATGTGTATTATCGGAGTGCCATGTGTATCATCGAAGTGACATGACATTGTCTCATGGGAGGGCCATGTGTCTCATCGGAGTGCTATGAGACTGTCTCATGGAAGAACCATGTATCTCATCGGAGAGCCATGTGTATCATCGGAGCGTCATGTGTCTTATCTCATCGTTTCCAATAGTGGCCGTTCAATCTCCACTGTTTCCCATGTTGTGGCCCACCAGAGTTCTGAATTTAACTGATATTGTGTTTTCCCTTAAATCAGGCCACGTGATCCTCTGCCTAAGGTTTGATGGCAAACAAACATTATAGTGGGCCTAGCAAGGTTTCAACAATGGATGTCCCCGTCCCAATTGTTCCAGCTCCTTTGAAAAGCCTAAGAGGGCTTTCCGCATCTTCTAGACGTAGACAAGATGACATAGGGTTGGAGAGGCATTTTGGACGCAAAAATTTTAAATTTCTCATGAAAAGGCCAAAATAGATGAGCCTCACAAGAAATTGAACTTTGTGCAAAAATAGCCACACCTTGCATTCAATATCCCTCCTGGTGAGCCCACTAACCTTCGACCAGTATCGAGCTCCGTACCGTACTAGGTGAGTCCTTACCGTGGGGCCATCTTGATGTATTTATTATATATAAATACAACTTCCATCCGTTTTTCCATGTCATTTTAACGCATGAGTCCGAAAATGAAGAAGATTTAAATTGAAAGTGGACCGTACCATAGGAAACAGTGGTGATCGACGCATTACCATTAAAATTTCCTAGGGCCCACCGTAATGTTTATTTGCCATCCAACCTGTTCACAAGGTCACATAAACCAAGATGAATTTATACATATAGAGGCTTGATCCACAACTTTTGTGGCCCATTAATGGTCAATCAACACTGTTTCCTTATGGTATGGATCACGTGAGAATTAGATCTACTTCATTTTCTGGAAAAATGAATGAGCGGAGTCGATATAGAATACCTATATCAAGGTGGGCCCCACGGTAAGGGCCACATCTAATCCACTCCCGGTTTCATTCACCATTATTTGCGGGAGCGAGGAAACTGAATGATACTCGACCAGCAGCTTCCACAGGATACGCGGGTTTTCAGTTCTGAGAAATGTAACCAATTCTTTGATTATCTAGACCATTGATATATTGAACCAGACCGTAGATGGATCATATACCAAATTTTTTTCTTTCCATAATCCAATCTCATCCATTAAATTTTGATATAAAAATAGACGGTTAAGAAGGGAAATTCAATAACAGTCCAATTCAACTGAAAACATTCCCAACATGGGTGATTAAGATTTTCCAATCCATTCATGTTGTAATGCAACAAATCAACGGTCCAGATTATAAAAATGGGCCCCACTTGTCAGAATTAACAGCCCACGTATGCTGTGAAAAGACAAGGGCCGTGTATCATAGAATCCGTTGAATAACAACCGACCGTTGGTCCCTCATGGCACGAGCCGCAACTCAAGGTGGTCCTGCTTCGCTTTCTCACGGCATGCGTGGCCGGTTTTCACTGAGTTCGTTTTTCCTCTGTCGCGACTTAGAATCAAGTGTGCATCGCCACCCACTGGAGCCCACATAAAATGATGGTCAGATGATCGGAACCATCCATATTTTATAAATTACTAAAAAAACATATCTTCCAAATAATCACGATTCAGTGATGATCCTAATCTCTGAATTGTGAAGATTATTATTTCTTCCTACTTTTACTTCTTACGGCCATAATATCATAGATTACACAGAAAGGATGGTTCAGATCATTCAACCATTCAGTATGTGGGACCCAGTGGGCGTCGACACACGCTAGATGCTGAGTCGCGACAGTCAAAAATGAATTCAGCATTTCTACAGCCCACGAGCCGAAAGAGAAGGGCAAAAGGTTAACTACACAAACAGCTCACTTTTTGGATGAAGTTACGGAAACACCATTGCTTTCTGTTGACAAAAATACCCCCTTCATTAGCTTGATTCGGGAACGGTAGTTTTGGCAACATGAAAACAAACGACAGGCTTGAGGTAAACAAGTGAAGGCAGATGATATGGTAGATGCTGGTAGACCTGGAAAATTGCAAAGCCAAAGCCCTAGGGTACACGTGGCAGGGGTGATGTATCAATCCAGACCGTCCATCTAGTTATTCTTCCTATGGATGGTAAAATTTTTAAAACAATTCTAAATTAGATGATTTTATAAGTGACCCTTCAAAGCGATGGTTCAAAATGAAAATTGGCAGCCATCTTTAAGAATTTATTATGCCTAATTGATGAAATTTGATGGACAGGATTCATTTTAGTGGTTAAGCTGGATGTCTACCAGATCTTGTGGGTAATTAGTGTGATTTTTTAAATATCAATTAAGATAAAGACCACAAGATGGATGGACACGATTGATACATCTCCCTGTCACTAATTTTGGTTCTTGCCACACCTCTACAGGTCGTTTGGTGGCTTGGTTTTCCATGTATTAGGGGGTAAATGAATTCTTCACAGCTGCTTTTCAAGTTTGGCGCCAATGGATTCAGAGGTCAATAAAATCAGAGGTAGTTATAGTTATGAAATCCCGCATTTTAACTGTGATTTGGGTGTAATTAGAGTTAAAAACATCTTCTGACTTCCTTATGAAAAGCAAGATAATCGCTTTTTTAACAAAATGTCACTAAACTATTATCCACTATACATGTTGTTATGGGTCAAATACGAGCTGAGCTCAGGTCGGACATGACCGACCTAGAGACAGGCCAGAATCATCCGATCTGACCTGAAGACCGACGCCCAGACTTCGTCAAAGAACAGAACCGACCTCGACTATGATATGACCTGATCCTTATCATCACAATCCCGTAATCTTAGGCTTACGGCAAGATAATAGGAAAGAGATTCGGAGAATCGTTAACTGGTGCGTAAATGTCTCCAACAACTATGAAACGACCCAAAGATCTCCCGAGATCTCCTCCACGAGAATTATATTTCCTTTTAGGAATACGATTCCGGAACCTAAGACTATAAATGGATACATCCTCTTTGCCACAAAGGTACGAGAACTCTCATTCACAAAAGAGATTATCAATTCTAAAAGCTTGGACTGACTTAGGCATCGGAGAACTAACGGCCGGTCCCTGGCCCCTCTTTTAGCCATTGTTTATCCTTGCAGGTTTCAGAGAAAGATCGGCATCTCTTTACATCTCGTGAGATCAACTATTGACCTCACCTCATTCGTTGTTAAAATCTCAGTAACAACAGTTGGCGCTGTCTATGGGAAACGACTGTAAAGCCGTATTCTCACCCAAAAGCTCAATACACTCCCTCCATCTTAAGTAGAGTTTTAATGGCTAGAAAAAGAAAATATAAAGGGAAAGCTCCCGCAATCAGCTGAACCTTTTGAAGCCCCACGTTCCGACAACAAATGATCTGTTCCCGAAACTGCCCGCCATCCAGATTGGCGGAACATCCTCTCCCTTTGTTCAGCAAGGCGGACAACAGAGGTCTCCTAACCACGGGATTAGACTGTCCACTCTCGAAGAACAAGTGGGAGGTGTCGCCGAACGATTGGGGGGCATAAACGAACGATTCGGATACGTCGATCAAAGACTTGATGTGATCAAGGCTCTCCTAACCGGCTTGGTTAAGCCGACTCCGGTCTACAGACCCAACGATGAGCCTCAACGATCTTGTCAAACTCCACAACCACAACGTTCTCAACGACCAGTTCCAAACCAAGAACATGCCGAAGAAGACGAAGTTACTAGCTGAGCAACGAGGGCAAAATCTTGGTCAGCAGTAGATTTGCCTGCAAGCGACCTATACCATAAGCTCGAAGAAAGAAGATCAACTTGTCTGGATCATGCCCGAGCCGACTTTGTATTGGGGTTATGAACCCCGCAGCGGAAGCAATCAAGGCAGGCGAGGAACACACCATCATGGCAATCAACAAGCAAAGCATCACACACAAGAAGGCAATCTGATTTTTACGTGGAAAAACCCCTCACGGGTAAAAAACCACGGCACAAAGCGACACCAATCCACTATGAATCAGAAGTTACAAGAGATTACAGAAGAAATACCCTAGATCACAGCCCACAAGAGAAATCCCAAGCTACCCGAAGCTAATTCTCACACGAGAAGGACAAACACAACCCTTTCCCTCATCCCAGAGAACTCCAAGCTTCCTCCCTAGCTCTTTCTCTTACCCTAGAACCCTCTCAATCCCTTGGCCCATTGGCGGCAACCCTAATCTCGGATTACATCTCCTTAAATAGGAGAAAACCGGAATTAGAAACTCCTTGCGCAAAACCGCATAAGAAACCAAGTCAAAAAAGGAAGCTGCCCGACCGGTTGGACCCCCCCCACCGGCCGGTCGGCCGACCGGTCGGATGGCCCAAAAAAGGCTCCAGCACTTGCTGTCTTCATCTCCAACGTGACCGACCGGCGGTGGTCTTCATGTGTGAATGTTTGAGGTGTCCAATCCCAACAAACTCCACTACGACTCAAACCTTCATGCAACACCTCGCCACGCACCATCTTCATATCTACTTCGTCGTCATCATAGCTCCACCACTTCTCATGCCTCATCGACTTCAAACTTACACCTTCATCACCCGCTCACTCATGTGGCCCTTACGCATGCCACACACAAGCAACCGTGGATCCCACTGCCGATTCCAAAGCTCCACCATGAATAGTGCTCCCGATCAAACCCGATCGTAGTCGACAAACCTGATTGAGATATCGTCGTACCGATCCACCTTCCTCAATTTTACTTCTTCCATAGATACTGATCGCTTTACATATTTTTCTTTCATGGAATCCTTCTCCACAATGAATCTCATGCTAGAAGACGTCATTGATGTCTCGCCTCAGATTTTCTCTGCCTCCTTCCCAACTTTTATCTCTGATACCACTTGTTAGGGTTATGAACCCCGCAGCGGAAGCAATCAAGGCAGGCGAGGAACACACCATCATGGCAATCAACAAGCAAAGCATCACGCACAAGAAGGCAATTCGATTTTTACGTGGAAAAATCCCTCACGGGTAAAAAACCACGGCACTAAAGCGACACCAATCCACTATGAATCAGAAGTTACAAGAGATTACAGAAGAAATACCCTGGATCACAGCCCACAAGAGAAATCCCAAGCTACCCGAAGCTAATTCTCACATGAGAAGGACAAACACAACCCTTTCCCTCATCCCAGAGAACTCCAAGCTTCCTCCCTAGCTCTTTCTCTTACCTTAGAACCCTCTCAATCCCTTGGCCCATTGGCGGCAACCCTAATCTCGGATTACATCTCCTTAAATAGGAGAAAAACGGAATTAGAAACTCCTTGCGCAAAATCGCGTAAGAAACCAAGTCCAAAAAGAAAACTGCTCGACCGGTCGGACCCCCCCACCGGCCGGTCGGATGGTCCAAAAAGGGCTCCAGCACTTGCTGTCTTCATCTCCAACGTAACCGACCAGTCGGCCGGTCGGTCGGTGGTCTTCTTGCGTGAATGTTTGAGGCGTCCAATCCCAACACTTTGGTGTCGTTGACCGAGTGGATGACAATATAAACCCACTAGAAGCCAAGCTGAAAGAACTTCATGACTGGGTAGGCGATATCCAGAGAGCACAGCGTGCCTGAGCACCTATTGTAGTGGATGCATTGGTCGACTCGTCCGAATCACCACTCACCAAAGAAATCCGAAGGAACTGCTTCCTAAAGGGTTTAAAATCCTTCAACTCAAACAATACTCCGGGATAGGGGATCCAACGGAGCATTTAGAAAATTTCGAAGTCCGAATGGAACTCCTCGGAGTTAGCAGAGACATCGTGTGCAAAAGCCTTCCCCATTTGTCATTAACGAGCTCAACGTGGACTTGGTTTCGAAACCTTAAACCGAGGTCAATTAGCTCGTTTACCCTAGTTGAGTAGAGCTTTCGCTACTCAGTTCATCGGGAGTACCGACCTGAGGAAGCATTCAACCCATCTAGCCACGGTCAAGCAAAAAGAGGACAAGTCTTTAAAAGACTACCTCGCACATTTCAATGTCGAGGTTGTACAAGTTGAAAATCTCTCTTATGACATATTACTCCACACTATGATCGGAGGATTACACGATAAAAAATTCCTCTGGCCCGTTTGTGAAGAATCACCCCAGTCTGTGGCAGAATTTTTAGATTGGGCTACCAAGCACATCAACGCGGATGAATTGGTCAACGCACATAGATCATCCTCAAGAAACAAAGATCGCCAGGAAGGAAGCAGCTCGAAAAAGCACAAACCAAAACGGAGATCACCAGGTCGGAACAATACTACCCGAGGAGTCAAAGCCTCAACCCCACAATTTGAGAAGTACACGCCCTCAACAAAACCATCGAGAAAGTATACTTGGTGGAAAAAGGCAAGCACACATTCGGGCGACCTGCGAAGATCAAAACCGACCCAACAGGAGGTCGAAATCGAAGTACTGCTTCTATCACAAAGACCACGGTCATAACACAGCAGACTGTTTCGACCCGAAGCGACAGATAGAGACCCTTATTCATCAGAGATTCTCAAAAGACTATATCGCCCAGTGTCAGGAGGACTGGAGGGCTGTATAACAAACTAACGAGCAGATCAACAACGATCTCGTGGAAGGGATCCACATGATCTTTGGCGGGCCAACCACTGAGGACTCCGGCAACTTTCGAAAGGCCTATGTATGACAAGGAAGAACGTCACAACCAGTGCCCTTTGTAAACATAACCAGCCGACCTTCAACGGTCGCAAAGATTAACTCATGTGCAATAACGTTCACTGAGGAGGATGCCCGAGGTGTTTTACACGCACATGACGATTCCCTCGTAGTCTCAATGGTGGTCGCCAATAAAAAACTCCATATGATGATGGTCGATACAGGATGCTCAGCGGACATCCTTTATGCCATAGCATTCGAGAAGATGAAAATTAACCGATCTAGGTTAAGGCCAGTCAAAACTGTCTTAACCGGATTCACAGGGGACAACATCATACCGGAAGGAGAAATAACTCTTCTAGTCACAGGGGGGAGGAGCCTAACTAGAAAATGATTATGGTCGATTTCCTTATGGTCGACACTCCTTCCGCCTACAATACGATCATCGGCCGACCCATCCTTCGAGCTCTCAAAGCTGGTATTTTTATCTACCACCTGGCTATGAAGTTCGAAACCGACGATAGGGTTGGAGTGGTTAGAGGAGATCAACAAGAAGCTCATTGATGCTATAAGCTAACCCTATGGGGGAAAAGCAAGAGTTTGGTTTAAGCTGTCTCACATACGACCCCTCTGGATGCAAGAGGAGAAACAGAGGAGCGCGGATCACTCGCCGAAGAGTTGTTCGAGGTCCCACTTATGGACGACGACCCAACCTGAGTTGTTAAGATTAGATCCCAGTTGAAGTGCGACGTACGGGGAGGAAAAACAACTTTTCTGAAGGAACATGCAGATGTTTTCACATGGTCCCATCAAAATAAGCCAGGAATCAGTCCTGAAGTGATGGTCCATCAGCTAAATGTCAACCTGACCTTCAAAAACGACGTCCCTTCAATACAAAAATGTATGCTGTGATCGAAGAAGAAGTCCAGAAACTGCGTCGGGCAGGATTTATCCAAGAGATACACTATCTAGATTGGCTTACTAACGTTGTCTTAGTGAGGAAAGCCAATGAAAAATGGAGAGTCTGTATGGACTACACCAACGTAAACAAAGCCTGCCAGAAGGACAGCTTTCTGCTGCCTAAGATAGATCAGCTCGTTGATGTGACGTCAGGGTATAAGCTATTCAGCTTTATGGATACCTACTCCGCGTATAATCAAATTCAGATGTACGCTCCCGACAGGCAGAAAACAACATTTATCATAGATCGAGGTCTTTACTGCTACAAGGTGATGCCTTTCGGGCTAAAAAATGCCAGAGCAACAAATCAACGTCTGGTTAATAAGATGTTTGCAGACCAGATTGGTAAGACCATGGAGGTCTATGCTGGACGACATGCTTGTTAAAAGCCTGAAGTCGGAAAATCACGTGGACGACCTCCCAACCATGTTCGGTATCTTAAGGAAATACTAGATGAAGCTCAATCCCAGCAAATCCGCCTTCGGCATAGGCTCGGAAAAATTTCTTAGCTTCATAGGTAAATCAGCGAGGAATTGAAGCCAATCTAGAGAAAATCCGAGCTCTGATCGACATGAGCTCGCCCACCACTGTGAAAGAAGTTCAGCGTCTTACTAGACGGGTTGTAGCCCTCAACCGGTTCATTTTCAAAGCCACGGATCGATGTCTCCCATTCTTTAAACAACTTCGTAAGTGCGAAGAAATGACTTGGACACCAGAATGCGAGCAGGCCTTCCTCGAGCTCAAGGCCTACCTCGGATCTCCTCCTTTACTATCTACACTAATGCAAGGTGAAGAGCTACTTCTATACTTGGCGGTCTCTCCAGCTGGCAGTCAGCGTAGCCTTGATCCGCGATGATCAGGGAACACAGAGACCGGTTTATTATGTCAGTAAAGCTCTTCTCAATGCAGAAACTTGATACCTGTGCATCGAAAAATTAGCATTGGCTCTGATCACGTCGACAAGGCGGCTACGACCTTACTTCTAAGCATATCCAATAGCAGTGTTAACTGATCAGCCACTGCAGTAAGTGTTGCAGAAATCAGAACTTTCAGGTCGTCTTGCCCGATGGGCCATCAAACTGGGCAAATTTGACACACAATATCGACCTCGAACTGCGATCAAAGGTCAAGCAGTAGCTGACTTTATTGTTGAATGAGCAAGCCCTCGGACGACCAGTGCAATCACTGAATCGAGCTGACCTGTCGGAGAAAAACTATCGAAATGCTCTTTGGGAGTGATCCTACAGCGTCTGCATGGTCATTGCATGTCGACGGGTCATCCAATTCACAAGGTTGCGGAACTGGTCTCATCCTAACCTCACCAGACGGAGTGAAAGTCTAATATGTGCTTCGATTCTGCTTCCGAGCCTCTAATAATGAAGCTGGATACGAAGCCCTCCTAGCTGGCCTTCGTCTTGCTTCTGAGATAGGAGTCCGAGAATTGAAGGTGCACAGTGATTCACAGTTGGTGGTCGGGCAGGTGACTACAGAATATTAAGCAAAAGGGAACAAGATGTGTGCATATCTAGCAAAAGCCCAAGAATATCTATCTCGCTTCGATCACTATGAGATTGTTCAAGTCCTGAGAACTCAAAATATTAATGCAGACTCACTGGCAAGATTAGCCTCATCAGTAGACTGACGAGCTCAGTAGGACGATACCCATCGAATTCCTCCCCCATCGAAGCATATCTCAGGAGGAGATAATCGAGATATGTTTAGTATCTACAAATCCGACCTGGATGGATCCCATCATTCGATTTCTGCAACGAGGCGATTTGCTTGAAGACAAAAGAGAAGCACAAAAGATCCGCTACAGATCGGCTCGTTATACGTTGATCGATGAAATCCTTTACAAAAAAGGATTTTCTCTCCCATGTCTACGTTGTGTAGGACCTGAGGAAGCTGATTATGTATTGCAAGAAATCTATTTCGGCAGCTATGGTAATCATTTTGGAAGCCGAGCACTTGCACAGAAAGTAATTCGACAAGGAAACGACTGGCCTACTATCCAACGAGATGCCTGGAAGATCGTAAAAAAGTATGACAAGGTCAGCGATTCGCTCCAATTCCCCACTTGCCGCCTGAAGAGCTCACTCCTATATCTGGGCCAGGCCATTTGCCCAATGGGGAGTCGACATCATTGGTCCTCTTCCAACAGGCAAGGGACAAGTGAAATATGCGATCATCGCCGTCGACTACTTAACAAAGTGGGCTGAGGCAGAACCACTAACTACTATCACAAAGAGAAAAAGCTATGAATTTCATCTGGAGGTCGATCGTATGCCGGTTCGAGATCCTTAATACCTTCGTCACCGAAAACGAACGTCAGTTCGACAATGCAAGATTCTGCAAATTCTGCAACAACTTGGGCATAAAAAATGTTTACTCATCTCCTCATCATCCACAAGCCAATGGCTAGGTTAAAGTCGTCAATAAAATCATAAAAAATCATCTCAAAACGAAGCTCGGAGAAGGAAAAGGAGCATGGGCAGAAGAACTCCCAGAGGTACTATGGGCCTATAGAACCACAGTTCGGTCCACTACCGGAGAAACACTATTCTCCTTAGCTTTTGGAGTCGAGGCCATAATTCGAGTGGTGGTCGGAATGCCCACCAACCGAACAGGTCGTCATCGGCCCGACCAAAATGAAGATCAGCTACGAATGAACCTCGATCTGTTAGACGAAGTTAGAGAAACTTTTCAAGTGTGAGTAGCAGCATATCAACACAGAGTTCACCGATATTACAATTCATGGGTAAAGAAACGACGGTTCAGAGTAGGTGGCCTTGTCCTTCGAAAGGTCAGAAAAGATGCTAAAGAGAAAGCTGATGTGTTTAGCCCCAATTGGGAAGGGCCATACAAAATACTCAGCTCATTTCGTCTTGGCACCTACTGGCTCGAGGATATGAAAGGCCGGTCTCTTCCTCATCCGTGGAACGTTGAGCACCTTAAGGTCTACTATCCATAAACAGGTCGGATTCTCGATCAAGGAGAAAGTTTGTATACCAAACCCTTTTCAATAAAGATAAAAAATTTCGAGATCTTTATTCTTAATATCAAACATGTTTACAAGATAAGTTTGATGCACATAATGTCTTTGGCAAAGGCAATCTGAGTTTGATCATAAGATTGTAAGATCAGATGTGCTACGCTATATGAAGACTAAGGATTAGCAAAGGAAGTCTGAGCTCGATCATTAGGTCATGAAGCCGGATTTACCACACTACATAAAACAAGCATGACCCCAAACGGTTAGGAGCTTTACACGAGCTTAAAGTCGTAAAACGACAGAGAGCAGATAGCTTGGTCGACCTAGTTACGATATACGTGACCAGTTCATTCACACTACTTAGATGAATTTCAATCAAGCAAAGAATGAAATAAACACCATAACAATCACAAAAGCATACATTAATGCACAAGTGATGAAAGTAAAAAGCTTTAGAAGGGCTAAAAAATATTTTTGCCTCAGAAGGGCATGTATAAAAAAAAACATGTGTATACATCCATGAACCAAAAGAAAATATTTTTTTTCAATCCTTCATGACCTCCGATGGGTCGGCTTCAGCATCCCCAACCTGAGCTTTAGTCGGAGTGGCCCCTTTAGTAGATCCCTTCCTGACAAGCTCGTCTTCATCCTCATCATCATCCACAGGTATGAGGTTGAGATTCGGAAAGTGCTTGAGGACGAGGAGCCTGCAGTCTTGAAAGTCGTGGTTATACAGCTCCTCAGAAACTGCATTCAGCTTCTCCAGCTCAGCCTTCAAGCCTTTGACCTCAGTCAGAAACTTGAGCTAGACCTCCTTCAGAAGTATGGTCAGATTCACCTTCTCCTCCTCGGCCGTCTTTAAGGCAGCCTTGAGAGATTCAGTCTTATTCTTGTCCGACTGAGCCTTGGCCGAAGACTCCTTCAGGGCCTCCTCAAGAGACCGGGCCTGTGCCTAGGACACCTCCAGATCAGATTGTGTGACCTTCAACTCGGATCAGGCAGTCTTCAGTTCGGACTGAATTGCCTTCAACTCAGATTAGCTCTTTTTTAGCTCAGCCTTCACAGCTTTAGTCTTCGTCTTCCATGAAGACGCTGCGACCAGAGCCTTTTGCATCTGGTGAGTCTGCTCAGCCAACGCCTGACGGATCATGATCAACAAGGCCGAGTCTTTCAAAGAGATATGGAAACGGTCAACAAAAGTAAACACAGATGCACAAAGAGAAAGGATGATAAGAGCCAACTTACCCTGAGGCTACTCTTTATTGCCACCCCAACCATCTGGTCGGGATCTGACATGCCTAGAGAGTTTAGATCCTGTGGAATGCTGCTGTTGACGTGCATATATGCATTAACACCATCAATCCAGGTCGAAAACTGCTTCGTGATTGGAGGCACGTCAACTTGATCTTCTCGTGGCTCAGCACCCCAAGCAGAAGCAGCCGTAAAAGCTTGCGGTTGTTGGAGGGGATGAGACGAGCCAGCTGTCGACAGGAGGTCGAGCAGAGCCAGCCTCAATAAATTGGGTAGGGGTGTCGGATGAGTTGGCGCGGGTTATAGGTCGATTTACAGCTGGCTCGGCACGCGAGTCAGAAGTGTCCGGAACATCAACGACCGGAGGCCTGGTGGCCAAAGGCTTAACACTTACTAAGGAAGAGCTCGAGCCCAAGGGCTGCCTAGACCGACACACAAAGGACTGAGGCAACCGTTGTTACCTCTAAGCCTAAGTGGTGGCCACCCTCTTCCTAGGGGGTTCGGTAGAGCTTTGCCCACGGTCGAGGACACAAGTAGGAATCTTGCGAGTCTTCGAGAGCGCCTTCAGGAGTCATGCCCGTCCTAGTAAATACAAAAAAATGTGTCAGACAATTAGATACGCAGAAAAGTGGAGAAATACCAACATCACTGTCTTTTCATACTACCGACTTGAATCGCGTAGGGAGTTAATCGTTATCAAGTTATGGAAGTCCCTCTCTTCAACAGAACAAGCTCGAGCAGCTCGGATCTGTTTGTCTTGCCCAGCAGAAAGAGCCACCCGGATGGTCGCCGAAGCTACAAATACAAAGGAATATACGTCAGGAGATATAAAAAAACTAAGGATGAAGACCGAAATGTCAGAAAGACAGGTAGGTCAGAGTGTTGCCCGACCTGGTAGAGCAAAATCAGCTCGAACCATGTACTTCAGAGGCTGAGCCTCGTTCGGTGAAGACTCTTAACTCCCAAACACAAAGAACCACTTCCTTTTCCAAGTTCTAGTGGAAGACGGCAAACTGGTCACCAACGAGCCACCCTAACTTGGGTGCGAAGAGAAGTAGTAAAGTCCCTGACCTCCCAGAGACTTGAGACAGTACATTGAAAACAGCTCGTTTGAGGTCAGTTCTTTATTCCTTACCCTTCGCCACAAGATATAATATCCCATCATACATTTCCAGTCATTAGGTTGTAATTGGCTCGGAGAAAGACCAAAGAGGCTAAGGACCTCACGCACAAAAGGGTGCAGAGGCAACCTCAGCCCGACCTCTAGGTGCATCAAAGAAATTACCGTCTCCCCCTATCAAGGTCGGCTTGACTTATCATCTTAGTTGGGAACCCTAAATCCTATGGAATCTGGGATTTCGTATATTTCTCTCGCAGCATCCAACTCTTCCTGGGTAATTTGCGAGACTACACAGTCTAACTAAAGAGGCTCCTTATGGGCTGTCGCACTTCTAGCGACCGACTCAGGGGGTTCAGATTCTCCTTCATCTACAGGTTTTACCATCCTAGATTCTCCAAGGTTTTCCTCCTGGGGGCCTAGTGGAGGTGGGTCAGACTCAGAATCCCCAAACGTCACCTTGAGAATCACGTCAGAACATGAAGTCTCTGACATGGCAAAATAAAAGATATTAAGAAGGAAATAAGATCTTCAGGATGAAAGAGCGTACCACGAGTGCTGCTACACCGGCCTGAGGAGGAAGATCGGACAGGGAAGAAAGGAAAAATCCGAAAGTTCAGAGAAAGAGAGAGTCCGAGAATTAGAGAGATGGAAATTTCTGATTTTTTACTGAGTCCTGAGTTTTATACACGAAGGGCTTTTTCGCATTTAATGCAGAGGCCCCACGTGGCAATTTCTGACTTGATCGTATAAAAAGTAACACATGACATCGACACATGGCAACCCCCCTTCAGCAGTACTCTGCGGGCACTATTGCGTCGTATGAGCGAATGATGGAGCCTCGATATATCAAACGATGCATTAAATGCCTTTTTTTTGCTCGCCAAAATGATGGCGGTACAACTGTCAAAAGCTGAAAGTAATCAGGTCAACTAATCTTCTTCAGCAAGCTACTCCTGAGCCAGACGAGCTAGCCTCGAGAGTAGGGGAGCTTCTGTTATGAGTAAAATACGAGTTGGACCTCAGGTTGGACATGACCGACTTAGAGACAGGTTGGAATCATCCGATCTGACCTGAAGACCGACGCCCAGACTTCGTCAAAGAACCGACCTCGGCTATGAGACTACCCGAGCTTTATTATCACAATCCTGTAATCTTAGGCTTACGCTAAGATAATAGGAGAGAGATTTGGAGAATCGTCAACTGGTGCGTAAATGCCTCCAACAACTACGAAACGACCCAGAGATCTCGGAAATCCTCCACGAGAATTACATTTTCTTTTAGGAATACGATTCCGGATCCTAAGTCTATAAATGGATATATCCTCTTCGCCACAAAGGTACGAGAACTCTCATTCACAAAGGAGATTATCAATTCCAAAAGCTTGGACTGACTTAGGCATTGGAGGACTAACGGCTTGTCCCCGGCCCCTCCTTTAGCCATTGTTTATCCTTGCAGGTTTCAGAGAGAGATCGGCATCTCTGTACATCTCGTGAGATCTACCATCAACGTCACCTCATTTGTTGTTAAAATCTCAGTAAAAACACATGTGATATGCTAATGATACCCTAAAACAATCCAATTATCAACTTGAACACTAAAATCATGCTAGTAGAGTGATCCTATCCAAACATCGATCTATGTGAATGGACAATTATAAATGTCGATGAGTTAATTGTTTGTGATCCTTACATTTGCGGCCCACCTAAGGCTTGGAATTTTGTTATTTTTAGCTAAGGTATATATTTCAACTTGCTTATTACAATCATTCTACAAATATCACATATACACACCCATTCAGGATATAATTTTCTTTTTTGTTAGTCATGCAACGCACCCACCTTGTTAGTAGCGCAACACACCCACACTCTTAGTCACACGATGCACCCACCGGGGCAGTTATTGTCTCCTTAGCATTCGAACCTGGGACTTGATATTCTAGCTGGGCTTGTTGGCAAACACAATATATAAAAATTGATTTAGTTAATCAAATTCAGGTTTTTATAAATATATTAAAGGTTTTAGTGCAGTCCAATTATAAGCATGGAAGTAATACTTTTGAATTCCAGTGCATTCCAATTACAAAGCTGCCAAATACAGGTGAGGATTCAAAACCATCTTGATCCGAGTATAATTGTCATTTGGGTTCCAATGCACTCCAAATACAAGCTACAAAATGAGCACTTATGATCATATCCCATAATGGGAGCAAAAATCGATGGTCTACAGTCTACCCCACCATTAGTCCTCACCAATAGTCCTCAGGCAAAAAAAACATATGCGGGGCCACCATTCACGATCAAAACCATTTAACATGTGGATCCCGTCATAGTTTCTTCATGTTTTGAAAATTGCATTGATCGGATGATTCTTTGAAAGTCAGAACACCAATGACTCAGATCCTACACAATTCCCTTGATGAGTAGAATTCTTGATCTATAAATCACACACCTGCGACCATCCTTCCCATTGCTCGATGTAACAGGACCTTTGTGGGCCCTATCTCAATGGCCAATTGGACCTTTAAGTGCACAATTTAAGTTAAAAAATACTATTGCAGAGCCTGATGGCACTTAGAAATTACTTGGAAATTGGGTACGTGAGATGAGGGTTAATCAAATATACTGTCTATATCATGGGTCCCAGTTCAGGTTTATCATGAACTTATTTGTGCATCAGATTGGTGGATATTTAATGGACCGTTAAAATTTTTTATTGACAATTACAAATATTTGATGATCATATTTCAACATAAAAGTGTCCACAAATCAGAGGTTAGGATTAATCAAGAAATCTTATTTGTGCGACTGTATGCCACTTGTACATATTCCAAGTGTTGAGACTGGCTGTTGGATTGGTTTTTTTTTTTTTGCAGTGATCAAGACCATCTATTTGTTAAGGCTTCTATTGGATTAGGGATGCAAATAAAAAAAACATCAACAAAAAAAAAACTCATAGATTAAATATATCAAGCCATTGATTATATAGAGGTTACAAATCCTAACAATCTAAGTTCAAAGAAAAAGAACCCACTTATCAAGGACACGTCTTTCGGTGGGTCACTGACTGTGCGGCCCACCACATCCACACCATCCATACATTTTTACAGCTCATTTTAGGGCATGCTCCAAAAAATGAAGCAGATCCAAATCTCATGTGGACCACACTACAGGAAAAAGTGGTGATTAACTATTAAAAACTTCTTGTGGGCCACAAAAGTTTTGGATCAAGCTGATATTTTTGTGGTCCCTTCATCTAGGTCTTTGTGACGTTATCAACAGGTTGGATGGATCAAGCTGATATTTTTGTGGTCCCTTCATCCAGGTCTTTGTGACCTTATCAAGAGGTTAGATGGCAAATAAACATTCTGATGGCCCACAAGAAGTTTTTACTAGTTAATCACCACTTTTTCCTGTGGTGTGGTCCACCTGAGATTTGGATCTGCTTCATTTTTTGGATCATGCCCTAAAATGCACGGTCAAAATGGAAGGACAACATGGATATCAGGCACATACATCACTGTGGGCCTCAAGTCAAGGGTCTGCTGAAGCATCAAAAGAGTCGAAATGATTCAATTGAGGACTTTTATTAGTTGATTTTCCACTATATAAAGTGATACTCTGACACTCCATAAATGATTTTGATCACTAGAAGATAACTTAGATCTAAGGGACTCTATTTTGATTGTGGAAAGATGCAAGGGCCTTGGAGTATATTTGAGCAAACCTAAGTCCTTCCTCAAGTCATGGTGGTAGACTCACAAGAATTTCAACACTAGGTCATGAGTTCAAGAACCTATCATGGTGAAATCAATATATATTCAAGCAAACCCAGGTCCTTACTCATGTCTCGGTGGTAGACTCACAAGAATTTCAACATGAGGTCATGGGTTCAAGAACCTGCTACGGTGAAATCAATATATATTCAAGCAAACCTAGGTCCTTACTCATGCCTCGTTAGTAGACTCACAAGAGTTTCAATAAGAGGTCATGGGTTCAAGTACCCATTTTGGTGAAACTCTAGCGTGAGTGCGTGTGTAAAAAAAATATTGGTTGAAGAGAGAAAACAATGCTGGTCCAATAGTAGGTGGCTCACAAAATCAAAAACAATAAACAGTCGATGGTGTTATTCATGCAAAGGCGTGGCCCACTTAATCCATCTATTTATCATATTTTCTTATCAATTGATCTGATGTGGCTATGTGTCAAAAATCCTGTCCATTAAGTAGTGTACACTCTCAACATGCCATGTTAAAAAAATAATGTTAGTTCACTATAAATTGGCTTAACTTGTACAAGAAAAATGGGTGGCTAAAAACAAAAAGTTCTACTATCCAATTAAACATACACGTATGACACTCATGATGAGTTGATCACCTTAATTTTTTATACATGACATGTGAATAGTGTTCATTTCCTTGATAATGCAACAAAAAAAAAAAAAATAAATAAATAAAAAAAATCAAACACATTAGATTTCCATGGTTGAGCATTGTGACTACTTCACATATGAGCCTTGTTGAAAGCACTAATTTATGAAAAGGATTACATCCCTAACAAATTTCCGGCACTAAAAATAAAAAAGAGTTCTTGTGTAAACCTAATTTGACCCCATAAACAATATTTATATATACCCCATATATAGAAATGTCCAAAGTACCTTATTTGACTGGGTTGAGTCTTCAGATCGGGTCTTATACATTCTAAGGGGCGTTGCCCCCAACCGTCATCAGGGTGCCATACCCCATGCATGGGGCAAGCCACCCCCCATTGGCACTCGATCTATAAATTTCCTTGCACTATTCTGCAAAATAGTGCAGAATAGTGCATGGCCCCTCATTGATGTAACACACGAACATGACATGCCATTTGTGCATGTTATGACATGGATGCTCAGAGTTACTAGCCCATATTTATAACTTTCCTTGTACCATTCTGCATAATACAAGACCTATTACAGCCCTCTTACATGCGTGGGCCTCTCATTAATGTGGCACATGGACATGACATGCCATTTGTGCATGTTATGACATGGTTGCCTAGAGTTGCTTGGCAGTATTTTAAATACGAGAGTGTAACATGGGTCATTGGAAAAACCAACGGTAGCATCAGCACTAGGAAGAAAAATGACAGTTGATTTTGTAGGTCTATACCAACCTGTATTTTTTTAAAAATCAATTTAAAACCTTAAAAGTTTGAAACTTAGAGCTGCAAGTTTCATGGAATATTTATATTCAATATGATTGATTTGGAAGCCTGAAGGTGGGATGGGTGTATGAGAAACTTTCCATGCTACTAGTTGCATTTGGACTTGTTGACACTCCCATCACCTATCTTCCTTATGTCCTGTCCACTCTTTACAACATGTCTTCGAAAAATCATATCTATCTAATGATCAGAATTTTGAATTCAATGGCATGAAAAAAATTTACGGACAGGATCACTTGTATAAGTTGGGTCTATTTATCAATGTCTACAATGACTATATTGCTATGATTTTTACCTTGTAGTAGAATAAGAGGAATATGACTTGCCTGTAACCTAGGGTTACAAAATTTACCTGTTACCTTAAGCTTTATGGGCTCACTATGATGCATGTTTGCATTATAACATGGGTCTAGTTATCAATGTTTACAACGACCATATTGCTATGATTTTACTTTGTAGTGGAAGAAGAGGGACGTGACTTGCATGTAACCTAAGGGTTATAGAATTCACCTGTTACCCTAAGCTCTATGGGCCCACTATGATGTTTGTATTATATCCACTCTGTCAGCTCATTGTAGGACATGAGCCCATACATGAACCGAATTTAGAACTTAAGCGGGCCAAGTTAGAGTAATACTCTAGAAAACCAATGTGTGCCCCCAGTCCACTAGCTAGCTTTATGGATATGATAGGGTTAATCTCAGCTATTGATCTTGATAACCATCAACCCTTTTAGACAAGTGTGATGTACTTTATTAATATCTAATGTTACTTTAAACTTGTGTATTTTATGTAATGTGGGGTGAAATTATGTTGATAGTCTAACACGACACCCTACGCTTATATTTGCAGAAGCTTAGCAGAGTAACTAGAACTATGGCTAAGTCCTAGAGGGGAGATCTTTTCGAAATTCTTTTCGCTTACTTGAATTAATTAGCAATTTATACTAAGTAAGTTAGAACACTTTGACTTGCAAGCCTAAGTGGGTCCAATCACAAGACTAGCATATGATTAAGCAATTAAGCTACCTAGTCTAAGCATGCATAGATTAATATATGTTTTAACTTAAACAAGCACCTAATCTATGCAGCCTATGTAGACTATATGAGAATGGATCATATAAGCTTAAGTTTATGTATGAGAATGCATAGACAACCTTGTCGAATTTGAGCCCCGTTAATGCGTCACTTCGGGTTGCTTGATCTCCTCTCCCGTGCTTCAATTAGCTCCCATTGTGCTTCCCTGATCGTTGATGCCGATGCGTTGTCAATGCTCAAGCTCCAAGATCAGCTACCTTACATGTTATCCTTCTTTAAGATTTCCAAGGTGAGGAGGTGATGAATTCTCTACAACTTAAGGGTAGGAATGGGTTATAAGTTGGAGAATCACCTAAAGAATTTTTTCAAATGAGAAATCCTTTAGGTGATTCAAATGAGAAATCCTTTAGGTGATTCAAATGAGAAAAAATCTTCGTCTAAACACTGTGTAGAGAATCACCTAAGGGTAGAGAATCACCTAATGGAGTGTTTAGACGGAGATTTTTTCTATGATGAAGGTGTTTAAACTTCAAGGAATCAAGAGAGAACAAGTGTATTCTCATTTGAACTTTTGAATGCTCCAAGCTTGTGATGAATCACAAGGAGAATGACTTGAATGGGTTAGGATTAAAGCTCCTAATGATTTACAATAGTGGTGACTTTAAATCCTCAAAATCCCTTTCTTTTATCCAAAAATGAATCCCCCCACTTTTATAGATAAAACTCCAACAGTAAAAAAAAAGGGTAGATTCACGATTCTTTGATGGCATCGAACATTGTTTTGATGGTATCGAAGTATCTTCAATGGGGTCGAAACCCAACTTCAATGGAATAGAAAATTGTCTAAAGAGTTTCTGAAGTTGTCGGACATCCATTTCAATGGCATCAAACATTGTTTCGATAACATCGAAAAAGCCACTTCGATGGGGTCAAAAGGCTATTTGATAGAGTTAAAAACTATTCAGAGAGTTTACATTTTGCTGGACATATGTTCGATGGCTCGAACTGGTTTCGATGTCATCGAAGACCAATCGAAACAAATTTCGATGGCATTGAAGTGCAATCGAAAACTGCTGTCTAGGCTAGTTGTTTACAGTAGTTAACAACTTTTTTATTAGCCTAACTTATCATATTTTCTAAGTGTTTTAAGGCTGATGAAGATGACTAAGGGTTTTCCTAATAGGTCCAAGTCATCTTGAGGATTTGAGTTGTTTTGGATCAAAGGGTTAAGGTGACCAAGGCATCTCTTTTACCTATTTTTCTTCCTTGATGATGCTTGCCCACTTGAATCTTTGGTCTTTAGCTTGCCAAGTCTCAATCGACATTACAACTCATGGACGCACGTGATTGACAAATAAGATGCACTAGTATGCCACAAAA
The DNA here is from genome assembly GCA_003013855.2 of Liriodendron chinense. Lineage (NCBI taxonomy): Eukaryota > Viridiplantae > Streptophyta > Magnoliopsida > Magnoliales > Magnoliaceae > Liriodendron > Liriodendron chinense. Next base: position 2,370,221 of record PVNU02000310.1, read on the forward strand.
AAGTGCACTAACATGAAGAATTATTCTTTGGTCTTTAAGAACTTAAGATTTGGATACAATGATTATTGACCTAAGAGAGTTATAGTTCAAGGATCTTAATACCCTAATGTGTCATGATTATCACAAATGCTTAGGACATAGCTATAGACATTACTCTTTGAGATGTATGGCCATATTGTGTGAGGGGATTAACTTAGGTCAAGATGAAAGGTCCCGACCATCGGGAACTAATTTAGTGTTGGTTGTGCCTTTGCCCTTACCCTATACGTGAGTACAAGTGTGACAAGAATATAAGATCTTGATATTAGACATTTTGACACTTGCATTGGATGCTCAAGTGCAAGTCAATAGTCTTAGGGCTCATTAGCTTGGACTGTGATCTATGTGATCAATGACTTGATGGTGCACCAAAGATTATCAATCCTAAAATACGATTATGTTGTAAAGGTTGTAATCTTGACTGAGCATCTTTGGATCAGTTTACAAGATTTTTTAGAGGCTTTTGAAAGTGAGTGATGCTAGGAACATTCATCAGAATTTATTAATTCTTGCACAGTCTAATATGAGATTCATTAGGTTTCCATAGGGACTTGTTTATGGCTAAATTTGATTAGATTAGGAATTCATCAAGTCATTTTACTTCTAGGCTCAACACTTAAAAATATTTTAAACTGCTTTATAATAGTATTCAACCGTTAAAGTTTTGTTTTAATCATTAAAATTATTTTGATTAAACTTATTAATGACCTGATGGCCTAAATATGATGGTCCACTATTTTATCAGCATGGAATCTAGATCTATAGCAGATGGCCTAGAGATTGGAAAGATCATATTATGAGATGTCCATGAATAAGGCAAATTAACAGACTTCTTTCATAATAAAATACATTGAAGTTAATAAGATGATAGAGAATCAAATCAGTATGCACCCCTGAAATCCTAAACCCTTCTTATAATAAATCAAATCTCAATAAAGAGTATAAATCTTTGGAGAAAACCCTGGATGCCTACCCCCTTGGGCATTATTGTATAGAGAGAAAAGAGAAAGGTGTGACCCTTTTTCAACCATCCATTCATTCATCTTTTCTCTACACCACACGTGTGGTAATGTAGAGTCTATCTTATAGATGGTGTCTTTTTTCCTTAGTCTCTACCAAAGGAGTAGGTGAAAAATTTCTCATCACTTTCACCTAAAATAAATAGGGGAAGGGTCTCTTTTATTAGAGGATCGGCATTATCAAAAGCTTCATGGAAAAACATCATGTGATTTAATAGTGAAAATAAAATTTCCACGCTTCTTCATGAAATGAAAAAAACATCATGTGATTCAATTGTGTAAGGTAAAATCTTAACCTTTTTTTATGGATTTTAATCTTTTAAGAATCTAATGTTATTATGATTGGGGATTCCTTAAAGGAATATTAAATTGGATCTTCAAATTATGCTTAATTTTATTATATTTAGACTAAAAATTCAATAGGCCATAGTACAAGAAATAATAGAATTGGAAACACCCACCATTGAAATCTACCTAGGGCTCACTGTGACATTTACATTTTGTCCAACCTGTTCATAGGTAAGGAATTTCAATGGGTACCTAGACCCACGGGTCCCTGATGGACCCGACTTGATTTTAACCAGTTTAGGTCTCATTTATTAGACTCGTTAAGAAATCGTTCAGGTTCAGATCTCACATTTTGGACACTATTATAAATAAGGTCTATTCGAGTTTGGGTTGGATCTATGTGATGAATCAAGTAAATTTAAAGTCAGGTCAAGTTCAGGTAAGGTCTAGTTGGTTTTAATAGTGTGTGTGTGTGTGTGTGTGTGTGTGTGTGTGTGTGTGTGTAGTACTCATCCTATTAAACGAAATGAGATTTTCTAAGTGCCACACATGCAAATGTCAGTTTACATACATATCATGTATTTGTTAAAGTAGCACATGTGTGTGCAATTTAATTCATCCATTAGATGGCCTCAACCAGGTAAATATTCTTATTTGTCCTGAACTCACTGTAAAATCTAGATTCAAAGACTCAAGAGGTACTTAATGGGTTCTCAAAGTTAATGGAATCCAAGTTTGGGGTTTTAAGAACTAAACTAGGACCTGACAAAATCCAAACTGGTTAATGTAGGTGCAAGTATTATAGCACACGATGTTAACAACTCTCCTCACAGGTGACTCCCATCAAGATGCACAAAAAATATAAAATGCTAGCACAATCTAAAACTTTTGTGGCCCCTAATAAGGTTCAAAACATGGGTGTTCAATTCTCACTATTTTTTATGGTGTGACCCACCCGAGTTTTGAATTTTTCTAATTTTTTAAATCACATTCCTAAAATCGAATGTCGATTATGATGGATGGAGTGGATATAACACAGATATACACTATTTACGTCGGATTTGGTAACAGGATCATCCAGACGTTCACCTTCCTTCAAGCCAACTCCCTTCCAAACCTGAAAGAACACAAGAGAAAACTAAGGGTGGCCGGCGTCCAGCCGTTGGCCTTTCAAAGCTTAAGTTAGACGAGACATGGTTGTAAAGTAAATAGCTGGATATGAGCTTAGAGATTGTGTACCTTTATCCTCTGTGGAGTCATTTATTTATACAGATCCGGGTGATCCAGTCTATTACGCAAGACGTTAAGATTACTGCTGATTTCCGGGGATAAGGTGTTTATCCTATTAATCCCTAGATAAGGGGATGGCCTACTCCAGTTAGACATCTAGTTGATTGCGTTCCTTGATGGTGATTCCCTGAGGTCTAGAGCCACGAACAGAGATAAGCCCAAAACCAGACTATACGGGTTGCTGGTACTAAAAAAGCGCGGGATGTTTGGGCTCGGGGATAACTGCTTGCATATTGAGATGTAGCCCATTTCAGCGACCACGAGCCGAGATGCTCGCATATTGGGGGGTGTATACCACACTTTTACGATATGCGATCCTCGACCATGAGGGCTCGGTGGTTCGGGAGTTATATACCGCACTTTTACGATATGTGAGCCTCGACCATGAGGGCTCGCAGGTTAAACACCATCAAAAAGGCGCTCGCAGGCCTTGAGTCTTTGCTATCTTCAACCACCGCATTTTGGCTATAACAGATGCCCCCAAGTCCTTGCCGTCAAGAAGTCTAAGGGAAGGACTTGTTTACTAGCATGCATAACCGCCTAATGCCTTTCTCGAAGGTGAAGCCGTACATGATTGGACTGTCATTAATGAGCGCCAGCTTTTCGCAGCTTTTCGGCAGAGAGGAAATGAAGAGGCGCTCGCCACATATCTGTGGAATTAATCACCATGCCCGTTCGTCTGCTATGCGAAACGAACGATCGCCGCGTGCCACCAAATCTTGAGGAATGATTGCTTATAAATATACGGAGCCTGCAAAATTTTTAAAATTTCATCCGAAGTTTACGAAAATTCTTCTTCTCTCCATGCTTCCCTCTTTCCTCTGGTGTAACTTCATTCTTCTGATTCCCTCTGCTATAACTTCATTCTTCATTCTTCTTCTTTTCCAAAGTATTATCCCTCTCTCTTTTTTTTATCTTAAAAAACCATGGCGGGAGATTTTGATGAAGAGACCGTCCCTCTGGGGGATGCTACTCCGGAATCTTCTTCCTCCAACAATGCAAGGGTTTCGGCTGGCAAATACTCTGCGTCCGAGAATCCCTCCATAATGATGGAGGAGCGGTTGAGCGAGTTACGAGAAAAATACCGAGTTTCCGACTCAGTTACTTTCCGGTTGTCCGGAGAGGGAGAAACTCCGGACTCACCTCCCCCTGGTCGTGTAGCCCTTTACGATTATCTCTTAATTCTTGGAGTACGCCTTCCCCTTCACCCCTTTATTCGAGACGTACTCCGAACTTACAAGATTGCCCTCGGGTAACTCATTGTTAACGGTTGGAGAGTAGTCTTAAGTTCTTTCGTTCTTTGGGCGCAAGCCGGTAACGGAGACTTAACTGCCGAGGAGTTCCTCCGAATGTACCAGCTCAAGAGAGCTCCCTTCCAGCGAAGGCTGGTATTACTTATGTTACTGGCACCGGGATAATTTCGTTTTGAGGAAACCCTCTTCGAATTACCCCGGATGGAGGAAACACTGGTTTTTTGCTTTCCGGAACTGGGAGTTTGAGATGGAGTCCACCTTTGGGGGCCATAATGTGACCCGCTTTTTGGCGAAGGTGGGTCAAGCTTCACTTTGCCTTGATTTATAAACCAACTTTGGATTTTTCGTTTATCTGACTTATGCTCGCATTTGCAGGTATTCCGACCGTGGGGAAACCGAGCCTGAAGGGAGGAATTCACGAGAAGATTGTAAAGGTTTACAAGTTACCCGCTTGTGACAGGTACATCAAGGCCTGTCTATCAGCCTCCCGACTCACAGCTGCCGGGTTGATATCTCGCGAGGAGGTCGCGATGACGAATGTGGGGGAGAAAAGAGGGTTGCTGCCTCGCTTAAAGGGCACTGGCTCGAAGAGGCAAAAGAAGACATCTGCCGGTCCCTCTCACCCGTCTAATCAGCCGGGTGAGACTGCCCAAACTCTACAACCGCGTGAACCCCTTCCTGACACTGCGGCAACTGCGCCAGTGGTTTCTGCACCGGAGGTTCCTCCCGAGCCACCGGTCATTGATATTATTGACAACTCCCCAAGGAACGATGGAGCGGGGTCGAGTTGCCCCCCAGCCGAAGAACCTCGCGAGCTAGAAGGTGCTCACGAGTTGATTCCTGCTCGCGAGCAAACCGTTGCTCAAGATGCTAGCCCTGCTGGGCTAGTCGTAGCCCAGCCCTTCGGAGTCGGGACATGCACCGTCCCCAGCCACCTACACCCGATTTGTAAATTCCTTTTTGATAACATCTCCCCCCAAACCTTCGGTGCCCTCCCCGAACCAAGTCCTGAAGACCTCTCTCTTGACGCAGGAGTGAGGATGGTCCAGGTAAAAAGTGCTCTGATTTGACCTTGTTTTTTGCTTTCTTCGTTGATTTTTAAGTGCTTATCTCATAGTCTTCCTTCTTTTGTGCAGGGCTTGGATCTCATCATATGGACGAGGCGTGATATCCTCGCCGCCCGCCGTATTATAGATGAGGTCAAGGGGAAGAGGATTGCCCTGGAGAAGGCGGTCCACGGGAGGGACCAAGTCATTAAGTCTCGCGAGACCTTGATTGCGAAGATGGATGAGGAAAGGAAAATCCTCATCGAAAAGGTCCAGGTCCTGACTGATAGATATCAGGCCTTAGACTCCAACTTCGCCAAGCTCGGGGAGATCAAGGAGAAGATATAGAGAGAAAGAGAGATCTTCCGTCAAGATAAGATCTCACTGGAGGAGCAACTCGTAAAAAGCAGGTCACGGCTAAAGGAAGTCAGCGACAATCTGGAGAAAGAGCGCTCCACCCTTGCGCAACTTAAGGATGACTCAATCCATTGGGAGGAAGAGAGAGTACCCTCATCGAGATTCTCTCCGAAGAAGGGGCCCGAGCTATCATGGAGTTCCGGACTTCGCAGCTGTACGATGATGAAAGATATGAGTCGTACGATGCTGGTCGCTGACTTCGCACTGTGAGTGGTGTAACGAATGTCTCCGTCTTTCGACATGGGAGAGTTTGAGAAGGTCGCGGCTATCATAGCTGTAGAGGAAAGAGCGGCCGCTGAGAACGAGGTCACTGAGGTTACTCAAGCGGGAGGGGTCTTGGAAGTGGGCCCTGAGGCTAAGAGTACCGCACCTCCCCCGACCGATGTGCAAGGATGATCATCTCCTTTCTTCTCTTTTATCTATCTTATGTAAAAGTTTTCATTTTTCATTTTGTAAGCAACCTGACTTTTTTAGTCAATGAAATGAATGAGAAAAACCTTTTGATAATATGATTTGCATGTTGTTTCTCCTTCATTGGATTTTCGTTGGTTGTGTGCTGAATGCCTAAGTACTATCGATTGAGGCTCAATCCGTGTGTCTTGGTGACCATGTCTGCGTAGAGATAGACTGATCTATCGATGAGACTTTGATTCTACCAACGGCAAAAGATTGGCCAAGAGAATGTATGTATTCTCTTCGGAGCTATTCGGGTCCAATCAAATGGAGTAGCGACCAAAAGACAATCCATCTTTATTTGAATATCATTCAAACTTACATCAAATTAAGGAAAATATCGGAGTAGATGCTCTACGTGCCAAGGGCGACGTAAGGGCCTCCCTTGCATATCTTCGAGATAATAGTACCTAGTCGCACAATTTTGATAACTCGGTATGAGCCTTCCCAATTTGGATCCAACGAACGAGCAGGAATTTCGAGGTTCTATCTAAGGACCAAATCGCCGAGCTGGAAAGCTCTAGGTCGGACCTTGGCGTTACGACAGTGAGAAATACGCTATTGATAAGCTGCTGCTCGAAGTTGGGAGGCGTCCCTTCTTTCTTCCAAGAGATCGAGATGAAATCTCAACCGATCTTGATTATTCGTGGAATCGTACTGCTCGATTCGATACGAGGGGACTTGGACTTCAACTGGGACGACTGCCTCGGTGCCAAAAGCTAAAGAGAAAGGAGTTTCTTCGGTTAACGTACGAGTCGTAGTTCTATAGGCCCATAAGACTTCGGGTATAAGCTCTGGCTACATGCCTTTACATTCATCGAGCTTAGTCTTCAGATGATGTTTGATGATCTTGTTAACTGCTTCAACTTGCCCATTAGACTGAGGATGATATGAGGAGGTACGAATACTTCGTATCTTCCATTTTTTGTAAAACTCTAAGAATGCGGCGTTGTCGAACTACTTTCCATTGTCGGTGATTATAGTATGGGGGAGCCCATATCGACATATGATGTTTCTCCACATGGACTTAGTGGTCTGCTTTTCAATGATTCTGATTAATGGTTCTGCCTCGACCCATTTGGTGAAATAATCGACTGCTACGATTGTAAACCTGTTCTGACCTTTACCGGTGGGCAAGGGCCCGATAATATCGACTCCCCATTGGGCGAAGGGCCAGGGGCCGTCCATCGGCATCATTTGCTCGGACGATACATGAGGTATTGGAGAATATCGCTGGCATTTGTCACATTTTTTCAAAAATTCGATTGCGTTCGCCTTCGTAGTGGGCCAGTAGTACCCTTGCCTCATTGCTTTATATGCTAAAGAGCGTCCCTTAGGATGGTTACCACATGCCCCCTGGTGTATTTCATCAAGAACGCGATGCGCCTCTTCTGGATGAAGACACCTTAAGTATGGTACAGTAAAGCTCTTAAGTAATAGAATTCCATTTTGTAGGGTATACCTGGCAGCACGATGACGAATTTGCCATACAGATTTTTTGTCATCTAGGGAGTTGTCCATTTTTTAGGTAGAGGACGATGGGGTCCATCCAACATGGAGAGGGATGTACTGTAACTACTTGCTCTGGGGTCGTTTGACTAATACTCGGAGCATGAAGATGCTCGATGGGAACGAATTGCAGTAATTCAGACTCTGGTGCAGAGGCTAACTTCGCCAAGGAATCTGCGAGTTTATTCATCTCGCGAGGGATGTGAATTATTTCATACTTCTTCAGCTCCGCGAGCAGGATAAGTACTCGGAATTTGTATAAAGCCATCCACTCTCCTTTCGCCTCAAATTCGCCAAGCACTTGATTGACTATGAGTTGAGAATTGAATCGAGGGAACGTTCGCTAGTTCGAGGCCGACGATCAAAGCCTCATATTCTGCTTCATTGTTTGAGACGTGGGTGTCAAATCGCAAAGCATACTGAAAGTGCGACCCATCAGGAGCAATTAAGATTAAACCGGCTCTGCTACTAGTGGCGCGAGAAGACCCGTCCACGAAGAGCGGCCAAGGAGTCTGGTTGCTGGTCGCGGGGTCATTGTCAGAATGAGAATATGTCAATTCAGCGATGAAATCAGCCACGGCTTGACCCTTAATGGCGGTTCTTGGGCAGAACGATATATCATGCTCACTGATCTCAATTGCCCATTTAGTCAATCGCCCTGAAACCTCAAGTCTTTGAAGGACCTGACTTAACGGATGGTAGGCACCAATATAGCGTGGACATGGAATTAGGGTTGCAGTTTCCGAGCGGCAGTCACTAAAGCGAGAGCTAATTTTTCCATATCAGAATATCGAGTTTCGGCATCCACCATCGCTCGACTAATATAATAAACAAGCCTTTGTATCTCGGAATCTTCTCTTATTAATGCGGTGCTAACGGCCGTAAAAGATACAGATAAATAAAGAAGGAGCTGCTCGTGTAAAACAAGTTTTGATAAAATAAGAGGAGCGCTCATATATTGCTTCAGTTGAAATGCTTCTTCGCATTGCGAAGTCCACCCCCAGTGGGTTTTTTATGTAGCTCGAAGAAGCTTAAAGAAAGGAAGGCACTTATTAGAGGCACGCGAAATAAACCTGTTCAATGATGCAATGCGACCAGCTAGACGTTGGACATCTTTGAGAGTGGACGGAGACTTCATTTCGATCAAAGCCTTTATTTTCTCGGGATTCGCCTCGATTCCTCGTTGGCCAACCATAAACCCAAGAAATTTCCCAGCAACACCTTGAATACACATTTTTTCTGGATTTAGCTTCATCTGATACTTCCTCATTAAGTGGAAGGCTTCTCGAAGATCTGCAAGGTGATCGTTTACTATGACGCTTTTCACGAGCATGTCGTCGACATAAACTTTCATATTCCTACCGATTTGTACAGCGAATATTTTATTGACCAGGCGCTGATAGGTGGTTCCTGCATTCTTAAGACTAAAAGGCATTACCTTGTAACAATACAAGCCGCGGTCAGTGATGAAGGTAGTGTGTTGACTATCGGGCGGGTGCATCATAATTTGGTTATAACCAGAATAAGTGTCCATAAAACTGTGCAGGGCGTGCCCTGCTTATTGAATCAACCAACTGGTCGATGCGCGGAGTTGGAAAACTATCTTTTGGGCATGCTTTTTTCAAATCAGAGTAGTCCACGCACATTCTCCACTTGCCATTAGCTTTTCGAACGAGGACCACGTTCGCGACCCATTCCAGGTAGTCAACTTCCTTTATGAAATTGACGGTCAGCAACTTCTCGACTTCAGTTTTAATCACCATTTGCCTTTCTGCGGTGAAGGCACGTCGACGTTGGTGAATAGGTTTGTGCTTTGGATCAACATTCAAACGATGCACTATGATGCAGGAGTCGATACCTGGCATATCACTATGAGACCAAGCAAATACATCTTGGTATTCGGTGAGAAAACGAATAAGACTTTCGCAATAGACGTCGCTTAAAGAAGATCCAACGTAAACCTTCTTGGACGAATTTTCTTCAGATAAATGGATTGCGACTGTCTCTTCCCCTGGAGTACCTGATTAAAGAACACTCTCTCTTGGGTCCAGTGTTGTAGCTGTCAAGGCGCCTGATGAGTCTCCTGTGATACACATAACAGGAGCTACTTGGCCTTTCTTTCGATCTTGTACGACAATCTCGTGACATGCTCGAGCTTCCTTTTGATTTCCTCATATGACCCCGATTCCATTCGGAGTAGGGAATTTGATACACATGTTTAAGGGGTGCAGAGCTGCTCCTGTCTTGTTGAGCGAAGGTCAGCCCAAAATAGCGTTGTATGCTGATCTTCGGTCCACCATGAGGAAATTAACGAAGACGGTGGTTTTTGCTGGACTTTCTCCGAAGGTGACCGGAAGGTCGATGCTTCCTTCCGGTGTTACAACTTCGCCCCCGAAGCCGACGAGGGGAGTTGAGACTGGTTTAAGTAGACTTCTGGTGAGTGCCATTTTATTGAAAGCTTCAAGGTAAAGAATAGCGGCGAAGCTACCTGTATCCAGCATGATACGATGGGTTAAATAATTTGATAGCTTTAACGCGACCACGATGGAATCCTTATGAGGGAAATGAATCCCTTCTGCATCTTCAAGAGAAAAAGAGATTGGATGATGGCCAGGATTCGATACATCGGGCGTCTTTTCCAACCAATAAATATGTTGGGGCTTCTGAGACGCCTTGCGAGCGTATGCCTTTCTTGAGGCTTGAGAATCTCCCCCACAAGCCGGTCCTCCAGCAATGGTCCGGATCTCACCAGTAGGTTCAGCATCTTCTTGCGAGGGATGATGTTGAGGTGACTTCTTCCGGTGCGATGGGGCTTCCATCCTTTTCGGTGAGTGATCCTGTCGGGCTACGTAATCTCGGAGATGACCTTTCCAAATAAGAGCTTCGATGTGATCTTTCAGAGATATACAATCTTAGGTGTTGTGCCCATGATCTTTGTGGAAATAGCAGAATTTTCTCTTATCTCTTTTTTCAGGATCAGACTTGATCTTTGAAGGCCACTTCACGTAAGGCTTGTGCTTGGATCTCCATTAATACTTTCTCAGGAGATTGGTTAAGAGGTGTATAATTATGATATTTACCAGAGTAGGGCTTATTAGGGGAACGGTCCCGTCGATCGCGCCGATATTTCTTATCTGGAGTAGAGATCTCTTCAGACTTATGCTTCTTGCCCTGTATATCGTGACACGCCAAAGCGACTTCTTTTGCATTGATGTATTTTTTAGCCTTGGCCTGGAATTTCGTCATCGTTTTAGGAGGGGTTTTATCCAGGGCAAATCGAAATCTTTCACTTGTAATTCCGGCTATAAGGGCAAGTGAGGCCTTTATCCTCAGTATAACCTTCAGTTTGAACAGCTTCTGCAATGAATCGAACTATAAACTCCTTAATTGTCTCCACATGCTGCTGCTTTAGATCCATTAAATGAGATGCTGACTTTTTGGTACGGATGCTCCCCATGAACTGAGAGAGGAAGAGCTCCGATAATTGAGAGAAGGATCCGATTTACCGAGGTTTTAGGCCCTGAAACCATGTACGAGCTGCATCCTTTAGAGTTAGTAAAAAAACCCTACACATAATTTCTGAACCATGTCCCTCCAGCTCCATAAGAGACTTATACGTCTCCAGATGTTAGAGAGGATCGACGTGCCTGTATACGGAGCGATGATAGGCGTGCGATATTTCTTAGGCAAATGTGCCTCTATAACCTCTCGGGTGAAGGGAGATTCGGATTGGTGGATTGACGCATTAGCAATAGGTGGTAGGTTAGTCCGATATCGCTGTTCCATATCGTCGAAGCGATCCTGGATTCTTTTGAGATCTCCATCTCATGGTAAGGTGTAGCTTGAAGTTTCGATGGCAGACCCCTGAGATTGTTGTTGCCGGGAGGCACTAGAGTGTATAGAATGTGGAGGGGGTACCGGAACTTGATTGGCTAGTGGCATTTGATTTGAAGGAGGAGGATTTGGCTGGGTTCGTGGCTCGCCCGCAGAGTGTTCGGAAGCCACTGGTACAGGTTGTACCGGCGGCCCTTCTGGAGGTTGCTGTTGTGGTTCCGAAAAGTGCTGATCAAACCGATTAGATAAGGTTTGAAGCCCGGCTTTGAGAGTTAGAAGTGTGTTCCCGAGGAAACGCATAACGTCTTTTTGACTGCCGGATACGTTGAAAAATGGGTTTTGTGATGGCACGTTAGACTCTCCCTAGGGTATGATCGTCGAAGCATTCTGAGGAAGATTATGTGCTTGTTCAGTAATGTCAGGCGGAGGTAACGTCTGTCTTGAAGTTGAGGGATGAGCTGTCTTTTTTGGAGGCAAGTTGGGAGATAACGATCAACGATTAGAATGGCTAATTCAGTGACCTGTTCCCACAGACGGCGCCAATCTGTTTACGTTGGATTAGGTAACAGGATCCTCCAGACATTCACCTTCCTTCAAGCCAACTCCCCTTCAAACCTGAAAGAACACAAGAGAAAACTAAGGGTGGCCGGTGTCCAGCCGTTGGCCCTCCGAAGCTTAAGTCAGACGGGACATGGCTGTAAAGTAAATAGCTGGGTGTTGGGGTCCCAAAAGTCAGGATCTTTTTAACAAAGATTATGAGTGTACAATTTATCCCATCACTAGATTTAGGGCCAGTGTATCAGCAAATTCAACAAAATCACAATACCAGATCGGACTTGACAAAAAAATGGAAAGTTGACCCAGTGGTGGGCCCCACCATTCATCATGATCAGAATCCTCCAAATTTAGGAGGGTAAGTTCAATCATGAACAAATATAACCAGTGCATCAGCATTCATTGCAAAGCGGGCCCCACAAACCATCATTTTTGCAAGATAATCCCAAATAAGTATGTCGACGCATCAAAAAATTCATGGTCAGCGCATCATAAAATTCGGTCATATTAAAACTGAATTTCAGGACGCACTGACCCTCAACGCATCAAGAAATTCATCCAGCGCATCAAGAAATTCAGACAGTTTTACAAAGTGAATTTCAGGACGCATTGACCCTCAGCGCGTCCAATAAATCAGGCAAATTCAGAAATTTCAGGACGCACTGACAGCCAGTGCGCCCTGAAAATCAGCACTTAAACCAAGGCATTTCACGACGCGCCGAATGATTTTCTCGACGCGCCGACCTATTTTCTCGACGTGCTACACGTGGTAGCCTCTTATTGGTCGACTTTCGATATTTTCGAGTATAAATACCCCTCCGTTACTGTTCATTTGAACGAATCCAGAGAGAGAGTTTTTATCCTTCGGGTTTTTTGAGAAATCGCCGGAATCCCTTGCTGGAATCCTTTTTTCCGACGCTGGAAACCCTTTTTCGATCACCGAAAATCCCACATCCGACCACAGCAGGTCCGGTGAAGAAATAACTTAAAATTAAACAAGTATAGTGGCGCATCGTAAAATATGTTGAATCAAACTTAGCTTTTTTTATCGACGCACTGACCCTCGGCGCATCAGAAAAATAGCCCAGTGCATCAGGAAAATCAGTCATTTATGAAACAAGTCATTTTTGGACGCACTGGCCCCAGCGCATCAGAAAAATAGGCCAGCGGATCAGAAAAATACACATCTTAAACAAATCATTTTTGGACGCACTGGTTCGAGAGCATCACAAAAATAAGCCAGCGGATCAAGAAAATAGAACATTTTAACAATCATTTTTGGACGCACTGACCCCAGCGCGTTAGTAAAATCAGGCCAGCGGATCAGAAAAATCAGCACTCTGAACGTCCATTTCAGCACCTTTAAATCTTCATTTTGTGATATTTTCAGGCCCCGTTTGGGCCTGTTTTGGGTATTTCGAGCGTTCCGGACGTAACGAAGCAGTCAAATAACTCATCCGTGCAACCCAATGAGTAGAATGTAAGCCTTCGGAGTCCGATTCGATCCAATGTGATAAATGAAATAATTTCTCGGAAAGAGGCCGCTAGTGTCCAGAATCATACCATTGTATCATCATTATATGGATTATCATAATATGACCCGGATTGAGGTCCGGACTAAGCAAATGGGACTATGGTTAACACGATAAACCATATAGAGAGAGTTCTAAACTATTACACAGAATTTGTTAAAGACTGACACTTCAAGAACAGTCGATGCCCTACCCATTCAAACAACATTTGCTGGTTGAGCTGCTTAGGTACATACAACTGCAGATCGGTCTTCCCGCGGCCACCCGTCACAAATGACAGGTGCAGGCCTAGAGTCGCACCCCTCGGTTAAAAACCCTGACAGTCTCAACCCGGATCTTCGGTCAAAATATGGGACATAAACATCTGACTCGTACAAAGATGGATCAGTTCATAATAAAACACAATAAATATAGGTCTCTACGACCATACAAACACAGGTCTCTTCAACCACACAAAATAGAGGTCTCTACGACCATGAACTCTGAGACCATAGTCCCCGCTGACTAGTCTTCTGCCTTTTAATCAAGGGTCATCGATCATTCAATGTAATTAAGGGCTCGTGCCAGATCACGGCCTGGAATGTACAAGATCTCAGGATCTCTGGAATAAAATTTGCCTTGTGATATCTCTTCTCTTGTGTACTTTTGTGAATGCTTGTGATTGTTTATGAATGTTTCTATATTCAGAATCCCAGAACAACAAAAAACTAGAAAACTGCATCTGAGCATTTTTCTAGTTCTAACAAATTGGCGACTCCAATGGGGAATCGAACTATACCAGAATCATTGGTCATATCTGAATATAGCAACACCCTAAGATCAATTACTTGCCAACACGAATCTACGCATAAAAAAGTTACCGCGAGGCGTAATGTTTCGGCGCCCCTCAGGCGCCTAATTGACGACTATCGACGGGAACGTTCTTCCCTTCATCTCTAAGGCAATAGACGCTTTAAAAGTTTTTTGAACCCACAAACTATCACAACTACGCGTATTTGTCTCCTTCTTGCTTATTTTCGTTAGTTTATGCACCGCAATTGATGGGTTCATGATCCCGACCGCATTTGTGAACTATTCTAATGATTTTTATGACACGGAAGAATTAGCAAGATACTAAGACAGACAGAAGAAATGGCATGCTCAATGAGCAGTTCGTGTACCTTCCTTGCCACCGAAGGCTTCTGCTTCCCCCGCTTCATCCCAACCACGACAACTGCTTTCAATCCAGGATGGCAGTTGGTTGAAATGCTCCGGCAGAAGAAAAAGCAGAAGAAAGCAGCCGTCTTAGCAACATGTAAGAAGGCGAATGTTGTAAGACCTCACCCTGCAATCAGGAGACAATGACAGCCAAAACAGGGGCAGAAGATCCCTATCGGTAGTCAGGTCATATCAACGAGACCCTCGGTGCCTGTAATGACAATCGAACAATTTCCACCATTGTTTAGGGCTACCGGCGTCGCACATAAGTCAACCGATACCGCACTTGTGAAGAGCTTCAAGCCCATGACAGTTCTCATGCCAAGACAGGGGTAGGTTCAGAAGGCGCGACGGGTGCTGATCGCAATGGTTCAAGTAGCAGAGGAAGAAGAGGGACCGTATGAAGCAAAAGAATTGCCTACAGTCCAAGATCAGATCAACAGATTAGTTCAGGCTAATCGGGAGACGAATGAATGAATGAGGATCATCCAGGAAGCGTTGACCACTTTGATAGCCTAGAACGCTACCAGAAGTTCTAGACCACCCATGCGCCAGTCTGCCGAAGAGTCCCAAGGGGCAGCGGAAGGGCCAACCGATGCCGAACAGCTTACTCAGGCCAGGAGAGTTTCAGCGGAGCGAATGTCAGTCCCGACTGCGGAAATGTCAAGAGAGGAATTGTTGCAAATGATCACAAGTCTCATGCAACAAGAGAAAGAGAAGGAAAAAGGAACCGGGTATAAATATCGAGTTCCATATCCATTGGAGATAGAAGAAATACCGTTTCCGGTCAACTTCAGATGTCCGGACTTCGAAAAATTTGACAGTAGAGGATCACCAGAGGCGCATATTACTCACTTCCTCACAGCATTAGGGAATTGGTCGGCCGTCCCACAGTACTGTATGCGGTTATTTGGGTCGACGCTGACAGGAAAGCTTTCCAATGGTACATGTCGCTACCAGCCAGATCAGTGAGGTCATGGGAGCAGATGCGAGACAGTTTTATCTCAAAATTCTTCTCTACAAAAAGAGAAACATCAGTAACAGATCTAGCCTTGATCAGACAGAGACAGGGCAAACCTGTGGAGAGGTTCATGGATCGATGGGGAATGATAGCCGCTCAATGCCAAGAGTTACCAAGTGAGAAAGAACAGATAAAGATGTGTATGCGAGCCCTGGACCCAATGATATCGTACGGGTTATCCTGGAATAGTTTTCACTCTTTCTGAGAACTGGCCACCAAAGCACACTTAGTGGAAGAAGCCGCAACACGGGTAACCTTTAGGCCCGAAAGGCAAAGAAGAGAAGGAGTAAGGATTGCAGAAACGCACAATATAAACAAAGGCAAAGGCATAATGGATCGAAAGCGGCCGGTCGTGGATTCAAAGATGGACATGAAAGAAACACCTACCCAAGACAGAGGCAAGAGGCCTTACGTTTCTCGAGGAAAAACAATAGCCGAGAGAGAAAGAGCCAATGGCCCGTACACATTCGACATGGCCGATCTGATCCCCATCATGGAACAACTAGTGGAAGAAAATGTAATCCGCTTACCAGAACCAATTCATCCACACGAAGTTGGGAGGGTGAATGATCTCCGGTACTGTAAATACCATCGATGTCTGAGCCACAAGACAGAAGACTATTTTAGTCTAAAGGGAAGAATACAAGGATTGATCAACCAAGGGGTGATTAGTATGAAGTCACCAGAAACAATAAGGAAGGAAACATCTGGGGTAATTTCAATGTTCCCCTCAAAAGAAAGCATCTGATTGCACATCTCGTTCCCTGAACCCGAAGAACCCTGGACTTTGGTCAGTAGCAGGAAGAGGCTCAAGAATAGATGAAGACTCCTCAACCGCAAGAAGCAAGGGACGAGAAAGAAGAGTAGTCAGGAGAAGAGCCAACTTATCAAGGCTCAAGTACATTGCACAATGGTATCGTTCATAGAACAGCCGTCAGCAGGAGAGATATCACGGGCAGGTGAAAAAGAAGTCAATGCCGTCATCCTCCGATCTGGAAAGCAAATGCAGGATCGCTTTTTGCCAAAATCAGTCGACTTGATGCAAGAAGATGGAAACTCGGATATAACATCAACAAGGCCTCAGGGGCAGAAGTTGAAAGAGAAAGTTGTTGAAGCCACGTCCAGTAGGCCGGAGCCAGGGCAAGGGGCATCACCAGTAGCATATGATGTCGTGTCACACCTACGAAAGGTCCCGGCTCGCTTGAACAGATACGACGCCTTATGACTTTCAAAGGTATATAGGGAGATGTTGATCAACGCACTGCTAGACAGTGAGGTCAGAGAAGTGATGATGACAGAGATCGAAATAGAAATGAACAATCCGGATAAATTTTGGAAAGAAAATGCACCGATTCAGCAAGCAATGCAGATAGATCACCCATCTATAATCACATTCTCTGAAGAAGACCGCATGATTGAAGTGACAGACCACAATTGTCCGTTGATGGTTACGGGGATGATTAGAGACACTGAAGTTAAGCGATGCATGCTTGACGATGGATCCGCAATAAACATCATGTCATTAAAAACACTACAGAGTTTGGGTTACAGACCGTCAGCCCTGTGTCCCAGCACCATGGTTATTCAAGGGTTTAATCAAGATAGCCAGCGCACTCTGGGGTTGATCACCGTGATGCCAGAAATTGAAGAACTAAAGACGAAAGTAACATGCCAAGTAATCGACACAGTAACAACGTATAATCTCCTGTTAGGGAGGCCGTGGCTCCATCAGAACTGCGTCATTCCCTCAACCTATCATCAATGCTTCAAGTACAACAGAGAGGGAGTTTAATATAGAGTGGCAGCTGACCCAAACCTGTATACGATTGCAGAATCATTCTTGGCCGATGCCCGGTACTATGACTTGGTCGACGAAAGAGAGGTCATGAAGAAGCCCGATGTAATGCAGAAAGGGCAAGGGGCAAAACTTCAAGTCAATAAGTTTGAACAGAAAAGCAAGCCTCGGTTTATTACTGAAAAAGAAACCGCAAGTCAGTCAGCCGAAGGACCTCAAGAGACCACCAAGAAGTTTTATATAGTTCCGAAGCACTTGCGACAGCCAGGACAATACGTCTTAAAGATGATATCAAACTAGCACATGAGTGTGCTCAAATCTAGCTTCAACGTGCCAGTACCGAAGATAGGAAGAGTTAAGCCTTTCCCAAGAGCTCCTAGCTAGTTTTTTGTACCACCAAGTGCCAATACGAAGAAAGAAATCAAATTTTATTCAGTGTCAAATGAACCTGTGCAGTCTAAGGATGAGGCCGAGAAATCATTCTGTTTACCACAACCGATAGAGGAGGAAAGATACAGTGAATCCAGCCGCAACATCATGAAGAATATGGGCTTCTATTATTCGAAATCAGCCTGGAATGGGAGAATGTTAGCACCGTTCGAAGAAAACACCGAAGCTTACCAAGGCAGAAAAGGGCTAGGGGCAAAGATTGAGATTAGACATGTCAACATGGTGACAATTAGTCCCACGGAAGAGGTATAGCCACATGAGGTAGTCGACATCATCTAACCCAGCGCCGCGCCCGCACAGATAGAGGACGGGGGACAGCCCACGATAGATGAGCTTAAAGAAATAAATCTGGGAACCCCAGAGGAGACTAGAAATATATACCTGAGCAAGAATGTCCCAAAAAAAGAGAGGGAGAAATACATTCAACTATTGAAAGAGAACAAAGATGTGTTCGCTTGGACATACTCAGAAATGTCAGGGCTCAGTCCAACAATTGCGATGCACAAGCTGGGCATCATGAAAGGGAAAAAAGTGGTCAAGCAACCTCAACGACGATTCCATCCGGATATAGTGTCCAAGATCGAAGAGGAGGTTGAGAAGTTAATCCAAGATGGGTTCATCCGAGAAGTCAAATACCCACGATGGATTTCGAATATTGTGCCGGTCAAGAAAAAGCGCGGTCAGATCCGAGTCTACGTAAACTTTTGAAACCTCAACGAAGCATGCCCTAAAGATGATTTCCCGCTACCTATCCCAGAGCTACTGATTGACAGTACGACAGGATATGCAGTGATGTCCTTCATGGATGGTTACTCGGGGTATAATCAGATTTGTATGGCCCTAGAGGATGAAGAATCGATAGCCTTTCGTACGACATTAGGCATATACTATTATCGTGTGATGCTTTTGGGTTGAAGAATGTAGGGGAAACATATCAGCGTGCGATGCAAGTAATCTTCCAAGACATGATGCATAAGCACGTCGAATGCTACGTAGACGATCTTGTAGTGAGGTCGGTCGAGCATGAACAGCATAGAGAGCATTTGCGGCAAGTGTTTCAAAGGCTGAGAAAGAAGAGCCTCCGTATGAACCCGTTGAAATGTATGTTCGGGGTTTCCTCTGGCAAGTTCTTGGGGTTTGCCATTAGGTACCGAGGCATAGAAATTAACCCGATGAAGATTAAGACAATCAAGGAGATGCCGCCTCCATAGACTCTCAAAGAGTTGAAAAGCTTCCAAGGCTGGGTCGCTTACCTAAGAAGATTCATCTCAAACTTATCTGGCCGTTGTCAGTCATTCTCACGCCTTAACAAGAAAGGAGTCCAGTTTGAGTGAGATGATGCTTGTCAGAAAGCGTTCGACTCTCTGAAAGACCTACTTGAAAAATCTCCAGTCCTTACAGCACCGATCAAAGGGGAGCCACTAATTCTCTATATCGCAGTTGGCGAAAATTCACTGGGAGCCCTCTTAGCCCAGAAGAACGAAGAAGGAAAGGAAAGCGCACTCTATTACTTGAGCCGCACACTAGTGAGAGCCAAGTTTAATTACTCAGTGATCGAAAAGATCTGTCTGGCATTGATCTTTGTGGTCAAGAAATTCAGACATTACTGTCTCTCTCACCAGATAACTTTGATATTCAAAGCGGATCCCCTCAAGTTTCTCATGAACAAACCCATGTTGTCTGGGCGGTTAACCAAGTGGGCCCTTCTCTTGTCAGAGTTCGACGTGACATACATGTCGGCTCGAGCCATCAAAGGACAGGCGATTGTAGACTTCCTTGCCGCACATCCAGTACCAAGTGGTGAAGAGATAGAGTATGACCTCCCAGACGATCAAGTTATGGCGATTAATGAAGCACGCCACTGGGAGATGTATTTCGATGGTGCAGCCAGAGCGATAGGGTCAAGGGCAGGAGTTATATTCATTAGTCCGCAAGGGTACTTGTTACCCTATTTTTTTACGATAGTCCCAGCATGCACCAACAATGAAGCAGAGTACCAGGCTCTCATTATCAGGTTACAGTTGGCCCTGGAAATGCAGATCAAGGAAATACGTATCTTTGGAGACTCTAGGCTTGTTATCGAACAACTGAGGACGGAATATGAAGTACGCAAGCCCGAGTTATCGCCCTATTGCCATCAAGCGCAAGTCAATGTTTGACCAGTTCCAAAATAGCAGTATCTCACATATAGCAAGACAGGAGAATGTACAAGCAGATGCACTCGCTAGTTTAGCCGCTGCTTTGGCTAATCCCGGGGGCAGCCCGCTTTAGGTAACAATTGAAGAAAGAAGAATTCTGTCGACAACCGCGCTGCGTAGTGGAGAATTGAGTGACAATCCCATTTTTTGCTTCGAGATCACAAAAGAAGATGAATGGAGAAGGTCATTCATCGATTATCTGAAGTACAGATTTTTGCCGGAGGATCCCAGAATGCGCACGCAAGTCAGAAGACTACGCCAATTCATTCATACTCCAGAATGACGTGCTTTACAAACGGTCATATGAAGGAGTACTACTGCGATGTCTAAGCCAAAATGAAGCACATGATACATTGAAAGAAGCTCACGGAGGAGAATGCGGTGCTCACCAGGGAGGCAAGAATTTACATCATCGCGTGCGACACATGGGTTACTACTGGCCTGCGATGACGAAAGATGCGATAGAGTATGTCAAGAAATGTCATCAGTGCCAAATCCATGCGGATATCATACATTCACCACCGGAAGAATTACATCAGTCAGTGATGTCCTGGCCTTTCGCAGCATGGGGCATGGACGTGATTGGGCCGATTAGTCCACCATCCTCCCAGGGGCATCAGTACATCCTTGCAGCAACTAATTATTTCTCCAAATGGGCTGAAGCAACTGCCCTAAGAAATGTGAAACCCAGGCATGTCGAAGGTTTCATTCGTCACACCATCTTGTACCGACATGGTATCCCTGAGAGAATTACTATGGACAATGGAACGCCCTTCAAGAATGCTACTATCGATAAGCTGTGCGTGAAGTTCAAGGTCAAACACTGCTATTCATCGCCGTATTATCCTCCTGCGAATGGACTGGCCGAAGCATTTAATAAGACTATCATGAAGATTTTGAAAAAGACAGTGGCAGAGAATAAGAAAGACTGGGACAGGCGATTACCCGAAGCATTATGGACATACTGAACTACGCACCGCACAGCCACTCGAGCTACACCCTACTCACTGGTGTACGGTACGAAGCTATGATCCCGATGGAAATCCAAGTTGAATCGTTACGGGTCACACTTTAGCACTCCCTGACAACCGAGCATAATGCCAAGATCAGGATGGCCGAACTCAATGATTTAGATGAAAAGAGACTCGCTGCCTAACAAAGGCTCGAAATGTATCAGAAGCAAATTTCAGCCACGTACAATAAGCATGTCAGGGGCAGATCATTTAAGAAGGGTGATCTCGTGCTAATGATGAAACGTTCGGCACTGACCCAAGGATCGAAAAGTAAATTTGATCCGAAATGGGATCCCGTCTGCATCATCGATGAAGTATATTCTAATGGAGCCTATCGGGTAATGGATTGTAAGGGGCAGGGCATCAGCTCGCTGGTGAATGGCCGATTTTTTAAAAGATATTATACTTAACATAAGCTTATCGTTGTGAGTTATAAACACCCCATTAGAGGGAAAGTGTAATAAAGTAGACACCAAAAGAAAGGATACCGCACAACAATTAAATCAAAATACTAATCATCTATTAGAAAAGTCATTAAAACTCAGGACACGTCAAGTATGACACCATGCCCTTTTTGAGACCATCGAGAATCGGGATAAGCCCTAAACCAAGACTCGATTACATCTTCGTTCACATGAGTATAGGTTTGAGTCCTAACAGGGGGACATTCCTTTCCAAACGGCCCAATTTATTCGCATTCAAACTCAAATGAAATGACAAGTAGGCTGAAGACACAACATAAATTCAGAACAACAATAGTATACATATTGTTACAACATCCATTACAACATATTCCAAATTACAAGTAAAGATTGTTACAGTTCAACTATCTAAAGTTTTCAAACATTGTTCTAATAAGTTGACTACAGATTCTTTGATCGCCTCTGTCTTGTCTCAGCCTTAGCCAAAATTTGGGCAGGGTCAGGAGTGTCCTAGAGAGACTGCTTCAGTTCTGTAACTTGTGCCCTCACGGAATTACGCTTTGCCTCATGCTAGTCGATGGAGGACTGCAGACGTGCCTTCTGACCGCTGAACTTCGAAAGTTTGAGATGGACGACAGAATGTTCGGCTCGTAACCAGGCCATCTAATTTTCAATCTCTGCGAGACGTCCAGTAGCCTCTTGGCATTCAGCTGTCAACAGCCTGCCAATCCTTCCTTATTGCAGCCGCGTCCGCCTCATGTAACTCAAGTTTCGGAAGGAGGGACCACAAGTGACCGCGTTTTTCCTCGACGGAAGGGTCAACCTTGAGGAGCCTCGCTTCGCTTACTCGAGCCATCCCTTCCTTGAACTGAGTTATGTGGCTGATGATCAAAGAAGTGTCAATCCCAAGCCACGTAGTGTTGAGTTCTAGTGCCTGTAGTGCTTCGTCCAAAATAGACCATTCATATCCGTTCTTTAACGAGTCAGCGATATCAGACAGGAGGCTCTTCAGAAGATTCGCTTTGGTCCTTGACAAACCTCAGAGAGATGAAGTGAATACATTAGGCAAAATCGCAGGAACCGGGACGCTGGCAGGAGCAGCTGCTGACCAAGGAAATGATAAACATTAGCATACAGAAGAAAGAAAGGAAGCAAACGAAATAGTACAACAGATAATATACCAGCAGTTTCAGGAATTTCATCGACCGGTGCACTGATCAAAGCAATAGGGGTGGATGATGCTGGGACACACTCAATTACAGCCTCTGTTGCTGGCTCAGGCAATTCGGGAGAAGAAAGAATGACGATCTCAGGGGCAGGTGATAGCTTGAACTGGCTCAGTAACAAGGGATGCTTCTGTGATAGGCTCTAGTGCACTAGCAGCATCGAAAGGCATGGTTTCTTAAGAGGGAGGTGCTGCTCCTTCCGGGACAGTAGCGGGCCCTGCCCCAGGGGTAGGGTTAGGGATGGTTGCAGCCTCAGTACTGGCAGGGTCGACAAGGGGAGGATCTTCAGCTTGTACAGCTTCCACATGTCCTTGATCTTCTTCTCTCCATTGACGATAGGAACACGAGGGGTGGTCTTCACTCGAGGACCAGACTGCTCAGGAGACGGTTCAGAATCACTATCTCCTGGAACAGAGCGTCTGGATAGACTCGCCCGACTCGCTGGACTCTGATCACAACCTCCCCCACCACCGGTCGACGGGGTCCCTGCTGCAACACCATCACCGCCCTCACCGTCACCTTCTCCACCGTCCTCGACATTGTCATCACATCACCGCCCTCAACACCGCCGCCACCTCCTCCATCATTGCCCTCACCAACGTCAGTGTCATTGTTATCCCCGCCATCATCCGCATCGGCATCCTCATCTCCACCAACACCACCTGCCTCGTCAGCCTCGTCAGCATCACCATCACCGATGTCATAACGCTCTCTCTGTCCCTCTATCATGTGACCAACGAGTGGGGAATCCGGATTCCCTTGCAGTGTGACCCTCTGCCCATAAGCGATCCACCTTTCGAGTGTGTGCTCAGGCTTCTCATGATCTATTATTACGCTCAGAGAGGTCACAAACTTCTGCACGCCCGGAGTGGCCAATTGACGGAGCGGCTCTGCCACATAGCCTAGACCGTCAGCAGGAGTAGGGTCGACGATCGGAGGAGAGACGAAGACAGGATCAGCTACGTGCCGATTGTTTCGAATTAAGGAATATTGGTGAGCCCACCACCTCATCCATCCGTACGTAGCACCGGGAGTATACTCGGTGCCTGGAACAATGAAGGAGCAACCCGATCTGGTAAGCAAGAGCTGTCGCCATATCCATTTCCTGTGTATCGGCCCTGTACCATAAGCTCGCTGTTCTCGTGTCACGGGTTCGAGAGTTTCTGGCACCCCTTGGTCATAACCAAACTGACAGGCGAATCTGTTTGGGTTGTAGGGCTCTCTCCAAAACTCAGCACCCTTCCTCAAAGGCAGTGAGCCCGGGCAGATTGATATCAGAAAACAACGCCCATAGGAACCAAGGCTCTCATCATCATCCAACAGAATCGGGTCTTCACTGTTGGTACCCAGAAAAGGAAGAAGTCGACGTCGTCATGGAGAGCTATCTTTGCCTCGATAGTCGCCAAGGTTCCCGTTGTTCATCCTCCGCTTTTGAAAAGCATGCAGCGGAACCGATCCTCTCCGGATGAAATCTTTGAGTTCTATGCCGTAGACCTAAGGGAAGTAAACCCCGAGCCAGCCCGAGAAGAAATGCCACCCGCAGAAAGAGGAATTTAGTCCGAAAGAGGCAGAACCCTTGTTGCTGATAACACCGCCGAAGGCCCGGTAGATAGAACACAAGACTACTTAGGGCCAGTGAATAGCGATGGCCGTTAGCCAGACTCCCCGCTATGACAAAACAGGAAACCCTCACACTGTCTACCTGTTTAGAACTTGGGAGGGCCACACAACATAGCCAATAGGCTAGGAATCCAGCGAGTTCGCAGGTGGGAGATAGCTTGTTCGGCTGCGGGAACTTCGTCTTCATCTTGGCCTCTAAGACCAATTTATCTCTGCGACCTTCATCATAGGGCGCGTAATCCAAGCTGAGAAAGAAAGAAAAATTAGTAAAAAGAAGAGAACATAATGGGATGCAAGAAGTGCAACTCAAGTTAAGAAACTCACTTCAGACCATGACTGAAGTAAATCAGCCAATCTTCAAAGGGCACCTTATCCTTGGAACCCAAGAATTGCGGAAGCTCCGTAAATAACTCGTAGCAGGCTTCGGAATAAAAGCCTTCATTGATGCCCTTCTTCTTCTTGGAAAGCTCCTCATCACTAGGAGTCCACTCATCATAGATTCAGTCGCGTATGGGGAAACCTGTTATCCGGTACAGGTCCCAAAGGGAGATACTCATTTCTCCTCAGGGCAAATGGAAGGAGTTGGTGATGGAACTCCAATGGTTTAGAAACCCCTTGTAGACGCACAGCTCCCTATAAAATAGCTTAATGTCGCTTGGATGGCCCTCAGGAGACCCACTTATTTTAGGGTATCTTCGTGCTGCTTAATTATCCGGTTGGCCCAAGCTTCATAACCGAGATGAGGGCTCAAGTGACCTCGAGTCCTGAACCCACCCGTCGGCCAAATCTCTGCGTCTGACAAGGGGCGAAATCTCTGGCGCAGTGCCTTGTAGTAGTGGGTCGAAAACGGTAGATGGGGATCGTGGTTTGGCTCAAAAAATATCATGTCCTTCTCCCCAAGGACATACTGTAATGTGCCATTCTTAGACACGGCACAGTTGAGAAATGTCTCCGGGATGGACGTCCAAGAGTCGGCTACTGTAGAAGGAGTTGGCACGGCACACATCCGAGGGCTCAATACTCAGAAGAGAGCAATAACACTAAAAGCTCTTAGGAAATTGGATATACTGCTTCGTGTACGGGTTCCGTATCATGAGTGACGACACTGCCAGTTTCACCGACGACCTGACCACCTTCATTCTGTCCGACTTCGATCTAGCTTGATTCTCCATATATACCTGTTTATGCCAGCTGTCTTCGGGCGGCCACGCTTGACAGACTGCACAAGCGCGATTGGGCTTGCCTCACCTTCTTCGGACCCAACAACGTCATCGGTCTGAAAGCCTCACAGGGGAGCGTACCACGCGTCTCATTCTTCTTGAGTGCCCTCATCAGGAGGGGTCGGTAAGGCCTTATCGCAGAGTATCTTCCGCTGTTCGTTCTTCGGAAGTGTTAAAATGCGCTCATAGAAGTTGAATTTTTCTGATGGGTGGAACCACTGCGGGTTCTGATCAGACGGTCGTGCCATTCTCTTGGGAGAATTTCTCTTGCGCTTACGAGTTGCTGCCTTGGAGCCGGAAGGACCAGCATTAGAGGAACCACCAGCCATGAGTATCTGCACAAATATGACAAAACATCAGGCAAATACAAGTGCCAGAAAAGGATACATTCAGGTATGCCCAAGACTCTAAATAACTTCAGTTAAATAGAAGCATCATACTCAGTTCAACATGATCCAAGAATTTCAGGCACACGGAATCCAACAAATCCACCCATAAAAGTTCAAAAGGGAAGGATGGACCCCATACGCCCCGAAATGACAACCTCAATATCACGGGTAATGATCAGTTGAACCAAGGGGCGAGCATATTTATCAAGACTAAAAACAGGCTAAGTCAGAGGTCCAACAAATGGACAATTTCATAAGTTTATAAACTATAAGCGCTGGCCCTGGCGCGTTCAAAAAATCAAAAATTTATGTGTATAAAATCCTACACGCTAGAGCCAGCGAGTTTAAAAATTGGACAACTCCTCCAAGTCCGCAAACTCTACTCGCTAACCCTGGCGCGCTCGAAAATCAAGCCGTTTTCTTAAGTCTACAAAACATGGCGTGCTGACCATAGCGCGTCCATTAATTAGGGCCAATACACGCTACTTCTGGTGCGTACAAAAATGGGTTTCTCAAAGACACGCGAGTATGCGCTGGACTTAGTGCGTCAAGAAAAATTGGATTATCACCAAAGTCCGTGAAACCGTGCGCGCTGGCACTAGCGCGTCTAGAAATTGAACAAAATTTACAATTTGGGATTTATGTATTCGCTGATCCACCAAGTCCATTTTTTGGACGCACTGAGGGTAGCGCGTCGGGAAAAAAACACCAACCTTGATTTGTTGGATGCGCGCGCCAAATAATCGACGCGCTGGCAATATTTGTTCGACGCGCTAGGAGATTTTTCGATGCGCTGGTGAGGAGCTTGCGCGGTGGAAAAAATATGTGAAATGATGCAAATGGCCTAGGCTTCCCTATTTATAGTGGGACCCAAAAAATCCGATGCGATGCAATAGACGGCCAATGTCCATCCCACACATTGGAGGAGCATCTATTGGGGTCCCAAAAGTCAGGATCTTCAAAACAAGGATTATGACTGTACAATCTATCTCATCACTGGATTTAGGGCCAATGCATCAGCAAATTCAACAAAATCACAATACCACGTCGGACTTAACCAAAAAATGGAAAGTTGACCCAGTGGTGGGCCTCACCATTCATCATGATCAGAATCCTCCAAATTTGGGAGGGTAAGTTCAATCATGAACAAATATAACCAGTGCATCAGCATTCATTGTAAAGCAGGCCCCACAAACCATCATTTTTGCAAGATAATCCCAAATAAGTATGTCGGCGCATCAAGAAATTCATGGTTAGCGCATCATAAAATTTAGTCAATTTAAAACTGAATTTCAGGACGCACTGACCTTCAACGCATCAAGAAATTCATCCAGCGCATCAAGAAATTCGGACAGTTTTACAAAGTGAATTTCAAGACGCACTGACCCTCAGCGCATCACGAAATTCACCCAGCACATCCAAAAATTTCGAAATTTCAGGACACACTGACCCTCAGCGCATCACGAAATTCACCTAGCGCATCCAAAAATTCCAGAATTTCAGGACGCACTGACCCTCAGCGCTGTCCGATAAATCAAGCAAATTCAGGAATTTCAGGACGCACTGACAGCCAGTGCGCCCTAAAAATCAGCACTTAAACTAAGGCATTTCACGATGTGTCGAATGATTTTCTCGACTGCGCCGACCTATTTTCTCGACGCGCTACATGTGGCAGCCTCCTATTGGTCGACTTCCGGTATTTTTAGGGTATAAATACCCCTTCGTTACTGTTCATTTGAACGGATCCAGAGAGAGAGTTTCTATACTTCAGGTTTTTGAGAAACAGCCGGAATCCCTTGCTGGAATCCTTTTTCCAACTCCAGAAACCCTTTTTCGACCACCGAAAATCCCACTTCCGACCATAGCAAGTCCTGTGAAGAAATAACTTAAAATTAAATAAGTATAGTGGCACATCGTAAAATACGTTGAATCAAACTCAGCCTTGTTTTATCGACGCACTAACCCTCGACGCCTCAGAAAAATAGCCCAGCGCAGCAGGAAAATCAGTCGTTTATGAAACAAGTCATTTTTGGACTCACTGGCCCCCGCACATCAGAAAAATAGGCCAGCGGATCAGAAAAATACACATCTTAAACAAATCATTTTTGGACGCACTGGCCCCAGCGCATCAAAAAAATAGGCCAGCGGATAAGAAAAATACACATCTTAAACAAATTATTTTTGAACGCACTGGTGCCCAGCGCATCATAAAAATAGGCTAGTGGATCAGGAAAATAGAACATTTTAACAATCATTTTTTGACACACTGGCCCCAGCGCATCAGTAAAATTAGGCCAGCGGATCAGAAAAATCAGCACTCTGAACGTCCATTTTAGCACATTTAAATCTTCATTTTGTGATATTTTCAGGCCCCGTTTGGGCCTATTTTGGGTATTTCGAGCGTTCCGGACGCAACGGAGCAGTCAAATAACTCATCCGGGCAACCCAATGAGCAGAATGCAAGCCTTCAGAGTCTGATCCGATCCAATGTGATAAATGAAATAATTTCTCAGAAAGAGGCCGCCAGTGCCCAAAATCATACCATTGTATCATCATTATATGTATTATCATAATATGACCCGATTCAGGTCTGGACTAAGCAAATGGGACTATGGTAAACACGATAAACCATATAGAGAGAGTTCTAAACTATTACACAGAATTTGTTAAAGGCTAACACTTCAAGAATAGTCGATGCCCTACCCATTCAAACGGCATCCGCTGGTTGAGCTGCTCAGGTACATACAACTACAGATCGGTCTTCCCATGGTCACCCGTCACAAACGACGGGCGCAGGCCTAGAGTCGCACCCCTCGGTTAAAAATCCTGACAGTCTCAGCCCGGATCTCCGGTCAAAACATGGGACATAGACATCTGACTCGTACAAAGATGGATCAGTCCATAACAAAATACAATAAATACAGGTCTCTACGACCATACAAACACAGGTCTCTTCGACCACACAAAATACAGGTATCTACGACCATGAACTCTGAGACCATAGTCCCCGCTGACTAGTCTTCTGCCTTTTAATCAAGGTTCATCGATCATTCGATGTAATTAAGGGCTCGTGCCAGATCATGGCCTAGAATGTACAAGATCTCAAGATCTCTGGAATAAAATTCGCCTTACGATATCTTTTCTCTTATGTACTTTTGTGAATGCTTGTGATTGTTTATGAATGTTTCTATATTCAGAATCTCAGAACAACAAAACAACAGAAAACTGCATTTGAGCATTTTTCTAGTTCTAACACTGGGTATGAGCTTAGAGATTGTGTACCTTTATCCTCTGTGGAGTTATCTATTTATATAGATCCGGGTGATCCAGTCTGTTACGCAAGATGTTAAGATTACTGCTGATTTCGGGGATAAGGTGTTTATGCTATTAATCCCTAGATAAGGAGATGGCCCGCTCCAGTTAGACATCTAGTTGATTGCGTTCCTTGATGGTGATTCCCTGAGGTCAGGAGCCACGAATAGAGATAAGCCCAAAACTGGCCTATACGGGCTGCTGGTACTAAAAAAGCGGGGCATGTTTGAGCTCGGGGATAACTGCTCGCATATTGAGATGTAGCCCCTTTCAGCGACCACGAGCCGAGATGCTCGCATATTGGGGGGTGTATACCGCACTTTTACGATATGCGAGCCTCGACCATAAGGGCTCGGTGGTTCAGGGAGTTGTATACCACACTTTTACGATATGCGAGCCTCGACCATGAGGGCTCGCAGGTTAAACACCATAAAAAAGGCGCTCGCGGGCCTCGAGTCTTTGCTATCTTCAACCACCGCATTTTGGCTATAACATACACATACACAAATAATATAGATATGATGGATAGATCTAATTTTGAATTAAGTAGTATGCAAAAGTGAATGTTAACAATAATTATATTAGGTAGGTAAAATCATGGATGTTAACAATAATCATTTTACTATAATTTCTGCGTAACAATAGAAGAAGAGGTATGCAACTTGCTTGTAACTTACCCGTAACCCTAAGCTTTGTGGGCTCACTGTGATGTTTGTGTTATATCCACTCTGTACATTTGTTTCACTAAACAACTCATTGTAGGAAATAAGCCTTAAAGCAGTATCAGACTTGAAGATTGAAAGTGCTTCTTCCTTACACACATGTTTCACTGTGTAAAAGGTGTTCTGCATTATAAATGCCACGCCACAAGATCCAGCACCCAATTACACGGGACCCTGATACCGCACACGAGGGCGCGACTTAAGATTTCTAAGATTTTAAACCTATGAACTTAAGGTATAATTATCACATTCATTCAACTGAGTTTAAATAAAAGAATCATTATTTATTTTCATTCCACAAATTCAAAATTTTCACAATCATTACTCAAGTACATTTCTCATAATACAACTTACTACAAGAAATAATTGAAAATTTTCAAGAATCTAGATAAAGCAATCGCAACTCTAGCCTTAACCGCTCCAACGAGATTCATTATCTGAAATTTAAAATCCCACATGGTGAGTTGTAAAGCCCTATGACCCTATATAAGTTTTGAAACATGTGCAACTCGAGAAGGACATAAAACTATATGTCTGAGATAAAATATTAATTCAAAGCATTTAAACGACGAATGTGTAATGCACAGAGGGTGACCATGGGCCAGTTTACACAAATTGAATAATACTTGCCCCTTAACTCACCTGACCTAAATGTGTCCTTCTATACATTAACATGCTCATCCATGTGGCCTTGCATAGTTCATCAATTCGTATGTTAGTTGGTTAACTACTACCTTATTTGGCCTGACCGTGACCTTTTGCAAATCAATCATGCTCATCCACGTTGACCTATAGTAGAGGTTCATTTGTTATTTTGACTTTAAGGTCTTTAAAGAGTCGCATTTACCCCACCTATTTACACTTTAGGGACTTTCAACCTAGGAGACTTAATCACCTCACCTATTTTTCTAATGTTCTCAATTCAGCTCATAATTTTCACGATTATGCAATATGATTTTCATTAAAAATATCATTTCAAGCATCTCACGATTAACATATTTTTTATTGTCGAAACCAAATTAGATATCATGATCTTTAAATCATCATAGATACATTTACTTTTTTACTAATCAAACCACATAATTACCAGAATATAGACTAATAGGGAAAAGAGCGAAGTAATATAAACTAGGCATCATATGCTAGAGTCATTTCATGTGTAATTATATGGTCTACTTATATATGTTAGTGCACTTTTCTGTGGCATACTAGTGCACGTTGTTTGTCAATTACTTAGGTCTAGTATCGGTTGAGTTTAATGGAGATGAAGACTGAAGACTCAAGATAGACCTGCTGCATCAAGGAAGAAGAAATAGGTAAAAGAGACGCCTTGATGAGCCTTATCCTATACCTAACCAAAACCATAACCTCTAGATGACCATGACCATGTGTCCACCGGGCGCCCAACCGATGAGAAATTCATCCAGTGAGTTGGCCTGAAATTCAAATGGTCATTGGACGCCTAACCATAACTTCACCGGGCGCCCGACTAGTGCAAAAACTGTCCAACGACTTAGATTATTTTTTGACTGAATTTCGGGCGCCCGACCATGTGTCCATCGGGAACCTGACCAGCTCAAAAAGTGTCCAATGACCTAAAACTTAATTCTATATTGGATTTTGGGGGCCTAACCATGTATCAACCGGGCGCTCGACCATGCACGAATCTGCCCATTATTTAACCATTGAGAGAAAATCTATAAAAGCGGGGGATTCATTTTTTGACATAACTGAGGGAATTTTGAGGAGATAAAAGTCACCATTGTCAAAGATCATCAGAGGCTCTATTCCAAACTCATTGCAAGTCATTCTCCCTGTGACTCATCACAAGCTTAGGGTATTTAATACTAAAATGAGAATAGATTTGTTCCCTCTTGATTCCTAGGAGTTTAGACACCTTGATCATTGGTAAATCCTTTATCTAAAAATCACCTAGGAGTCCAAATGGGTCTAACTCTCTAGGAAACTCATTTCCTATCATTTGCAGAGGTTCACCATCTCCTAGCACCTTGGGCATCTCCAATGGAGCATCATTTGTAAGGGAGCTGATCTTGGAGCCAAAACCTTAGCAAAACAGCGACATCAAAGATCAGGAGAGCACAAGGGGAGCTGATTCTAACACAGGAGAGCAAGAAAAAGCACCCCGAAGCAGCGCAACAAAGGGGCTCAATTCGACAAGTTGTCAATTGTAAGAGTCTGGTCCACTCTCTTTCCATTAGAAATTGAGTGTAGAGTTTGTCTTTAAACTTGATAGGTTCGGTTGTAGGACCTAGACCTAATTGTAGGGTCGAATTGAGTCTTCAATTGGAGAGCCTCTGACGGGAGTAAATGCCAAGTTCGGTTGTAGGACCTTGGCTCGATTGTAGAGCCTAAAACTATTGAGGTTCGGTTGTAAGACCTTGACTCATGAGTGAAGTCTAAATTGAGGTTCGGTTGTATGACCTTGACTCGTGAGTGGAGTCTAAATTGAGGTTCGGTTGTAGGACATTGGCTTGGTTGTAGAGCCTAAATAAGTTTTCAATGGGAGCTACCAATATAGGTGAGTACGTGTAGGTTGGAAGGACCCTGTAAACTTTTCGGTTGGGTGGATTCGAGTTAAAACACCTTGGTTGGGAAGAACCAGATTTAAACTCCTTAGTGAAAGTCGGTGTACTTAAAAGGGTTGAGTACTTGAACCGGGAGTGAAGTAGATCCGAAGTCGAACCACTATACATCATTGTGTTTGTGATTGAATTTAAGCACATTTCTTATTATGCATTGTGTTTAATTGTTTAATTATGAATGCCTAATCGGAATGTATACTAGGCACTTGATAGGCATATCCACACACACATGATGTTCTTTCACTCCTTGAGTAGACTTGAGCTTCTTTAATCCATCCTCTATTGTCTACTTAGGTTGCATAGATTAGATACTTGATTAATTTAATCATATGTGAATCTATGCATATTTAGACTAAGATGTTAATTGTTTTAATCATATGCTATTCTATTGATTAGACCCACTTAGGCTTAGAAGCCAAAGTGTTCTTGCTTACTTAATTTAAATTGTTAAATTGTTAAGTAGGCGAAAAGAATTTCAAAAGGTCTTAATCAGCCCCCTCTAGGAGTTAGCCATAATTCTAATTGCTCCGCTCTTAATCTTCGGCATGTGTATAC
Source organism: Liriodendron chinense (assembly GCA_003013855.2). Taxonomy (NCBI): domain Eukaryota; kingdom Viridiplantae; phylum Streptophyta; class Magnoliopsida; order Magnoliales; family Magnoliaceae; genus Liriodendron; species Liriodendron chinense. The sequence continues at coordinate 2,403,199 of PVNU02000310.1, forward strand.
GAATGTGTCGTGTTAGATTACCGACATAATTTCAGTATAAAATTTACATATTAAATCAATGATAGATTTGTGCATAATTTGTACATGAATTAATAGTTGGATTTATAGAAAAAAATTTATGCTAGTAATAAGTAGATTTACACATCCTAGTGAACTCAATCAATTGGTAGATTTGTACAAGGTTAAGTTCTCAATCAATAATCTAATTAGCTCATCTTTGTGTATTTGAGCAATGGGCATATTAGTACACTTTTGAGTACTGATCTGTGCAGATTAATACAGCTTCAAACACATATTCAATGGACAAATTTTCTCAGGTTTGCACATGAAACCGATGAACAGATTTGCTTAGTTTTTTGTGCGTGATCCATAAACTAATTTAAGCACATTTTTTCCATCATCAATTGTTTGATTTGAGTGAATTTGTGCACGTCACTAATGGACTAATTTGAGCAAATTTATGCATGTGATCAGCAGACAGTTTGAGCATATTTGTACACGTGAGCAATTGATAGATTTGAACATTATTGCATAAGTAGTGGACATATTTAAACATATTGTGTGTAAAATCATCGAATAGATTTAAGCTAATTTAATGCATAAAAAGTAGATAAATTTTAACAATTAAAATATATAATTAATATATAAATTTTGGTTAGATTTAAGCGTCTGATTAATATCCTAGATCATATAGGTTTGTATATTAAACAATAATCCAAATTGGACAATTTTGAGGGCCATCAAATGGTCTATAACTAGGTAGATTTGTGGATCATTTTACAGTCCAGATTTGGAAAATTTTAAGGGCAAGATAATAATAGATTTGTTAGACATCTAATTGTTTAGATATGAATAAATTTATAAGCAAATCAAAAGTTCAAAAATGGATAGATTTATACACTAACAAATGGTTTAATAATTTACAGATTTAAAGGCTAATCAATGGTCTATAAATGAAGTAATAATTTATAGATTTAAGAGCTAATCAATGGTCTAGAAACAAACGAATTATAAGCCAATCAATAGTGAAGAAATGGACAAATTTATGAGACATTCAATTGTCTATAAATGAAAAGATTTATGGGCTAACAAATGATCCAGAAATGGGTAGATTTATGGACCATCAAATAGTCAACCTAAGGGTCCACTATGATTGGTTTTTCAGCCCAAAACGACTATCCAAAATTCAGCCCAAAACGACTATCCAAAATAGATGTATTTTTAAATTAGAATAATTGTCCAAAATGGACCGATTTTTTAATAAACCTGGATAGATTTGCTATCCATTATATGGTCCTTTTTTAGAAAGATTTGAACTACTCATTAACATTTCATTTGCAAAAAAAAATATCATTAAAAATAATATACATAAGAAATATATTAAGATTTTTAATGAACATTAGATAAAAATAAATAATATAATATAAAAATATAGCACAGGTATAGTGGAACTCATATGTGGGACTCCCCCTGGCTTGACTTGGGCGTGTGGGGGTAAACTAGGAGGGATTTATGAGAAATTTTTGTGTATTTAGTAATATGAAGGGACTGGGGGAGAGGTTTAAAGGAGCATGGGGTGAGAGATGGGGGCATGGGGAGTAAATTGAGGGAGAGATTGTGGGGGCATGTGGAGTGAAATGGGTGGTGTGTGGCATGCACACATATCATGTATATGTGTGGCATGCACATATGTAGGGTGCAGGCAATTATGGTGTGCACGTATAGGAGCATACGTGTGATGTTTGTGTATGGTTTACATGTGTGGGGTATAATAACTGTAATGAATTTTAGGGATATAAATTTTTCTCTTAAATCTTATTTTTTATACATGTTAGTGCCTAGACGTTCACGTATATATCTGTTAAATTTGTGATCCATCCATCAATTCATTCATCTAGTCAATGATTTATTGATGCATCCATTCGTTAGATCACCTATCCAACTATATAATTAAGCATCCAACCATCCATTTATCTATCATCTGCTTAATCAATTGTTTATCTATCCATGCATTCAATTACCTGATCACTCATTTATCTGTTCATTTATACATAATTATCCATTGATAGAGGTGGGCACAAACCAAGCCAGCTCGAAAGCTCGACTCGGATTGGTTCGAAAAAGCTCGGCTTGGATTGGTTCGAATGGAAGTTCAAACCCAACCAAGCCTCTGAGTCAAGCTTGTTTGAAAAAACAAACCAAGCTCAAACTAGGGCAGTACCAGCTCAGCTCGGCTCGAAGCTCGATTTGATTCAGCTCAGTTTGATTCAGCTCGTAGATTATAAGCGCACTGAGCTCTGGATATGATTCCATTTTGGGATCATGTCCTAAAATGATATGTAAAACAGATGGACAGCATGGATAATACATATACATGATGACATGGATAATACATAATACAAATACATGAATGCACACTGTTTCCTTCACTTGTAAAATTATGCTTGTGTACTTTGGTTTGGAAAATACTCTTACATGTCTATTTTGAAGTTGCACTCCTTTGGAGGATGTTAAACATCATATGGCAAGATACGTTTGTACTTTTTTTTCTAATTTTTTAAATTCTTTTCTAATTAAATAAACAAGGAAAAAAAGAGCCACTGCTTGTTTGAACTCGGCCTGGCCCGGTTCGAAAATTTTGACCAAACCGATCCCGGGTCGAACCAAATTTTTTTGGAGCAAACCAAACTAGGGCCGCATAGGTCGGCCCGAAACCCAAACCAAACCGATCCACAAACTGCAGTGGTACAAAAACAAGCCAAACCAAACTAGGGCTAACTCGGCTCGGCCCGGATCGTTGCCCAACTCTATCCATTGATCCTTATTTTTTATGCAAGTGTACACTTAAAATTACTTACTCTCACACACACATGATGCTTACACTGTCACGCCCCAAAATTCAGGTCTCAAGTCACTCTGGTGCAACTCACACTATTAAATCTTAAAAATGATTTATTAGTTGAATGGTCTAAATCAATCAGGTTACGCTTGGTGCGGTTATGCCACCCATGAGCAATGGAAGATAGTTCCATTTCAAATGAGATCCGGTTCGTTGGTAAGACTTAGTGAGGTCCACCATGATGTTTGGGGGAAATTTGTTAGTGTACTTTTCTACGGCATACTAGTGCACCTTGTTTGTCAATTACTTAGGTCAATGAGTCTAGTGTCGGTTGAGCTTAATGAAGACGAAGACCAAAGACTTAAGGCGGACCTGTTGCATCAAGGAAGAAGAAACAGGTAAAAGATATGCCTTGGTGAAGCCTTTAACCTTAAACCAAACCAAAATTCAAACCTCTAGATGACTTTGACACTTTAGGCATACTTGTAATCATCTTAGATTAACCCTAGGTGTCTCAAAAGATCACCCAAAAAATAACAAAAAAGGTTGCTTCTGCTGCTACAAACAACACATCAAGACAGCAAGCAGAACAGGCTTGCCGATCGGTCATGACCCTTGGTTGATCGGTCGTCAGACCCTACAATGGGACAGCAAGCTTGTTAAAGTCCCTGGCCTAAAATGACCGGTCACGACCAGTTGCCTGGACACTGACCCCAATAGGAAAGCAACCAAATGTGCAGTATAAGCCATTGGTCGACCGGTCCCCTAACCGGTCGAGGACCCTGTCCAACCGGTCACCCAACCAGTCGAGGACCTTATCTGACCAGTCAGCTACTAGTCATTTTTAGCCATTATATATCTGTTAAGGGTTTGTTTATATAAAAGCTAGGCTCGATTTTGGGGGAAAGGAGAGAAATATTAGTGCATTAAAAGCCACCTTGATTGTCAATGCTATTAGGCTTTTATCCTAAGCATTCCAAGTTATCTTCCTTGTGTTTGATTACAAGATAGAGCATTCAAAGCTCATGTGAAGATGTTTTTGCTCTCTCTTGATATTTAAATATTTTAGGCACCTCAACAATAGGTAGATCCTTTGTCTAAACCTCTCTGAAGATCTTATTAGGTGGAATTTCTCTAGAAACCAACTCCTACTAATTGTAGAGAATTCACAACATCTCCTATCACCTTAGGCATCTTAAGAAGATCAATTACAAAGAGATTGATCAGTGGAGCTGAAGCATTGGCAACACAATGACAACACGATCGGGGCAACATTCGGGGAGCTGATTGAAGCATGGGAGAGCGGATATCAAGCAACCCAAGAAGGCGTTGAACAAGGGGCTCATCCGACAAGTTGTTAATTTGAGAGTCTAGTTGCACTCCTTCCTCATGGAGAGTTAAGTGTAAGAGTTTGGATATACAAACTCGAACAAGTCTCTATGGAGAGCATCCGACGGGAGTGTATGCTAGGTTCTTGGATTAGAACCGAAGGGTTAGGAGAATCCTTGTCAAACTCCTGGATTGGATGGAACCCGTAAACATCTGGGTTGAGAGGTAAACTCGTAAAACCACTGTTATAGGTTAGGAGAAATCTTGTTAAACTCCTCGGTAGGGTGGACCCGTTTAAACACCTAGGTTGGGGGGAACTTGATTTAAAATTCCTAGTGAATGCTGGTGTGCTCATAAGGGTGAGTACTTGAACCGGGAGTGGAGTAGACCAAAGTCGAACCACTATACATGCTTGTATATGTGATTGATTTGAGCACATTGTTATCATAGAATTGTGTGTTTAATTGCTTAATTATGAATGCTTGATAGGAATGTATGCTAGGCACTAGTTAGGCACATCCACACACAATATGTACTTTCACTAAGTAGAGTAGACTTGAGCTTATATAATCCACTCTCATATAGTCTACTTAGGTTGCATAGATTAAGTTCTTAATTGGTTGAATCATTTGATAATCTATGCATGCTTAGGCTAGGTTGTTTAATTGCTAATTATATCCTAGCCTTGTGATTGGACCCATTTAATCTTGGAAGCTAAATGTTCTTGCTTAATTAGTTTATAATTGCTAATTAGTTTAATTAGGTAAGAGATTTTTAAAAGATGATTTTAAACGATCCTAATCACCCCCTTCTACGACTTAGCCATAGTTCTATAAGCTCTGAAAGCTTCCGCACGTAAAGCATAGGGTGTTGTGCTAGACTACCTCGATACACTTTTAAAATTCACTCCGCTCATTAGGTTTTTTAGATCATGTTAGTGCATGGGTCCAAAAATAAAGCAAATCTGAAGTTTAGGTGGGTTGCGTGGCTGGAAAAATGGCGGAGGGGGTATCTACCGTTGAAATATTCCTAGGTCCAGTGTGATGTTCGCCTAGATCATGTGGGTCCTGTTGTTGATGGACAGATGAAGAGAGGGAAAAGAAGAGTTTGAATTCGAGAGAGAGAGATGGAGAGTTCGACTACGTGAAAGCATTAAATGAATTCACGAGAGAGAGAGAGAGAGAGAGAGAGAGAGAAGAAAATCAGAATTGAGTCGGCTCGACTCGTTGACTTATTCTCTGTTAGTGTGGCTAGTTTCCAACGTCCATTACTAAATGTGGTTGGAAAGAAAAAAAAATAAGAGAAGAAATGAAGAAGAAAAGAGAAAGAAAAGGGGAGAAAAGAAAATAAGAGAGAGAGTGAGACTTGATGTTGAGTTGACTTATCAATTCTACTCACTGAACTGTCAATACGAGGCTGAGATCCATGGTTGAATCAAATTTTTCTAACGCTATCTCAAAGGTAAGCCTCCCTCCTTACTCTTCAATTTGAAAATAAATCTTAGTTGTCGCTATTTACACTGTAACTTACTGAGTCAACTCGGTGAGTTAAGGTGTTGATCTATTGAATTTCAGTTCAAAGGACCAAGAACCCTAGTGTAAGAAATAAGAAAACAACAAGTGTGGTTTCATGTAGAGATTCCACTGATTCACATCGAAAACCTCAGTGAGTCACATTGAGTCAAACTAAGTTCAACTAAGTTTGAGTGGAATTAAATTTCAATTCAGTACACATAATTTCCGGCATTAATCCAGACTATCTCGCACTTATTCAATTGGTTGAGCCTCCCAATTTTTATTATTTTCAATTTTTGCTATTATATTGAAGCTATTTTCAATTATATACAATGTTATTGTGAATTACTTTCGAGTTATAAAGTAGTTATACATTAGTAATGGATGTTCTATTTAAATCTTGTGTACGTCTTAAATTTAAGGTGTTTATGATTTATTTTAAATTTAAGTGTGGACGTGATGATGAATTGGATACGTGTTTACGTTATGTTGAAAATAAAGATTTTATTAGTTATATATGATGAATTAATGACAAATGAAATGATAACACGGGTTAACTACCTTCGAACAAAAAATGAATATGCTCTGCCTTGGACTTCCTAAAAGTATATGCATGGGTGTTCTACCTTGGATGATTTCAAATTAATACAGTGATTTGCCCTAAATTCCATAAAAGTCATGGTACACAATTTCTTTTTTTATGTTGAGCACTTTGTATATGGTGTAATTGATTATTTTAATTTTATTAATGTCTATATTATTTATCTCTTAATCTGAAAAAAATAATGATGGGAGAGACATGATTCCACTGAGTTGTTATGCTCACCCCCACTCTAACTATCCATTTTAGGTGTCGAGCTGGAGTAGTTCGAACATACAGGCATCTTCTATTAGTTCATCAAGTGTATTAGGTTTAGTTTAAATTTTTTTATTTATCAATGTATTAGAAGTGTATTAGCTTAGTTTAATTCTCAGTTATCAATTTATAAAAAAATCCTAAATATTTGAATAATAATTGAATTAGAATTTAATTTAGTGGAATCTTCATTTATTTTAAATCTTGGTTGTATTTGGATTGAAATAGTTGTGCATGTTGTGTAAAAATCCAATTATTTTAGTTCAAGTACTTAGGATCTGGGTCTTTAGTCGCACTACTCGGGTGCACCCAGATTTTAGAGCGTGACACGCACTAAATCATACATCTTACACACTTGTACCATACACATCCTTATTTAATGCACCCTCACCTCACACACTCACTTCACACACACACACACACACACACACACACACACACACACACACACACACACACACATCATATTCACACACAACACACTGAGTCTCATAAACCTATACACATCTACAAAGTACACTCACTAAAATCATACTCTCGATCAAATCTCAATCATTGTCAATTAAGTGACTTGATTGTCAATCAAGTATCCATTTCAAGTTTTAAGTTGTGTCTCGCCCTAGCCCAGCTAGAAGACACCAACGGTAGGTCTCAGGTTCGAATGTAAAGGAGACACACTAACCCCACTGGTGGGTGGGTGAATCGTGTGACTAACCATGTGGGTGCGTTGCCCAGCTAACAAGGTGGGTGCGTTGCATGACTATAAAAAGTTTTGAGTTAGAGTACTTCGAGCATGCAGGCATCTTCTATTAAATCGTTGAGTGTATTAGGTTTAGTTTCATTTTTTAGTTATCAATGTATTAGAAGTGCATTAGATTGGTTTCTGTTATAGGCAAAATGATGGAGATAAGATTTCACGCGGAAATGCCCATTTCGCTCTCGCTCTCGAGATTATCTGATCGAGAGTCGAATATTGGATAAGTGCGGGACGTCCATTCGACTCTCGAGATTATATGATCGAGAGTCGAATATTGGATAAGTGCGGGACGTCCATTCGACTCTCGAGATTATATGATCGAGAGTCGAATATTGGATAAGTGCGGGACATCCATTCGACTCTCAAGCTCACCTGATCAGGAGTCATAGATTGAAAAATATGGAGCAGCTATTCGCAAGTCTCGAGTCTTCATAACCGATAGTCAAATACGGCAAAGCTCGATTCGCGAGCAGACCTTCTCACAAGTCGTTGAAAGACGTTACATCCAAAATATGTACTTGGACTCGCGACCACATTTTAACCTGCGAGAAGCTTTCCTACGGGTTGCAACCAGTTCGGAGGCTATGACTCCAACTACGGGCGTCTCCTTCCTTTTCGGAGGCCATGACTCCAACTACGGGCGTCTCCTTCCTTTTCGGAGGCCATGACTCCAACTACGGGCGTCTCCTTCCTTTTCGGAGGCCATGACTCCAACTATGGTTTCCAGCCGGATCCAGTCGGATTTCAAGGGATTACCATCTAGGGGCGTGATTGTTGGAATAAGTCATTGGGTTGGATCTGACTAAAAAGATAGGATCTTATCCCAAGAAATCAGCGAATTCTCAGTATCGTATGCGACATCAACGGGATTTCGACATCTCACGTAACAGATTGGATTGCTTCAGATCTATATAAAGGGGTGGCTCCATTGAGAGCAGGGAGGTACGCATCATTCAATCTTGGTCCCGTTTTACTTGGCTTCTCTTCTGTGGCCTAACTTAAGCGTCGGAGGGCTAACGGCTGGTCCCCAGCCACCCTTATTAGCTGTCTTGCTTCAGGTCTGGTGGTGGAAATCCCTGCTGGAGCAAAGGAGAAGAGCCGGAGGATCTCGTTACAAAAACTGACATTAACAGTTTGGCGCCGTCTGTGGGAACGACTTGATCATCAAAATCAATCGTGTTAACTACCGATCAAAATCCTTCGGTGATGCCTCCTAAAAAGACAGTTCATCCTTCAACTTCGAGGCAGGCACCACCTCCGCCAGGTGAGACGGAATCCGCACCTGCCCTCCCACCTGTTCCGACGGATATCCCTCAAGGAGCCCCAAATATGCCATCAACAAATCCATTATTGGAGGCCTCTGGAAATCAGGATGATGTCCTACGATTCCTCGGGAACACTCTCCTAACTCTAAACGCCGGAGTTCAGGCACTGTCAAATCGACTTGATCAGCACTTCCCTGAACCGCAAAGACAACCCTCCGAAGGGTTACCACCGCCACCCATACCAGTTGCTTCCAGACATTCTATGGATGAACCACAGGTCCCACCACTTGGCGGCCATCCCCCTGTGCCGTCTCCACATTCTATACATTCCAGTTCGTCTCGACAACCTCAACCGCAAGGCTCCACCGCCGAAACGTCTAGCTATACCTTGCCATGGGAAGGAGATCTCAAAAGAATCCAAGACCGTTTTGATATCATGGAGCAGAAATACCAGGCAAATCGGCCATCTGCTGTCATGGCGGCAATACATCAATCTGAATCTCCCTTCACAAGCGAGGTCATGGAAGCCCCGTTGCCCAGAAAGTATCAAACGCCTGTTATCGCTCCGTATACAGGCATTGGCGATCCTCTGGAACATCTGGAAACATATAGGTCCCTCATGGAGTTGGAGGGACATGGTTCAGAAATCATGTGTAGGGCTTTTCCCCTTACATTGAAGGAAGCGGCTCGTACGTGGTTTCGGGGGTTAAAGCCACTTTCCATCAGTTCTTTTTCCCAATTATCGGAGATATTTCTTTCTCAATTCATGGGAAGTATTCGCATTAAAAAGCCAGCCTCCCATCTGATGAATCTGAAACAGCAACATGGGGAGACAATAAAAGAGTTCACAGTACGGTTCACTGCTGAAGCCGTTCAAACTGAGGGTTACACTGAAGAAAAGGGTCTCACAGCCCTCATTGCTGGAATAACGAGCGAGAAATTTAGGTTTGCTTTAGATAAGAGCCCGCCGAAAACTATGGCGGAATTCCAAGCTAAAGCTCAGAAATACATCAATGCAGAAGAAGTCGCATTGACACGCCATGGAGTACAAAGTAAGAAACGCAAGCCAGAAGGAACCTCTACAGATAAAAAATACCATCGCGATCAGCGCGATCGTTCTCCCAGGAAGCCTTACTCTGGTAAATATCATAATTACACTCCTCTTAATCGGTCTCCTGAAAAGGTTTTAATGGAGATAAAACACAAGCCATATGTGAAGTGGCCTGCAAAGATTAAATCCGATCCCGAGAAGAGAGATAAGAGTAAGTTCTGTTACTTCCACAAAGATCACGGGCATAGGACCCAGGATTTTATTTCTCTACGAGATCATATCGAAGCCCTTATTCGAAAAGGCCATCTCCAGGATTATGTTGCTCGTAAGAATCGGTCACCAGAAAGGGCGAAGACCTCATCTCGCCAAAAGGAACCGTCTCATCATCAAACCGACCAAGAGGATGCTGAGCCCACAGGAGAAATTCGCACTATCGTCGGGGGTCTAGCTTGCTGGGGTGACTCTCAAGCTTCAAGAAAGGCATACGCCCGAAAGGCGTCCAAAGAACCCCAGCAGATCTATTGGCTGGAACAAACGTCCAACTCATCGAAGGCTAGCCATCCCCCAATTTCTTTCACCCTCGAAGATGCAGCGGGAATTCATTTCCCTCATGAAGATTCCATCGTAGTCACACTGAAGGTATCAAATTATCTGACTCATCGAATTATGGTGGATACAGGTAGCTCGGCCGATATTCTGTATTTGGAGGCTTTCGACAAGATGGCACTTGCCAGAAACCTCCTCAAGCCAGTATCGACCCCTCTTGTCGACTTTGGAGGAGAAGTGGTAACACCTGAAGGAAGTATCGATCTCCCAGTCACCTTTGGGGAGAGTCCAGCGAAGACCACCGTCTTCGTAAACTTCCTCGTCGTGGATCGAAAATCAGCATATAACGCCATCTTGGGGAGACCGTCTCTAACTAAGGTTGGAGCGGCCTTGCACCCTTCATATTTATGTGTTAAATTTCCGACCCCAAATGGCATAGGGGTCGTGCGAGGAAGTCAGCAGGAGGCACGGTCCTGTTACCAGATAGCCCTCCAAGATCGAAAGAAGGCTCAAGCGACACCTGTCATGGAAATAGTTCAAGGTTCATCCGACGTCCTCGCCACCGCGTTGGATCCAAGGGAAAATGCTCTGAAATCAGGAACTCCAGGGGAGGAAACAGTGGCGATCCGCTTGACCGAAGACGACCAGTCTAAGATCGTGTACATCGGTTCCTCCTTAAACAGTATCCACCGCGAAGATTTGATCCGTTTCCTCACTGAATACCAGGACGTGTTTGCTTGGTCTCATAAAGATATGCCGGGCATCGATCCTGATGTCATCGTACATCGTCTCAACATTGACCCGAAGCATAAACCCGTACATCAGCGTCGACGTGCCTTTACTGCAGAAAGACAAATGGCGATCAAAACTGAAGTTGAAAAGCTGCTCGCGGCAAATTTCATAAAAGAAGTTGACTACCCACAATGGGTCGCCAACGTAGTTCTCGTCCGGAAAGCTAATGGCAAATGGAGGATGTGCGTCGACTATTCAGACTTAAACAAAGCATGTCCCAAAGATAGCTTCCCGACACCACGAATCGACCAGTTGGTCGACTCAACAGCTGGACATGCTCTCCTCAGTTTTATGGATGCTTATTCTGGTTACAACCAGATTATGATGCATCCACCTGATGGCCAGCATACTGCCTTCATCACAGATCGAGGACTATATTGCTACCAGGTAATGCCGTTTGGTCTCAAAAATGCAGGGGCCACTTATCAGCATCTTGTCAACAAAATATTCGCTGCTCAAATCGGTAGGAATATGGAAGTATATGTTGACGATATGCTCGTGAAAAGCATCGATGAAGATGACCACATTCCTGATCTTCGAGAAGCCTTTGATCTGATGAGGAAGTATCAGATGAAATTAAATCCAGAAAAATGTGCGTTCGGAGTATCTGCAGGGAAATTTCTTGGGTTCATGGTTGGCCAACGTGGAATTGAGGCGAATCCCGAAAAGATTAAAGCATTGATAGAGATGAAATCCCCAGTGACTCTGAAGGACGTTCAGCGTCTAGCTGGTCGCGTCGCATCATTGAACAGGTTCATCTCGCGAGCATCTGACAAGTGCCTGCCCTTCTTCAAACTCCTTCGTGCAACGGCCAAGTCTGATTGGAGGTGGACACCTCAATGTGAAGAAGCTTTTCAACAACTGAAGCAATATATGAGCGCTCCCCCCATTTTATCTAAGCCTGTGGCACATGAGCAACTCATTCTTTATTTATCTGTGTCTTCCACGGCCGTTAGTGCCGCCTTAATAAGAGAAGATTCCGGGGTACAAAGGCCCGTTTATTATATCAGTCGAGCAATGGTTGATGCAGAAACTAGGTATTCTGATTTGGAGAAATTGGCCCTAGCCTTAATCACGGCAGCTCGAAAACTACGACCATACTTTCAAGCCCATGCTATTTTAGTACCAACAAATCATCCACTACGTCAAGTCCTTCAAAAGCCTGAGGCTTCCGGGCGCTTAACTAAATGGGCGGTCGAGATTAGCGAGCATGATATTTCATTCTGTCCTAGGACCGCAGTCAAGGGCCAGGCCGTGGCTGACTTCATCGCCGAATTTACATATTCTTCTGAAGATAGCGCCATGACCAGCGACCAGCCTTCTTGGTCGCTCTTTGTGGACGGGTCGTCACGGGCCAGTGGCAGTGGAGCGAGCCTGATTTTAGTGGCTCCAGACGGGTCGCATTTTCAATACGCTCTGCGTTTCGAATCACGCGTCTCCAATAATGAAGCAGAATATGAGGCCCTTATTGTTGGTCTCGAGCTAGCCGTTGTCCTCGCAGTCCAGAATTTGATAATTCATAGCGACTCCCAGCTCATTGTCAACCAAGTTCTTGGCGAATTCGAAACCAAAGAAGAAAGAATGGCCTTATACAAGTCTCGCGTCCTCATCCTGCTCGCCAAACTGAAGATTTACAAAATATTCCATATCCCTCGCGAGCAGAACCAACTGGCCGATTCCTTGGCAAAACTCGCTTCTGCACCAGAATCAGAACTATCACATTCGATCCCCATCGAGCACCGTCAACACTTGAGTATCGACCAAGTGACTCCCGAGCAAGTTATATCGGTACAATCGTCTCCATGCTGGATGGATCCTATCATCCTTTATCTCAGAGATGGATACCTACCAGAAAACAAGAAAGCTGCAAGACAAATTCAGCTTCGAGCTGCCAGGTACACCTTACAAGATGGAATCTTGTTGCGAAAAAGCTTCTCCTTGCCTTATTTGAGGTGTCTTCACCCAGAAGAAGCACATCGTGTTCTAGATGAAGTACACCAGGGGGCATGTGGTAATCATCCCAGGGGGCGATCTCTAGCATATAAAGCGATGAGGCAAGGATATTATTGGCCTACTATGAAAGCAGACGCCATAGAATTTTCTAAAAAATGCGACAAGTGTCAACGATATCAACCTATACCTCGTGTACCGTCTGAGCGGATGACCCCAGTCGACAGCCCTTGGCCTTTTGCTCAGTGGGGGATCGATATCATCGGTCCCTTACCTATGGGAAAGGGACAGAATAGGTTCGCGATCGTGGCGGTTGATTATTTCACCAAATGGGCCGAGGCAGAACCATTAGCCAAAATTACTGAAAAACAAACTACTAAGTTTATGTGGAGAAATATTATATGTCGCTTCGGACTTCCTCATACCATAATTACCGATAACGGAACGCAGTTCGACAACGCAGCCTTTGATGAATTTTGCGACAAATGGAAGATACGTAATCTCCGCACTTCTCCATATCATCCACAGGCGAATGGGCAGGTCGAGGCAGTGAATAAAATTATAAAGCATCATCTAAAGACCAAGCTAAGTGAATGTAAAGGGGTGTGGCCAGAACTTCTGCCAGAAGTGTTATGGGCCTATAGAACCACGGCTTGTACATCGACAGGTGAAACTCCTTTCTCCTTAGCATTTGGTGTTGACGCAGTGGTACCAGTGGAAATTCAAGTGCCCTCATATCGGATCGAACAGTATGATCCCGCGAGCAATCAGGAAAATATCCGACTTCATCTCGATCTCTTGGAAGAGCGAAGAAATGCTTCCCAAGTACGAGTGGCGGCATATCAACAACGTATTGCTCGTTATCGGAATGCAAAGGTTCGACCTAGATCCTTCCAGTTCGGAGATTTGGTTCTAAGGCGAAATCTTGGAATTCCTGTTCGTTCATTGGATCCGAATTGGGAAGGCCCGTATCGGGTTATTAGGGTTGTGCGACCCGGTACTTATTATCTTGAAGACATGCAAGGGAAGCCTGTACGTCGCCCTTGGCACGTGGAGCATTTGCTAAGATACTACCCCTAGATTCGATGTAGTTTATCATAACATTTTATGAATAAAGTGACATCTTTTGGCTGCTACTCCATTTATATGGACCGGAATAGCCCTGAAGAGTGCTTACACGTCCTCTTGGCCAATTGCCTACCTTTGGTAGGATTGAAATCATTACTAGTTGGTCGCTTCTCCATTCTCATGGACCTGAACAGCCCCGAAGAGAATGAATACTATCTCTTGACCAACCTTTTGCCCTTGGTAGAATCAAAATCTCAATCGATAGATCAGTCTATCTCAACGCGGACATGGTCTCACGACCCCCGGATTGAGTCTAATTCATTTTTTCATGAGTTAGTTACTCGCGATTGGTGAGAGGAGGAATCGCACTCCAAAATGCGAGCACCACAGCTCGTGCTCAAATTAGGGCAGCGAACGGGGTCACATCCTGATCGCGAGCAGCTTAGCTCATGCTCGAATTAAAGGGTCACATCTCTGACGAATCCATTCAAGATTAACAAGCAAAAAAAAAAATGAAAGATGAAGGGAGAACAGCAACGAAACAGCGACACTTCCAAAAACATCTTTTCATTAATAATCAGATGATTACATATACATGAGCGCAGATACAGGGGAGGAAAATAAAAGGAAATCAATCGCTTGGAGGAGCCACGCTCTCGACTTCAGGGCCCATTTCAGGAGCCCCTCCAGCCTGCGTGGCTTCGGTCACCTCGTTCTCGGCAGCAGCTTGCTCTTCTGCAGCTATGATGGTCGCGACTCGACCGAATTCCCCCATATCGAAGGATGGGATCATTCGTTGCACTACTCTTGGTGCAAAGTCTCGACCAGCATCGTATGACTCATATCGTTCATCGTCATACAGCTGCGAAGTCCGGAACTCGGAAACTGCCCGAGTACCTTCCTCCGAGAGCATTTTTACGAGGGCGACTCTCTCCTCGTCCCAGTGGATCGAGTCGTCCTTAAGCTGCGCAAGAGCGGTGCGCTCCCTAGTCAGGTTGTCGTAGGCCTCCTTGAGCTGCGACCTGGATCCCGCGAATTGCTCCTCTAATGAGATCTTGTCCTGTCGGAAGATCTCCCTCTCTCTCTCTGCCTTCTCCTTCAGACCCGTGAGCTTCACGTAGTCTGAGTCCAAGGCCTGATATCTGTCGGTCAGGACTTGGATCTTCTCGATGAGGATCTTTTTTTCCTCATCTCTCTTCGAGATCACTGCCTCACGAGCCTTGAGCAGTTGATCTCTTCCTTGAACTGCCTTCTCCAAGGCAGTCCTCTTTCCCTCAGCCTCCTCTATCGTGCGACGGGCGGCAACGATATCACGCCTCGTTCGCAGAATAAGATCCAAACCCTGCAAAGAGATGAAAAATATAAGATTTCTGGAACGTAACAACAGGTCGAAACAGATCTTGACGAAGTCTTACCTGAACCATCCTCATCCCCGCTTCAAGGATAAGGTTCTCAGGGCTTGGCTCGGGGAGAGAGCCGAAGGCGTGAGGCGGGACGTTCTCGAACAAGAACTTACACACAGGGTGGAGGTGGCGTGGAATCGAGTACGTCCCGCTCCCAGACGGTTGGGCAACGACCAAACCGGCCTACTCGCGAGGTGGAGGCATAGACTCGCGAGCAGGTCCCTGCTCGGCAGCTGGGACCAGTTCCCGAGCAGGAGTTGGCTCTTGAGGCTCTACCTGCTCTCGAGCCTCTTCAGCTGGGGGGCAGCTGGACCCCACCCCATCTGGGGAATTATCTGCAATGTTGATCACTGGTGGCCCAGGTGCGACCACCAGTGAAGGGATGTAGGCTCAACTGGGGCCCCCGCCATGCTCGCGGGAAGGGCAGGCTGATCGCTGCCCGCGCGGATGGAAGATTGAGACGGTTCGGCAGGGGTTCTCTTCTGCCTTTTGGAACCTGTGCCCTTCAGACGGGGCAGTAGGCCTCTCTTCTCTCCAGCCTTCGTCATTTCGACTTCTCTTCTGGATATGAGGCCTGCTGCTGCAAGTCGCGAAGGAGATAAGCAAGCCTCGATATGCCTATCTCCGACAGGCACCTTATACACTCTGACGATCTTCTCGTTGATCCCACCCTTCAAATTCGGTTTCCGCAATGCCGGGATACCTGCGAGCACAAATAATGGTCAAACGACGCAAAACCCTAAAAATTATTCTAAGGAAACTGCACAATACGGGATTGTGTCTACCTTCACAGAAAAACCGGGTCACTCCTGGACCCCTGGAGGAGGCAGACTCCCAGCTCCCGGAAGCA
Source organism: Liriodendron chinense (assembly GCA_003013855.2). Classification (NCBI taxonomy): domain Eukaryota; kingdom Viridiplantae; phylum Streptophyta; class Magnoliopsida; order Magnoliales; family Magnoliaceae; genus Liriodendron; species Liriodendron chinense. Next base: position 2,419,419 of record PVNU02000310.1, read on the forward strand.
TAGAACCACCGCTTCCTCCAGCCGGGATAGTTCGAGGAGGGCTTACCCAACACGAAGTTATCCCGGTGCCAGTAACATAAATAATACCAGCCTTCACTGGATGGAGCTTTCTTCAGACGGAACATACGGAGGAACTCCTCCGCCGTGAGTTCCCCGTTGCCAGCCTGAGCCCAAAGGGCAAAGGAGCCCAAAACCACCCTCCACCCGTTCACAATGAGTTGCCCAGGGGCAATCTTGTAACACCGTAATACATCGCGAACAAAGGGATGGAGGGGAAGGCGTACCCCCAGGATGAGCTGGTACTCGTAAAATGCTACGCATCCTGGGGGGGGGGGGGGGGGGGGAGTCGGGTGTTTCTCCACCTCCGGGCAAGCGGAGAGTTACGGAATCAGGGATTTGGTATCTCTCCCGTAGCTCAGCCAGCCGGTCCTCCGATAAAACGGAAGGATATCCGGCTGCTGTGTATCTCCCCGCCGAAACCCTTGCACTGCTGGAGGCAGAGGACTCCGGAGTGGCATCACCAAGGGGGACAGTAGTCTCGTCAGAGTTCCCAGCCATGGGGAGATAAAAATAAAGGAAGAAGAAAAAGGAAGTATACCGGGGAAAAGAAAGAATGAGCACCGGAAGAGGAGGAAGAATGGAAAGAAAGGGTTGCAGGATTCTTTCGAATAAACTTCTGTAGAAAATCAAAGAAATGGCGGACTCCGTATATTTATAGGCAATCATTCCGCCGTATCTGATGGCACGTGGCAGTCCCTCGTTGGACACAGCGCTCGAGCAGGCACGCCCATTAACTCCTCAAACACGTGGCGAGCGCCCCTTTATTTTCCATCAACGAAAAGGCTGCGGAAAGCTAGCGCTCATTAATTTCATCCCATCATGAGGGGTGCCGTTCTCGATGGAGGTAGCGAGCGGTTTCGTGTGATAGTGAGCTAAGTCCTTTCCTTAAGAATTCTTGGCGGCAAGGACTTGGGGGGCATCTGTTATAGGCAAAATGATGGAGATAAGATTTCACGCGGAAATGCCCATTTCGCTCTCGCTCTCGAGATTATCTGATCGAGAGTCGAATATTGGATAAGTGCGGGACGTCCATTCGACTCTCGAGATTATATGATCGAGAGTCGAATATTGGATAAGTGCGGGACGTCCATTCGACTCTCGAGATTATATGATCGAGAGTCGAATATTGGATAAGTGCGGGACGTCCATTTGACTCTCGAGCTCACCTGATCAGGAGTCATAGATTGAAAAATATGGAGCAGCTATTCGCAAGTCTCGAGTCTTCATAACCGATAGTCAAATACGGCAAAGCTCGATCCGCGAGCAGACCTTCTCACAAGTCGTTGAAAGACGTTACATCCAAAATATGTACTTGGACTCGCGACCACATTTTAACCTGCGAGAAGCTTTCCTACGGGTTGCAACCAGTTCGGAGGCTATGACTCCAACTACGGGCGTCTCCTTCCTTTTCGGAGGCCATGACTCCAACTACGGGCGTCTCCTTCCTTTTCGGAGGCCATGACTCCAACTACGGGCGTCTCCTTCCTTTTCGGAGGCCATGACTCCAACTATGGTTTCCAGCCGGATCCAGTCGGATTTCAAGGGATTACCATCTAGGGGCGTGATTGTTGGAATAAGTCATTGGGTTGGATCTGACTAAAAAGATAGGATCTTATCCCAAGAAATCAGCGAATTCTCAGTATCGTATGCGACATCAACGGGATTTCGACATCTCACGTAACAGATTGGATTGCTTCAGATCTATATAAAGGGGTGGCTCCATTGAGAGCAGGGAGGTACGCATCATTCAATCTTGGTCCCGTTTTACTTGGCTTCTCTTCTGTGGCCTAACTTAAGCGTCGGAGGGCTAACGGCTGGTCCCCAGCCACCCTTATTCGCTGTCTTGCTTCAGGTCTGGTGGTGGAAATCCCTGCTGGAGCAAAGGAGAAGAGCCGGAGGATCTCGTTACAAAAACTGACATTAACAGTTTCATTCCCAGTTATTGATGTATTAGAAACTCTGAATATTTGAATAAAAATTGTATTGGAGTTTAATTTAGTAGAATCTTCAATTATTTTAAATCTTAATTGTGTTTGGATTGAAATGTTTGTGCATGTTATGGAAAAATCTGAATATTTTAGTTCACATGCTTGGGACCGGGTGTACCCATATTTTAAGGCGTAACACATAGACTCACACATCTCACACACTTATGCCATACACAACCTTCCTTAATGCACTCTCACTTCACATATATGTATGCACACATGTCGTAATTATACACACACATACTTAGTCTCACAAACCTACACATATCTATAAAGCAAGTACATTCACTCAAATTATACTCTCAATCAAATTGTCAATCAAGTATAATCACATCTCATTTAATCTAATAAAAAATTCTAATTAACAAAATAAACGCCCAAATTAACATCTCTTTTTTCTCTCAAAACTCTATAAAAGGAAAAGCTCACACATCTCCTATTTTACAAGAAAATCCCGTTATAAGAGAGAGATAAAAGAAGACCCCCCTCTCCATATTATCATGTGAGTGGACTTTTACTACCCATTGTTCTCTAGTATTTTCTTTAATTAATTTAATTAATTATTTTTTATTTTATTTATCACTGATCATGAATATTAAATCACATTTTCTTTTGTTTTCCATGGATAACACCCTAGATTGATCATAATGATTGGTTATTTTGGATGACTACGTTGGTCCAACTTGGGCCATCTTTTTAGCAAACCAGCCTTGTGTAACGGTTCATTGACGTGGACGTTGAGATCAGTTAAATCTGGACTAAAAGATGACTTACAATTTCACCAAAATAGTCCATCCATGTTGTTAGTTTTACATGTTGGATCTATTTAGTTTTTCAAAGCTGAATTACATTGATTTTATATGTTGAAATGGTTCAATTGGGATGATGTTTGGATGCTCTAAAACTATCCAAAATGTGCCCATTGATGTGGCGCTAACAGTGGCCCACTTTAGGCCATTCATCACATGTTACAAACTAGACAAAAGGGACCATTTTGTAGATCCTAAATGGTAAAATTTGTTGTACATGTGAGGATTGAGATGTTATGGTGGTTGAAACCACTTTTCATTTTTTAAAACGTTTTTATGTTGCTATAAACCCAAACATAAACTAAATCTAAAATTCAAGTGGGCCGTAATATACGAAATAGGGGAGGATGAAAACACTCACCATTGAAATCTTCTTAAGTCTCATCATGATTTCTATATTCCATTTAAATCGTTCATATGTGAGGCTTGTTAATGAGTACCTAGACTAGTGGGTGATTATTAGACCCAACCTAATTTAACAAGTCTTGTTCTAATTTATTGGATTTGTTAAGAAATTGGGTTGAGTTTAGATCTCACCTTTTGGACTTGATTACAAATCAGGTCTAGATAAGTTTAAGTTGATTCCATGTGATGGACCTAGTTAAATTGAGTTCGATCTAATGTGATCTAAATTGGGTCTCTCTCTCTCTCTCTCTCTCTCTCTCTCTCTCTCTCTCTGTATATATATAGACGAATGCTCACCTACGCACCAGTTCTCATGAGAACTCGTGAGCACTTATTGAGAACTCATCTCACGTGATATGAGCCTAAAATATAAACCGTCTACATGATGCAGCACTCAAGAAACCCTCAGCGCCCAACTTTTACCCTGATCTAAAACTTTGGTGAGCTATGGCAAAAGGAAACAATTTCCTCCCTTGATTTGCTTCTCTCTATGTGGAAATGGCTCTCCAAAGTTCTAGATTAGGGTAAAAGTTGGGCCCTAGGGGTTTCTTAGGGTGTTGCATCACATGGCTGGTTCAAATTTTCGGCTTCTATAATGTGAGATGAGTTCTAAAAAAGTGCTCACGAGTTCTCATAAGAACTGGTGCACAAGTGAGCATTCCTCTATATGTATGTATGTATTTAGATCCCTGGCATATAAATGCAACGAAATATAATAGTATACAATTTTATCACAAAACCCATCCTAAAATTTTCATTTGCAATAACATCAAATTTCTAAAATACAACAAAATATATAAACGGTGAAAATCATACCTACACGCGATATGCACAATGGAAATGTTTGTGATGCTGATCTCTTAAACCAATGAGTCTCTCCCTGATTTATCCAAGTATTGGAGGATCAAGATAGCCCAACGTCTAATTCTCTGGTAAGTGTCAAGGAAGATGTATATCATCCACACAAGTGGACCACATGCGAGGACAATAGAAGAGGATGGAGTGGATCTCTGTTCTCTCTCAGACTTTCACTTTTTCCTCACGCTCACACTTCCCATGGGGTGAGGATGTACAGGGCTAGCTCTTCCTCTCCTCTAGAATAGGATCATATAAATAAGGAGAGGTTAGGGTTTTAGGGGTGCACCTATATAGTGTTCTGCCACCCTATGAACTTAGGTGTAACCTACTATGAGTGAAGCCCGTTAATCTACTTCATCTATACATAATACTCATGATTTAATCCTTCCACTTCCATGGCTTATCCACTAATGATCATACCCAATGAAAATCATAAGTGGATCATTAAATCTAAGTCATCAAGCTATCATTAAGTGGGATTAAAGCAATTTTAACGGTTAAACAAGAACTTCAATGATTAAAAATATTTATAATCTGATTAAAATATTTAGAGTGTTGGGCCTAGCAGAAAAATACATGACAAGTCCCTGATCTATTTAGATAAAATCTATAAACTTGTTCTTAGGCAAACCAATAGATCCTTTATTAGCTCGTGTAAGAATCAACGATTCTTTATGCAAGTGCCCACCTACGTTCACTTTATTGGCCCCTGCATGGACTTCATAAGAAGAGCCAAAGACTACCAATCAAGATCATGAACCTTACAAGTACTCAAATTTAAGGATTAAACCATCTTTTATGCATCATTAAGTCATGATCTTATGATCACAATCCAAGCTAACGGGCCCCCAAACTGTTGACTTGATCTTGATCCACCAATGTGAGTAATCAAATGTCTAAACCTAGATTTTATTTATATGGCATACTTACACTTGTTAGGGTAATGGCAAGGTATAAACCGACACTAAGTCAAACTCGGTGGTGAAGACCGTCCATCTTGATCTAAGTCAGTCCCCTCACACAAGATGACCGTACATCTCATAAACCAATGTCTACAAGTGTGTCCCACACACCTATGAGTACTCAAACCCAACCAAATCTAGGTTTAGGGTTTTCAAGAACTAAATTCAAACTTGAGAAGACTTTGCACCCATGTAGTTAGCATAAGTACAAGTACTGTAGAACCCAACATTAATAATCTAACTCATAAGTGACTCCTACAAAGACAAACGAAACATACAAATATCACCCAATATGGAACTTTCCTAGCTAAGGCATCAATGGTGGACATTCAATCCCCACTATTTCTTGTGGTACACCCCACTTGAGTTTTGAATGTAAATATGTTAAATCACATCCTAACACAGGGTGGTGAAACTGATGGATGGAGTGGAGATAACATATATATCAAGGTAGGTCCCACATATCCTTAATATTTGTATAAGGTTCACTTAAATTTTGCATCACTTGATTTTGTCAAACACTTGATAGATGGGGTGGATGTTGTTCATCCACACAAAGTAGTTCTACTTATGACAGCATAACTAGCACATAATGTACTTGTGTAAGTAACAATAACATTTTTGTTGTTATAAACCAGTTGTACGTCTCTCTTGAAACTCTTCCAACCACGTGTTGATGACAATTTCTATATATGTTATGTGTGCACAATTTAGATCATCTAAGTTATTGGCTCCATCAAGACATGCATTTGATTGGTAAGACTTTAATGCTTTTTTTACAATGAGGCACACAACTTGTATAGTCCTATTTTCATGTATAACATAGATGTCTTTGTTAAATTTTATAGAATCATATGAACTGGGATAAATTTCCCTGTATGATGGGATATTCAATACGTTGGGAGAGCATAACTCTAGGACACGGATTGCTTGGTTATAAGAATCTCAACAGCACCTAATGAAAAAGTGCCACTTAAACATGTTAGATGTGGGCCCATGATGAAAAGCAAATATTCTTTTTGGTGTATAAGCAGAATTGTAAAAAAGCGCCAATTTTAAAATTTCAAGAATGAAATTACATTGAATGCATAACCATGATTATCTTCTTCGTTGCATAGAAACATACAAAGAGACAAAGGAAAGTCCATTATAGATGTATATTCTCAACCACATGAGAAAAAAGAACACTATACACATCATGAGATCTTTAGATTTAATGGACTTAGATTTCTTGGAACGGAGAATTTTTCTAGTTCTCCCAAACTAAATCACTACATTTATATTTATAGCCTCCATCTTAGAGAAATCTCAATTAAAGACTAACTTCAATATTTCTTAAGTTATTATGATAATAAGGTGTATCGAATTACTATGTTCTTTTCTAATAAAAATATTCAATTTACATCAATTTAGTTGATCCAATGTGAGATCTCTGAGACTATAATTCTTCTTAGAGGATGACATTACACATTGTCCACAAGTTAACTAGAAATGACTTATCTCAATCTTCAACTATTTGTCTTAGACCATTGATTTGATAACTCAATTGGGTGCGTTTAATTCCATCTATGCACATGCATGCTTTAAGCATGATGTGCTATCTACTTTTATGATCAAACAAATTTAATCTATACAAACTTGATCAATCAAAACATATTTATAATATTAATATAATAATATTTAAAAACAATTCACAATAATTCGACCTTAATTTTGATCCAACATCTTATATAAGTCTCATGCGCATTATCGTCATTGTGTGATCATGTACAGTCTTTCTCTAACCTATCTCCATGATCAAATATTGATTTGGTCGCTTTCCTAGTGTGCTTTTGGTGCAACTAATTTTGTGTACAAGGCCTTAAGAATACACATACTAAAGTAGCGTTACTTCATCACAGCCTTATAAAAGTGTAGGTTATTGATTAGCCTGAGAAACCATTGTAGGTTCCTAGATTGGAATCGAAGGGTTGGGAAGAACCTATAAACTCCTGGGTTGGGTGGAACCCATTAAACACTTGTTGGTGATTCGAGTGGAACACCTAGGTTGAGAACTGAACTAGGAAAACCTCCGTTCAGGTTGAGAGGTGAACATGTGTAAAACCTTCAGTGAAAAGGTTGAGAGATAAAGCTGATTTAAGTCCTCCGTTATAATGAACTTCGATGTTTTCATGGGTTGGGAATGGCAACTGGGAGTGGAGTAGATAAGTAATCGAACCACTATATTGCTTGTGTGTTGGAATTGATTTGAGCACATTATTATTCTAGCATTGTTAATTTAATTATCAATTATATGAATGCTTGAATAAAATATATGCTATGCACATAATCGGTAGATTCTCATACACAACTTGTAGTTTCACTTTATAGACTAGTTGCTTGATAGTTATATCATTTGTAGTCTATATCTCTCACATAAATTAGTTGCTCTATTAAGCATATCTTGCTTATTCTATGTGTTTAAACTAAGAGCTTAATTGTTTAATCATTTATAGTCTTTGTGATTGGACCCCCTTAAGCTTGGAAGCTAAGTGTTACTTAATTAGTTTATGATTGCTAATTAATTTAATTAGGCAAGAGTTTTTCAGAAGGTCTTAATCAACCCCCTCCCATCTAAGACTTAGCCATAGTTCTAACTCTGCGTTAAGCTTCCTTGCATAGCGTAGGGTGTCGTGTTAGACGATCTGACGCAATTTCAAGTATCCTGCGGTGCAGTGCATTTCACACTACGTCACCACACTCTAACCATGAGGACCTTGTGCACTTCTTGCCTTCAACATCAACACTCTACCATCCCACAGAATCCATACTCATTTATCCTCGAGGTGAACCTATGCTTATCATTGCACTACAATAGAGTCAGCGCTCTTACATGGCGATGACTCTTCACAACAACGTCGATGTCACCACAACTATGCTCTTCATGGTCATATCCCTCTCTGCATCAACATCCATGACCAACTCCATGGTAGCGCTCACCTCATGGTCATTGCACTCTCCTCTCCTTCATAGTGCTTTACCTAGTTTATAGCTGCATGACCATCTGATTCGTCTAACAACGTAGTGATTTGATCATGACAATTGATCAAATAGGCATTGCCCATAGTCATCCATCATGAAGATTCTCGGTGTTATCTCTCGCTGGCAATGTCTCTAGAACCCTTCATTGGGTAGACCATGATCAACAAATCGTTCTAACTGTACATTAATGAATGACAATCATTGATCATCAGAACCATTGGATAGGTGGGCCATGGTCGGCGCAACATGTACAATTGTTCACCATGGTTGAGATCTTACAGATGACTACTTACATGAGACATGTTCAAAGATTCTCTCAATCACTCTTTTACATACAGTAACCATTGAAGCTCTTTAATAAGATAATTACTACTTCAAGGTAGTGTGTCTACCACATTGAAGGTTATCTCGAATATCTTGAGATTGACACTGCCCTCATCACACCAATTGATCTAGACGAATCACTGTCCTATTCTACTTTTAGTTCAATTCATCATTTCCATTAAGATGGCTCATTCCATCGTGCAACCTATTGATCATCATCTTCATCCGACATAGCAAGCCATGTTCTAATCATGGATTTGTATTCCAGCGCTCTTTCTCAGCTAGCACTTATAATATATACTTTTAGGTACATAACTGGTATTGTGTACCTCTTTATTCCTTAGCAGCACAGGTTGTTTTCCCTTTATTATTGTTATGGAATAAAGTTGGTCGTCGAAGAAGCGTCGCTCAATAAGAGTCGTGACCAGCCTGCTTAATTGCGAGCCCTCCATTCATACTTCGTCTCAGACCGCCGACCACCCCATCCAATCGCAAGCCAGTAACTCAGCTCATGGTTGTCGAAAGGGGTCGCACCTCCGGCAGCTCGGCTCGTGGTCGTCGAAAGGGGTCGCACCTTCGCGTACGAGCAGCTCAGCTCGTAGTCTTCGAAAGGGGTCGCACTTCGGCGTGCGAGCAACTCAGTTCGAGGTTATTAAACGAGGTTATCTTTGAGCTCGAACAGTCACCGATTTTTAGTACCAGCAGTCCGTATAAATTAATTTTGGCTCGTCCTTGTTCATAATTTCAAACATCTCCATCAAGAGACGTAATCAGCTAGACGTCTAGAGTGGTTAGACCATCCCCTTATCTAAGGATTAACAAGATAAACATCTTATGCCCTGAAATCAGCAGTGATCTTAACGGCTTGCGTAACATACTGGATCACTCGGATTGGTATAAATAGATGGCTCCATAGATAATAAAGGTACACAACCTCTAAATCCACATTTTACATTTTACTTTACTACCATATCCCATCTAACTTAAGCTTCGGAGGGCCAACGACTGAACGCCAGCCACCCTTAGTTTTCTCCTTTGACTTTCAGGTCTGAAGGGGAGTTTGCTTGAAGGAAGGTGAACGCTTTGGAGGAACCTGTTACTAAATTAGACGTTAACAGATTGGTGCTGTCTGTGGGAACTCTTTTACAATTAGCCATTCTCGTCACCGATCCTTATCTACCACTATGCCTCCCAAAAAGACGGTTCATCCTTCCACTTCAAGGCAGATGTTACCTCCACCTGATATCCCCGAACCAGCGTCCAATCTCCCTCAGACCGCATCGACAGGCATTCCCCCGATAGAGTCCAACCTGCCATTACAGAATCCGTTTCACGATGTATCTGGCGGTCACGATGACATTATGCGTTTCGTCGGAGACACGCTCCTTACTCTCAAAGATGAGCTTCAAGCTTTATCTAATCGATTTGATCAGCATTTCCCTGAACCACAGCAACCTCCAGAAGGGCCGCCACTGCAATCTGTACCAGTTGCCTCCAGATATTCTGCAGGTGAGCTATGAACCCACCAAAACCCTCCTTCAAATCGAATGCCACTCGGCAATCAAGTTCTGGTACCTCCTCCACAATCTATACACTCTAGTACCTCTTGGCAATAACAATCTCAGGGATCTACTGTTGAAACCTCGAGTTACACTTTACCTTGGGCAGGAGATCTCAAGAGAATCGAAGATCGCTTCGCCGATATGGAGCAACGGTATCGGTCTAACCTTCCACCTGTTACTTTTGCATCAATCCACCAATATAAACCTCCCTTCACCGGTGAGGTTATGGAGGCCCCTCTGCCTAGAAAATACCGAACGCCTAGCATCATCCCGTATACAGGTATTGGCGACCCTCTTAAACATCTGGAGACATATAGATCTCTCATGGAGCTAGAAGGATATGGTTCAGAAATTATGTGTAGGGCTTTTTCCTTAACTCTAAAGGATGCAGCGCGTATATGGTTTCGAGGCGTGAAACCTCGATCTATCAAATCCTTCTCCTAATTATCGAATCTCTTACTCTCTCAGTTCATGGGAAGCATCCATGCCAAAAAGCATGCATTTCATTTAACGGATCTAAAGCAACAACATGGGGAAACAATTAAGGAGTTCACAGTTCAGTTCACTATAGAGCCATCCAGACTGAAGGTATACTGTAGACAAACGCCTCACTGCCCTTATAGCAGCAATCATCAGCGAGAAATTTCAGTTCACCCTGGATTAAAACCATCATAAAACCATGACTGAATTCCAAGCCAAGGCTAAAAAATACATCAATGCAGAAAAAGTTGCTTTGGCACGTCAGGGCATACAAGGGAAGAAACGTAAGTCTGAGGAGATCTCTCCCTCTGATGAGAAATACCGGCGCGATCGTCGGGATCTCTCCCCTAAGAAGCCTTATTCCAATAAATATCATAACTATACACCTCTCAATCAATATCCTGAGAAAGTATTAATGGAGATAAAGCATAAATCTTATGTGAAGTGGCCTTCAAGGATCAAGTCCGATCCTGAAAAAAGAGACAAAAGAAAGTTCTATTATTTCCACAAAGATCATGAGCACAACACTCAAGATTGTATATCCCTAAAAGATCACATTGAAGCTCTTATTCAGAAGGGACATTTTTAGGATTACGTTGCGCGACAGGATCGGTCACCTAAAAGAGTCGATGCCCCATCACGAAGGAAAAAGTCACCTCAACACCATCCTCCACAAGAGGATACGGAACCCACTGGTGAAATTTGAACCATCGCTGGAGGTTCAGCTTGCGGGGGAGATTCTCAAGCTTCAAGAAAAGCATATACTCGCAAGGCGTCCCAGAAGCCTCAACATATTTATTGGCTGGAAAAATCATCTGATACATCAAATCCTAACCATCATCCAATCTCTTTTTCTCTTGAAGATGCTGAAGGGATTCATTTCCCTCACGAGGACTCCATCGTGGTCACGCTAAAGGTATCAAACTATTTAACTCATCGAATTATGTTGGATACAGGTAGCTCCGCTGATGTTCTTTACTTGGAAGCTTTCAACAAAATGACACTTGTTAGAAATTTACTCAAACCTATCTCCACTCCCCTCGTCGGCTTCGGGGTGAAGTCGTAACACCAGAAGGAAGCATCGACCTTCCTATCACTTTCGAAGAAAGTCCAGCCAAAACCATACTCTTCGTTAATTTCCTCGTGGTAGACCGAAGATCAGCGTACAATGCCATTTTGGGTCGACCCTCACTCACCAAAATAGGGGCAGCTTTACACCCCTGTACCTATGCATCAAATTCCCTACTCCAAGCGAAGTCGGGGTAGTACGAGGAAACTAGAAAGAAGCTCGAGCATGCTATGAAGTCGTCGTACAAGATCGAAAGAATGCCCAAGCAGCCCCTATTATGATGATTACAGGAGACTCAGCGGATCTCCCGATAGCAACAACGTTGGACCCAAGAGAGAACTCTCATCAGTCAGGTACCCCGAGGGAAGAGACAATCGAAATCCACTTATCCAAAGACAATTCGTCCAAGAAGGTTTACATCGGATCCTCTTTAAACGATGTCTTTCGTGCAAATCTGACTCATTTTCTCACCGAATATCAAGATGTATTTGCTTGGTCTCATAGAGACATGCCAGGTATCGACCCCAACGTTGTAGTCCACCGTCTGAATGTTGATCCGAAGTACAAACATGTTCATCAGCGTCGACTGAGCGTTCATCGCTGAAAGGCAAATGATGATTAAAACTAAGGTCGAAAAATTATTGACCATCAATTTCGTTGAGGAATTTGACTACCCAGAATGGGTCACAAACGTGGTCCTTGTTCGAAAAACTAATGGTAAGTGGAGAATGTGCGTGGACTACTCCGATCTGAACAAGGCATGCCTAAAGGATAGATTCCCGACTCCCCGCATCAACCAATTAGTTGATTCAACAACAGGGCATGCCCTTCTCAGTTTTATGGACGCCTACTCTGGTTATAACCAAATCATGATGCATCCGCCCGATCGTAAAAACACTGCCTTTATCACTGATCGAGGCTTGTATTGCTATAAAGTAATGCCTTTGGTCTCAAGAATGCAGGTGCCACCTATCAACGTTTGGTCAACAAAAATGTTCGCTGCACAAATTGGTAAGAATATGGAAGTTTATGTTGACGACATGCTCGTGAAAAGCGTCGCAGCCAACGATCATCTCGCAGATCTCCGGGAAGCTTTCAACCTGATGAGGATGTATCAAATGAAGTTAAATCTAGAAAAATATGCTTTCAGGGTCTCTGTCGGGAAATTTCTTGGGTTTATGGTTAGCCAACGAGGAATTGAGGCAAATCCTGAGAAAATAAAAGACTTGATCGAAATGAAGTCTCCATCCACTCTCAAAGATATCTAACGATTGGCTGGTTGCATTGCATCGCTGAACAGGTTTATTTCGCACGCTTCTGATAAGTGTCTCTCCTTCTTTAAGCTTCTCCGCACTACCGCAAAAACCAACTGGGAATGGACCCAGAGTGTGAGGAGGCATTCCAACAACTGAAATGATATATGAGTGCGCCACCTGTCTTATCCAAACATGTTCCACACGAGCAACTCCTTTATTTATCTGTATCTTCCACGACCATTAATGCCACCTTAATAAGAGAAGATTTTGGGATCCAGAGGCCCGTTTATTATATTAGCCAAGCAATGGTGGATGCCAAAACTCGATATTCCGATATGGAAACATTAACTGTCGCCTTAGTGAATGCAGCTCGGAAACTACGACCGTATTTCTAAGCCCACTCTATATTGGTACCTACGAATCATCCGTTAAGACAAGTCCTCCAGAAGCCTGAGGTATCAGGGCGGTTAACTAAATGGGCAATTGAGCTCGGTGAACATGATATTACATTCTGCTCAAGAACCGCCACTAAGGCTCAAGCAGTAGCTGACTTTATCGCTGAATTCACATATTCGACCCCGGACGAATCCATCTCCGACAACAACCCTGCAACCAACGAGCAGGATCCCTAGTTGTTTTTTATAGATGGGTCTTCTTGTGCCACCGACAGCGGAGCCGGTTTGATCCTAATCGCTCCTTCCGGATCACATTTTCAATATGCTTTATGATTCGACACTCATGTCTCTAATAATGAAGCGAAATATGAGGCTTTGATCGTCGGCCTCGAACTAGCAAATGCGCTCGCGATATAGAATTTACTTGTTTATAGTGATTCTCAGCTCATAGTCAATCAAGTGCTCGGAGAATTCGAATCGAAAGAGGAGTGAATGGCCTTATACAAGTCTCGAGTACTTATCCTGCTCGCAAAACTAAGCAAATATGAAATAATTCACATTCCCTGCGAGAAGAATAAACTCGCAGATTCCTTGGCAAAGTTAGCTTCCTCACCAGAATCCGAGTTAACACGATCTGTTCCTGTCGAACATCTCCATACTCTGAGTATTGATCAGTCCACCCCAGAGTAAGTGGTCACAGTGTATTCCCCTCCATATTGAATGGATCCCATCATCCTTTACCTCAAAAGCGAACAACTCCCAGATGATAAAAAATCTGCGTGACAAATTCGTTATCGCGCTTCCAGGTATACCCTACAAAACGGAATTTTACTACGTAAAATTTTTACTTTACCATACTTAAAGTGTCTCCATCCAGAAGAGGCACACGGCGTTCTTGATGAAATAGACCAGGGGGCATGCGGTAACCATCCCAAGGGAAGATCTTTAGCATATAAGCAATGAGGCAAGGGTACTACTGGCCTACCATGAAGGCGGATGCAATCGAATTTTTTAAAAAATGCGACAAATGCTAGTGATATTCCCCAATACCCCATGTACCATCTGAGTAGATGACGCCGATGGATGGCCCTTGGCCCTTCGCCTAATGGGGAGTTGATATCATTAGACCATTGCCTATCGGAAAAGGTCAGAATAGGTTTGCAATTGTAGCAAGTCAATTATTTTACCAAATGGGTCGAGGCAGAACCGTTAACCACAATCACCGAAAAGCAGACTACTAGGTTCATGTGGAGAAACATCATATGCCGTTATGGGCTCCCCCACACTATAATGAAGCAGTTCGACAACGCCGCGTTATCAGAGTTTTGCGAAAAATGGAAGATACGAAGTATTCGAACCTCCTCGTATCATCCCCAAGCTAATGGACAAGTTGAAGCAGTCAATAAGATCATCAAACATCATCTAAAAACTAAACTCGATGAATGTAAAGGTATGTGACCGGAGCTTCTACCTGAAGTCTTATGGGCCTACAAAATGAAAACTCGCACGTTAACTGGAGAATCTCTTTTTTCTCTAGCATTCGGCACCGACGCAGTTGTCCCCGTCGAAGTTAAAGTACCCTCGTATCGAATCGAGCAGTACGACTCCACGACTAATCAAAAAGGTCTGAGGCTTCATCTCAACCTCTTGGAAGAAAGAAGGGACGCATCCCAACTTCGAGCAGCAGCTTACCAACAGCGTATAGCCCGCTACCGTAACGCAAAGTCTTGACCTAGGACTTTTCAGCTCGACGATCTGGTCCTTAAACAAAATCTTGGAACGCCTGCTCGTTCGTTGGATTCGAATTGGGAAGGCCCTTACCGAGTTATCAAAATTGTGCGACCAGGTACATATTATCTCGAAGATATGCGAGGGAGACCCCTACGTCACCCTTGACACGTAGAACATCTACTCCGATATTTTTCTTAACCCGATGTAAATTCTAATGACATCCGAATAAAGATGGATTCTTCTTCCTTCGAGTGTTCGATTGATTCTCAAATTTGGTCGCTACTCCATTTCACGGACCCGAATAGCCCTGAAGAGAATACAAATACTTTCTTGACCAAATCTTCTGCCCTTGGCAAAGCCAAAGACTTAATTGATAGGTCAACCTATCTTTAAGCGGATGTGGTCACTCAGACCCCCCTAATTGAGCCTAATTCATTTTCGTGAATTTAGTAAAGCACCTAAATGGTTATTGATTCTTGCACAACAAAGAGGTAAAACAAAATGCCTATTTTCATTAAAAGTCCTTCAAATTACAATAGATGGGAGAAGATACATATACTTTGAGTCAGAAGAGGAAAAGGGGAGTAACTTGGGAATTATTCACTCCTTATTCGGAGGAGCTTCTCGGCTCTCTACCTCAGGACCTGCTTCAGAAGCACGCCCAGCATCTGTATCTTCCGTAACTTCATTCTCGGCTGCAGCTCGCTCTCTAGCTGCGACCTCGAAAGCAACTCTATCGAATTGCTCCATGCTGAAGGACGTAGAGATTTGCTGCATAACTCTGACCACGAAGTCGTGACCAGTGATGTATGCTTCATAACGCTCATCCTCGTAAAGTTGAGAAGTCCGGAACTCCAGAACAGCGTGGGGACCTTCTTCAGCCACCATCTTAATGTAAGCTGCCCTCTCCTCATCCCAATGGATGGAATCATCCTTCAACTGGGCAAGGATCTTCTCAGCATCTTCAAGGTGAGCCCGATAATCCCTGATCTGCTCCTTGAGGGAGATATTGTCCTGGCGAAAGATCTCCTTCTCCTTCTCGCTCTTCGTATGTATATCTTGGAGCCTTACAAAATTGAGGTCCAATGACTGATAACGATCAGTCAAAGCTTGAACCTTGGCAATGAGGATTTGCTTCTCCTCGTTTAACTTGGCGACTAGGGCTTCTTGGGATTTATTATACGATCCCTCCCTTAGATCTCGCCCTCCATTGCCTTCCTCTTCTTCTCCCCCTCATCGATGATGCGGCGAGCAGCATCGATGTCAGGCCTTGTCCGTAGCATGAGGTCTAGACTCTGCTTAAAGAACCAGAAGTATTGTATTCAGATGAGCTCTTCAATGACAAAAAAAAGGGGAGAGGAGGACAAAGGGGGAGGGTCGTTACCTGAATTAATCTCACTCCAATGTCTGTGGAGAGAGCCTCTGGACTAGGCTCCGGAGAGCCCCAAAGTAGTTGAGGGTAATATTATCAAAAATGAACTTGCAAATTAGATGTAAGTGTGCGGGGATGACGTAGACTCTAGATCCCGAAGGCTGGGCTACGACCATCTTAGAAGAGCTCGCCCTCGCGAGCAGCTGGAGGCTCCAGAGCAGGTGCAGCCGACTCGTGAGCAGCATTGGTCTCGCATCCCGTCTCTTTTGGGGGGAGACTTGGCCCCGCCTGATCGCCCCTTGGCAGGTTATCAATAATGTCAATTATCGGCTGGCCGTGGGAACCAGCTAGAGGGGTCGCAGCGACTTCCGCTTGAGGAGCGCTATGCGGCTGCGAGCCGCGAGCAGGCTCCTCTGGTTGAGTAAGTGCAGCGGAAGGACCAGTCACTATCCTCTTTTGCCTCTTCATGGCCGTGCCCTTCAGACGGGGAAGTACCCCTAGCTCTCCCCTCTTATCCCCCACGTTCGTCATCTCCTCTTGAGAGATAAGACCAGTAGCGGAGAGATAGCGAAGATTTAGAGTAGCGTTGACATTGCGGGCGGCCGCCGAGAGTTTGTAAACCTTAGTGAGCTTCTCGTTGAGTCCTCCTCGCAAGCTCGGTCCCTTCCCAATGGAAATACCTGTGAGACATAAAGAAGAACAGGTTAGTCAACAACAAAAATCAAATTTAACTTATCCTCGAGCAAAGGGGTAAAACTTAACCCACCTTCGCCGAAGAAATGGTTGACGTTGTGGCCTTTGAGGTCGGAGCCCACATCGGACTCCCAGTTGTTGGAGGCATAAAATCATTTTTTCCTCCATCCGGGATAGTTTGAGATAGGATTCCCCAAGATAAAGTTATCCCGTTGCCAAAAGCAGAGATAGTACCAATCCTCATTGGATGGGGCCTTTTTCAACTGGTACATTCTCAAAAACTCATCAGCAGTTAAGTCCTCGTTCCCCGCCTGCTTCCAGAGGATGAATGCACTCATAACCACCCTCCAACCATTTACTATGAGTTGGTCGGGGCCTATCTTATAGATGCAGAGGAAATTACGGATGAAGGGATGAAGGGGAAGGCACACACCGAGCCGGAAAAAATACTCATAAATAGCAACACAGCTCGGTGGCAGAGAATCAGCGGTTTCTCCTCTCCCTGATAACCTAAGAATGACGGAGTCAGGAATCTGATACCTTTCCCGTAAGCTCAGAAGCTGTTCCTTCGTCATTATCGATAAGTAACCGGTGGCAGAATACCTTTCCGCTAGCACTCTGGCATTATTTGATTCAGATGAATCAGGAGTGTCATTCGCAGAGGAACGACTTCTTCATCGAAATTCCTCGCCATAGTAAAGAAAAAAGAGAGATAGAAGAAAAAAGAGAGGAAAGAAGAAGAAATACCTCCACGAAGAGGTTACGCCAGATATAGGAAGAAGAGAAGGAGGTTTCTGGTATTTTTTAGCAAGGTTTCGAAAATGAAGTAACCTCGGCAGACTCCATATTTATAGGCAATCATTTTATTTGATTTAGACGACACATAGTGGCCTCTCATCCGGCACGACAGTCGAATGGGCACGAGCATTAAATTCAGAGACACGTGACGAGCGTCGCTTCATGTCTCTTAGCCAAAAAGCTGTAGAAAGCTAGCGCTCATAGATGCAAGGTCATTCATAGTCAGTCACGTACGACTTCTCCTCCGATAGGCGGTTACATATACGGACAAATCCTATGGCGTAGCTTTTCAACGCTAAGGATTTGGGGGGGCATTTGTTATGGAATAAAGTTGGTTGTCGAAGAAGCGTCACTCAATAAGAGTCGCGACCAGCCTGCTTAATCGCGAGCCCTCCATTCATACTTTGTCTCAGACCGCCAACCACACCATCCAATCCCATGCAAGCAGCTCAGCTCGTGGTCGTCGAAAGGGGTCGCACCTCTGCGTGCCGCATGCGAGCAGCTTAGCTCGTGGTCGTCGAAAGGGGTCGCACTTCGGCGTGCGAGTAGCTCGATTTGAGGTTGTTAAATGAGGTTATCTTCGAGCCCGAACAATCACCGCTTTTTAGTACCAGCAATCCGTATAGATCAATTTTGGCTTGTCCTTGTTCATAACTTCGAACATCTCCATCAAGAGACATAATCAGCTAGATGTCTAGAGTAGTTAGGCCATCCCCTTATCTAAGGATTAACAACATAAGCATCTTATCCCCTGAATGAGCAGTGATCTTAATGGCTTGCGTAACATACTTGATCACTCGGATTGGTATAAATAGATGGCTCCATAGATAATAAAGGTACACAACCTCTGAATCCACATTTTAAATTTTACTTTACTACCATATCCCATCTAACTTAAGCTTCGAAGGGCCAACGACTGAATGCCGGTCACCCTTAGTTTTCTCCTTTGGCTTTTAGGTCTGGAGGGGAGTTTGCTTGAAGGAAGGTGAATGCTTTGGAGGAACCTATTACTAAATTAGACGTTAACAACCATGTTGTGAAGCCTGCTTTATGAAAGGATACAACTCAATACTTTCTGTTATATGAGATGCATGCGTAATACCACATAATTCATTTATCTCTATTGTCATCGGTCCATCCCGTACTTATTGTATTATGGGTACTCTACACAAGAGAGAGACTTGTATAGTGCCCAAAGCACACTTTACCTCATTGTGTGAAAGGGTATAGAGCCCACAACCATTTATGACAAAGATGTGTTCTGTAAGTATTCCATGCATTATACCTCTATATTTTTATGCATACGTATTAACAACAAATCTAACTTTTATTCTAAATAGACTATTTTGTTATCTATTATTGTCTTAAATTAATTAGGACTTATTTATATAGTATAATCAACAACTTGTGATATGTCACAATCTAAAATATAATAAGAACCCAAATAATAATAAAAGCTTTCTAATTATACACTTATTTTTCTAGTATGAATGTAGCAATGTTTTGTCAATGTCTATGAATATGAATGTCGCCACCTTATTTATTTTCCTGATATAATATGTATCTCAATTGCATTACTCATATTATTTATACTTTTACAATGATCAAGGTTGTGTGAGAAGTGAATCAAATTGTTAATTGATGAATACTAGTCATATGTCATTATGATAGCCAACTTGAGAATTTACCTGCATCATCACTATCAAATAATTACATTTATACGTATAAACTCAAACCTCTGATAATATAATTCAATTCAATGGATAAATATATATACGTATCATTAATTATTTAATAAACTTAGATAAAGTTTAATAAACTCACAAAAGTTTCAACAAGAGGTTATGAGCTCCAGTACTCATTGTGGTAGAAAAAAAGTCACTATGGTGTGAATGCGTGGGTGTGCCCGTGTAAACAAAAAAAAAATTTACTTTTCACTATAAATCCTACCCCTAGTGTACCCTTAGCAATTTTTTATTGGGAGCAATTACATCCCACATGCATACAAACTGCCACTCTACAGGTGGTACAGGTGGGTGGCTCGTAAAGACATTACAAGGAGTTCATGTAACCAAAAGCTTCATGGCCACTGTTGTGAGAAGAATATGAGCTGACCTCAGCACCATCGCGAAAAGAATATGAGCTGACCTGAGGATGGATCCGGCTCAGCTCGCTCAGCTCGAAGCCGATCTGGTGACAGACGGAACAACCCAAATACAGTCGTCAGGTCTGACCGACCCGATCTAAGGGAAAAAAGTAATCCTCGTGAACGACCTCACCAGGCCAACCGCTTTGCGACCTGATTCTGTTACCGTAATTCTCTAAGCTTGTACGTGATAAGAGGAAAGAAATCCGGGAAATCTCTAACCAACCCAGCCAAAAGATCCTCAAAGATCACGGGACAGCTCCGGAAATCTCAGAGATCTGAGATTTCTTCTATAAATATCGCGGCAACAAATGAGGAACACGACTCTGCAACCTAAGTCTATAAATTGGAGCATTCTCTCCATTATTGAGGTACGATACTAAAACTGATCAAAAGAGATAAACATTCAATCTTTCAAGATCCTTCTGACTTAGGCATCGGAGGGCTAACGGCTGGACCCCAGCCACCCCCTTAGCTTTCTTTTGTGTTCCACAGGATCCAACCATTCTCCAAGAAGAAAATCAGCATCATTTGACCATCGATATCAAGAAATCTTCATCTTCATTTGTTGACGAATTTTCAGCATCAACAGATTGGCGCCGTCTGTGGGAACGCCTTCTTCCTTTAATTAGGAAATCCGTGTTCTCGCCCAATCGCAAAAGACGATCTCAACTTCTTCCTTCTCTTTCACTATGGCTGGAAAGAGAAAGTATAAAGGGAAAGCACCCGCGATCGATGGACTTTCAGACGATCAAATCTCTGAGAATGAAGGATCATTCCCCGACGCCCCTGCTATCCAGCTCGGTGGGAACTCTCCTCTTTTCGCTCAGCAGGGGGGACAACAGAGGCCTCGCAACAGAGGAGTCAGGTTGTCCCTTCTCGAAGAGCAGGTGGGAGGAGTCAACCAAAAACTGGGTGGGGTCGACGAACGACTGGGCTACGTGGACCAGAGGCTGGACGAAATTAAAGCTCTACTAACTGGTCTAACCCATCCAACCATGTTGAATGGTAGAGATCGTGAGGGACCTCGGCATACCCATTCTCAGCCTCAACAAACCCAACACTTTCACCAAACTCGGCCGTCGCAGCGTTCTCAACACCCCACTCCGATAGAAGAAAACGAGGTCGCCAGCCGAGCAACCGAGACCAGATCTCGGCCAACGACAGGCTTACCTGCCAACGATCTACGACATAGACTCGAGGAACGAAGAACAGCTCGTCTCGCACATGAACGAGCTGATCTTGGAGCCAGCAACCAGGGTTGACTGACAACCTAAGCCCACTAGAGGCCGAGCTGAGAGAACTGCGGGAACAAATGGGTGATATTCAGAGAGCACAGCGGGCCCGAGATCCAATCGCTGTGGATGCACTGGTCGATTCATCTGAGTCGCCGTTCACCGACGAGATTCGTAAAGAGCCCCTTCTCAAAGGGTTTAAAGTTCCTCAGTTGAAGCAATACTCTGGGATAAGAGATCCAGCAGAACACTTAGAAAACTTCAAAGTCCGCATGGATCTCCTCGGGGCCAACGGACACATTATGTGTAAGGCTTTTCCTTTGTTCTTGACGAGCTCGTCATGGACTTGGTTTCGCAACCTTAAACCTAGAACTATCAGCTCGTTCTCTCAACTAAGCCGAGCCTTCGCAACTCAGTTCATCGGAAGCACCGACCCGAGGAAGCATTCGACACACCTCGCAGCAATCAGGCAAAAAGAAGATGAGTCCCTGAAAGATTACCTCGAGCGCTTCAATTCTGAAGCAGTACAAATTGAGAACCTCTCCCAAGATGTGCTGTTACACACCATGATTGGAGGGCTGCGGGACCGAAGGTTTCTTTGGTCTGTTGGGGAAGAGCCACCCCAGTTTGTGGCCGAATTCCTGGATCGAGCAGCTAAACACATCAACGCCGAAGAACTGGTTAACGCTCACCGACCAACGACCAGGAATAAGGATCGTCAGGATAGCAGCGGCTCAAAAAGACACAGGTCAAAGCGGAAGTCAGAGCAAAGATCGCCGACTCAGAACAGACCCGTTCGCCGAACGAAATCACCTGCACCACGGTTCGAAAAGTACACACCGCTCAACAAAACCATCGAGCAAGTGTATTTAGCGGAGAAAGGTAAATACAATTTCGAACGACCTGCGAAGATAAAAACCGACCCCAACAGAAGGTCCAAATCAAGGTACTGTTTGTACCACAAAGACCACGGTCACAACACCGTGGATTGCTTTGACTTGAAGCGATAGATAGAATCCCTCATCCAGCAAGGCTTCTTGAAAGACTATATCGCTCAGCGTCCGAACGGGCGAAGGGATGAAGGTCGGGTCGCTGACTTGACTGAGGAACAAAGCAACAATCCCTGTGGAAGAAATCCACATGATCTTCGGCAGGGCCAACCACTGGAGATACCGGGAACTCCCGCAAAAACTACATACGACAAGGAAGGACGTCCTTACCGAAATCTTCTGTTAACATCACCAGCCGACCTACAAAGGTCGCAAAGGTAACCTCACAAACAATAACTTTTACCGAAGAGGACGCTCGAGGGGTCGTACATCCACATGACGACTCCCTTGTCGTTGCAATGGTGGTCGCCAATAAAAGACTCCACAGGATGATGGTCGACACGGGCAGTTCGGCTGATATCCTATACGCTTCGGCATTTGAAAAAATGAAGATCGACCGATCCCGACTGAGACCGGTCAAGACAGCGTTGACCGGGTTCACAGAGGACAGCATCATGCCCGAAGGGGAGATAACTCGACCAGTTACCGTCGGGGAAGAACCAAACCAGAAAATAATAATGGTTGACTTCCTTGTTGTAAATACCCCCTCTGCCTATAACGCCATTATCGGCCGCCCTATCCTGCGGGCTCTCAAAGCTGTCGTTTCCATCTATCACCTTGCAATGAAGTTCGAAACCGACGAAGGAATCGGCGTGGTCAAGGGAGATCAGCAGGAAGCCCGTCGTTGCTACGAACTTTCCCTACGATGGAAGAATAAAAGTACGGTATCAACCGTTTCTCATGCGAGCTCTCTCGATCCACGGGAGGAAGAGAAGGAGCGCGGGTCGCCCGCCGAGGATCTGGTCGACATTCCATTGTCAGATACCGACCCGACCAGAACTATCAAAATCGGGTCATGTTTGGAGGGCAAGGTGCGAGAGGACCTAATCACCTTCCTGAAGGAGTATGTGGACGTTTTTGCGTGGTCCCATGAAGAGATGCCTGGAATCTGCCCAGAAGTGATGGTCCACCGGCTAAACGTCAATCCAACTATCAGGCCGATCCGTCAAAAAAGGCGCTCTTTCAATACAGAAAGGTACATGATCATCGAAGAGGAAGTACAGAAATTACGCAAGGCGGGATTCATCCAGGAAATATGCTATCCGGAATGGCTCGCAAACGTTGTTCTCGTCAAAAAGAACAATGGAAATGGAGAGTCTGTGTAGACTACACTGACCTGAACAAAGCCTGTCCTAAAGACAGCTTCCCTCTGCCACGAATAGATCAGCTCATCGACGCAACCGCCGGGCACGAGCTCCTCAGCTTCATAGATGCTTACTCTGGATATAATCAGATCCAAATGCACGCTCCCCACAGGCAAAAGACAAGCATTCATTACGGATCGGGGCTCTACTGTTATAAGGTTATGCCCTTCGGGCTAAAAAATGCCGGAGCAACCTACCAACGACTAGTAAACAAGATGTTCGCAGACCAACTCGGAAGAACCATGGAAGTGTACGTGGATGATATGCTCGTGAAAAGCAAACGATCAGAGGACCATGTCTGCGACCTCTGCACCGCGTTCAGGATATTGCGGAAGTATCACATGAAGCTCAACCCCAGCAAATGTGCTTTCGGGGTAAGCTCGAAAAAGTTCATTGGCTTCATAGTAAACCAGCGAGGAATTGAGGCCAACCCTGAAAAAATCCAGGCACTTCTCAACATGAGCTCGCCTCGCACAGTGAAGGATATCCAGCGGCTCACAGGAAGGATTGCGGCACTCAGCAGGTTTGTCTCAAAAGCTACAGATCGATGCCTCCCCTTCTTCAAGCAGCTGCGTAAATGCAAGGAGATGATTTGGACCTCAGACTGCGAGCAAGCTTTCTGCGAATTGAAGGCCTACCTCGGCTCTCCGCCGCTGTTGTCCAAACCAGCACATAAAGAAGAACTACTCCTGTACTTAGCAGTCTCCCCAGCGGCAGTCAGCTCGGCACTCGTCCGGGACGACAAAGGGATCCAAAGACCTGTTTATTACGTCAGCAAAGCCCTACTCAATTTCGAAACCCAATATCCGACAATAGAGAAGCTAGCTCTGGCTCTAATCACCTCAGCCCGGAAGTTGAGACCATACTTTCAGGCGCATCCGATAGCTGTGCTGACTGATAACCATTGCGACAGGTGCTACAGAACCCGGAAACCTCAGGTCATCTTGTCAAATGGGCTGTCGAGCTCGGTGAATTCGACATAAAATATCGACCTCGAGCTGCGATCAAAGGTCAAGCCGTCGCTGACTTCATCGTCGAACTAACCGAGCCCCTCGAAATTCAGGACAACACCAATCCCGACCCGCCACCAGAGAATAACTACGACATATCGACCTGGCTACTACATGTTGATGGATCTTCCAATTCACAAGGCAGCGGAGCCAGTCTCGTCTTGACAGCGCCAGACGGGACCCAAATTCAATACGCTCTCCGGTTCGGATTCAGAGCTTCGAACAACGAGGCTGAATATGAAGCCCTTCTAGCAGGTCTCCGCCTTGCCTCTGAAATAAGAATCCGATTTATAAAAATACATAGTGATTCTCAATTGGTGGTCGGGCAAGTGACCGCAGAATACCAAGCGAAATGAAGGGAAAATGTCCGCATATCTGGCAAGAACTCAAGAGCTATTGTCACGTTTTGATCAATATGAAATTATTCAGATCCTGAGGAGCAAGAATATGAATGCGGATTCCCTCGCAAAACTCGCCTCATCAGCCAACGACGAGCTCAGTAGGATGGTTCCCATCGAGTTCCTCCCTCAACGAAGCATATCGTCGAACGAGTCAACAGAGGTTTTTCCAGTGGCGGCTATCACAGATTGGAGAGACCCTATCATCTGGTTCTTACAGTCGGGTGAATTGTCCGACGATCAAAAGGAAGCTCGGCGCATTCGCTATAGATCAGCTCGGTATACTCTGATCGATGGGATCCTTTACAAGAGAGGATTTTCTTTTCTATGTCTGCGTTGTCTGGGAACCGAAGAAGCTGATTACGTGTTACGCAAAATCCATTTAGGATGTTGCGGCAATCATTCTGGTGCCCAAGTACTAGCGCAAAAGGTGATCAGACAGGGATATTATTGGCCCACCATCCATCACGACGCCCGAAAAATTGTTAAAAGGTGCGATACATGCCAACGATTCGCCCCAATTCCTCACCTACCACCCGAAGAGCTCACTCCCATGTCTAGACCATGGCCATTCGCTCAATGGGGAGTCGACATCATTGGCCCTCTTCCGACGGGGAAGGGACAGGTGAAATACGCAATCGTCGCCGTCGACTACTTCATGAAGTGGGCAGAAGCAGAACCGCTAGCCACCATTACCGAGAAGAAAACAACAAACTTCATTTGAAAGCAATCGTGTGCCGATTTGGGATCCCGAATACGATTGTCACTGATAATGGGCGGCAGTTCGACAACGAAAGGTTTCGAAAGTTCTGTAAAGGTCTGGGCATCAAGAACGTGTATTCTTCTCCCCACCACCCGCAAGCCAACGGTCAGGTCGAGGCAGTTAACAAGATTATCAAAAATCACCTCAAAACAAAGCTCGGGGAGAAGAAAGGTGCTTGGGCTGACGAACTTCCCGAAGTACTTTGGGCCTATCGGACCACGGCTCGGTCCACAACCGGGGAAACGCCTTTCTCTTTAGCTTTTGGAGCAGAAGTCGTCGTCCTAGTAGAGGTCGGGATGCCCATGAGCAGGACGAGCCAACACCGACCTGACCAAAACGGAGAACAACTACGGACAAACCTGGACCTACTCGATGAAGTACGCAAGGCATCCCAAATACGATTAGCAGCCTATCAGCAACGGGTTAGGCGATACTATAACTCCCAAGTAAAAGAGCGGCGGTTTCGAGCTGGCGACATGGTTCTCAAAAAGGTCAGTACTAACGACCAAATCGCTTGCCTTCAGTCCCAACTGGGAAGGGCCATATAGGGTGCTCAGCTCACGTCGCCCTGGTACTTATTGGCTCGAAGACATGGACGGCAGAGCCCTTTCCCATCCATGGAACGCTGATCGCCTGAAGATCTACTATCCATGAACAAGCGGGGCCTCGTATAAAATATGTATTTCGAGGTGATGATTCAATAAAATTGCTTTAAGATTGCATCCTAAGTATTGTGAACAGCAGATCGGCCCAGCGGTATTAACGTTCTGAGCTGACTTCCATACTACTATCGAAGCCCTACGACTAAGTCATCTACTCCAATATGATGGTCGAGCTTATGTTACCGGACTTCGCTGATTACAAAGAGTTCTTTAGTCGTTCCACGATCTGTGCATACATAAGAGAAATAAAAGTACTACAAATACAATCT
The DNA here is from genome assembly GCA_003013855.2 of Liriodendron chinense. Classification (NCBI taxonomy): domain Eukaryota; kingdom Viridiplantae; phylum Streptophyta; class Magnoliopsida; order Magnoliales; family Magnoliaceae; genus Liriodendron; species Liriodendron chinense. The sequence continues at coordinate 2,445,939 of PVNU02000310.1, forward strand.
GCAAAGGGTGCCTCTAAAGGGCTGGTATTGAAGTAAAAGTTTTTTTTTACATAGTTACATCAAAGAAAAAGAAAGAAAAAATATACAAAGTATTTCAGCCTTCGGCAGCATTAGATGGCCCGGCCGCAGCCCCTTTTGAAGGTCCTTCCCTCGCAACGTCGTCCTCGTCTTCATCATTATCGACAGGAGTCAGGTCGAGATCGGGGAAGTGTTTGAGAACAAGCCGTCTGCAATCCTGGAAGCCATGATTGTACAGCTCCTCAGAAATTGTGTTCAGTCTCTCAAACTTAGCTTCTGCATTTTTTGCATCAGCCAGAGCCTTCATCTGGACCTCCTTCAAGAGCTTGGCCAGGTCCACCTTCTCCTCCTCAGCTATCTTGAGAGAGGCCTCAAGCGACTCGACCTTGTTCCCCTCAGACTGGACCTTGGCTGAGGTCTCCCTCATCGCCTCCTCCAGAGACTGGACTTGTACTTGAGACACTTCCAGCTCGGACTGAGCCACCTTCAGCTCGGACTGGGCTGTCTGCAGTTCAGCTTGGGCCGTCTGCAGCTCCGTCTAGGCCGTTGCCAGCTCAGACAGTTTCTTCTTCAGCTCAGTCTTCATCGCCTCAGTCTTGTTCTTCCAAGAAGAGGCGGCAACCTAGAGCTTTTTACATCTGGTGAGTCCGCTCAGCCATCTTCTGGCGGATCATGATTAGCAAGGCCGAGTCCTACAAAAACGAGTTACGACAATTAGTAATGTAACAGTGGTATGAATAAAGAAAAAGAAGAAAAAAAAAGAGGCAGTCAGCTTACCCTGAGACTGCTCTCAATGGCGACTCCGACCATCTGGTCAGGATCTGACGACGCAAGAGAGCTCAGATCCTGAGGGATGCTCTGGTTAACGTCCATGTAGGAGTTAACCCCCTCTTTTTAGGTCACAAACTGCTCCGTTACCGGAGGCATATCGACCTGGTCCTCGCATTGCTCGGCCCCAGGAGCAGCCGCAGGGCGAGTGGCCCGGGGAGCCGGAGGCGCGACGATCCGACCTCAGCAGGGGTGCGAGCGGGCCCCACTGAGGTCGATGCTGTCGGAGTGCCAGACGAGCTGGCACGAGTCGCGGGTCGGCACGCCGACGGCTCTGCCCGGGAATCCGAGGTGTCTGGCACGCTGACGACCAGAACCCCGGAAGTGGGAAGCTGGGCAGCCAGAGGTTCACCCCCCGCAAGGGATGAGCCCAGAGGTTGACCAGACCCGCATACGAATGACTGAGGCAACCTTTGTTGCCTCTGAGCCTCCGTGGCCACCCTCTTGCTCGGAGGTTCTACCGAGCTCTCCCCGCACTCAAGGAGCCGAGCAGGAATTCTGCAGGATTTAGAAACCGCCTTTGGTGCCATGCCTGTCCAAAACACAAAGAAAGATGTCAGGACATAACACATGGAGAAAAGGCAAGTAAAACATAAAAATCAACATTACTAACCTGATTCAAAGACGGATTCTACAGTGATTAAACTACGGAAGTTCCTTTCTTCAAACGGATACTCCCGTGCAGCTCGGATCTGCCTCTCTTGGGCCGCAGAAAGCGCTACTCTGATGGCCACCGAAGCTGCACAGATAGGGAAATACGCGTCAGAATAAAAAAAAGGGGGCATAAATGAAAAGCATTAGAAATTCAAAAAAATTTCTAAGTGCAGCTCGACCTGGCAGAGCAAAATCAGCTCGGACCCTATGCTCCAGAGGGCGAAGCTCATCCGACGAAGCCTCCCAATCCCCCAACGCAAAAAACCATTTCCTCTTCCAAATTCTTGTCGAGGATGGTAGGCCAGTCACTATCGAGCCCCCATGGCCCGGGTGAGAAGAGAGGTAATAAAGACCATGACCTCCCAGAGACTTGAGACTGTACATGGAGAACACCTCGTTCGAGGTCAGTTCTTTATTTCCTACTCTCTGCCACAAGATGTAGCATCCCACCATACACCTCCAGTCATTAGGTTGTAGCTGGCTCGGTGCGAGACCTAAGGTGCTAAGGACCTCTCGCACGAAGGGGTGTAGAGGTAACCTGAGCCCGGCCTCTAAATGCATCAGGGAGATAACGGTTTCTCCCCGACGAGGGCGGCTCGGTCTATCAGCTCGGTCCGGAATCCTAAGTTCTACAGATTTCGGAATTCCGTACGTCCTCCTCGCATTATCCAGTTCTCTCTGGGTAATCTGCGAGGTCACGCCATCCAGCTCGAAGGAATCCCTCTGAGCCGCTCCATCCCCAACTCCTGGCTCAGGAACTGTCGGATTCCTCTTCATTCACAGGATCGGCTATCCTGGAATGGGATTCTCTGGGGTCCATCTCCTGATACTCTGATAGAGGTGGGTCCGATTCGGAATCCCCAAACCTCACCATCGGTATGGCATCAGAGTAAGAGGTCTCCGACATTTTGAAAAATATAAGAAGGGAAGAAGGTCTTCTAAGGATGAGAAGAGCGTACCCTAGGTGATTGGTACACCGGCCGAATGAGAGATATCAGGAAATGGAGGAGGAGAACTCAAAAAGAGAGGAAAGCAGAATCGGAGAAGAGAAGAATTTTTCCGAAATCCGCTAACTCTCGAGTTTTATACCCGGGGGATTCTTTGGCATTAAATGCAATGATTCCACGTGGCGGCTCTCGGTTGAAGCGTACGAAAAGTAACACACCACTCCAGACACGTGGCCCCACCCCGTTCGATAAAATTTTGTTGAGCGCTGATACGCCGTACAAACGAATGATGACGCCTCGATTTTTTGAACGACGCATTAAATGCCACTTCCCGCCCGTCGAGATGACGACGTGACAGCGCGACAGCTGTAAAACACTAAGGGTAGCCAGATCGATGTATCTTCTTTATCAAGCTACTCTCGAGACAGACGAGCTAGACTCAGGAGTGGGGGGACTTCTGTTGTGAGAAGAAGACGAGCTGACCTCAGCACCATCGCGAAAAGAATATGAGCTGACTTGAGGATGGATCCGGCTCAGCTCGCTTAGCTCGAAGCCGATCTGGTGACAGACGGAACAACCCAAATACAGGTCGTCAGGTCTGACCGACCCGATCTAAGGGAGAAAAGTAATCCTCGTGAATGACCTCGCCAGGCCGACCGCTTTGCGACCTTATTCTGTTACCGTGATTCTCTAAGCTCGTGCGTGATAAGAGGAAAGAAATCGGGAAATCTCTAACCAACCCGCCGAAAGATCCTCGAAGATCACGGGACAGCTCCGGAAATCTCAGAGATCCGAGATTTTTTCTACAAACATCGCGGCAACAAATGAGGAACACGACTCTGCAACTTAAGTCTATAAATTGGAGCATTCTCTCCATTATTGAGGTACGATACTAAAACTGATCAAAAGAGATAAACATTCAATCTTTCAAGATCCTTCTGACTTAGGCATCGGAGGGCTAACGGCTGGACCCCAGCCACCCCCCTTAGCTTTCTTTTGTGTTCCACAGGATCCAACCATTCTCCAAGAAGAAGATCAGCATCATTCGACCATTGATATCAAGAAATCTTCATCTTCATTTGTTGACGAATTTCCAGGATCAACAGCCACCATATTGTTCATTTGAAATTCAGTAGTTTTGGGAGCTCATCCTAATCCTAATGAAAATTGAAAAAAAAAAAAAAAACAAAAAAAAAAAAAAGAAGCAAGAAAGAAAGGGGAGGGGGGGGGGGGGGGGTTAATGCTTGCCGATAAAAAAATAAAAATAAAAATAAACTTTTCTAGCCGCCCAGGTAAGTCCTAGACCTGCTGATTATTGTGATTTCTAGCCTCTGAATAATGGACATTACTTTATCAAATTTAACGTGCTGAAGATTTAATCCCAGCCATCATTCCGATCTCCACACTTTTGGACGGTTGGGGATCGGATATCATGAGTATTGATGATCGTACTCCCTCAGACAAACAATATTTCCAGCCCAGAACCGGGTCTCCATTTCCCCTCTTCCCAGAAAACGGTCACACGCCACGTCACTACGTCACATCAAATGGCATTCTCGTAATTCCTTAATCTTTCAAGTACCATTCTCGTAATTTCACTCTAATGGATGTGCCTACTTAACCCCGTACTTAACCCCTTCCATTCCCACTATCCTCGCATCCCAATACCCTCTCTCTCTCTCGAAAATCCAACGCAAAAATGGCAAAATCCCAACTCCTCGCCCTCTTCTCAGCCGTTCTTCTCTTCGCAGGTCTGTCCCAAGCATTCCCAGCCGTTCATTTTCCAGAACAAGCTGATACGAGCACGAACACGAGCACCAACGCCACAGATTTCATCCGTACGAGCTGCAGCGCCACGCTGTACCCGCAACGCTGCTACGCCTCGCTGGCGCGCTACGCCAACGCCATCCAGCAGAGCCCAAGCCAGCTCGCGCTCGTCGCCGTCTCCGTCAGCCTCCGCAGAGCGCGCCGCACTGCCTCCTACGTAGCTTCCCTCCAGCGCGGCGCAGCCTCCGCCGGACCGCCGGCTGACGCCCGCGCCCTCGCCGCGCTGCGCGACTGCAGGTCGACGTTCGGCGACGCGATCGACCTCATGCGCAGTTCGATCGACGAGCTGCGTCAGCTCAAGACGGGCGAAGCCTTCCGATGGCAGATGAGCAACGTGGAGACGTGGATGAGCGCCGCGCTCACCAACGAGGACACGTGTACGGACGGATTCGAAGAGGTCGCGCCCGGCGCCATGAAAGCCGACGTCTGCGGTCGCGTGGCGAGCGCCAAGGAGGTGACGAGCAACGCGCTCGCGCTCGTTAACAGCCTCGCTTCTAAGGAAGAGAATGTCGCCGAGTCGTCAGATGCCGTTTATTTTGAGGGCCGGGGGTTCTGATGGATTCTGGGCCGTTGGTTTGTTTGAATATGTATGATATATGATAGGGTGTGCGAGAAGAACCTTGTGCTAGTTCACCACCATTTTTATAATGATGGTCAGCCATTCTCCTTAAATCCAGACCGTCCGAATTGTGCAAAGTTTGCGACTGGATAAGACCCTGGATCGAGCAATCTTAATCTTAACTGTCCAACTGATGTCCCACAAATGGATGGTTGAGATTAGATAGTGAGTGGTCCAAAGTTCAATAGGCAGAAACAGATGTGTGTGATTTTCGGGTAATGCTCGATCATCGACTTTAGAGAGTTTGATAATTACAAAATAGCCACTGGTTTGATGGAATCGTATGAAATTACATTTATACCCCTGGGTTTATCTTCTTTTGGAAATGTTTCGCGAGGTGGTCGTGTGATTTCATCCGTCTATTTTGTTGCTTATGCTGAGAAGATTATCCTGGCGTAGTTAAACGGAGACGATAGAAAATGAAAAGCTTTTGGACGGTTCATGTTCAATTCCATAAAGTAAACGGCCAGGATAATCTTTTAGAATGGTTGGTGGGTCATGGACCATCCACAATGGGGTTTAAAATGATTAATAGTTGTATTTGTCCATCTATGCAGTGGGCCCCACAATGATGTGGGCTGGTGAAAATTCACGATTAGGCATTGAGTCTAGTAGTTCCTCAGTTGAGGTGTATAAAATTTCTGTGCACCAGCCTTCTCGCACTGGTGATCTAAACTGTTATATCTGGTGGGCCATCTCGTGGACGGTCCATATCCCAAATATGAAAGGGAGTGAAAAATCTTAGCCGTCAAAAAAATTGATTTACAGAAGTACGGTTATGGCAGCCGTCCAGATTGAACCGTTAAAAGTTCACGATGAGTGGATCGTCAGATTAGTACAATTACTTTTACGGATATGCCATGGACGAGTCAGATTCAGCAGTGACTCTTCCAATACCGGCGTCAGTGCAGGTCGGCGCTGTAAAGGGGCGTGACTGGGCTGAGACAGGTGACCAGCGATGGGGTGGTATCCTGGTTATGGCCACCTAGATGTATGCGTTGTATATCTACACAGGACCATCAGTTTTGCCAACTCATTTTATAACAGGAGTCCAAAAATTAAAGCAGATACAAATAGAAATATAACTGCTACGAGAGTTGAGTTGGCTCGATTAGCTCGTTGGACGCACTCAACTTAATTAGAATAGATTCCGATCAAGTTCGCAGAAAATTTGAGCCAAGTCCAAGGTGACCTGAGCTCGACTCGACTCAACTCAGCTTGAAGCTCTGTCTTAAGTCAACTCAGTTTGGTTCAGCTTGACTTGGCTGGGCATAATTGGTACCCATCGGGGATGCCCATGCAATTATTACATTTTTAAAAGAAATGCTGCATCATTTTTTTTAGCTTCTATGCATGCATTAATTGTTCTTTGAGCACTAAAATGGATGGTATTCATTTTTTTTTAATTTTATCGTATACGTGAAGTACAGTTCATTTTTTTTTTTTTTTCCCTTAGAATGCCCAAAACGTACATTATGGCATGGCTCGAGCTGGTCGAGTTGCTGACCAAGTAGAGCTGAGTTGGCCAGCCTGACTCAATGATCGAGCCAAGCCGAGTTTGAGATAGGATTGGCTACTGGCCGAATCAGGCCGAGTTGTGCCAAGCTCGACTCGGTTTGACCCTTGTATAGCTCTAAATACAAATCTCAAGTGGACCACACTACAGGAAGCAGTGGTGAATCACTATTAGAAACTTTTCGTGGGCCACCAGTTTTTTATCAAGACGATATTTGTGTTTTCCTTTCATCTAGGTCTGTGTAACCTTATCAAGGTTGGATGGGAAATAAACTTTATAAAGGGCCTCAGGAACTTTTTAATGGTGGGCGTCCAATCGCCACTCTTTCCTGTGGTATGGTCCACCAGAGATTTGTATCTGCTTCATAGCTTGGGGCTCATGCCATTTTATGGCAAAACGGATGTATGGTGTAGATATACAACGCATCCGTCAACGTGGGCTCCACAGTCTGGGTATCACACACATCAATGGCTTGGGCGTATCGGCCAAGTCGCGCCTGCTGGAAAAGCTATGTGGGTCCCGCATGATGTATATGTTTTATCGACTCTACCCTTTCATTTTCTAGCTAATTTTACGACATAAACCAAAAAAGTGAGATAGGTCCAAATCTCTGATGGACCACACCATAGGAACAATAGTGATTGAACACCCACCACTAAAAACCTTGTAGGGCCCACTGTCATGTTTATTTTCTAACTAACATGTTAATGGGGTCGCAATTCTAAAGTCTCCCAAGAAGTTTTTAATGGTAGAGTTTAATCATCACTGTTTCCTGTGGTGTGGACTGTTGTCGCTGGAATTTGAGACAAATGCAGATTAGTTGATCTCCATTGTTGCACGAGTTGTTGCCTCTAATCACCTGGGATGAGCAGATTGGATCTGGATAGAAGATCCTCTGGGTCTTTTGCAAGTTACCAAGGAAAGCTAAGGGGGTGGCCGGCATCGGGCCATTAGCCCTGTGATGCTTAAGTCACGTTGAGAATTTAGGAAAGTGGAGGCGATTGTGTGTACCTTAACTTGTGGGAGAATCCCCTATTTATAGGGTCATCGGAGAGTTGTAGAAGGCAATGGACATGGGTGTTATGCACGTAATAGCCGGCGTGATACCCGATAATGTGGAGCACGCCTGTAACTCCGAAAACATGTCCCAATTTATTCAACCTCGCCCCTAAATTATCGCGCACCTTTATGGCGGTCGTGGGCGAGGTCAACGTAGGGGCAGAGCTCTTCGGCCGACCTCCCGGACTTGTGAAATATTTTGGATTTGGGTCGTTGGTCATACTTGCCGATGTATAAAGGCTTGGTAGTCCAAGGACCGAGGAACAAGCTTATAGCTTGTTGGTCACGTTTAGTAAAACAACTCAACTTGAATTGTTTAATGTATCCAAAATGACCTTCGTAAACATCGAACTGTCATAGTCCTCATCCTCGTCCTCAGCTCCCTTTCCGTTAAGGTCAGGCACTTAGTGTTCAAGGTCAGTGTCTCTCAAGTCGAACAGACCTCAAGGAGCCGAGGGCTCGTGGGCCTACTCACTTCTGGCTCAGCTCGACCTAGCTCGGAATATCCCCACAACAGTTGCCCCCACTCTCGAGATCGAGCTACCAAGGAGTCAAGAGTAGCACATATGGTATGAGCTGAGCTGCTGGCAATGCGAGAATCTCTAAAAATTTAAATCATAGGTTCAGTCCACCCTCCAACGAAAGAAATCTGAGGCATTAATTGCGATATCCAAGAAATCATTATCCGAGCATGATTCTCGAAGTGTCGCCATCATGGTTGTATGACGTTGTTGGCGCTTTTTGAGTTTGGACGAATCGGAAGGTAACACATGGCGACGGTTCTATCAACTAATACGACGCATTAATGCCCGACCTCTCTTACCATGCCTAGTGGCGGTGGTTCAAGGAGGCAAGGCGTCACGCTTGGTACGGATAAATGTCGTGATTACACGTGGATGGGGAGGCAACCTGAGGAGACGCACTTCTGCCCAAGGCAATCCCTAGTTGCCATGTGGCTTGTATGACCGCATGGGTTTCGCCTATAAATGCCCCTGCTCCTTCATTTTCATCTTCCAGTGAGTTTTTGCATCTGAGATCTACCGATCTTCTTTTGCATTTTTGACTAAGCATTTTTGCCTTCTCAATCGATTTTCCTGATCCCTATCACTTTGTCCTTCTTCTCTCTCTCTCTTCTTTCCTTATCGTTTGAACTTATGTTTGAGTCATCGGATTTCAATGTCATTTCAATGGTGGGCGACCGAGACCAAGATTCAAAGTCCTCCAGTCCTTCTCTGGATTCCTGGGCGAAGAAATCGTCCAAGAACTTTGATTCTGAAACTGAGACCAAGGATTGAGGCCTTGAGGTCTCATCCCACCCTCCGGAGCAAGCCCCCTGTTCACTCCCCAAGTGTAGGGTTGCGATGTAGTAATAATTCGGTAGAGACTGAGATCGATTTCAGGGACTAATGTAGGAATTCTCAGAATTTCTTCTAACAATCTCCAATTGAAATCAAACTATAATAATCTGAAAAATATGAATATAGGAGAATAATCTATAACTTGAGATGAAATTAAAAATCTAAAGAAGCACTAGGGTGCCGAGGATCGACTTGTAGCGATCCTTGATGCATAATTCACTTTGGTTTCTCAATTACACAATTAGAATTGAAATCAAATCCTAGTCTAGCCGGAATATGAAGCAGTTAATTTAGCAAAACAGTCTGTCATATGTGTTGTTCATCAACATGATTCACTCAATTCAAGTTAGGACTTGAGCACACTCAATGTATAGGTCAATCCGAGTTCCAATAGGTTAAGATCACAATCATAATAATTATCAAACCCTGTCACAAGACTTAACATATTATAATTTGAACTTTATCCAAATCATATAAATAAGCAATACATGTTTCAGACGTCTCATAAAAAGTAGAACTTTGGTTTAAAGTTCCCACATGAAGAACCAAGTTTAGAGCGTCTTGAATCCGATTCCTCAGAGCATACTAGGTCTAGAACTATGCAAAATAACTAAGAACTAAAGCAATTCTTCCAAACATCCATGAGTCATCATTAGATTAAGAAAAACTACTTAGAACTTTATTCAAACTCAACAAACCATTGTTCAATCAATAAAAATCCAACTTAAAACCAATAAAAATGAATTAAAGCATCTTAGATCTACTACAAGCTTTACCTCTTAGCCTTAGCTAAGCGGTTAACTAATGAAAAGCATAAAAACAAACTAGAACTAGAAGAAGAAAACTGTTTTAGGAGGCTAGGAAGCCTCATAGGTCTTGAATCCTTTGCTCCCCACATTACTAGATGCCCTAGGAATGAAGTGGAGGTCTCCTTTTATAGCTTTCACACCCCACAAATGAAGAATCTTCGAGAATTTGCGTAGAATTTACGCACTGCGCAGAGAAAATCAGAGCCAGACTTGAAAATTTCTAAACTGGGCGCATGGTCGATTGATCGATTGGGCTGGGTGATCAATCGGTTGTGCTGGATAATTGATCGCAGGTGGTAGGTGATGGATCGCACAAGACAAAAAAGTGTCCAGAGAGTTTCAATAACAATTCTTTAAAAATCTACATTCTGTCGATTGATTTACAGGCTGGGCGATCAATCGCAATTCTGCACTTTAGTCCAGCAATAATTTTATCAATTTCTGCTGTGAGCGATCAATCGCTCAAGTCTAGTCGATCAATCGCTCAGGCTAAGCGATCAATCTTTGAATCAATCTTCAGAAACTGCAACTTTCTGCATATTACTTTAATGGCCCAGCTCTGCACCTTGGTTTTTCTGGTCTTACTAGGTCTTTTAACATGATTTCTTCAGTGTTTTTCTTTATTTTTCAACTCCATCTTCCATAGCTTCTTTCTTCCATTCTTGGACTTTCTTCCTTTGATCTTCAAGGTGTCTTAAAGTGGTCTTTTAGCATTGAATTCAAAAGGTCTCTCTCATTCCTACAATCACAAACCATGCATTAAATTTTTCTTTAAATCATGAAAACCATGCATAATGTGATGAATTGGGGTTAGATTATGCACAATTCAGAGCTCAACACACCCCCCAACCAGCATTTTGCTAGTCTCGAGCAAAACATGCGTGAAACAAATCCATTCTTTAAAAACTCAACTCTCCCTCAGAAACTATGCTTCTAAAAACTCCAAGACATATAAGTGCAAAATTCAGAAAGACTTAGTGATGGAAATTGAAATCTTAAACTCCCTAAAAATAATAAGTGTTCAAATAGAATGCACACTGATTGATTGATAAATAGAAGAATCCAAACAAGTTTAAGCTAGTGTGCATAGTGAATGTTCATCTCATGAGTTTCTCGAATTACATTCTTCATAGATCAATCAAACTAAAAATCTAAGAGTGTTCAAATCAACAACAAGCCTATGAAAAGAACTTGCCTTACCGTTTCGTCGACGACTTTCACACTACTTCTCATTTCTAGCTTTGGTTATAGGTAGACCATCCCCTGGTTGGTAATAGGTAGCCCTTTTCGAAATTTTCCAACACATTTTCAATAATAACCATTTTTTTTACATCATTTTCCTTCTTTTTCATTTTTTTAAGATCAATAGCCAAGATCAATAGCTGAAGAATCCAAAAGGCTCACTTCGAACTAAAGCAATAATCAAGTAATGGTAATGACATAGGATAAAAATCCTTGCCCCAGATTACATTTGATCATGATGGACAAAGTTTCCTGGCTTGGTTCCTTAACACCTTAAATCTCAGTCTAACCGATCCATAAATCTACATAATCCCTTCAAACCATGAGAATCGTGTAATGTGAATTAGACTCAAAAGTGTTCAAATTTTCTATCGATTATAAAAAATAGGGGAATTCATATAGAAAACTATCATATTACAGGTAATTCAAAGTTTTCAAAATCAATCACTTCATCTCTCTTTCTTTTGTACTTTATAACATCCCAAGTGCATAGAAATACGATTTTCCAAAGGAGTTTTGAATTTTCAGAAAAATAAAAAAATTTCTACATAATTGCTCGAAATGTCACAAAGTCTAGTAGATTCATCTAAGGAATCTCACCCCCCAACCAAAATTTTACATTGTCCTTAATGTAACAAGATATGCAATATGCATGACATGAAAGCAATGGCATAAAACAAAGGAGAGTGAGAACAAGAGTACTTGAGGTAGCAAGTTGATCAATTCCAACTTCTTCTATTGTCTCAATGAAACTTATTCAATTCTAAATGCAGAAAATAAATCCTAACCTACCTACCTACCTACCTTTGATTAGTCCTGATTGACTACATGATCAAATTTGAGCTGGATCTTCATGAATTTCAATAAGTTTCTCATAAGGATCATCCAAAGTCTTGCTCGACAGTAAACATGGGTGCTTTTCTTCATTAAGTCCAATATTTATATGCACCACATACATGATAGGAGGAGATAAGAGCAGCAAAAAGATATCTCCTCAAATTCTGAATTGGGTTGTGATTGATTAAAAATGGGTCCTCCCAATCAGAATTTTCAATGCGCTGAGGAACTCATAATGGTGGATAGACATTCATCAAGTATTCTTTAGTTTGGGTTACCTCCTCCACAAATTCAGAATTACACGGTGCTTCCACAAACAATGGTAAAGAGTGTAAATCAATGGAATGATGTTCTTCAGGCACCGACACCGTGTCTAACAAAATGTCCAACTCTGTTATCATCTCATCATCAAGATTATGGGAGTGGGCCAAGTATTCCTCTTGGAAATCGAGATAGTCGGACGAAGGGTCCTCGTCTTCCAAAGTGATTGCAAAAATTCAGTTTCTATAGTGAGGGATTCACACTCCATGGAGTGAAATTCTTCCAAACTAGGTTCCTCAGAACTAGTATAAGGCACCAAGTCAGAAGTGTGCAAGACTTTAACAATCTCTTGAATAATTGGGTCTTTTGAATTTTCAAAGTGAGCCAAGCATTCATCCAAAGAATCTGAATTCTCACTCAAAGGGAAGTCTTCCACAATAAAATTTGGCATGTGTTGTTGGTGGAAGGGTTCAAAGAGATCGACTTCGGCCATCTATCTAGTAAGAATATCTTTCGGCAACTCATAAACATTCGGCTCTTTGGAAGAAAAAATCATGGGCTCACAATCATCCATTGAACCCTTATTATAGGTAATCATACTATCACTTTCAGATTTTGTAAATTCCTCAGATTCGTCAATCGTCATTGAAATCTCTTCATCATTAAAATCAGGATATTTAAAAGAGATAGTTGATTCACCATAATCGATGTTGATATTGGGGTCACCAAGATCAATATCTTCTAGAAGTTTAGTCATTAAATCCAAAGAAGGTTGGGCTTGGATAGCCTTATCCTCCCCATTGTTGTGGATTGAATTGCTGATCCCAATTTCGGGCTCAATGTCCTCAAGAGATGGCGAGTGGTTTTGAGTCGATTGCTCATACTCGTACTCTTTCTCTAAGTCCTTAAGGGTTTGTATATACATGTTATCATAAGAGAAAGACATTTTACAACGATTGTCGATGACCATGATTGGTTCTTCCTTTGGACTATGGTGGGTTTTTGCCGATCGACCAAAGGAACTTTCATTGCTTCAATTTAGCTATCATGGCGAGGAGGATTACCTGATTGGTCAAGCCTTTGATCTAGATGGCTTCTGCATTAAACTAAGCTAAGTAATCTTTGAGCGACTCATCGTCTCTTTACTTCAGTGTTATGAGGTGAGTCAAGTGCTTTTTGGTATCTATGCTTCCAATGAATTATGTAGCAAAGGCCTTGCTGAGCTGTATGAATGAATTGATGGACTTCGGCTTTAAGTTCTGAAACCACGTCCGTGCAAAGCCAGCCAGCGTTAACGGGAAGGCCTTACATATGATGGGTACGCTAGCATCGTGGAGTTCCATCCAAACTTGGAACGATTCTAGGTGCTCAATGGGATCCCCCACCCCTATGTAGTGCTTGATCTGGGTACCTTGAATCCCTTTGGCAACTGCTCTGTCATTATGTCGTCAGTAAATAGGGATTCGGTCTGCTCAACAAGAGCATCAATAGAAATCGGGGCCTTAGCTTTGTAGGCCTCCTGCATGTCGCTGAGTCGCTCCCTGAACTCGCGCAGTTCGGCCTCACAGGGAGCATTAGTTTCCGCCACATGTTCCAGGTCTCTATCACTCCGGGCTTAGCACCTTTCCTCTTACCTATCGTGTTGATCGGACGCATCAAGCCTTTCTGCAGTTCGTGCTAGAGCTGGTGAAACTTGGCTGATGTAATCGTCCTCGTCTAGCACTTGTACCTGGCTTTGCTGCAGCCAGGATGGCCAGTCCTGTCGATTGATGCCTGAAGGCTCCTTAGCGACTTCATGAGAATTGAACGGTGGCTGAGGGGCTAATCATTCTAGGAGCGTCCTAATGTAACGTAGTTGCTCATTCACACCCCCCCCCCCCCCCCCCCCCCCCCCCCCCCCCGAACTGCTCCTCGAGGGTGGAGAGTTTGACCCCATGATTGCGGGACCTTTGACACCCAGTCCCTTGCACAGAGTGTTGAGGAGAAGTAAGATGCGGAGAGAGGCGTTTGCAAGGCCTCTTCTTCTTCATTTAGGTCAGGCTTGGAAGGTTCATCCACCATGGGTGCTCACAGCCATGGTGATAAGATACAAAGGAAACAGAGATGATGTGTAGAACTCAAAAGGAGTGAGAACATGACTTTGTCAGTTCCTAGAGACGACGCCAATCTGTTGTCGTTGGATTTTGGGACAACGAACAGATCAGTTGATCTCCGCATGAGTTTCTGCCTTTGATCACTTGAGATGAGCGGATTGGATCCGGACAGGAGATCCTCTAGGTCTTGCAAGTCACCAAGGAAAGTTAAGGGGGATTGTTCGACATTCGGCCGTTAGCCCTCCGATGCTTAAGTTAGGTTAAGGACATGGGAAAGTGGAGGCAGCGTATGGGGGAAATTGTGTGTACCTTAACCTATGGGAGAGTCCCCTATTTATAGGGTCATCAGAGAGCTGTAGAAGGCAATGAACATGGATGTTATGCCCGTAATAACAAGAGCGATACCCAAAAACGTGGAACGTGCCTGTAACTCCTAGAAACATGTCCAATTTATTCAAGCTCCCCCTTGAATTATCGTGCACCTTTATGACAGTCGTGGGAGAGGTCAACGTAGGGGCGAAGCTTGTCAGCCGAGCTCCCTGACTTGTGAAATATTTTAGATTGGAGTCATTGGTCGTGCTGGCCGAGGTGTGAAGGTTTGGTAGTCCGAGGACCGAGCTTATAACTTTTTTATCACTTTAGTAAAACAACTCAACTTGGATTGTTTGATGTATCCAAAATGACCTTCGTAAATGCCGAACTATCATAGTCCTCGTCCTTAACTCTCTTCCCTGTTATGGTCGGGCACCTGGTGTTTGAGGTCAGTGTCTCTCAAGTTGAACAGACCTTTAGGAGTTGAGGGTTCATACCTAGGCCTATGAGCTGGTGGGCCTACTCGCTTCTGGCTTAGCTCGGACCAGATCGGAATATCCCCACAACATGGACCACCCGAGATTTGGTTCTACCTGATTTTTGGGTTCATGCCTCTAAAATGAGATGGAAATGGATGGATTGCGTCGATAAAATGCATACATCATAGTCAAGCTATGTGGATAAAACACATACATCATAGTGGGGCACACAAAGCTTTGAGTCATTGTGGAGTCCAAGTCTAGCCATCAAGGTTGTGGACCATCAAATCAACTGTCCTGAACACCACATCTTTGCTTCTTAATCTAAAATGTTCACAGTTTAATTTTATTTTGATTACTAAAACAATGGTAAAAAAATGATGAAATTGAGAATGTTTGTGTCCAATCCTATCTCGATTATTAAAAAAGAATGGATGAAAATGATGGCAATGCTAAGGGGTGTTTCGGATGCCACTTAAAGATGATTTCACCTTAATTATGTATTAGAAATCATATTTCTTTTACGATAAGATTAAAAATAATCTTATTAACTGGATTCATAATATTTATAAATATATAATTACTATTAACTGAATTGAGATCAACTCACTTTTTGGCGTTTGATGTCTATCAAACGTGTTCCAAAATTTTCAGAGAACTAAGGGCATGTTTGGATACCACCAAATAAGTTACTTTTTCTACCTGTAGTAGATAAGTAACTTATTTAATATAAGTAAGTTTAGTTTAAGATCAATTATAACTAACTTTTTCACTTAAAATTACTTAGTCACTTCAACTTAATAAGTAAAAACTAAGATAGGCTACTTGAGGCATAAGTAGCTTAAGTAACTTATGATCCAAAGCGCCCCTAAAAGTCCTGGCTTGGCATGCTTTTGAGTCAAAGAAAGAGAGGAAAGAAAAATGACCATTTGTTCATACATGTGTAGTGTATCATACGCAAATAGGATTAAAATAGAAAACCTCAATTTAATTTTTTATAATATACACACACATATATATATGAGTAATGATAAACTATAGAGGTGATCAAATAGTTGGTTAATATCTTTCTTTCTTTTTTAGCTCCCTCAGGTTCTTTTCTTTGAGGCGTGTTTTTTATTTCCAATGTAATTCAAAGTAAATAAGTCATCATTATCTTTTCAGGGTGTTTGGTTAAGAGAAAATAACAACTCAAAAAATAAGAGATGAATACACAAAATAAACAAGTAAAGGAAATTGTAACAATTATATTTTTATACACAAAAATGTTCACTTTACATTGATGCCCCTGTAAGAAAAATAATAGTATAAAGTAATCATTACTCCTTTCGAGCCAATTATCGTCATAATTGAAAAACCATACATGCCCGTAAAGAAATTCTATATAAATTGATCTATCTCTACTAAAACTTCTCGTCTTCAACTATAGCCATACAAGAGTCAAGCTCGCTTAGCTCGACTCGGTTTAGCTCGGATCGCCTTGGTTAGAAAAGGGGATTCGAGATGGGCCAAGGCCTATTTGACTCAACTTGTTAAAAAACAAGCTGAGGTTGAGAAGCAGGTAGCTCGGCTCGGCTCAACTCAAAGTTTTAAACTCGATTCAGGCCTCGACTCATATCTCTCTCTCTCTCTCTCTCTCTCTCTCTCTCTCTCTCTGTGTGTGTGTGTGTGTGTGTGTGTGTGTGAAATTTTTTCCAGCGAATATATCTTGAACGCCATTTGCGTCCGTCTGCCAAGAACCATTGGATTAAAAGGATTAAGGACGGCTCATATCACCTCCCGCTCCCGCTCGAGACATGAGTAGAGCTTGCCACTTCCATCTCCTTTCCCTTGTGACCTCGTCCCTCTCTCTCGTTTATCTCAACCTGCGCACGCAAGCGACCACTTCAATCTCCATCCCTCTCTAGGTATGCTCTCTTTATCTCACTCACTCACTCTTCCTCTCTCTCCCTCTCCCTCTTCCTCCCGATTCTTCCCCTTCACATGGCTTCTTCTTCCGCATCTTCTTCTTCTTCTTCTTCTTCTTCTTCTTCTTTTTATTTTAGAATTTTTTTTAATAAAAAAACTCAAATAAGGAATTTGATTTTATGAGAGAATTTTATAAATCCCTAATTAGGGATTTGACTTGAATTGGGGATTTGATGAAATCCCTAATCATTAGATTTGTGGAATTGAATTGTGCATTTAGATTGTGTATTTAGATTATGGATCGAATTTAACAAATCTCACGTGTGTTTTTTATCTTTATATTTATAAATGACTAGTGAAGACGTCCTAATTAACCCTAGTAACGGTGCGTCAGCCACATTTCTTTTTCTTGTGGATAGAGATGTAATGGAAAACATAAACACTTCAACTTCGAATAAATGGAAGAAAAGGTCAATGGTGTGGAATGAATTTTACGAAGAGATGTGGTGAGGCGAAGGTTATATGTAAGCATTGCAAATAACTATTGGCAAGCATTCTAAGGGGACAACTTCTCACTATCACAGACATAGAAAAATTTGTCCAAAGAGACAAAGAACTTGCGAGTGGAGGCCAACAAATGCTTTCATTTTTCCCATCTGTAGGAGACCACTCTCAAGTTAGCATCATGACTCCTAAATTTGAGAAAGAAAAGCTAAAAAAAGTGGTTTACAAGAATAATTATTGTCTAAGAGAAACTATTTAAATTTTTAGAGAACAAAGTTTTGCATTGAATATAACAAATACCTTAATTCTAAAGTTGAGAACTCCTCGTGTGTCATGGTGCAAAGAGATCGCATGAAGATGTATTTAAATAAGAAAGCAAATATGAAAGCTCTTTTGGCATCCGTCTCATGTATAAGTTTGACTTCAAATTTGTTGACAGCATCCAATCAAAGAAAGTGGTACATGTCATTGACCGCATACTACATTGATGCGGATTAGAATCTATTTAAGACAATTTTAAAATTTCGCCATCTTTCTTCCCCCATACTGGCTTAGTTATTTCATATTGCATATATGATTGTCCCTTAGAATGAGGCATTGAAAATAGAATATATGCAATTACATTAGACAATGCATCCACAAATGATAGTATAATTTCTTACTTGCAGAACCAATTCAAGGCAATGGATAATTTATTTTCTAGCAAAAGAATATTCCAGGTTTGATGTCATGCCCACTTATTAAATTTAATTGTATAAGAAGGGCTAAAATCAATTAACCCCACAACAAAGAATATAAGAGAAAGTGTTAAATATATAAGAGGTTATTTTCAAGACTTAGTGTTTGGAATGATATACTCCAACGTTTGAATATTAAGTCTAATAAATATTCATCCAAGCCTACTGGCCCACAAAACAACAATTAGATAGATGGTCCATATTCAAAGGAAAAAGGATTTACATAGTCCAATCGTTAAAATATTATAATACCGGAATCTTGTTGCTAGCATCACCATCGAAAGTTAGACTCTATTGTAGGTAGAAGATACGCCCAATCATGGGTGTTTATGATCATTGGATTGCTGTGAGTAGCTTATCTAAGGGGGGACCATCATGGACAGGCTACTACAAGGGAAGTTCCTATAGGCAGAATATATGTGGGGCCCATGGAGATGTCCGTGTGATCCACTCTATCCATGTGTTTGGCTAGCTTATATTAGGACATGATCCCCAAAAAAGAACAAATCCAAATTTCAAGTAGGCCACACCGCAGGAAAAGGTATGGATGAAAATGAGCACTATTCAAACCATTTTAGGCCCCACTGTGATTCTTTATATGTCATTCAAACTGTTTAAGGTCACTCACATGTGAATGAACTGAAAGAACAAATATTAGCCTGATCCAGAACTTCTGTAGCCCCACAAAAGGTTTCAACGGTGGGTGTTCTATCCCCACTGTGTCCTACTCTGCCTGTCTTCAGCTGGGAATAGGCAGGGGCTCCGAGTGGCCACTGTGATGTATGGGTTTCATCCACACCGTCCATCCATTTCGATGTGGCATTATGGAAGAGGACCAAAAGTTAACCAGATCCAAGGCTCAATTGGACCACACCACAGGAAGCAGCAGTGATAATGCTGCTCACCGTTGAAACTTTCTTAGGGCCACAGTAATGTTTATTTCTAATACCCAGTTGTGGTGGGCCCCACATAACTACCGCCTGCAGGAACTTCTTGTTGGGGGGCGGTCGGGTGATTGATTCATCTACAATGTTACATGCATTTTCATTCAGAGTACTGTCCAAATTATGTGCTCCACCATGGACAGCTCACATCACAAAACAGGCACCAATCGAACAATCCCAACCGTCCAATTAATGTCTCCAAGTTGATTGTTACATTTCCAATGCCCAGTTGTCCAAACTCTGATGGTTAAGATCATTGGATCAACATGAATTTCAAGCCATGCTCCATTGACAGTGACACACGTTTTGGACGGTCTACATCGCATGCAAAATGGTTGGGAACCCATATTTTTCTATCTTTTGAATGTCAATGTCATTCATCTCACATGAACTTGTCTTGCCAAACCCCTTCTATTCCATGTGAACCAAGTGGGCCCCACCAAGATCACGACTGCTCCGATGATTATTTACAACCGCACGTCTCTCGCTCTCTCTCTCTCTCTCTCTCGAACAAGGAATCGAAGAAGAAATGGCGAGATATGATAAGATGCCATCCTCACTAATGATGTCTTGCCTAACTTACAATTAAGATATTTGGAAATGGTAATGATCAGGTTTTGCGAATCACTTTTTTATTAATTAAGGCCGACCTTTTTGGTGGAGGTGTTGTAGAAGTGGCCAACCACATGAGGTTTTTTGTACGGCCCAACAACTTTTTAGGTGGGTCCCACTCATGTGATGATCCAAGTGATTCATTAGTGGGAAATTTGCGGTGGATGGGCTGCCCAATGATCGGATAGTACGATCCTTGCCATGTGATTCAGTGCCCAGCTTTTGTTATATATAGATATTTGCCTTATTGTGGATTAGACGGTTAGGATAGTCATATGGAAAGATGTATGGCTGCTGGCCAGAGTGAAAAGAGGCTCACGTGTGCCCACATGGCACATGAGTCAAAATCCAAACAGTTCATGAGGCCTGTCCATTTTATGGTGGACCATAACATATGTTGAATGAGAGGCCTGTGGATGAGGATTGTGTAGTACATTTTGTTAGTGTACTTTTTTATGACATATTAGTGCATTTTATTTATCAATTACATAGGTTGGTGAGGATGGATGTTGGTTAAGCTCAAAGAAGATGATGACTGAATACTCAAGTAGACCTTGCCTGCATCAAGAAAAAAGAAATAGGTAAACGCAATAGCTTGATGAGCCAAAACCTTTGAACCTTAACCAAAATCTAAAACTTCTAGATGATTGACTCATAAATATATTTTTAGTCATCTTAGATTGACCTTAAGTGTCCCAAAAGATCACTCAAAAATAAGTCTAAGAGGTTGCATGAGCTGCTGAAAATAAGACTATGAGGATTGAACAACCTACATTGTGAGGATTGAATGTCCACAATTGAAATATTCATAGGGCCACAAAAGTTTTGAATCAAGGTAAAATTTTTGTTTTTAGTTCATCCTAATAAGAATGATGTTATGAATGATATAGATGGCATATAAACATCACTGTGGACCGCAGGGAGGTTTCAACCGTAAGAATTCCCCTTCACGCCTTTTCCTTTAGTGCGGCCCGCAGGAAGGTTTCAACAGTAAGAATTCCCCTACACGCCTTTTCCTTTAGTTGCGGTCCACTTGATTGGATCCTGCTCATTTTTGCCACATGTCCTACAATGAGCTCACAAAACGATGTGGGCCCCACCTAGGTTCTCAGCCCAAGAACTTAGCAGGAAACCCGACGTCCATCTCATTTGTACAGCTGTGGCTCACTCGATCCGATTTAATTTTTCTAGCTAGGGCGTCTATACAATAGGCACTTCTAAATGAGTGGCTTGGATCTCACACGCCTGCCATGTTGGCATGGATGGACGGCGCCCTTTTCAAAATGAACCCTGCAGCTAGTCGAACTCATGCTGGCGTGTTTTTCTTTTTTCTTTTTGTTCTGGGCTAGTACACACACCTACTCTGTTAGTCACACTTCAATGTTAGTCACCCCCACGTTAGAAATTGATACCAGGACCTCAGAGTTGTCACACGTGCTCAAATTGCACACGTGTGCGATATCCAAGTCGTCAATCAGGCCGGGACACTCGTACAGAAGAAAAAAACAAGTGAACAATGGTCAAAACGACCATTGTTTAATATACACTTGTAGCTAGTCTCACCATACAAGTGCACCGGCCTGATAAGCGGCTAGGATCTTACACATGTGTGACACATTGGCACGTGTCCTGAGTGCAGTCATGCGGGATCCAGCTCCGCGTATCTCGTCCAAAATTCGGAAGATTCCTGCATGGCTTTCGCTCGAATTAAAACGGAACGCAATCATCTCCAACACCAGCTGTAGAAAAACCATGCAACACTCGAACTATATGGCCCACTGTCATGTGTATACGAGATCTACTCCGTCCATCATCTGAAATTAATAATGTTAGAATTCAATCGAAACATTAGGCCGATTCATGACATAGAAGGGCCACACGATAGGAAACAGTGGGGATGGGAATTCCATCATAGAAGCCTTCCTGAAGCCACTGTGCTGTTTATATTCAATCTAACCCGTTGCAAAGATAAGCCCACAAGGATGAAGCTAAATGAAAAAACATCAGCCCAATCTAATACTCAATTGTGCCATACCTTTTCAACCGTAATTTTATATTATTCAAGTGGTGTGGTCCGTGTGGAACACCTGAGTTCTGGAATTTTTCTCATGTATGGAGAGCATAAGGTCCAAAAACGGATGGACGGAGTGGATGTCATCTAGATATCACGGTGGTCCCCACAGTACTCTGGCGTTACAAATGCTATCTACTACAGGCGATTTAAAGGAATCCGGTCCAACAAAAGAACGGCCTCGTTGCTGATGAAAGGCCACCCTAACTAACAACGAATGATGGCGTTGACGCATTGTCTACCGTCCGTTTTTAAAGGCAAAATCTTAGGGTGGACCCCAAAATCATATTTGATCATTCAATCCCAAAGTAGATGAGCATCTTCACTAATGAGAAGTAATCCAGTGGGCCAGGTGCATGGGAACCTTCTCATGCACATACTTGCATCTGGGCCATTTGGCATTCACATCATATAGACTATATGGACCGTCCGTAAGGTCCGGTCCACTTTTTGTATTGCTAACGTGGAAAAATTACAGCAATCAGATGGCTTTAGGGCTTGTCTGAGAGCTTGTATCTGGAATGCATTGGATTCCAAATCAATAATTAATCCAGGTGATTTCGGATCCTCGGTTGTCCGGTGGACTCAGATTCAGTACTGTCCATCCCTAGCTAGGAGCCGATCGGGGCTATGAGGGCCCACCATGATGTATGAGTTTTATCCACATCGTCCATCCATTTTTTATATCATTTGAGGTACGTACAAGCACAAAAATGAGTTGGTTCCAAGGCTTAAGTAGACCACACAGTGAGGCCTTTTGTCGAAATCTTTGCGAGGGGGTATAATGTTTGTTGAAAACATGTTTGATTAAAAAATTATTTTAAATATAAAAAATATATTATAATATATAATGTTTGAAAAAATGCTTTGGTTTTTCACCTTTGGAAAATAGGAGGGAAGAAAAAATCCTGTTTATAAGAGAGGGGCGGAGTACCTTATAATTTTCATGGTAGGAGAGAGGACTACCAAGGCTTGTGTGTTGCACTGGAACATCATGCATGGGCTCGATCTCAGATTCGGTGCAAGGGTATGGGCATGTGAGGCAATGCATAGTTGTAGAAGCGCTAGTGGCGCACTTTGCATGTGCGCATCGTGTCGCAGATGGGTCTCTCCGTCGCGAACCGGAACGAAATTGGTGCGAGTCGCGATGCAACAGTGGCTAAATATTGGGATAGGTGGTTGGGTGCAGAATGGTAGTATGCTGTGAGAAAAAGGTCTGACAGGGAGACCTCTTTGCCTTTTTATAAGGGTAACTGCTCATGCATTAACGACCCAAAACATGTAAAAATTATTGCATGTGGCAAGCCCAACAGTCATATAACGGCTAGTTGCAATCTAACAACTAGCATGCATCCTGACTCCAACAACTATAAAATGATCAGAAATTGTCATATGATGGTTAGCTTCTCCAACAATTAGAAACGGTCCAAAACCATAATGACTCCGGACCATAAGTACTCCTAAGCCACCATTGCCTACATAAACAGAGCTGAGATGGTTCATTCCAACACACCAACTCCCAAACAAGTTTAAGCAAACAAGTCAGCTCAAATTCTCTCATCCAAGCCGGTGGGTTCATACGAACCATGGTCTTCATAACCAAATGGTTCATATGCTCTTGACCAATGCAGTGGTCTAACCCCTGCATGAAAAATTTCTCTTTCTTATTCAACCTGGGATTTTTTATTTTTATAATCTGCTAGCTAGTGTTAGAATAAGAGTTCCATAGTAGTTTTTTCACTTTTGCTGAACGCAAAACCACAAATGGCTTATCGTATCCTGGAAGTGATTTTCCTGTAACCTATCAGCAGACTTGATCATTGAGTAAGGGCAAATAACGCTTTAAGGACAATATGTATAACACATGCTTCATCCTTTCCTTGTTTCTATATTTTTTTTGTTTTTCATTTTTCCCTATTTGCTGCATAATTGTAATTAATATAAAATCTCAACAATCTTAAAGTGTTATTTTTTGTAATAGAAATCGAAGGCGTATCATCCATCAAGCTCATGAACTTGGATTTGATTCAACTTGATTGGTTCGATAAAACCAATTTCACACAGTAGCAAGACAAGTTCAAGTTCTTGTTAATGGCATTGAAGATTTACTATATTCTGGATCCAAACTTACAGTCGCTCCCTGAAGTAACTGAACAAGACACTCCTGAACAAATCGTAGCACGTGAGAAAAGAGCTGAAGATGAGTTGTTGTGTCGTGGACACATTCTGAATGCTCTGTCCGACCGTCTCTACGATTTTTTACACTCAAACATCATCTGCCAAAGAAATCTGAAATGCCTTGGAGTTCAAATACAAGGCTGAAGAAGGGCACCAACAAGTTCTTGATAGCCATGTACTTCGATTTCACCATGGTAGATAATAAATTGTTACTATCTCAAATTCAAGTATTGCAGCTAATTGGGAATAAAATTAAGGCCCTTAAAACTGATCTCCCTTGATCATTTCAAGTTGAGGTCATAATCGTAAAATTACTCCCGATGTGGAAAGACTACAGGAAGAAATTACTACATCAGACCGAGGACTACACACTTGAATAAATTCAAAAACACTTGAAAATTGAGGAAGAATCCTGAAATCGTGACAAAAAGACTGAAAATGAAAATTCCTTATCCAAGGTGCAAGTAGTAGAAAAAATTCAAACAAAAAATTCCGAGAATGGCGATTCCCTTAAAACCAACAAAGAAAAATTCAAGAAGTCATATAAGAAGAACGGAAAGTTCAAAGGTCACTGCCATATCTATGGAAAAAGTAGGCATTATGCTCGTGTGTGCTGATTTCGCAAGTGAAATAAGGATGCAAGTGCAAGTACAGTTGAAGAAGAAATAGTTGCGATGATCATTGAAGTAAATACAATCTAAGAAAAAATTCATGGCTGGTGGTATGATATTGGTGCCATAGTTCATGTTTGCCATGACAAAGCCTTCAAAACCTATAAAGACGTGACTAATGGTCAAAAAGTCCAAATGGGTAATGAAGTCTGATCAAAGATTGTAGGAAAAGGAACTATGGAACTGGTATTCACCCCTAGCAAAAAGGTGATCTTAACCGATGTATTACATGTCCCAGACATACATGAAGTGAAACTTAGTTTCTAGGGATCTTCTAAAAAAACCCGGTATACGAGTTATGTATGAATCAAACAAATTAATTATGTCCAAAAATGAAAACTTTGTCGGGAAGGGATATGATTACAATGGGATGATAAAGTTTTCATTGAATGAAAGTAACCCTTCTACTGATATGATTGAGTATGTAACTTTATGGCATGGAAGGTTAGCACATATAGGTTATAGTACCCTAAAGTCCATGGGTAAGAATGGGTTAATCTCATACAGTGAAAATGAGAATAATAAGTGTGAGGTATGCATATAATCCAAAATGACTAAAAAGTCATTTTCAAGTGCTTAAAGATAATCTCAAGTATTGGATCTTGTGCACATGGTATTCTTGCCTGTGGAGGCAAAAGCTACTTTATAACCTTTATAGATGACTGTTCCAGATATGTATATGTATATCTACTAAGGAATAAAGATGAAGCATTTTGCATGTTCAAATATATAAAACAGAAGTAGAAATTAGCTTAATAAGAAAATAAAAGTTCTACGTACTGACAGAGGAGGAGAATACTTCTCAAATGAATTCTCCAACTTCTGTGAAAAACACGGATTAATATACCAATTTACTGCTCCATATACTCCACAACAGAACGGTGAAGCTAAAAGAAAGAATAGAACTCTCATAGAAATGGTCAACTCAATGCTAATACAAGCAAAGTTGCCACTTAGTCTGTGGGGTGAAGCTCTTTTAGCATCATGTCAAGTCCTAAATAAAATATCATCTAAAAAATCCAAGGTCTCATCTTATGAGATATGAAAATGTATGAAACCTAACCTAAGGTTTCTAAAAGTGTGGGGGTGTTTGGCGTATTGTAGAACGTCTGATCCCAAAAGAACTAAGTTAAGACCGAGAGCTATAAGGTGCGCCTTTGTAGGGTATTCGCAAAAAAGCAAAGCTTATAGACTACTAGACTTAGAATCTAATACAATTCCAGAATTAAGGGATGTTGAATTTTTTGAGAACTCACTATCCTTGGAGACAAATGATAATGAAGTACAAACTCTTAGGAATGAACTTATGATTAAAGCTCAGCAAGAACTTGAAGCTCCAAGTGAACCTCGTAGGAGTCAGATGGTAAGGATAGAAAAGAGTCTTGACCTTGAACAGATAAACCATCAGTGTATCTCTTTTCATCTTGTAGAAGGAGATAGAGAAATTTTCATTAGGAAGATACCTATAGTAATGACTATAGAATATGATCTTATCGGAGCATAAAATAAGAGAGAAAAGAGAAAGAAAGAAAGTCTGAAAAAGGAACAAAGAAAGAAGGAAAGAAGATAGAAAATGAAGAAATTGACATTTCACATACCTTTTACGCGAGCCGTGTAAAAGGTATAACCTTTACGCGAGTCGCCTAAAAGGTCCGGCCTACAAGCGGTGAAACCCTCGAGTTTTACCTCAGAAATCTATAAATACCCCTTCCGGGGTCCTCATTTGGCATTGATCACTTTCGAAGTTCAAAGTTGCAAAGCTCCTTCAGAAGACTCCAGAGGTACGGAGAGTGGCCTTGTGCATGTCCTTCTTCTCGAGTTAAACACACAATGTGCGGACCCTGAAAATTGAAGAAGAAAGATGAGGAAACTCTGTTGAAATGAAGAATTGAAAGGCGAAAGAGGAGTGCATAGAGAAGAGTGTTTACGTGACCCGCATAAACACTAAAGCTTTTACGCGGTTCACGTAAAAGGTCCCATAGTGCACTTTTGCCGAAGTTCTGTCCTTTTGTAAAAGATGACGGGAGCATGTTTCTTATGACTTTGCTCCCGTTCCCCTTTCAAAACCAAGACTCTTGAAGATCAAAGCAATGGTGTGAAAGAAAAAAGAGAGCAGCTCCAGTCTAACTCTCAAACTCTCATTCTTCTGTCCTTTGAACAGAATAAAAGAAGAAAAAAGGGGCAAAACTCTGCCAAAATCAATAAGCAAAGCTGAATTTGCATTGTATTTGGAATGTCTTGTTCTAGAATCAAGGGATGTATTGATGGAATGTAAAAAAAAAACCCAATTACAATGAATGGAATGATGAATGTCTTTCTTTCTTTATCTTATTAAATGTTAGAATATTACTCTTGTTTTCCCTATCTATACAAACACAATTTTGTTGTGTAAATAGATTCTAAAACTTTTAGTGAGGCTATGTCTTCTAAAGACTCATCTTTTTAAGAGAAAGTCATCAATGATGAGCTGGACTCAATAATATCAAACTAAAACTGGGAACTAGTGGACTTACCTCCAAGTTCCAAACCCATAGGGTGTAAGTAGATATTCAGGAGAAAATACTACACTGATGGATCTATTCAAACCTTTAAAGCTAGGTTAGTAGCTAAAGGTTTTAGACAAAAAGAATGGATAAATTATTTTGACACATATTCCATTGTGGTTAGAATAACATCGATTAGAATATTATTTGCACAAGCATCTATACATCATCTTCACATCCTTCAAATGGATGTAAAAACAGCTTTTCTAAATGGTGATCTCAATGAAAAGATATACATAGAACAACCTGAAGGGTTTGTTCTGCTAGGAAATAAGAAGAAAGTCTGTAAATTAATTTAATCATTGTATGGACTAAAGTAAGCACCCAAACAATGCATAAGAAGTTTGATTCTAAAATACTATCTCGTGGTTTCATGCATAATGTGTTAGTGCACTTTTCTGTGGCATACTAGTGCACATTGTTTGTCAATCACTTACGTCAGTGAGTCCAGTGTCGGTTGAGCCTAATGAAGACGAAGACCAAAGACTCAGATGGCCCCGCTGCATCAAGGAAGAAGATTCAGGTAAAAGTGATGCCTTGATGTGCCTTAACCTTGACCAAAACCCTAACCCTTATACTCTTTGATGACCTTGACCATGATTAGAAAACCTCTAGTCATCAAAGATTGGCCCTAGGTGTCTCAATTGTGCACCCAAACCGTGGCCAATGCGATGGGTTGTGAGAGAGGAGGGTCAGCGAACATTCAGGCTGTACCCAGGTCTGTCCGACCGGTCACGACCAGTCAGCTAGGCTGGACCGACCGGTCAAGACCGGATGGACAGTCCCTGTCCAGAATCCTGTGTGCAGGCCATTGAGGGCCGACCGGTCTTGACCTGTCTGCTGGGCTGGTCCGACCGGTCGCGACCGGTCGGACAGACCCCCTAGTTGGACAGCAACCTCCCTGTCTTCACTGGCCTTTGGCCGACCGGTCGCGACTGGCTAGGACCGGTCGGAAGGAGCCGTTTTTGCCCGTTTTATGACCGTTGGAGCTCATTTTTCCTATATAAGGAGCTCGGTTTTTGGGCATGTGGAAGAGGGTTTTGAGAGCCTATTCCCCACACCTTTTGTACATCATATGAGGCCTCAAAGAGGAGGGTTTCAAGTCATATCCCTTGTGTTTTAAACACAAGTGTGGGCATTCAATTGCAATCTAGAGATGACTTGATTCCTCTCTCAAATCTAGAGGTGAGACATTATTCTCCATAGGCATATCCCTTGTCCAAGACCTCTAGAAGACCCTCTACGTGAATCTCCTAGTTCGATCAAACCACATATCACATGTAGGAGATTCAACCATCCTCCTAGCACCTTGGACATCTCAAAAGCATCACATGCAAGGTATTTGGTCGAGTGTAGCTGAGGCATTGGCGACGCTATGGCGACACGATCGAGGGAGCAAGGGAAGCTGATTGAAGCACGGGAGAGCGGAGATCAAGCAACCCGAACCGACGTTACAAAGGGGCTCAATCCGACAAGTAAAGTTGTCTTGTTAAGAGTCCATCCACTCAATTCCCTATGGGGAGTTGAGTGTAGAGTTTGTTTGACAAACTCAACCTAGGGTCGTTAGCCGATCTTTGGCCTATTAGTTGGGCCTAAAATCTAGGGACGTTAGCCGTTCCTTGGCACGTTTGTCGGGCCTAAACAAAGTCTCCAAGGGGGAGCCACCAACACGAGTGTAAACGTGCGTCGGGTTGAGAGTTAGCCCTTTGTCCAAAACTCCGATTATGGTTGAGAGGTGAACCGGTAAAACCTCCGTGTAAAGGTTGAGAGGTGAACCTCATTTAAAACCTCCGATAGTGAATGCCGATGTGCTCAAAGGAGTTGAGTACTTGAACCGGAAGTGGAGTAGACCCAAAGTCGAACCACTATACATGCTTGTGTTTATGATTGAATTGAGCACATTGATATCTTAGCATTGTTAGTTTAATTGTTTAATTATGAATGCTTGATAGGAATGTATGCTAGGCACTAATTAGGCACATCCACACATAAGATGTACTTTCACTAGTTGTGTAGACTTGAGCTCATTGATCCACTCTCATTAGTCTACATAGGTTGCATAGGTTAGGAGCTTGATTAGTTAAATCTTTTAATTACCTATGCATGCTTTAGACTAGGTTGTTTATTGCTTTATCATATGCTAGTCTTGTGATTGGACCCACTTAGGCTTGGAAGCCGAAGTGTTCTTGCTTACATAGTTTGATTTGTTGAATTATATAAGTAGGCGAAAAGAATTTCAAAAAAAAAAGGTCTTAATCACCCCCTCCTATAGGTTTAGCCATAATTCTAGTTGCTCTTACGCTTCCGCACACATACGTGGGTGTCGTGTTAGACTACCCGACGTACTTTCATAATGTAGCTAACAAATGCATATATTCTAAATAAGGATATATTCTAAAATTAAGGGTAACTGTATTACTGTTATTTGTCTTTATGTTGATGACATGTTAATAATAAGTAACAAAATAGAAGGTGAAACTGATACAAAGAAATTTCTGCCTTCCGTTTTTAAAATGAAGGATCTTAGACAAGTGAATATCATTCTAGGTATTAAAGTAAACAAACATAATGAAGGTTATGTGCTGTATCAATCTCATTACATTGAGAAGAAACTAAATAAGTTTAACCACTTAAATATAAAAGAAGCAAAAACCTCATTTTATCCAAGTATCAAATTAAATTAGAATAACGGAAGAGCATTTGAACAACTTGAATATGCGGGTGCTATAAGAAGTCTAATGTATGCTATGCAACTACTAGACTTGATATCACATATGCTGTGAGTAAACTTAGTATGTTTGCTAGTAACCCCGGTGTAGAACACTGGAAAGCAATTGATAGAATTCTTGGTTACCTAAAAGCAACCATAGACTTAGAGTTATTTTACTCAAAGTTTTCAGCCGTATTAGAAAGATATACCGATGCGAGTTGGATATCAAGTGCATGAAATAACAAGTTTACTGCAAAGGTGGGTCTTCACCCTAGGAGGTGCAGTTGTATCTTGGGGATCAAAGAAACAAAAATGCATAACTCACTTGACTATAGAGTCTGAGTTGCATAACTCACTTGACTATAGAATCTGAGTTCATAGCCCTGGTTGCAACAGACAAAGAGGCTGAGTGGCTAAGGGATCTTCTATTAGAAATCTCATTCTGTGCTAAGCCTATACCGGTTGTTTCACTACATCGTGATAGTGAAGCCACATTAGCTAGAGTCTACAGTGGCATGGATAATGAAAATCCAAAAATTTAAGTCTGCGACATAACTATGTGAGACAATTGATTCAAGAAGGAATCATTACAATTTTTTATGTGAAATCAAGTAATAACTTGGCTGATCCTTTTACTAAACCTCTAACGAGAGATATAGTAATGAGGACATCCAAATGGATGGGGTTGAAAGTCTTTACAAAAGGTTCTACCAGTGATGGAAACTCAACCCAAAATTAAAAAATTTCTAAGTCTGAATTTAATGAGTAAAAATAAGTCATTGATGCATGGAAAGTTTCAGCATTAAAATAAGAATAGACCTCATCTAAGATCATTAGTGCTGGTCGTTACAATTATAGGGTTGAGTCTCAGAACTCTTAATGAAATCCAGTCTTAAGGACAAGTATCTGAAAGTAACGATGACATTGGAATGATTCACCTATGTTAACGTAGAGGTGGTGTCATCTCTTATAAAAGTTAGAGTTTCTCTCGGGATCGTTCATGAAACAGGATAAGCACAATGTTATTAAAAGTGCTGAGCAAGATTTGTAAGAACTTAAAATAACACAAAGTAAGTGTGTGTGTGTGTGTGTGTGTGTGTGTGTGTGTGTGTGTGTGTGTGTGTGTAGTATCTCCGATTTTATCATATAAGAATAACTGATTCAAAGCTACGACTACCAAAAATTTCAATGGAATTCTAAGATGCTTACATTAAGGAAAGATTCAAATCGAAAGATATTTTTCTTTATGCATATAAGCTTGTCTAGCCTGGTAGATAAATTCTTTAAAATCATTTTCAATCAAATGGGGGATTGTTGAAAAAAGGTTTAATTAAAAAATATTTTAAATATATTATAATATATAAGGTTTGAAAAAATGCTTTGGTTTTTCACCTTTAGGAATAGTCCAATATCAAATAGAAGAGAAGAAAAAATCTTATTTATAAGAGAGGGGTGGAGTACCTTATAGTTTTCATGGTAGGAAAGAGAACTACCAAGGCTTGCGTGTTCCAGTGCGAAGCATTGGAACACTGCGCACGCGCAATGGGCTCAGGCTCGAGCTCGGGCTTAGGAACAGGCTCGGTCTTAGTCTTAGACTCGAACTCGATGCAAGGGCGTGGGCATGTGAGGTAGTGTGGTTATAGAGGCGCTAGTGGCACATTTTGAACTTCGCACGTGCGCATTGTGTCACAGATGGGTCGCTCCCTCGCGAACCGAAGCAAGACTAGTGCAACAGTGGCTAAATATTGGGATAAGTGGCTAGGTGAAGAATGGTAGTATGCTGTGAAAAAGAGGTCTGACAAAGAGACCCCTTTGCCTTTTTATAAGAGTAATTGCTCATGCAGTAACGGTCCAAAACATGTAAAAGCTGTTGCATATGGCTAGCCCAACAGTCATATAACGGCTAGTTGCAGTCTAACAACTAGCATGCAACATGACTCCAACAACTATAAAACAGTCATAAACTGCCATAAAATAGCTAGTTTCTCCAACAATCAGAAACGGTCCAAAACCATAATGACCGTGGACCATAACTCCCAAGCCACCATTTCCTATATAAACAAAGCTACGATGGTTCATTCGAACACACCAACTCCCAAATAAGTTCAAGCAAACAAGTCAGCTCAAATTCTCTTCTCCAAGCCAGTGGGTTCATGCGAACCAGTGATCTTCAAAACCAAATGGTTCATATGCTCTTGACCAGTGCGGTGGTCTAGCCCCTGAACAGAAAAGTTCTCTTTTTCTTATTCAACTTGAATTTATTTTTTTTATTTGCCAGCTAGTGTTAGAAGAAGACTTTCATAGTGGTTTTTTCATTTTTGCTAAATGCGGAACCATAGAAGGCTCATTATATCCTGAAAGTAATTTGCATGTAATCTGTCAGCAGACTTGATCACCAAGTAGGGGCAAATAATGTTTTAAGGACAGCGTGTATAACACGTGCTTCAGCCTATCCTTGTTTTTATATTTTTTGGTTTTCCATTTTTCCCTATTTGCTGCATAATTGTAATTTGATAT
The DNA here is from genome assembly GCA_003013855.2 of Liriodendron chinense. Lineage (NCBI taxonomy): Eukaryota > Viridiplantae > Streptophyta > Magnoliopsida > Magnoliales > Magnoliaceae > Liriodendron > Liriodendron chinense. The sequence continues at coordinate 2,478,193 of PVNU02000310.1, forward strand.
CAATTTAAAATCTCAAGCCGTTTTAGATCAAGCTGATATTTGTATTTTCCCTCCATCCAGATCTATGTGATCTTGTTAATAGGTTAGATGGCAATTAACCATCACAACGGGCTATTGGAAGGTTTCAACGGTAATGCGTCATTGTCACCACTGCTTCCTATGGTGTGGTCCACTTAGGCATTGGATTTTCTTTTTTGGACTTTTACCCTAAAATGATATGGAAAAATGGATGGACAGTGTAGATAAAACTCATACATCATGGTGGCCAATTAGAGGCCTTGTCCGTTCTTGGCTAGTGACAGCGAAGGGTATAGCACCCAATCTGCATCCATGTTTTGCGGCTTGTAATCAGAATAGATTTGAATCCATAAATAGCAAATGTATTGAAAATTTTTACTATACTTTGGCAAAAAATGTTGAAAGTTTGAGCCACGGGTGGGCTACAAGCATAAGCTCACCTATGAACGGCTTGCCAACGTTTTTTAACCATCAAGTTACATGGCCAATGTCTGGAGTGTGAGGATTATTCTATTAATGTAATTTCAGTGATTTAATTGTTTTGGGTATCATTCGTATGCCATGTGTCCAATGGATTAGTAGCCTAGTGCCTCCTTTATCACTTTTGTGGCTCTCTGGTCTTTAAAGGGAGCCAAAGAATAGCATTTAATTATCAATCACTGCAAAGGGAAGAGATTTCAAAACACAATAAGGGCCTGTTTGGATTGTAAGTTACTTAAGACAAGCTATTTATCAGATAAGAAACTTATCTTGGTTTCTACTTAATTAGCAAATAAGTATGGTTGGAAAACAACATGCTTACCAACCAAAAAGTAGAAAAGCATGTTTGTTTCCAACATCATTCCTCACGTCTGTTTGGTCCCTGCACATCCACCATCCATCATTTAGGGCGTACCTTTGGTGTGGATTGTTCATTGTGTGGGCCCCACCTTGGATGTGGGTAGTACATCATGTGGGGCCCACCTTGGATGTGGGTCATTTGCACTGTTCTTTATGTAAGGACCCACCTTTGATGTTGGTCATCCATCAAGTGGGCCCATCATCGATATCCACTGCCCATCATGTGGAGCCACCTTTAATGTGGATCGTCCCAAATGTGGGGCCCACCTCTAATGTGGGCCGTCCATCATGCAAGGCCCACCTTGGATATGGGACCACTCATCATTAGGGCCAGCCAATGGTGGGCGTCAATGGCCACTGTTTCCTGAGGTGCAGTCTATTTGAGAGTGGATTCTGTTTCTTTTTTGGGATGGACCAACAAGGGTGGACGGTGTGGATTTCATGTGCACAGTATGTGGCCCCACTACCGAGTGGGCCACTCAAAAGTAATTGGAAAAACAAATGAATGGCATGAGTAAAACACATCACATTGGGCAGGGAGGTTTCAACGGTGTTATCATTATCACTGTTGCTTCCTGATGTGGGGTCCACCTGAGGTTTAGATCTGCCTTACATGCTAACCCCAATCATATCCAAACTAAATGGATGGTGCGGATCAAATATATCGCAGTAAGCCCAGCAAGCTAGATGGTCAACATAGGCTGGGCGGTTGCCACGAAAATCAGCACTTTTACAGCCATGGACGAGCGCCTCTTATTATAGTCGGTGGTGAAAAAGTAGAAACGAAAAACAAAAATGATGAAATATTTAAGCGATTTTCAGAAAATAAGTAACTATCATTATTTATTAACCAAACTAACTTATCCCAAATAAGTTAATTAGCTGTTGCCATCAGCAAGAAAAGCAACTTACTTGGTTGTATCCCAACAGGCCCTAAAATTGTGTACTCGAAATGCCTCTAATTCCAAATACATTCCGATCATGCTGCCAAACAACTTTTGAATTCCGAATGTACTATGATACATTGCAAGACAAGCTGCCAAACAGCCCCTGTAGTCATCCTGTCTGAACCTATCTTTCTAAGGACAATCTTGTCTTTGCATGTCACCAACTGGACGGTTTGGATCATCCAACTAGCAGGTCTTTCTTAATTTTTTTATTCAAAGGCAGACTATGAAGAGACTGATGAATGGTTGAGATGGATGACAGCAAGTCCAAATGTAACTGTGTGCCGAAGGTTTCCGATACACTTATTCCCCTACATCATTACCTTATTCTGTTAACAACTTGCACTAGATAATTCTAGCCAATGAGAATCAAGATAATGATGGGCCACACCACTATAATGGTCGACGATGATTTGATCCAGAGTACAAGTTTCCAACTACCGCAAACTACCGTTTTTCTTTTTTCTTTTCTTTTCTTCTTCCTTTTTTTTTTTTTTTTTTTTTTTTGCCCTGGCAAAAGAGAAAATGCTCACACATGTTTAATTGCACGTCCAACAAGTTGGCATGTGAGGCCCACCACAGTGTTTTTATGAAATCTTGAACGTCCAACAACGCTATCCCATCATGAAAATGGGACACCCAAAAGGGAGGTGATCGAATCCAACTATCAGGTGGAACACACCATAGGAAATAATGAACAACTACACAAGAAACTTCACATTCACTGGGACTCCGACAAGACTCTTCATAGGCTTGGTGTGACATGATTGTCCGCGCGTCTTATCAACATTTTTAAAGAAGGAAGCAAACACAACCTCCCTGGGGACAGCACCAGCACGTGCCTGCTACTTCGATGTTAATTTGGGCCTGTTTTTATTATAAGTTATTTAAGATAAGTTACTTATCATATAAGTATCTTATCTTATCTTGGTTTCTAATTGATCAATAAATCCCAAAAATAGAAAAGCATATTTGGTTTCCAACATCATAAGTAATCATCACTCAAGTCTATTTAATCCCCCTTATAACCACTGTCCATCATATGGTGCCAATATTTGATGGGGATCGTCTCTTGTGTGGCCTCACTAATGTGGGTCATCTATCATGTGGGGCCCACTTTGGATGTGGGCTATTTAGCATTAGGGTATGATCTTTAATGTGCATCATTTATTAGGTAAGGCCCACCTATAATGTTGGTCATCTATCATGTGGGGACATCATGTTGCCTGCTACTTTCATGCCGATAACAACAGCATGTACCTGCCGATAACAGCAGCAGGTACCTACTACACGCATGCCAATTGGTACCACTTCATTGACGAGATCATTAATTCCCTTACAGATTTATGTTCGGTTGGAACTACATAAGGCTAGATATGACAATGACTCGGTTGGGATTAGATAAGACTAGACATTGGCGTGGTGTGACACGATGGTTCACATTTTTAGTGCACTAATGTTTTTTTTTTTTTTTTTTTTCTGTGTGATTGAAAAATAAATGGACAAAAAAAGAACCAAACACACTACCTTATTGGCAATTGCAGGTTCTTACTACCTGTATGCCAATTAGTGCAACTATGTTTATTATTAATTTATTTATTTTTACTACTTTCCATAATTTTAGAATTTTTTAAATAAACTATAGGGACTTTTACTACAACATTCCTTCAAAAATTCGAATTTTACCAAATAACGCCTTCATAAACTAGATTTACTTGGCAGTACTTCTTAGAGATGAAATTACTAAATTACCTCATATGTATATTCTCTCTTTAAAATGTTTTAAAGCCTAGAATGGTGGGGCTCACGAAGCCTTTCTTTTGATGGCGGTTTCAAATTGCAAACCCGCTCACACCATTGAGATCACTGTTCTCAATGGAGGCGGAGCTACTGAACTTGACAGTAGCCAGTTTGGCTACTACTGAAGTGACGTCACCATTTTCTGTGGGCCCATCATGATGTATGTATTCCAAACCGTCCATCCATTTGGAGAGTTCATTTTAGCGCTTGAGCCATATAATGAGGCAGATACAAAGTTCAAGTGGACTCCACCAAAGGGAACAGTGGGACAGTGACGCATACCCTTAAACCTTCCTAGGGTCTACCATGATGTTTACTTGAGATTTAATCTGTTTATAAGTTAACACAGACATGTAATAAGGCAAAACACAAATAATCAGATGATTGATCTAAAATTTTTATGGCCCAAAGAAGTTTTTAATGGTAGGCGATCAATCCCCACTGTTCTCTGTGTTGGGGTCTACTTAAACTTTGGATTTTCCTTGTCCTTTGGCTCATAACCTAAAATGATCTCTCCAAATTGATGGGCGGTGTGGATACAACACATACATCATGGTGGGGCCCACAGAATGTGGTGACGTCACTTCAGTAGCGGTCTCGCTACTGTCTAGCCAATCTGCGTCCGACTTGATTCAACTCGGAGGACGCGGTTTGGCTAGTGACGCTGCCACTAGCCAGGTGGCTAGTGGTTGGTGCTCTGTGGCCCCACCATGATGTATGTATTTTATCCGTGCCCTCCATCCATTTTTACAGATAATTTTAGGGCTTGATCCCAAACATGAGGCAGATCTAAGTCTCAGGTGGACCACACCACAGGAAAACAGTATTGATTGGATGTCCACCATTAAAAATCTTCTAGGGCCCACTGTAATGTTTATTTGACATCCAACCTGTTGATTAGGTCGTACAAATATTGATGAAGGAAAAAAACAAATATCAGGTTGATCCACAACTGTTGTGGTCCCCAAGAAGTTTTTAAGTGGTGGACGTTCAATCAACACTCTATGGTCCGCTTGAGATTTGGATCTATTTCATTTTTGGCATCATACCATAAAATGATCTGGAAAAATAGATGGACGTAATGGATGAAACGCATACATCATGGTAGGGGCCACAGAGCACGGACCACTAGCCATTGGCTAGTGGCAGGGTCACTGGCCAATCTGTTTACCAAATCGGAATGGACGTCAGGAATTTGTTATTCAGTTACTAGGGTAAGACCGGTTCCTTTCACAAGGACTCCGACTCGGTAGTGATCCCTCCAGTACCGAGTTGGTCCGTAATGGAAAAGCTCTGTGGGCTCCATGTTGTATATATTTTATCCACACCATTCATTCATGCTGCGAGCTCATTTTAAGATCTGCCTGTGCGTCCATATTTGCTATCCAACCCGTTCATAAACTCACATAAGCCTGGATGAAGGGGAAACATAAAAATTAGCTTTATCCAGAACTTCTGTGGCCCCGAAGAAGACTTCAACAGCAGGAATTCAATCCCTGCTGTTTCCTCCTATGGTGTGGCCCACTTGAGCTTTGGATCTGTCTCATTTGTTGGAATGATGCCCTAAAATGAGCTGGAAAACAGATAGACGGTATGGATAAAATGCATACATCATAGTGGGGCCCACAAAGTTTCAACCTATATTGACCAGCACTGAGCTCGGTACTGGAAGGGTCACTACGGAATCCGAGTCTCCATTACCAGGCATTGCCTTGTACTAGTCATTCACCTAAGTGTAAAATGTTATTAATTTGATTGTCCATTGTTGCCTTTGTGTTGTCTTCCATGTTGCATGCCTGCCATCCAACCAACATATTAAGTGAGCCCCACCATGAAGATGGGATTCCCCAAGATATGCCCATCTCATCATTAAGTGGACCATATCATAAGAAAAACAACGGACAATCTCGGCCTTTTTTAGGGCATCCAACTTTCATGGTGTGGAAACCATGATGAACAGGTTGATGCCATACTGATGCCAGGCCTGATGAGGTCGATCACCGTCTTCCTTGGGGTGATAACTACCTTGAATCCATAAGGCTTTTTTGAATTCACAGGAACTTTCTCGAATATCGACAAAGGTTGAAAATTTTGATTGATAATATGAAAGATAAAACCCTAACAACGAGTTTAAAATGCATTATACACTTTAACAAAACCCTTAAACATAAGTAGAAAGTTACAAAGCGAATAAGGAAACAAAACTAGAAAATGCACAAAAACTCCGTCGTCCGATGATTACCGTCAGTCGACCAACTCGAGCTTTCAGGCGATCGATCGGTCGATCGACCGAAAAGGCTCTAAAGATTCCAACAACCAAACTTGAATTTTGGGTAGTTTCGATCGACTGACATCGGTTGGTCAGTCGACCGAAATGACCCAAAAATGTGCAGAGAGCAATCTAGATTTTCTGGCGTATTTTTTATCAACCGACTAGATCGGTCGATTGACCGAACTATGATGATTTCTAATGACTTCGTTTGGGCTCCTTCCTTCGGTCCATCTAACTCATGAATGCGTCTATGACCCATTTTACATTAGTCCCTTTCACTTCAAAAGAACTCATCCTCGAGTTATCTTCTAGAGTCAACTCATAATACTTGTACAAGTCTGCGACGTTGAACGTACGTACGATCTCCATGTCGTCCGAAAGATCAACAATATAGGCGTTGTCATTAATCTTTCGAAGGGTAGGTACCAGTCCAACCTTCTTGTTCTTTAGCTTATTGTACGCCCCGGTCGGAAATCTCTCATTGCGTAGATGAACCATGACGTTATTGCCCACTTCAAACGCCTTCGATCGCGATGCTTGCCAGTCAGCTCCTTGTATTTTTCATTAAAAACCTCTGGCTTGGCTTGAATATCCGCATGAATGCCCATGATTTGGTTCGTCATATGTTCTGCGGCCACGCTCATGCCCAGGAGCTTAGGGAAATGAACTAAATCAAGTGTATGTCGAGGTACTTGTCCGTACACAATCTCAAATGGGGACTTACCAGTAAAACGGTTCAACATGTTATTGAATGCAAATTCTATCAGTGTCAAGGCCAAATCTCAATGCTTCGGCTTATCTCCAGAAATACACCGAATGAGATTTTCAAGTGTGCAGTTCACCACCTTAGTCTACCTATCCATCTGTGAGTGATATGCACTGCTAAACTAAAGCTGGATGTCAAATTGTTTCTACAAAGTCCTTCAAAAGTGGCTGAGGAACAAGAACCGGAGTCGTAAGCAATTTATGCTTAATCTCGGCGAAGCTTCTATCAGCTTCTTTAGTCCACTGGAATAGCTCATTCTTCATACAATCTGTGACTGATGCCATGATAGTACTGAAATTCTACACGAACCGTCGATAAAACGTCGTCAGTCCTTGAAAACTCCACACCTCATGGATATTTGTCAAAACTAGCCATTCTCTTTTGTCTCATAACTTCTCATCGTCTACACGGATGCCAGTGGACGTCACTATGAAACCCACGAATAACGAGTTCTTGGTTAGGAAACTGCACTTCTTCAGGTTGAGGTACAATTTATTGTCTGTTGCCTAAGATGCCCCATATGGTTTGCTTCACTCTAACTATAGATCAAGATATCGTCGAAGTAGACCATGACAAACCGTCCAATAAATGGTTTCAGAACTTAGGTCATCAACCTCCTAAATGTGCTAGGCACGTTTGAAAGGCCAAAGGATATGACCAATCATTCACACAACCTTTCCGTTGTCTTAAAAGTTGTCTTCCATTCATCACCCGGCCATATTCATATTTGATGATAGCCGCTTCTTAAATCCAACTTGGAGAACAGTTTGGCACCCTCAAGTATGTCTAATATGACATCCAGTCGTAGTATGGAAAATCGATATTTTGTAGTGATTTTGTTTATTGCTCGGTTGTCGACACACATACGCCAACTCATATCCTTCTTAAGAGTTAATAATGTCGGAATGACATATAAGCTCATGCACTCTCTCACCAGACCCTTATAGATCAATTTCTCCACTTGTCCTTGAAAAAATTTGCACTCATTCGGACTCATCAAATAGTGAGGGCGATTAGGCAAACTAGCCCCTGGGACAAGGTCTATATGATGCTGAATGTCCCGCATGGGGGGCAACCCATTAGGTAAGTCTTTGGGCTAAATCTCCTTGAATCTATTCAACAATGGTTTCAAAATTTTCGGGATGTTCATGGGCTCTATATCTTCGCCTTTCACAACCAAAGCATACACCTCTCCCGTCTCCTTGGACTCCTTAACAAATTTCTGAATGGTTAGGAAGGAATGCCCATCCACTTTAAAAGCTTCAGATTGTTCTTCCAGTCTTATAGGGGCAAGAAGTGTTTTCTGACCGTCCTTGATGAAAATATACACGATATCCCATCCTCTGTGAATCATATTACGGTTCGATTTTCATGGCCTACCAAGCAACATGTGGTAAGCCTCCATGTCGACTACATCAAATATTACTTAGTCTTTATAGTGGTTATTAATGGAAAATGAGATAAATCATTGCTCAGTTACCTTAGTCTCATTCACCTTTTTTATCCAGCCGATTGAGAATAGGGAGGGATGCTTCTTAGTTTTCAGCTACAATTTCTCCACCATGACCCTTGAGATGATATTTTCACTGCTATCACTGTTTATGATCACATCACAAACCCTATAATTCACTGTACACCACGTCTGAAATATGTTGTGTTGATGTGGGAATACTTCCTTCCTTAAGGTGTAAAGGAGTTTCCTCACAACTAGGGACTCGTCATGATCCCCTGTTAGCCAATTTTCTTCATCCACCTCCTGATCAACTACTTATTCAGCCTCACCAAACTTCAGGTCTTCATCCACATCTTCAATTCCCCCTTCATTGATGGCTAGATTAGTTGTGGGATGTTGTGGACACGTGTTTGAAAAGTGACTCGACTAGCCACATAGAAAACAATGGTACAGCCTTGGCCGACCATAAGGATTCAGGATCCTACTCGGACCCAAGGCACTTGTCGTTGAACGTTGGGGTCCCGATGGGCCGCTCCCCAAATCTCGATTTGAGATCGTAAGAGGTTGAGGACGCCCTCCTACCCGTTCCTTCCCCTTAGCTAGCGAGGTATTCTACGAAGGACTAGATGTGGAGGCCCGCATCACAGGGTAAGCTCAAACATTGGGCCACTCAAGCTAGGTCTCAACCTTAGTGGCCAGTTTGATCGCTTTATCAATCGTCCAGATGGGATGCATCTGAACCCAATCTTGGATCGTCATTCGCAGTCCAATGATCCTATTGCGATTCTATCTCCACCAAATCGTTTCGCACAGCCAACTGGTAGAACTCCTTAGTGTAATCTCTCACTAGCTGGCCCCCCTGTCAGCAATTCTATTATTGCTGGAACAATACATGGTCGTAATCACTAGGAAAGAATCGCGCACATAGTAGACGTTTCATCCACTACCATGAACGGATTGACGCCTTCATCTATCGAGTAAGGGCGAGTTGTAATTGATCCTAACACACCAAAGCACCACCCTTAAGCTTGTAAGCGACAAGCTTTACCTTCTTCTCTTCCAGAACTTCCATGTAGTCGAATAAACTGTTTGACTTCCACCAGCCAATTAAGGAATCTTCAATGTGCAATTGACCATTGAAACTCGGGAGATCGGCCTTGACCTTGAAGTCTTGAGCTGTCTAATCTAACCAATCGTCTCCACATACCGGATGATGGAGGACCACATTGACAACTTCTTCATCGCTGGAATTAGCATCATCAACCGTGGCCTTGTGATTCATTGCCGGAAATGCTCTACAAACAGCGTAATTACGTTGTCTCGCGATCACTGAAAGCTGATTGTCACCCCAAACATGGGGGTGGAGTTAATACTTCTGCAATATGGTTGAGAGTATCCTGCAGTCCTTGCATGGCTAGACAGTTCTCCCGCCTAAAAGCCTTAAGAGATGTCTCGAAAGCCGTCGTTATGAGAGGATAATTCCCTAAAGTACCCTCCATGGGGTTGTTGTCCAAACCTTCATTAGTTGCCATCGATCTGAGGGAAAGTATTCGCTCTGATACCACTTGACGCAGGAAAAGACATAATGTGGTTGATCACCGTCTTCCTCAGGAGATAACTACCTTAAATCCGCAAGGCTCTCTTGAATCCACAAGAGCTTTCTCGAATTCACGAGAGAAGAAATGATAAGAGTCTAAAACTTTGATTGATAATATGAAAGATAAAACCCTAACAATGAATTTAAATAACATTATATACTCTAACAAAACCCTAAAATGTAATTAGAGAGTTACTAAGCGAATAAGGAAACAAAACTAAAAAATCCACAAAAACTCTATTGTTTGTCGATTGTCGTCAGTCGATCGACCCGAGCTTTCGAGCGATCGATCGATCAATTGACCAAAAAGGCTCCAAAGTGTCCAACAACCAAACTTGAATTCTAGGGTAGTTTCAATTGACTGACATTAGTCGATCGGCAGACCAAAATGACCCAAAAGTGTCTAAAGAGCAATCTGGATTTTCTAGCATATTTTCGATCGACCAACTAGATTGGTTGATTGATCAAACTACGCTGATTTCTACCGACTTCTCTTGGGCTCCTTCCTTTGATTCATCTGAGCCATGTATACATCCGCGACCCCTTCTACATCATGTACACGTACCATGGTGATTCCCACGTGTTTGCAACCCTAGTTTGATGGGCTTATTTTAGGAAATGGGATTATGTAGTGTGAAAGCAGATTAGGTGAGAGCCCGGCCTCACCCAAGACAGTGCAGCCCTTGCCGTGGAGTTATCGTAAGGCCCACCTTGATGTATGTATTATGTATCCACGCCATCCAACCGTTTTTGCATATCATTTTATGATATTATGTTGACCATTAATGGGCTACAAAGGTTTTGGATCAAGCTGATATTTGTTTTTTCCCATCATCGAGGCTTATGTGACCTTACCAACAGATTGGATGGTAAATTAACACTACAGAAACATTGAGGTGCGCCATAAGAAGTTTTTAATGGTAGGACAACCTATCACCACTATTTCTTGTGGTATGGTCACCCTGATAATTGGATTTGCTCAACTTTCTCTGGGATAATGCCTTAAAATAATATGGAAAGATAGGTGGACTATCTGGATACATAATACATACATCAAGGTGGGCCCCATGGCAACCCCACAATAAGGGCCACACCGTCTTGGGTGAGTCCCAGGTCTCACCCCACATAATCCGGATCATCTGCTCGGATTCAACAGAATTTTTCTGTTTGCCTATGCCTGATTGGTCCAGCTCAGCATATGTAAGAACTGACTACATTAAATGCAGCAATGCTGACAACATTAGTGCTGAGCTGTACCAATCGGGTGGTCGGCAAATAGAAAATTCTTGTTGAAGCAGGTGTGGATTAGGTACTTCCTCGCCTGTCCTGAGCTCGAGACACGCTAGGGCTTTGTGGGCCACCGAGATGTATAAATTCTATCTACACCGTCCATGCATTTGTTCATGTCATTTTAAGACAATGAACAAAAAAGGAGGCAGATCTAAGGTTTAAGTGGACCACACCACAGCAGGCAGCAGTGCTAATGATTTTTATCGTTGAAATTTTCCTAGGTCCCATTATGATTTTTTTTTTTTCCCATCCAATCTGTTCATAAGATCATAGAGACCTGGATGAAGGTAAAACATAAATATCAACTTGATCCAAAACTTCATGTGGCACCGAAGAAGTTTTCAACTGTCAGACTTTAATCCCCATTTCATGGTCCAATTAAGCTTGGATCTGCTCCATTTTTGGGCTCATGACCTGAAATGACATGGAAAACTGAATGGACTGTGTGGATAAAATCCATACATCACGCTGGGCCTCAGAGCCCTAGCCTGTCTTGAGCCCGGGACAGGGGGGGTACCTAATCCGTGCCCTGTTGTAGCCCCAGCGTGATGTTTGTGTTTTATCCATGCCTGTCCATCCATTTTTTTCAGATCATTTTAGGGCATGAGCCCAAAAATAGGTAGATCTAAAGCTCAAGTGGACCACACTATAAGAAACAGTGGGATTGAATGGGAAACATTAAAAACTTCATAGGACCCACAGAGGTATTGGATCAAGCGGATGATATTTGTGATTTCCCCTTGGTCCACGTCTGTGTGACCTTAGAACAATTTAGATGGCAAATCAACATCATGGTGGGCCCTGGGAAAGTTCCAAGGGTTTTGGTTTTTTTTTGGAACCGGCATCTTTCAGGGCAGGGGTATTTCGGGCCGTGCTCTCCTTAGACTCCGAGTGCAATGGATTAGTTTCATTTAGTTGCCAATGGAACACTTGGACTATCCAGTCCATTGATCTAGACCGTTCACTGGGTCCAACGCACAAGCATCATACCAATCCAACAAATATTAACCATTCAATCGTTGGTTGGTCTTTAATATGGACGGTCAAAATCATTTACATAAAATAGGTCTTATCGACCATTTGTTAAAGACTTATTGGGGCCATCCATGCCGTCCATCCATTTTTCAGATCAAATTAGGGCATGATCCTAAAAAATAGGCAGATCCAAAGATCAAGTGGACCACACCAGAGGAAACAGTGGGATTGAATGGGAACCATTGAAAACTTCTTGGGGCCCACAGAAGTTGGATCAATATGATATTCGTGCTTTCCTCCTGGTCCACGTCTGTGTGACCTCAGAACAATCTAGATGAGGCAAATAAACACCCTGGTGGTTTAGATTTTTTTCTGGAACCGGCATCTTTCAGGGCAGGGGTATTTCGACTGTGTGCTTCTAGTCTTTTGCAGTAGACTAGTTTCATTTAATTGCGATGGAACACTTGGACTATCCAGTCCATTGATCTTCACTGGTCCAACGCACATTTCATGAGCCCAATACAAGCATCATACTAATCCAACAAATATTAACCATTCAATCGTTGGTCTTTATTATGGCTAGTCAAGATCATTTACATAAAGTAGGTCTTATCAACTGTTTGATCCATTCATTCGTTAAGACCATCTTGGATTGCTCGCAATTCTAAATAATCACCTTTCTTAGGAAATCCTAGCCATACTATCCATGGCTTGGAAAAAAGATGGCCTTAGAAATTCGAAGGCCAAATCAAGAGTGGATAGAACCATTCAATCAGCGTAACTTTTGCATGGTAAACTTAGAATCTATCCTAGAATTACTGGACGGTTCAGATCAATCGATTGAACTGTCCTTCGTATTGGATGCAACTAGGAGCACTATACTATAGTGCTTACACTGGAGCATTTCTGGAAAGTAAAATATATATTATACGACGCGACGGAGATTCTATTTGATGGAGCTCTTTTGCTGTGCTGGGATAGGTTGCTTTTGTTGTTTGGTAGTGGACACGATCGCACGCGACAGGAGCATGAATGGGTGGCCCACCTGACGTGCGGTTCACGACTCCGGCTAACTGAGTCACGATAGTTTCCCATAATTGGTGGGTCCCACATTATGTCACTCTAATTAAAGCATGTGTAGGAAGGTGATGTCGTGTGAGAAATGCCAACTGCATTCGTCTCATATGGAATGAGGAACACGTGTGTTGTTTCTCTGCCGCTCATCAGGCGATCCTCGTTTGTTAGAAATAAATGAGTGGTTCAGGTGAGTTCACCACATGATGAGCGGTTCTGATCTCTCACACGTGCTTCTAGTTTTCACGTGAGTGGGTACTCCGGCCACTAAACTAGTCCTGGAGAGTGTGTAAGAGATCGGAGCCGTTCATCCAGCTTATCCCACGTCTTAAATGTACGCGGATTAGCCACTGACAGGTTGAGTAGCCACCTAGCTACTGAAGTGACGTCACCAACTTCTGTGGCCTCCACTGTGATTTATGTGTTGTATCCACACCGTCCATCCAGTTGGAGAGATCATTTTAGGGCGTGAGCCAAATGATGAGGCAGATCCAAAGCTCACGTGGATCTCACCGAAGAAAACAGTGGGGATTGATCTCCTACCAATAAAAACTTCTTGGGGCTACAGAAGTTTTCGATCTATTTGTGTTTTCACTTCTTCCATGTCTATGTGAACTTATGAAAAGGTTGGATCTCAAACAAACATCATGGTGGGCCCTTGGAAGGTTTCAACGGTTGTGTCACTGTCGCCATTGTTTTCTTTGGTGGGATCCACGTGAGCTTTGGATCTGCCTCAATCGCTGTCTCATGCCCTAAAATAATCTCTTCAAATGGATGGACGGTGTAGATACAATACATACATCACGGTGGGGCCCACATAAGTTGGTGACGTCACATCAGTAGTGAGATGGCTACTCAACCTGTCAGTAGCTAATCCGCGTCCGTCTTAAATGATCAGATGTTCTTTTTTGGCCGTTTATTTCTCATATGTACACGTGGCGCAGCTGAAGAGCAGAATGCCATGATTTTGGGGCAGGGACATGTCAGCAGTGGGCCATGCCTGATGAATGGATCGGATTTTGCACGTGGGTGTCAGGTTCTGCTAGTAGAATAATGATTTGTCTTTTTGTGAGTGGGGTTGGCTACGGCGGTTGGTGGACAGCTACGGTGCTCATGTGTTTGTTCCAGAATGTTCCGCACTCACGAGTGCAGCGTTCACGCGAGGTGAATCGCACACGTACCCATATGGACACGTGTGAGAGATCTAGGCCATCTACCACGCGGAGCTTACACGGGTTCTGGTTCTCTCATCAGGTGGTCCACACGTGTACGTGTTCACATACCTCATGCGAGTGGGGTCCACTTGATGAGTGGATCTATCTAGTCTATGTATGGGACAAGAACCTTCCCAGTTGGGCCCATCTTATGATTAGGTTGGATATGAAGCACATGCCCAAGGGAGATTTTTCTCCGGCACATGGTTAAGAGACTCGGAAGCTCAGATCAACTCGTAAGCCCTCAGTCGAGTCATGACTCGCCCCCAACTCTCCTGAGTCGGGGTTAACTCAGGGTGACTCGCGGTATTAAAACCAAGGTCTAGAAGGAGAAATGAGCAGGATGTAGGGCTGTCAATGAAGCAGCCTAGGCCCAGAAAAAAGCCCAAGCCCAATAATTCAAAACCCGGCCAAAAGCCTGCCAGGCGTCCAACCCACTAATTGATTGGGCTTAATAGTATGTCCTTAGTATTGATTGGACCAGCCCAGGCCCATTCATTCATCAGCTCTGAACTCGGACGTGAATCATTATCTTCCTTTGATCAACGGGGCGAACCAGTGCCGGTCGGGCTGATGTGGGGCCCACGTGATGAATGTATGAATCCAACCCGTCCATCAGATGCATGGTACAAGTTGATCTGTGAATCAGGTGGGCCACACGAGATACAAGTTGCGGTGATGGCCCGGTGTTGATATGTTCGTCTATATGGAATCCAGGCCATTCCAATTGAGTCAGGCCCAGCGTTTATAGGAAATCAAGCTCACTTACTCATCTGCACGAAGACTTGGACATGAGTCCATATTTTCGTTTGTTCAATGGAGACAGCTCCAGCAGTACCGGGCTACCGTGATGCGCATATGAAATCCAAGCCGTCCATCCATGCATGATACAAGTTGATATTTGTGATTTCACCTTGGTGGGCCAAACGCCTAGGGCTGTTCATCGCAAGGCTAGCCATTGAAAACTTTATAGGACCCACAGAAGTATGGGATCAAGCTGATGATATATGTGATTTCACCTTGGTCCACGTCTGTGTGACCTTAGAACAATTTAGATGGCAAATCAACATCATGGTGGGCCCAGGGAAAGTTCTAAAGGTTTGTGTGTTTTTTGGAACCGGCATCTTTCAGGGCAGGCGTATTTCAGGCCGTGCTCTCCTAGTGCAATGGATTAGCTTCATTTAGTTAAAATGGAACACTTAGGACTCTCCAGTCCATTGACCTGACGTTCACCAGGTCGAAACGCACATTTTTCTCAATGCAAGCATCATACCAATCCAACAAATATCAGCCATTCAATTGTTAGTTGGTCTTTAATAAGGACGGCCAAAATCATTTACATAAAATAGGTCTTATCAACCGTTTGTTAAAGACTTATTGGGGCCATCCATGCCGTCCATCTATTTTTTTCAGATCATTTTAGTGCATGAGCCCAAAAACAGGCAGATCCAAAGCTCAAATGGACCACACCATGGGAAACAGGGGAATTGAATGGGAACCATTGAAAACTTCTTGGGGCCCACAGAAGTTGGATCAAGATGATATTGATGCTTTCCTCCTGCTCTACGCCTGTGTGACCTTAGAAAAGTCTAGATGAGGCAAATAAACACCCTGGTGGGCCCTAGAAAAGTCCCAGAGGCTTAGGTTTTTTCTGGAACCGGCATCTTCCAGGGCAGGGGTATTTCAGACCGTGTGCTCCTGGCCTGTTGCAATGGACTAGTTTCATTTAATTGCAATGGAACCCTTGGACTATCCAGTCCATTGATCTAGACTATTCATTGGTCCAATGCACAAATCATGGGCCCCAATGAAAGCATCATACCAATCCAACAAATATTAACCATTTCTTCTTTAATATGGACGGTCAAAGTCATTTACATACAATAGGTCTTATCGACCATTTGTTAAAGACTTATTAGGGCCATCCATCCCGTCCATCCCTTTTTTCAGATCAATTTAGGGCATGATCCCAAAAAATAAGCAGACCCAAAGATCAAGTGGACCGCACCATAGGAAACAGTGGCATTGAATGGAAACCATTGAAAACTTCTTGGGGCCCACAGAAGTTTTAGATCAAGCTGATATTTGTGATTTACCCTTGTTCCATGTCTCTGTGACCCTAATTAGAACAGTCTAGATGAGGCAAATAAACACCCTGGTGGGCCCTAGGAAGGTCCCATGGGTTTAGGTTTTTTTCTAGAACCGGCATCTTCTAGGGCGGGGGCATTTCAGACTGTGTGCTCCTAATATGTTGCAATGGACTAGTTTCATTTAATTGCAATGGAACATTTGGACCATCCAGTCCATTGATCTAGACTGTTCACTGGTCCAACGTCCTCTCCCTTATTCGTGCATTGTCTATAGCGTGATTGTAAAACGAGCATACCTCATACCCCTGGGCAAGGGAGTCGCTCGGCTACTTCCTTGCTGGTCCACCCGTTTGCGGTCTTCGTGATTGGCAGTCGTCGGTTAGCCGTCCCGGTCTTAGTAACCTTCTATCTATCGGCTCATCCCGGCCCGGTTCAGAGTAGAACGGGCAGATTTCATGGGCCCCAATGCAAGCATCATACCAATCCAACAGATATTAACCATTCAATGGATGGTCTTTAATATGGACAGTCAAGATCATTTCCATAAAATAGGTCTTATCAACTTTTTGATCCATCCATTTGTTAAAGACCATCATGAATTGCTGGCAATTCTAAAGAATCGCCTTTATTAGGAAATCCTAGCCATCCTATCCTTGGCTTGGAAAAAAGATGGCCTTAGAAATTCGAAGGCCAAATCAAGAGTGGATAGAACCATTGGATCACCGTAAATTTTGCATGGTGGACTTAGAATCTATCCTAGACTTACTGGACGGTTCAGATCAATCGATTGAACTGTCCTTCTTATTGGATGCAAGTAGGAGCACTATAACTATAGTTCTTACACTGGAGCATTTATGGTAAGTAAAATATATATTATCCGACACGACGGAGATTCTGTTTGATGGATCTCTTTTGCTGTGCTGGGATTGGTTGGTTTTTGTCGTTTGGTAGTGGACACGATCGCACGCGATGGGAGCTGAATGGGTGGCCCACCTGACGTGCGGTTGGATGGAGTTTCTGTTCTACACGACTCCGGCTAACTGAGTGACGATAGTTTCCCATAATTGGTGGGTCCCACATTATGTCACTCTAAATAAAGCATGTGTAGAAAGGGGACGTCGTGTGAAAAGTGCCCACTGCATTTGTCTCAGATGGAACGAGGAACACGTGTGTGGTTTCTTTAACGCTCATCAGGCGATCCTCGTTTGTTAGAAATCAGGCTGATAGGATCATCTTATTGGCTGTATGAGCACAAATAAATTAATAGTTCAGGTGAGTTCACCACGGTCTAAAGTCTATGTACACTTGTTAGGCACACCTGACGGACGTCTCTAATCTCTCACACGTTATCATAGTTTTCAAGTTAGAGGCAAGTGCACGGGAGTGGGTACTCCGGCAATTAAACTAGTTGGTCACTATGGCCCTTATGTTTGACCGGGTCAACGAAAGTGCTATATATATCTTTATGGCCCTGAAGTTGGTTTCAAATGGTTCAGATCTAAAAGTGTAACTTTGATGTCAGTTTTGGGCTATCAAATGGTATCCGAATGTGGTGATTCCAGAGTTATTTGAAAGCGCATTTAATTACCTTTCCAATGAGTACTAGATCACCCAAATCAAACATGTAATGAGGAAGTTATGATCATTTTCGTAAGACACAGTGACTATCGGTGATCCATAGTTATTTTGAGCCCACTTTTAAAATATCAAATAATGTTCAAATGAGGTGATTTCAAAACCATTTGAAATCTCATTCAATTATTTTTCCAACGAGTAAAAGATCATTGAAATCGAATATGTAACGAGTGAATTATGACTATTTTTGTGGGACATATAGAGTATCAGTGATCCACAGTGGGTATTGGCGATCCATATTGACTTGGACCCACTTTTAAGCTATCAAATGGTGTTCAAATGATGTAATTCTAAATTCATTTGAAAGCTCATTCAATTACCTTTCTAACAAGTAGAATATCAACCAAATCAAACATATAACAAGGGAGTTATGACCATTTTCATGGAGACATAGTAAGTATCGACGATCCACAATAACTTTGGTCTACTTTTGGGCTATCAAATGGTGTCCAAATGTGGTGATTCTAGAGCCATTTGAAAGCACATTCAATTTCATTTCCAACAAGTACAAGATCACCTGGATCGAACATGTAACAAGTGAGTTATGACAATTTTCATGAGACCTTTTCATGTAACAAGGGAGTTAGGACCGGAATTAATGTAGACCGTTGGTACTTTTGTAAACCATTGAGGGGCTGCGTGGTAATCTGATAAGGTCTCTCTTAGGGTTCTAAGGGTAGCTGGTTCAAGTGAACGAATTGATCTTGCATAGGATACTCTTTCACTCTTTGTTCGAACTCACTTCCTCGATTGAGTCAAAATCGACTTTAGCTTGCAGATCACTTAACCATTGTACTGTCTAAAAAGGGATAGAGGGGCTAAAAAATATAATAAATAATTCTCCAAGGTTGTTAAGATATCTTTTGACTGCAGTAGAGCGTTTTTGTTAATCGGATCAAACATAAAGATTATATTAGTCATTAACACCTCCTTTGGATATTAAAAAAAAGGAAATTTTTGCATACAAATGCTTAACTTTTGGTCAATTTGTGAGAAAGTGCCTTCTTTTAAAATGTTTAAACTAAACCTCCTCACTTTTTAAACGTTAGGTATATAACCGCCTGCTGTGACTTTAGTATACGGTGGACAAAATTTATTTTTGTAATTTCTGAGTTGCCCTAGGTGAAAATGAACTATGGTAAAACTATTGCAAAAATTCCTTTTCTTTTTTCAGCTAGAGGCAAAACTCCTTTTACCCCCTTTTCACCCCCACCCACGATCTTCTCCGGCGCCAATCCAACGGATCGTGTCCACTGTTGAAGTGTTCCTAGGGCCCACCATGATCTTTATGTGGTGGTGTTCAATCCCCACTGCTATCCGTAGTGCGATCCACTGGAGCTTTGGATCTCCTTCATTTTTGGGCTCATACCTCAAAGGGATCTCGAAAGAAGCTAAAGATGGACAGTCCTGTCACGGGATCTGTGGGGCCCACCGTGATGGATATGTTTTATCCACACCGTCCATTCATTTTGACCAATCTTTTTAGGTTACGGTACCAAGAATGAGTCATATTGGAGGTTCAAGTGTACCACACCATATGAAGCAGCGCGGATTGAATTCCTACCGTTGAAAACTCACTAGCGCCCTCCCATGATGTTTATTTTCCATCCAACCTGTTCATAAGTTCACATTGACATGTATGAAGGGAAAACATAAATATCAGTTTGATCCAAAACTTCTGTGTCCCCTAAGAAGTTTTTAACAGTCAAATTTAAATAGCCACTGCTTCCTGTGGTGTGGTACACTTGAGACTTCAATATGGCTCATTTTTTTCCTCATGGCCTAAAATGATTGGTCAAAATGGATGGACAGTGTGGATAAAACATATCCATCACGGTAGGCTCCACCGATCCCTGACATGACCGTCCGTCTCTAGCTACGTTCTGGTGGGGTAGTACCCAATCGTTGGCAGGAAGTTCCTCCGCTGGAAAGCATTGGGCAGAAAGTTCCTGCACTGGGAACCTAGTTGGGGTCACCGTGATGTTTGTGAGAAATCCACTCCGTCCATCCATTTTGTGAGATCATTTTAGGTCATGCAAACAAAAATGAGCCGGATCCAAGACCCATGTAGGAAGGTGGGTAAGGAAATTCCCATCATTGAAACCTCCCTACTCCACAGTGATGTTTATTTGCCATCCATACCGTTCATAACGTCATTCCTACTGGGATGAACTAAAAACACCAATATTGACCTGATTCAAAACTTCTGTGGCCCCACGAATATTTCAACTATGGATGTTCAATCCTTACGTTTTCGGTCCACTTGAGTCTTTCATCCGGCTCATTTTTTGTCTTATGTCCTAAAATGAGCTCTAAAAACGGATGGACGGGATGGATTTCTCACAAACATCACGGTGGGCCCCACCTACGTTCACGACTCACAAACTTCTCTCAACTTTCACGTCAACTGCGAATAGGGCATGCCTGCGAGGCTAAGGGCAAATAAGTCATTGCCAACGGAAACACGTGCTTTCCAGCAGGCGGTTGTCACTTAAAGTAACGTTGGAAAAAAGTGAGACAGTTTACCTTAAATATTTTAAAAGAAGGAACTTTCTCACGAATCTACTAAAGGTTGGGCGTCTATGTGCAAAAAACCCTTAGAAAAGATGGTAGAGTCGGTTGTGCCATGGCAACGTGGACGGCATGTATAAGATCAGAGCCGTTCATCCAGGGCATCCCACGTTGTTCATGCCTCAGAATGAAAATCAGGCAATCTCCAGTTATCAGATGAACAAAAAAGAATTTTTACGCTGAAATAATCATTTTGTTCATTTTCTGGCCGTTAATTCTAATACGCACACGTAGCACACCTGAAGAGCAGAAAACCATGATTTTGGGGCCGGGGCATGTCTACAATGGGTCATGCCTGATGAATGGACCGGATCTTGCACGTGGGTGTTGGGTTCTGTCTAATGGAATAATGATTTTTTTATTTTTTTTTTATAGATATGAGTGGGGTTGGCTATGGTGGTTGGTGGAAAGCTACGGTGCTCATGTATTTGTACCAGAATGTTCCGCACTCACGAGTGCACCATTAACGCGAGGTGAACTGCGTGCCCACAGGAGATGAATCGACACGTACCCATATGGACACGTGTGAGAGATCTGGGCCATCTACCACACGGGTCTTATACAGGTGTAGTTCACTCATCAGGTGGTCCACACGTGTACATGAGAGTGGGGTCCATTTGATGAGTGGATCTATCTAGTCTATGTATGGGACAAGAACCTTACCAGTTAGGCCCATCTTATGATTTGGTAGGATATCAAGCACATGCCCAAGTACTCTTCGCTTACAAAAGCCATCTCAAGGGAGATTTTTTTCCGGCACATGGTTAAGAGACTCGGTGACTCAGATCAACTCTTTAAGCCCTCAGTCGAGTCATGACTCGCCCCCAAGTCGCCTGAGTCGGGGTTAACTCAGGGTGACTCGCGGTAATCAAAACATGGTCTCGAAAGAGAAATGAGCAGGATGTAGGGCTGTCAGTGAAACAGGCTCGGGCCTGAAAAAAGCCCAAGCCCAATAATTCAAAACCCGGCCAAAAGCCTGCCAGTTGTACAACCCACTAATTGATTGGGCTTAATAGTCTGGCCTAAGTATTGATTGGACCAGCCCAGGCTCATTTATTCATCAGCTCTGAACTCGGACATGAATCATTCCTTTGCTCAATCGGGGTGTACCCGTGCGGGTCGGGCTGATGTGGGGCCCACTCGATGAATGTATGAATCCAACCCGTCCATCAGATGCATGGTACAAGTTGATCTGTGAATTAGGTGGGGCACACGAGATACAAGTTGCGGTGAAGGCCCAGTGTTGATATGTTAGTCTTTATGGAATCCAGGCCGTTCCAATGGTGTCGGGCCCAGCGTTTATATGAAATCAAGCTTACTTATTCATCTGCACGAAGACTCCGACCTGAGCCGAAATATTAGGCCTCAGGGCCATACCGGGCCTAAAATTTAAGTCTCTTTATTAATTGGATCAGGCTCGGGTTGCATCGAAGAGCCTGTCAACCTGGACCGAACCGTCCCCGGCCGTTTAACGTTTCAAGGGCATTTTTGTCAATATCATGCAGGATTGAGAATACACCCAACGAACCTAGATCTTGCACAAAAGTAGCTGGGCTCAGGCTTGGGTCTGACTCAGGCCCAGGCCATGCATAATCATCACAGGCTGGGCTCTGGCAAGGCTAGACTTAGGCCTGGGTTCAACTTTGTGGGTCGGGCTTGGACAGACCTTGGCCCGGCCTGAATACGCCTGTTGATGGCCCTACATGACCTACCGGGTGCAAGTTTGGGAGGGTTGATAACTGTGGAGGGCCCACCTTGTTGTAGGGTCACACTAAGACTCAGGCTGTTTTTCAATTCAGGTGGGCCCCTGTTCAAATCAAGGGTGAGCGTCCTCTCTCACATTGTTCCCTGTTTTGTGGCCCACCTGAGTGTTGGAACAGGCTAATTTTTATCGCTGTAGGGTAATATAAGGTGATGCTTCTGATGGACAGTTTGGATGACATGCATACATCACGTGGGCCCCACATCTTCGTGGTACCTCTTTCATTTGTTCAATGGTTAGGAATTGCTTCAATGCAGATAGTTCCTCACCTAAAGGGATTAGTCCAAACCGTCTCCGGAATGTGGGGTCCACTATGAATGAAGCATTCCTAACCATTGAACAAATGAAAAAGAATAAAATGGATGGTTAAAATAAGATGTTGGGGATTTGAATTTAAACATGCAAAATTGGATGACCGAGATTGTTTGATCGGTATTATTTTCATGCCACTCTCCATCCAAAATGGGGCTGTTGATGCTGAAAACTGGTCAACAGACGAGATGAGGTGACCTCCAACTGGTCAGCAGATGAAATGAGTTGACCTCCAACTTGGACAGATGGATGCAACTGATCTCCTGCAGGTATGCGGTCTGGATCTAGACTGAAGGTTTCCTAGATCCTGTTGAGCACAAAGGAAAGGCTAAGGGGGGTGGCCGGGGTCCAACCGTTAGCCCTCCAATGCCTAAGTTAGTTGGATCTTGAAAAATTAAATATCTCTCTTTAGATCAGTTTTTGTATCGTACCTTGATAATGAAGAGGACGTGTCCATTTATAGACTTAGGTTGCAGAGTTGTATTTCCTTTTTGAAGCCGTGATTTCAGGAGAGGGATTCTCGGATCAGTGCGATCCTTAGGCTATTCCGTATTTATGGGAGATGTTCCCGTATTCCTCGATGATTCTCTAGATCTTTCGCCTATTTTCCTGGCTGAAGCCTAAGATCTCGGCAGGTCATCAGGTCGTCAGGTCATCCTGGAGGTCTCAGGTCGTTAGGTCATCGGCCCAGTCTCAGGTCGGATTTGAGGACCTGTACCTGGGCCCGCTAGACTATGTGCTTTCCTCATGACCTGAGGTCAGTTCGGATTTACCCACAACAGGGGTCAATGATTTGGACGGTTGATTTGCCTTAAAGCAATATCACACAAGTAGAATATCCTCCAAACTGTTGATTGATGGGCCTTAAAACAAAACAAGAGCAACGGTCCAGGAAAAGCAAAGCAATGGATGGCTAGCAAAATTTTAAAGAGTTTAATCAACGGCATGGGCCCACAAAACATGGCTAGGGCCTTACGAGTCCTGTGGTTCAGTTATGGTTTAAAGCCTAAAAAATAAACAGGCCGGGCCCAAATAATGGGTGGTTGCTCAGGAGGTTAATAAGACTGGAACGGCAAACCACCTAGGCATAGCAAAATTTCACACGACCTGCCAACCCGCACCAAACCGGCATAAAAAAAATTCAATGTTCGGGTTCGGCCACAGCGTGTTGGGTCACTAATGGGTTGGCCCAGCAAGACCCATTAAGATAACAGGTCGGGTTAGTGTTTCACCTGCGAAACCCGTTTAACCTATTAGTGAGGGTATTTTGGTAATTATTTTTAGTGGGGGTGAGAAATCCCTAAGTAGCTAAGACAACAAATAAGATTCTCTCTCTCTCTCTCTCTCTCTCTCTCTCTCTCTCTCTCTCTCTCTGTGTGGAGTTTTTTTTCCATCTTTCTGCCCACGGCCACGCTCCAAAATCTCTATCAAATCGAACTCCTTTCCCATCTCTCTGCCCATGAAAGCACAACCCGTTTATTTAACCGGTTAAACTAGTCAGGTTGTGGGTAACCCGTTAAATTAACAAATGGGTTTGGGTTTCTAGATTTTGACCCGTTAGTTAATAGGTCGAGTTTGGGTGAGGACCTTTTTGACACGACACGAATACAACATGGCACGAATACGGTTCAACATGACCCATTGCAAGGCCTAAAACCAACTGTGCCAATCATAACACCACAAAACGGGTGGTTGTTCTTGATGGGGGGAAATGAGGCAGGATCGTTTTGCAATGAGATTAGGCTTGAGACGTCCCAACCGTAATGGTTGTGTTTGTAAATGAGTGGCCCACCTGATGAATTAACCGGCTTGAACTATGGTCCAGGTCATGTGGGGCTAAGAATAGGGGTGTCAACGGGCCAGGTTAGGGCTGGCCAAGGTCGATTCAAACCATCCCATATTTTTGGACATATGTGCAAACTTGGCCTGGGCCGTGACAGGCCAAAATAGTCTAGCCTGAGCACCACCTCTAGGAATACGTATTCAGGGCCCGGCCCAAGCCCGTGATGTTTGAGAGGGTACTCATGAGTCTCACGAAGATTACTTTCGTGATCGTGGGGCCCACAGTAATGTTCAAGAGAAATCCACCCCATCCACAAGTTTGGCCATGTGATTTTATCATGTGAGGTCACTAACGGCTTGGCCCATCAAGACCCATTAAGATAACGGGTCGAGTTAGTGTTTCACCTGCGAAACCCGTTTAACCCAATAGTAAAGGTATTTTGGTAATTATTTTTAGTGGGTGAGAAATTCATAAGAAACTAAGACAACTAATAAAATTCTCTCTCTCTCTCTCTCTCTCTCTCTCTCTCTCTCTCTCTCAGGAGTTTTCTCCATCTTTCTGCCCATGGCCACACTCCAAAATCTCTATCGAATCGAGCTCCTTTCCCATCTCTCTGCCCACGAAAGCACGGCCTATTTATTTAACGGGTTAAACAGGTCAGGTAGTGGGTAACCCATTAAATTAACGAGTGGGTTTGGGTTTCAAGATTTTGACCTGTTAGTTAATGGATCAGGTTTGGGTGAAGGCATTTTTGACACAACACGAATACAACACGACACAAACACGGTTCAACACGACCCATTATAAGGCCTAGAACCAATTGTGCCAATCATAAGACCACAAAATGGGTGGTTGTTCTTGATGGGGGAAATGAGGCAGGATCTTTTTGCAATAAGATTGGGCTTGAGACGTCCTGACCGTAATGGTTATGTTTGTAAATGTGTGGCCCACCTGATAAATTAACCATCTTGAACTATTGTCACGCCCCAAAATTCAGACACAGAGTATGCACCCTCCGACCCAGTTTACTGGGTATAACTGGTGCACTAAGTGCATTAACAATATTAAATCATTAAGAGACATGAAATAATGAAAATTCTGAGTTACCATTTATTCATGAAATATTCAATTATAAACTACATCCACCCATTTGGGACTTTATTAGATGTCTACTAATTATTGAAAATAACAAAATAAAACAAAGAATAGTCTAAACGTCTTGGTTTAGGGCCCCCACTTCTTCCTTGGTCAAATTAGGCCAATAATCCTGCAGTTCCTCCAGTGGTTCCATTTCATTATCTAGGACATTCTCTGAATGGTCAACGTCCACATCATCTGTATATTTTTAATCTACAACATCAGTTGAAAAGCCCGATGAGTAACCCAATATGGTTTATATGCATTTCAACTAAGCAGGATAAACACATGCCATTAAATACAGGTAATACATAATTAATATAAAAATGAGTTTAATATGAAATGATGCATCAAGTGGGCATATATTCAGTCTTCCACTTGCTTTGATTGGATCCCATCAATCGGCTCCCCCTTCCTTGTAGGGCGGACTTCCATATGTTAGTGGGCTTCCAGGATGGTCCCTGGGTAACCTGGTACTTAAGTACCTACCGGTCTTTCAAAGTCAAACTCCAGGCACAATAACTTATGAATACGTGCAGTAATTCACATCCGTACAATAATTCACACCGTACATTCTATCTCTCCTTTTGAGAGGCAACATTTCATGACATTTATTATAACTGGATATTATTTGAATAACATTTAAACGAGTATCAATCAACATTACATATTATGTTCATCACATAATCTACTTATTTAAAATGACTAGGAAACATGTTGGGATGTACTCACTTGTTGGTAGTGGCGATTACTCTGTTAATTTTGTCACGACCAGAGTAGAATCGGTCCTGGATCTACAATCAATGTAATTTATATTTATTTATCATCAATATAGCCTTAGATATACTTATTTTCAATTGAAATTTTACTTTATTTAGGTTTAGTTCCCTAATGGACGGTTCAGATTCGATTATTGTAACTCGTTTTTTTAAAAGAAATGGCCCTTTTACTATTTTTTTCTAATGGTACGGCTTACTTTCCTGGTGGATCATTCTATTCTTGGTCACAAGTTCCCCAATGATATACTATCAAAGATGGTTAATTACATTTTATAAATATCTTGTTGTAGGATATCCTAAAATGGTCCAATTGTGAAAATCCAAACTATACCACCCCACTATTTCTCTTGGCATGGCCTGCCTAGAAATCTGATTGGACTAATTTTTTTATCACAAAACTAACAACCCATTATTCAAGAAATTAAGTGGATCAGATTTTCCAAAGACTACACAGTGGGGCCCACAAGTTCTCAATCAATGGGTAGGTGTTATCCCCATTGTTTGTCTCGGTACGGCCCACTGGAATATCTTATACGGATCATTTTTGGTCCTCAACCAGAAAACTTGTTTATTAAGATATTGGACGGGCTAGATTTCTCAAAAGACCTCCAAATGGGTCCCAAAAGTGGACAACAATCCAAAATCGAACTGGCTCAACCATGTGTATTGTTATCATTACTGTTTCAAGTGGTGTGGAACACCTAAGATTCGGATTTACCTGATTTTTGGACCCAAACTATAAAACATCCTGATACAATATATGGTTAGCTTGGATCTACTGATTTCATCACAGCGGGGTCCACGAGTGGACCGTTGTCTACGCCCAGAATTTCTATCTTTTTGTTTTCATTTTTATTTTATAATTTTTTTTCACCATTAATTTGTTCCATGTGATGTGACCCACTCGGACCTCAGTTTGGATCCAAATTTGGATACCAGTCCTAAAATGAGTTTGAGAAATAAATGGATGGAGTGGATATACTAAATCCATCAAGGTGGGTCCCACAAGTGGGCCCCCCCACGTAAACTTTCCACTTCCACCGCTGGATGTCCAGCAAGAGATTTTCTTCTTTTTTTTTCCTTTATGATTATTATTATTATTATTATTATTATTATTATTTAGCCTTACATGTGGGGTCTATTAGAGATCTGGTCCGACCATTGGGTCGGCCGCCTCTTTGTGGACCCAATAAAATTTGGAATATAAAAAATTCACCACAATTACCTTAATAATAAAATAAAGCAATAATAAAAAGAATTGAAAGTCTATCATTTATCCAATCGATGTTGCCCATCTGTAGGTCCAATCAATCTGAATTTCATGGCCCATGTACATTTTGGCCTTATGGTCATTATGACTCATTCATATCGATTCCGGCCCACCCAAATGGTCATCACCAATCAAGATCTTATATTTAAGGGTTAAGATAAAAATAGGGTCCCTTGATTCGTACAATGAACGGACGGACGATCTGACCCGTTCATTAGTTGGATCTGGCCTACTTAAATGAAATAGAAGGAAAGGAACACCTACTTGATTTAGCCGCAAGATCTCAAAATTCGTGTTTAAAGCAAAAAAGGAAAATTCTATTCTTGTCAGTGATAAGGCTTAATCCCAATCTTCTCTCTTACTTAAAAGAGCTTTAACCAACTAGTTCATGCTTTTCTTTTATTTATTATCTTAAATTTATTTACATAAACCCATTATTGCTCCTAAAAGAAAATTTTCCTATCGAAATTTTAGAGTCGTTACAACTATGGTCCAAGTCATGTGGGCCTGAGAATAGGGGTGTCAATAGGCCAAGTTAAGGCTGGCCAAGGTCTATTTAAGCTGGCCCATATTTTTGGACGTATGTGCAAACCTGGCTCGAGCCGTTAGGGCTGTTCAAAAAATCGACCGAACTGATGAAACTGACAGAACCGAACTAGTCGGTTTCGATCAGTTTTCTATTATATTTCGGGTCGGTTTAGTTTTTTATATTAAAAACCGAGAATGTCAGTTTGGTTGTCGATTTGTGAAAATTATAAACCATTTCTAACCGAACCGACTATATATATATATATATATATATATATATATATATATATATATATATATATATATATGTGGACCACCTTAACTGTCACGCCCCGAAATTCGGAACCCGAGTACAACAACCCGAAGCCCGAGTTCCAGGGTGTGAATTGAAAATTCGAGCATAGATTTCTTGAGATTCCATCCCACACATCATATATCTAAAATAAATCCCCAAATATAAAATTTCTTTTCCACTAATGTCTTATTACATTGAATTTTTACAAAACTAAAATAAATCTGGCACGATTGACGCTCGAGAAGGATGAGACCCCCTAAATACTCTCATTTGCCTATGTCTTGTTCTTCCTGAAAACCTGCAAGAACTGTGGTGATTTTGGTGAGCTAAAAGCCCAGTGAGGTCATTTCCATCACAGGTAATATTCCAGTTAATAAGAGACAGGATGCTAATCATCAACAGTTAAAATTGTAAGAAATATACGAGGATGAGGTTATGATCATACACTTTATGATTTATTATTAGTGGAACATGATTATCATGATGTCATGTATGTTATGATACGTGTGAGAGCAATAAACGTCTAGGAACTCGCTGCCACTGAACATTAGGAACCTGTCGCAAATCAACCATGCTTACCTAACTGGTATAGCGAGGCGGTAAATCAACCATGCACGCCAGTGGGCAAATCAACTATGCACCACTGATCCAACAGAGCAAATCAACCATGCTCAATAAGTAAAACGACAAGAACTCGCTCCCACTGAACATTAGGAACCTGTCGCAAATCAACCATGCTCACCTAGCCGGTACAGCGAGGCGGCAAATCAACCATGCACGCCAGGAGTCAAATCAACCATGCTCCTGTTCTGTCGCAGTGTATAAATGTATGCACATGTCATGAGTTTATGGAAGCATTCATCAAGCACATAATGCAATTCATCATTCAATCAAATCACACCATGCATGCATTAACTTCGTTAGGTTCTCTTTATTCAAACCCTAGGTGAGTGTCTATTAGGAAGTGGTAATGACAATATTACGTAGAATTTGGTTAATGCTACAACTATCTAGGGTTGTACATCGTTGACATCGAAAGTGTGTAGTCTAAGTCAAACGTATTCCTAAAATCTTGATTTGCACAACAAGAAAGAGAAATTGAGGGAAAGAGCCAACCAGAAAGGAAATATGGAAGGAATGATTGGGAGAATGGAAACGAAAGATGGATCCTTTACCTAAGATCAAAGATGCTATTCTAAACTTACTTTAGAAAGATATTGAGGAAGGGATTTTTACCAAAGATCCACTATATGAAATATTAAAGAGAGTTGGAACTTGAACGTAAAGAATAGCACATATATGAAAAGAGAAATCAACTAGAAGTTTCTGAGATGAATCACTCACTGATTTGCTAATCTCTAGGCTTCAAATAGGACCTAACTCGAATATGAGTTGACTCAGTGAGTCGACTCGGTCTTCTTCTTTCTTTCTTTCTTTCTCTCTTTCTCTCTCCTTCTTCCTTTCTCTTTCTCTTTTCTTCTTTCTTCCTTTCTTCTTTCTTTCTCTACTTCTTCTGGAAAAGAAACCAGCAACGGTGGCAGCAGCAGCAGGGTGTAATCATGGGTCTCCTACCACGCTCTCTCTCTCTCTCTCTCTCTCTCTCTCTCTCTCTCTCTTAGGGCTTTCTATAGAGGGCAGGGAGCGTCCAAGGGAGTTACATATAGGGCTCCATGGTCAATGCACAGCCGGGGAAAGACGTGGCGCAAAACGTGCTTCGGTTTCCTAACTCAAAAGGGAGACCGTGCGGATCTCTCATCATACACTAAACCTCCATATATGAGCCGTTGGTATGGTAGATAGGGCCCACACGAAGGTCCCAGAAGAGCCCCGATAGCCCATGTAGAACAAAAGATCGGATATCACAATTTTTAGGATTTCTTGGTTGTTGGATGGTGATTTGGTGTAGGCTACGCAAACAACAGTTGACAATGAAGCTTATGAGAATTGAGCTTGGTTAGGGTTCCATCAAGATGGACGGTTTGGATGAGTCAGTGGGGTCCATCTTGATGAACGGTGTGGACCGCCAAAGACGGCAGCAGCGTCGCTGTCTCCACGAGAAAAACGGAGAAGAAGATATCGCAAAGAGTTTTTTTTTTGTGTCCAATGCCACATGGGACTTGTTGGAAAGGTAGGTGGGGTCCACCCGACCTTGGCACAATCGATCTTGGATGTCCACGCAAAGATGGGAGCAGGATCTTTGTGGTTTCGGTTTTCATCGGCTGGAAATAACTGTCTGGCGCGGGCTTTTTAAACGACCTCTGCTAAACAAAAGACATACGGACTATTTCCTTGGCCATGACGAATCGTATGGACGGTTTGGATTAGTCACTAGGGTCCATTCAGATGGCCGTGTAGAGGCCCCACTTCGACAGCGAGCGGACGCTGTTAACGTGGGAGAGAGGAAGAAGGAATCATGCTTTAGTTTCTTCTTCTTTTTTTCTCTTATGTAACGTGCATCGTCATTATATAGTTTTTTTTTTATGCTCCACTTGTAAGTGAGGTCCACTTGTAGTGGATTTAGATCGTTTCCTCCGTCCAACTGATGGACAACATAAAGTTAACCGTCGATGAGAAAAATGAGGCAGATCCGAGTTGAGGTGGAGATGTGGATGATGTGGATCTTGGTGTTCTTGGTTTTAAACGGTTGATTGAAGTGGGATACACGAGTGACGAGCGGTCACAGGATTTGGACAGACCGAGTTTGGATGAGGTCCAGTTCTGCTGAACGAGCTGGATTTCTCATTGGGGCCCACTGTGATGGACGTTGTGAGATGTCTGAGACGGCAGCGACGTCTAGCTTGTGGAGAAGAATTCGTATCAACTTTCTTTTTTTTAAATATAACGCACGTACATGCGAAAAAACCTACTGGCCTTACGAGTGGGGTCCACCTTAAGTGAATCTGGACCATTTTATCCGTCCAATAGGTGGACAACATAAAATTAATCGTTGAAAAGAAAAATAAGGCAGATCTGAATTGAGGTGGGCCACTTATGGCCCAATTTCAGATTAGGGCATTTGTGGGATGATTGGACGGCTGAAATTTGACGTGTAGGATTAGATCGTGTCCTAAAACTAGTATATAGAGTTTCGTGTGAAAATAATTTCTGAAAATCATAAAACTTAAAAAGGTGGTATAACTTAAGTTTAATAATGGCATTTTCGTAATTATCATAAATTTACGAGTTTTGTAAAATCTATCACTTCCATTTTGTTCTAGGATTTATTCTAAGTAACTTTAATACAGAGACCATATAGTAATTCCCTACGGATGATTTATTATTAATTTATCAATATTTTAATTTATTTAAATTATTAAATTATTAACTAAATTATAATTTAAATTATTCTAAAATCCTAGGGAGTTACAAACACACCCGGGCAGGTTCATAGGGCCAAGAAATCACTGGTCTAAGCATATGCCTTGTGACGAACACGATGTACGGGTCATATTTATGGACAGACATGTGTACAGGATGATGTACGGCGGTTTACATTGATCGCGTAATTCGAAATCGGAGTGGACGGTTAAATCTTCCGGTCTACAACGATAGATCATTCTAACGGTCAGTTTATTGATTTAGCTAAGTGTACTGAGTTTTCAAAGGCTTTAAAAAATGTTAGAATGCGTATAAAAGTATATACGTGTGTGTATGCGTGTGGACAACACAGCCTAGAATTTAAATTTTTCACGTGTGAACATGCACTCGTGTACTTACTCGTGCGTCCAAATTTTCGGGGTATTACATTAATAATATCTTATATATCCATGTTGTCCATTCATTTTCTCAGCCCATTTTAGCATGCGTTCCAAAAAATTAATCAAATCCAAATATCAAGTGGACCACATCACATGAAACAATGTTGATTGAGCGTTCACCATTAAAAATGTCTGAGGGCCCAATTGAAGAAGATTTACAATGTGTATTTTCCATCTAATGCATTGATAAGATTAAACAAACCCGAATGAAGGAAAAAGTCAAATTTCAGTTTCAGATTGATCCAAAACTTTTGTAACCTATAAATATAAAAGTTTTAATAATCATTCACTAGTTTTTACATTGGTGTGTCCCTCAGAATTTGGATCTTTTTTAATTTTTTTTAACGTTGTCATGAAATTGACAAAACCGACGAAATCGAACAGACCAGAATTAATCCAATTCGGTTCGGTTCGGTTAGTGAGGCTTCATCGATTCGGTTCTGTTCCGTTGTTAAATATTCAAAACTGACTAAGTCGGTTCGGTTGGATATCTCCCCTCAAAACTGAACCGTGCACAACCCTCCGGGCCGTGACGGGCCAAAATAGTCCAGCTTGAGCCCCACCTCCAAGAATACATATTCAAGGCCCGACCCAAGCCTGTGATGTTTGAGAGGGTACTCATGAGTCTCACGAAGATGATTTTCGTGATCATGGGGCCCATAGTAATATTTGAGAGAAATCCACCCCATCCCCACGTTTGGCCATGTGATTTTATCGTGTTGGGTCACTAACGGCTTGGCCCATCAAGACCCATTAAGATAACGGGTCGGGTTAGTGCTTCACCTGCGAAACCCATTTAACCCATTAGTGAGGGCATTTTGGTAATTCTATTTGCTGGAGTGAGAAAACCCTAAGAAGCTAAGACAACCAATAAGATTCTCTCTCTCTCTCTCTCTCTCTCTCTCTCTCTCTCTCTCTCAGGAGTTTTCTCCATCTTTCTGCCCACGACCATGCTCCAAAATCTCTGTCAAATCGAGCTCTTTTCCTATCTCTCTACCCACAAAAGCATGACCCGTTTATTTAACGGGTTAAACAGGTCGGGTTGTGGATAACCCGTTATATTAACGAATGGGTTTGGGTTTCTAGATTTTGACCTGTTAGTTAATGGGTTGAGTTTGGGTGAGGGCCTTTTTGACACGACACGAATACAACATGGCACGAACACGATTCAACACGACCTATTACAAGGCCTAGAACCAACTGTGCCAATCATAAGACCACAAAACAAGTGGTTGTTCTTGATGGGGGAAAGGAGGCAGGATCATTTTGCAATAAGATTGGGCTTGAGACGTCCCAGCCGTAATGGTTGTGTTTATAAATGTGTGGCCCACCTGATGAATTAATCGACTTGAACTATGGTCCTGGTCATGTGGGGTTGGGAATAGAGGTGTCAATGGGCCAAGTTAGGGCTGGCTAAGGTCTATTCAAGCCAGCCTATATTTTTAGACGTATGTGCAAACCTGGCTCGGGCCGTGATGGGCCAAAATACTCCAGCCTGAACCCCACCTCCAGGAATACATATTCAGGGCCCGGCCCAAGCCCGTGATGTTTGAGAGGGTACTCATGAGTCTCACAAAGATGATTTCCAAGATCGTGGGGCCCATAGTAATGTTCGAGAGAAATCCACCCCATCCACAAGTTTGGCCATGTCATTTTATCGTGTAGGGTTACTAACGGGTTAGCCCATCAAGACCCATTAAGATAATGGGTCGGGTTAGTGTTTCACCTGTGAAACCCGCTTAACCCATTAGTGAGGGTATTTTGGTAATTATTTTTAGTGAGAGTGAGAAATCCCTAAAAAGCTAAGACAACCAATAAGATTCTCTCTCTCTCTCTCTCTCTCTCTCTCTCTCGAGAGAGAGAGAGAGAGAGAGAGAGAGAGAGAGTATTCTCCATCCTTCTGCCCACGGCTACACTCCAAAATCTCTGTCCAATCGAGCTCCTTTCCCATCTCTCTGCCCACGAAAGCACGACCCGTTTATTAAACGGGTTAAACGGGTCGGGTTGTGGGTAACCCGTTAAATTAATGAATAGGTTTGGGTTTCTAGATTTTGACCTGTTAGTTAATGGGTCGGGTTTGGGTGAGGGCCTTTTTGACACCACACGAATACAACACGGCACGAACACGGTTCAACACGACCCATTGCAAGGCCTAGAACTAACTGTGTCAATCATAAGACCACAAAATGGATGGTTGTTCTTGATGGGGGGAAATGAGGCAGGGTCGTTTTGCAATAAGATTGGGCTTGAGACGTCTCGACCGTAATGGTTGTGTTTATAAATGTGTGCCCCACTTGATGAATTAACCATCTTGAACTATGGTCCAGGTCATGTGGGGCTAGGAATAGGGGTGTCAACGGGCCAGGTTAGGGTTGGCCAAGGTCTATTCAAGCAGGCCCATATTTTTGGACATATGTGCAAACCTGGCACAAGCCATTAGGGCTGTTCAAAAAACTGACCAAACTGATGAAACCGATTGAATCGATCCGAACCGGTCAGTTTCTATTCTATTTCGGGTTGGTTCGATTTTTTATATTAAAAACCAAGAATGGCGGTTCAATTGTCGGTTTGTGAAAATTATAAACCATTTCCAATCGAACTGAACCAACTCTCTCTCTCTCTCTCTCTCTCTCTCTCTCTCTATATATATATATATATATATATATATATATATATATATATATATATATATATATATATTTGAATTATATTTATTATGTATATGGCGCACCTTGATATATCTTATATATCCATATTGTCTATTCATTTTCTTATCCCATATTAGGATGCATTCCATAAAATTAATCAAATCCAAATCTCAAGTGGACCACACCACATGAAACAGTGTTGATTGAGCGCTCGCCATTAAAAATGTCCTAGGGCCCACTTGAAGAAGATTTATAATGTGTATTTGCCATCCAATCCGTTGATAAGTTAAACAAACCTGAATGAAGGGAAAAGTCAAATTTCAGTTTTAGCTTGATCAAAACTTTTGTAGCCTATAAATATAAAAGCTTTAATAGTTATTCACTATTTTTTACATTGGTGTGGTCCACCAAAGATTTAGATCTTTTTAATTTTTTTAACGTTGCCATGAAACCGACAAAACCGAACTAACCAGAATTTATCCGGTTCGATTCGGTTAGTAAGGCTTCATTGGTTCGGCTCGGTTGTTAAATATTCAAAACCAACTAAGTCGATTCGGTTGGATATCTCCCCTAAAAACCAAACTGATCAAACCGTGCACATCCCTATGGGCCATGATGGGCCAAAATAGTCTAGCCTGAGCCCCACCTCCAGAAATACATATTCAGGGCCCGGCCCAAGCTCGTGATGTTTAAGAGGGTACTCATGAGTCTCACGAAGATGATTTCCGTGATCGTGGGGCCCACAATAATATTTGAAAGAAATCCACCCCATCCACAAGTTTGACCATGTGATTTTATCGTGTAGGGTCACTAACCGGTTGGCCCATCAAGACCCATTAAGATAACGGGTCGGGTCAGTGTTTCACTTGCGAAACCTATTTAACCCATTAGTGAGGGTATTTTGTAATTATTTCTCGTGGAGTGAGAAATCCCTAAGAAGCTAAGACAACCAATAAGATTCTCTCTGTCTATCTATCTCTCTCTCTCAGGAGTTTTCTCCATATTTCTGCCCACGACCACACTCCAAAATCTCTGTCGAATCGAGCTTCTTTCCCATCTCTCTGCCCACAAAAGCATGAACCGTTTATTTAATGGGTTAAACGGGTCGGGTGTTGGGTAACCTGTTAAATTAACGAATGGGTTTGGGTTTCTAGATTTTGACCCGTTAGTTAATGGGTCGAGTTTGGGTGAGGGCATTTTTTACACGACACGAATACAACACGGTTCAACACGACCCAGTGCAAGGCCTAGAACCAACTGTGCCAATCATAAGACCATAAAACGAGTAGTTGTTCTTGATGGGAGAAATGAGGCAGGCTCATTTTGCAATAAGATTGGGCTTGAGACGTCCCGACCATAATGGTTGTGTTTGTAAATGTGTGGCCCACCTGATGAATTAATCGGCTTGAACTATGGTCCAGGTCATGTGGGGCTAGGAATAGGGGTGTCTACAGGCCAGGTTAGGGCTGGCCAAGGTTTGTTCAGGCCGGCCTATATTTTTGGACGTATGTGCAAACCTGGCCCAGTCCGTGACAGGCCAAAATAGTCCAGCCTGAGCCCCACCTCCACTAATACATATTCACGGCCCGGTCCAAGCCCGTGATGTTTGAGAGGGTATTCATGAGTCTCACGAAGATGATTTCCATGATCGTTGGGCCCACAGTAATGTTCGAGAGAAATCCACCCCATCCACAAGTTTGGCCATGTGATTTTATCGTGTCGGGTCACTAACAGGTTGGCCCATCAAGACCCATTAAGATAACGGGTCGGGTTAGTGTTTCACCTACGAAACCCATTTAACCCATTAGTGAGGGTATTTTGGTAATTATTTTTAGTGGGGTTGAAAAATCCCTAAAAAAGCTAAGACAACCACCAGTTTTCTCCATCTTTCTGCCCACGAAAGCACGACCCGTTTATTTAACGGGTTAAACAGGTCAGATTGTGGGTAACCCATTAAATTAATGAATGGGTTTGGGTTTTTAGATTTTGACCCGTTAGTTGATGGGTCAGGTTTGGGTGAGGGCATTTTTTTTACGACACAAATACAACATGGCACGAACAAAGTTCAACACAACCCATTGCAAGGCCTAGAACCAACTGTGTCAATCATAAGACTACAAAATGGGTGTTGATGGGGGAAATGAGGCAGGATCATTTTGCAATAAGATTGGGCTTGAGATGTCCCAGCTAGTAATGGTTGTGTTTGTAAATATGTGGCCCACCTGATGAATTAACCAGCTTGAACTATGGTCCAGGTCATGTGGAGCTGGGAATAGGGGGTGTCAACGGGCCAAGGTTAGGGCTGGCCAAGGTCTATTCAAGCTAGGCCCATATTTTTTGACGTATGTGCAAATGGCCCTGGGCCAAAATAGTCCTGCCTGATCCCCACCTCCAGGAATACATATTCAGGGCCCGGCCCAAGCCCGTGATGTTTGAGAGCCTACTCATGAGTCTCAGGAAGATGATTTCCGTGATCATAGGGCCCACAGTAATGTTTGAGAGAAATCCACCCCATCCACAAGTTTCGCCATGTGATTTTACCTAATGGATCAAACAATGGGGAAATTCAAGTGCTCAAGTTGGACACAAACGAACAAACAGTGGACCGTTAATGGCCACCATCCAACATGTTTCTGCTATGAGACCCAGATATGTATTGGATTAGCTTCGATTTTGGGCCCACACCGAAAAATTAGATAGCCAGATTGGTGTACGGTCAGATTTGTCACAAGCATCACAAAAGTGGGCCACACAAAGATTTGATAACAACACCTAGATCATAGGGAAATGGTAGCTATGATCATCGCCCAGCCATGTTGTTTAAGAAAATCCAAGCCGTCTATCATTTTCCCACATATGATTTTAGATTTTAGAGGTTGGGCCCAAAACTGATCCAGATCTAAAGGTCAGGTGGGCCTTGGGGCAAGTAACAATGCATATTGAACACATGCCCTTGAAACAGTTCTGGGTCCACAAAAATTTTAGATTAAGGGTAAAATCCGATGGTTACATTTATAACACTGAGAATTACCTTTTGAATGATTGGGTAATGACATTTCAACGGTTTAAATGGCCTAAAAATAAAAATAAATAAAATGGACCATTGTTAGTTTCAATGGTGGTTAGCCGCCAATCACTTTTTCCTGTCGTGAGACCCACCCGTGCATTAGATCTGTGTGGATTTTTAGCTCACGCCCTAAAATGATGTAACAAAAATGATGGACGATTAGGGTTTGTCACGACCATCAAGGAAGAGGGTCCCACCAAAATCTGAGCCATGCACTATTTCCCTCGTATGAATTTAGGTCTTCCAACAAAAATATCCAAATCTGAACCTTATGTGGGCCACATGGCATGTAAAAGTGCATATTGAATGCAGGCCTTTCAAACAATTACAGGGCCATAGAATTTTAGATCCGGCCTAAAAATTCAGTTGTTATGTTCAGTCTATTGGGAATGACCTTTTGAACGGTTGAAAATGCCATTTCAAAGGTTTGAATAGCTTACAAATATAAAAATGACCATTGATAGTTTCAATGGTGGTAAGCCATTGACCCACTTTTTTCTGTCGTGGGACACAGGACATATATGTGCATTCAATTCGCTTGATTTTGGTTTTGCCCCAAAATGAGATGATGGTGGACGTCTCAGATTTGCAACTAGCATTCTGAAAGTGGGCCCCATCTAAGCCCGAGCATTGGCTCGGGCCTAATACTCAAGCTCAAGCCCCAGCCTTAGGTGGGAACCTTCTGATCAACTGCTCTAGTTTCCATGCATGTGCCAAGCTGGCATTTTTTACCATCTATAAAAGAAATACAAAGCAACCATTGACAACAGCATATTACATGCCAAAACACTAGATTGAAGGATAGGTATTTCAGGGAATAACTACATGTGGATGAAATCTACTCCGTCCACCAGGTGGGCCATCTTGTGTTTGGCCTTGATCCAAAAAATGAGCCCGGTCCAAAACTTAGGTGGGCATCACTACAGGAACAATGTAAAAACATGCCAAAAACCTCTAAATTCTTGTGGTTTGCCCTATAGTGTGATATTTTGCAATGTCCCTTCATCCTGTGACGTGTATCAGACGAATGGACTGGATGGAATATAAAAAATATGCTGGGCCCCAAACACAACTGGTTTTCGTTGGACCTCGTAACCAAGCCCAGAAGAGCGTTCGATGAGTGGGCCTGGCCTATCTGTCCTGTTGGGCCTTTTGGAACACCTGAAAACTCAAGCGTGAGCACGTCCTGAGAGCATCTAAATACAAGGGTGGGCCTGGGCTGTGACCACATCATCACAACCACGTTTTAACTTTGGCCTATCCACATGACAGCACCACTAGATCAATTTGATTTGTTGTATGCCACATGTAAAATCTCTAAGCTGGCAAGTGCATCAACCATCAGACACTTCCAGCCTGTTTTAACAAGCCAGTTGGTGAATGGATGCAAACGTGATGGCCACTTGATAGCCCAGTGCGTGAATCTAATACACTCACACACATAGATGATCAATTTCTGGTTATAAAGTAGAAGCGATAACAAGTTATGAAAAAACAATGGAACACACACAATGGACGGGCTGGATGGTTGGAACTTCATCTCAGTGGGTCATATAAACAATCAGGAAGGTCTCAACGGGTAGGTATCCTCTCTCAACTATTGTCTATGGTGTGGCCCACCTAAGTCATGGATTGGTCTGATTTTTAGGCCCATGGCCCACAATGAAAGAGTGCATCTATGATGGTGTGGATGTAACAGGGAACTCAAGTGGGTGCACTATCTAAAACCACAAGAAATCATGCCTAAAACATAGAAAAGAACTTGGTGAACCCCTTGAGTTTTGGAATGACAAGAAATTTGGTGTGACCCCTCACTTAAATGTAACACACAATGGATGGGATGAATGGCTGAACCATATTTCATTAGGCCATATAAACAATTAGGAAGGTTTCTATGGGTAAGCCTCTACTCTCAACTGTTGTCTACACTTTGGCTCACCAAAGTCATGGATTGATCTGATATTTAGGCTTGTGGCTTGCCATGAAAGGGTGCATCTAATTAATGGTTTGGATGTCTGGCACACATAACGATGAGGCCCACCGAGCTCAACCTCATAGTAAAGGAAAAGTTACCATGAGGTCGAGCTTTGTGGCCCCACCGTGATATGTGTTGCACATCCACATTGTGCATTCGATGGATCCCTTTTATGTCATAAGATGTCCAAAAAAATCAGATATATATGCGGTTGTCATCTTTTTTAAGTGGTTGTCATCTTTTAAGTGAACTATGATTGTCAATTGATCAAGTTTATACTCACATGAATAAATTGCACAAAGGATGAAAATTACAACTAAGAAATCAGATGCAGATGCACATGGATGAGTGTGCTTAGATGGTCAGAGTTATCATTAGAGAGACAGTATTGACTTTCTAAATGATCAGTATGACTCCATCCTATAAGCTAAGAAGTCTTATTATTCAATCGTATGTACTCAATTGGATTTAATCACATATTGGTTTTTATGGCAAATGAGAGATCGTTATAGTTTGTGCCTCGAAAAATCAATGTGTTGATCCACTAGCCATGTGGATGTGATAGAGTTGATCCTAGCCATTGAGCTTGATGACTATTGGTCCTCTTGGATATATATTATGTGCCTCAGATAAATCTAGTGTTACCTTAATAATATATAATACAAGTTATGTAAAGAATACATCCTTTAGTCCTTTAGAGCTTGAGATTAGATTCAATGGTCATTGATTATGGGTGGAGAGTTATGTTCCATGAATATTCTCATTACCCTCATGAGTTGTGACCAACATACATAACTAGGACACATTTATGAACATTATTTATGAAAATATTGTTAGTGCACCTGTTTGTCAATTACGTGAGTCAGAGTGTTTTGAGTCGATTAAGCCTCCATAGGAAGACTTTGGAGACCGATGACATGAAGCATCAAGGAGAGTATAATAGGTAAATCTTAAGGTGCTTTGGTGACCCTAACCTTAGACCAAAAACAACTTAACCTCTAGATGTTTATTCCCAAGTAGGTAAGCCTTTTATTGATAATCTTTTAGCCTTAAGATCCTAATTAATCGAACATGAATAGCAAGGCTTTAGAGGTCCTGAGCTGCTGTAAACCAAACTGCCCCAAACAACAGATCTTAGAGAGAGTTCGGTCAATCCATCAAGCAAATCCTTGATCGACCAAATAGGTCCGAAAATGTCTAGCGAGAAAACTAACTAAAATCGTTGAGTTTTGATCGACCGATTACTCGAGTTCAATTGATCAAACTTAAGCTCGATTGATGGAAGTGTCAAGTTGATCGACTGAGAGTGCCGTTTTCTGCCCGTTTTTTACCGTTGCAAATCAGATCATTTATAAAGGGCATTCGATCCTTGGATTTATTGATGGGTTTTTAGTGCATTAGAAGCCTCCACACTTCCATAACCTTTTAAGATCTAATCCTAAGATATTCATGTTAGTGCACTTTTCTGTGGCATACTAGTGCACCTTGTTTGTCAATCACTTACATCAATGAGTCTAGTGTCGGTTGAGCCTAATGAAGACGAAGACCGAAGACTCAAGATGGACCTGCTACATCAAGGAAGAAGATACAGGTAAAAGTGATGCCTTGGTGTGCCTTGCCTTGACCAAAACCTAACCCATAACCTCTTAGATGACTTAGACCAACTAGGTATACCCTTAGTCATCATTATTAGTCTTAGAACTCTATGAAAAACATGATAAGTTAGACTAATTAAAGAGGTGGAAGCTGCTGTAATTAAAACAGTTCAAACAGCAGTTTCCGATTGATCTCCGATCAATCGGACATTGGCTCCGATAGGACTCCGATCCATCGGACAGAATCTCCGATCAATCGGAAATTTTTCTAGCAACTTTGAAAATCCACTGGACATATTTCCGATCAATCGGATAGTCTTCCGATCTATCGGAAGGGGTCAGTCCGATCAATCGAACCATGCTCCGATCAATCGGAATATCCTCCAGAGAATTCTCTGGACTGAATTCCGATCAATCGGACATGTCTCCGATCAATCGGACTGGTCTCCGATCAATCGGACCTTCTTCCGATCAATCGGAGATGTGCGAATCTGCCCGTTTTTTTGACC
This sequence comes from Liriodendron chinense, assembly GCA_003013855.2. Taxonomy (NCBI): domain Eukaryota; kingdom Viridiplantae; phylum Streptophyta; class Magnoliopsida; order Magnoliales; family Magnoliaceae; genus Liriodendron; species Liriodendron chinense. The sequence continues at coordinate 2,520,153 of PVNU02000310.1, forward strand.
GTTGGAGCTCGAACTTTATAAATATTGAGCTCGGTTCTTGGGCATTGGGAGAGGGTTTTGAGAGCCTATTTGCCATACCTTTTGTAAATCATATGGGGCCTCAAAGAGGAGGAGATTCAAGTCATATCCCTTGTGTTTAAATCACAAGCGAGGGCATTCAAATGCAAACATAGAGATGACTTGATTCCTCTCTCAATTCTAGAGGTGAGACACTATACCACATAGTTATATCTCCTGTTCAATACCTCTAGAAGACCCTCTAGGTGAATCTCCTAGTTAGATCAAGCCACATATCACTGTAGGAGATTCGACCATCCTCCCTATCACCTTGGGCATCTTAAAGCCATCACATGCAAGGTGTTTGATCAAGTGTAGCTGCGGCATTGGCAACGCAACGGCAACACGATCGAGGGAGCAAGGGAAGCTGATTGAAGCACGGGAGAGCGAAAATCAAGCAACCCGAACCGGCGCTGATCAAGGGGCTCAATCCGACAAGTAAGGTTGTCTTGTTAGGAGTCCATTCACTCAATTCCCTGTAGGGGTTGAGTGTAGAGTTTGTTTGACAAACTCAACCTAGGGTCGTTAGCCGATCCTTGACCTATTTGTTGGGCCTAAAATTCAGGGACGTCAGCCGTTCCTTGGCTCGTTAGTCGGCCTAAACAAAGTCTCCAAGGGAGAGCCACCAACACGGGTGCAAACGTGTAAGTTGGGAGGAACCTGTAAACTCTCCGGTTGGGTGGATCCGATTTAAAACACCTTGGTTGGGAGGAACCAGATTTAAACTCCCCAGTGAATGCCGGTGTGCTCAAAGGGGTTGAGTACTTGAACCGGGAGTGGAGTAGACAAGTAGTCGAACCACTATACATCGTTGTGTTTGTGATTGTTCTTGAGCACATTTCTCTTTATGCATTATGTTTAATTGATTAATTATGAATGCTTAGTTAGGAATGTATGCTAGGCACTTGATAGGCACATCCACACTCACAAGATGTACTTTCACTACCTCATGTTGACTTGAGCATTTCTTGATCCATCCTCTCTAGTCCACATAAGTTGATTAGACTAGGTTGTTAATTGCTTTATCTTTTGCTAGTCTATTAATTGGACCCACTTAGGCTTGGAAGCCGAAGTGTTTATCGCTTACGTAGCTTAATTTGTTAAATCTGATAAGTAGGCGAAAAGAATTTGAAAAGGTCTTAATCACCCCCCTCCTATAGGTTTAGACATAATTCTAGTTGCTCTTTAAGCTTCCGCACGTGTATGCATAGGGTATCGTGTTAGACTACCCGACGCAATTTCAATTCAGGCCATCTTCCCTGTGATTCACATGTAAGAGCATTCCAAGCTCTCTTTTGAAGATAAACTTGTTTTCCTCCATTTTTTAGAGATTAGACACTGAACCTATAGGCATACCAATGTTTAAATTCTTTAAGAGACTCATCTAAATGAATCCCTAGTTAGAACAAACTACTCATTAGTTGTAGGGATTCAACCATTGTCATCCCATCACTTGGTCACCTCATTGGAAGTATTGTATGCAAGGTGTTTGTTCATAGAGATAAACCATCGACATCAATCAACATGAGAGCAATTGAGAAGCCAATTCAAGGACGGGAGATCATGAAAAAGCATCTCAAGGAAGGGGCATCAATGAGGCTCAATCCAACAAGTAAGGTTTTCAATTTAAAGTCCATACACTCTTTCCTTGTGTTAGATTGAGCGTAAGAGTTTGTAACCCAAACTCAATTAGTTCTTATATAAGACCTAGGCTCTTGTGTAGGGCCGAATTTACCGGACATAAGTATATACGTGTTAGTCTCCATAGGAGCCTTTAGTGGGAGTAAATGTAGGGCCTTAGATTAGGTTCGCCAGTGATTGTTGGTTAGCCAATAGAAAATCAACTAAGTCTTCGAGGAAGCCACCGACATGGGTGAGTATGTGGTCCACCGACACGGGTGCGTACATGTAGGTTAGTGGCGAGCCTAGGAGAAACCATTATAAAGGTTATAGGTACATTTTTTTTAAAACCTCTAAGATAATGAATACCGGTACACTCGAGGAAAGTGCATCCGTCGGGAGTGGAGTAAACAAATAGTTAAATCACTATACATGCTTATGTTTGGGATTGTTATTTGTATACATGATGTAGAGCAAGAATCCCCTGATGAAGGGCATGGATCAAGCACATTCCTATCACACATGGACAGAAAAAAAAAAATCAAGGAAAAGTGGTAAAAATTCAGCAAATTTTGGTCATTCGACGGATTCTCGACAGATTACCCGACGGATCAGTCTTTCGCCAAAAGATTTATCCTGCTGAACTCTCTGGGTGATTTTTACCTGTTTCAATCGGTCGACCGATTGGGTTGATTAGCTGACTTCCAACTTCGACCAGCCAACAGATTGGGTCGACCGGCCGATCTGCTCTCACAGATTTTCTCGAACTTACACCAAACTTGCGCGGTTTTTTTTTTTTTCCTATTTTGCTTAAGACTCTTTTATTACGTTTCTAGGGTTTAACTTCTCTATTTATAGTCTTTTAAACTTGTTTATTGTAGTTAGTCTCTTTATTATTCAATATAATTTTGATTTTTTTTATTTTCTTCTCGGGGATTCGAGAAACGTCTCGTGGATTCAAGTTTTCTCTTATGGATTCAAGATTTTTCCTCGTGGATTCGAGGAAGCTCTGTAGATTTGGAGTAGTTATCCCTTGAGGAATACGATGATCGACCTCATCACATCCCTCCTTGCGTCAATTGGTATTAGAACGAAGACTTCCCTCGGGTTGATGTCTCTTTACGAAGGTTTGGACAATAATCCCATGGACAGTGCTCCAGGGATCTATCCTCTCACAGCAGCGACATTCGAGATGACGCTTGATACTTATTGGCAGGAGAACTGTTAAGCCATGCAAGGGCTGCAGACTGGCTTCGACCATATTATGAAAAAATTAGATCGAATAGTTACTCGTGATGACAACATGCTTTTGGGATCCGCTGGATTTTACGATTAGGTGGGTTGGAAAGATTGATCCTACAAGAGGATCATGGATCTCCGTAACTTCAATGGCCAGAGTCGCATCAATGAATGGCTCTTTGAAGTCGAATGCTTCTTCGACTACATGCAGATTCCTAAAGAGAGAAAGGTTCCAATTGCAACATACCATCTAAAGGGCGGTGCTGCGATTTGGTGGGAATTCGTTCAGCGTTGTCGGACACAAGAGATGAAGGAGCTAATCCGCAAGTGGTCACAGATGAAACAATGTTTACTATCATGATTCCTATTCGATGATGAAGATCTGGTTGAGACGGAGTCGCAATAGATCCCCAGCCCCATCAGCAGCGCGTATGTCATCCCTATGGAAACGAAAAGACTACCTGAAACTTTTAAAGTGGAGGGGCAGTCTTCTATAACCGTCCAGGATTTTGATAAGGAAATTGATGGTGATGTGTTGGTTCTTGATGGGGGTAATGCAAGTTTAGACAACGTCTCTGAAATATCGCCCACCATCATCTCAAAGGTTATTCACAATTCTAAAGAGGTGGAGGAGATCAATACCTCAGTTATAGAGGACAAGGAAGAGAAGTCTGAAATTATTCTAAAAATTATTGAGCTAGTTTCGCAGGAGTCCATGGGCATCCCAGAAGATGCTACGTCAGTATTTTCGAAATTCGAGGTGATCGTGGTCGTCGAACTTTATAATTATTTGTTCCTTGTGCAGAAGATCTCTCTTTCTCAAATTGAGTCAGTCTTCGACAACACGAAGAAGCCTTCTACCGACCAGCCCCAATCTGAGAAGACATGAAATTTTACTATCGTGTATTAGGAACCGACCAAGGAGGCGTATTTTGAACCAATCTTATTGAAGAACTCGGTTGCATGTCGAAAATCAAGTTCGTTGAAGAGATTGAACCTGTATCGAAATCCAAGTCCAAAGAGAAAATTAAGGACGAGTTTATTTGAAGTGGAGGGATTTGATGTAGAGCAAGAACCCCCTAATGAAGGGCATGGATCAAGCACATTTCTATTACACATGGAACGGAAAAAAAATCAAGGAAAAGTGGTAGAAATTCAATAAATTTCGGTAGTTCGACAGATTACCCGATGGATCTAGTCCATCGCCAAAAGATTTATCCTGTTGAACTCTTTGAACGATTTCTTCTTGTTTCGTCCGACCGACTTCCAACTTTGATTGGCTGATGGATTGAGTCGACCGACCGATCTGCTCCGACAGATTTGCGCAAACTTGCTCCGTACTTGCACAATTTTTCTGATTTCTTTCCTATTTCGCTTAAGACTCTTTGATTGCGTTTCTAGGGTTTAATTTCTCTATTTATAATCTCTTAAAGTTGTTTATTGTAGTTACTCTCTTTATTATTCAATAAAATTTCAATTTATTCGATTTTCTTTTCATGGATTTAGAAATGTCTCGTGAATTCGAGGAAGCTTCGTTGAGGCTTTCGGATAGCTCCATGGATTCAGAGTAGTTATCCCTTGAGGAAGACGGTGATTGACCTCATCATGTCCCTCCCTGTGTCAATTGGTATTTGAACGACGACACCCGTCGACCCGATGTCTCTTTACGAAAGTTTGGACAACAATTCTATGGACTATTCCAGGGATCTATCCTCTCATAGCGACGACTTGCAAGACAATGCTTAAGACTTGCTAGTGGGAAAATCGTCAAGTCATTTAAGGGTTGCAGGTTGGCTTCGACCGTATAATGAAAAAAATAGATCGAATAGTTGCTCATGGCGATGATTTGCTTCTAGGATCCACTTGATTTTACGATTGGATGGATCGAAAAGATCGATCTTACAAGAGGATGATCAATCTCCCTAACTTTAATGACCGGAGTTGCAAAGATGAATGGCTCTTTGAATTCGAACGCTTCTTCGACTACATGCAGATTCTTGAAAAGAGGAAGGTTCCAATCATGGCATACCATCTGAAGGGCGACACTATAATTTGGTGGGAATTCATTTAGCACTGTCAGGCGCAAGAGATGAAGGTGCCAATCCACATGTGATTGTAGATGAAACGACGGTTACTATCACGATTACTATACGATGATGAAAATCTAACTAAGACAGATTCACAACAGATATCCATCCTTATCAGCAACACGTATGTTGTCCCTGAGAAAATGAAAAGCCTACCCAAAACTTTTAAAATGAGGGGGCAGTTTTCATAACTATCCAGGATTTCTTCAAGGAAACTAATGATGACGTGTTAGTTCTGGATGGGGGTAATGTAAGTTCAGACGATGTTTCTGAAATACAGCCCACCACCATCTCAGAGGTTATTCACAATTCTAAGGAGGTGGAGGAGATCAATACCTCTATTATAGAGGATAAGGAAGAGGATTATGAAAATATTCCAGAAATTGTGGAACTAGTTTTACAGGAGTCCATGGGCATCCCAGAAGATGTCACGCCAACATTGCCAGAATTGGAGGTGATCGCAGTCTCTGAAGTTTATAATGATTTGTTCCTTATGTGGGAGATTGCTCTTTCTCAAATTGAGTCAGTCTTTGACAACACAAAGAAGCCTCCTACTAACCAATCCCAATATAAGAAGAAAACATGAAATTTTGTTGTCGTGTACTAGGAAGTAGCCAAGGAGGCGTATATTTAACCAATCATGTTGAAGAACTCGAGTGCGTGTCACAAATAAAGTTCGTTGAAGAGATTGAACGTGTATTAAGATCCAAGTCCAAAGAAAAACTCGAGGATGAGTTATTTGAAGTGGAGGGGTCTGATGTAGAGTAATAACCCCCTGATGAAGGGCGTGGATCAAGCACATTCCTATCACACATGGACCGAAAAAGGATCAAGAAAAAGTGGCAAAAATTCACCAAATTTTGGTCGTATGATGGATTCTTAACGGATTACCTGACGACCTAGTCTGTCGCCAAAAAGGTTTATCTTACTAAACTCTCTGGACGATTTTTACCTGTTTCAACCGGCTGACTTCCGACTTTGACTGGCCGACGGATCAAGTCGACCGGCCAATCTGCTTCGACATATTTGCGCATACTTGCGTCAAACTTGCGTTGAACTTGCGCAATTTTTTCTGATTTCTTTCCTATTTCGCTTAGAACTCTTTGATTGCATTTATGGGGTTTCGTTTCTCAATTTATAGTCTCTTAAACTCGTTTATTATAATTAGTCTCTTTATTATTTAATAAAATTTTAATTTATTTTATTTTCTTCTCATGGATTCGAGAAACATCTTGTGGATTCAAGATTTGCCCTAGTAGACCTGAGGAAGCTCTGTTGAAGATTTCGGAGTGCTCCATGGATTCAGAGTAGTTATCCCTTAAAGAATAGGGTGATCGACCTCATCACATTCCTCCCTACATCAATACATTTTATATTTATCCTTATGTGTTTGATTAAAATGAATTATATGAATACTTAAATAGATTGTATGCTAGACACTTGATTGGTAAAGCATACACAAGTTGTATTTTCACATCTCCTTATAGACTAGTTGCTTAGATTGTTGTATCTTTTGTAGTCTATGTAATTGGACCCACTTGGCTTGAAAGTCTATGTGTTATTTGCTTAATTAAGTTTTAATTGGTAAATTATTTAATTAGGCATGAATTTTTAAGTGGTCCTTTTCACCCTCTCTCTAGGACTTAGATATGATTCTAAGCTCCGTCAAGCTTCTGCAACACATATCGTGTTAAGTGTCATGTTAAACTACCCCACGTAATTTTAAATGTACGATCATTCTATGCGAGGGAATTGACTTAGATTGGAATGGAAGACCTTCACCATCGAAAACCAACTTGGAGTCAGGTGTGCCATATTCCCTTACTCCACATAGGAATGTGAGTGAGCCATGGATATAGGATCTTCGGACACTTACATTGGTGGATCTAAGATCAAGGCGATAGTCTAGGGGTTCGTTATCCTAGACTACAATCATGTGATAAGGGACTTGATGTTGTGTCTAAGTTGATCAATCCTTAAACTTGAGGGTGAAAAAAGGTATTGGATCTTGACTTGGCGATTTTGGCTCACTTTACAAGGTTTATCAAGGGCCATTAAGGTGAGAGGTGGCTAAGATTATGAAATAAAATTAGCTAGGACATAGGCTATAAAGGACTTAAGGGGCAAAGGGAGGCTTCTTACTTACACTTAAGGTTTTCTTGACAAGGCTTCTTGTTGTTTGAAATACAAAGGTAAAGAAATAATTATAGGTGAGGAAAGTGGCATTTTAGTTAGTAGTGGGTGAGTGATGGGTAAAAATGCACATGGTTTGTTGTGATTAATTCTTGGAAGCTGAAGGATATATTACATTCTCTTATTAAGCAGTTGGAATGGTAAGCCTTATAATTTGAGTAAAGTTCAAGGATAAGTCAGTGGAAATGGGCTTTTAGGTATTTTATAAAAGAGAAGCTATGAGAGAGAATTTAAGGTAGTAGGTTAATGATAAGAAAAAAAATGAAAAGACATGAAGAAAAAAATGATGTTATAATAAGGTCATGGCAAAAGCACAAAAAAAAAGAGTCCAATTTACAGTTCTAACCCATTGTTAACACTTGAAACGTCGTCATTAATTACAGGGAACATGTGGAGCACTTCTGGGGACATGGTAGCAGCAGACCACTTTTGCCAAGTGGACACAAGTTGGGTGGTTTGGATTGGGTTGAACAAGGTTGAACAAACTTGGTCAATGATGGATTCAATTGAATTCCTTGTAAGAAGTAGTCCTGCAGATATGCTCGATTGATTAATCCATTATTGGGTGGGGTGTCTACATTAATATACTTAAGTGACCAACTAAATTATCGAACTAGGCTTTTTCTTATTATCCAAAGCTAAGTGGTGGAACCTCATGATAAATGGCCTAGATCTTTCACATACCCAAAGCTTTAGCTCATGGCTCTATCATTTTACAAAGACGCCCAGTTAGAAAATCCACCAATTGGAAAGTATATGAACATCAATATAGGGACTTTCCTAGTATACTCAGAATTTTAGTCATTATAAGTGGAGCCACTAAATAATCATGGAGTTTGGTATGTTGAGCCCTACCATTGGTGGACCAATGTAGTCTATATATCATCGTAGCATTAAAGCCATGATCTTAGCTCTCATTCTAGCCTTTAATCTCGTAGCCTCGCTAATTCAATTCATCTCTTTGATTCACCATTTTAGTCGGTTCCTTTTCGCCAATCAATTCGCATTTAAAGTTGATTTTTGCTATCAAAATTTGTCATTATTATCTTCCCCAACACCATTGAACACAACAACACGTTGAACCTGTTCTGCACTAAATTCATACTCAGCCTGTCATCAAAACATAGTGCGCTAGATGTGGTTTCAACAATCGAACCCTCTCATAAATAACCTGAATTCAACGCTCTAATATGGCTCCTGATTAGATCTGACCATTGTTGGAAGGGCCTTCAAACTGTGCTCCCTGGACTGTCACCGACCGGTCATGACCGGTCGGCATCGGGTGTGTTGAGGCAGACATGAATTTTCAGTGTGATTTCTCCCTAGAATGTTTTTGGGTCGATCCGACCGGTCAGCCATGGAGTTCGACCGGTCGGCCATGTTATGCGGTATCTTACGCAGTGACGTGTTTTCTTACGTTGTTACGCGGATTTGCATAAGATGTTTCTATTTTCGGGTTAGTTGCTATGTATATGGCATGAATCTGGACTTAGATGGTATCCTAAGGTGTCCAAGGTTTCCTAATTGCATTAGGAAGAAGGGAGAGTATTTTGAGAGAGAGAGAGAGAGAGAGAGCTTGAGTTTTCTCTATTTTTTCTTGCTTGTGTGCCGTCAAACTCTGTAATCTTCTAGAATCATAGTGGATCACTTTGTGCTATGGTTTTTTACCCATTGAGGGGTTTTTCCACGTAAAATCGGATTGTCTCTTGTGGTTGAATACTTGTGTGGTGTGATTGCATTGTGTTTCTCATTTGATCACATATTCTGTTGTGGTGTTTTTTAGCTTCCACTCCCACTACCGTCGTTCTTATTCCCAACAAATGGTATTAAAGCTAAAGTTGAGGTGGAGTAGAATTCGAATCTAAGATGAGAAGATGGGATCAAGCACAAGGTTCGATGTAGAGAAGTTTTTTGGCAAAAATAACTTCAAACCATGGAAGGTGAAGGTTGAATCCCTCCTAGTTCAACAAGGGCTTGATGAAGCTCTTGGAAAGCAACCTGAGGCTATGAAAGAGGATGAGTGGACGAAGCTCAATAAGAAGGCTAAAATCTCGATCATGTTATGCCTTACAGATGATTTCCTCTATCACATCAAGAAAGAGAAGACAACGGCTAATACAATTGCTAAGTTAGAGAAGGTCTATACCAAGAAATCTCTAGAGAACCCGATGTATCTGTTGATGCAGTTCTTCACCTTGAGGATGGCGAAGGGGATAGATGTGGAGGACCACTTAAGCACGTTCAATCGGCTGGTTTGTAAGTTGTTGGTGATAGATGAGCCAATGAAGTATGAATATCAGGCATGCATCCTACTGAATTTTAGAATCATTTAAGTTATAATTTAGTTAATTATTTAATAAATTAAATAACTTTAATATTGATAAATTAATATTAAATAATCCGTAGGGAATTTTAATAGGGTCCCTGTATTAAAGTTGCTTAGAATAAACCCTAGAATAGTGTAGAAGTGTTAGATTTCACAAAACTCACAAATTTACAATAATTATGAAAATGCCATCAGTCAAACTTAAGTTACACCACCATTTTTAAGTATAATAATTTTTTACATTTACTTTCGCACAAAACTTAATGTATGAGTTTTATAGCACATTTTAACCGTACATGTCAAATTTCAGCCGTCAGATCATCCCACAAATGCCCTAATCAGAAATCGGGAAGTAAGTGGCCCACCTCAAATCAGATCTGCCTCTTTTTCTCGTCAACAGATAACTTTATGTTGGCCATCAGTTGGACGGAGGAAACAATCTAAATCCACTACTAGTGGATCCCACTTACAACTGGAGCATAAAACAATTATATAACCACAATGCACGTTACATATAAAAAAAAGAAAAAGAAACTAACCATGAGTCCTTCTTCCTCTCTGTTACGTAACAGCGTCCGCCCAACCCAAACCAGGCCGTCCACACCGTCCATCACAATGGACCCCATCAAGCAATCCAAGCCGTCCATCCGACCTCCCCTCGACAGTAGACAGCCCCTTTGAAGTTTTTTTACCTTTTACTTCGTGTATAGTGGACGCCGGTCCGTGATATACAATCAATGGTAGCTAAAAACCGCCAAGATCTCGCATTCCGCCTTACATGGGCAAACAAGAACGGTTGTACTAGGGTTGTGTGGACCCCACCTATCTTCCCAACGGTCCCAAACGAGTAGGATACGTGTTAGAAGGAATTGAATCCTTCTTGGAATAGGAAAGCTCGTCAACCCCCACGTCCGATCGTGGGACTGTTTGCACGACTATAAAAGCCCATCCTCTATCTCTTCCTCTCTTCAGAAAACGTCAGAGAGAATGAGAGAGAGAGAGAGAGATCGGTGAGAGAGAGAGAAAGACGTTGGAGAGAGAGAGAGAGAGTGAGACGTTAGGAGGGAGAGAGAGAGAGAGAGAGAGAGAGAGAGAGATACAGAGATACAGAGGGAGAGAGTGTGTGTGCTACTGCTGTTGATGCTGGGGCAGCGTCCTAGGCCAAGAGAAAGAAGAAAGAAAGAGAGAGAGAGAAAGAAGAAGGAAGAAGAAAGAGAGAGAGAGAGAGAGAGAGAGAGAGAGAGAGAGAGAGAGATTGCTGGATGTTCGATAATTAGATCCAAGGACCGATCTAGCTCACTCTGATCTGTGAAAGATCCTCCTAGACAGACAAGAAGAAAGAAAATAAGAAGAAAGTTCCGATCAAGTTAACCAAGCGAGCTGATTCGCTGAGTCAACTCACTGCCCAACTAAAATTCGGATTCGATCTTCTTAAAGCTTGGGATCCTACATATTCAGGTGAGTGATTCATCATAAAAAATTTTAGTTAATGCCTCTTCCATTTAATTTGTTTTCTTCCCAAGTATGATGTTCAATGTCCATGTTATCCTTCAACATGGTTCGTAGGTAACGATCCATCCATCGATCTCTTTCTAACTTTAACGTAGAGTCATAAACTTGATCCTAGGTAAGGGATCCAATTTTAGTTCCTATTTTTAAGAATCTCCTGCTGTATTTGCTTTCTTGTCAATTCTTTTTTAATTTTAATCCTTGTCGCACAAAATTGAAATCTTAGAATACATTCGACTTAGATTCCCTATCTGTAGTGTCAACGGCATACAGCCCTAGGTAGATGAAGTATTATTCAAATTCTATGTAGTATTGACATTACACTTCCTAGTAGACACTTACTTAGGGTTTAAATAAAGAGATCCCTAACAAAATTAATGCATGCATGGTGTGAATTGATTGAATTGTGATATGCATTGTATGCTTGAAGAGTGCTTCCATAACTCATGACATACGCATTCATTATACACTGCGACAGAACAGGAGCATGGTTGATTTGACTCCTGGCGTGCATGGTTGATATGCCGCCTCGCTGTACCGGTTAGGTGAGCATGGTTGATTTGCGACATGTTCCTAATGTTCAGTGGCAACGAGTTCCTAGACGTTTATTGCTCTCACACATATCATAACATACATGACATCATGATAATCATGTTCCATTTATAATAAATCATAAAGTGTATCAATTATAACCTCATCCTCGTATATTTCATACAATTCTATCCGTTGATGATTCGCCTCCTATCTCTTATTAACTGGAATATTACCTGTGATGGAAATGACCTCACTGGGCTTTTAGCTCACCAAAATCACCACAGTTCTTACAGGTCTTCAGGAAGATAAAGACGTAGATGGAGCAGAATATTTAGATGCACACGTGTTACTCAGGCGCCAACCGTAGTCGATTTAGTTATAAAATTCGATGTAATAAGACATTAGTGGAAAAGAAACTTTATATTTTGGTTTTATTTTAGTTATGCGATGTGTGGAATAGAATATCAAGGAATCTATGCTTGAATTTTCAATTCACACCCTGAAACTCGGGCTTTGGGTTGTTGTACTCGGGTTCCGAATTTCGGGGCGTGACACGTGGCCTACATTGTCCAGCCCTCATGCGCTCATATGTCCACTCGGTCTAGCCATTGGAGCATCTCGTTGCCACGAGGTTTAGAGATTTTCACCCAAGGACATCTTTGGCGCCCAAGTGCTAGAACCAATTTCCGGTGTCCATACAACTGTCAACTATAATTTTCCATGGTGGTCACAACCCTGATGTTTCTAGGGTATGCATGCAAATGCAACATGCAAATGCGTGAATGCTAGAGTTCATAATCTGAACCATGCAAACATGTCATGCAAGTCATGCATACATTCGGGGCACCCCTTTCTCATACGAGTTCCGTAACAAGTCCCACATCATAGGGTTACTAACACATCTCTGCCATACACCAGCAAGCCAACATCCATGGCCCGAGTACCAACCACAATCCCGTGGTGTATGTTATATTCCATTCATATCCATACTCAAGTATACAACGGATAAGTAAAAGCATATGAGTAGGCATGATATGCATTACACTAAGCATATTGTCAATGTCAACAACATCAGGGTCGGGTATACTAGCATGTTACTATTCCTGACACATACACATATATTTGTACATACAAGGTAGGGTGCACAATTTATATGTTAATCATCCTGAATTAGCTCAATACAAAGAGAGTGAGAGATCCAAATGATAGGTCCCATGTACCCCAAGGATAAGTCTCATGATGGGTCAAAGTTGGGATTATATACATATGTCAAAATGGTCCAAGGAGTGGACACAGAACATACATCAAGTATGCCAAGGGCGTATAACAAAGACGGCTCATAGACTACTTGAATTCAATTCATACACTAGCGGCTACATTGTGCGGCCATAAACATACATCAAGGTGGGCTCTACGATGTGGCCCACATCTCATAAAACAGAGCGATTCTACGGCACGACCAAATTGTATACACTACGGTAATCCTATGAGGATTCCAATGGTGGTCATCATCTGCCCCATTGCCCCTGGCGTGGCACACTAGATATACCACACAAGTGGGCCCATGGCCCGTAATGTTTTAAAAGTAGAAGGGTTGTGTGGTATAAAACACATAACATGGCATCCACCATGACGTGGGACACATGCTATGTGAGCAACGTGCTTGCACACACCAATTTCACAGCATGACCCACACCTGTGAGCCCTGCAAGGTTACACAGTGGACCCAAAGGAAGGTTTTAACGGTGGACATCCTTTTCCAGTTGTTCCCTGTGGTGTGGTCCACCTGAGATATGGACCGGTCTCATTTTTCGGCCCATGTTATAAAAGGATCTGGTAAAGTAAATAGATAACATGAATACAATACGTACATCCAGGTGGGGTCCATAGTATTTTGGATTAAGCTAATAATTTGTTGTTACCTTGTACGTAGGTCTACGTGACCTTTATTGCAATGAGGATGTCAAATAAATACTATAGTGGGCCCTAAACCGTTTCAATGGCAGACATACATCCCACAATTGTGTTTTGTGATGGGGCCCACTTGAGCTTCGGATCTACCTTAGAGTGAGGGCTTGGCCCATGTCTAGGCCTGTGCGACTATGTCACCTGGTTAGATGGTAAATAATCATCATGGTGGATCTCAAAGTGTTTCAACGGTGGGCATTTAACTACCTCTGCTCTGTTGGGTGTGTTCCACCAAGAATTTGGATATGCTCCATAAAATGAGCTGGAACATGGGTGGATAGTGTGAATAAACCCATACATCATAGTAGCCATGCACGGACGGTCGAGATAAAACATAATCATCATAGTGGGTCTGTCCCACTGGGTAGAGGGTATTGATGTAAGGGACATTCATCACCGTGGGTCCCACCCATTGGATGGGCCACGTGGTTGCATGGTTGCAGAGTGCGTACGGGACAGTGAGCCCTAAGATGGTTTCAACAGTGGACCTCATTGTCCCCATTGTTAAATGAAATTGGGCACATATAAGTTTATGATTGAGATGATATTTGTGCCTTTCCATCAATCCAGGTCTTGTAACCTAATCAACGGGTTGGACGGAAAAGAGGCCATTGTGGTGGGCCTCACAAAGTCGTGAACGGTTGCTGTCCAATCACCACTTTTTGTGGTGGGGCCCATATAAGGTTGCTAATATCAAGGTGGGCCTACAAAAGGTTTGAATCTAACTAATACATGTGTTTTCCTTACGGCCACAACCAGGCCTGTGGTCCTGAGCCACAGGTTGCATGGCAAATAAACATCATGAGGCATCAAGAAAGTGGCAACGGTGAGCATTATCATCCCCATTTATTTATGTGGTGTGGACCACCTGTGATCGGGATCAACTTCTTTACTGGACTCCAGCCTTAAAATGATCTGGCCAAGAAGATAGACGGCGTGGATATTACACATTAATCAAAGTGGGCCCAAGGTTTGTCCGAGAGACAGATGGACAAAATGGACAATGTAGACAAACCCATACCTCACTGGGTCCCACTGTGTGGCTACCAAGTTGATATTTGTGATTCCTCTTCATGCAGGTCCGTGAGACCTTAAGACCAGCTTTTGTGACATATAAACATCATGTGGGCCCTACAAAGCTTTCAATGGTGAGCGTTTAGTAACTCAACTGATTCTTGTGGTATGGTCCAATGGAGACCTGGATTTGTCTCATTTCTCAGCCCATGGTGTGAAATGATCTAAAAAATTGGATGAACGGTGTAGATTAAACACATACATCATGATGGGTCCCATGACTAGGACCCTCATTCACGCCCAGACAAGGTGACGTCATGGAAGAGTTCCAATAGTGGATGTCCTCTTCCAACTATTCCCTATACTGTGGCCCACATGAGATCCAGATCAGTTTCATTTTTCGCCGGGGGCCCTAAAATCATCGGGAGAAATGGATGCACAGTGTGGATGAAATATATACACCATGGTGGATCCCGCAATTCATGGCAGCCCATTTGCCAAAAAGTCTAAGGTCGGGAGGTACCTCTCTGCACAGTGACTCCCAGAGACTCCTCTCACTCCTTTATCTTCTTTTCTTTTTAAAAAATATATTATATTATATA
This sequence comes from Liriodendron chinense, assembly GCA_003013855.2. Lineage (NCBI taxonomy): Eukaryota > Viridiplantae > Streptophyta > Magnoliopsida > Magnoliales > Magnoliaceae > Liriodendron > Liriodendron chinense. Next base: position 2,535,302 of record PVNU02000310.1, read on the forward strand.
AAGTATAATATATAATACATATAACATTATATTATATCATATGGTATAGTTATCACCTTCACGTGGAGCCTGAAGGTTTCAAGGGTGTATATTCAACTTCGTTGATCACGGTAGTAGGGTCCATCTGAATTTTGGAACTACCTCATCTGTGGGCTCGGGCCCTAACCTAATGCTATAAATTAGATTGACGGAACAGATTAACTCATACATCACGGTGGGGCCTTAGGAAAGTTTCAATGGTGGAGGTCACTAAACCAACCGTTTACTATGGTGTGGCCCACCTACTATTTGGATCGAGTTTAGATTTGGGCCCATCGCCTAGAATGATATGGGAAATGGATAGACGGCATGGATGAAACGCATACATCAAGGTGAGTCCCCCAGTGGACCACCTATTCACGCCCAAGTTAGACCTTCGCCCGCTAACGTTGCTGGGCAGCAGCGCCCAAAGGACGCTGGCTGTTCCAGTGGCTTCCGTCTTTCCTTTTTCTTTTCTTCTTCTATTGTTCTCCCATCAAGGTAGGGTCCACATGAGCATTCTGGTCCATTCATTGGATATGCCAGCTCATTTTCGACCAAATGAGGTCTGATTTGGATAGTTTTGAGATAATAAAAACATCATAGTGGACCTTGGGGGTATGCCCTAATTTAACATGGAGAAAAGGATGAATGGATAATTACATACAATATACACATCAAGGAGCATATGGATTGTGTTGATCAAATCAGTATGATTATATTATCTATTTGAAAAACTGAACTAATCGATAAATTTATAACATATTATTTAGGCTATTTGTAGGCTTCGAGCCATACAAGACCTTGGATCCACCTGATCCGCAAATAACCGTTCAAGATATGCCCTTATAGGAGCATCCATTTATTCAAAAAATTTCAAACGTTATCAAAATATCATATAAACACAATGACCGTTCATACATTAGAAAACTAATCTATATAATTGGATAAAAATTACCAACTAGATCTGACCATTGGAATATTGGATATGGCCCATATAATGTACGGTCATAGCAAGCTTCTAGACATATTTCCGTTCGTGGCCAAGATGTTGGTCGTCAGAACTTCGATTGAGGCGTGTCATACGCCATTGGAAAGATATTTCAATGATCTACGACTTCAATGGATAATATATTTATAATGGGCTCACTAAATGGACCAAAAAGTGGTCCGTTTTCAGCAAATCGTGACCTTCTGTATGCTGTTGGACAGCAGATCGGTAAAATTGACATTACGAGCGATTGGACCGTTAGATTGCCATGAAATTCTGTCCGGTGTTAGCTCTTTGTGTGGGTCATACGTCTACCAAATTTCAGGTTAGATGTTAATATGGTTTATTTTATATAAATTTTACAAATTACTATTCAAATTGAAAAGCAGTTCACTTGGACAGATGTGACTATGAACTACATCATGGTGGGCCAACTTTAGGGGCCACATTGCTGGCCTATATGACCAACCACTCGAGCACACGAGGGTTTCACATCAGTGGGTCCCATTACTATAACACAAAGAAATAAGGTAAGGAATCAAAGAGAATGGAGGTGAAGAGGTGTACTCACCTTGATGGATGGTTGAGATGGGTTGGATGGTGCTGATGATGGCCCACAAGCTCCTCTCTCTCTCTCTCTCTCTCTCTCTCTCTCTCTCTCCGTCTATCTATCTATCTTCTCACCTTAGCAAGTATGACTCATACGTGAGTTGCTTGGAGAGGGGTTTGTAGGAATAAATAAGATAGAGAGAAGGAAGGGGGGTGGTATGGTTTAGATTGACTTTTGGTGGAGAGAGGGATGGGGTGAGCATGGGAGAGGCATGGGTCTAATTGACAATTGGGGAGAGAATGTGATGTAATTAATGGGGTTTGATTGATTGATGTGATGCTTGATTGATTGATGGGATATTTGATTGATCGATTGGACAATCTTGGGATTTGTGCAAGTGGGGCCCACGGCATGTAGCGTGGTCCGTCTTGATTTGCACACATGCAAGCATCTTTCAAATTAGGTATCGAAATGGAGCGTGCCATGCGGCGTTGGAATCACGACGCCCTCGAGGTCGCTGGGGTACAAGTCTCAAGTCATTGCGATATCAAAATAGGGTACTTGATCAAAACTCAACGATTTGGATTGTTCCGAGTATGCCGACATCAGAAATGATGTGCACGGTTAGTTAATTTGGGTACGGGTCTTACATCACCTCTCATGTCCTTGCTCACTTCTGATGTGGGACTAAAAAACATACTTTTCCAACTGAGTCGGCCGAGTTAAGCCGAATTAAGCTTCAATTTTTTTTATTTTTTTTTAAAGGTTAGTTGAAATATCCCACTGTTAGTACACACCCACACTGTTAGTCACCCTCCAATGCTAGCCACCCCCCACGTTGGGATTCGATACCTTGACCTCAATGTTGACAAGGTTATCTTCACTCAGTCTACCACTGTCCCAAAGGTGTGGGTGTGAATTGAGCTTCAATTAAGCTGAACTTCGAGCCGAGCTGAATCGAGTTTGAGTTAGCTCTCACTCGGCTTGGTTCGAACCCAACCTTTGAATCCAACCAAATCGAGCTGGTTCGAGTTGAGACAAGCGAGCTAACCGAGTTTGCTTGGCTTGTGAACAGCTTTACATACAAGTCAAGACTCCTATTATGATGGCTCAGACCATTTTTAAAATGGTGGCAACCCTTCTGCCTTACGCATAGCATAGTTGTAAGGCAATATAGACCGTCCAAATAGCTGACCCCATTGTTGATACAACATAATTCAGAACTTACCTTGAGAAGATTACAGTACCGTCTGATTTTTCTCAAAGAAGCTGGACAGCTCACTATTTTACTTTTAACCATTTGTTAGAAATTTGGGTTGCCTGAATTTACTTACAATTGAACCGTTTCTAAAATGGTAGTAAACTAATTATTGTAGGAGTATAACCATCAGAGCAGCTACGTTGGTCGGAAGTACATTCCAAAGGTGGAGTCAGGCTCTTCTAAATGATTGCGACTCTTCAACCGTATGTATGGCCCAGATGTATGACAAATCAAACTGCCCAAGATGTTGTCACGTTGTAAGAACAGAGTATAGTCCAAAAATACACTACTAAGATTGTCAACCATTTTATTTGTTTTCTTTTTGTTGGACATGGCCCTTCGGGCCCACCTGTCACCAACCATGTGTGGGTGGGTCCCACACAGTTTTCCCTTCACTATCTCTCCTTTTTCATTTTCCATTGGAATTTGATTTTTAAATTTTAAATATAAAGAAGGAATTTTAAATTTTAAATACAAAGAAGGAATTGGGATGCAGAAGATAAAATATGATAAGATAGGGACCAGTTCTATCGCATTCTTCTTATGTCCTCTCCACACCTCTTTTTTAAAAAAAGGAAGGTAGACTCTCGTTGTAAGCAACACAATTGAGAGAGAGAGAGAGAGAGAGAGAGAGAGAGGAACAATGCTCATTATCCATTAAGGACTGCTTCTAGCTGATCTGAACCGCTAATCATGTTTAGAAAGCCATCCTAACCATAGAAACGGACTCATGTTCCCATTGTAGTTAGGTAGGGATGTAGGCCATTTATCTTAGGCTTTGTGTGATGGTCTTTAAGATTATGTAGGTACTGTCAAATCTTAAGTTTCCTCTCCACGCCTCCATTTATAAAAAGGAACCAGAACTCTCGTTGTAAGCATCACGATCTCGAAAGTTTACAACAAAAAAAAAAACAGAGAGAGAGAGAGAGAGAGAGAGAGAGAGAGAGAGAGGAATAATGCTCATTATCCATTAAGGGCCGCCTCCAGAAGATCTAAACAGTTAATCATGTTTAGAAATCCATCTTAATCTAGAATCATACTCGTGCCTCCATAATAGTTAGGTAAGGACATAGGTTATTTATCTTAGGCTTTGTGTGAAGGTTTTTAAGATTATGTAGGTGTGGACTACCGTATCATTATATTATGAGTCTAAAATTAGACCACCTGGCTTTTTGCGGTGTATCTCCAATCATCGCCAATAACCCTTGATCCTGTTCTGGGTGTGTCATCTAATATTAATTACGAGTCAACAATTTCAAAGGTTTGTCATGATGCCCAATGGAATATAAATCAACTTGATAAGGGTTGTCACGCAAATACCAATTACGAATGGTCAATTCAGAGGTGCGAGTTTATCACTCAAAATTAAATTAATACACGCTTGGGTCATTCAAATAATGCTCAGGCACACAACCATCGGCTGGGTCAAATTGTCACGAGGGCTGCTTGAACAACAATCTGTCACCTTTATAATGCTCAATGGCCACTACAGGGAGATTCATCACCCCAGCGTAAGCCGAAAGCTCAAACACAGTGTCCCAAACCACCATGCCCGACCCATGAGACTTGGCGGGATCGTATTGCAGTATGATTTTAAGTGGACTCATTGTCACTAACAACGGTGGTATTCCAGATTCCATAGAGTGTGGTTCAACAGTCAAATACAATAATGATTAACTTTAAATGGAACTTATTTGGTAGGCCCAAGTGGACAATAACAAACCGACAGTGGCCACTATTGGTCGACCATGTCCCGTCTTGGTTGATCGAATAACTTCGTGACGGCCAACCCAGAGGGTAGACAATACACTAATCAAACGGCTATCAAAGCTTAATCCAAAACAACACTTAATCCATTATAACAATAATTTAAATTATCAAATACATAATCATAAATATAAAGTAGATTTAATATCACACTAAAGTATAACAATTAGGCACATGTATGAATCAGTATGATCCAACATATATCAACATTTCTTAATATTCGTCATCGAAGAGTTCTAATATTAGGAACTTCATATCACTCAAACATTTCATCGAGCTTGTTATAAACCAAACAGTAAACAGAAACATTTCATCGAACATTTTATCCACTCATCAATAATTAGTAAATAGATTATAATATTAAGATGATTTTGACATTTATAACATAAGCAAATTCAATGGAATCAAGCAATCATTAACTAAAATTTGCAAATAAAAAGCTTAAGAGCAGATCTTTACCTTAGAGTTGAAATTCCTCAATTTGGATGCGGCCCTAACATCAGAAATTTGGAAAAAAAAAAACTTAAATACCTACATTTAATCACAATTCTAGCGTTAATAATTTAGGATTCTATTCTAATTAAACTTCTAATTGGGGTTTAGGGTTTAGATACATTAAAAATGGAAAACCCCTAATCGATTAGACAAATCGGGGCCTAAGGTTGGTGTGCAACCGAATCTACACAGAGTCAATCTTGATTACGGCTCTCTAAAGAGCATGGGCCTCCACAAATTGCTTGTGGGGGCCACCAATTCTAACATAAATCAATTCTAGCATTTAAACCCTAAAAATCGTATGAGAAAGATGGGTTTTCCAACCCTAATTCCCATGATATTGCTAGAAATAGAGAAAAGACACGCATACGACAAGGAAAGAAATTATACCTCGCTAATCGACAGATTCAACGGTCGAAGAAGGCATAAAACGGCGAGCACGAACCAAAATCGGTGAAGAATGGCTTGGTGCGATAATCCGCACCCAAACCCGAGCTCACACTCTCCCTCTCTCATTCTCATTCTCTCTCTTTCTTTCCTTCTCTCACACCCAAACCCTAACAATTTTGAATTTGGGGGAGAAAGCCCCAAACGGGCTCTATTTATAGTGTCAGATGTGGCGTAAACGACCCTAAAGGCTTGGATCTTAGCTATATAACCCTATGAGAAGTTATTTTTCACTATTGGGGCCCACCAAAAGGTGCATCGGCCGATTTTGAGGCCATGGAGTAGGTGAAACTAGTGGTGATCTTCCTAAGGATACAATTATTCACATTTCGAATGCAGCGATCGACGGTTATAACGCAATGTTCGTTTAATGGTCACCGATCATCAATTGAGGTCACGATTTTAGGAAAAATTACGGAGAATTGTTTGAGATCGGGATCCTAAGTTTCACTGAAGTCTAATGGCTCAAAAGCCACAACTTCGCATAAGTTCGAGTGGACAGAATTAACTGAAGTTCTGAAACATTTAAGGTAGGTTCACACATTACATGTGTCACCCTCTCGGCTCCAAGTTGAGCGATTCGGTACATAGCCTTGGACCAATATCTTATGAGGGTTGTTAAGCCCGCTAAGACAGACGATTTTCCTTAGTTTCGGGATTAGTGGTCCATTAATAAGCGATTTAAAGCTTGTTTGGTTAATCAGGGCATTTTTTGAATAAATTAAGTAACGAAATTTCTCGAGTATGATGATTAGGGTTTGTATTAGTTACGTTCACAATGTAGTCTATTTACAATTAGTAGAAATTATAATTTGGTCCTAATCACCCTAACCAAGAGTCTTAATTTGACTAAACTATAAACTATCTGGAATAAAATAATGTATAATTAAAATAATAAAATATAAAAAAAGAACCTAAATTAATTACTTAAAATGATTCTTGACATGATTAGGAGAAATTATTAAGAATACACCAAATACTAAAACTCGAAGATGAAAAAGATAAGTCCGGTTCAACGACAACTTTCCATTGCATAACTTTTCAGTCTTAATAAGCCATTTGAGTGCAACGTTTTCAGAATTTTTAGATACTAAAATTTTTTTATAATTTTTATGGTGATTTCTTGTCAAGTCTACTTTCATTGCTACAAAATTTTAGCTTATTCCGAACTCTAAAAAAATTATTAAAATTTAAAAAATGCACTATGCCTGAAACCAATGATTTTCTGAAAAGTTTCCAAAACTTTCTAAATTAAACCTCATTATAATATTTTATTTTTTATATATTTTTCTATGAAAATAGATCTTCAAGCTTCAATCTAGCTTTTAAATCACCTCAATCAGAGTTATAACGAAGGAGATATGACTTTTCGAAGTCAGTGTACAGAAACTGTACATTTAGGGGTGGCATTGCCAATTTGCGGGTGGCACCGCTGGACTCTCTCCATCCAGCGACGGTGGCACCGCCGATTTGGTGGTGGCTAGAGCTGTACATGAGACAAATCGAATAAAGCTTGGCACAGCTTGGCTCAGCTCGAACAGCAGAGTGCCTGGGCTTGAGTTCGACTCGGTTTGGTCCTCGAGCCCAAGTGGCCAGCTCAGTTTGGTTTGGTCGATCTTTCGAGCCGAGTTCGAGCCCGTTTGAGCCGATCTGAGATCGAGCTTTCGAGGGGAGAGAGATTAAAGATGAAAGAGAGAGAGAGTAGGGGAGAGAGATCAAAGATGAGAGAGAGAGAGTATGGGAGAGAGATCATAGATGAGAGAGAGAGGAGTAGCCGAGTAGGTTGGGTTGGGTGTTGGCTAGCCAGGTGACGAGGGGAGAGAGATCAAAGATGAGAGAGAGAGAGAGAGAGAGAGAGAGAGGAGGGGAGAGAGATAAGGTCAGGCAGGGCGACTGGCAGGGTTGGCCAGTCGACGAGGGTTTGGGGGGGCGGGCGAGGGCGCTCGAATGAAAAAAAAAGAGTTATTTTACTTTTTAGGGTTTGAGGGGGGCAGGTGGAATGAAAAAAGGAGAAATTAATATAGATATAATATAATATAATATAATATAATATATATTTTGTTTTAAAAAAACCAAACCAAACCAAACCCATCTAAGCCGGGTTCGAACCAAACCAAGCCTGGAATTGAACCAAGTTGAATTGAACTCAGTCCAACTTGAGTTTGGATTGATTTTCCAACGAGCCTAAAAAAATGGCTTGATTTGGTTCGAACCACCTCACGAACTGAACCAAATCGAATTTTTCCAAGCTGAGCTGAGCCAACCGAGCTTTTCAAGTCAGCTAGGTTCGTATACAACTCTAGCGGTGACACCACCAGACTCTGTCCAAAAACTCCATTTTTTCCACTTAGGTGATTTTGTTGGATCCAAAATAATCCCCTTTGGTCCCAAACACATGTGAATACACGCATAAACATGCACTCAACTTGAGAACTTAAAGGTAACGTCTAAGGACATCAAATTTCAAAGTCTTTTGGTCTCAAATACGTGCGGATATACATACGGACATACACTCAAATTGAGAAATCAAAGGTAATGCCCAAGGATACCCAATTCCCAAGTTGGCAAAAATTCAGGGCATTACAAAGAGAGAGGAAACGGGGGAGAAGGTAGAGAGTTTCTTAAGTAGCTCAAGCATCACGGGAAGATTTGCTTGGCCAACCTAACTTCGAAGTCAATTTTGGTCGTGACCCACTCTGCTTCTCTAAAACTATATGCACCTGACTCTCTGCCCACTCTAAAGCATTCCCTCTCGCCAGGCCACTCCGTCCAATCAAACTCAAAGCCAGGAATACTGAAGTCAACAGTAGGGTCAGAATTCAGTACACCCGACCATCCTTTTTTTTCGAAAATGGTGTCTGATTTTTCATTTTCTTTTTCACATCTTAAATCAAGTTGTTTTCCATTTCGCACACACCAAAACATCAGCAGTACATGTACTCATCTTTTTATTCTATTTATGCAGTCATCTCTCCTAACCACCTGCTTTTTATTTTGCTTGCCTACCTGGGGTCTTAAACTCTATGAAGTAAGACTGAGTTTCATTTATTTCTTTGTTGCCTATCCGAGGCCTTAAACTCTGCATGGTAAGGTTAAGTGTTATTTATTTTTTCTTTTAATCTAGCTCAGAGTCTTAAACTCTGCTAAACACGACTAGACACAGTAACACCATAATTCCTCTAAATTCCCTAAAAACAGTACAGTCTCATAAAGTAGAGACCGTGCATTGTATAGATAAAAAAGGGTGCCTAACCCCATCATTTTCTGTAACTGAGGTCCTTACACATAATCTATAATGCAGACCAACATAGAAGTCACTCGGTCAAGAAATCTCACAATTTTTTGTTCTCTAAGCTATTATACGGATTCTAGCCAACCGTAGATTTTGAAGTCGTATCTTGGCTAGGGCAAAACCAAGTCAAACACACTTTTATATCTGAGTAAATCCTACATTTAAATCAAATGAAAACTACACCCGGATCCATAGCTCAAGTGGTAGACTAAGTGAAGATAAACATTGGTTCAACACTAAGGTCTTGGTACCGATTCCTAAGTGGGGGGTGGCGAACATTGCCGTGTGACCAACAGTGGTAGTAGGTTTACAAGTAGTGGCGGTGCATGTGTTCCTCACTTTCCCGCATGCTAAGGGGAGGTTGTTTACGTAGAACATGAAATTGAATCATTGTTTGGAACCTTCCTAAGGCGCTCGGCAATGTTTATTTTCCATCCAACAATCGGTCACAAAGACATGGATTAAGAAAAACACACATACAAGCTTGATCCAAAACTTTTGTGGCCCATAGCGAGTTTTCATCGGTGGGAATGCCTACTATTTTCTGTGGTGTGGTCCACTTAAGCTTCCAATATGCTTCAATTTTGGGCTCATGGCCTAAAATAAGCTGGAATCACTGATGGACAGCAAGGATGAAACAAATAGATCAAAATGGGCCCATAGAGTTACCAGTGGTGTGGTCCACTGAGATTTAGATATGCTTAAGTTTTGGGATCACGTCCTAAAATGAGGTGTAAAAAGATGGATGGTTTGGATATACCACATGTTGTTGCCGCGATTTCAACAACTAACGAGGTGAGGTCGAGATCTCCCTCTGGAACCTGCAAGGATGAACAACGGCTAAAGGAGGGGCCAGGGACCGGCCGTTAGTCCTCCGATGCTTAAGTCAGTCCAAGCTTCTGAGAAAAGAAAAGAGTCTCTTTTCTTGAGTTAGAGATTTCTTACCTTAATCGTGAAGGAGAAGCCTCATTTTATAGACTTAAGTTTTTGAGTTATACTCCTATAAGGAAACATAATTCTCGTGAAGAAAATCTTGGATCTTCGAGATCTTCGGGTCGTTCCGTAGTCGCTGGAGGCATTTGCGCATTAGTTGAGGATTCTCCAAACCCTTCTCCCATTATCTCGGCATAAGCCTAAGATCACGGGATTGTTGTCGAAAGACCTAGCTTGTTGTAAGGCCGAGGTCGGTCTTCTGTAGGCATCTAGATTTGTCTCCACATCAGGTCGGATGATACCGACCTGTCTTTAGGTCGGTCCGTAGTTGGTCAGGTCAGGTCGAGCCTATCCTGAGGTCAGCTCGTATTTTACCTATAACAGAAGCCCCCCTGATCTCGAGTTTAGCTCGTCTGGCTCGGAAGATATGCTGACCTGATCAATTTTAGTTTTTAGCAGCTGTACCGCCATCATATTAAACAGGCGGGAATGCGATATTTAATGCATCGTTTGAAATATCGAGGCGCCATCATTCGTTTGTACGGCGCAGTAGCGCTCGCAGAGTACTACCGAACGGGGAGTCGCCACGTGTTGGCGTGACGCATTACTTTTTGTACGATCTAGTCGTAAATTGCCACGTGGAGCCTCTGCATTAAATGAGGAAGGGTCCCTTAAGTATAAAACTCAGGACTTGTAGTAGAAATCGAAAATTTTCTTCTTTCTGTTTTTCTGGACTCTTCTTTCCTTTGGTTTTTCCGATCCCTTCTTCCTCCCTTTCTGATCTTTCTTCTCAGGCCGGTGTACCAGTACCTGTGGTACGCTTTTTCTACCCTTAGAAGATCTTCTTCTCTTCACAGTATCTTTTATTTTATCATGTCAGAAACTTCGTGCTCTGACGCGATTCCCAGGGTGGGGCTTAGAGATTCTGAGTCGGACCTGCCTCCAATAGAGCCCCAGGAGATGGACTCTAGGGAATTCCATTCCAGGACAGCTGATCCTGCGAATGACGAAGAACGCGAACTTCCTGAGTCGACAGCTGGAAGTGCGTCGGCTCAGAAGGATTCTTTTGAGCTAGACAGCATAGTCTCACAGATTACCCAGGAAGAACTGGATGCTGCGAGGAGAACATTTGAAATTCCCGATTCCGTAGGATTCAAGATTCTCGACCGAGCTGATAAGCCGAGCCGACCTCGTAAGGGGGAGACGGTTATCTCTCTGATGCACTTGGAGGCCGGGCAGAGGTTGCCTCTGCATCCTTTCGCACGCGAAGTCCTTAGTATCTTAGGTCTTTCCCCGAGCCAGCTGCAACACAATGGCTGGAGATGTATGGTGGGATGCTACATCTTGTGGCAAAGGGTTGGGAATAAAGAACTGACCTTGAACGAGCTTTTTTCAATGTATTGTCTGAAGTCTCTGGGAGGTCAAGGACTTTATTACTTCTCTTCTCACCCGGGTCATGGTGCCTCGGTGGTGACCCGTCTGCCGTCTTCCACGAGAACCTAAAAAAGGAAGTGGTTCTTTATGTCGGGGAACTGGGAGGCTTCATCGAACGAGCTTCATCCTTTGGAGTACAGGGTTCGAGCTAATTTTGCTGTACCAGGTCGAGCTGCATCCCGACCTGCCTCTAGCATTTTGGTCTTCGTTCTTGATTTTTTGTCTCCTGACGCACATTCCTTCATGTGTGCAGCTTCTGCGACCATTCGAGTAGCCCTTTCTGCTGCGTAGGACAGGCAGATCCGAGCTGCTCGAGCTTGCTCTGTTGAAGAGAGGGATTTTCACAATTTGATAACTGTTAATTCCATTCGTGAATCAGGTCAGCTTGGTTGAGAGGCAATAACGTTGTCGTTTCACATATTATTACTTTTTGCACCGGACTATCTGACACATTCTTCTGTATTCTGGGCAGGTATGGCTTCAAAGGCAGTCTCGAAGACTCGCAAGATTCCTACTAGAGTCCTTGATCGCGGGCAGAGCTCTGTTGAGCCCCCGAGGAAGAGGGTGGCCACAGAGGCTCAGAGGCAACAACGGTTGCCCTAGTCCTTCATATGTGGGTCTAGACAGCCTTTGAGCTCGAGCTCTTCCCTAACGAGGGTTGAGCCTTTGGCTACAAGGCCTCCAGCTGCGGAGGTTCCGGTTGTTGACGTTCCGGATACCTCTGACTCTCGGGTCGAGCCATCTACTAGCCGACCTGTGACCCGTGCCAGCTCATTTGGCACTCCCACGCAATCCACTGAAGCAGGGTCTACTCGAACGTACTGTTGGCGCTGGTTCGTCACGTCCACCCCAACATCCTCGGACTTCTCCTACTGCTCCTACTCGAGGTGCCAAGCCATGAGAAGACCAGGTCGACATGCCTCCGATCACAGAGCAGTTTGTGACCTGGATCAATGGCGTTGACGCGTACATGCGCGTCAATAGCAGCATCTTGCAGGATCTGAATTCATTGGCCATGTCAGATCATGATCAGATGGTGGGGGTTGCGATAGAGAGCAGCCTCAGGGTAAGCTACCTCCTGCTACCTTCTCTTTTTCGCTTCGCTTGCTCGCGGTCATTTTATTAACCATTATCATTTTTCTTTGTAGGACTCGGCCTTCCTGATTATGATTCGTCAGAAGATGGCGGAGCGGACCCACCAGATGTAGAAGGCTTTGGTCGTGACGTCTTCATGGAAGACGAAGGCTGAAGCCGTGAAGGCTGAGTTGAAGAAGAGCTTATCCAAGCTGACAACGGCTCAGTCGGAACTGAAGATTGCCCAATTCAAGCTGAAGGTGGCACAATCTGAGCTAGAGATGTTCCAGGCGTAGGTTCAGTCTCTTGAGGAGGCTCTGAAAGTGTCTTCGGCTAAGGCTCAGTCGGATGAGAATAAGGTCAAATCGCTCGAGGCTACTCTCAAGATAGCCGAAGAGGAGAAGGTGGACCTGGCTAGACTTTTAAAGGAGGTCTAGCTAAAGTCTTTGACCGAGGTCAAAGGTCTGAAGGCTGAGCTGGAGAAGCTGAATGCGATTTCTGAGGAGTTGTATAACCACGGCTTTCAGGACTGCAGGCGGCTTGTCCTCAAACACTTCTCGAACCTCAACTGCACTCCTGTTGATGACGATGAGGATGAAGATGAGGTCGTCGGGGAGGGACCTGTTAAAGGGGCTGCTCCAACTGATGCTCAGGTCGAGGACGCTGAGGCCGGCCCGTCGGAGGTTGTGAAGGATTAAAAGAACACATATATATATATATATATATATATATATATATATATATATATATATATATATATATTTCCACAATCATACACTTTTCTTTTATATGCCCTTCTGAGGCTTTTCATTTTCGTCAGTTGTGCCTTCATAGATGCTTTTTATGATTGATGTCGTGTTTGTATCATTTCGTACTTGATTAAATTTTATCTAAGTAGTTTGAATGAATGGGTCGCGTAGATCTCAGGGTAGTTCGCGACTGGGTCGACATACACTATTATGCTCTTTCGTTTTGAGATCTTGAGCTCATGTCAAGCTCCTGATCATTTAAGATCATGCATGCTCTGTGTAGCATGGTAAATTCGGCTTTTACGACCTAGTGATCGAGTTCGGACTTCCTTAGCCAATACTTAGTCTCCATATAGCGCGGCAAATCTGACCTCACGGTCTTATGACCGAACTTAGATTGCTTTTACAGAAGACATTATGTATGCCAAACTTAGTTCGTAGACATGTTTGGCATCAAGAATAGAGATCTTCGAAAAAGGTTATGTCTTTATTGGAATGAGGGTTTAGGGTTTGATGTACAGACTATGCACCATTTGAGGATCCCTGACCTATTTATGGGTAGTAAACTTTGAGGTGATCAGCATTCCATGGGTGAGGGAGAGGTCGGCCTTCCATATCCTCGAGCCAATAAGTGCCGGGACGAAGTGAGCTGAGTACCTTGTATGGCCCCTCCCAATTGGGGCCGAATACGCCAGCTTTTTCTTCGGCATCTTTCCTAAATTTTCGGAGGACGAGATTGCCCGCTCGGAATCGTCGCTTCTTTACCCATGAGTTGTAATACCGCTGAACCCTGTGCTGATATGCTGCCATTCGAACTTGGGAAGTTTTCCTCGCTTCGTCGAGCAAGTCTAGATTCGTTCATAGTTCATCTTCATTTTGGTCGGGCCGATGATGACCTGTTCGATAAGTGGACAATCTGACCTCAGCGGGAATCACGGCCTCGGCTCCAAAAGCTAAGGAGAAAGGTATTTTGCCAGTAGTGAATCGAGCCATGGTTTTGTATGCCCAGAGTACCTTGGGGAGTTCTTCTACCCATGCCCCTTTCTTTTCTCCGAGCTTTGTCTTGAGATGATTTTTTATGATTTTATTGACAGCTTTGACCTGGCCATTGGCTTGCAGATGATAAGGAGAGGAGTACACATTTTTTATGCCCAGGTTGCTGCAGAGTTTGTGGAATCTCACATTGTCGAACTGTCGCCCATTGTCTGTTACTATGGTATTAGGAATCTCGAACCGACACGTAATCGACTTTCAGATGAAATCCGTCATTTTCCTCTTTGTGATAGTAGTTAGTGGCTCTGCCTCGGCCCACTTTGTGAAATAGTCGACGGCGATGATTGCATATTTCATTTGTCCTTTGCCTGTCGGAAGAGGACCAATGATATCGACCCCCCACTAACAGGTGGGGTACTGGGGCGAATCACTGGCACCTGTCACATTTTTTGACAATATTTCGGGCATCTTGCTGAATAGTGGGCTAGTAGTATCCTTGTCGAATCACCTTATGGGCAAGTGCTCTGCTCCCTGAATGGTTGCCACAGCAACCGAAATGGATTTCTCGTAGTACATAATCGGCTTCTTCGGGTCCTAAACAACGTAAGCATGGTAGAGAAAATCCTCTCTTATAAAGGACTCCATCAATCAACGTGTAATGAGTCGATTCGTAGCGGATCTTTTGCGCTTCTATTTTGTTTTCAGGCAGTTCGTCCGACTGCAAAAATCTGATGATGGGATCCATCCAGCTCTGATTTATCGATACTGGACATACCTCGATTGGCTCCTCCTGAGATATGCTTCGATGGGGGAGGAATTCAATGGGTATCGTCTTGTCGAGCTCATCGTTCATTGATGATGCTAATTTTTCCAATGAGTCCGCATTAGTATTTTAAGTTCGTGGGACCTGAACAATCTTGTAGTGATCGAAGTGGGATAGTAATTCTTGAGCTTTTACTAGATATACACAAATTTTGTTTCCTTTCGCTTGATACTCTATAGTTACCTGCCCGACCACTAATTGCGAATCACTGTGTATTTTCAATTTTCTGACTCCTATGGCTAAAGCAAGGCGAAGTCCAGCTAGGAGGGCTTCGTATTCGGCTTCATTATTAGAAGCTCGGAAGCCGAACCGAAGAGCGTATTTGGCTTTCACTCCGTCTGGTGAAGCTAAAATGAGGCTGGCTCCGCAGCCCTGTGAATTGGATGACCCGTCAACGTGTAATGACCATGCTGTTGAGCTTCCAAGTTATACATTTTCTAACCCATTACATCACATCTTATGCATGGTTTGCATGCTTAAAAGACCAATCTAATGCATGTTTGTGATTGTAGGAATGAGAGAGAGAATTCACCTATTTGATGGCTAAAAGAATGCTTTTAAACCCACTTGAGGATGAAGGAAGATGAGCCAAAGGAATGGAAAAAAGAAGCAAGAAGAAGAGAGAGATGACATAGATTTAATGCCAATTTGAAGGATTTGGAATGACTAGAATACCAAGCTTTGATGAGCCAAAGAAGTGGAGAAAAAGCCTTGAAGGAATCAAGTTAAAGACATAGAATGGCCAGAAAAGTCATATTGCAGAGTTGCAGGGCCAGAAAAGTCAAATGCAGAAAATTCAGCAGATGGCCCTGTAAACCAGAAAAACTGTAAAAATTGGCCTTCGAGCGCCCGACCACTATTTGGTCGGGCGTCCGAAATTGACAAAAAAATTCAGTTATTGCTGGAACCTTTTTAGACTTGGCCGAGCGCCCGACCAAAACGTGACCGAGCGCCCGACCAGCGTCCGACTGCCGATACAAGTGCGTAAATCTTTACGCAATTCGAGGCGATAGGTGGTTTTTCTTATAAAAGGACACCTTGGCATCCTTCTTAAAGTATCCTAGAAGAGTTCTAAGTTCGTAGGGAACAAGGGAGATCATCGTGGAGCGATCGCAACTCCTACAATTAGGGTTTTTTTTTCTAGTTTTTCATGTTTTGTTTAGTTTTTCTTTGAATTCTAGTTAAAGCATAATAATGCTCGGCTAGAACCTCTTAGCTAAGGCTAAGAGGTGAAGCTTGTGAGTAGTTATCATGTTGGATTCGTTCTATTTCAAGTACTTTGCTTAAAGTTTTGATTTTCAAGTTCTAGTTTGAATAAAAGAGATATTTTTGGATGTTTTATGAGATTTCATGTGCTTCGGACATGAGTTCCTTGCAATTCTCTAAGATTATCGTGTTTGGATTGATTAGATTCGAATTGTAATAACCCTAGAGTGTACCAAGTCCATTGGCATGGTCGTTACTTCGAAGGCTACATATTCGACTTCTATGGGCTTCATTAGAACTAGAACTTTGTTCTTCAACTTGAGTAGAGATTGTTTGTGTTTGAATGCCATATCTTCCAACTAGAAGAGAGATAGAACTTTAATTCTAGTTGTGTTATGCTTGGATGAATGAATTCACATGAGGGCTATCACAAGTGGATCTTCAAAAGCCTTAGTTCCCTTTAATTACAGATTTTTACAATTACTGTTTTAAGTTAGTTTATAAACCTGAAATCCTTAATTCATCGAATTTGAAGCTGCTGAAATAACTTGAATTGGTTTGCCTTATTCCCTGTGGATCGACCTCGGTCTTACCGAGATTTATTACTACATCGTAGCCTTGCACTTAAGGCGAGCGAACAAGTTTTTGGCACCGTTGCCGGGGAAGCTAGGTTAAACGGTTCTAAATTGTTTTAGTGGCTATCGAGTAGAAGTAGTTAGGTTTTATTGTTTTCTTAGAATTAGTTTTTGCTGAATTCTAGAACTAACAAAGTTGTTTTGTTTTGTAGAAAATTCTTCTAGTTCAAGCAAATCGGTATTATCCTTCCAACTTGAACTATTTTAGTTTTCAGTTTTTATTTTCAAATTTTGGGATTTAGGTTTAGTTTAGATTTTAAATTGTGTGGTTTATGTCCTGTTGGGAACGTGACCACAACAATCGTTTCCAATCTGAAGGTGGTTTAGTTGGACCACTATCTGTTCATAGACGAGTCTGAAAATCTGTAGAACATCATGAAAATTTGGGAAGTATGGATCAAATTCCATTAGGGAATTCCCCCCCCCCCCCCCCCCCCCCCCAAAGGCAAATCAAGAGGTAGTATGAGAGAAAGAGGTGCACAATGCTCCTCCAATGAGATCTTTACTGGACTACCTACAACCGGCCCGTGCAACTACACCCTCATACGTGGTCTTACCACCAACCGGGGGAAATATTGATATAAAGCCGGGAGTGATTCAACTTATACCAAGGTTCCATGGGCTAGACTCTGAAAGCCCATATTTGCACTTAAAGGAATTTGAAGAAGTGGTGGCTACCTTGCAATACACTAATGTTTCAGAAGATGCCATTAAACTTAAGCTTTTTCCCTTTTCATTAAAAGAAAGAGCGAAGACTTGACTTCACTCTCTTAGACCACATTCGATAGGGTCATGGAACGAGATGACCCGGGAATTCTTGAAAAATTTCTTCCCGGCTCATAAAACGAACAAGGATGGTCCTGTTAATGCGCTCGGCCACACCGTTCTGCTGCGGTGTCCCTGGAATCGTTTTCTGATGTTTGATTCCATTTGCTGCACAATACTCCTCAAACCTCTTATCACAATATTCTCCCCCATTATCCGATCTGAGACACTTCACAGTTTTACCGGTCTCATTTTCTACCATAACTTTCCACTTCTTAAATACATCCAATACATCTGATTTGTGTTTTAAGAAGAAGACCCACAGTTTTCTACTAGCATCATCAATAAAAGAAACAAAGTAACGTGAGCCACCAAGAGATAATACCTGTGCCGGTCCCCACACATCAGTGTGTACAAGCTCCAATAGATGCGTCTTTGGAGCGCGTCCTGTCTTCTTGAAGCTAACTTTCTTTTGCTTGACATACACGCAGTCCTCACAGAATTCCAGATCGATTGCCTTCAACCCTGGTAGCTTCCCCTTTGACAATAGCACTTTCATCCCCTTCTCACTTATATGTCCCAACCTCTGATGTCATAACTGCCCATTCACTCCAGTTGATGTGACTGCGAGTGAACTATACGATCCAGAAGTTACGTATAAGGTACCTTCCTTTTTGCCTCGAGATATTACCAAGGCACCTTTTGTGACCTTCCATGCATCGCTCGTGAATGTCGTCACATATCCGGTATCGGCCAACTGCCCCACTGAGATCAAATTCCGTCTCAAACTCAGTACATGTCTGACATCCTTCAGCTTCAAGACCGTTCCGTCTTTCTGACTTAAGTGAACGTCTCCCTTGCCAACAATACTGCATGGCTCATCATCACCCAGGTAGACTCTTCCAAAGTTACCTGACACATAATCACGAAGAACTTCTTTTGATGAAGTGGCATGAAACGAATCACCTGAGTCTATAACCCAAGACTCATTACGCGCATCAAGAGACAAGATCAACGCCTCTGTGTCACTCTCCTCAGATAGATTCACTGAATCCTTCCCACCTTGAGAGCTTGCTTCTTGTTTCTTAAGCGCCCTGTAATCACGCTTCATGTGCCCCTTCTTCCAGCAATGCCAACACCCGTCCTTGTCTTTCGGTCCCTTGGACTTATTCCTCGACTTAGAACGCCCATGTTTATTGCTACTTTTGTTTGAAGATCTTCCTCTTCCTTCAACGTTTAGAGCATTTCCTGAATCCCCTGAAGTTCCTAATGCCTTCCTTCTAGATTCTTCGCTTAGAATTAGACCGGCCACATCATCGAATTTCAACTTCGTAGATCCTGAAGAATTGCTCACGGCAATCACCAAACCATCCCAACTGTCTAGCAAACTGGATAAGATCAATAGCGCCCTGACCTCGTCATCAAAAGTGATGCCAACGGATTCCAATTGGCTCGTGACTGTATTGAACTCGTTTAGATGTTCAGCCACGCCCCCACCATCTGACATCTTCATGTTGAAAAGCCGTTTCATGAGATGAACCTTATTGGACGCCGAGGGTTTCTCATACATCGTAGCCAAAGCCTGCATTAATTCTTTTGTAGTCTTTACTTTGGATATGTTGAAGGCGACGCTCTTAGACAAAGAGAGTCGGATCGTTCCTAAAGCCTTTCAATCCATTAAAGTCCATTCATCATCTGTCATTATCTCTAGTTTCTTCTCCTTTTCCTTCCAGAGGAATGTAGAGGTCCTTCTGATACAGATAACCCTCCATCTGCATCTTCCAGAAGGCAAAGTTTGAACCATTAAACTTCTCAATTCTAGTTTTTTCATCTTCCGCCATCGCTCCCACTTGAACTAAACCAATAGCTCTGATACCAGTTGTTGCGCAGCACGCCAACAACGCCGGTGAACCGAGATCCAATCTCCGGTCTCACCCACAAACGATAAACAGGAAGAAAATAATAACTAGAAAAGAATCACACAAACCAACATTCCACAAGACAGAGATTTACGTGGAAAAACCCCAACAAGGGTAAAAAACCACGGGTGCAAACTTCACTATGAAGAAAAACGAAGTTACAAGCAATGCACTTACCTTCTCCTATGCTCCCATGCACAGAGATGGTCTTTTTCCTAATCTTCTCGCTTTTTTCTCACCTTGGACGTATAGAAGCCCTAATCTCCATGTCTAATCCCAATTTACATCCCTTTATATAGTAAACCCCGCAATTAGAACACAAAATAGGAAACCCGCGGTTTGAGTCCGCGCCCGGTCGTAACTGGGTCGAGCGCCCGGCCATTACAAAAATTGTCCAGCAACCAAAAGGCATAATTCAGGGTATTATCGGGCGCCCGGTCACTTTGACCGTCGGGCGCCCGGCTACTCACAAAACAGTCCAGTGGATTGATGCCAAAACAGGATGAATTTCGGGCGCCCGGCCATTTGACCCTCCGGGTGCCCGACCTGTGACGCCCCGAATTTTCAGGGGTCGAGTACAACCTCGATCCCCAAGATTCTGGGTGTCAATTATGCTTTGCGGAAGCGTGATTTCTTGTTTAAGATTCATAAGGCATCAAAGCACAAATTCATAATCAATTTAAGCAGTAAAGTAGAGACAAAAATTAAATTTAAACCTGATCAATATAAAAAGTGGAAGTAAGACAACTCTCCCGTAAAGTCATCGAACTCATCCTGAAAAGCATCCTCCTCTGAGATATCTGCATCTATCATAACAGAGCCTGGTGGTGTTTTGAAACACCGTCCCAGGAGTGGGAGTGAGTGATCAACTCAGTGAGAATTATAACTTTAAGTTTAACATGTTATCAAACAAAGAGGGTTAGGCATTGATTCCATACAAAACATCCAAATTCCTATTCTAGTTTTATTAGTGCATGAATGACATGAGATCGCACACCATGCATGTTCCGGATGTAACATGAGGAACACAGAGTGACACTGGCGCCACATCAAGCAACCAGGCACTCACAGAACCTCCAAATGCAAATGGGTTGGATCATCCTTCGGCATCCTGGCCTTTAACAGTCAGACAGTTGCCTAGGGGATCCATGACGTGTATGCATGATTTGTTTGAGTTTCATTAGGTCATTTCTCACTCAGCATATTGGCGAAGCCGGAATACCATTGTCCAATCATTGGTCCTGAACGGGACTATCTAGCTCCCAACCGTGCAATGCTAATCATCGCCAGTAGCCCACGCTTCCCTGTCACTTCCACACATCAAAATACGGTTCTCAACATCCTGTTATAAACGGGAGCTGACCAACCTTCTCGGGAACACCGATAGGGTTTGTCGCCCCAGCAATTGCTCCAAGGACACTACGGGGAGGTGACTCACCCCAGCGTAGGCCGACGACTCGAACACGGTGTCCCATACCACCATGCTCGGCCCAAGAGGCTTATCGGGAACGCATTGCACATGCAGTTATTAGTGGACCCGACACTTTCTTAGGATCCGGTATTCCGTATTCAGGGGACTGTATTGTTATCATCACCAAACACTCTTTCTGCCATATTTTGATAGATTCGATTAAGTCCAGGGGCGTCCGTCTGAATCGGCATGGGCGTAAGTCGTCCGCGTAGTCCAACTACTACCGACCATCTGTGTTTCCCTCGAACCAACCGAATACATCTCAGGTAGCCGACACATCTGGGCTACCCGCCTCGAAATATTTAGGACAGATATTCTGTTTCACAAAGCCTAAGTTTATCTTGCAGCATGCTGGTAACTTAGGAAAAATTCTAACTCGACGCCAGTGCATGATAATTCCAACTTATATGCATACAAGCAATTCTATGTTTAATATAATCTTAACTACGCATCATTCCAGCGGTTTATCTCGCACAAGCATTTCATCAAACACCTTAGCTACAGAAATTCAAAATAGCACATATATTGCAATAATACGGGAATAATACAATTAACAAAGATAACAATACCCTAAAGGTTCAATCAATCACAAATCCATCTAAGGTTGATAAAAGAAAACCTAGAGGTATAATTCCGCACCTTAGGGTTTTGGGTTTCTCGGTCGTTCGAGCACCTAGGGTGAGGGTTGGCGGGAATCGGCGAAGCCTAGTTAAGATCAAAGCAAGATTAGGGTGAGATTAGTGTACTCAACCCTAAAATGCCTAAAAAGGGAAGATGGCATTCACATCCTACCTCCGATCAAAAGGGAAGTCGATGAAGACGAGAAGACTGATGGCTAGCACAAGGTTTTACAACCGAGAGGGATGAATCCAAGCACAAGAGCTCACCACCCAAATCCCCACTCTTCATTTCTTATTCTTCTCTTCCACTCCTTCTCAATTTCTCTTTCCCTTCTCTCCAAGCAAGCCTCATTTCGAATTTGAGGAGAAAGCCCCAAATAAGAGCTACTTATAACTCTAAAATTGATGCAAATGGCCCTAAAAAGTTGGGCATTGAGTATCTAACCCTATGGGGGTCTAATTCCACTAGTTGTGGTCCACTTGGGTCCGCGGGGGCCCACCTAGACCATGAAATATTTGCTACACGACAAGATTTATCTAAGGCTATGATCATTCGCAATTCGGATGCGGCGATCAATGGATATGGCCCAATGTCTATTCAACGGTCACCGATCATCGATCGGAGACGCGACATTAGGGATGTATGTGGGGAAATATTTGGGACTAGGGTCATAAGTTTTATCAAAATCTAACGGCTCGAAAGCCACAACTACGCATAAGTTCGGGTGACATGATTTACTTAATTTTTGAATAGTTTCTAGGCAAATTCACACATCACATGTGCTAATACTCTAGCTCTAAGTTATGCGATTTGGTGCACTGAATTGGCTCAGCGTCCGCAAGGGATGTCAAGCCCAGCAAGACGAACATATTTCCTTAGTTTCGAGTTTAATGGCCCATTAACGATCGGTCTAGACTCTATTTAGTGTTTTTCAGAATTTTCGAAAATAGAGTTGAGGATGAGATTTCTAGGGTATGCTAAATGTGGTCCGATTTACCTACGTCTAAAGTTTGGTCGATTTAAAATTAACAGAAGTAGTATTTTGGCCTAACTCGCTCTCATCCGTTGATTTGTAAGTTAGACGAAAAGTTGATTAAGTTGGGTTATAAGCGTAATCTAAGCGGTGATTAGTATTGTTCTCGGTTAGATATTCATTATGCATCGGTTTGGTCAATTTATCGATGGTGGGGTCCCTTAGATCCTAGCTTTAGATTTATGGATCACATGATTAAGCTTAAGCTTTTGATAATTGGGCGTAGGTGTTAGCCCCTTAAGCATGTCTAATCGAATTTGTATAGTTTTTGTTGTTATCACTAGTATATTTCTTAGAATCGAGCATATTAAACGCCGTTAAATGATAAAGTAAATTAATTGTAGCAAAAATTTTCTCGATGATTTGGAAATTCAAATTGGCAAAAATCTGGGGCGTTACACGACCATGGTCTGATGTGGTTGTCTCCATACTCAACATCTACTACTCGGTAGATTTCATCGTCTTGGACACACAACCAATTATGGATGCTAGCACCCAAATACCGGTGATTCTAGGCCGCCCCTTCCTTGCTACATCAAACACAATTATAAATTGTCGGAATGGGGTAAT
This sequence comes from Liriodendron chinense, assembly GCA_003013855.2. NCBI lineage: Eukaryota > Viridiplantae > Streptophyta > Magnoliopsida > Magnoliales > Magnoliaceae > Liriodendron > Liriodendron chinense. The sequence goes on from PVNU02000310.1 coordinate 2,558,349, forward strand.
GCAATTGTCTTTTGGAAACATGACGTTGGAGGTTAATGTGTTCCATTTGGGCAAAAGGCATAGAGATGATGATGATGTCCACGAGGTTAATATGATTGAATCAATCGTGGAAGAGGAGTTCGCTTTAAATCAGAATTTTGATCCTCTAGATGTTGTTAGCTTCGATCCTTTTGAGGATTGGGATGACAATGATGGCCCCCATGAGGTAAACATGATAGAATCCATGGAAGATGGGGAGTTTTTCCAACATGATCTACCTGAAAGGTTGGGGATATGTTTGACACACTCCAAGGATGAATTCAACTCTATTATTACTAAGATCTTGGAAGTGTCAATTTCTGAAAATTTACTTGACAAGTCACTAAATTCTGATTTACATAAATTTGTTATGCAGGAATTGGAAGAATTGGTGCTTTACTTGCCTACATAGAGGCCAATTTCTGAAAGTGTAGAAGTTAAGGACCCACTCCAACCTACATAAAAGTCTGAGAAGGAGGAAGACGAAAAGGGTCCAAATCTGAAATTTTCCTTTGATGAGGTCTCCTACACTCTAAAGGAGTGTTTGGCGTATTTCGAAGATTAGGATGATCCCATGATTAAGGACATAGTGCATGCTTTGAAGGAGACCCCTCCGGTGCCTTAAAAGCTTCATTCCACAGAGTGTCAAACTGAAAAATCAATTGTGGAATCACCGGTGAAATCTGATTTTGTGGAGACCATAACGACTTAGGAAGAAGAAATACAAGTCTCCACATCTCTTTGTTTTGTTCAAATCGATGAACACCACCCTTGGGATGACCCATACTTGAATGATTTTTGTCCAGATAAGAAGGAAAGGAGATCCATCTTCAATAATTTCCTACCCAATGCAATTCTCCTTTCGTAGTACATGTGACAATTTTATTGAGGAACCTGCTGAAACCTTTCAGCAGGATTTTCAATGGGTTAAAATGAGTAATGTCACCAATGTACTTTCCAAAGCAGGATGGTGGATAGTTTTACTGAAAAATTGTTACACCACTTGATGATCCTGCTCAGCTTTGTCCTTTTGGATGATATAATGCTGATTAATCTCCTAGTCTGATGGAGATTCTCTTTCTAAAAGGATAACTTAGGTTTTGTTTATTGCTTTAAGTAGGATTAGGTCTAGTTTATTTTTTTATTTTTTATTTTTAGTTCTATCTGCTTTAGTGGATTTAGTTGTCGGAGTTGTAGACTTCCATGATCGAACCTCTCAGGTACTATTGTTCTCACTCTCTTTTATTTTACCATTGCTCTCATGTTCATGCTCATTGCATATCTTTTTACATTGAGAACAATGCAAGATTTGGTTGGGGGTGAGATGAGATTCCTCATCTAGCAGTTTGTAACATTTCTAGCTTCGTACCTGCAAAAAAAATTTGAATTTTCTGAAAATTCAAAACTCGTTTGAAAAACCTTGTTTCTATGCACTTAGGATGATATGGGTATAAGAAAAGGAGATATGAAGTGATGAATGTTGCAAGTCTTGAACTACTCCTAATATAATGGTTTTATATGTGAATTCCGCTATTTATGTGATCGATAGAAAATTTGAACACTTTTACACCTAGTTCACATTACATTATTTTCATGGGTTAAAAGAATTATGTGATTTGTGGATTGCCTAGACTTAGATTTAAGGTGTTGAGGAACCAAGCAGGGGAACTTTGTCCATCCTTGTCCATGGGAAAATAACGAAAGATATGGATTTCTAAAAATCCTATCTAATGTAAAAGAAAAAGGGAAAGGAAGGATGAAAACATGGGAATGATGGAGAATATGGTGGAAAATTTTAAAAAGGGTTACCTATTACCAACCGGGGGATGGTCTATTCGTAACCAAAGCCGGAAATGGGACGTAGTGTGAAAGCCGTCGGAAGGATGGTAAGGCAAATTCCTGTCATAGGCTTGTTGTTGATCTGTACACCTTAAGATCTATTGTTTAGTTGATCCATGAAGAAGATGATCCTGTAAACTCATGAGATGAGCCATCACTATGCACATTAGGTTGAGTTTTGTTCAAAGTTCTTCTATTTATCAATCAATCAGCGGGAATTCTATATGAACACTTATTATGTTTTGAGAGTTTAAGGTTTCAACTTCTATCACCTAGTTTCTCTAATTTTTACACTTGTATGTCTTGGAATGAATAGAAATATAGTTTCTAAAGGAGAGTTGGATTTTGGAGAAATAAACTTGTTTCACGCATGTTTTGCTCGGGACTAGCAAAATGCTGGTTGGGGGGTGTGTTAAGCTTCCAATTTATACATTTTCTAACCCATTACATCACATCTTATGCATGGTTTGCATGCTTAAAAGACCAATCTAATGCATGTTTGTGATTGTAAGAATGAGAGAGAGAATTCACCTATTTGATGGCTAAAAGAATGCTTTTAAACCCACTTGAGGATAAAGGAAGATGAGCCAAAGGAATGGAAGAAAGAAGCAAGGAGAAGAGAGAGATGACATGGATTTAATGCCAATTTGAAGGATTTGGAATGACTAGAAGACCAAACTTTGATGAGCCAAAGAAGTGGAGAAAAAGCCTTGAAGGAATCAAGTTGAAAACCTGGAATGGCCAGAAAAGTCATATTGCAGAGCTGCAGGGCCAGAAAAGTCAAATGCAGAAACTTCAGTAGATGGCCCTGTAAACCAGAAAAATTGTAAAAATTGGCCTTCGGGTGCCCGACCACTATTTGGCCGGGCGCCCGAAATTGATAAAAAAATTCAGTTATTGCTGGAACTTTTTTGGACTTGGCCGAGCGCCCGACTAGCGTTCGACTGCCGATACAAGTGCGTAAATCTTTATGCAATGCGAGGCGATGGGTGGTTTTTCTTATAAAAGGACACCTTGGCATCCTTCCTAAGGTATCCTAGAAGAGTTCTAAGTTCGTGGGGAGCAAGGGAGATCATCGTGGAGCGATCGCAACTCCTCCAATTAGGATTTTTTTTTCTAGTTTTTCATGTTTTGTTTAGTTTTTCTTTGAATTCTAGTTGAAGCATGATAATGCTCGGCTAGAACCTCTTAGCTAAGGCTAAGAAGTGAAGCTTGTGAGTAGTTATCATGTTGGATTTGTTCTATTTTAAGTATTTTGCTTAAAGTTTTGATTTTCAAGTTCTAGTTTGAATAAAAGAGATATTTTTGGATGTTTTATAAGAGTTCATGTGCTTCGGATATGAGTTCCTTGCAATTCTCTAAGATAATCGTGTTTGGATTGATTAGATTCGAATTGTAATAACCCTAGAGCGTACCATAGTCCATTGGCATGGTCATTACTTCGAAGGCTACATATTCGACTTCTATGGGCTTCATTAGAACTAAAACTTTGTTCTTCAACTTGAGTAGAGATTGTTTGTGTTTGAATGCCATATCTTCTAACTAGAAGAGAGATAGAACTTCAATTCTAGTTGTGTTATGCTTGGATGAATGAATTCACATGAGGGCTATCACAAGTGGATCCTTAAAAGCCTTAGTTCCCTTTAATTACAGATTTTTATAATTACTGTTTTAAGTTAGTTTATAAACCTGAAATCCTTAATTCATCGAATTTGAAGTTGCTGGAACAACTTGAATTGGTTTACCTTATTCCCTGTGAATCAGCCTCGTTCTTACCGAGATTTATTACTACATCGCAGCATTACACTTGAGGCGAGCGAACACATGCAGATGCTACGGGATCATTTCTCGAAGAGCTTTCTGACCGTTTTTCTTCGGGAGATAGGTCTGATTCGTGATCGCACTGTCCGTCTACGGGGCTCGTCATTTCAAAAATGAAGTCGGCGACTGCCTGACCTTTGATCGTAACTCGAGGTCGGTATCATATATCAAATTCGCCCAGCTCAATGGCCCATCTTGCGAGACGACCTGAAAGCTCCCGTTTCTGCAACACTTGGCGAAGTGGCTAATCAGTTAACACCGCTATTGGGTGTGCTTGAAAATAAGGCCGTAGTCGCCTTGCTGATGTGACTAGAGCCAAAGTAAATTTTTCAATGCACGAATACCGAGTCTCTACATCAAGGAGAGCCTTACTGACATAGTAAACTGGCCTCTGTGTTCCCTAATCGTCGCGGATTAAGGCTGAGATGACTGCCGCTGGGGAGACTACCAAGTACAAGAGTAGTTCTTCATCTGGCAGTGGTTTAGACAGCAAAGGAGAAGATCCGAGGTAGGCTTTTAGCTCGAGAAAAGCCTACTCGCATTCTGGTGTCCAGGTCATTTCTCTGCACTTACGAAGTTGTTTAAAGAATGGGAGACATCGGTCCATAACTTTAGAAACGAACCGATTTAGAGCTGCGACTCGACCAGTGAGGCGCTGAACTTCTTTCACTAAGGTGGGTGAGCTCATGTTGATCAGAGCTCTGATCTTCTCTGGATTGGCCTCGATTCCACGCTAATTTACCATAAAACCAAGAAACTTTCCTGAGCCGACGCGAAGGCACATTTGCTGGGATTGAGTTTCATCCGATATTTCCTTAAAATCTCGAACATGGTGCGGAGGTCACGTACATGATTTTCCGACTTCAAACTTTTAATGAGCATGTCGTCCACGTAAACCTCTATGGCCTTATTGATCTGGTCTGCAAATATTTTGTTAACCAGATGTTGATATGTCGCTCCGGCGTTTTTGAGCCCGAAAGGCATTACCTTGTAGCAGTACAGACCTCAATCTGTGATAAAAGCTGTTTTTTGTCTGTCAGGTGCGTACATCTGAATTTGGTTATACCCAGAGTAGGCATCCATAAAACTGAGCAGCTCGTGCCCTGATGTTGCATCAACGAGCTGATCTATCATAGGTAACGGGAAACTGTCTTTTGGGCAAGCTTTATTCAGGTCGGTGTAGTCCACACAGAGTCTCCACTTTCCGTTGGCTTTCTTCACTAAGACAACGTTAGCAAGCCAATCTAGATAGTGTATCTCTTAGATAAATCCTGCTTGACGTAGTTTTCGGACTTCTTCCTTAATTACAGCATACCTTTTTGTGTTAAAAGGACGTCTTTTTTGGTAGACTGGTTGACATTGAGTCGATGAACCATCACCTCAAAGTTGATTCATGGCATATCTTGATGAGACCGTGCGAAGACATCTGCGTGCTCCTTAAGAAAAGTGATCAGCTCTTTCTGTACGTTGCTTTCCAACCGAGATCCGATCTTCACAGTATGGGTCGGGTCGTCGTCCATAAGTGGGATTTCGACCAATTCTTCGGCGGGTGATCCACGTTCTTCCATCTCTCCCCTTGGATCAAATAGGGTCGTATGTGAGACCGTTGAAACTAAATTTTTATTTTTTCCTCAAGGGGTCAGCTTGTAGCATCGACGGGCTTCATACTAGTCTCCTCTGACCACTCCGACCACATCATCAGTTTCGAACTTCATAGTCAGGTGGTAGATGGAAATACTGGTTTTGAGAGCTCGAAGGATGGGTCAGTCGATGATGGCATTGTAGGCGGAAGGGGTGTCAACGACAAGGAAATCAACCATGATCATTTTCTGATTAGGTTCTTCCCCTGCTGTGACCGAAAGAGTTATTTCTCCTTCCAGCATGACGTTATCTCCTGTAAATCCGGTCAAGGCGGTTTTCACCGGCCTTAACCTAGATTGGTCGATTTTCATCTTTGTGAATGTTGTGGCTTACAGAATGTCTGTCGAGCTTCCTGTATCGACCATCATCCCGTGGACTTCTTATTAGCGACCACCATTGACACTACAAGGGAATCATCATGTGGGTGTAGGACCCCTCGGGCGTCTTCCTCGGTAAATGTTATTCCAGATGAAGTAACCATTGTGACCTTTGAAGGTCGGTTGGTTATGTTTATGGAGGGTCTTGGTTGCGATGTCCTTCCTTGTCGTACATAGGCCTTGCGGGAATTGCTAGAGTCCCCGGTGGTGGGTCCGCCGAAGATCATGTGGATTTCTTCCACAGGATCGTTGTTGATCTGCTCGTCAGTTTATTTTATAGCCCTCCGGTCATCCTGACACTGGGTGATGTAGTCTTTCAAGAATCCCTGTTGAATAAGGATCTCTATTTGTCGTTTCAGTTTGAAACAATTTGTTGTGTTATGACCATGGTCTTTGTGATACAACAAGTATTTTGATTTCAACCTTCTGTTGGGGTCGATTTTTATCTTTGCAGGTCGTTCGAACATGTGCTTGCCTTTTTCCGCCAAGTACACTTGCTCGATAGTTTTGTTGAGCGGTGTATACCTCTCAAATCGTGGTGTCGAGGATTTAACTCTTCGGGTAGAATTGTTCCGACCTGGTGATCTGCGATCCAGTTTGTACTTTTTTAGCTGCTTCCTTCTTGACGATTTTTGTTTTTGGAGGACGTTCTATGTGCGTTGACCAATTCCTCTGTGTTGATGTGTTTGGCAGCTCGATCTAAGAATTTCGCTACAGACTGAGGGGCTCTTCTCCGACGGACCAAAGAAATTTTCGATCACACAATCCTCCGATCATAGAGTGGAGCAATACGTCCTAAGATAGATTTTCTATTTGTACTACTTCAGAATTGAAGCGCGCGAGATAGTCTTTTAAGGACTCATCTTCTTTTTGTTTGACCGCAGCGAGATGAGTTGAATGCTTCCTCGGGTCAGTACTCCTGATGAACTGAGTAGCGAAGGCCCTACTTAATTGGAAAAACGAGCTGATTGACCTTGGCTTCAGGTTACGAAACCAAGTCCATGCTGAGCTTGTTAATGACAATGGGAAGGCTTTGCACATAATATGTCCACTGGCTCCGAGGAGTTCTATTCAGACCTTGAAATTTTCTAAATGTTCCTGCCGGGTCTCCTATTCCAGAGTATTGTTTGAGCTGAGGGATTTTGAATCTTCTAGGAAGCCGTTCCTCGCGGATCTCTTCCGTGAACGGTGACTTTGAGGAATCAACCGATGCATCTACTGCAATAGGTGCTCTGGCACGCTGCGCTCTCTGTATATCGCCCACCCGTTCACAGAGTTCTTTCAGCTCGGCCTCCAGTGGGTTTATATTGTCGTCCACTTGGTCAGCTATCCCAAAGCTAGCTCGAGCATGATCCAAGCGGGCTGATCTTCTTTCTTCAAGCTTATAGCGCAGATCGCTCGCAGGCAAATCCACTATTGATCAAGATTTCGCCTTTGTTGCTCAACTAGCTACTTCATCTTCTTCGACACACCCCTAGTTTAGAACGGGTCGCTGAGAATGTTCTGGTTGTGGAATTTGACGAGAGCGTTGGGATCATTGAGGTTGGGGACGAGATCCTTGAGGCTCATCATGATTTCTGTAATCTGGAGTTGGGTGAACCAAACCGGTTAAGAGGGCTTTGATTTCATCAAGCCTTTGATCGACATACGCGAATTGTTCGTCAACGCCTCCAAGTCTTTCGGCGACACCTCCCACTTGTTCTTCGAGGGCGGACAATCTGATCCCTCGATTGCGAGATCTCTGTTGTCCGCCTTACTGAACAAAGCTGGGAGGACATTCCGCCGATCTGGATGGCGGGCGTTTCGGGAATAGATCATTCATCGTTGGAACGAGGGGCTTCAGAAGGTCCAGCAATTGCGGGAGCCTTCCCCTTGTATTTTCTTTTCTCAGCCATGGTAATTCTGTTTAGGATGGTGGGAGTATCTTGAGCTTTTGGATGAGAACACGGCTTTACAATCGAGAAAGACAGCGAGTTCCCACAGACAGCGCCAACTGTTGTTGCCGCGATTTCAACAACTAAGCAAGGTGAGGTCGAGATCTCCCTCTGGAACCTGCAAGGATGAACAACAGCTAAAGGAGGGGCCGGGGACCGGCCGTTAGTGCTCCGATGCTTAAGTCAATCTAAGCTTCTGAGAAAAGAAAAGAGACTATTTTCTTAAGTTAGAGATTCCGTACCTTAATCGTGAAGGATAAGCCTCCTTTTATAGACTTAAGTTTTGGAATTATACTCCTATAAGGAAACGTAATTCCTGTAGAGAAAATCTTGGATCTCCGAGATCTTCGGGTCATTCCATAGTTACTGGAGGCATTTGCGCATCAGTTGAGGATTTTCCGAACTCTTCTCCCATTATCTTAGCGTAAGCCTAAGATCACAGGATTGTTGTCGAAAGATCCAACTCAGTTGTAATGCCGAGGTCAGTCTTCCGGAGGCATCTAGAAATGTCTCCAGGTCGGATGATACCGACTAGTCTTCAGGTCGGTTCGTAGTTGGTCAGGTCAGGTTGGGCCTGACCTTACGTCGGCTGGTAGTTTACCTATAACACCACGCATTCATCAAGGTGGGCCCACTAACGTGTTACCCAGTTAACGCCTAATCCGCTCCCTCCGGTGACTCTTCACCATTTCAAAAGCGTAATTAATCCTTGGATTCCTGTACGTCAGGCCATGCATGTGTGGAAACAGGAGCGTCCAGTTATTTGATACTCTGGCAGAGTATGATGGTTGATGCTCAACCACACTGTTCTACATTTAGCATCCAGTAATTCAAATCAGATCGTCCACAGGTGGAGCCAACAATAGATAACCAGCTGAAAAAATCTGTATTTACTAAACAATTATAATATCTTTTTAGTGGATACTATTTTATTGAATTAGGACCGTTCAATAGAGCTAATTTCAACAATCAATCAAGTGTCCAAAAATGTAAGCCAGAGTATTAAAGTATAACCCAATGAACATGACGGTTTAACTTCATTAAATCATGGTCCATGTGTACAATATTTTAGTGCGTGTATCAACCATCAAGATAGGCCAGAGTATCAAAGTTTTTTCCCATGCGTAGAACAAACGTGGGCGTCCACCTCTGACTTGACTAAAGAGGACGTGGACGCGGATTGCTTTCGCTTTGTAGGCATCTCCTGCGCTCGGAATCTAGGTGGGGCCCACCGTGATGTTTTTAAGAAATCTACGCTGTCCAACCGTTTTGTGAGATCATTTTAGTCGTTGCGACAAAAAATGATCAAGTGGGCCGTACTAAAGCAAAAGGCGGTTTGGGAAATTTCTACCGTTGAAACCTCTATGGGTCCACAGTGATATTTATATGCCATCCATACCGTCCATAATGTCATTCCTACTGACATGAACTGAAAACACAAATATTATCCTGATTCAAAACTTCTGTGGCCCAACGAATATTTCAACTGTGGAAGTTCAATCGTCACGTTTTGGGCCCGCTTGAGTCTTGGATCCCGTTCATTTTTTGTCGAAACGCCTAAAATGATCTCACAAAACGGTTGAACGGCGTAGATTTCTCAAAACTCATGGTGGGCCCCACCTAGATTCCGAGCTTAGGAGATGCCTGCGAAAGGCTTTCGCCGGCAATCCGCGTCCAGAGGGCGTCCGCTGCTCGTATATCATTGGGGACCCAAGCCAATGCCACAACTGTTTTTCCCCAGTGTGGACCCACCATATTGTATTTGGGACATCCACTCCGTCTATAAGGTGCGCTTCTAGAAGAGAGGTCAAGTGGCTCAAAATCGGCCTGATCCGTAAGTCAGGTGGGCCACACCACAAGGAACAATGGGTATTTGACTCCAACCGTAGGTTTGTGTATGGAGACACCATGGTGTGCATATGCCATCAAAGCCGTTCATCAGGTGAGAGGTTAGACGCTATTCACATCGTCTCCAGTGGCTTGGCACATATGATTTTCTTATCGGGCTGATCTTTTTTGGAAGTACGATGAACGTAAGGGTGGTCAGATGATGGACAGATCAGATGTCACGCATACAACATGGCTGGCCCACAGAGCTTGGTGTTGTTAACCGTTCCTTTCTTGACCGCCTATTCAACGGTGAAAGATTTTTCGACCCGGGAGAAATTTATTACAACGACCATTGGCGGTGGAACCCACGATATCAATGGTTTGGATTACTTAGTAATGGGGCCCACTTGCACTGGAAATCCGAATTGTATCGTGTAATTGACCGAGCGTCGTACGAATAGTTCTTCAACAGTAGGTTTGCTGTTTGCTGGCCTGCACACCCGGGCACGGCTTCCGTGGATCCCTGACTGTGGGACCCAGCTTGATTTATGCGCGTTACATCCATGCTGTCCATCCATTTTGACACTTTATTTTAGTGTATGATACAGAAAATGAAGCAGATCCAATTCTCAGATGGACCACACCAGATGATACGGTGGTTATTGATAAGGTTACGGAGACCTGGATGAAGGACCACACAAATATCAGATTGATCCAAAACTTGGCCCCAAGAAGTTTTTAATGGTCAATAACCACCGTATCCACTGGTGTGGTCCACCTGAGATTTGGATATGACTTCATTTTTTGGATCATGCATTGAAATAAGCTGTCAAAACGGATGGATGTAATGTAAATTTATCATGGTGGGCCCCACAGTTCACGTCCTGCACACCCCATCTTTGCACGGTATGCACCGGCTTTCAATTCTGACAAGTGGGCCATGGATCGGCAGGTCCCACCATGGACAGCGTGCCCCAAAATCTTCTCCATAATGCAATCTTAGCCTTTCGATCTGTGGTGTGCAAATAGACCCTTAAGCAGGGGAGACACATTAACCGTCCACATTGAATGAAAGGAGTTTCATCAACGATACACTACACCCACGGATTGACTAACTATTGGCTCCACTCGTCAGAATTGAAACCCATGTACGCTACGCAGGGATGCGTGCTAGACCGTCCATTTTCTAATACGTGCTCGAGATTTGATGGTAAAAAAAAATTGATGTGATCTAGACGGACGCGGATTAGCTGCTGTCATCTTCAGTACTACTGAAGTGACGTCACCAAGTTCTGTGGGACCCACGGTGATGTATGTGTTATATCCACGCCGTCCATCCATTTGGAGAGATCATTTTAGGGCATGAGCCAAAGAATGAGATATATCCAAAGATCAAGTGGACCCCACCACAGAAAACAGGGGCGACAGTGATACCCACCGTTGAAACCTTCCTAGGCCCACCATGATGTTTATTTGATCGAAAACTTCTGTGGCCCCTAATAAGTTTTTAATGGTAGACGTTCAATCCCACACTTTTTTCTATGGTGGTCCACTTGAGATTTGGATCTGCCTCATTCTTTGGCTCAAGCTCTAAAATGATCTCTTCAAATGGATGGATGGTATGGATACAACACATGCATCATAGTGGGGCTACAGAACTTGGTGACGTCACTTTAGTAGCGAGACAACTACTGAAGCCGTCAGTAACTAATACGCGTCCGATCTAGACACAGTCCCATCATGGTGGGGCCGTCAGAACTTGGTAACTTTTTTTTCTATCCATCTATCATGTGGGCCACTCTTTCGTTACCACTGTGTTCCTCCTGACAGTGATTTGATCGGACGGTCCAGACTGACTTATTTGAGAAGGTTTGATCAGCGATCCAGTTTATCCATCATGCAAGGCCCACCTCTAGTTGCTAGTCTTCGAAAAGTCACTTCGATCTGGTGATACAAACCATTCTATTCGATTGACAGAATAATGAATGGTCTGCTTTCATCATACTCAAAAGGTCCCATGATCGATCTGGACCATTGATCATGTGGGGCCCACTTTTTACTGCTGGTGCCTTCCAAAATATATTTGATTGGAGAATACAAACCCTCTTCATCAATGGCCAGATAAATTGATGGTCTGAAATGATTGAATTGAAAAAGGCTTATGCAATACAGACCATCCATCATGAGGGCCCTACCTTTGATCCCTAGTCCATCTGAAAAAATCACTTTGATTAGATAATCTAATCAATAGATTAATGGCTTAGAAAATGACTGCAAAGAGTTATTACACTAGAAAAAGGTTTGTGACCATCCATCATATTGGTCCACGGATCAAACTAGGTCTAAATTAGGTGCAAGAGAAAATTATAATTTCTACTTCAAACGGAAGTCTAAAAATAATGTTTTAGGGGCTATAAATGGTATTTCAAGTCAATGGGGATGTTACATACAAATATCATAATTTCTTTGTCTCAGGTCCAACCATCTGGATCATAACTTCCCATCACATGGTATCCAATGCCTTTGAAAAGTCCTAACCATTGGAGAAATCAAAATACAAATAAAATAAAATAAACCACCTAACTAATGGACAAGGAAATGGATAATCCAAATCAGTTATCTTTTTTCAACTATGAGCTTTCAGTAGTCAATTTGTCACATGATTTTAATGTAGAGTGGGTTGTAGGTCTATTATTGGCACAATTGGATTAAAAGAAGCCTGAACAGAAGTAGATATAATTCGTCAAATTCAGGTCTAGTTGTGTATAGGCATGAGAAAATTAGGCCTTAGGCACGTCCATTTCAAAGAAGTTCATTTTGAACAGTGAGAAATTGTCATTCAAAGTGTGAACCATAAATTGGTTATAACTTATGATCTATGTATTATTACGGGACACAAATTAATATTTACTGTGGTAGGCCATCTGGGGTCAATTGACTCCCGTGGCAAGTCAAATCAGTTCGCTTTATGAGAAAATGCTATCCCTAAAATTCAAAATCACAATTTTAGAAAAAGAAAACTTACTATTTTTAATAAATTTTAATTTAGACGTATCTCCTTCATTTTAGAGTTTTAATATATGCTATTTTCTTATGAATTAATTTTAATTATGCTAGTAATCATCTAACACGATTAAATTAAAACTTATTATTTTTTTTGTAAAATTTACTATTTTTGGTAAACTTTATTTTAGTCTGTTAGGAATTTACCTACCTCGAAGCTTTTTCTTAAATGCAACGGCAGTAGAAGATGGAGGATCAATTGTATAAGAAGTTTAAAAAAATCTCTCTTTTTCAAGCAAGATCCACCCTATAAATCGTGTGGCAAATGATGTAACTCGACTTCTTCCCCTTGTTGATCTCTGTACACTTTGATTGTGCAATTTGGAAACTGCTAGAGTAATGGCAGTCGGTTACCCTATAACCACCATATCTCATCTCTCTCTCCTAATGGGTGGGGCCCACTTAGATGACCGACCTTACAGTTATATAGTTGAATTAGGATTCCTGATTTGAATTTTTGCTTGTAATGTAATGGAAAAGTTTGGGCATTATCAAATAATAAAATTTTGAATTTTTCCTTTTTAGCTTGTAAATTCAAGAATAATCTTGTATTCTTGTGGATTCTAAGGTTTTGCATATTTAACGCAGATGGTGATCTTCCTCCTCATACTGTTTCTTACATTAGAAACGATTCAAGCAGTGGCCACATAAATTAATGGTATGAATTGATTGAATTGAAAAACCAATACAGACCATCCATCATGAAGGCCCTACCTTTGAACCCTATTTCCTCTAAAAAGTCACTTTGATTAGATAATCTAATCCATAAATTAATCGCTCAGAAAATGGCTGCAAAGATCGATTATACTAGAGAAAGGTTTTTCACCGTCCATCATACTCCACGGATCAAACTAGGTCTAAATTAGTTGCAAGAGAAAATTATAATTTCTAATTCAAATGGAAGTCTAAAAAGGCTGTTTTAAGGGCTATAAATGGTATTTCGAGTTAATTGCGATGGTTCATACAAATATCCTAACTTTTCAATTGCCATATTTTATACAAATATCATACTTTCTGTCTCAAGTTCAACCATCTGGATCATAACTTACCATCACATGGGATCCAATGCCTCTGGAAAAAATCATAACCATCGAAAAAAACCATCTAACTAATGTGCAAGAAATGGATGGTCCAAATCAATTATCTTGTAAAAATATGATGATCAATTTGGACAGTCCATCACTAGGACTCTTTTTATTCCCAATGGGATTTCGGTAATCAATTTTGTTGGATCATTCTAATAACGATTCCAACAATGGCCAGATAAATTGATGGTGTGAATTGATTGAATTGAAAAGGTTATGCAATATAGACCATTCATCATGAGGGCCCCACCTTTCATCCCTAGTCCCTCTAAGTAATTACTTTGATTAGATAATCTAATCAATAGATCAATGGCTCAGAAAATGACTGCCAAGATTGATTATGCTAGAAAAAGCTCTAAATTGATTGCAGGAGAAAATTATAATTTCTACTTCAAATGTAAGTCTGAAAATGATGATTTTAAGGGCTATAAATGGTATATCGAGTAAATTGCGATGTATTATAAGTTACCATCCAACCATCTGGACCATAAGTTACCATCCACCCAGCAAATAACTTCTAACCTGTCATGCGTGTAGGTCATCTAACCCGTCCAATAGGTTGGCCCCATTATGAAGATCACCTTGTGCAAATATTCAATCAATCTACTCACCAGTGGACCACACTTGTAATTTTGTTATCTCTGAACAGCTAGATATTGTTTCTTATCGTGTGGCCCATCTAATGAGTTGTTGGTGCTAACCTATTCGAACGGTTAGATGTCGGATGCGCATGAAAGGTTGGAAGGTATCCGCTAGGTGGACCGTAAGCTATGCTCCAACCGATTGGACTGGAGACCTTCTGCCTATCATAACGCATTATATCTGAATCGCAATCAAAGGCCCTTCCAAACGCAATGTCATTATCGGTCACAGTCGGTCCATTCACAATTCCTTGTCTCATATATCTAGTTTTTTTTTTAATGAATTTTATTAAGTGCATGAAGGCCAATGGTTTGATCCAAACCGTTGATACAATGTGTCTATGAATGGTTGATGCCTTGATGACTTTCTCCATTAAAAAATCCCAGGCTTTTGATAGTGGTCATACAAGATCGGGAGAAAAATTACATCGACGGTGCATATTCAACATGGGATATTTTTAAAGTATGCTCCATCCAACAAGAGGCCAATCATTTCAACGGTTTGGATCATTGAAACACAGGCTAAATTTGAATGAAATCCAACGGTTCATCAGTATACATCATTTTGTGAATGGTAATTAAGGGTGCAAATGTATAGTTTGTAGATGAGTTCGACAATCCAAAGCGTTGACAGGATGGGCCCACGAATGGTTAAAGGCTGGAGAATTTCCCAAATTTAAAGATCTGAAATTTTTTTATATTGTCGTGTGTACACAACACAATTAAGAGAAGAAATACATCCATAGTTCGTACTCAGTAGTAATTTTTTTTTTTTTATATATATATATATATCTGGAATCCCCCATCCAACAGAAGGCACATCATTTCAACGGTTCGGATCATTGAAACATGGCCATATTCACATGAAAAACAACACGTCAGCAAACTAATCTCGGGTGCATGGAAATTGGATTGCGTCCTGAGTTACTCAGTACGCGCTTATCGTACTGAGTAAACTCAGTTGGGCCCACTGTAAATGTATGTAGTTTGTCTACACCGTCCATCCTCTTTTCTAGATCATTTAAGGGGTTGAAACCAAAATTGAAGCATATCCAAAACTCAGGTGGACCATACCACAAGAAACAGTGGGTATAATGAGTTCCACCGTTGAAACCTTTCTAAGACCCTCAGTAATGTTTATTTGTCATCGAACCTGTTCAAAAGATCACACAGACATTGATGAAGGGAAAAAACAAATATCAGCTTGATCCAAAACTTCGACGACCCTCAAGAATTTTTCAACGGTACAGGTTCAATTCATATGGTTTCCTGTGGTGTGGTCCACTGAAGATTTTTATATGTTTCATTTTATTTCCCAAGTCATAAAATTATCTGTTGAAATGGATAAACGGAGTGGATGAAATACATAAATCATGGTGGACCCCACAGAGTTTATTCAGTACGCAATCCGCTTCCTGGTACATGTGGGTTGGGTAGGATCGGGCTTGGGTTCCGGACCCACTCCCAACCGACAATATTGGTGTCGGGTCGGACTCAAGTCCACGTCAGAAAAGGTAGTTTGATCCGGGTCTGAGTGGCGGTTCGCCAGCTGTGCACCAACACGTTACATGTAGTGGGCCATGATTAGTTAATTGTGCCATGCCAATGCACTATGCATCTTACTGTACAATCATTTGTATTGAATTAAGGCGCGAAAATCTCCTTAATATCCTTTTAATTCTCCGAGACTTTTGAATGTTTGGTGGGCCCACCTGCACCCCTTTTGTGTACACCTTTTTTGCACACGGCACGTGCTAGGACCAGCTAAAATGTCATTTTCACAGTGGACCCCACATCATGCATGCCAAAAATGTCTGGTCTGGAATCCTCTACGGACCCTTTTTGTGGGGGAGGGTGTTTACCAGGGTAAAACCATGGTGGGTGTTTCCTGACCGTGGGGTCCACCTTGATTTATTTGTTGTATATCCACGCCGTCCATTAGTTTTAACAGATCATTTTAGTGTGGTCTAAAACATTAAACTAATTCAAGTCTAAGTGGACCACACCATAAAAAACAGTGGTCATTGAATGCACACTATTAAAAACATCCTAAGGCCTACCATAATTTTTTATTTCCATCCAACCTGTTCATAAGGTTACACAGACCTCCTATGAATGGAAAACACAAATAGCAGATTGATCCAAAAATTCTGTGGCCCACAAGAAGTTTTTAATTATCAATGACCACTGTTTCCTGTGGTGTGATCCAGTTGAGATATGGATGTACTTCATTTTTAGGAACATCACCTGCAATAATCTGGGAAAACTGATGGACGGCATGGATATATAACACATACATCAAGGTGGGCCCCACGATCAGGGAAACATCCACTAAGGTGTTACTCGGGCAACACCCGATCCACTTCTTTTTCTTTTCAGGGAGCAAAGCACTCGAACTCTGTGGGCCCACCACACTGTTGTACGTGTAACATCGGTTCTGTCCATCAGGGGGGGCATTCTCATGTTCACCATGCATCTAAAATTCGAGTCTGAACCAAAACTCATGCGAGCCACACCACGAGAGAAAATGTAGAATCGTGACTAAAAACACTTAAGTTGAAATGGTTTCGGCCATTATAGGATTGATCACGATGATTATTGGAATGTATGTTCATCCCCATGATACGCACCTGATGAACGGATTCGATTGAATATAAATACTTTGGTGGGCCCTGCTCACGAACCAACGGTTGGTGTACTCTCCCCTTTTTCCGTACAGGTAAATTGTGTGAATTGATATGATTTTTTTTACCTCAGGCCTAGCAAACAAGGGAAGCCGACTGCGTCCTTCCCCGGCGTGGACAGAATCGGGCGACAGGGGCTTTGTGGGGCCCACAATAATGTATGGCTTTTATCCATGCCGTTCATCCATTTTTTTCATATCATTTTAGTGAATGAGCAAAAACAATAGGCAAATCCAAGGCTCAAATGGACCACACGGTTGTGATTAAGCGCCCGCCATTAAAAACTTCATGGAGTCACAGCAGTTTTAGATCGATCTGACATTTGTGTTTTCCCTTGATTTAGGTCTATGTGACCTTATGAAAAGGTTGGATGGAAAATAAACGTAACTGCGGGCCCTATGAAGGTTTTAACAGTGAGTGTCATTATCACCACTTCTTTTGGTGTGGTCCACTTGTGCCTTGGGTCTGCCTCATTTTTTAGCTTATATAATAAAATGATCTGTAAAAATGAAAGAACAGTGTGGATAAAAATCATACACCACGGTGGGCCCCACAGAGCTCCTGAATGGACCGATTTCCCTCTAGGCCGATGAGCAGGACGTACGCAATCCACTTCAGCAAAGAAGGGTGCATGTGATGTCAAGCACAAAACACTCAGACCATTGAGTGTTTTAGCCACTGCATGCAACAGGTGTTGATCATATCGTGGGGCCGGACAAAGTGGGATATGATAGACCAATCTCCATATAGAACACTTGGAAGGGCTATGTATTGATGATCATGAGTAGGATTATGTTTAAAAAACTTCACTTATTATACATTTCTATCCATCACTTCACTGAATTTTAATTTTTTATTTTGTTTTCCACCATCCCTCTTGAGGTCCACCTGTCGGATGTCTTGTCCTTATACATGACCCATGTGCAACTAGGAGGGTATCCAATATATAGATGGTCAATAGGGAAATTAGCCAATAGGTAGTCAATAGGTTCATTATTCTGCCATTTATTGGATACCATAAGAGGGTATCCACAATTGATGGCCTATAGAGAAAATAGCCAATAGTCCAAATTTAATGAACAAAGGTCCATTATTCTTATCTAGAGATCACAATCATGTAACCTCTACTATATATAATTGTGAACACGAGAGCACGCATCCAACTAGCTTGGATTTGCTTTTATTTCCTTGGTTGTTCTATGCAATGAGATGGGACTCAGATATGGACCAGACGAGTAAGTTTAGAATCCATAGAATCGGTAGTGGATTAAAGGACTAAGAAATCCCTTGATTCAATTGACTCTTGTGGTTGGTCTGCAACCACATATTCTTAATAAGGGTTTTGATAATAAAAGAGAAATGGGTTAGATATTCTTTTCTTCGTATGTCACATGCAGTCTCTAATTTATAGAATTTTATGATTTTATTAAAAGTTGATAAAGTCTTAACATTATCTAGTCATGCTTGTGCGTAACCTCGAAGAGTCAGGTAAGTAAGAATCAACAAGTTATTTAGCCTTGACTTTGCAGAACCAGGTGACTCCAAGTAGATAAAAGAAAAGTAAAGATTATAATAGTGTAAATGAGATGAGCTACAATTTTATCCTTACATCAGGGGGCTTAGAACCCCGAGTAGGCATATGAGATGATGGAGCATCTAAAAGACATAGAGTGGATAGATGTTGTAGATATGCTAAGATGTGTCGAGTGGGATGCAATATGTGCTTGATCAAGATGTGAGTGGCAAAGGAGGAGACTACACACTAGTCTTTTTTCAAAATCTCAAAATGCCCTACCACGGTGACTTCATCGGACCTCCTTTGGAATGATAGTTGCTGGTTGGATTTATAGACCTCAATCGTTAGCTTACCAAGGGCTGACGAATCTGTTGGAGTATTGAAGTCCCTTGATATAAATCGATATGCCATCCTCTAACAGCTTGAGCAAGTGGTGGTTTGACATGGTATCAAAACAGAAGGTTCAGTGTTTGAATCCTAAAAGTAGTAAATATGCCACCAATAATAAAGATTCTCTCATGTGGGGCTTGTTTATACATGGTAGTGAGTTGTGAGTGCCCCTCCACTGAGTGTGAGTTGTTAGTGTCTCTCTACCCTTGCCCGATATGTTCTTGTGCGGAGCTTCACCCCACACGTGTGGAGTGTTAGAGTGTTATAGTCCCTTGATATACATTGATATGCCATCTTAGAGCAAGTGGTGGTTTGACAGAGTTAACTATTTTTATTACCGGCATGTGCTTTACCATGTATAGAGGGATTAGCCTCCTGCGAAGGATGGGTTGCTTCTCCTATCCTTTTTTGTTATTCTAATTTTGGTGAAGTCGATTGAACCTATTGAAGATCTCTAATTAAGTGCCCTATTGGTGTTCTTGGTGTTTTTCGAGTCTATAAGTGTATTGTCAGCATTCTTGGGGTGTACTGATTGTTGGCAAGGATTCAGCTCATTTGCTTTCGGATATGGTGATCTAGCCCATATTGATTGTCTACAGGACACACATGATCGATCTACCTATCTAGTTGGTTCGCGTTTTCAATAGCTCTTGAGGTCCCTTATGGCAACTTTATCCAAGTCTTGTCTGAAGCCTAAGGCATAGTTGAATCTCACATCGGGTGAGGTGTCTACGGTCATGTGAGTAGTATTAGACAATTTTTCTCATGTAATTAGTTTAAGCCAAATTTTTGAATTTTGTTTTCACACACACACTCACACTACATTAGCTTTTTTATACCACAATAGGTACTCGAAACTCATGACCTCAGGTGCCACAACCCAAAGGACTCTGAAATGGGTAGTTAGTGACCATGTTGGTGCTGGTGGATGCTATATAGACCCCAACATGATGTATGTGCTTTATCCATGCCGTCCATCCATTTTACCAGCTCATTTTATGGTGTCGTGATCCCAAAATAAGGCAGATCCAAATATCAGGTGGACCACACAACAAGAAACAATGGTGATTGAACTCCCACCATTATAAACTTCCCAAGGCCCACTGTAATGTAAATTTGCCATCCAACCTGTTGACTAGGTCTGGATAAAGTGAAAACACAAATATCAGCTTCATCCAAAACTTTAGTAGCCCTCAAGAAGTTCTTATGGGTGGGCATTCAATCCTCACTATTTTCTGTGATGTGGTCCACCTGAGGTTTGGATCGGTCTCATTCTTGGGCTCATGCCCTAAATTGAGCGGGCAGAATGGACGATTAAGATTGAACGTGCCTTGCACGTGCCACTCACCCAGAACAAATTTGAGAACAATGCCTTATGTACAATGGGCCCCACTATGTAGGTGACTTGATTGACGCACAAGCAATGCGTACAGTTATGAGTGCAAGGGATTATTAGAGTCATGATTGCTTTCATGCGGAGCACTTTGCCACAGTATCAGTAAAGAAAAACTTCAACACTCCGGTGGAGTGTGATGGATGATACGCAGGTATTAAGAAATTGTACGTGTGGCATATAAGTAATCAAACCATCCAAATTATGGTGTCCAATGTAGCTGTATCATGAACCAAAGTTAGACTGATTTGATTATCAGACAATTGGTGACTGGTGGAAATTTAATGGACAGTTAAAAACAGACAATACCCAACAATCTATTTCCACAGGGATGCTGATTGCCTGCTGAGTAACTCATTGGTAATATCTGTGGGGCCCACTGTGATGTGTCTTATTCATGCCGTACATTTGTTTTATCAGCTCATGAGCCTGAATTTGAAGCATGTCCAAAGCTCAGTGGACCATATCATAGGAAACACTGGGAATAAAATAATGGATCCACCGTTAAATAAAATAATGGTCCACTAGAGCTTTGGATTTGCTTCAATTTTGGGCTCATTCCCTAAAACGAGTTATAAAATAAGACAGCATGGATAAGACAAATACATCACAGTGGCCCCACAAAGTTTACTCAGGACGCTTCACAGGCACCTATGAGTCAAACACTCGGATTATTCAGCCAATCTTATCTTTATGTTGCAACTCGTACGCCATGTGTACAATTTTTAAGTATCTGCGTATCAAGCATCATGCCCGAGTATAATTATAACTCTTCCATCAAATAAGCCTGCTATCTCCGGCACCTTTACAGGAAACCATGTGCTAGACCGACAATTATGCGGGGCGTGGGGCTTTCGAGTGTGTGTAAGGTGTCTGCCACCGTGAAGATGACCATATGCAAAGCCACGCCGGTCCACTAGATGATTGGACCACCCCTGAATGAAAATAATGGATCGTCCTACCAACAGTTCAAGTTTACAATCAAACATGGTGAGGGGACCCTCCTGATAAGTGGATGGTTCTGGTATTGTAGGGGCCATTTTAGACACCCGATCATATGTCCTACATATTTTCCTAGCTTGGCATATCTAAAATAATTTCAACCAAATCATACTATCCTTGACGGGTGATAGTAAAGTGGGGCCCTTGGTTCATATAATCCATGACATTGGCTTATTAGGGCCTTGATGTGGTTGGACCATGCTGGTAATGTTCCTCATTTGGACAACTAAAATCTTGAGGCCAGTTTGGATCCTTGAATGCCAAACTAATGTGGTGGAAAACTCACGGCATTACACTTTACCATTGATTGAATATAATCAGTTGTCAAATCATGATAATCCTTCATAATAAGGAGAGATTTCATAATAATGAAGGTTTTCCATGGGTGGAGGTGCAGTTGAGGGGCATATTTATAGGGTTCCACCGTGATGTATGTGTTATAACTTATATTCATACCGTCCATCCATCTTGCAAGATTATTTTATAAAAGGAAATAAAGTAAATAAATAAATAAATTTTGAGGGTGTTTTTTATTTCCCTTCAAGTAAATGCATGTGTACCATTTACGGCTATTTGATAGTAACAAATATTTCATTGTAAAAGGGGGTTTGAACTTTGAAAAGGATCATTGTATATTTGTAGGCCCCATTGTCATGCCAATGAAATATTTATGCCATCTATACATTTTAAAGGAACATCTTAGGGCAATAGCCAAAATTGAGGCAAATATGAAGCTCAAGTATTCCACTCTATAGGATATCATCACTGTAAAAAGTTTTCACAGTCGAATTCAACCCACTATTATGTGTGGTGTGGTCTATTTGAGCTTTTAATTTGCCTCAATTTTTGTTGCATGTCTTCAAATCACCTTGCGAAATAGGCGGACAGAGTGGATAAGCCACATGTATTATAATGGGCCCCACAAAAAATCCGCACTCTCCTCAATTTCAATGCACAAAAAGTAATCAATTTCAGTGCATAAAACGTGCAAAAAAATTATATTATAAATAATTATTATCCATTTACTATGTATTTACAAGAGGAAAATGAAAACAAACAAGCATGAAGAAATCCACGGTCAGAACTAGACCACACCACATAAGGCGGTGGGGATTAAACACTAGCCATTGAAAACTTCTTGTCGTCCACGAAGAGTTTTGGATGAAGTTGATATTGCCGAAGGAAATATCTGTGTTTTCCCTTCATCTAGGTCTGTGTGACCTTATGAACAACTTGGATGGCAAAAACATCTTAGTTTCAACGGGGCATGATCGTCCTACACTATTTTCTGTGGTGTGGCCCACCTGAGCTTTGGATCTTCTTCATTTTTTGAGTTATGCCCTGAAATGATATCACAAAATAGACAGACATGGATAAAACATATTGGAAAATTTACATGTGTATCTAACCACAAACACACCCATTTACAACACATTACAGCATTAATTGCTAATCCAAACAGGCCCTCAAACGCAGGACCTTTAAACAAAGGGCAAAGATGAGGAATACAGCTGCGATCCACCTTCAAAATGGAAATAGGCCGAATATTGAAGAGGTTCAATCTCATCAACCCTTTCTGATGCACACATTGTAGAACTGTGGTTTGGTGATCCACGCCATCCATCATCAGCCTCAGTGATAAAATAATTGTTAAAGCAGAACATCCATCCATCCATCCATCCACCCAACGTAGGTGCTGGTCGGTGCTCGAAAAGCCATACAGGCCCCACCATGATGTATGTGTTTTATTGCGTACGGAGTAAGCTCTGTGGACCCACTGTGATGACGTGCCTTATCCACAGCACCCATACTTTTTCCTGTGCATGGTAGAGCATGAGCCTAAAATGGATGCGAATCCAAAGCTCGAGTGGACCACACTGGCAAATAAACATTGCAGTGGGCCTTTGGAAGTTTTTAACGGTGGAGATTCAATCGCCACTGTTTGCTGTGATGTGATCCACCTGAGATTTAGATCTGCCCCATTTTTTTGGCTCATACCTTAAATTGGCTCGCAAAATGGATGGACGGTGTAGATAAAACACACAAGCCATGGTTGGCCCCACAGACCACCAAGGGGCAAACTCCTCTCATCAGCGGCTGGGCCATCCAATCAATGCATCTAAAGGGTCCCACCAATGAACTACAATGAAGCGAGGAGCACCAATTCACCAAGTGCACCATCGACGGAAGAAAGGCAATTTGGTCACAATAGAAGAAGTTGGAAGGACAAACGATTTTATGACCAAAATTCACGTCGAAATTCAAATACCATGGATTGCTTTTCCGCCGCTAAAATAAATAGTCCAGCTCCCATCCACACAACAGTAGGGGCAATCTGGTAAATTCACATGAGAAAACTTATTTTTTACTATACTACCCTTCTGGGGTTGGAAAAGAGACAAATTCAGGAATGAAAATTACAAAAATACCCCAAAACAGAAGGCAGAGAAAAAGCTTTTCTCCTTTTCCTAATTTCTTCAAAAATTCAGAAAAAACACAATAATTACATTTCTAACCTCCGCCACCGCAACAGATACCGTTAAACGCGACCGGAAACCTACAAACCGCTGCCGAAGGCGACTGGACTGCCGCCTGAGGCGGCGGAAGAACCCTCCCATCGGCGAAGAGAGCGCCATTGCCTGCCGATTCGTGTTCCGCTGGAGCGCCATAGAAGAACCGGTTCTCGGAGCCGTCGCCGAACCGCCGCTCGATCTCGAGGAAATCGGCGAGCGAAGGCGCCCTGCTGTCCTCCCTGCAGAGCTTCCACCACCGCCTCCCGTGGTGTCGACGGCGATCCACCGGCTTCTTGTTCCTCCGTCCGCCGGGGGCGGCGGCTGTAGCGGCGTCCCCGGCGGAGGCGGCATTTTCTCGTCCGGATGCAACCCTAACTGAAAGTGGAGGGAAGGTGACGCCCATTAGGCTTCCGAGAGTGGTGCTGCGGTCATGGAAGAAGGAACCTGTCGACTGCAAGACAAGATACAGATGGTGAGAGAATGGAGGGGAGAGAGAGAGAGAGAGAGAGAGAGAGAGAGAGAGAGAGCTAGGGTTAGGGTTTTGGGAAACTACCTCAGTGTCTAGATCGGAGGAGGAGAGGGAAGAGATGGTGGGAGACGAAGGAAGGAGATTGTTTGGTTGATCCATGGAGGGAGAGGGAGGGGAGGGGGGCAGAGAGATGGTGATAGATGGGATTTTGGGGCATCTTTTAAGATTTGAGGAAGGGAGGATTTATTTGATACACGTGACTCGATTGTTCGCGCGGTATACACGCGTTTACAATTTTGAAAATTGAAGGACCTGATTCGATGATCCAGACCGTTGGTCTATCATCATCTAATACAGATGGATCACATTCTAAAACACTTAAGATTTAATCATCAGAGAAATTAATATCCTAACCTTTTATCACAAACCGTCTGGATGTAGGCCACAAAATGCACAGTTAAAACTTTCCTAAAAAAGAAGTACATCCCAAGCCCAAGTGGACCACACTGCAAGAGATAGTAGTGATTGAATGCCCACTGCTGAATCTTCTCACACCATATAAGTTTTTTACCAAGTTGATATTTATATTTTATCTTCATCCAAATCGATAGGGCCTTGTGAGCAAGTAAACATCACCGCAGCAGCCCAAGGTTTAAGCAATGGGTGGCATGAATATAAAGCACATGCATCAGTGTGGACCCCACAGCTCCTGCCACCAGGGAATCTGCTTCCCAACTGCTAAAACTGTTCGTTCACGACGAATGGCTAAGATTACATAACCATAGGGCTCCATTTTGTTCATTAAAAGTTGCTGTGAAAGATACGGTACATGTACCATATAATTCCTACGGAAATGATTTAGAGAAATTTTCGACTGTAAACTTCTCTTTTGACCATTATTCCTATTTAAACATTCACTAGTTTTGTTTCTAAAAGTAAACTTTTATTATTTTTCTGTCTAACTACCCTTGTTCCTTTCGAAATTCACCGCGATCTCTTTGAATTGATCTCGTTAAAAATCAACAAGACACATAATTTTCATCTCATCTCATCTTCATCTTCATCTTCATCTTTGTTCATATATCTTTAGTTTTCAACGGTTATTATGGTTCCTCCGTCCAAGAGGTTACGGAAAGGTATGTTTTAGAAATGTTTTGGGGTGATTTTCGTTTTAAGATTATTCGTTAATCTTGGGATACAAAGTGTTTGTAGAAATGTCAATGTAACCTTGAAATGTTGAAATGGAAATATTATGGCTTGATTAACCATATAAAGTGTTTGTAGAAATGCCAATGTATCTTTGAAATGTTGAAATGGGAATATTATGGCTTGATCAACCATACAAGGTATTTGTAGAAATGCCAATGTTACCTTGAAATGTTGAGGATGCAGGTGTTCTTTGAAAGACAATGCAACGTGATCATGCGATCACATCATTGAGATTAAACGAGTACAGATAAAAGTGAATGAGATCATCTCATTGAAAGTGAACGAGATCTCGTTGAAATTCAACGAGCACAGATATAATTCAGCGAGATCGCGGTGAAATTGACCGAGATAGCGGTGAATTTCAACGAGAGCACAGATATAATTTAACAAGCACACTGTAAATTCAAAGAGCACAATATAAAATTCAAAGAGCACGGCTACCACGAATCTTCGAATGTCCTAACATTTACACTGTGCTCTTTGAAATATCAATATGCTTGTTGAAATTCAACGAGATCGATTATTGCAAAAACGTATTGCGATAAAACAAAGATCCTACTTGATTATTATAAAAAAAAAACGCATTCGTTGAGAAAAAAATTCACATTCTTCGTTCTTACCTGGTCCACACCACAACCTCGTTTCTAATGAAACATGAGTAGAAGAAATAGAAAAATAGTGCTTTAAAGTGAAAACCGATTTCAAAACTAAAGAGATGATGCTTTTTTTGCTATAGATGAGAGAAAAAATGAGCTTTGAATATAGAAGAGGAAAAAACGAGGAGAAAATATGTTTTTTTTTAGAAGTAATAAATCCTAACAACAAGGGTATTTCGGTCCGAAAATGTCCCATCCGTACAAGTGAAGTTTACTTTTGAAAACAAAACGATTGGAGGTTTAATTGGGAATAATGGTCAAAAGAGAAGTTTACAGTCGGAAATTTCTCAATGATTTATGTAAAAGGGACCAGAATCATCTATGACCCATATGGACCGCTTACAACACCCAAGCTCTGCGGGGCCCACCTTATTTGCATGTCTGGTATCCAGTCCATCCATCATCCATCAAGCTATAACTCTTAAGATCAACATGCATCCCAAAGATCAGCTTGATTCAAAACTCATGTGAGCCACATCACTATGCCTAAACAGACAGGAATCGTGTCCTTCCTAAGTATGGATAATGGATGTAAAGCGTCAAGCTGATTTGTAGAGGGCCCCACTGTGATGTATCTGTTTATCCACGCTGTCCATCCCCTTTTAAGATCATTTTAAGGCATGAGACATCCAACATTCAAGTGGACCACACCAAATTGTAATCTTAGGTTGCATTAAATGCAAGAGTCGTGGTCTATTTAAGCATTGGATTTGCCTCATTCTTGGTCTCATGCATTAAAATGATTTTAGAAAAAAGGGATGGACAACATGGATAAACAGATTGTGGACGCTCGCCGTTCCGCGCTCCCGAACGTTCTCCCTTTCTTTCGAAAGAAGAAGAGGGGTGCGTGCGCGCGAATCGCCGTTTGTGCCACTGACTTGCCTCGTTCTCGAGGGTTTTATTCGGTTGTCGTGTTAAGCTAGATATGTTTGGTGAGTTTGTATAAGACCAGAGTTGCCACTAATCAGTTACTTCGAATCTACAGTCGGCTAGACCCCCTAGAAACGTTAGAGAAGGGGATCCGAAGATTCCTTCCTCTAAAATGACTCCTTTTGATCTGCGGCCAGAGATTCGAAGTAAGGGATCACGGTTACAGGGTGGGAAGAGGTTAAGCACCCCACACTGCCCGTACCGAAGTACGGTCTCTACTTCACAGAATTGAACTAATACTTGAAATTCTAATTTAATCCTCGTACATTCTCATGGATGACATGATGCATGAATGCAGGTCTGAACAGTAAGAGTTTCTGATGGGCAGGTTTCCATTAACAGGCAAGCCCAGAGCATACGCCCGAACTGACAGGTGCTTTATACGGGATGCATGCTATGTGTTTGAATGGTCAAAGTGCTTGTAGTGACTGATGCATGAATGCAGGCCTGAACAATAAGAATTTTTTATGGGCAGGTTTCCATTAACAAGCAAGCCCAGAGCATACGCTCGAACTGACAGGTGCTTTATGCGGGATGCATGTTGTATGCTTGAGTAATCAAAGTGCTTGTAGTGACATAACAAGCAGGGGGGTTGGAAGAAAAGTAAATATTGCAATCATGCTAGATGCGAATGAGATGATGCTGATGAAAGAGTAGCTGGATGGACGGAGGTGTCGCAAGGGTTGGCTTCGAGTGGCTAGATCAAGACTTGGGTGGCTTGGGAGACTTAGACCAGGGTCAGGCTAGGGCTGGACCAGGGCTAGGCTCTTCTCACTCGGGCTCTCCTTGGTGGAAAAATGGGCTAAAAGGGGTGAAGGTGGACTCAGAGCTCTCGGACTGAAGAGAGGGGAGGTGGATTTTGAATGTGAAGGGGAGGGGGTATTTATAGTAGTGGGTAGTGGCAGAACCCGTAAATATTTTTAGGCGGCACCCAGGGGGCCGCCCGTACAGTCGTTTTGCTTCAGGTTCGGAGCGTACGGCCTCGGAACCTGAAGTAGAAAATCCCTTGGTTCGGTAGTACGGACCTGCTCCGAGGCTGCGGTTTGGAACTCGGTGAGTTGACTGGGTTTAGAAGATGGGTTGACACGGTGAGTTAACTCGGTTGACTCAGCGAGTTGACTCAGCAGGTTGACTCTTTTTTTAGTATTTTTTTACTGATTTTTCTTATGGGAGGTTTTTTGGGCTGATGTTTAGGGGTGAGTTGACTGGGTTCAAGCTTGAGCTGGGCTATGGATTTGGGCTTACAAGGGTGAGTTTGGCTGGGTTTGGACATGGGATCTGGGGGTATGGTCCGTCTATTCATTAAGCTATCTCTACCAACATTGTAGCCTAAGGGTGGGGTGTCTATAGATGCCCCTCTTTGACAGAGGTTGCGCGCAACCGAATGTCAAAGCGAGTGGACACCCCACTTCTGACCCGGTCATTCATAGATCATGGTCTGAAGTCTTTGCTTGCCTTTGCACCTACGTCAGTTGATCGTCTGAAAATTGATCACTCGCACATACCGCGAGAGTTTGGAGAAAACGTTGCGATTGTCCCTGCATGTGCTGCAACCTGGGTTCCCAATCACAACCCTTCTATTCCCGATCGGTACTAACATCGGAAAGGTACAGTAGAGCCTCTGCGTCTGTCATAGTCTTACGAGGTTACCGACCGAAGATTGATTGTTCGATGCTTTCCCAGATCACTCCAGAAGTACTTGTTTCGCTTGACTATCAAAGTGGTTAGCTACCTTGCGTCTATGTAGTCTTACGGGAGATCACTACGCCGACTCGGACTCAGTCAAGGTACTTCAGGCATCCATGCCTAAGTATGTGCGGGTGACCTCTTTCCACCCGATCTGCTGGTTTTGATGCTTGGTTTGCAATTCATTCTTTCTAGATTGTGGTTTGGAATCTTTGTTTTACTTTGTATCTGAGTCAGTTGATTGTTTAGAGATTGATAACTCACACATACCGCAGGAGTTTGGAGAAAACGTTGCGATTGTCCCTGCATGCGTTGCAACCTGGGTACCCAATCGCAACCATTCCATTCCCGATCGGTACTAACATCGGAAAGGTACGGTAGAGTCCTCTGTGTCCATCATAGTCTTACGAGGTTACCGACCCGGAGATTGATTGTTCGATGCTTTCCCGGATCACTCCAGGAGTACTTGTTTCACTTGACTGTCAAAGTGGTTAGTTACCCTGCGTCCATGTAGTCTTACGGGAGATCACTACGCCGACTTGGACTCAGTCAAGGTACTTCAGGCATCCATGCCTAGGTATGTGCGAGTGAACTTTTTCCACCCAATCTGTTGATTTTGATACTTGGGTTACAATTCATCGTTTCCACCGTTCAGATGGTTTCTTTGACCGAGCCTTTTGGCTTTCATCTTTTCATATCTTGGCATGTGGTACGACCGCACTGACACTGGAGTTCAGGTCAACCATACTTTGAGTGCTATTGGATCCATTGGTCTCCAAGGAAACCGCGAGACATCGGATCTTATTTGATTTTTGCGTCGGCTCCTACCTAGAGATATGGAAGATCCCTTGGTGTTTTGGAGGCCGAACGCTCTACTGGAAAATATTTTTTTGGATTTTTGAAAAGATACCCACTCTGGGGAGTGATAATCCGTGGGGTTTTTATTTGCAAATAGGAATATGAATAATATTTTTTGTCTTTTTGAAAAGAAAATCTGGCTTGCACGCGCCTCCACTAGAAATGCTTGTGGGCTCTTTGGCTAACCGACTTTTATTTTGAAAGTAGGTAAACATGATGATTGATGCGATGGATGCTGATGTATGGGGATGCATGTGGATGCATATTTGATGATGGATGCATGGTTTGGCTCATTCTCTTTCCATTTGATGATTTTGCTTTTGCTGGAGATGCAGAGAACTTTGAGCTTATTGCTTGCGGAGTTATACTCCTCTGGGGATTTCTTTTTTAATGCGGATGTTTGGTCAGCGGGTTGGTCAAGACCCCGACCCGTGCTCGATCAGGTCCATCAGTCCCAAGATGTTGTTTCTTTGCTAATGGGATGGACGAAGGAGGTTATCAGACTTCGAGATGTTCTTGTGTGAATGAATGTGATTGAGACGGTGCTTGGTCGCCAGTTTTGGTCAAGATTCCAATTTGCGGGCGATCGGATCCGTCATCCCAAACCGTGAAATAAATGAGTGGGGTTCGAGATTCCTGCAGTGCTCGGGATATTGACATTTTTTTGTGATTTTTTTACAAATATTTGGTTCGAATCTTTACCTGAGTAGTCAGGATGGAGATCGGTTATTGAAAACGAAGCAAATATTTTTGCGATTTTGAAAATATTTGGTTTGAAAGCAAGGAAAATATTTTATGATTTTTGAAAGATGATTTTGCAATGTTTTTGTATTTTTTCTTATTTTTCTGAAATGCAGGGAAAGATATAGAATTTTCATCCATTTCCAACTTCTATTGCTGGTAAGACACCCAATCCATTTTACGTCAGCGAGCAAGATGAATCTCACACAGTTAAGTGCCATAGTTTTACATCTTTGGATGAGGGGATTTCGAGGGTTTTCAGTCAATACACCCACAAAGTTGCCTGTTCCTCATGTGTAATGCACATAGACCACGTTTTGTCCGACAGGACTCCTTCGGCCACAAAATGAGCCACATCCTCACATTTCCCTTTATCAATCCAGTTTAGGGCCTTATGCTGCTCACAATTCCGTGAGGGCGCGCTTCACTTCCCAGCTGCCTTAATCCCCTTCATGAGTTTTAGGAACAGGGAACATCCGTTAGATTCAACAGCGACTTCCAAATAAAGGTTGTCTATCACAATGCGTTCAACACCAACAGGATCGCGGGGTTCTGCCCGCCTCAGGCCTTTACTTGTTTAGAAGACTCCGGACACCCGTACGATCAAGTGTCAGCCATGTCCGAAACAGGTTGGGAAAGAAAGCCCCCGAGAAGTTAATCCCAGTGTAGTTTTAGGTCTTCGGACCGCTGGGGATAGATTTGCGCATCTAAAATTGACGGTGGAAATTTTTTTTGTTTTGAAAAGGTTCCAAACTTCAACTCAAGTGATCGAGATTGACATTGGTTTTATGGAAAGCTTAAAATTTTTTTGGTATTTTTGAAATGATCCGAATTATCGAACCTTGATCCGAGCGGTCGAGGCCGATGCCCTTTTTTGGTTGAAAGCAAGAAAGGTCCCCCGAGAAATTAATCCCACTGTAGCTTAAGGTCTTCGGACCAAAAATATGTACAGGCTGAAAATACATTCTTTTTTTTATTTTTTTTGGAAAGATCCGGATTATCGAACCTTGATCCGAGCGGTCACGGTCGATGCCGGTTTTTATTAAAAAGTCTCTCAGGATGTTGATCCCGACGTAGTTTAAGGTCTTCAGACCAAAACTTTGTACAGAATAGGGCAACACATTTTTTTATATTTTTTAGAAATGAACTAGGCCATCAGATCTTGGCCCGAACGGCTGGGATCGATGCCGGTTTTTATTAAAAATCTCTCGGGATTTTAGTCCCGACGTAGTTTAAGGTCTTCGGACCCAGGTTTTGTACAAGAAATTTTTTTTGATGATTTTTCGAAATGATCCAGGTCATCAGATCTTGGCCCGAATGGCTGGGATCGATGCCGATTTTTATTAAAAATCTCTCGGGATTTTAGTCCCGACATAGTTTAAGGTCTTCGGACCCAAAACTGTACAAGCGAGGGCTGGAAATGTATAGATATATTTTTTTATTTTTAGAAAAATGTCTGGAGTCATCGGATCTTGATTCGAATGATCAAGACCGATGCCGATATTTATTGAAAATCTCTCGGGATCTTGATCCCGACGTAGTTTAAGGTCTTCGGACCAGAACTTTGTGAAGTAGGCAGCAATCAAGGTTAGAAATTCCAGGGATTCTTCTGAGGGTGATTCAGATCATTAAGCCATGACTTTGGATGGTTGAGATCACTATTTGACCAAGTCAATTCTTTTTCTTTTTCTTGAAAATTCCATGGAGCTTTTTCCACATCATCAAGCCAATTTCTCACAAGATGAGATTTTGGTGAGATTCCTTACTTTTTCTCATCCTTCTCTTCCATCACTTCATTCTTACATGGAGGTACAAGATTCAGTTGCAACCACCCTTCCCAAGGAGGAGTTCTTCCCAAGGAGAGAGGGTGAGGGGTCGTTTCAACCAAAAGGGAGGACGGATGGCCCTCTGGGTGCCGCCCAAGCTGTTTCTGCCCACTAGTCTTTCCAGTGGGTTGGATAATGGGGTGCCCTCCCATTTTCTATATAACATAGGGCACCCTTGGCCCCTCTAACATGCAATCTCTTCCTTCTCTTTCTCACACTCTCTCTTTCTTCAAGTTTTTCTCTTTCTTTTAGTGGCCTTTTGCTCTTTTCAAGTGGTGGGCCTTAGTGAAGCTTTGGGACAGCAATGTGGTCCACTTTTAGTGAGTGGTGAAGGTATGGACCACTCCTTTTTCTTTCTTGTCCTTTTCTTCTTCACTTTCTCTTCTCATGTTTCTTTTCTTTTCTCCTTGTAGATATTCCAAGGGAGTCAAGGTGGGCCCAAGTCTCTTTGGCCTTTTCTTCATCTCCAATCTCTTCTCAAGGTGGTGCATGAAGAAGGACATTGCAAGCTTCCATTCCATCTTTTCTTTTCTTCTTTTACACTCCCTTCATGTATATGTAAAGGGTAATTTTGCCATGTCCATCAAGTGTGCATGGCAAAATATCCTATCTTTTCTCATGGGAGTTGGGCCACTTTTCATTTGTATCAAATGGGCTCAAAGTGAAGTCATGGCCTTCAGTGTATTTGATGGGCCTAATGCTTCATTTTGGGTTCCCTTATGTTCTCTTCTCCTTGTCATTTTTCTTGGGGCTTTCTTTTCTTTTCCATCTTCTTTTCAAGGTTTGGGCCCATGGGAAGGTAGGGCCCACCTCAAGTTTTAGGGCTCATAGAGCTCATTTTGGGTGGCCCCATCTTTCTTCACATGTGTATGGATAAAGGTAACTAGCCCATTCTTCGCTTGGATCTCAAGTGGGCTAGATTTCTTAATTGGGCCTTTATGGTCAAGTGGCCCAAATCTCCCACCATCTCTTGATTATGATGTACATCCTTATGTACAAAGTGTGGTGGGCTCCTTGGAGTTTTTCCATATAGGATGGGCTTTTGGGCCCTCTTTGAAACTTATGAATTTCTTTGAGTCATGTGTGCACCACTACACTTTGTTCATGTGGGATTCTTTTCCTTCATGCCTGTTCTTTGGATGGATAAAGGAATTGGGTTACTTGATCACCTACAAGTCCCATGAGCGAGTTGTTTCAACAATCTCACTAAGTTCAAATGGTTTTCTCATGTTGTAGGAAAGTGGATCTCAAGAGCTTCCTTTAGTGTGTCCAACCTCAAATGGATGACCTTCTTCAAGTGAGCTATCCATGCAACCATAGCTCCTTGAACTTCTCTTGGGGTGCTTGGTGGGTCATCCACCATCATTCTCAAGGATGAGCGATTTTTCTTTCAATTTTTGGGAAAGAATGATACCCATGAGTTGCCTAATTTTGTCCCATGCTTTGGGGCATTTTGGATTTTGATCTTCGAGTGGGCTATGTATATCATTCTTAACCATTTTCATGATGGTTGGATGACTCATCAAGCCACGCCTTCTTGTGCTCAAATGGTCCCCCTTTTTAGTGAAGAAATTGGTGCACATAAGTTGTCCAAACTTGTCCTTGCATGGACATTTCCGACTTTAATTCTTCATGTGGGCTATGCGTATCAATTTTTTATCATTGGCTTTTTGTTAACTTATATGTTTGTGGGTAGACCACCATGTTGTACTCTCATAGTCAAGACCTTCATCAAGATGATGCACATAGGGTTGCCCATAGTTAACCCATGAATGGGTCCTCATGTTTCTTCAAGTGGGCTATGTGCTCCCTTCAATCCATTGAGGTGAGGTACTTGGGTTGCTCTTGGGAACCAATTTCCTTTCTATTCCCCACTTGTCTATGTACATATGTAAAAAGATGGGAACATCTTAAATG
Source organism: Liriodendron chinense (assembly GCA_003013855.2). Classification (NCBI taxonomy): domain Eukaryota; kingdom Viridiplantae; phylum Streptophyta; class Magnoliopsida; order Magnoliales; family Magnoliaceae; genus Liriodendron; species Liriodendron chinense. Next base: position 2,592,388 of record PVNU02000310.1, read on the forward strand.
AGAATCATGGCCTTGGTATGAAAAGTGAACCAAGCCTTGGTCACACATGGACTTTGAAAAGGGGTTTCTCATATGAAGTTTAACTCTTATCCCTTTGACCTCATGACATTTGAGTGCATTTGTTGTCCAAAATTTTCCTTGGATGATGGACTTTCCTTCCTTAAGGCATGGCATGTAACCTTCTTTAAGGTGGGCCTTGCTTTCTTTGATGGGCCCAACACATATCCCAAGTAACATATGGAGTTGGACATTGGATTTTTGCATTTGAATGTGAGTCCAAATCCATAGGTTTCCTAGATAATGATTTGGATTTTAACGGGTAAAGAATAAGGACTTACCTTGCCAAGCTTGTAGGATTTGATGGCGGATGGTACAAGAGGGCGAAGGGCGGTTGACGAGGATAATCCGGCTTTCATTGTTCACCGAGGGGCTCATATGTGTTCTTTAGCCAAAGAGCACCAATCTCTTCCCTCCATAAAGGGCCGAGGTACCCGAGATCTCTGGGATGATTGGGTGAAACACCCACAGCCTTTGCTTGAACGTATTCTGGCCGATACCCCTTTTGCAGGCCTTCTTACCTTGCGCTTTCACAACAACAACTCCAACCTCATGCTGCTTGCGGCTCTCTGTGAGAGGTGGCGGGATGAGACCCACACCTTTCAACTTCCCTGTGGCGAGTGGGGAATAACTCCCATATATATATATATATATATATATATATATATATATATATATATATATATATATATATATATATGCAAATTGGCTTTCCATTCCACTGGGCAGTTGTTCCCCGCGTCGGCTCTCTTGCTGCCATTACTTCCACTGACTGGCTACAGCTTGTGGGTGTCATCCCACCTGAGGATGAATTCCAGGGTCACCAAGTGAAACTGCGATGGTTTTACAACACCTTCGCTACTGTCATCCCTACTACCGAGCTGGAGGCCCTTCACAAAGCACGGGCCATGATTACTTACGCCTTTGGGTCATTCCTTTTCTGCCATGCGAACAAGAGGATCGACCCTAAATTTGTTCATTTGGTTGAGGATCTTCACCATTCGTATAATTGGAACGGGGCTATCATGACGCATATCTTCCTAGGTTTAGATAAGACCTCTCGGAGTAGCCGGTCCTACACAGGTTTCTGGCCCGTCATGGAGGTATTCTTTTTTAACCTTCCCTGAAGACATTTGCTTTCCTTCTTCCTCTGATCATTGTGTTTGCCCTTGCCCACACCTGCTTTTATAATCATTTTGCTTATCTCTCGTCGAGGATACGAGATGACGTTGAGCCATCTTTGTACCGCTTCATGCACTGGCATCAGTAAAACCGTCGACGGAATTCTCGAGTGTCTGGGGACAATTAGCACGCTAACATAGACGGACTGACCGTCGAGGACATAAGTATCTTGTTTTCCTTATCCATCGTTCTGCTCTGTGACTGATTGTGATGAACTTCTTCGTTGTAGTTTGCTCGGATGCCATACGTCAACTTCCCTCTTTACTACACCCCTCAGCGTGTTAAAGCGTATGATTCTTCATGCCTTCGGATCATGCTTTCCGACGCTGAATCATTTCAGTGGTATTTAGGTGAGAGGCTGCTCCGACAGATCACTAGTGTGGCTCAAGTTCCTTATTCCGCACCTCCTCCGGCTGCTCAGATCCTAGCTGATGAGATGGCCGATGCTCTTGTGGACCAGCTCAGATTTCGCTTCATGATCCCAGATCGTGACTACGACGAACAGGGGCCTTTGCTTCCTCTACTCTACGTTCCAGGGGGTCGTCGCAGATATGCTGTCGGATCAGGTGATAGCTCCTCTGATGGACCTTCATCGTCGGGAGCGGGATGAGAGGAGGGATGATGACAATTATGTTGGTGACCTGTAGCCTACTTCTGTATTCAGCTTTGTATGGCCTTCTTTGCCTTGTAAAACCCTTTTTGCTTTTATCTTTCTGATGTATCAAGACTTTCTAAATGAATATATAACCTCAATTTATCTCAAATTACTTGATGATGCCTAGATGCTTTGATTTCTGACTCATTCTTTAATGATTTGTGGAAGATGAGACTTCTTAACTGCATGGATGATGACTTGAACGGTTCAGATTGCTTGATTTGGCCCTGTGGGCCCTTCCCAGACTTCAGCTTTGCTTTGAAGCACATTTTCTTGATGTTTTGCGAGGCTAAGAAGGCTTTTCATGGTGCGGATGATGACTTGAACGGCTCAAATTACTCTTTTCAGCCATGCGGGCCCACTTGATGATTAGATCTTAGGACTCTGGCCCTCTTTTTTTACAATCAAACCCTTGATGTTGCTATTTGATGACTCATGCAAGCTTTTCCATGGTTCAGATCATGATGATCTAGTCTTTGAATGGCTCAAATCGCTTGTGGGCCTCTCTTGATCAGTTTTTCTTCTCTTTGACTTGATCAGGCCCATGTTGGCTGTAATGCTTCGTGATTGGACAAGTGGGGTACCTTCCAGATGATTCTGATCATCTTCAAATGAAATCCGGAGTTGATTGGAGCTTTGGGCGGCCCTCAAGGTGCCATCTGCTGACGTGGACTGTCAGCCTCACCTGCCAACAACTGTGGAGCCAATCTCGCGGAGAGAGAGGGAGCGCGTCCGTACGGGCAGCCCACAGCGGGCCGCCCAAACGTCGCCTCTTGTGCGGCCTGGGTTAGCTCTGTTTCGAACAGTGAGAACATTCTCCTGGCTGCTGTCTCCTTCACCCCTGTACCGATTTTTCGATTCAGCCATGAATCTTTTCCTTGTCTCTTCTCTCCTCCTCCTTTTGTCCTCTTCTTGGTTTATCTTTTCTCAAGCAATGGATGGTGGAGATTTAAGGGTTGTAGAGGCTATCCATGATAGGTCCCACACTTCAGAAAGTGGCGAAGGCTTTAATGATGGTGGAATGCTTTTGATTGATGGTGTAGATGAAGCATTGAATGAGGGCATTGATGAGGATTTAAGGATAGTGGTTGGTGGAGCTTTGAATGGCCCCATTAATGATAGCCATGCTGAAAATTCAGATTTGAATGGGGCCTTGATTATGGGAGAAATGGATGGTATGGATGAGATGGGGAGATGGGACATAGGTGAGGCTATGCATCCTTTGAGTATGGGCCACATGGATGATGGGATTGATGATGGTGATGGGGCTATGATGGACATAGATGGGCTAATCTCATGTCTGGATGGTATGGATGGTTCATATGATACCTTTGATGGCTTGGATGCTCTTGATGATGGCCGAGATGTGCGGCACACTTGCTTGGGTGGACTTAATGTGATCATTGATGATGTCCCCCTGACGATGGACGGTGTGGATGCCTCGATGATCCCTTTGACTGGTTAGGATGGTGATTGGATTCACGACTTCATGTTGGAGAGGGCCGTAGGTCCAGATCTGACCGTTGATCCTTTGATCGGGATTGCTAGGGACCTTTCTTGACGGTTCAGATGCATTTTCTAGCTGTCAGATTGATCAGGATGCCACGATGTGCGGTGTGATCTTTGCTGATAGCCCTTTTGATGGAGAGTACCGTCCTTCTCCTGATCGTTGGTCCTTTACGCACTCAGTTCACGAGGTGGGCGAGTCTTCTCATGCGGCTGAGGTCGTGACAGTTTCAGACAGCGATGCGACTATATCAGACATAGCCGCTACTGGGGATAGGTCAGGGGCTGTTAAGTCTGCAGAGGTTCCAGCTTTTCCTTCTCATTCACTCGTTAATCTTTCAATCCTTGATGAGCTGTCATCGATCCCTGGGCCTTTTGTTCTGGAGGGGATTCCTTTGAGGACTTGTCAGTTGCTTCCTCGTCCTTCTTGCTCGCCACGACTGCTTGCTTAGCTTGACAGCTTGTCGGCTTATGAGATTTGAGACTTGAAGTCCTATGCTTTCAGCGGTTTGATCCATATGGTTAGAGTTGACATTGATTGGAGGATGCTCGGGGCTGCACTGATTGACTGGGTCCATTCGTTGAACTTGTTTGCATTCAACAACATGGAGATGGGACCTTCTTTGGAGGAGCTTGCGCGTTTGACCGGTCTTCCTTGGGATTATACTTAGTATTTTTTGCCGAAGACTGCCACACCGCTGAACTAGTTTGGGATCCCATATCTTGTTTAGCCTGCAGTTGCTGGCCAGGATGCTGTGGTGTTCTCCTTGGACTTGTTATATGATCTTTTCTCGGGTCCTCGGAGTGTGGAAGGGTCCTTACTTTCTAGGAATGCACTGATGTTCTGTTTGATAGCTGAAGTGCTATTCTCAGGATGGTGCAGATCTCAGACTCCTTTGCTCTTTGAGGTGATGAGCCGAGTTGTTCGTCGTCAGGGGATCATTTCTCTCGTCCTGGCTGAGTTATTTAATGGGTTGACTGACTGTGCCCTGGGCCGCACTCGTGTCCTTCGCGGCTGTTGTGCATTTCTTCAGGTATCTTTTCTGCACTTTCCTTTTCCTTTCTTGTCTTTTGGGCATTGCTTTGCTCTAGCTGAGTTTCTTTTCCTTCTTGTGATCAGGTCTGGCTATAGGAGCGTCTTTCACTAACTGTTCCTGTACCATTTCCTAGCACCCGTCGCCCAGACCTCATGCGACATATCATGGAGTTTCTTCCGCATACGGCTAGGATGAGTGATCCCTTATATTGCCGAATGTTCACTGAACTTCGTGACTAGAATGTTCGTTGGGAGTCATCTTGGCTTTCACTTCCTCCAGTACTTTATGATGCGCACCGCCTTCCTCTGATGCTGGTGGGTTTTCGATCTTACTTTTCTTATCACCCCATCCAGTTCCTGCGGCAATTTGGGTATGAGCAGGATGTTCCTCCTTTTGCTTTTACGGGTATCGGGCGTCGAGCACTTCCAGCTAGATCATCTGATTTTAGGACTCGGATTGATGGGTCTTGGGCGAGTCACCTAACTGCTGATTTGCTTGGTTTTGAGCTACGACTTTTTCGATGGCGACCACCCCATACCAGCATTGGGTTGCTGAGCAGTCTCTGTATCGACGCATCCCTTGCTGGCACCAAACCACCGATGAGGATGAGCAGGATATTCTTGGGGATGCTGGCTCTTCATCTGGTTCATATGAGCCCTTTGAAGAGCGCCCATTCATCGATCTTGGTTTCCTCTTGACCACTCATGGCCACTTGCTGTCTGAGATGTCTGCACTTCGGTATCATTGTGAGATGATGTCGAGGAGATTGGCTGCTGATCAGAGGTTGTCTGATGAGGAGACCGCGATCCGTATCCTTGAGCGCAATGAGGTGCATTACCTGCGTATGGAGGTGAGCAGGTTGAGAGCAAGGCTATCTCATTATGAGTCAGAGGACTTACCTGACATGGCCGAGGAGGAGGGCAGAGATTGATTGTGTCGCTTTTTAGGGCTGTGTCGACCGTCTGTTCGTCCCTTTTTGCATAGTACACGACTAATGATGATGCATTTTTTTTGTATTTTTGAAAAAGATGACATGATATATGTAATAGAAATACGATGCATTTAATAAAAAAAGAGAAAACGTTTTGAAAATCTATCGTGCCTTGAGTTATCTTGTGATTGTGTCTGGATTTCGTGACGGGACATAGGAATCAGAACTGGGGCTCGGCCAATGCTTTAACTGATGTCTCGAGATTGACTTGTGTGAGATCCATTTGGTTCCCTAGAGGTATAGGCAGTGGAAACGGTTGCTTCCTGAGATTTTCAGAGTTTGTAGAGTTCTTTGTTCCCGACAGTACTCCTTCTTGTTCTTGAATTGGCCATTGCTTGAACCGATCTGGACCGTCTGATTTCTTGGTACCTACACTTTTAATTCTTCTTTTTTTATTCGAGCCATTTTTGCCTGCAGCGCTCTTTCGAGTTTTCACCACAGCCGGCCTTTTCCCGTCATTTTTTTCCGTAGTGCCCTTTCGGGTTTTCACCACGTCCCGGGTATTTGATCTTGCCTGCCCCTTGGCAGCAATGCTGTTTTTACCCTCAGCGCCCTTTTCAGTTTTCACTGAGTCCGTCGTATGCCCACTGTTTTTTACTCGGAGCGCTCTTTCGGGTTTTCACTCCGCCCTCTTTGTTTAGGCACACATTTTTTTCTCTCTCTCTTTTTTTTGGATAACTGCGATGGCTAGAGGTCAGGAATCTGTCGTTGCTAGCCGATGGCAGCCTTTCAGCCCTTATCCTAAGTTACGATGATAGAGCTGTCGGTATTAGCTATAGACCCTTTTGAGATGAATGGATGGATAATTGTGTTTCTTCTTGGGTTGATTTTTCTCGGGTGCCTTGTTTTGGCTTCCCATTTTTCTTTTCTCTTTTTTTTTATTTTTTCTTTGTATTCTTTTTTCTTTTTCTTCTCTCTTTTTTCTTTTGAATCCACTTATTTGAAACACTTTTTTGGTGGACGGAAATGATTTCTTAGAGGTTTTAACTTCAACCTCTTGACTTCAGCTCTATTAATGTAACTCTTGATAAGGTCAGAATGACTTACCCGTGAAAGATCTTCACTTTGTTGGCGTTGATTGGCTCAGGAAGATCCACCCCTCTCATGTTGGTGAGTCTGAGAGCGCCTCTAAGAAGTACCTTATTTGATGATCAGCGGTCTGTCCCACGAGGGTTTGAACTTTCCTCTGGGATCCAGGAGGTGCGACAGTAACCATGTCACCCACCTTGAAACTTCTTTTTCAGACTCTCTTGTTGTAAGCCCAAGCGATCCTTTTCTGATAGCACTGGAAATGACTTAGCTCACGTATGCACTTCTCATCTGCTAGTTATAACTGATCAAATCTGGCCCTTTGCCATTCTCCTTCTTCAATTTTGCTTTCTAGTAACACCCGTAGTGACAGTATTTCCACCTCGACTGGTAGAACCGCTTCCATTCCATAAGTAAGCTCGAAAGGAGTAACGCCTGTAGTAGACCGTACATACGTTCGATAGGCCCAAAGTGCATATGAGAGCATATCTGACCAATCTCGATAAGTCACGATCATCTTCTCGAGTATCCTGACGATTGTCTTGTTTGCGGCTTCCACCCCACCATTCATCTGAGGACGATAGGGGCTTGATCGATGACGTTGAATTTTGAACTTGCTAAAGAAGTCATCCATCTTCTTATTGACAAACGGGGTCCTATTATCTGTGATGATGACATTGGGGATTCCATACCGGCATATGATGTTGTTCTTCATGAATTTGATCACCTGGGATGCTGCAATCGTGGTGTAGGAGGCTACTTCTACCTACTTGGTGAAGTAGTCGACTGCCACAAGTATATACTCATGATCGTTTGATGCTTTGGGACTAATCTTCCCAATGATGTCGAGTCCCCACATAGAGAAGGGTCAGGGAGTCGTCAGGTTGTACAGTTCTGATGAGGGGGCATGAATTTGATTCGCGATGCTCCTGACCCTTGAAGCATTTTCTGACGTGCTGGCAGCAATCTGTCTCCATGGTGAGCCAATAGTAGCCGAGTTGTAGAATCTTCTTTGCCATCATGTGTCCGTTCATGTGTGGGCCACAGATTCCTTCGAGTATTTCTTTCATGATCTTTGCAGCTTCTGTTTCATCGACACATCGAAGGAGGACGTGATTATAGGATCGCTTGTAAAGAACTTCGCCACTGATGATGAACTGGCCGGCCAAACGCTGGATGGTTCGGCGATCTGTTGCTGTTGCTGACTCCGGATACTCCTGGGTTTCGACATATTGCTTAATGTCAGCATACCAAGGTTTGTCAGGGATAGCTTCGACCTCTTATATTTACAGGCAGAAAGCAGGTTCGTCTTGAGTTTCGACTGTGAGCTCCCATTCTGAAGCTCCTTTCGGGATCTCGAGCATTGATGCGAGTGTAGCGAGAGCATCTGCAAACTGATTCTTGGCTCTGGGCATGTATGAGAAGGTGATTTCCTTGAATTCTTCGATCAGGTTTTCAAGGTACACGTGATATGGTATCAACTTCTCGTCCTTCATTTTCCATTCGCCATTGGTCTGATTTATGATAAGCTGGGAGTCTCCAAACACTCGTAGCTTCTTGACGGCCAAGATTATGTCTTCCCTTACGCCAACGATGCATGCTTCATACGCTTGCTATGTTGTTGGTGCACTCGAATGCTATGCACCTTGATATAGTAATAGGGACATCGTCTGGAGAGTAGAGAATTTGCTGCACCGTCAAAGAATAACATCCACTCATCTTTTTTCTTCTTTTCTTCACCTTCGACCAGCAGGAGATCTTCATCAGGGAAGAATGTCTTGAGTGGTTGATAATCCAGGAGAGAGTGAGCGGCAAGATGATCGGTGAGGGCCTGCCCCTTGATTGCCTTCTGAGTGACATAGGTGATGTCAAATTCAGACAGGAGTAGCTGCCATTTAGCTATCCTTCCAGTGAGTGCCGATTTCTCGAACAGGTACTTGAGCGGATCCATGTGAGCGAGGAGGAGAATAGGGAACGCAATCATATATTAACGGAGTCGCTGAGTTGCCCAGACTAGGGCGAGGCAAGTCTTCTCGATCGGAGAATACCTGGTCTCATAGTCGGTGAACTTTCGCGCTCAAATAGTATATTGCTTGTTCCTTCTTCCCGGTCTCGTTGTGCTGGCCGAGAACACAGCCAATGGCTTCCGCTGCTACCGAGATGTACAACAATAGTGGTCGTCCGGGAGTGGGCGGCACTAGAACTGGAGGATTCATAAGATACTTCTTGATGCGGTCGAAGGTAACTTGACAATCGTCATTCCATTCTTTTGGAACGTTCTTTCAAAGGAGCTTGAATATGGGTTCACAGATAGGTGTGAGCTGTGCGATGAAGCGACTGATGTATTGAATTCTGCCCAAGAAGCCACTGAATTTCTTTCTCTATTCTAGGAGGGGGCATCTCGATGATTGCTCTGGTTTGGGTTTCGTCGACCCTGATGCCATCCTCGCTTACCATGAAGCCAATGAGCTTGCCTCCCATTGCATCGAAGACACATTTCTGAGGGTTAAGGCGGAGCTTGTACTTTTCAAATCTGTTGAATAACTTCTTCAGATCTTTAAAGTGTCCTTCAATTGTGTGAGATTTAATGATCATATTGTCCACATATACTTCAAGCTCTTTGTTCATCATGTCGTGGAATAATGCTGTCATTGCTCGCTGATATGTTGCTCCTGCGTTCTTCAGACCGAACGGCATTACCCTGTAACAGAAGGTTCCCCAGGGAGTGATAAACGACGTCTTCTTGTGATCTTCGACGGCCATCTTGATCTGATTGTAACCTGAGAACCCGTCCATGAATGAGAAGACCTTGTACCCAGTAGTGTTGTCGACCAGAGTGTTGATATGTGGCAAAGGGAAATCATCTTTAGGACTGGCTTTGTTGAGATCTCGAAAGTCGATGCACATTCAAACCTTACCGTCCTTCTTCGATACTGATATGATGTTGGTGAGCCATTCAGGGTAGTTGGAGACTACCAAGAATCCTGCATTTTACTGCTTGATGACTTCATCTCGGACTTTCAGAGCCCATTCTGGCTTCATTCTTCGAAGTTTCTGCTTCACTGGTTTCATATCCGGCTTGGTTGGCAGATGGTGTACAACGAGGTCTTCATCGAGCCCTGGCATGTCTTCATATGAGAACGCGAAGTTGGACAATCTTGGAGCTAGGAACTCTATCATTCTCTTCTTCATCTCTGGTGGCAACGATTTTCTAATACGTTCTTCCCTAGGGATCTTAGGTGTCCCCAAGTTTACTATCTCAAAATCATCGGCTACAACATTGGCTTTGGATTCGAATTTTTTGAGGAGATCCTTTAGTTCGGGAGACGGGTCATCATCTTCCTCATCCCGAGCTTCGTCCAGACCCCTAAGCTTGAAGTCTAATTCAATGTCAAAATCATATGATTCGACTTCAAACTCATGCGACTCTTTAGACGAACTTGGCACATTATTGAATGTAGGAAAAGAAATGTTTTTTGGTTTTTGAGAATTTTCCGTAATGGAAATGCTAGATGTTTTTAGCTTTTGAAAGTTTTTTATTTTTTTGGGTTTTTGAAATTCACGGGACCTTGAACAAGTGGGCATTGCAGACCATGATTGATCCCAGCTTGTCCCAAAGTTCCGCTTGCTGCTTAAACCGGCATTTTTTTTGGAAGCCAGAGCCCTTAGATGACTCTCTAGCTAATTCAGAAGTTAGGGGAACATATGACCATTCAGGACTCCGCACTCTTTCCCTTAGAGAGGTGGGGTTTGATGATTTGGGCGAAGAATCACAGTTTGGCCCAACGACCATGATTTCTTGCTGGTTGGGTTCGAGATCTGAGTCACACTCAGTCCCTCCCGGATCACTTACCTCGCATTGCAGTTCGTCTGTTTCCACGGCGAGACACAAGTTTGGAATCTGGACATCGGACCAATCCAGGGCTGGCCATTTTTCTTTTTTGGTCCAATGGATGGGCTGCTTCTGTCCCTGGCTGATGGTTGATGATGTTGGTTCTGCAGAGACGGGCGAGTCGTGCCCATCGTTAATTGATGTTGAGATGGGCAAGTTGTGCCCCTGGTTAATTGATGCTGAAGTGGGCAGATTGTGCCCCTGGTTGATTGATGCTAAAGTGGGCAGGTTGTGCCCCTGGTTGATTGATGCTGAAGTGGGCAGGTTGTGCCCCTGGTTGAGAGCAGGTATCAGAGTACCTTGATCCTGAAGCTGTTGTATTTGACTTTCTTCTTTGTCTTTATCCTCTTCTTCTTCTTTCAGAGGCTTAGATGGTTCGAGAATCTGGTCCCATCGAATGGGGGGCCACGTGGCCCAAGCTAAGCTCATCGGGAGGCCTTTGTGTAGTGCAGTCGGTTGATTCCCTCTTAGATCTTTGCAAGGTTCTCCTGACTTAATGAATGGAATGGGAGAGCAACGGAATTTCTTCTTTCTTTTGTCCATGAAGATTGCCCTGTACCCGAGTCCCCATTTGCGTTGATTATATACCAGCGGTATCTTTCTGGACTTGAAATGATTCTTCATACGATAGTTAAGGTTCAGACGTTCTGCTGGTGAAAAGACATGATCCACACTCATCAGTTCCGGATTGGCGATAGCGTTCATAGTCTCGAACTCGAAACTATAAAATGGGACGCTTTCTTCAGAGTGCTGGATGTCGATGACAGGGATATCTTGTTCAGTGGCAGCAGCATTGGAAGGAATGATGAGCTCCTTCTCTGCATGGATAGAGATCACTTGATTTCTACAGATGTATTTCACCCGTTGATGCAGGGTTGATAGCACAGCTCCAACCTTGTGCAGCCAAGGCCGTCCGAGCAACATGTTGAAAGAGGCTGATATATCCAGGATTTGAAATGTGATAGTGGAGATTTTCGGACCTATCTGTACCTCTATGTCGACCTCCCCTTCCACTAATCGGCGGGTGTTGTCGAATGCTCTGACGTATATGGTGCTGGGTCGAAATGAAGAGGGACTGATTCCCAAGCGTTCCGCAGTCTTGAGCAGGCAGACATTTAAGCTTGAGCCGTTATCGATAAGGACCAGCGGGACACACAGGTCTTTATATCATAAGGCTATGTTGAGGGATCGCCCATGGTTGCGCCCTTCTGGTGGCAGCTCATTATTGGTGAACGTGATGGCGCGTGGAGCCAGGAGTTGTCCGATCATCAATGCTATCATTTCTGGTGCCGTATCGGAGGAGACGTGAGCATCGCTCAGGGTTTTGGTGAACATTTCTCTGTGTATACGTGATGTGCAGAGTAGCTCCCATACCGAGATTTGAGCAGGGATTGACTTGAGCTGAGTCGCCACATCATATGCGGCTTCGTTTTTGTTGCCAAGGCCCAAGAGAGCGCCTTTGGGATCTCCTCTATTCTAATTATCTCTTCAGATGCAACGCCCATTGGGATTGATGTTTCCTACCTCTGCACATTCCGGATAGTGCCACTGGACTTCTTTATAATTTTCCTCTCCCTTGCTTTCCAAGACCACTGGTTCTTGCAACGATGCTGGTGTGAGTACCAGATCTTCCTCGTATGGAGCTTTCGCCTTGAGGACTACATTGTTGCTCGTGCTGAAGGGATAATTTCGAGGCTTGTCTTCATAGATCACATAAGGTCGCGGTCCTGGCTTGACCATTCCTGGAGCGGGAGGCTCCCATGGGATGAATTCTGGTCCTCTTGATATGGCAGGGGGTTTCTCTGTTCGTCCCAGCTGTCGTAGTGTGATTGACACGCCTTCGGGATTTGCCTCTTGTAATATGACTGGCTCGACTGGAAGAGCCTCTTCCAAGACAATGGGTTCTTACTGCTGATGAGTGTGATCCCTCCATTGCGGATTGGATCGTTCCTGTGCTGAAATTGCCCCTTGCAGAACAGACAAGTTCATACACGGGCTCGATGCACGACTGTACTCCTTCCAGGATGACCGGCTTCCAGCATGGATGGCTATAAGGTGCCCCTTGAACAACTGGTGCATCATATGGAGGTGCTCCTTTGAGTACTAATGGCTCAGAGACTGAAGGAGGAAAGGAGTTTGCCCCTTGCAAGATCGAAGGAGAATTTGTTGGCCCATAAGTGTAAGCATGAATGGACTGGATTTGGGAGAAGAAGCGATCGAGACGCTCTCCTTCTTCTATGCTGTTGACGACAGGGCCACGAGACGAACTGGGGTCCATCGGAAGCTTAGGCAGAGGATTCTGAAGGATGTTGGTGGAAGCTGCTGAAGGAGTTCCAGGGACCGAGATGACGATCTTGCGGTTGTCAATCAGATCTTGTATGGCATTCTTCAGAGTCAGGCATCGATCAGTGGTGTGGCCACGCCCTTGATGGTAGGCACAATACTCATTTTCTTGGTAGGTTGGAGGCAGAGGATTTGGAGGAGGCCTGGGTGCCATTAGAGTGAGTAACTACTTTTGCACCAGCATAGCTATGACTTGACTGAGCGGCTGAGTGAGAGGAGTGAATTTCCTGAGCTCCCTATAATTCTGCCTATTCTGATATGAGTATTGGCCATTCCCTCTGAACTGTTGTTGTTGTCGAGGTGGTTGTGGCTGTGGTTGGGGATTTGGTCGTGGCTGATACCTCTGAGGTTGATGTTGAACCTGATTCTGCTAATACTGTTGACATCCCTGTGGGGGAGCATATAGATTGCCCTGAGCAGTGGCGGTGATGTTGTTTACCTCTGTCGAGCGAGGAGGAGAACCGCTGCGGTTTCCGTTCCCATACCCGATAGGTCTTGCTTCCACTCTGTTCCGTTTGACCGGAGTGGCCTGATGAGGCCATGGGGAGATTGTCCCAGCGCAGATTCCTGCTTCGACTTGCTCTCCAGCACGGATTAACTGTGAGAAATTCGCATATGGATGCGAGATGAGATATCCAGATATGTCAGGATATGTTGAATGAACAATCATGGAGATTTGTTCTTCGTCGTCGATAGGTGTCCGCATTCTGGCTGCCATAGCTCACCAACGTCCCACATAAGTTAATAGTGTTTCGTCACTCCTTTGCCTGAGAGCCGCGAGGTCGGCTCTTCTGGGTGCCATGTTGAGATTGTACGCGAATTTGTCAATGAAAGCCTGTGAAAGTTGTCACCAAGTCTTGATGTGGTGGCAGTCCAATGATGTGTACCAATATAGGGCATCGGCTTTCAAAGATTTTTGGAATAAACGAATAAGGGCCCCTTCATTTCCTGAGATTGCACTCAGTTCTCCACAAAAGGCCTTGAGATGTGCTGTGGGAAAACCGCTGCCATTGTATCTTTTGAATTTTGGTACCTCGAAGTTTTGAGGTATCTGAGCATCTGGGAAAGGACACAAGTCTCTGAACTTGGTCAAAGGTATATCGATTCCTTGTTGGCGTTGAAGCTGATTTTGCAAGATCTGGAACTGCTCCCGCAACTCATCCAGTCCTGGGTGATCTATTCGAACAACTGGTGCCTCTCGGAGTAAGGCACGTTCTTCTTCGGCATAGTGGTCGATGTCTTTGACCCTATGGGCTTGCTGGAAGGCAACCGTGGGTTGCTGAAATTGATTTGATGATTGAACTGGATTCTGACGAACTTATGCTTGAGATGACTGTAATTGAACTGAAGACTGTACTGAAGGTTGAACTGGAACTTGCTGGAAATTAACTGGAGATTGCTGAATTGAAGATTGCTGGAAATTAACTGGAGTTTGCTGAATTGAAGATTGCTGAAAATTAACTGGAATCCCATCGTCGGGGATGTGCTGGAATTGAAAAGTGCTCCTGTTTGTAGGAGGCTGAGATGCTGGGAAGTGACCCCCTTGTTGGGTATTCCCCACTATCCGATGATTGATGTGGGCTTGACACTGACCCCTATTGTGGGCATTCGCCAGTGCTGTCCCTGCTGCTTGGAAATTGAATTAAAATCCCATCGGCGAGGATGTGCTGAAATTGAGTAAAGGTCCCATCGGCAGGGACATTCTGAGAAAGAAAAGGAGTCCCATTGGCAGGGACATGCTGAAATCTATTGAGATTGTTGTTTGTAAGATTGACTAGAAGCTGACTGGAAGTTCTTGCGACAGGAACATTCTGAGATGGTCTTGTGTCACGCCCCGAACATCAAGTGTCAGGCAGTCCGCGGCTCCCGACTCTTTCGGGCGGACTGTATTTTGCGGAAGTATAGTTTAATGGCACAAATCGATGGCATCAACTCATAAATAGAGATTTAAGCTAAACAGTGTATAATTCAGTTTGAATTTAAAGTGTAAATACATACAATTATCCACACAATCAAGGAGTCCACTCAGCTGGGGCTCAATATATACATGTACAATGAAATCTTTAAGAATATTGACCCAAGACGTCCAATTCAAGGCAGAAATTGAAATGCACGACATAGGTAAGACAACAGGTCCTGCATCTCATGCATCAAGTGGCAGCAACTCCTGCATCAAAATAACTGGTTGGTGTTTTAAAACACCCCCCCCCCCCCCCCCCCCCCAGGTGGGATTGAGTAATCATACTCAGTGTTACCATTCCTTAAGTTAAACATGTCATCAACACAATCAAGTACAAGTAGTGAAGTATAACAAATGGTGGGGCTCTCACACCTACCACCCCAGCATCAACAGATAGCATAACCTTACAATCAAGTTCTTATTCTAGTTGAATAATGCATGCAGTCATGATATGCAAATGCTATGTTCTGGAGAAATAAACGGTGGGGTTACCACCCAGCAGCAGCATCGGACCAATGCAAATGAAAATGTGATGCGTGCATGTTTACCAAGTATTTATTTAATTCCGTATTCAATCAGCAGTATTGGTGAAGCCAGAATACCTCAATTTTATTAAAAGTCTATTAAACAGGAACACGACCGACAGGAACGCAGCCGAACACTGGACAGCGAGGAAAGTCGGACACTGGACAGTGGCCTTACCGAACACTGGACAATGCCAGGTCGGGGTACCCTCTACCAGGCCGGGGCCCACCGCCATGCCAGGGCGTCCTATGCTCGGCTCCTGGAATCCTAATTTAGGTCCGTCACCCAACATAACTGAATAATGAATCAAATAGTAAGGGTCTCGATGCCCTAGAATGTCATATGCATGGTAATGGGTCGTCACCCAAGATCAATGATGGTAGGACTCGTCACCTAGCATCGGTGCTCATGACTCTCGATAAGACCATCAGGATCAATACCGGTCAAAGACAGCACAAGCACAGTTACCCATATACCATGCCTGGCCCATGAGCTTCAGTATGTAGGATTCAATGCTCAAGGTTATTGGAGGGCTCGTCACCCACACTAGCCAAAGACAGCACAAACACAGTTACCCATATTCCATGTCTGGCTCATGAGACTTGATACGTATAGTTATAAGTGACTGCGTAACAATGGTAATTATGGTATTCGAGATTCTACAGAATATGTAACAATGATAAAAAAAATATGATTAATCCTGAAATTGACTGATTTGGTAGGCCGAGCGAAACATCAACCAAACCGACGTAGCTAGGGTCGGTCGATCATGTTAGTCCCAAGTCGACCAAACAAGCCCGTGACGGCCAAACCCAAGTAGGTAGTTCATAAATTGTGATTTTCAGAGATTAATCCCAACCATGTCAATTAAATATTATACTAAGCATGTTGTGAGAAAAATAGAACATCATAGCATTCATTGTCTCAATGAAGCATAAAACCAAACGGTTAATATACGATATACTTCATTTCATAAATGGGCATAAAATTAAATACTTGGCATGCTATTGCAGGCCAACTCATCAAATTCACAATCAGGCACTAGACTGGGTGGATGGTAATCCACTTACTCAAGCATATGTGAACTTCTGTTCACTCAGGAATTTCATCAAACACTTGACATAGCGCAACACATCAAATCTCATGTTTTCATAAAATCGATTCAAATAGGCAATCAATCCACACATCGAAGTAAGCATGTAATTAATCAACATATATAGAACATTAATCATAAACATAAATCATTCGGCACTTAACTTTGAATGGAATTCAAGAAAAACTCAATTTTCACTATTTGGAACCCTCATGGGCTGATAATAGCCAACTTAGAAGAATAGCCCTCACCTGATTGATGAGTCCACGAGCTAGGAATGAGTATTCCTCAAGGATTTTGGAGAAAATTCAGCTAGAACACCTAAATTCGACAAAAACCCTAATTAAAAATGAGAATCCCTAATGAAACTTCTTAATTTCTACAATAGGAGAGAAATCTTACCTCAAGGCACGGCCCGCCTACGATCGGTAGAAGGAATGGTGACAGAGTAAAAGGGTTTGAGCAAACCCTAGAAGAAAACCCAAGCAAAACTCCCAAATTCCATTTGAAATGGAATTCTCAAATGGGCTTGGTATTTATAGTTCCAGATGGTCTAAGGTTGAGGTGAGTCACACAACTCACCCTCTCTGGTCATGATCTATGTTGTGCGGTTCAGGATAGGGTGTCGGGTATCTGATATAGGGGAAATGTCAAGTCTAATAAGACGATCGATTTCGTGTAGATTCGTGATCAACAGCTCACTAACGAACGGTCTATAGCTGTTCTAAGTTTTCAGGACACCAATTGGATGATTTAGATAACAGAGTTTAGTGAATCCTTTCACTAGGTCGTAACGGGCATAGCTAGGTACATGATGTGATATACGGGTTGCATTTATTTACAGGTTAAGGGCGGTTAATCTCATTCGTATGGTTTTACATGTTAAAAGGGCTATTTTGTCAAATCGATTTCTAAACTCAAGATAATCGAGATTTGATTAATTGATTAGGGTAGTCTAAGGTGGATCTGCATTGTGAGTCGGTTATATAGGTTAATCCATTGTGATTTCAGTAAATCATAGATTGAGATTCATTAATCAACGGATCAGATGTAGGATTAGACAATTAAAAAGGAATCCGTAGCTATCCATGATATCTAACAAAGAACGTACGGTTAAATTGATGTGTCTAAATGTCTTATGAGGTTTCGATCAAATCGGATCATCCAAACTAGGGTTTCATGTACAAATCTTCTAGATTATTGGTTCTAAATCAGACGTATGCATTCTCATTTGAGAATTAAAATAGAAAAATTTCTAAGGGGTGCTCGAGTACTTTCAAGGCTCGAGGATTGAAATTTCCAGGGCGTTACATCTTGTTGTCGCAGGAAGATACTGAGGAGGAGCGAAGGGCTGAGATGGCTGTTGTCGGTAGTCTTGGGCAGACTCCGATGGTTGTGCTTGATTCAAACTGGAGGCCGGAGGGATCCGGTAAGGCTGCGGAGATTGCTGAACTGGGCCAGCTTGATTGTTGGCTGCTGCGGTAGTTTGTGCTTGCATGAATTGTAAGAACATTTCTTGCATTGCTTTCATTCCTTGTGCCAATTCTTGCATGATTGGCGTATTCTCAATTGGTTGTTGTGCTTCGGCCAGGTTGAAGGCGGGGAAGAGATGAGTTCCCTCTTCGTGGTCGGACATGGCTTGCTGAGCCCGAGTGCAGATTATGCTGCGGAAGGGAAGCTTTTTCCGAAGACGTTGAGCCCGAGGAGGCGCAATGGTGAGGACTATACTCTACTCTCTTTTTTTGGGATTTTTTACTTTTTTGGTTTTGAGTAGAATGCTATGCAGATGAGATTGTATGAGGACTAATAACTTTCAACCATAGGAAGGATTCTATTTTTCAAGTCGGATCACGACTAGTGGGACTAGCCTATCCCCAGCAGAGTTGCCATTCTGTGGACGCTCGCCGTTCCGTGCTCACGAACGTTCTCCCTTCCTTTTAGAAAAAGAAGAGGGGTGTGTGCACGCGAATCGCCGTTTGTGCCACTGGCTTGCCTCATTCTCGAGGGCTTTGTTCGATTGTCATGTTAAGCTGGATATGTTCGGTGAGTTTGTATAAGACCAGAGTCGCCACTAGCCAATTACTTCGAATCTACAGTCGGCTAGACCCTGTAGAAATGTTAGAGAAGGGGATCCGAAGATTCCTTCCTCTAAAATGACTCCTTTTGATCTGCGGCCATAGATTTGAGGTAAGGGATCACGGTTACAGGGTGGGAAGAGGTTAAGCACCCCACATTACCCATACCGAAGTACGGTCTCTACTTCACAGAATTGAACTAATACTTGAAATTCTGATTTAATCCTCGTACATTCTCATGAATGACATGATGCATGAATGCAGGTCTGAACAGTAAGAGTTTCTGATGGGCAGGTTTTCATTAACAGGTAAGCCCAGAGCATACGCCCGAACTGACAGGTGCTTTATACGGAATGCATGCTGTGTGTTTGAATGGTCAAAGTGCTTATAGTGACTGATGCATGAATGCAGGTCTGAACAGTAAGAATTTTTTATGGGCAGGTTTCCATTAACAAGCAAGCCCAGAGCATACGCTCGAACTGATAGGTGCTTTATGCGAGATGCATGTTGTATGCTTAAGTAATCAAAGTGCTTGTAGTGACATGACAAGCAGGGGGGTTGGAAGAAAAGTAAATGTTGCACTCATGCTAGATGCGAATGAGATGATGCTGATGAAAGAGTAGCTGGATGGACGGAGGTGTCGCAAGGGTTGGCTTCGAGTGGCTAGATCAAGACTTGGGTGGCTTGGGAGACTTAGACCAGGGTCAGGCTGGGCTGGACCAGGGCTAGGCTCTTCTCACTCGGGCTCTCCTTGGTGGAAAAATGGGCTAAAAGAGGTGAAGGTGGACTCAGAGCTCTCGGACTGAAGAGAGGGGATGTGGATTTTGAATGTGAAGGGGAGATGGGGTATTTATAGCAGCGGGCAGTGGCAGAACCCGTAAATATTTTTAGGCGGCACCCAGGGGGCCTCCTGTACGGTCGTTTTGCTTCAGGTTCGGAGTGTACGGCCTCCGAACCTGAAGTAGAAAATCCCTTGGTTCGGTAGTACGGACCTGCTCCGAGGCTGCGGTTTGGAACTCGGTGAGTTTACTGGGTTTAGAAGATGGGTTGACACGGTGAGTTGACTCAGTGGGTTGACTCAGCAAGTTGACTCTTTTTTTAGTATTTTTTAACTGGTTTTTCTTATGGGGGTTTTTTGGGCTGATGTTTAGGGGTGAGTTGACTGGGTTCAGGCTTGAGCTGGGCTATGGATTTGGGCTTACAAGGGTGAGTTTGGTTGGGTTTGGACATGGGATCTGGTGGTATGGTCCTCCATTCATTCAGCTATCTCTACCAACATTATAGCCGAAGGTGGGGTGTCTACACAGATACATCAAGCATGGATGCATTGTGGCTATACTAAAAAAAGATTGATGTTTGCCTAAAACTTGTTAAGTTCTCCCACATCATGGCCAATCTGAGTTTCAATCAGACTGATTTTTGTATTTCACCCGTGTCTTCGTAGTCACACTCGATGAACAGGTTCGATGAAGTATACCAAACATGGTGGCCTCATAGACAAATCCTTGGTTGGCATCCCGTACCCTGATTGTCTCCTGTGATGTGGCCCATCTGAGTTGGAAACCTGACAGTGATTTTTGGACCCAGGACTTAACATTAAGGAGCACATCAAATGGAGGGACTGGATGTCCACCAAATAATGCAGTGGACCCTCCAAGCTTCTTTATCGTACGTGGGACATGGTCCCAATAAAAGGATGGATGCATAAGGTATTGGCCCAACAAATTATCATATTTTACAAATTTTACATCCATAAAATATTCTCTAGGTTTGATCATCAAGTAGCATTTGGCCAATTTTACCCATGCAATTAATCATATGTAGAGATGTTTCAATTAAGGCAGTTTTGTCCTTTTAAGTCTTTAATGTGAGTAGCCCACTACGAAGTCTCTTTGTGTGCTCCCGTAAGAAGGTATTATTATGGAGCCTGTGCAACTAAAGGGTGGGTATGTAGGCCCACTGCTAACTAAAGATCTTCACCATCCAAACGAAGGTGGGCAAGAAAGGACTATCGGGTGTGGTTTACATGGACAATTAATGATTTTGATGTTGAGAGTTTTGTGTGATGTGGATTGTCTCACTGAAATGAGGCAGATTTATAAGGGCCTGTTTGAAACATAGGATTAAAGATATAGAATTGCATTAGATGGAATTAGCACCATTATAGTCTGAAAAAATCATGGTATTTTGACCATCCAATCCAACATTTGGGGTCAAATTCTTCCTGAAAATAAATAGTATTAAGTGAAGCCTGAGTGTGGTGGACCATGGAATTGTAATCAACGGACCAGATTTCACAATTGATGCCCATCACCTATACTCATATACAACTTGAATGTCAAGTGTAAAGGGCACATATGGACGGACCATGTGGATAAAACACATGCATCAACGTGGGCCTACAAATATAGTAGATTTCGAAATCCACCAAAAATCCTACAGCATCTACTGTTGGGCATTAACATGGGGCCCACAAATGCAGTGGATTTTGAAATCCACCAAAAATCTTGTAGTATCTATTATTGGCACTGGATGATCTGATACCGAGATTGATCCAATCATTACCATAGTTTTTAAAGCCCATATGAAATTGGAATGGGACCAAATGCAATTCCATACCATCAAATCCCACCTTATACCATGCACCAAACAGGCCTTAAGGTAACCAAAGTATTGATCTAGTTCAACATCAAATTGACGAAGTTAAAGATCAATGGCTGATAGTAACTAAAGAATTTTAGCCATTACATTAGTGATCATAAAATAAATGGCTAACGGGGGGGGGGGGGGGGGGGGTGTTAACACAACGATTAATGAATTAAATGCTTCAAAAAACTTAGACCAAACATAGAACATGCGAGTCCATTGGTTCCAACAAAGCAACTTGGATTGAGTTATTCATGTTGATCCTTTTCTTTGACAACACCAACCCCTTATATTGGATTCCATCACAAATAATATACTTCTCACCTTCATATTTATACATGTTCTAATCTCAATTGTATTCTATTTTATTCCACCAAAGCTTCTTTCTTCCCCTTACCATGACGTCTACTTCATTAGTTGGGTAATTCCCTTATACTATATCTTTCATTAATTTTAGGAGTTGTTTCTTACCAGAAAGACTGCAGTCTTTATCAGTCTACTGCAGTCTTGACATGCCCAAATTCTTGTTGATCCATTAGTCGTATAGTGAGAGAGTGTGAACGCCCTCCCCCATACACATGTGTGGTTGAAAATGTGACGTGGTTGGAAGATTGCCTTTCACCGAATAGGTGTTTTCATTGTTGTGTATGTAATTGATTCTTTTAGGAATGATGACCTGATGTATATGGTTTATTTAGCTTACTTTGGCTTCCTTGGTTGTGCAATACCTTTCCCAATGGGCTAAAATATATAGTATGTTTAAATGTTGGGAGTCGTCACTAGCCAATTTGGCGAAGTAATGGTCCACAGTTGGCTAGAACCGTAAACCTTCTGAGTAAGTGTTGAACCTCTAATTTATACATTGCATTGCCCACTATATGACATTGTATGCATGGTTTTCATGATTAAAAGGCCCATCTAACGCATGTTTTGTGATTGTAGGGATGAGAGCATACTTCACTCAATTGGAGACCAAAAAGGGTCCATTTAGAACCTTTGAAGGAAGGTCCAATATGGACCAAAGAAGGAAGAAGAAAGAGGGAGAAAAGAGAATGAAGAAAAGAAGAAAAAGAAGAAGAAAAGCATGTCCGACCGGTCGGACACACATCTGGACATCACTGGAAGAAGGACCAGTTCGTCTGACCGGTCGGCTACGCAGAAAAATCAGGAATTTCTAATTCCGGTTCCGAAATTTGCTGCGCAGTGCGTAACCTTATGCAATTTCTGGATGTTTCCGACGCAAGGAGGCTTTCCCACTATAAAAGGACACCTAGGGGCTCTTCCTAGGTCATCATAGAAGCTAAGGAACGTGGTTCCAGAGAGAGGAAGCTGTCGTGGAGCGTCTGCAACCCTCCAATTTCCGATTTTTCTAGTTTTTATGCTTTCTATTATGAGTTCTAGTTGTAGTATGACAATGCTCGGCTAGAATCTCTCAGCTAAGACTGAGAGGTGAAGCTTGTAGCTAATTTCATGTTTGATTCAAGTTAATTCAAGTACTTTTTAATTCAAGTTTGGATTTTTCATATTCTAGTTCTTAAGTTGGTAGTTTGAGATGTTTTATGAGAGTTCATGTGCTCCGAACATGGATTCCTTGCAATTCTCTGAGATTATCATATTGTGTTTGTTTAGGTTCGAATTATGGTAACCCTTGAACAAGCCATAGTCCATAAGCATGGCTGTTACTCCGAAGGCTATGATTTTGAATCCTACATGTGTTGAATGGGACTAGAACTTGGAAGTTCAGTTTGAATGGAATTGAATGTGCTTGAATGCTTATTTTCCAACTAGATGAGAGATAGGACTTCAAATCTAGTTGTGCTCTATACTTGGATTGATTGAATTGACATGGGATTGCTACAAGTGGATCCTTGAATGCCTTAGTATCTTCAATTACTGATTTTTTGTTAAGTTTCTGTTTTAATTTAATTACTCAATTGAATCCTATTTCTTGCAAAACTGAGTTGCTGGAGTAGTTTGAAAGTTGTTTCTAATTCCCTGTGGATCGACCTCGGTCTTACCGAGTTTTATTACTACATCGCAGCCTTACACTTGAGGCGAGCGAACAGTAAGGCCAAAAATAAAAAAGAACCCCCAAACCTAAATGACTCATGTGATGGACCCGTGATCCTGGAGATCTGGGTAAGGGCCTCAACTATGAGAGAAGAAGGGGTTAGGCACCTTCTCTCGCCCATACTTTCATACAATCTTTGCTTTAAGAGACGCACAATCTTTTGGAAAATTATGGATCGACAAGAAAGGTTAGTCATGTAAAAATACTTCGCATATGTTGAGGCACAAAAATGGGCGAAGTCCCCTCAGCACGGATGGAACTCCGCCGCGCAAGTGCCTGCATGGATGCCGCGTAAGGATGATTAAGGGTAAAGGAAGTTGAAAAGATGGTGATTAGACCTTGGCGTTGGACCTCCATGCGCAAGCGTAAGACCCTTGCACTGATACAGCGCAGCTTAGATGTTTGCCATGTGGCAGCCGCACCGCCTGGATTGGTGGCGCGCGGCCTCCGTGCAACTTAGAATACCACCGCATAGAGGCCGCATGGGCATAAAAATTGGAGGTGTGCAAAAAACCACATGTAATTGGTGGATGTTCTGCCTTTTCTGACTATAAATACCCCGATTCTTTCCATTTTAAGGAGAGACCTCTAGGGATTAACCGTTGGGAAAAAAGCGAGCTCAAGTACTCCACCAAAATTCCTTTTTCGATATCTGGAATCCCTTTTCAATCGTCGGAATTCCTTTTCGATCACCTGCAGGTGAGAAATGTCCAGTTAAGATTTTGATGCCCTAATAATGTCCATAAGAAACCCAAAGGGATAGAAGCCTAGTAATGCACCAAGTCTCCAAGCGCAACCGCTGCGAGGATATCCAGCACGACAATCTATGCCTCGTGTGGCCAGTATGATAAGATGGACGAAGGACTCTCCCAAGTCCCTTAGCATGGCCACTGAGCCGTGAAAAATTTTGCCCAAACGGCTGCCACACGTCGGTCATGGAGCCTACGCCAGTACCTCTATCCATTTTGTGGGTGTCATGGCCCTCCTTTGGTCACCATATCGAATGATCCAGATTGCCCATCTTGTAGCCCTCGTAGGCTTAACCAAAACCTAGATGGTGGACCCCACTTTTGTTACTGATATTGTGTGAAATTCAGAGCTGAAGTGCGGTTGTCCAAATGAGTTTTTTGTTTCCAGCAACTTAGGAATCTCTCGATTGTGATCGATGTGGCTCACTTTTAAAAGATCGGAACGGTCTATCTTGTTGAGAGTGAAGTGCTTTACCTAGCCATTGTGAGTTCCTTGAGTAGGGGTCATTAGATGTGTGTTGAATTCAAGCCATGGCCAAGTCGTGTAAGTCATTTTTTCCAAAATAAGACTCCATCTTTATTTCTTTCGCATGCCAGCTCACCCACAATCCGTGGTTGTGCTCTCAGTTAAATCAATACCATTCATAATTTCCAAACAAGCTCGTCTCTAAAGGGATCTCAGCCCTTCATTTAGCTTCACACGAATCGATTCGTTTATATATAAACAGAAGGTTTTTTTCCGACGTTGCTCTTTTGACACCCAAAAATAGAAACTCTTGCCTAAAAATGATCCAAACATCCAAACCATCCGATTTCATCCTTCTCCTACGCATGGAATCCAGAGAATTGTTGGCAACAACAACTTCCTCCCGATTTTCTTGACCGTGTGTGGTTGCGATGCTAAAGCCTTACAACCTTCGAATCATTAGGAAATTTCCGTCAAAGCTTCATAAATCTGCATTCACAAGCTTCCTGGGTCAGATCTGGACCTTCCATGCCGAGAAGTTCGAAGAATTAAACTAAGATTCAAGAACTATCATTGGAGCTTGGAGGTTTTCCAACAAACTATTTCAACTATGAACTCTCTTCTTGGTTGTTGATTTCTACTCAAAGGCATTCGTTTGGGGGTGAGAGTAAGAAAAAGAAGATTAGGAGGGAGATTGGACTGTTTCTGGAGACATGTAAACTCGGAATCGGGTCCGAGTTGTGATCAGGTTGTTGGTGAGTTGTGGATTCGGTCGAGTTGCTGGTTGTGGATGACTCTCTGGTGAGTTAATGTTTTTGAGCCATGCCTTAGATGGTCTTGGATTTATTCATCTGATGCGCCCAATCAAGTAGGAGAGTGGGTGTGTGCTAGAAGTATGGCCATGGATTTCATTCCAGTTGAGTCGGGTAGCTGAGTCATCACTTGACTCAACTGCTGAGTTCTCCAGAGATAAGCCGTGGCTAATGAGCTGGTCTTCATCTGGAGAGTTATTTCTACTGTTATAATCCAATTAAGTTATCAGCCATATTAGTTTTGTTGTTAGATTTGTTGTAGACTCAGTTTGATATTAATTTACAAAATCGAGTTAACTTACCAGTAGTTGTTTTACTTCAATTGATTGAAATTATTCAAGAAGTTCATTTGATCTATTGTGTAGCTGAAACGATTCAGTTATATAGATGAGATATTGAACATCTATTGCTATTTGAGGTCCTAACTAAGTCTCAACCTAGGTGAGCTAGTTGTAGTTTAGGCTAAGTCAATTCGACCATAACTCACTGAGTTAGTTTGATTTGAGGCATGATCTATACCGTTTATTTCATATTTATGGTGCATTGTGGACTGGGAATTCAAACCTAGTTTTGGGTAGAGCTCTATTTCTAATGTTGAGTTGGTAAGTCTTCCTTTCAAATCTTAGGATATTAACTCAAATGGATCTTGAGAATGAGTATAGTTTTAATTTTGATTGGAATTGGATTGTAGACACTTATGCTTCTAAAAAAATTGGATTTTCTCTTCTTACTTGAGTTGAAACTTGAGTTTGGAAAGTATTTAAGGTATGTAAAGTATCTATTAAAATCTTTCCATTATTTCATTATAGTAAGTTTAAATTAATTAATACTTTGTGCAAGATTGTCATGATTATATATAGGTCCTTCCTTTTTTAGTGGATTAGAGCCAGGTAGTTTGGCTTGATTATGAGCTTCTTCGAAATTGAGGCGAGTTCACCCCCCTTTTGTCTATATGTAATAACTAGCCTCCAAATTATATTAATTAGTTTATTGTGTTATTTTGATTTACTCCTCGTGTTTAAGTTATATGAATGTTCTAGTTAAACTGAATCTACACTTGTGTTCAGATGCAAATTGAATCATGTGGTATATGGTAGAATTGTTATGTTTACTTTGTTAAGCTGCCTATCAAATTTAGTTTTGGTAAGCTATCTTAATTATATAATTGTTGATACGCTTGTAAATTTATGAAAGCAACGGTGGATTATGTTTGGAGATTTGGAGTGATGTATGGCTTGGTTGCCACTTGGATGTGAAAGTGGTGGTGGATTGTGCTTGGAGATTTTGAGTGATGTATGGCTCGATTACCACTTGGATGTTGAAGTGAATTATTATTTCATTGACAATTAGATAAATATATGGTTGGTTGTGATTGGTGCGAATGATGGAATTTATTTTCTCTCTCTAGTGGTCCTTTTTGGAAAATATACTAAAATAAATGTTGATGTGGGCTTACCATCTTTGTGATTTGATTGTGTCTAAATGACTTTTCGAGATGATTTTTTTTTTTGTCCTTTCACGGACTAATTACCCATGGTGGCTTTATGAAATCATTTGTATCTTGTAAGAATGGTAAGTTCTTTTGTTGGATCTTAACGGGCCACTAAAGTAGAGGTTTACAACTCCATTATAAATCAATCATTAACCTTTAGTACGTCGTAGATTTTTTTTTATTGACGTCTCATGGGCTAGGGATGGTGTTATGGGCCACTATGTTCGAGCCGTCAGCCTATGTTGAGTTGCGCGCGCGCCCCCATAATGACCGTGAGTTTTTAATTTTTTGTTTTGTAAACCGAGCTAATAAAGGCTGGTTAATCATGCATACATGGCATTTGCGAGTAATGTTGGTGACGAGCCACATTACTATCGGTTTATTATGCATTGCGGGTAATGTTGGTGATAAGCCACATTACTGTTGGTAAGGGTGGTTAATTAGCCAAACTAATCGTAAGTGGTTTGAGTTGGGTTCGATTAAAGCTCGTTTGAGTTCGTTTGATTAGTAAACAAATCAAACTCAAACCTTGTTTTTATATTCGATTAGTAATCAAACCAAACTCAAACAGCCATGAGTTTGGTTCGGTTAGGCTCGATAGGGTTCATTTATAGCTAAAAAAAGCATTGTTTCCTATGATATGGTCCACCTGAGATTTGGACTGCTTCATTTTTTAGCTCCTGTCATGAAATGAATTGATGAAATGTATGAACGGAGTGGATATGGAATATATGCATCAAGGTGGGACCCACAATAAGAGCCTCAGCATCTTGACTTTTTTGGATATGGAATATATGTTGCAAGTTGGGCCCCACAATAAGCCTATCCAAAGCTCAAGTGGACCATGCCACGCCGTCCAACCTACAGTGAATTATGAAGGTGCAACATCTCATTTACACAGGCATTTAAAATATTGCATATAGGGGTGGTTAATGAAACAAACTATTCGTGAACAGTTTGAGTTCGGTTCGATTAAAGCTCGTTTGAGTTCGTTTGATTAGTAAAGAAACCAAACCCAAACCCAGACTTGAGTTTTGGTTATCAAACTCAAACCAAACACGATGGTATTCAGTTTGGTTTGGTTCATTTACACCCATAACTGTCGGTTTGTTGTGCATTGCGGGTAACATTGGTGACGAACCATGTTATTGTCGGTTCAATATTTTCCAGTTGAATGTGCATCCCCAGGCCGTGTGTATGTGCATACATTCATGCATTTAAACAAGAAAAATGATAAACAATGATATGTGAATGCTTTGTCCAGCGATGTCTATTTGTGAGCTATTTACTTATGATTATGTTGGATCTTCCATCTCTTAGAATTGAGTGAATCATTATAAGTGTTAAATATCATCTCTCCTGAAATTCTATAACTTGTTTAATGTGTAATTGGTTATCATTAGTTGATCTCTATTAGTCGTTATTCTTCGGCCACGCGTGTGAGATGTGCAGGCGTGCCAGAACCAATTTGTACGGCTCGATTCCAACCAAACAACGACGACCTCGAGCGCCAAAATAGGTAGATACGCCGTGATCGGCCATATATTAAAAAAATTTATAAAGATTGGTAGCCTATTTAGCCACTCGCTTACTTATTTCAATGAGATCAGGCGATATTTAGAGGGTGGGGTTCTTCCGCCAAAGATGGGTTACACTTTTGCCTTCTATGAAAAAAGGACTTTCAATATAAAACTGGATAATGCAAATAAAATAACAAAAGGGAATACTTACAATCGGCCATGTGCAATGGACTATAGTTCACCTTTCGAGATGAAATGCAATTAAATCTAAGGAAAGATTATGCTAGAGATAAACTAGACTAATGATAGACTAGAAAAGATAAATTGAGATATTGGATTTGATTTAATTAGTGTGGACCTTGAGCTTGGCCCCTTTTCTTGCTATTTATAATCTTCAAACTTCGTAACTGCTTCATTCTTCTAGATGATTGATCTCCCACATTTTCATTTCTCATTATTTCTTTTTGTTACCATTGCGCCAAACTCCTTATGCCTTTTCATCTTCCACGGTGTTGTGGCACTGTCTTAGAGCGGTAGCTGTGTTACCACAACATTAAATACATTCTTGACTTCTCTCCTTGATTCTTCACTTCGCACGTCTCTACAATCACACGTGGAGACACCTAATTGGTCTGTTTTTCATCTGCCAGAAATAAGGTACAACATCCCCCCCCTAAACGTCACCTCGCTTTTGAAAAAATGATGGCGACGTGTTATAGTTCATTAAATGCGCATGGCCTTTTAGCCACGTGTCATCACCCGATTTATTATACTCAGCCGATGATGTCGTCAATGGCGATATTAGGTAAAATAATGATGACTTCGCAATTAATGTCCTTCCTTATCCGGACGATAAGAGAAAATTTCAAACAGTTTCTCCCTTTCCCACGTATTCTCTTCTTCTTTTCTATTCCTTCGAATTTAGCTTTTCTCTTTAATGGCGTCTTCATCTTCTACTACTACTCGTCATACCGACGAACTTTTCGATATCGTCGATCATCACATAGATCATCTTTCAAATGAAATCATTTTCTCTTCTAAGAATCAAGCATATCATTTTTTAGGCCCTTCTTTCTTCCCTAACACTGCTCCTGAATTAGTCGAAGATCTCGACCCCTTCTTCCCCATTCGAGATGATGAAGAAATCCTGATGTGAGAGGTAAACTTTCCACAACTTTTAACCTGTGCTGAAAGGCCCTCGCCCATGGGTCCCTCCCCTCAAGGATTGGAGTGATTAGTTCAACCGAATGTCTGCAGAGTTCAAGGATCTTTAGGAGGAAATGGGTATCTATGAATGCATCAAGTTGTTGATGATTCCCTACACAGTCGATCTCAACCTTCTTCTTGCTGCCTTTACCTTCTGGAGCAGGTCTCTGAACACATTTCTCTTCAGTTGTGGACCGATGAGCCTTACAGTTATGGATGTCTGTGCTTTCATCCACTTTCTTCCCTTCAACATACCTTCCTTCCCAAACTTTCCTCCCGAGAATGACACCTTCAAGATTAAAGGTAGTAAATCGTATACCCTTTTTTTTGTACTTACCGAAAATTTTTCGGTCCAATTAAGAATGAAGAACACATCGCTTTCCTCCTTCTATGGATCTGCCTACATCTGATGTGTGTGAATGCGATCCATATCATACAGGAATATATTCCGCTGGCCGAGACTCTCGCTCATGGCAACAAGCTTGCTCTTGACCCTTTTATTCTCGGTCATGTGTATAGATCCATGTATGACGTGACCATCAAATGTCTATATAATAGTGGTGGTGTAACACCCATACCCTAATTAGCCTCCGTACGCCTCGTTTCTGAGCACGGCATACTCGGAACAGTCCAAACCGGCGAGTTTCGGTCAAACACCCTATTTTAGTACCGCAACTGACCTGAGACTTGTACCCCGGTGACCGCGCGGACGCCACGACTCCAACGCCGCGCGGCACGCTCTATTTCGATACCTAGTTTGAAAGATGCGTACTTGTACGCAATAAAGGCGGGCCATACTACATATGCATGGTGTGGGCCCCACTTGCACAAATCCCTAGGTTGTCCCATCAATCAATCAAGTGTCTCATCAAGTACATCTCTCTCTCTCCTCACAAGTCAACTTAAGCCCATACCTAAGCCATCCACTCTCATAATTGCCCAATCCCCTTGCTATCATCATTTCCTTTTCAAATACCATCTATGTCCCAAGTCTCTACACCACAAGTGCCATACGTAGCCACTCCATTTGAGAGAAAGAGAGAGAGAAAGAAAGAGAGAGAAAGAGAGAGAAGTAAGAAAAGAAAGAGATTAGTGGGTGAGATTGGAGGGTTAAGAGAGAGTTTTTGGTGAGCTTAGGTGACTGGAGAGGGAGATCCACCCCATCAAGACCGTCCGATCGACTATCCGACCCGATCCAACCGTCCATTTTCATGTGAGTGCTAAGGGGGGACATAAACTCCCCTTTTCCCTTATTTTCCCTTCATATTTTGGGCCCACAAGTGGGCCATGCTGTGGGACAGCGTACCCCGCACGCTGCCACAGTGTGGACCACCTTGTATGGCCCACTATGATGCTTTGTTTTTATTTTTCCCCATTCTTTGAAACACAAAGATCTAAATGAAGGATAATACAAGGATTATCTTGATCCAAAGCTAATTGGGCCCACCATGAGATGGCCCAGGTGATGAATGGCATGGATCCTGCACTTGTGGACCCCACCAGGCAATGATAACAAAAAAAAAGAAGAAGAAGAAGAAGTAAAAAAATATATATATATATAGCAATGCCGCTGGACAGCCAGCATCCAGAGGATGCTGCTACCCAGCAGCGCTGGGGCGAAGCCCAGTTTGGGCATTAAACATGGGGCCCACTCGTGGGACCCACCTTGATTTTTTGGCCTTATCCACACCGTCCGTCTGTTTCTCTAGACCATTTTAGGGGTGGGTACCAAAAATGAAGCAGAGACAGATCTCAGGTGGACCACACCATAGAAAACAGTGGAGATAATGAAGCCCACTGTTGGAACTTCTTAGGCCCACCGTGACGTTTGTAGACCTTTTCACCTTCCCAATATTTGGCTCATTAGGTCCCCAATAAACTGGAAAACCTGATGAATGGAGTGGATCATACCCATGTGGGCCCCACCTGAAATAAACAAAGGACAAAAAAAAAGAGTCCAACGCTGGGCTTTGAGTGGGGTCCCCACTAGTGGGACCCACCTTGATGTTTGTGATCAATCCGTGCCGTTCATTTGTTTTCCCAGATCATTTTAGGGCCAGGGTCTGAATCTAAATCAAATTCAAATCTTAAGCAGACCACATCACATGAAATAGTGGGGGAGAATGATGCCTACTGTTGTGAACTTCCCTGCCCACCTTGGTGTTTGTGGGCCGTATCAGATACCCAATATGGGACTCTTTGGGTCCCCCATGAGATGGGGAACCCGATGAGCGGAGTGGATCACCCTCATGTGGGCCCCACTGGACCAAAACCAAGAGAAAAAAAAAGAAAGAAAGAAAGAAGAAGGAGAGGCGCAGCCTCTCTGACGCTGAGAGTACCCAGCGTCCACGGACGCTGGGCTCGTGATGCCCAGCTGTGGCCCACTCTGTGGGTCCCACCATGATGCGTGTGCTATATCCACACCGTCCATCCATTTGGGGGGGGATCATTTTATGGCATGATCTCAAGAATGAGACAGATCTAAATATCAGGACAGCCCCACCATAGAAAACAGTGGGGACAGTGACCCTACCGTTGAAACCTCCCTACGACCCGCCATGATGTTTAATTGAGATCCAACCTGTTCATAAATCCACACACGTGTGGAAGAAGGGCAAACAAAAATATCAGTTTGTAATGACCCAGGATTTTGGGTGCGTGTAGATACGCACATGAGTATGTACACTACACTAGTTCAAGCATATACATATATAAATCCATTAAACCATTGATTTCCAAGACGAACTATCAATTACCCTAAAGTTCTCACTTATTCATCAAAACCAGCCGTTCAATTGATTATTCATCACTAGGTAAAGGTATCTGATCGTCCACCTCTATTTTGAACAAGTCGATCATAGTAAACTAAACCCCTTGATCTCCACAACTGCTCATACACAAATCAATTTAACATTCTGATCCATTCATCTTATTTATCATACATTGATATGCTTAACCGACCGTCAAAACTGTGATCTGACGAAATTTCATGAGTGGACAAGTCATGAAAATCTGACGGTGTATATGTCTAACTAATAGGTCATCCAAAGACCATATTATGAATATCAGTTTAAGAAACTAACCGTGCAATAACTCATACTTGTGCTTAAGAATATAAACATCTAATTAGAAAAAAATTAGCCTTTCATACAACCATCCATCGAATTCATATCCGCTAATTGGGCCACCCAAATAACAAACTGAATCGATCATTTCGAAGATCATAGGATAAATACCAAGGGTACTGGTTAAATTTCCTATTGGATATGTACAAATGTCACTTTGGATCATGGAGTGTGATGGACCACTAAAAAGGCATCTTGTTCATCTGTAAGAGATCAAGGCCCAAACCTGTAGAAAGAGTGTGAAAAATTACAGGCCTCGGTGAAGTTTCATCGAAAACTGATAGTAAACGGGATCTGTACAGGTGGTTGAAGTAAAAAGCAAAGGAAAGGACAAACTTGGAATTATATATAAATATATATACCACATGTATACAAACGTGTTATTATATTACAAGTAATGTTTTAACGGTGAGTGTCAATCACACTATCTTTCATCATGTGGTCCACATGATTATCCAATCTAGCTCATTTTTTTAGCTCATGTCTTAGGTGTTCATTCTACACCAGATGATCGGAGTAGATTTTCCTTACAAGCATCACAGTGGACCCCACACCATTCTACACTCAAACCGCATCCGCAACTCACGTCCGATCAAATCAGAAAACCCTTCTTCTGATCTTTCTTATTATGGAAACGTGGATGGGCTTTCACGTTGGGTATTACCAACATGTTTGTGTGAATTGTGGCCCACCCAAGACTCGGATCTGCCTCATTTTTCGTGTCACACCCTACAACTCCCTGGCCTAGCTAATGAACGGAGTAGATTTGTCACATACATCATGGTGGGACCCATGTGCACAACGTGCACGTCACCCCCTCCCGGTCAACGCACGTTGACCGAGTATTCAAGACGTTGAGCGTCTTCTTCGGGCTGGTCGCTGCAACAGCGAACGTTCGCTGTCCGTTTGAGCTATCCATGCCGTCCATCTGTGGGCCCCGCATCAAAAATCCAAACCGTCCAATCAATCCGTCTGCCCCACGCATAAAGTCCTTTTGAGTATTTCTTTCATCGGCCGTCTATCCGAACTTCTTCAAGTCACCGTCCAAATAAAAAACTTCTTCAAGATCCTGGCCATTGCTGCGCATGATAACCTGGGAGCTGCTCTGTTAGAGTCGTGTGGACCCCACCTAGGTTTCTAATGTTTAATCTGTGGCTTAGATTGCAAGGATTGAGGTTCGAATCCAAGTTGGAGTTGGAATCTTCTAGCGTCCGTGTAATGCGTTTGTATGTGGCTATAAGAGCCAGCCTCGGCAACGTTTCCTTTGCAAGAAACGTGAGAGAGAGAGAGAGAGAGAGCCGTGAAAGAAAGGAGAGAGAGAGAGAGAGAGAGAGTGATCGTAGATTCCAAGTTAAGGTTGCTGGTGGCTCCTTCCATTGCTGGAGAAGAAGAAGAAGAAGAAGAAGAAGAAGAGAAAGAAAGCAAGAAAGAGAGTGAGTTTATCTCATATCGTTTTTCCATTGTATTTAAAATTTCCTTTTATTTGAAATTGGTTTTTGATTTTATATTATATTGTAGATTGGTTAATCGTCATGTGAAAGTTCAAATCTTTCTTTGGATTTGTTTTAAACGATTGTTGGAAATTTATATAGTTTCATGAATTTATGTATTTGCGTGATTATAATTGGTGCCTTGATGGGCTGAAATTTTGTTATATTACATTCAATTTGAAAGTTGGATTTTGAAAGGTTGGTTTTACAGTGATTTTGATAAATCATATGAATTTGATACCTGATTAAGGTTGTACATGGGTGAGCTTATTTTTGAATTACCTTGGAAAGATGTTTTGGAGTATTGATTTGGTTCATGCATAGCACGATTTGAGAACTCCAGTTATTACCGTAGGGTGAGCACCCTAGTGTGTGCAATAGGCCCATTGATGATTGTTTGGGTGAGCGCCCAAGTGTGTGCAACAGTCCCTGGTTGAGCGCCCTGTGTGTGCAATATACCCTTCTGATAGTCCATCGATTGTGGACGGGTTGGTTGAGCTCCCTGGTGTGTGCAAGATACCATACTAGCGTACCCGGTGGATATCAGATGATTTTAGCAGGTTGGGTGAGTTCCCTGGTGTGTACAAGAGACCAACTCTGTAATTGTGAAAGTGTAGGCCCGACTATAAACTGGCCCTAGATGTTCTACTGATAACCGTACCGAGATTGTTGAAGCATACTTGCATCCCATGCATCACGTGCATGTTTAAGAGAGTTTTGGTGATGAAATAATAATTGGAATTGTAATGATTTGCACTTTAATGGTTAAGTGATTTTCTATGTCGAATTACATGTGCTAAACTATATGAGAATGCTCACCGGCTTTTATAGCTGACGCAGTATTATGCGATTAACCGTAGTGACAGGTGATGATTTAGAGGACTTTGAAGAAGCGGTTCCAGATGAGGAAATACTCTAGAAGATTTTTATTTGAATTAGTTATTTGATTTTTGGTTTGAAAGCATTGATGTAATAAGGTCCATTAGACGGCCATTAGTTTAGACAGTTTGGAACAATTTCATAGACTCGTTGATTTTAGTTTAATTTTCAAAGTTGGTTTATTTTTATTCCATATATTTGGTACCTTGTGAATGGAAAGGATAAAAGTTTCAGTTGTGATTGTGAAGGATTCATTCATAACACCCTTGATTTCGAAATTTGAGTTATATACTCGAGTGTCGAATTTTGGGGGCGTTACACAGTTTGATCCAAAACTCAATTGGGCCCACCTAGAATGTACGTGCTTTACCTATTCCGTCCATATGTTCTTCCAACTCATTTTAGTGGCTGAGCCCAAAATTTAAGCATATCCAAATGTCAAGTGGGCCATGCCATTGGAAACCGTGGGAATAATGATTTCCAACGTTGAAACCTTCCCAGGCCCTACAGTGATGTTTATTTGTCATCCAACCTGTTCATAAGATCACATGGATATGAATGGAGGGGAAAACACAAATATTAACTTAATCCTAAAAGCTAAGGCGACCCCAGGGGGTCCCACGCTGGAGACAGTGTGCGTGCGTACGCTGCCCAGCTGGTGTCCCACCCTGTGGGTCCCACCATGACTTATTTGTTTATTCATGCTGGCCTTCTGTTTTTCTATGCCACTTTAAGATATGGCCCCCAGCATGGGGCAGATCCAAACGTTAAATGGACCACACCCGCAGGGAATAGTGGTAATTGATGCCCACCATTGAAAACTTCCTTAGGGCCACTTTATTGTTTATTTTTCATCCAAATAGAGGTTGTGAGCCCATCTTTGGGTTCCACCTTAATGGATGTATTGAGTATCATGCCACCTGTCTTGATCGACGCGTGGAGCCCGATTTGAATGGGCTTCACTTAGGAAATGTGGTGATTGAATACCTACCATGAAACTTCCTAAGACCGATGATGTATAGTTTCTATCCGACCAGTGGGCGAGGCCCACCATGGTCCTTCCTTTGATATATATGTTTTATCCATGCCGTACACTATTTTTGTCAGCCTATTTTGTATGTGTAGGCCCAAGTATGGGGCCAATGTGGTCTCAAGTGGGCTATGCCACGAAGATCTTTACATTTCCAATGGGGCCCACAGTTCGAGTCCCACTCTCTGTATATATATTGGGCCATTTAAGGCCAATATTACATGATATGTCTGGTAACATGCTAGTATACTTAACTTGATAGGTCACACTGATAATATGCTTAGTGTAATGAATATCATGCCCATTCATTTGTACATACGCATCATATGTATGCCTGACTGTGGACGATGTCGATCATAGCATATGCCTTACAGCTTGAGATACTTAAGGGACCCGTATGAGATAGAGTCACCCTACATGATCGCGTGGTATGCGCAGGTTTGGTGCATGGCTTTGATAGTATGACTCATGCATCTCGCATTATGCATGTCATGATCAGATTCTCACCCAGCGGCATCGGGGTTGTGACAACCACAGCCACATCGTGGATGGTAGGAATGGACACCGGAAATATGTTCTAGCACTTGGGCGCCAAAGATGTCCTTGGTTGAAAGTCCCTAAACCCTGTGGTACCAGTAGGATGCTCCAATGTCTAGACTGAGTGGATACATGAGCGCACGAGGGCCAAATACCAGTAGGCCGGGTCTCCCACTGTGTCGGGGTCGGTTGGAAGGGGGTGTGACCTTACCCGCCCGGTGCAGAGGGCTATATACTAGGTTGAGTCTGACCAGCTCGTGAATGGGTTCGCTATCAACGAGCCGGGTGGATTTTCTTGTATGTTATTGACGAGGCGGATAGTAAGGTCTCTTCCACTCGCTTGGTTATGCCCGCGATGGGCGGCAACCAATGTCTGGAGTGTACTAGACCCCGGTGATGTCCTAGCTGTAAACCGTATGATATATAGCAATTGAGGATTGACATGCGCACATTGCATCATTAACATGTGACACTCGGCCATATAGGCCCCTTGCATTGCATAGCCTCGAGATGGCTAATGACATTTATAGATTTGGTAGTATAGCCTGCCATCATTTCTGCTTACTCTGATATCTGTATACCTGTCATATGCATTGCGCACACACCACGCACTCTCTAAGCTTCATAGTAAGCTTATGCACGTTGTTTACGTGCAGGACATACTATAGCGCGACAACAGTGAGACAGGGGCGCGCATTTGATCTTTCAGCTTTCAGTTATACATTGTATTTCCTTTTCTGTAGCATTGTACTCAAAAGATTATCTTAGTGGATATATGATGTGATGCTTTTTGGTTTGGTATACTTGTGTTTATGCTCATCTATGAAAAAAAAAGTTTACCCTGAAAATCCTCCTTGTGGGATTCCAAGATCGGAACCTGGCGTATGGAAGCTAGGAGCCGAGAATGGGGTAGTACGGAGGCTGTCGGCACCGGATTCAGCGGCCGGGAATTTAGTGAGCCCGGTTCCCGAGTTTGGAGCGTGACAAGTGGTCCCCTTTAGTTCGTCCAAATGTGGCTTTTTAATATTTCAATTCATCTCTAGTGACCGAACCTCCTCCTCTCAACATTGTTTATTCCTATTACAGTCACCATAATATGCATTATCCTACCAGGAAGCTTTCTTTCTCCCAATACATGAACCAACTTTTTCTTTCCTTACCGACCGAGAGAGACCCTCGTTTGTTTACCCCATTCTTCGGAAAACTCTTCAGGCCATTTTGGTTTACGACTGCACTAACCGAGGCAGAATCAGACTCTCAAGTATTTCAGGCATGAGAGAGTTATCTTGTTTCAAGGGATCTGCCTTACGGCTGCACCATCAAGACAGGAAAGAACTCAAAGGCATGTGTAGAACAATATTGTCCCAACCTCTTTGCTCGCCAATTTGGTTTAGTGCAATGTATACCTTGTCCATCACACCACAAATCACTTAATCGTCCATCATCTGGCCGAATCATAGTTCAAGATGTAGAATCTTATTTCGGCATCGACTATTTCTACGAAGATGCCAAGGTAACTTAGATGATCACGCCATTCCTAGATCGATCGGGTGTTTGGAAACCTTTTCTTCTTTAGTGGAGTCGGGCATTTAAGCGAATCATCATACAGCCATCGAGTGAGATTACTTCCGAACTCGAAGGGTTACTGACTCCAGCAGAAGAAAGCAGTATAGAAAAGAGAAGAAAATATAAAAATAAAATAAAAGGCTGCACCCATCAGTCAGAGAACCTGCCAGAGGTTCGGCTACACCCATTGCCTCAAAAATCGTTCCTCCTTCTCCACCCACGAAAAAGATGAGAAATACGTCTTCAGATACTACCTCTTTTCAAAGAAAGAAAGGAAGCAAAAAGGAAGTGAAAGAGGCTCCCCCAACAGTTTCGGAGTTTAAGAAAAAGAGAATCAAGATGGTCAATTGTTCAGCCTCCTTTCACCCAACCGATCTCCTCTACAACATCCACCGATCTCCCTTCACTCTCGCTAGGGCTCTCAATGGAGCCGGTCAAATCCGAGATCCGATTTGCTCTGAATCCATATAATGCGAATTTGGATCTTAAAATAGGTCCGATTAGTTAAATGGACTGAATTTGGATCTTAAAATTGGTTTGATTACTTAAATGGACCGGATTTGGATTCACAGGAACATATCCGAGTTTGATCCGAATCCGATTAAGATCCGACTCATTGTCACCTTACTGTATATGTTATATTCATGTTAGCCATCCATTTTATAGATTATTTTAGGCCATGTCTCAAAATTGAGACATTCTACTCTTAGGTCGACCATACCATAGTAAATAGTGGGATTTGCATCATTTTTCTACTAAATTAAATATATTATATTATATATTTTTTTAGATTTGTAATGGGGGTGGATTTGGACCTAGATTCGACCGAATCCAATGGTTATATGGATTTTGGATCGGACATTCGGAAATGGATCTAACAATTTATAAATGGATCGGATATGGATATCACCTTTTGGATCCGAGGTGGATCCAAATCCGTCTACAGATATATGGACTTGGAGCCGGATCTAACTAGATCCGATCCAGATCCGACCCATTGAGAGCCCTAACTGTCACCTTCCATGACCCATTCAACAACTATGCTTATGTCGTCAGGCATTCCTTCAACTCCACCGCTAGTGCCTCACTCCGTCCTCTCACTGGTTCCACCTTCAGCAGAATCACCTGGTATGACTTCCTTTACCAGCCCTGTCTCTTCTTAAAGGATCGACAATGTCAGTCCTTCAAGTCTCACAATCTGACCATCGACAATGCCCCATATATTGATTGCTCCGGCACCACCTCCAACACATGTTGTTCAACCTCTAGCAATCGCTCCTCGGCGACATGCTGTCTCCAAGAAAACAGGTAATTTCATGGTTGATAGCATAAAATCCTAGGAGACCTATAATAACACCAAATATTACCCTTAGCTTACTCATAAGGATTATGCCTGGGAGATCGAACATGCATACAAAAAGCATAAAGAAGTTGATGACCTCGGATGTCTGGGAAAATGGATAGCGATAATGGAATCCGAAAATAATCCACGACTTCCGTTTGATGAAAGATTCAACAAACCATATCGGTCGAACCCTCCGCCATTTCCCATAGCAGATCGACCGTTTGCCAGGATAATTAAAAATTAATAGCCAATAGATAATCGATTTGTTACCATGGCCGTCTGATCCGATTTAGGTTACTTTTTTTTTCTTTCTATTGATTATTCTCCTCCTTCACACTTCTAAAAAATATTTTATCTGTGTTCATTCTTTGCTTGATAGTTCTTAAGGAAGTCAAATCGAGCAACCTTCCTTTAGGTGGATCTCCGTCAACCCCTCATGTTGCTACATCAACATTAGTACTAGAGATCTAATCATCTAATCTTCTAGCAATGAAAGAAACTACCATTCACATGCAAGATGTGCTCTTGGCCGCATCAGTTCTAATAACGATTGAGACCATTTCAGAGAAGAGTCCATTGACAGCGTCTCAGGAAAAACCTGACCCCACTACCACCACAACATCATCTTCTCCTCTGCCATCTAAACATTCTCTGCCACCTCAACCTTTACCAATAGTGACATCAACCTCTCCTCTGACCTCATCTCACCATCACCGACTTATATTGGCAGTGGAAGATGTTTTTCCACCAACAGAAATATTGACTACTCCTGCAGTTATTACTCCACCATCACAATCTTCAGTTCCTTCACCTCTTAGACCAGATCCTCCTGCATCGGTCACTGCAGAAATTCCTCCTGAGCTCAAGGAGAAAACAAATCCTGAAGGGGATCCTCTCAGTATTGAAGTAATCTTGGACACCTCGAGCCGAGCTCTTGCCAATGAAGGTACCCCTCCGAAATCGTCCATGATTTCAGTTGAGATCAGTGTTCTTCAAATAGAAATTTAGTCCCTACTGCGCACCTTGGCGTCCAACCCTATGATTAATGAGACAATCAATACTCTATCTAGTCTGGTCGACCAATATCAAGTCCTTTTTTATAACGAGCCCGAACTTTCTGCCAAGCTTATATTACTAAGGGAGTGTCTCAATGTCCTGAAAGAATCCTTCCAACTTGAAGTTAGTCTTGAATATCTTAAATCAGTTTGTTCGAAAGCTAGCCTGCAAGGTTCCGAGGCAGTCTAAATCAAGGAGAAATTGTCGATCGAATACTCCGATCTTTGCCTGTTAGCTACTACGATTTTTGACTTGACTCAGCGGGTGACAGACTTAGAGGCTCAACAAGAGAAAACAAAGAAAGATGTTAAAAAAGCAAAAGAGATGCATGCTCAAAAGTCCCTATCCATCCAACTTCTTGCAACATCGACCATTGCTCAAGCCACTTCTATTGCAGAGACCAAACGACTCGTGTCAAGGTAGCAGAAAACAATCAGGAAGAAAGAAGAGAGGAAGAAACAAATTTCAAAATACTTCACCCGTCTTTCGTCCTTTGAATTTCGAATGACGTTCAGTCTTCCTGTAATACTTTTAAATGGATTTTCTTCTTCTTTTAATGAATATGTGCATTATTTCTTTATCATTAATGCTCAGCATTTCATTCGAAGAGTCACTTCCTCATTTTAACAACCACGTCGATTCGGTTCCCATAACTGAAAGTAGCACATTCATTTCAGTTATCGCAGCCATCACGGGCTTATTTAAAGGCTTTTCTTATGAAGGTTTTCCTCCATCTTCACCTTTACCTTTCTTCTATTTATAATGGATCCAAATTCCACTATGTCAGAGTTCCTTGTTAGGGCCAAAGTTTTCCTCAAAGAAATCTTTGAACTTGGCCTACTTGATTTCGATGATTCTTCACTTTGGTTCGATACCTATGCATTTCTTCGTGATATCCTGATGTTGATGTATGATACCGAACCTCTTTGTGACGTTCTAGCAATCCTGAAATATTTGTGTGACTTGGGTGAGAAGTACTTTTGCCTTGAGTTCAATGTTCAGACAATCGCTGAATATAAACGTCAACAAGCCTCCTTGGAAGCTGATGCAACATCTCTAGCTTCTTCTCTTCAACAAACATGAGAGGACCGACTTCATTGGACTCGTGTTCACCATTTCAATCGCTTGACCTTACGATTATTTCAGGGTCAGCAAAGTGAAATTTTATTTGAACTTGAGGATAAGAAGATGTCATATGCACCAAAGGATCTTGCAACCCCAATCGAACTCATCTCTTTCCTGGATCGCTAGATTTCAAACTACTAAATTCGCACTTAGTCCAGTCATTCAGGCAAGATGAAGGCTGAACATGAAGCTGCAAAGGCTAGTCGCCACCTTGAGCAAATTT
Source organism: Liriodendron chinense (assembly GCA_003013855.2). NCBI lineage: Eukaryota > Viridiplantae > Streptophyta > Magnoliopsida > Magnoliales > Magnoliaceae > Liriodendron > Liriodendron chinense. Next base: position 2,634,071 of record PVNU02000310.1, read on the forward strand.
TAACCTTTATTTTGATTCTTCTCCATGAAGAAGAGCAGTGGGCACCACAGAAGAAAGCGGCCAACTTGGAAAAGAAACATGCACTCGAACGTTTTGAAGTCCTAAAGAAAATGCATAGTTTAATTTTAAATGGTCGAGCCTCTTCTTTTATATTTCTTTTTTTAGACATTAGTCACTAGGTCCGATGTTTTAGTTCTTTAGGCATCAATTTTTCCATTCTAAGTTTTAATCATATACTTTGGCCAGGGGCTCTTTTATTAATGAATTTTCTTTTAAAAACACTCCTTCCATAAATGTCGTTTGGTATCCTCAAAGCTTATCACATAAGGGATTCGTCGTATCAAATTCCAATAACTAACATATTTATGTTATCACATATTTTGATTTTATGGGAAATAGAATCGGCGCATTAACTGCCTGATTCAGGGCTATTTAATCATCTCTCTTCAATCACCCTTCCATGCATCTGTCTCCATGGATTCTCACTTCTTTCATGAGTGTGCTTTAGAGCTTCTTTAAAGCATCTTAGATCGGGAATCCAATATTTCCTTGATCCAGCTATGTTATTGGACATCTTTCCTTTCATCAGAGATGCTTCTAAACATGCCGATGTCGATCTGATTTTGAGGGAAACCCTTGAATCAATCAACCATCTTGAGCAATACGGGTATGATTATCAGATTGCAAATGTCAATTATGAGAAATACTTCAGTCTTCTTGAGGAAAAAACCATAATTGATAAGGAGATGGTCATTTTGACTTCTCAACGAGAGCAAGTCTGGAATGATTGGCTTATGTGGACAAGAGAGAATGCCTTTAATGATGCAATGCTTCGTTTGCTTTTGGTCCAAAAGAAAATACCGAAGAAAAAGATAAAGAAGACTTGTCATCTTTTCCCTGATCAAGAAGTTACCAATTCGTCGAGCCTTAAGGTCTTCATTCAAGCACAAATTGAGAAGTATACAGGCCGCTTGGCAGTCAGTTCATCTAAAAAAGAAAATGCAAAGGTCATGCTTTCAGACCTTAGTCGCCGAATTAGCCAACTTCCTACAACTTTGGACAATGAAAAGAAGAAATATTGGCCAATAACAATAAGCTTAAAGCTGCCCAGAACTTTGAAATTTTTACAGTCGATCTAGTCTGAAAGCTTCGCATACCTTGTTTATTATTATTATTATTTTATATCCAGTTGCCCATATAAAATTGGCCGAACAAATTTTATTAGTAAAGTTCAGTCATTTTGCTCTTAATCTTTGCTTGAAAAGATCATCATTCCCTCCTTCATCCATTGCTTCCTATAAGGAAGGGTAATGGATCTTTAGAAATTTAATATTAATGGGGAATCGAGCGAGTTCCACATCCTTATCTCGCAATTGATATGCACCAGCTTTTAGAACTTCAGCAATAACATATGGTCCTTCCCAATTGGGTGACCACTTTTTCCCTTAATTTGGATCGACATGACCGATTGGCAGGATGGCCTTCCAAACTTTATCTCCAACTCTAAATACTTTTTCTTTTATGCTTTTATTATAAGCCCAAGTAACCTTGACTTTATTGACTGTTATCACATTAAGGGCTTTCATTCGCATTTTGTTCAATTTTTTCAATTCTATGAGCATAGATTCTGTAAATTCATCTAGTGTTAAACCAGCTTGGTGAGCAACTCTTAATGAAGGTACAATAATTTTCAAAGGTACTACAACATCATGCCCATATGTTAGGGCAAATGGTGTCATCCCCGTACTGGTCCTGGGGGAATTTCAATATACCCATAGAGCCTCGGATAATTTCAAATGTCGTTCCCTAGGATTCTCTTCTATTGTTTTCCTTATGATATTCTTTATCACCTTGTTACTAGCCTCAGCTTGACCATTTTTCTGAGCATAATAAGGTGTTGAATGTAAAATCTTGATGCCATATCTTTTGGCCATAGCCTTCACATGATAAGATGAAAAGGCTTCTCCTCTATCCATTGTAATGGATTTAGGAATGCCAAACCTACAAATGATGTGGGTCTCAATAAACCGAATAATTTCCAAATGACCGGTTCCTTTCAAGGGTTTAGCCTCAACCCATTTAGTAAAATAATCGGTTGCCACTATTATAAATGATTCATGATTAGAGGAAGCTGGCTGAATTCGCCCTATCAAATCGACTGGCCAACCGCTAAATGGCCATGGCTTAATTACTGGATGTATATCGATTGCAGCCACATGTTGCACTAGTCCATGTTTCTGACATGCTTCACACCCTTTAGCATAACGAGTGCAATTGACCGCCATCTTAGGCCAAAAGTACCCATAACATTTTAAAAGAAGCCTCATTTTTCATTTGGCTTGATGTGCACCACAGAGTCCTTCATGGACTTCGCCCATGGCCAACATAGCTTCTTTTTTGTTCAAACACCTCAACAACATTCCATTAAACCCTCTCCGATATAGCTCATTATCGACCATCACATAATTGATGTCCATTCTTCACAAGTCCCTATTTGATTTTATGCGAGGACATTGAAGATAACCTATAATTAGCATTCTCCAATCATCTTCTTCTATGTCGACATGACACACGTCAAAAGAAACCCTTCATTCAAATTCTGACCGCAGAGTTCTAATTTGAATTTTAAATGTTTGCTTGGGTGACCCAACATATGTTTGTAGTCCAGCCGCAAACTGTGTCATCTCATTAGCATCGGTATTGCATTTCTGGTTAGTGTGCATTAATTCAACTTCCTCAAAAGACTCCAGCATTTGGACTGCTAACACGTAATAAGACAATAAAGCTGGGCTAGCACATTTAAACTTTCCAGCTAGCTGGTTTATTACCAATTGAGAATCACCAACTACTATTATGTTCCTGGCTCCCAATTCCATCAGCAGCTTTAAACCGATTATTATGGCTTCATATTCTCCTTGGTTATTCATACATTTAAACTTCAAATGGAATGCATATTCATGTCTAACACTAGAAGGAGTAATTAATATAATACTTGCTCTTGAGGCCCTTTTAGTCCTTGAGCCATCAAAAATCAACAGCCACGGTATTAAATAAACATGATACAAATCTAAGATTTCTGGAGGCAACTGAGTCTCTATATCAGAAGAAAGATCGATAAAAAAATTAGCAATTGCTTGGCCTTTTACTACTCTTTAAGGAATATATTTAAAATCATATTCTGATAAAGCCAAGATCAATTTGCCAATTCGACCACTCAAAATCGGTCGATTTAGCATATATTTAATTAGATATGTTAAAGCAATTATATGAACTTCTTCGTTTAGCAAATAATGCTGAAGCTTTGTTACTATAAAATACATAGATAAATAAAGTTTCTCAATGGCCCAATATCGTCTTTTAGTATCCAGCAAGGTCTTACTCAGATAGTAGATCACCTGCTCCTTATGGTTATCATCTTCTTGTGCCAACAAAGCTCCAATAGATACTGTAGATGCAGCAACATATAGTCTGAGTGAACGATTTTTTACAGGAGGCATCAATACTAGTGGATTCATCAAACATTTCTTGATTCGTTCAAAAGCTTGCTGATGTTTCAAATCCCACCTATATTCATCTCTCTGCTTAAGCTTCAATAAAGGAGAAAAAAGAGTTAGTTTTACCAGAATAATTTGATATGAAGTGCCTCATGTAATTGACCTGACCCAAGAAACGTTGTATTTCTTGCTTATTCCTTGGTGGGTGTGCATTAATAATGGCACGTGCCTTGTTTTGATCGACTTAAATTTCTCGTTGGTGTACCAAAAAATCAAGAAAATTCCTCGCCGATACCCCAAAGGCACACTTTAGGGGTTCATTTTCAATTGGTGATTCCTCATGCGTTTAAAGGCTCTTTTCAAATGTACAAAATGATCACCCATGTTGGTCGACTTTGCTACCAAATCATCAATATATATTTCCATAAAATCGACGATCATGTCATGAAATATGGTATTCATGGCTCTTAGATATGTCGCCCCAGCATTTTCAAACCAAAGGGCATTACTACTCAACAATATACTCCTAACGGCCTGGGACAACGGAAAGCCGTTTTAGGTACATCCTTAGAAGCAATGTAAATATGATTATACCTTGAATGACCATCCATAAAAGAGATCATTTGATGTCCAACGACTCGATCGATCAATTGGTCAGCTATTGGCATCGGTTATTCATCCTTAGGAATTGCCAAATTCAAATTCCTAAAATCAATACAGATTCGAAGCTTACCATTTTCTTAATTACTAAAACAATATTTGAGATCCATTCTGCATATTTGATCGGCCGAATAAATCCTACTTTTAAAAGTCGCTCAATCTCTTCCTTAATTTTTTTGGTAACGTCGGTCGTCATACGTCTTGGAGGCTGCTTATGTGGCCGATACCCATCTTTCAATGGTGACCTGTGCTCTACCAAACTACGACTAAGCCCAGGCATTTCCTGATAATTCCGTGCAAAACAGTCCGCATATTCTTTTAACAATATAATCAACTCATGTTGGTCTTGTGGTGACAGCAGACCACTAATAAAAGTTGGCTTTGGCATCATTTTCAGTTCCTAAATTTACTTCCACAAGCGGGTCTTGTACTTTAGTTTGATCATCATCTGACTTTTTTGTAGCTTTTTTTTTAAAAATCGGCCATTGATATACCATCATCAGTTATTTGATTGGCCGATATAATAATATCAATAATATTAAATAAACATCCCCCACCTATTTCTTGATTATCTTTTAATGCCCACACTATAGCCGTGAAGTCGGCCATTTCTTTCTTCATAAATTCTGCATCAATCATAAAACTTCTTTTATTGTGTAGTTAAGAACCGACCGATGTGGTTCAATACTCATCCGTCGATTTACATCTGAGGTGAATACATCAATAGGAAAAACTATATGAGTATTAATCATTCCACTTGCAAAATTACTAACTGTAACATCTATTGGAATAAGATCTGCCGTCAATTTTCCTAATTTCGGCATCATTTTGACAGGAAGCAAGTTGACAACCGACCCATTATCAATGATAATCCTAGTAACAGGACGGTCGTTCAAATGAGCCATTATATAGAGCAGCTTGAGATGATGAGTCATACCGGTCAATAGTTTCTCAATAATGACTTTTTCGGCCACAAGATCGGGTTCTACAATAATTATTTTTATTTGTACTGGTTGACTTGACTATAAGCAAGGCCTCACTCCCATCATTTTACTGAACGACGACTAATGGACCAGATTCTTCTACATCCCCTAGTCATCAGACTTGGCTGAGGGTTTCTTACTTGAAAATGAGCAGGAAGAACGAGAACGATATTACTTTCGAATATGATAAGTGGCAATATTCAAAAAACAATCATATTTCCAAAACATTGTCCCCTATGTGTATCTTCCTTATTATCCTCAGTATCATTTTTTAAGATAGATGGATGTTTATTATTCTAATTAACAACCGAGGAAACTTCAGTAGATTCATGCATCGGTTCATCAATCAGAAAGTCATCATGAGTCAACCATTGGTCACTAAAACCATCAGTAGACCCATTAACGTTAGCCGTTACTGTAGGATCATTATATGTTTTGTTTGGTCCTTGTTTCTCAACGACAGGTTCCTCCATGTCTCGTGGAATCTGCCAAAACGGTTGTAACTCATGTCCGACTGAATTAGTTTCGGCCACGGTTCTCTTCATAGCAGCCCGTTGACGCTCCACCTCCGCTTTTGCGACCGGTCATTAATTCAGGAACAACGAAAAACTTTGGATGCCTTACCCTCTTCCATATCTCTACTTGTACTTGAGGAGTTTAATCATTCTGGGCTTAATAGTATTTTGCCCATAGTCTCTTGTCATTTGCCTTAAAGGCCTATAACTAATATCGGTCACAGGATATGGCCTTTACTTCCAATTGTTGATCAGTCGTTGCCATCCTTTAGGTCGCTACAGGTTTCATGCACATCTATCACATACATTTGTACGAGATTCTACATGTCATTTTGCCTTGGGTTACCATTGCGGCCTGACCTCATTTTTGCTCTTTCGTTCGTATTGTTAGTATTTTGTTTAGAAATACGGACAAAAAGAAGTTTGATGTTTATCAGCGGGTCGTAAATTTATTTATGCTTTGGCCAAGTGTTGGTTCGAAAATTGATCGTGATCATATTAGTCTCCAGATCAATTGAGAATGAATTAGTATCGATCAACATGGCCTCCTCGTCTTTTTCTGGAAATTTCAAGAGGCCTTTATCAATATTTTCTTGAATAACATTCCTGAAAACAACACATTTGTTAGTCAAATAAGTTTGAGATCCATTTCATTTGCAATATTCATCCCTTCTCAATTCTTCCACAGTAGGAAGCTTATGATTAGGCGGCACTTTTATAAATTTTTAAGTTAATAAAATTTTAATATTTCATCTGCCCACATAATATCAAAAGTATATATTTTCTTATTAATTTGAGTAGTTATAGTCGTTGCATTAGTTTTAACCAATGCCGAAATACAAATAGCTTTTTAGTAATGACTTCGGTGATCGCAATTTCATAATTCGGATCATAGTAATATGTTCCCAATGACGAATTCTTTTATCTTGAACCTTCATGTAATAGTTCTTCATACCTAGAAACCTTCTTAGTTAAGTTGTATAAATCGACAAACTATGTTCCAACAAACTTTTTACGAAACTTATAGTCTAAACCTTTCAAAGCTAATTATACAAATTTAGCTTCTTGAGTGACTACTTTACAACGACTCCTGGCCTTTTTAAACTGAACAATGTAATTTTCACAATATTCACTTGGTAGCTGCCGAAATCGTGCTAGATCGACCATTGTCATTTCTCATTCTTTTCAAAAGAACTAAGCATGAAACTTTTCTTTTCTTCTAATTCCTGCCAGGAATGAACCGAATTTAGCAATAAATTTGAGTACCAAGTGAAAGCAGCAGCCAGTAAGAGAATGACCAAACAATTGCAATTTGTGATATTCATTGTTAGCCAGTTTTCCACATTGCATGGTAAATCGGCGAATATGTTAAATAGTAAATTGTCTAGTATCACCGAAAAATAATGTAAAATCAGGACAATAATTCCTTGGTAATGGGTGTTGTCGATTAATCCATTCTGGGTATGGTTCATGATATACCTGTATGGCATGTCGGCCAAGTACCTGTCCCATCACTTCTTGGACAAGTTGCACTATTTGATCACGGTGAATGTGATGTAGTTCAGCCCCTGGTGGTTGATCAGGACTAACACGTGGTAGTCCTTCTTGAAAAAGTGGGTTTCGTGGGAACTGTTGAAAAGTTGGTATTACCGATGCCATATGAACACTGAACTTCCAATACATAGTTCCTACCTTCCCCATCTGGTTTCTTAGATTCCATCAGAGTATTGTTATTATACCCAGCTAGGATCTGTGTCCCTCTATGTATCATCAATGGTGGTTGGGCAACAGAGCTCCCCTTATTATGTGGTACAGGCATAGATGTCCGCTCTATTACCACATTCAATACACGTTACATGGCTTCGAATTATTGAGCTATCCATCTATTAATACTTTCATTTTGTAAACGAAGATGCTCGGCTTGAACTCGCACTAGTTCTGCTTGAGCCCTTCCTTATTCTTGCACATTCATTCTCATTTCCCGTAAATTGACTGCTATGCCTTCCAAAGAAGTGATCGACAATTGGGCAACGAATGGTTGATCATTAAAAGGATGTGGTGGGCCAGTATTCAAGCTTAACTCAAGAGCCGAATGAACTGAAACTTCCGCCATAGGAGTTGGTGAGGTTAGTGTTGCAGGCTTAGTACTAGTAGGTCGGCCTCGCCTTGTCATTCCCAATTAATATATTTATCAAGAAATGTGTCCCACCGGGCATGCCAAAAATGTTGGTCGATATTCTTCGGCCATGTATGTGAGATGTGCGGGTGTGTCAAAACCGATTTGTATAGCTCAATTCCAACAGAACAACGATGACCCCAAGCGTCAAAATAGGCAGATACACTATGATCGGTCATATATAACCAAAATTTATGAAGGTCGGTCGCCTATTTAGCCACTCGCTCAGTTGTTTCAATGAGATCATGCGATATTTAGAGGGTTAGGTTCTTCCTCTAAAGATGGGTTACACTTTTGCCTTCTATGAAAAAGGACTTTCAATATAAAATTGGATAATGCAAATCAAATAACAAAAGGGAATACATTGCAATCGGCCATGTGCAACGGACTGTAGTTCACCTTTCGAGACGAAATGCGATTAAATCTAAGGAAAGATTACGCTAAAGATAAACTAGACTAATGATAGATTAGAAAAGATAAATTGAAATATTATATTTTATTTGGTTGGTGTGGACCTTGAGCTTGGCCCTTTTTCTTGTTATTTATAATCTTCAAACTTTGTAACTGTTTCATTCGTCCAGACGATTGATCTCCCACGTTTTCGTTTCTCATTATTTCTTTCTGTTGCCATTGCGCCGAACTCCTTCTGCCTTTTCATCTTCCACGGTGTCGTGGCACTGTCTTAGAGCGCCAACTGTGTTACCAAGACATTAAATACGTTCTCAACTTCTCTCCTTGATTCTTCGCTTCGCACGTCTCTACAATCACACGTGGAGTCACCTAATTAGTCCTTTTTCATCTGCCAGAAATAGGGTACAACAATCTCTACTTAACTGTTATTATGCTTAGTAATCTTGGAGGGTTACACCTCACTATGATAGCATTTTTATGCTGTCAAATCATACCGTTTAGTGCAGGTGACTTAGATGATAAGATGGATGGACCGTGCAGTTCAAGTGTAGTGTAATTTTATTTTCTTTTGTAATTCTTTTAATTAAAGTAATAATGAGACATTTGGTTTGTATAAGCCCTATGGGCGTTACTTGTATGATTAAACATATGTTGGACATTTCCTTCGACTTTTGAGAGCTGATGCTTTAGCTCCTTCGGCTTCAGCTTTCTTGCGTTTCCATGCTTTCTAGTTTTGCATGGCGCGATCTAAAAATAAGAGGACCTCGTTAATTCGGCGACCGATCGTGCGCCCTTAGCCTCCTACTTCATAATGGTGTTCTCGTAGGAACGTTGTTGGTACAGAGTGACTTGAGAAGCAACGAATGTGGCAAGTTCTTGGAATTTGGTCTGATCTCGGTCAGGATACGTGCGCCTGGCTTGGTTGAGTTTAATGACCAATTCTTTTTGTTGAGCTAGGAAAAACTTCAAGGCCATTTGGTTTAAGTGGTGCTCACAAGTCCTAAGCACTTGGTCGCATAAAGCTTCCTCGAGGCGAGCAGATAGAGTGACCGAGTTTGAATGCATAACAGACCATTGTTGCAAGAGATTGATGAACTTTTGGCCATCACAACTGACTAGATAAAACGTCTCGCCCAGATCTAGCATTTTGCTTAGAATTATGAGGATGTTTGCCAGAGACTTATTCGATTGTGATCGATTGTGAGGCCTCAGTCACATCCATGATGAATGTATGAGTATCACATTGAAAAGGAGAATTGGAGAAGTATTATAGCCCTAGTGCAAAAAATTCTCCCAAAGTCGGCGTGCCTGAGTATGAAAGGGTAAGGCCGACATTGTAGTTTCAGAATTAAAAGTGAGAGATGGATGAAGATCGATAGATTGTGGTGCATTTGTAAAGATTCGGTAGTGATTATTTCCCACGGCGAACGTGGCCGACAGTTATGATAACTGAATCCAAAGGAGTGCGCCATTTCGATGAAAAAAAATAAGTGCAAACCACATTATTCCAAGCATGTGTGCAAATTATTCACAATTTTTTTTTATGATTGATGCATAACCATCAAGATGCATGCTAGCCACGTATAAACCATTCAAGTAAAACCAGATGTATAGTTTGCATTAACTACAACAAGGGTAACAATTCATTATAGGCCAATGAAGAGATGAGGTTTTCAAGCCAAGCAATTCATGTGCAAAAATGTAAGTAAAAGAAATTTCATTGATAATCGAGCCCCTTGGCTAACTGGATGACATTTTAAACATGAGTTGCTTTAATGTCATCAAACTCTTGTTGAACACGGGTTTTGGCTGCTGCAGCTTCTCGCATCTTGGTGGTCTAGAAGCTCCTATTATCCATTGCACGAATGATAAATTGGAGGGCCTCTCTCACCCGATTTTCGAGGTCATGAACTATGGCCTTTGCCTCCCTGTGGTAAGCATGACTCTACTGCGACCGAGCCTGGAATAATATGACATAGGATTGGACAAAAGTCAGACTTCTTCTGGGTGCGACCCATCCCAAGGGCGATAAATAAGATCACCCTCGCGAATGTCATTTTCTATATCCAGCCTTTGGATCTAGAAAACCCTTAGGATAGTCTTGTCATACTAATGCTGGTGGAACCAGCGAAGACCATCATGCTATGCCACCTCCAGAGAGTCATAGAGGTTAGGTAATTCTTAAGTAATGGAGGCATATTCTTGCAACATGCCTCTAGCACGTTGGAAATCAAACTCGGCCTTAAAGAAGTTGTTTCCAAGGCCGTGAATCTTTCGCAGGAGTTATAAAGCTTCATCTAAGGCTCTGTCCTCTATAGTAGTCACGGTGGCTTGACGGATGAAATAATTTGTATCAAACATAAGGGAGGATTGGCCGAAATTGGGTAAGTCCTCTGAAAGGATGTCTCTCAGATAAGCGTTGGCTTGAGAAGGGAAGGGTTGCTGGAGGAAGCCATTGTTATCAATTAAAGAACACACAGGAAGATGTGAAGTGGTGAGTGAAATTACAACCAAAGGGGTTACTTTTTATAGGAAGCCAACGAACATGAAAGGGCACCACGATCAATGGATCGTGGTAAGTTAATCATTCCGGCCTGCGACATTCCATCTTTCGAGTGTTTTCATAGTAATGACACTTATCAAGGGACGTGGATCGTACCCTTGGGAATATGCCACGTCAGTAGTATAAGTTTTTAACAAAAAGGGGGGCAAAGACTAAGTGACAAGGCATCAGGATAATAAGAAGCAAAACCAATCTCTCCATTTCAGTCAATTTGGGTATTAAAAAAAGGAAGAAATTGCTGAGTCTTAAATTGTATATATATTTCCCCAATTCCATGCTCACATTACACTAAATTATGTGTTTAAAGGATTATCTTAATATGTTTTATGATTATAGGAAAAGAATAGAGATTTACATGAAATGAGCTTAATGGATATCTTTTATACATGATAAAAGACCAAGTAAAAGCAAACAAAGAAGGAAAGAAAAGATGGAAATGAAAGAAGAAAAGAAGATGCAAAAATCTGGAATTTATAGCATTGACCGATCAGTCAAATTTTTACAAACAAGGAGGATTGCTTGTTGGACTGTCCAGGTGCACCCACGATCGGTCATTAAGGATCCCAGACTGATCGGTGAAGTCCAAGACCAGTCAAATTTTGTGAAGAACGGAGCCAAGCTTACTGGACTGATCAACCCTATCCATGATCGATCAACCACAGGCCACAACCGGTTGACCACAGGCCATGACTGGTCGACCGTAGCTAGCAAAAGTCTGATTTTCAATTTTTATCATTGGCTCTTGAGCCACGACAGGTTGGCATGGTGTCACGGTCAGTCGACGGCCGCCATAACTGCGTAAATTCTTACGCAAATTGAGGTAGAGGAGAACTTCTCTTCCCTTCCAAAGATATTTAAGACATGAGGAACATTAAGGAGGCTTTGGAGGAGGATTATGCTTCAAGTTTTTTATTTTTCTTCTATTTTCTAGTTTTATTTTCATGTTTTCTGAGACTTTTAGTTCAAGGATGCTAAAGATGAACTAAAACCTATTAGCTAAAGCTAAGAGATGAAGCTCGTAGTCCATTTTTAATGCTTTGATTTAACCTAGGTTTCGTTTTGATGGTTTAATGTTGAACAATGGTTTAATTGAGTTTGAATGAAGCTTTAGTTCTAGTTCTTCTTTGATCTATTAATGACTCTGGGCTCATTGAATGCTTAGAGGTTCTAAGGCTAATTTGCTTACTTATTTTGCGAGATCTAAATCTCTATAGTTTGAGGAATTGGATTCCCTGTGCTCTAGAACTTGGTTCTTAATGTGGAAACTATTCTAAACCAAAGTTCTTATCTTTGTTTAGTCCGAGATAGATATCGTGTTTACTGTTATTAGTTTGATTGAAGTTTAGATTATGGTTCTACTTAGGTATCGTGATAGGATCTAAGGAGAATTATGATTATGATCTCATCCATTATTAAAGGATTAGCCTGTACAATTGAGTGAGCCCAATGCCTGAGCTTTATTGAGGGAACCATACCAATAAATAAGTATTTGTTTTAGATATGTTAAGATGTTTTAACCGCCCCATATTCCGACTAGATAGAACTAAATTTCAATTCTAGTTGTGTAATGGAGAGACCTAGTTGAATTAAGCATTGAGAATGGCTATGAGTGGATCCTTGGCTCTCTAGTGTCTTTAGCTTATTTGATCACCCTTCTATTTTTTTATAATTCAATTCATTACAAAATTTAAAGCTAGTTCTTAATTTAGTTTTTATATTGAGTTATCTTTAGAAGAATCTTGTTACATTGGATAGTGATGCCTGAGAACGATCTCGGTCTCACCGAGTTATTACTACATCGCGGGACCTTATACTTGGGGTTGATGAATAAAAATCTTGATGAAATTATACTTAGAGCTTCAAATAAGAAAATCGATTGAGGGCTTCCTTAATCTGTTGTTGTCTTTCTTTCTTTTTCTCTAACTTCCAACCTTGTTTCGAAGTTAAGCGTCCGGTCTCACCAACCGATCGAGCTTGAACTTGTTCCGAGATAGTTAGAAGATTGATTGCCTATTTTTTGTCAAGGTATATTCCTTTCTTCTTCTCACGCTGTTTCTTCAGAACCTCTAATTGTGCATTGAGAGCAATGATCTCAGTATCCAAATTTCGCATCTCCAAAGCATACTGTTGGAGCTCTTGACGGTTGATCGATAATTTTTCCCTAACAACAGATGTGGGGGAAGTCGTCGCAGGTGCTGAAGAGTGAGTAGAGGAAGGACAAGCTCGTAGTACTGTCGGAGAAGGCCTAACACTAGTGACAACAGGATTTGTTATCAGTTCATGAATTTCATCATCATCTTCAGGTCCAGGATTTCTATTGGAGAGTGAACCTCTTGAGCCGATCGAGTGAGTTCCGTTTGATCGGCCATGATCTCCGAGACCACAGTAGCTGGAAGAACGTCATGAGTGGTAGGCAGGTCCTAAGAATGACCACCTAATTCATTTAGAGGCATCAACTTGTCTTTAGCTGGCAATTCCCTTAGGGCAGTTGATTTGACTGAGAAAACATTAGGTGGGGGAATAGCTCAAGTTTCTTCCGTTGATTCATCTGTAGTTGTTGCTTCCTCTGTCACGGGTGGCCTGGTAAGAGGTAGTTCAAGGGGATGTCTAGTCTGTGTTTTCGTGTCCAACATATATCCATATATGTTGGCACATCTGTAGCTATTGGCCTTGTTTCCATGGGTGGACCAGTAGGATGGACTTCAGAATGTTGACTTGTCGATGTTCTAATGGTCGACACCTCTCGAAGAACTATAAATAAAGGAAAAGAAAAGTGAAAACTAAGTCATGAATGTGCATTGTTGAAAAGAGAAAGAAAAGAGAGGAAAATCCACCTAGATTAGAGTAGACTGCTACTGTTGTAAATTGACTGTCTATCGGCCGAGAATCTTTGATAATTCTTGCAGTGGGTCAAGTAGTAGTCGGGAATGGTGGTGGATTCGGCCGATAAGGTTTGTCGTATTGCTCATCAAAAGACAAGTTTGGATTGTTTAAAGCCCTTTTATTAACCAACCATTTGTTTAGACATTGATTTCTTGAATAACTTTATGTTTTTTGAAACCTTCCTTTATTTCCCAAGTATAATCTTGAAGTGAAAGCCAGGGTAGAATTTGGTGTCGAAATAAGTTTCGTAAGTCTTTATAGCATCGGCCAGATGTTTACTTGATCTAGTCGAGGTGGTTTGGCTGCAAGTGATAATAGCTCTAGATGAATGATTGGTATTGAAGGGACAACTGGTTCAGATTTCATTGAAGGATGAAATGGTGGTGTTGGAGGAGAGCTGACATATGAACTTAGCTAGGTGATCCTTACAGGAGCAGCTAAGGTCGTCGTCTTCAGGATGGCTGGAGCTGCTGAAACTGATAGATTAGCTCGAACAACCCAGAGAGGAAGAACCGCTAGTGGTTCAGAAGCAAGATTAGATAAAGGTCTTGGTGGATTTACCCTCAGCGGAGGAGTCGGAGAAGTAGGAGATCTTGCTGTTGGGATGGATGGAGTCGGTGAAGCTGTCGAGCTTGTTACTAGAGAAGGGGCCCGACTCGAAGAAGAGACTTTCTTGGGCTTCATCTTTCTTTTCTTAGGCTGAGGAGGAGGATCAACCGCTGTAGTTGATGCATTGGCTGATGCCTTCTGGGTCTTGGTGATGCGTTGATCGATTATGGCACTTTGGTTTTCTCTTTTTTCTTTTTCTCTTCTGGCTCTATCAAACTGAAGAGATTGGAAGTGATGACGTTTGTCGAATGAAGGAGAAGTCTTTAGTAGCAACTGTTGCACCATTCGACGAAAGCATCCAATATGCTCGGCCGGTCCATGAATCTGGTAAGTTCAATTGTTGCCTTGACATCCTCATAAAAAGTGTTAATGCCAAGATAATCTTTAACATCATGCACCACTTCTTAAGTGAAGGGAGGTTGGTTGAGAGTCCTTTGAGTACAAGGATATAGAATACCTTGAATAAGGCCCAATTTATGAGCAAACAGGTTTGGACTGTACTGTTTGATCCCAACTTTTGCGTTCATACCAGACTTAATAGAACCACCATATGGAAGATCTCTTGCGATCAAATAGCTCTCCCAAGCTTCGTCCATTAATGTTAGCGTTGCTTGATCGTTCTCATCGGTTGCACCTGTGAACCAAGCTGGATCGAAATTCCTTTCATGAAAAGGTGTGAAGGAGTGGGAAACCTTATCTATGTCCAATGTAAAGAACGGATCATTCATAAATATAGAGAAGTCATGGTCCTCTCTTTCGTACTTTAAATTGCGGTGACCATAAGAAGTCTAGGTGTCGTCCGAAGGTAGTCTAGTAACCAAAATTGAGCTGAAGAATTCGACGAGCCACAAGGGCCTACCACTGCTTGTAAATGCCTTTGGTAGTCAAGTCATACATGCTTCGATGTGCATGACCTAGAACAAATAGAGTGAGAGCTAGCTTTCGGCCTTGAGCAAGTGCCTTAGCCAGAGCAACATATTCTTGGGTGATATTGATAACATTCACACATAATAAATGGCGACAAATCCAGAGTATAAAAAAGGACGTGAATTCTTCTTGATCGATCGAGCCATTTTCTTTTTGTAAGTAGCCATGAAGTATGAATATGCTTTGCTCTCGCATGGCGTGAAACCCTTTCCATCATTCTTAGCGAAATCAAGGAACAACCTCACCAAAGGGTAATAAGTGAGTGAAAACACAAATATCCATAATCGTAGATTTAATGGGGCCATATCCGAAGAAGAAAGAGTTCATGGATTTACTCCAAAATGTTAAGGCCGCAGTTAGAAAGGCGAGATCTGATATATGAGGAATCGTAGACAATTTGACGCACTCATGAATGCCCATTTCTTTCCACAATGCTTTGAAATGCTTTTTCATACGATGTAACCATTCTTTCCACCCTAGAAGTGGGTTTAATCTTCTCCAGGGCAAATGGGAAAGAGAAGATTCAACGATGAAATGTCTTCAGCGTTAACTCCTGGGAGGAAAGATGGACCATGGTGGAAATATCTTTGATTGTCGGCCTCAGTAGTAAAGATGATCTCATTCATATAGAGGTCGGTGAGATTATCAAGAGCATTGATCAGGGGAGCAAATGAAGAAGAGAACCATTAGAGAAGTGAAGGAAGAGAGAGAACAGATCGGAGCAAAGATAGGAAGAAATTTGAATATGATTTTTTATTGGCCACTAAGAGGAGCAGTAATGGCAGTGTCATCATGAAACCTCAGGTTTAAGAAACAGACATGCGGTCATGTGGGGTTGCATCCGTACAAATCTTCTCCATTTGTTGAATTCTTATAGACCATGCATGTTGAATCGTAGTGCAACGCGCGGCGATGGGAGGTGGTCGCATTTGATAAAGGTACAAACATCATTCACGTTACTTCACCTTTTCCAAAGGTAGTGTAACATGGGGGGCAATGTTGTACCTGGCTTTCTGTCATACTCTGTAAGAGCCAATTATGGAGAGATGTGTGTTTGTATGGTTCCACAGAGGTAAGGTGTGATGAGATGTGCTGAGGCTACAACAAAGTTTGTGATGATACAGATGGTGTCGATTCACGATGCCACGATACTGTAACACATTCAATTCTATCACACCCACACACACCTCATACGCGTGCCAAAGAAATAAAGAGCAACACTCTCTACCTCTTAAAGTTGTTATCAAATCATCTTTAGGAGTGAAAACTTCCTTTATCCAACGATCGTCAGAGTTGATAACTGCTTAGAGATATAGCAATTGGTTTGTTGTGAATGCTTTGTTGTAATCCCTTGTTGCAGACAAGAATCATGCAACATTCTTATTAATGTAACCAATGCAAAAGCTATCCTATGCATATTTTAAACTGTTGGATTGAATCTATGATCTGCCACAAACGATAGAATTAGTTTTTGACCGTGTGGTTGATCTTTGATGTTTAGATGGCTATATTTGGGCTATGTTTTGATGATGTGATTTGTTGGTGTAAGTTTGAACGATTGGATCTTGACCATTGGTGTGTTGCCTTTTGGTTTGATCCACCTTAATTTATTTATTCAAATTGCTTGTTCAAATGAATTTAGTGATGCTTGAGCTTGTAGGAGCGGATTAGGTACTACCTGAACCTGTCCCGAGCTCAGGACAGGCTGGTATGTGGCGAGGAAGCATTGGGGGAGAAGAGGCGTGACATGACTGTGTCAGGCTTGCTGACTGTGGCAGGTCACCTCTGACAATGTGCCCTGCACCAATACAAATGTGACACGTCGGCGCCACGTCGGGCCTGTTCCTGAGCTCGGGACAGGCTCGGGTAGTACCTAATCCGCTCCCTGAGCTTGTGCCTCTTCTTAAGCATTGATGGAGAGATTAATTGATTGATATCGCTTGGAGGAACCGCCTTTAACAAATCAATGTTGTTTGGTGGTACCATCTTGTTGCTGCTTGTGGTCATTTTGATGAACATATTTTTAGTATCAACATGCCTATCTTGAATGAGCTCCACGACTTACACGGTTAGAATCAAGTTAATGTCCAACGCACAAATAAACGGCAAAATTTGAACCAATAGTGGATCTTATTCTATGACTACCAGTGGCAATCAGCTGGGCTAGGGTTGGCCTTGCAGGGTTGACCCCATAAGATCAATGACCCACGCTTTTCGATGGTCTAGATAAGAGGATCAGTCACCAACATTTTTGAAATGGTTGAATAACATCTGAGTCCACACATTTCAGGTTGCATTGGAACTGGAGTCCTTGCCTCCTTGGTAATTCTTTATGTGTGAGGAAGTCTCTCTCTCTCTCTCTCTCTCTCTCTCTCTCTCTCTCTCTCTATATATATATATATATATATATATATATATATATATATATATATATATATATATATATATATATATATGCGCCAATATGGAACAGGTGTGAAATTTGAGCTTTTCATCACGTGGGCTACCATTATTATCTAATTCTATTATAAAAATCAAGCCACTTAGCAAATTGGACGATTCACAGCTCAGACAACAAACATGATGGCTGGTAACAAAGTGCTGCAATAGTGATCGAACCATTGAGTGAAATGGCTTGATCTAACCATTTAGGACCCACTGAAAGGCTCAAAGTTGTTACACACCTTGCATGTTGGAGTGTAATCATGCGGCTTGAAAGGTGCTACACGTGTCTGAATTAAGAGGCTTTATTATGCTTGGAAATTTATCGTTTTAGAAGAATTTGCATATCTTGTTTAAAGGAAATGGGGCATAATTAATGACGCAGGCTTGATTGCATCCAACCTTTAAGCGTCCAACCAGATCTGTATGGGGGCCCACTGAGATTTATCTATTTATCCACACTGTCTATCTCTTCTTTAAGATCATGTTAAGGTATGAGCCAAAAAATGAAGCAGATCCAAGTGTACCCCACTAGAGATAACTCTTGCATTTAATGCAACCAAAGCTTACTATTTGGTGTGGTCCATTGGACCGTTGGATCTGCTGCATTTTTGGGCCCATACCTTAACATGGTCTTATAGAAGGGATGGATGGTGTGGATAAACAAATACGTATGTACATTGCAACTGGCAGCGTGACCATGCAATCCACGTCCCCTCCAAAATGTTTGCTGCTTTGTGCAAGTGTAGCCCCCTTTACTTAATCAGGAAGACTCAAATGAAAAGGGGATGCGGATTTCTTGCAAAAGCTTTTGGAAAGAAGTTTTCACAGTGGTAACGTAGGTGAGGCCCACCATGATGTTTGTGAGAAATCTACTCTGTCCATCCATTTTGTGAGCTCATTTTAGTACATGAGACTGAAAAAAGAGCTGGATCCAACATTCAAGTGGGCAAAAAAAGTGAGGCTTGAACTTCCACAGTTGAGATATTCGTGGGGCTACAAAAGTTTTGAATCAAGCTAATATTTGTGTTTTCAGTTCATTGCAGTAGGAATGATGTTATGGACGATATTGATGGCATATAAACATCATTGTGGGCTCGGGAAGGTGTCAACGATGGAAATTTCTCAGCCCACCTTTTCCTTTAGTGAAGCCCACTTTAGTCTTGGATCCATCTCATTTTTGTTTCCATGTCCTAAAGTGACTTCACATAAAGGATGGATGAGGTGGATTTCTCACAAACATTATGTTGGCCCCATCTAGGTTCTAGGCACATGATCTTCTTGCCAAAGGCTTTGGCTGGAAATCTGCGTATGAAAAATGAGAATTTTATCAATTTTTGGGTCTCTCGGGTACAACAAATTCAGTAGCAGGGGGGCTACACTTGTTCTTAATTAAGGGCAATCGGCATAATTAATTTGTAGTTGTAATTAGTAATAGGGCTGACGGGTCGGGCCATGCTGTTTCACCATTGGCCAAGGCTCAACCTGGTCTGAGCAGTGGAGCCTAGATTTAAAGCTGGTCCATCCCTTTGAGCCACGGGTAGGCCTAGGTCGTGGCTTATAGGATCGGGGCATGTGGCCATTGTCACGCACCTGAAGAGCCTCCCCATCAGTTCTCTCTCATCTAAGGGTAGCCCTGCCTGACCCAATTGAGGCCAACATGGCTTTGGGTTGGGCCTGTGCGTCGCATGGCTCTCGAGTTGGGTCCGGGCTAAAGTAATAAAGCTAGCTGAGAACCAACTTTATATGTACGTTTGTTGCATTTTAACGAATAAACCATTCCAATCATGCTTGCTGGTACTGCCAATAGCCAGTTGCTACTGGATGGTGCTTTGGGCCCACCATGATGTGTGTGTCTCATCCATGCGGTCCAACCATTTTACCAGCTCATTTTGGACATATGAGTCCAAAAATATTACAGATTCAAATCTCAGGTGGACCACACCATATAAAACGGTAGTGATTGAATGCCTGACATTAAAAACTTATTGGGGGCACCAAAGTTTTGGATCAAGCTAATATTTGTGTTTTCCCTTCATCTAAGTCTCCGTGATCTAATCAATAAGTTGGAATGGCACATAAGTGCTACAGTAGGACCTAGTAAATTTTTAATGGTGAGCATTAAATCGCCACAGTTTTCCTGTAGCGTGGCCCACCTGAAATTTGGATTTACCTCATTTTAAGATTCATGCCCTGAAATAATAATCCAAAATGGATAGACAGTGTGGATAAAGCACATACATCACTGTGGGGCCCATAGAGCACTATCCAATAGCTACATTACAACCGGCAGCGTGACCATGCAATCCGCGTCCCCTCCGAAATGTTTCCTGCTTTGTGAAGGTGTAACCCCCTTTACTTAATCAGGAAGATTCAAATGAAAAGGGGATGCGGATTTCCTGCAAAAACTTTTGGAAAGAAGTTCTCACGTTGGTAATGTAGGTGGGGCCCACCATAATATTTGTGAGAAAACTACTGTCCATCTAATTTGTGAGCTCAATTTAGAACATGAGACAAAAAATAAACTGGATCCAAGATTCAAGTGGGCAAAAAATGTGAGGATTGAACTTCCACAGTTGAGATATTCGTGGAGTTACAGAAATTTTGAATCAAGCTAACATTTGTGTTTTTAGTTCATCACAGCAGAAATGATGTTATGGACAGTGTTGATGGCATATAAACATCATTGTGGACCCGGGAAGGTTTCAACTATGGGAGTTTCCCAGCCCACCTTTTCTTTTAGTAAAGCCCATCTCATTTTTGTTCTCAGTGTCCTAAAATGAGTTCACATAAAGGATGGATGAAGTGGATTTCTTACAAACGTTATGACGGCCCCATCTTGGCTCCAGCGCAGGAACTCTGCGTATGAAAAATGAGAATTTTATCAATTTCTGGGTCTCTCGGGTACAACAAATTTAATCGGGTCCGGCTCAGGCCGGGTTCGGGCCTCAGGTTTTAAGTCCTAATGTCAGGACTGGGCGAAGCCGCGGTCCCAGGCCGGTTCTTTGCCACCGCTACTCCCATCATACACCGCCTCATTATTTAACGGCCTCCGACCTTTCTTCTCATTTCCTACTCTTTCTTCGCTCTTTCCAGTATCAAATCCCTATCGTTTACCATGAAACCCTAGAAACTTCTCCGAAGCTTTTTTCCGAACCCTAGAAAATCTGCCGAACTCCATTTCCTTCCTCGGAAACCCTAGAGAAAGCAACTCCAAAGCTCCACCGCTCTTGAAATCCCGCCCTCCATAAACCCTAGAAATCTCTACAAGCTTCGTTCCTCTCTTTCCTCCCTCGGAAACCCCGATCACGTCTTCCACTTCAAGTAACTCTGGGTATTGCTTCTGCGTCTGCTTCTGCTGCCGATCTTTGCCTTTATAGACAGTTGCCATTGCCCTGCCTCGTCTTGTTTCCTCGACTGCCGGAGTAGACTTTGATTTCGTTCAGGTACTTTCTCGGTCTTCTATTCGATCAAGTGATGAATGTAATTTCACTGTTTTGGATTTGATTTTGCAGTGTGCTTCTGTTCCA
This sequence comes from Liriodendron chinense, assembly GCA_003013855.2. NCBI lineage: Eukaryota > Viridiplantae > Streptophyta > Magnoliopsida > Magnoliales > Magnoliaceae > Liriodendron > Liriodendron chinense. The sequence goes on from PVNU02000310.1 coordinate 2,655,264, forward strand.
TAATCAATTTATAGGGCTATTCATACAAAAAAAATCAGATACAGGGCTTTTGATGCTTGAATTAGGATTTTTCTCCATTTCCTGGTGTTCTATTTCAAGGCATTCTAAGATAATGATGTCTGTCTTATCTCCATGGTGTGCATGGTCCTGTGTATGGCTCCGCCATTCATGGGCATTGGCTTGAAAAACTACACATATTGGGTGGTCCAAACTGTCTCATTTGTGGTCTGAAATGTGGTTTAAAACAGAAGGGGCAAACGTGCTCATTCAATAGGCAAACGCCCAATGATCAAATGGCTAGGATCACCTGATTTTCTGTGAGTTTTAGGCTGTGGCCCTTCCATGGGCGCCTATCTAGAGATACATAAAGGCTGAAGAAAAGAAAAATTCATCTCTCTTCACTAGTTGTTTCAAATCTTCTTGACAATTCATCTCCCTTCCATGGGCGCCTATCTGGAGATGGATAAAGGCTGAAGAAAAGAATAATTCACATATCTTCACTAGTTGTTTCAATCAAGATGACTAGTTGATTTTAGGAAGTTATATTTTTCTTCCAAAATTTTCATACTTCTCTGAATTAGAGGTTGACTGTTCCCTTTCTTTCTAATTGTCACAAACAGGGGTTTTACATTCTGCCATTTCAATGGCGAATTCTCTGGACATGTCGCTGGATGATATTATAAAGAACAGAAGCAATGGCAATAGAGGCAGAGGCCGTGGCCGTGGCCGGGCCTGGGGCAGAGGCCAGTGGCCGAGGCCAAGGTGGCTCCTTTGATCGTGGAAGGGGGGCTGGAATGCTCCATCGAGGGCCTCTCAGGGTGAACACTCGGTCGTCACCTTATGCAATCGCCAAGGCAAGCTCAAAACTATAGCTGTTTTTTGCATATGTTCAAGAATCTGACTTGATTTAGAAATTCATACACGAAAGGGAGGAATTCCTAAGCTGATTTTGTACACGGAGAAGCTCAATTCGCAGTACCCACTTAAGAAGTCTTGGTTTCCGGTGTGTTTCTATCGTCTTCTCATGGATTATCCATTTTTAATGGGTTGTTTAAAGGGGAGAATTCTGAGGGACCCTCTTGGTAAATGCGGGATTCAACAGTGCGGGCCTTTGATTGTTATGATAGTAGTTCATGGAGTTCCATGCGGAGGAGCTTCCCCGGTCGAATTTCAGAACTGGAGTTCTCACCAGTAGCGTATGCCCAGTATGTGTGTAATGGTTGGAGTTCTCTACCTCTGTTTGTTATCCGTTTGCTTTAGTTGCAAGCATTCTAGGGTTTGGTTATTGGGTTGTGTGAGAATTTCAATTAGTGGCTACTACTCTGTTAATATTTCGTTTTATGGAATTTTGCTGACCTCTGATTGACTCTTGAAGAGCGCCGGGTTGTTGTGTTTCGTGGTTGTGTGCTGACACATTCTTATCCCAATCTGGATTTTTTCGCGCGCTTTCATCAGTCTTTCAGCAGAGTGAAGGATTTGACATGGCAACATGATTTGTTTGAAGATAGCATGATAGCTGCCGGCTTTACTGGAATTGAAACTGGCACCAAATTGTATGTGTCCAACCTCGATTATGGAGTGTCCAATGAGGATATAAAGGTATATCAGCAGCAGACAATCTGCATGTCATTTTTGCCGATTCATGATGTTTCTAATTTTCTTTTATTTGGAATTCATTTTGTTAATGGCTGAAAGCAATTCAGGAACTATTTTCTGAGATTGGAGAGCTCAAACGGTGTGCGGTTCACTATGATCGAAATGGGCGCCCAAGTGTAAGCTTTCTTACTTTAGTTGTAGCTCCTGTCTCAATGCTGTCATTTTCCTGCCCTTATGGATTAATGGTTGAATGGGCACTATCAATTTTATCTGGATCTGTATCTTAGTTTGCATGAGCTGTTTTTATCATATAGAGGTGCATTTGGAGATGGAGTGGCATTACTCTGCTGTTGCTCCTTAGGAACCCACTTGAGAAAATAGGAGAATTAAAAAACAAATCTTGCTTGTTCAATGAATTTCTAACAAACATTGCAGCGAGATTGTTGGTAATATCTTGTTAGTTTGCTGAAGTTTTTTTGTCATATTTGTTTTTAGGACAGTGTGTATGAATACCCACTCACAGATATTGATATTCACTAATGCGAGAACAAGGGTAGGATTCTCCATTTTAGAACATTTAGGACATGGATATAGATCTGGGTTTTCCATATAAATCATGTATTCATGTTGAAGCTTATGGTTTTCGGTTGAAAGTTGAGCTGTTTGACGTATTCTATTATGAGAAGCCATGCAATATTTGTTAATCTTTCTGGCATGTAAAATTCAATTAAGTGCTATTAAAGGTCTTTACAATAAGACCTCTAAGATTTGACGTCAATGCATTTCGTTGTGATATCGAAAATAACATAACCATATATAGTAGGATTTGATCAAGAAATATCCACAAGCTTACTGGGGTATTGAGTTCCAATATTGATATTGTATCATGTCTGACAGGATGTGTCGAGGCTTGAACTTGAGCAAATATGTCTTTGGGGCGAAAGAAAAATGCATTTCTTGTCATAATAGATGCATGTTAGGGAATCTCCACGTTTGAACCAATATAAATTGACAAAAGAGTGTTTGGCAACCCATGGTTGGAGTTAAACAAATATGCCATACTTCCAAGTTCCGACCCTAAGGTTTGAAGCCGTAGAAACATTGGGTAATAGTTTGTAACTCTGTCATTAAAGTCTTTTATGTAGGCTTTATGGAAGCTCATTGTGGTGTTGTTAAAACTTTACCTATAGATCAATTTGTATGGGCAATTTATGTGATGACAATTTGGGTAGGGTTGTTCCATATGTTACAAGGAATGAGGAGCAGAGCTCGGTTTGGCTCGATTCGGAGGGCATATCAAGCCAAGCCAAGTCGAATATGTGGGCTCGTTGGAAATTCGAGCCAAGCCTGAGCTTGACCTGAGCTCGGTTCGGCTCGGCTCGAAATCAGGCTCGGCTCAACTCGTAGAAGGCTCGGTATATTTTTTACTTATATATATAATAAAAAATAAATTTTTTCACGCCCGTCCTAATTCTTTTCTTCCAGCGCCCTTTCGTATTCGCCCGCCCACCCCTAAAAATCTCAAAAACAAAACCCCCTCCCTTCGGCCGACTCTCTTTGGCCGTCGGCCTCACCTCCTTCCTCTTCGGCTCTCCCTCATCTCTGATTTCTCTCCCCCGTCGCCCTGCCTCACCTCCTCCCTCTCCAGCTCTCCCTCATCTCTGCGGCTTTGCCCAACGCCCGACCGTTCGGCTTTACCCAACGCCCGATTGCTCGGCTCGAATTCAGGCTCGTAAGCTTGAAGCTCAGACAGGCTTGAACACGCTCGAATTCGGCTCGAAAGCTCGTCCAAACCAAGCCCAGCCTACACCACCTGGGCTCGAGGACCAAGCCGAGCCAAGCTCAAGCTCAGGTCGCCCGCTGACCAAACCAAGCTGAATTGGTTAAAGTTCGGCTCGGCTGGCTCGGCTCATGTACACTTCTAATGGTGACGAGGACATCAGTGGTGCACCTTTTAGAGTCTACAGAGGACGAGTGGTCGCAGATTGAGTGTTGGAGCAGATGAGTGAATGTGGGTGGACGTCGGGTTCATCGGGCCCATTTTCTGACGCACTATGAGTATAGGACCGTAGGAGTAGCATGATTGCAGGACCATGGGGCAGATTTCACACCCTCTCGCGCGAGTGCTTTAGTCTTTAGGCGTTTTTCTGTGCTTTTTCTCTTTTTTAGGCACTTTAGTGCTATGATTTAGTTTAGGCATTTTTATGTTCTTTTTCTGGTTTTTAGGCGCTTTAATGCACTTTTTTTCTTTTCATGGCTTATATATACATTGTGAGAACCCTACTTTTTTTTTTATTATTATTATTGAATGAATACAAATTCGTATGATTTTCTTCTTTTACCAAGAGATTAGGTGATGTAGGATGGCCTAAACTTTTATGCGTGTATGAGATATAAAATTCAGCGGAATATATCAAGCAATCTAAATTAAACATTCAACAACTATCATCATAATCAAGAAAAATATAAAGGAAACATGCAATAAAAGGGGGAGGGCCATGGTGGGGTGTGATATTTGCAACCTCAGAGATACCATGAGCACGAGGACTCTGTTGCTAGGGTCATGAAGGGCATTGAGGTTGACGCTCGCAATTTTGATAGGAGATTGGACCCTAAACTGGCTAGTAGACATGGACCACTTCTTTCAGTGGCACGGTTTGCCAGACCCACGGCGGGTTGGGTTCACCAAGATGAAGTTGGTGGGCTAGGCAAAGATATATTGGGAAAATGTGGAGCGTCGCCGCGAGCGATCTGAAGAGAGGCTAGTTCTCTTTTGAATTGAGATGAAAGAGTTATTACGATAGATTTATATTCCCCTTTCTTACAAACAGAGGTTGTTGGATCAATGACACACTTTGCGACAAGGATCCATGACGGTGAAGGAATACATCGTCAAGTTCAATGAATACATGATGAGGTGAGATGTGGATAAGGACCCTGCTGTGGTTCTCTCTCGTTTCGGTATGGGCCTCAAGCTTGAGCTCCAGCGTGTGCTCATGCCTCACATAGTCACCAGTTTAGAGCACGCTTACCAGATGGTATAGGAACTGGAGCGCTATGTGCGCCAGTCCACTGTTAGGGAGTTTGAGATTCGACCTACCGTGCCTAGAGTAGTTCCGCAGGGGGCAAGACCTTAGGTCGGAAATTAGCACATGGCTCAATCTGGTACCCAATCATTTAACAGAAATCGAGGTAACAACGTGGTTGGACCAAGTACTAGGTCTGCGATGCCAAGGTAGTGTTATCGCTGTGGTGGCATGGGTCACATTGTCGCAAAGTGTTCAAATAAGGGTGGGCGCATTGCCTTTGTTTCTGAGCACTCCACAGAAGAAGTGGCAGATGAAGTTGATGTTAATTAGAATGATGAAGAGATCATTGTCCCATCCCTTGAGCTGTCCAGTGATGCCGATGATGATACTGTGGAGACTACCCCACTTGCAGTGGTGGGGTACGCCTTCACCCAGGTGAAGGAAAGTGAAGATTGGCGCAGAACCACCATCTTCCACGCTTACGCCAAGTGTGGAGAAAAGAGCTGTAAAGTGATCATAGACAATGGGAGCTGTGAGAATGTAGTTTCCCTAGTTACTCTGAGTCGCTTGGGGTTGAAGCTAGTCCCTCACCCCAACCCATACGGAGTATCTTGGGTGGATGCGACATCCTTTCCTGTGATTCAGTGATGCCTTGTTCCAATTGAGTTTGGACCATACAAGGATAAGTTGTGGTGTTATGTGGTCTCGATGGACGTTGGTCATATCATCTTGGTAAGGCCATGGCTCTTTAACAAAGATGTTGCAATATTTGGGCGAACGAATAATTTTGTGTTTAAACATGAAGGAAAGAAGCTTGTCTTGAGCTCACTTCCTCCCAAATCGTCCACATGAACGAAAGATGTTGTCTCCAGGTGGCTCAGTCGAAGTCTCTCCATATCATAGATGTTAAGGAGTTTGAGAGAGAGGCCAAAGTTGGAACTATAGTGTACACTCCATGGCTAGAGAGAGTACACCTGAGGTTGCTATGGGGTTACCCTAGGAGGTTCGTTCAGTCCTAGATGAGTTTCGAGATGTCTTCCCGAAGGACCTTTCAGACGAGCTTCCACCGATGCGGGACATTCAGAATGCGATAGATCTTGTCCCAGGGGCGACCATACAAAACCTCCCTCACTACAGAATGAACCCACTGAGCATGCCTTGTTGAAGAGGCAGGTGGATGAATTGCTTAAAAAGGGATTCATTCGTGAGAGTCTAAGCCCATGCGCCGTGCCTGCGCTTCTTACGCCCAAGAAAGACGGCACATGGCGCATGTGTGTCGATAGTAGAGCTATAAACAAGATCACTGTTAAGTATCAGTTTCCCATCTCGAGGCTTGATGACATGCTTGACATGATGGCCACCTCTACTATCTTTTCGAAAATTGACCTCAAGAGTGGTTATCACCAAATTTGTGTTTGCCTAGGAGATGAGTAGAAGACTGCCTTTAAGACGAAGGATGGGTTGTACAAGTGGTTGGTTATGCCCTTCGGGTTAACCAATGCTCCAAGTATGCTTATGAGGGTGATGACCTAGGTGCCGCGATCCTTTATAGGTAAGTTCTTAGTTGTGTACTTAGATGATATCCTCATTACGTCCCCTAGCCAGCACCTCGAGCACTTGAGGCAGGTCTGTAACACCCTGCGAGCAGAAAAGCTTTATGCAAACCTTAAGACGTGTTCCTTCTTGACTTCCAGAGTTATCTTTCTGAGGTTCGTTGTCTTATCAGAGGGTATGTCTGCAGACCCCGAGAAAGTCAAGGCCATTGTTAATTGGCTTGAGCTGCGTAGCATACACGATGTGCGAAGCTTTCACGGCCTAGCTATGTTTTATCGGTGGTTCATCCGTGAATTTAGCTCTATTATGACTCCCACCACAGATTGCATATGAAAATGAGAGTTTCAATGGACTAAAGCAGCGACGCAAGCTTTCTGTAAAATAAAAAAGAAAATTGGTGCAGGTGTATGCGATGAACTAACTTTAAATGTACGTGAGATCAATAAGTAGACATTCAAGCAAATAATTCATATAACTATCCATTATTAACTACGAGATTATGCGATTTCAACAACGAGATGATGATGATCTGTCAGTATCATACCCCATAGCATAAACACACATAAGCGAGTAAAATGGGGACCTAGGGATATGAGGACATCCCTAAACCTAACATAGGCAAGCCCACAAAGCCCACGGTTAAGTTCGGATCAAGTTCTCATGGCCAACAATCCCGCTTTTACCGATCATGTCAAAGTGGAAAATTTGAGGAAGAAAGGAGGAGGAAAAGAGAAAGATTGGCTTCGAGAAGGAGAAGAGAAAGATTTTCCACAATGAAAGAGGACGATTTTTACCTTTTCTTGCACCTTGAGGATTTAAAAAGAAGGAAAATCGGAAACCGGGGTGGAATCCTCAAACACCTAAGGGCCAATCCTGAAACCCTAATCTCTTGGTAAAAGAGGAAGAAAATCATACGAATTTCTATTCATTTAATAATAAAAAAGTAGGGTTTTCACAATGTATGTATAAGCCATGAAAAGAAAAAAGTGCACTAAAGCGCCTGAAAACCAGAAAAAGAACATAAAAACGCTTAAAACTAAACCATAACACTAAAGTGCCTAAAAATAAGAAAAAACACAGAAAAATGCCTAAAGACTAAAACACCCTCGCGACAGGGTGTGAAATCTGCCCCATAGTCCTGCGATCATGTTGCTCCTGCGGTCGCATACTTGTAGTGCGTCAGAAAATGAGCCCGAGGTAAAAGAGGCCAATCCTGAAACCCTAATCTCTTGGTAAAAGAGGAAGAAAATCATACGAATTTCTATTCATTCAATAATAAAAAGGTAGGGTTTTCACAATGCATGTATAAGCCATGAAAAGAAAAAAGTGCACTAAAGCGCCTGAAAACCAGAAAAAGAACATAAAAACGCTTAAAACTAAACCATAACACTAAAGTGCCTAAAAATAAGAAAAAACACAGAAAAATGCCTAAAGACTAAAACACCCTCGCGACAGGGTGTGAAATCTGCCCCATAGTCCTGCGATCATGTTGCTCCTGCGGTCGCATACTTGTAGTGCGTCAGAAAATGAGCCCGAGGTAAAAGAGGCCAATCCTGAAACCCTAATCTCTTGGTAAAAGAGGAAGAAAATCATACGAATTTCTATTCATTCAATAATAAAAAGGTAGGGTTTTCACAATGTATGTATAAGCCATGAAAAGAAAAAAGTGCACTAAAGCGCCTGAAAACCAGAAAAAGAACATAAAAACGCTTAAAACTAAACCATAACACTAAAGTGCCTAAAAATAAGAAAAAACACAGAAAAATGCCTAAAGACTAAAACACCCTCGCGACAGGGTGTGAAATCTGCCCCATAGTCCTGCGATCATGTTGCTCCTGCGGTCGCATACTTGTAGTGCGTCAGAAAATGAGCCCGATGGACCCGGCGTCCATTCACATCAACTCATCTGCTCTAATGCTCGATCTGCGACGTCTCGTCCTCTAGTATGCACCACTGATGTCCTTATCAATTCTCCCCCGATGCGAAGAATTCGCTACTGGCGAAAGTGAACTTCTGTACCTTTCAAGCATGTCTGGACCTATACGTTGTATCTCTGTCTCGGTAATCCATGAGTTGTCTGTAATAGGCATGTTCCTCCATTTGACTGGGAATTTCTGGTAACCTTCTGAGCGAGTAGAAATCGACTTGGAGTCCAAAATTTCCTCTATTTCATCTCTTCTTGGTGCAGAAGGAAGAGAAGGTAAGATGGGTACAAGAAGGTCAAGCTGTAGCTAGGGTCCATATATGGGGGAGGTCTGGGAAGAAGCAGGGTAACTAGTAGATAAAGGTGATGGTTCATGATAGGGAATTAGATCTTCCACATTAAATGTGGAACTGATGCCCATGGTAGAAGGGATATCAACGACATATGCATTAGACCCTAACCTTTTCACAATTTCATGCGTGGATTGGATCCGGCGAGGGATGAAACCTCCCGATCTTGCATGGTTATAATCCAAACGCTCAATAAAGTTCACTACTCCAAGGAATCAAGGGATTTCTTCAAATAGGGAAACAAAAATATGAGAAACAAAGGTTTTGTGATTAAATTTCAGATTTGAGACAATGGGTAATATGAGAAATAAGACTCGAAGAAAAGGAGAAGAAAGAAGAAAGAATAGTGGATGATGAAGGAAGAAGAAGGAAGATAGGAGGAGAGAGATCACCAAAGAGAGGAGAGGGAGATAGCCACAAACTTCTTCTTTTCATAAAATCAATAGCATAATGAAAAAGGTTTAGGGCAACACCCTTATAAAATTCATAATTAACATAATTACTAAAATACCCCTACTAATAAAATTTTAAGAAAAGACATTCACAAGAAAAAAACGTGCATCCACTGACCCAAACTCAAGTAAAATTGCATAAAATAAAATTAAATCGAAGATGCCTGATGGGCTCCGATGATGGTGCGATGAAAGTGGGCCACGACGAACCAATGGTTCGATCACACCATCCTCGCGATCCAACGGTCTAATCATTTCCTCCAAGCAACTTACACATATCTTCCTAAGGTGGGGTCTTCTCAAATGTCTCGGACTACATGTGTAAGGTCTTCGATGCTCTTTAAGTTGTCACGAGCTATCCAGGCCCTTCATCATCGAGCTATAAAGATATAGGTGTCACTCGCCTCCTACGCTGATAAACCCTAAAGGGCTTGATGTCCGCATCATTCTCCTCGTTTGAGAAGAGCTCGACTCTGGTGAGATAAGAGCTTTGGTGCTTCTCCAACATGTCTGGATCTTGTCTTTGTAGCTCTGTCTCTGTAAGCCATGTAGAATCGGATGGTGGCTTGTTCTTCGATTTAACAAGATATCGCTGGAAGCCTTCATCTTGAGTGGATACGATCTCCTCACAGTCCCTTCAATTTCTTCTTTTTGTTCAACAAAGGTTGGGATAGGTGGATCGGGCTGGGAGGAAAATTTAGAATATTGCCATGTATGGGGAGAATGGTCTAGAGAAGGATTTGGACAAAGGATTAGATATTCCACATTGATTGTCGGATTAATTCCCATGTTTGGTGAAAGGTCTATCCTGTACGCATTGGACTCAATTTTCCGCAAGACTTTAAATGGTCCAGCACTGCGCGCTTGTAATTTTTTGGCGGTACCCTGAGGAAACCGCTCTGGCTTTATCCATACCATTACGTAATCTCCCTCATGTAATTCTTGTACCTTACGATGTAAGTCAGCTGAATGTTTGTAACTCTCATTGCCTACATTTATCCGCTTTCTACTATATGAATGCAAATCATGAATGTGACGGCCAAATGCATCAGTTGACTGTGATGATTTATAGGAGACAGACATGAATGAAACAAATGGACTCTTTAGCGAAGCAACGTACTCGAAATAAACAACTCTATGAAAGAAAACAACCCTATCAAAAGGACTCTCCTCATGGGTGACACATAATTTCTCATTATAAGTGTTATAAACAAGGATGATGTTCAGGTATCCTAATACTTGAGAAACATACTTTTGATGCCACGTCTTGAATAAATCTTGGCATTGGCCATTATTTTCAACATCTCATCGTGACGTGGGATAGGGACCCTGGCCATTACATTCACCATGACGTAAATACGTCGTAAAATGAATCAACACTTGACTGAAATTTTGTGGACTGTCAGGATGTGCTCACATGTGCGCTACATGCCATTGTTCTTGGAAGTGAAAAAGGCAGGCATGACACACAGATCAAAACTCAAACTCAAACCTTCCTGATTGAATTCTTCCCCGAGAAGTTTATTAAATTGATGCTGCTCTTCTGTATGTTCTGCGGGGTTCACTTGGTATGGAGGAAAGGTTGACAGAATCAGCCCAGGGACAAGATCAATTGTGTGTTGAGTGACCCATTTGGGTGAAAATTTATCCCATAAATCATCTGGTGGGATATCACAAGTCATGTGAGTGTCTACCATCATATCCTCACTAGTCTCTTTTTCAAATTCATTCGTGCTCACCATGGTAAGAGACTTAGATTGGGACTCTACATCAATTAAGTCACACATGACATTTGGAAGTGGCACGGTCTCAAACTCCTCGACCTTTTCATCACTAACAGACACTTCTTAATGCCCAATAATGGTGAGTGATGCCTCAATTTCTTCTTTTTCATCACTATCGATTTTAGGCACGTACTCTTCCACTTCGTAAACACGTTGTTTGGGCTTTTCCAACTGGCCATTCACCAAAGTATTATCTCGCTCCCAAGGAAATATAATTGGTGTTAAACACTCCTCAAATTGTTTATAAGCCGAGATTTCCTTAATAACGGGTTTGACCACTTTACAAGGAGGTGGTGGCCATATGAGCTCTCTTTTTGGATTGGAAAGTGGGGTAACTCTCTTTTGAGTAAAGGGCTTCTGGCAGTAAGAGATGGGAAGATATTTTTCTTTCAAACGCTCTTTCATCTCATCCCATTGTGAGATTGGGGCCTCACCTCTCCGCTCAATTCGTCAGCTCCAAATTTGTTCAAAACGACTTGGCTTGGCCCACCAATTTTCACTTGGCAAACCTCACTCGACGGCTATCCGACATATCATACCAATCAAAATAGTAGTCCAAGTCTTTAAGCCAATCAAGGAATGTCTGTGGGTCCCTGTGACCATTAAAATAGTCCAACCCATCGGAGTTTGACTTTCCATTTGGTCTCAAAGGCCACACGACAACACTTAATGGCCCTAAAGATCTCAAACGCCTATATTCCATTCATTACGGGGAGACTCTACACGACCCTATATGATCCTAGACAACTCCAAATGACCCTAGATGGACCTATATGCTAAAAAAGGACGACTCTCTTAATTTTACAGCAATGTAACCGATAAATTAACTAATAATTCTGGAATTTCAATAATTTGAATTACTAAAATTGACTTAGAAAAATTCAACAGTACATATATTGGAAAATAGACTACTCTAGGACGCCTAATATGAGGTTGGAAACAATGCTTGAACTGACAAACTTCCTAACTCTAGACTCACTAACTTAGAATTTTCTAATTCAGGAAATTTCCTAAATTTGAAAACTTTCAAAAAATGAAAAATTTTCTAAAAGTAGCAAATTTCGAAAATCAGACTTTCTAAGTTTGGAAAACGCTAAATCCGGATACTACAACCAAAATTTGGAAACTTTCTAAAAATGGAAAGTTTAGAAACTTTCCATTCAATTCTAAATCTGAAAAATTTCTAAAACTGACCTAAAATGAAACCCTAAAAAAAAAAAACGAAACCCAAGGTTGATAACTCAATCTAGACTAACCCATGCAAGGATCCTAAGCTCTGATACCAAAATTTAACTTAGGATGGCCTAAACTTTCATGCATGTATGAGACATAAAATTCAACGGAATAAATCAAGCATTCTAAATTTAACATTCAACAACTATCATCATAATCAAGAAAAATATAAGGGAAATATGCAATAAAAGGGGCCATCATCACAATCTCACAGTGAGGGTTTTAAATCATGCGTGGATTGCATTCGGCAAGGGATGAAACCTCCCGATCTTGCATGGTTATGATCTAAACGCTCAATAAGGTTTACTAGTCCGGGGAATCAAGGGATTTCTCGAAATAGGAAAATAAAAATCTGAGAAAGAAAGGTTTTGGGGTCAAATTTCAGATTTGAGACAATGGGTAATATGAGAAAAGACTTGAAGAAAAGGAGAAGAAAGAGGAAAGAAGAAAGAAGGAAGAATAATGGACGATGAAGGAAGAAGAAAGAAGATAAGAGGAGAGGGATTACCAAAGAGAGGAGAGGGAGATAGCCATAAGCTTCTTCTTTTCATAAAATCAATAGCATAATGAAAAAGGTTTAGAGCAACACTCTTATAAAATTCGGAATTAACATTATTACCAAAATACCCATAGTAATAAAATTAAAAAAAAGTCATTCGCACGAAAAAACGTGCACACACTGACCCAAAACTCTAAGTAAAATTGCATAAAATAAAATCAAATCTAAGATGCCTGATGGGCTCTGATGCTGGTGCGATGAAAGTAGGCCACAACGAACCAACGGTCCGATCACACCATCCTCGCGATCCAACGGTCCAATCATTTCCTCCAAGCAACTTACAAATGTCTTCCCAAGGTGGGGTCTTCTCAAATGTCTCGGACTGCATGTGTAAGGTCTTCGATGCTCCTCAAGTTGTCACGAGCGATCCAGGCCCTTCATCATTGAGCCATAATGATATAGGTGTCACTCGCCTCTTACGCTGGTAAACCCTAAAGGGCTTGATGTTCGCATCAATATACACTGCACTTGAAGAGAGGAAGGGAGTGACAAAGGGCGAGAGATTGGATAGAGATCTCCGGAGTCGGGAACCAAGTATTGTGATGATTAGGAAGCCTCTCATATTGCAAGTTACTGAGTCTTTCATGAGAGTACCAAGTATATTTCATACATGAGAAGGTTTCTAGTGGTTAAATATCTTCATTGTATGTCATATCTCAGGATTAGCTCGTTGATATGTTTCACTAAATCTTTCAGTCGCAATCAATTTGTACATATTTATTGCTCTTGATTGCTATAAGTTTGCACATATTTTTTCCAAGTTGGTTTTCCGCAACATCTATGCTCCGGCTTGAGGGGGAGTGTCAATGATGATGGGTGTGGACCGTATGCTTGTATGGTCCACCTAGATAATTGTAATAAGGGTTGTATAGTCAGATGGGCCACCTAGCATTTTCCGTTTATCGTGTTACCCCTTTCTTAGTCATATTGGATGCAATCAAGGTGTACATGTCATATTGTTCTAAGGGCTTGGAACGAGGTGCTGAGAAGGGATATGAAAGATTGTTCACTTACAGAAGATATGGTCTTGGATGGGAACAATTTGTGAAATTAGATGTCTAAAGATGACCACAAATAAGTTGGACTTGGGACAAGGCTATTACAATAATGGCGACAACAACAACAAGTGATGTTTTTGCTACACAACGATTGTCACGCACCAACTCCGGTTTCCGACCCTATTCGTAGTAACCCGAATTTGGAGGTGACAACCTCCGTGATACCTTGATTTCGGCTCCTAGCTCCCATATGCCAAGTTTCAAAAGCGGGATCCCTCAAAGAGGATTTTGGGTAAAAAGAAAAATAGAAAGGAAGAGGGGTATAAATGGGAAGAAAAAAAGGGGAAAGAATCATGAGTTTAGCTAGGTAGGGGAGGGTATGTGTTGACTTTTTGGGAGAGATGGGTGATGGATTGATGGGATACAGGTAATGAGGTGATGGATTAAAGTATGTCGGGATTTGTGCAAGTGGGTCCTGCGCCACGCGTGTGTTACGTGACCTATCTCAGATTATGCCAACAATGGTAACTTCTAAACTAAGTATTGCAACGAGGCGTGTCGCGCGGTGTTGGAATCGCAGCGCCCATGCGGTCCCGAGGGTATAGGTCTCGGGTTGTTGTAGTACTAAAACGGGTTGCGATCAAAGCTTGCCGATCTGGCCTGTTCGGGGCATGCCAGCATCGGAAGCCAAGCATATAGACAATCTTACAGGGATACGGGTCTCATAGCTCTCCCCTCCTAACAAAAAAATTTGTCCTTGAAATTTGCACAACCAACCTAAACCTGAGGTAACTCAATACTCGCCAAGATGCTATTTCAAAAGTTTCTAAGTTCTTAAATGAGAACGCTAACTAAGTTTGCAAACCAGGAGGTCTAAAGATAAGTCTCTAGGTCCTTCCAAACCAGGGATTCTAGTGATTCTAACTTCGCAACCATCAGCAATCATCATATAGTGAAAGAATAGTTGAAATGTAGAGTCGTCTACAGGTATTCCCAGGTCGTCGTGATTCCAACGCCGCTCAACACGCCTCGTTGGGATACCTAGTTTGGAAGTTACTATTTTCGGCATAATCCGATGTGGGCCGCGCAACACACGCAGTAGTGCGGGCCTCACTTGCCCGAATCCCGAGGTACTTCAATCCATCACCCCATCACCTTTATCCTATCAATCCATCACCCATATCTCCCAAAAAGTCAACGTCTACTCTCCCCTACCTAGCTAACTCATGATTCTTTCCCTCCCTTTTTTTCCTTCCCATTTCTACCCCGCTTCCTTTATATTTCCCTTTCTACCCAAAATCCTCCTTGTAGGACTTCGCTTTCAAAACTTGGCGTATGGGAGCTAGGAGCTGAAATTGAGGTACTAAGGAGGCTATCACATCTGGATTCAGGTTATGACGAATGGGCGTCGGAAACCGTAGTTGGGGCGTGACAACAATGGCAGTTGCTTTTCATGAGTAGTTTTGTTTTTCTTGGATACGAAGGTTTATTCACTTACAGATTATAGTGCTTTAGTTGGGAACAAATGGCGAAATAAGATCGGTAAGGAACAAGGATGACCACCGATAGTTGGGACAATGCTATGATGAAGGTGATGATTCAATGACAAAGATTATGATTTTACTAAACATGACTTTAGCAGTTGCTTTTCATGATGTCTTGTTCTTCGCAAATGTTACAGCGCAACTGTTTCTTGTGTTTTTATTATGAAGATTGTATCTCTCGTGATTTCTGTTGGATTTTATTCATATAAGAGGTTTTTCCCAATTGTATCAACCTTTTTATCTCGTCTTAATTTCTTTGGAATTGTGATAATCAATTCGATTTAATTTGCATCAGTGCACTTCTAATCTGTTAGCATGGTAGAGTTTCTTAGTCTGTTTTCATATCGTGTTGACTTGCTTGAATACATGTTGACCCAGTAATATTACTGGATTCAGGGCATTACTTTCTACTCACAAAGTACTCGACCTCCAAATTTTTTTGACAGGGCTCGGCGGAAGTAGTGTTTACCAGGAAAAGTGATGCTTTAGCAGCTGTAAAGCGATATAATAATGTTCAGCTGGATGGCAAGCCTATGAAAATTGAAGTAATAGGCAGTAATTTAGGCATGCCTGTCTCTGCTCGAGTGAATGTTGTTGGGGGAGCAAATGGAAGAGGAAGGAGGACTGTTGTGATGACGTACGTGAAATTACTTACTGCATCCCCTCAACCATTATCTGGCTTCTGTTTTTATGCTTTGCTGTTTTAATTGTTGAATCTGCCAAATTGACGTCATTGTTGTTGAGTTTTTTAAGTAACTTTGGCCCTTTTGGGTTTAAAAGACCTGTCTATCTTAAAGGTGGACTTCATTGTAAGTTAACTTTGATTGTCTTTGTATCTTCATAGCTAGAGCTTTCACTTTGCAGAAGGCCATGGATATATGGATGCTCTAATCCATTTCATGAAGTATGTTTGTGCGGACATATTTCAAAATACGATCATTGTAGACACTCTCATTTCTTCAACCTGTTTCTGATTTTAGCTAGTGAGAGAGGTCTCACTAGAAGCTTTGGTTTGATAAAAATGGTTTGGGGAATAGGATGGCCGTGAAAATGTTTTAGTAGCTTGTTTTTAATTAGCAGAGTGTTTTCAAGATTAGGAGGGGTATATTCCCTCACTTCATTTTATTCAGCTTCTGTTTTGGACCTCTCGATTTGATTCCTGAATGTGGGTAGTTTTTCTGACTCATATGGTCACATATCCATTAGTCTTCATTACAACCTTACAATCTCAGAGTAGATATGCAAAAGTAGAGGTATGGCATGTGCACCACACGTGGAGAGAGGAAGGGAAAGAGATCGGGAGGGAAGGGGTGAGGGTTATACTCAGAAAGGGATGGTGGAGTGGGAGGGAAGGAGGGAAATAGACCTAGCTGGAGAAACAATTTTAAAGAGGGAGGTCCCTTTTTTTTTTGTCCTCAAGGAAAATGCTTTCCATGACTTCTCATGCTCACAGAGATGTCCACGATAACTCGCAAATTCTTTTATTTCCAAATCTCCCAAATTGTCGAAGGAAACAAGGTTTCGTAGGCATTTCATTCATTTCCCATGGGGCACCTCCACTGCCTCGAAAACTTAGCATCCTGTTTCAGCCTAGAGCTTGGTGCCCTTTATGTATTTTGATTTATGGTTAATTTTTTCTGTACTCTTGCTGTTATAGTTAGAAACTATAGTTTCTTTTGATAGGTAAGTATGGGCTTGAACCAAGACCTCAAATGTTGAAACGCTGTCTGTCTACCACTGAGGCATGGCTTCAAACCCTAGTTGGTAACAATAGTTTATGTGAATACAGAATTAAATATACTCGTATGTATTAATCAACATCTTTTATGAATGGTACTCTATGGGTGTGTTTGGTAGCAGCTCTCTTTCAAAATAGGAGCGATTCTACACTTTAGAAGACTGGGTTTTAAATAGTAAATAATGTACAAAGACTACAGAAATGACAAGTTTTAAAATCGTGAACTTACAAAATAACGAACTACTATTCACAGTTACTTACTGGAAAGGGGATATCGTTAGTCCAGTCTATAAGCTAATGATGTTTTCTAGTTAACCTATATGAAAATAGTGAACACTCCATACAAATGAAGTTCTATTCTCTGGGTCCTGGCGGCTGCCTTGTTCCACAGAGCTGATGTCGAAAACATACCTAATCTAATGTGGCCACCCATCCAACAATGTTGACGTTATTGTGAGCAGTGTTTGAAATATCGGTATCGCGTTACGTATCGCATCCTTGGGATATGGATACGTACCTGGTTATCGCATGGGATATATCGGTTGTATTGCGTAATGTATTGTTCTTGTTGTTAACATGGGAAAACATTTGGAAATTGATCAAATTTTTCAATGAAACTTCAGTGATTGTTAAAAAATACATGAATACACACTCATATATCAAAACATTACAAAAAACAAGTGCACGTAATAGGTTTTGTTTATATGGGGTCCTAATCTATGCGTTGTCTAACTAAATTGATGCAAGTATATTCAAATCATTTCATATAATTTATAAATAAAAGAAGACGTATAGGAATACAAGTAATACAATTAAAATCACTAGATCAGGTTGTGTACATGTTTGATTTTATGTTTGAACACAAAGATTGCAACTGATTTGCGAGAAATTGGGAAATTTTTATATTTTTTCAATTTTCTGAAACTTAGCTCATCTCCTCCAAATCTCAAAATCGAAGCTCCCAATCCATGTCTTTTCATGCAAAACATGAAAAATCATGGATTTGTAACAATTTAACACTGATTTAACATGATTCACAGAAAAAAAAAGGATAAAAATCGAAAATGCTCACTGGATCAAACATGTGGGATATATCACACTACTTGTGCGTTTCGTATCGCACGGGTGGGATACAAGATATATCGTGGTATATATCGGCTGATATTGTCGATATTTAAAACACTGATTGTGAGATGGTTTGTCTTTTTATTGATTATGGCTAGACATTGCTTTGTCATAAATCTAAAGCTTAGAATGGATTTGCTACTACATGCTTGTGTATTGTTGTGGCAACC
Source organism: Liriodendron chinense (assembly GCA_003013855.2). Lineage (NCBI taxonomy): Eukaryota > Viridiplantae > Streptophyta > Magnoliopsida > Magnoliales > Magnoliaceae > Liriodendron > Liriodendron chinense. The sequence continues at coordinate 2,673,320 of PVNU02000310.1, forward strand.
CAGTTGGTTTAAATTTAAATAAACTTATATTGTACATGATTACAATTTGTACAAACAGTGTACTATATAGCATAAGGGACTAGTGCACACCGGTACTTCGTGCCATATTATAGAAGCACACCTGCTGATGTAAATGCATAGAATGACATGTCTTAATAGCTTGAGGGACTAGTGCATACTGGTACGTTGTGCCATAGTCTAGAAGTTCGCTAGCTGATATAAGTTTATAAAACAACACATCTCAATAGCATGAGGGACTAATACATACCAGTACTCTGTAGTACTATAGTTTAGCAGTACACTAAGCTGATATTAATGCATACAACAACATATGCCAATAGTTCATCTTAAGTTGAGATGTACATCACTGTACTTAAAGGCTGGAAGATGAAAACCATTGCCAATCCTGTTTTAGAGACTTGGTTATATATCAACAATATGATCAAAAGAAGGAATATATGAGTGAGAATGATCTGTTGGGTCCTAATTGTTGGAACCTTCTACCTAGGCCTCTTTAGATCCATGCTCCCATTCCTGCCTCCTCGGCATTTACAACTTTGCTAACAGTTAGAAACAGATGCTTCCTTGCTCCTATACTTGACTCCACTCCCCTCTTCTTGATAGAATATTAAAATTTTATTAAAAGAATGAAGAATTGAGAACAAGGGCTAACTTCCATCAAGACAATTGATAACAATTGCTGACAACAAGAGAAGGCCTTGATGCACCATCCTTAGCTAAAGAGTCTGCAATTGAATTTGCATGTCTATCAACTACGGCAAAAGCAGTATGCCCCACAACAACCTAGCAATGATGTCATTAACAATGAAGTTACTAAGGGGGGCTTGAGCCTGTAGCTCAATGGTAGATCGTGTGTGGTTCAACTTTGAGGTCTTGGGTTGGAGTCTGGGTTACCTATAAAAAAATACTTTTCTTCCATTAGGACCTAGAAGAGGAAGCCAAGAATAGCACTTCTAGAATCTCCTTCCATGAAGAGATAACCCATTGAATGATTCTCGAATATGCTCAAGTCACTCCTGCATCCCTCCTACTTAGTGCGACTAAACTTTGGACAATATCTTCTAACTAAGTGTTGGTGGAGCTCAATATGTTTGGCTTGTGCATGAAATATGGGATCTATAAACATATGCTATAACAAGGTTCGCCAAGTCTACGAGCCAACCAGTGACTTAAGTTGATCCCACTTTTATGCCATGCTGAGTAAGAAAAGGTATAGGCTTGGTTAGAGAACAAAATCTATGTGATTATTTTGTGTTCTTTGAGCCTGTTTATGTCCTGGTTACTTGGATGAGTTGTGTCACATTGTGTTTTTGGCTAAAAAAATGCATGAAAGTTAGCTAACCTATATGATACAACTATTAGGTTATAATATAATATTATTTATAGGGTTTTGCTAGCATACCATCTTCATTTGGACGTTAGCAACATCCCCCGAGCTTTTAAATGACACATGGGATGGCTTATCGTCAATTTGAACCATTCGTTTATTCATAACTAGGAGTAAGCCATGATGCAAAATGACACTGATTGGATGATCCTAAACATCTAATCAATAGCATGGAAAATGGTCATGTAAGATTGAGTGGAGAAACAAAATAAGTTCAATCATCATCTTGAAGCATCTATTCCATAGATCCAACTTTGTATTGCTTATGGTTCCAAAGTAGCATTTTGGTTTGATGATTCTAACCATGTGATCTATGGATTGTAAACAATGGACGGTTGTGCTAAACTAAATTGGCCACATCATTTGTTTGGCGTGATAATTGCACCATGGATTGCTCCAAATGGTACCATTGAATGAACCGTCCTGATTGATGGTTTGTCGTCCCACATGTCATTCGAAAGTTTTGGGGACGATGCATTAGCAAAACCCTTAATTATATTGTTTTCAAATGATGAAAAGCTTCTTTTATGTAGGCCTCTCTCTAATTTACATTGCTCTCTTCCTCTCTTGTTTTTCAATTAGGCGCAATGATACATTATTTTTAAGTGCTCCAAGATATTAGTCCTGATCCGAGATGTATCCTAAGGCGGGTCTAGATACACATGAAGGGAAGGCCCCTAATACCAAGAGGGTTGGAGAGCTAAAAAAAGGAGCCCAAAGGCACATGTTGTTGTTGCCACTGCCTTTTAGGAATCTTGGCATGCATTAAGTGGTGACAAAGCCTAGAAAGGTCTAAAACAAAGTGTTTTTTAGGGTTAAAAACTCGAAGGCTTTAAGATAAGATATTATGGGATCACTTGAGGCAACGACAATTGGGGAGGCCAGGTGTAGTGAAATATTAGAGAAGCCTACAGCTTCACATATAGTTTCTGGCATGATTGGTTAAGTTCAAAGAGTCCAAAGAGTGTAATAAAAAGGTCCAAAACAATATCTTAAGCATACTTGAAAGCCCAAATGCTTTATCAGGTATATCTTGCATAGAGACAACAACGAGAGGACTAGGTGCTGCGAAATATCAGAGAAGGCTACAACTTTTTGGCATGGCTGGTTGATTTTAAAAGTCCAACGAGTGTAGTAGTCTTATGTGGCTTAATTGTGGGTGGGTCCACCTCCATCGCTCAGTGGCAGACAGACCCTATTTGAACACTGAGACTAGGGATCAAGTGCCCATGTGGTGTGGGTAAAAAAAAAGAAGTCTTAATTGTGGGTTTCGTTAAGAAAATTATTGAGTTTGGGAAAATATTGAGCAATTAATTTCTTTGTTGTGTTAGGCGAGATAGTGGGGGGTGTATTAGATTGGTCAAACTGGAGCGCTAGCAAACAAACATTTCTATTTTTTGGTGCCCCAATGACGTGATAAATAGGTTGGGGAGATTTCTTTGAGGGGTTCACAAGAAACTAATTCCACCTGGGGGAGAGGAGGTAAAATTCAGGAGTAGGTGCAACAGAACTAATTTTTTTTTTTTTTTTTTACACTTAACAACAATTTATTAGAAAGCCCACTTTAAATGAGAAAGAATACAAAGCATGCTAGAAAATTAAAAAAAAGAAAAGAAATAGAAGTAGCATTAACTGCAACCACATGAAGAGCCCATCTCGATGCACGAGGAGCCCATCTCGAAAGGAGATTTTTAACCATATGAATGATTTTATCTGTCGATGACTTTTTCAAAAAAATTACTCATTTCATTCCTTCCAAATAACCAAAAAAATAGCCATGATTAGGGGAGCCGCCAAACTGCTTTCCTAGCTCTACCACCATGCCACGCCCGAAGAAATCCACCGACTTCAGCATAATCCACGCCAAATGTTTTGGGGTAAAGAAAAAGTCCCAAACTCTTTGGACGAAATGGCAATGGATGAATAAGTGATCAATAGACTCCGCATCATTTATACACATCAAATGTATGTTATGAAGAATGAGGGATCTCCGCTGAAGATTATCAATCGTTAAAACTCGCTTTCTTCCCACCAACCTAGAAAAACCAATGATGGAAAGGATGAGAGGAGCTGGGAACTCTTATTTGAGGAATATAGGCAAGAGAATTAAGATCAAATAGAAAATCTCCTGGAGTGTGCCCTTTCCATATTAAGGAGTCCTCTTCCGAGGAGGGGACAACATGCTTCAACCAGTACATAAGGCCAATAAACTCACAAACCTCATCATTGGTCAGGTTCTTATGGCAAGGGGGACTCCAAACTACGGCTCCACCAACAATAGAGAAGCACCTTGCTACATGATGAAACAATTCGGAGCGAGAAGTACTAGTCTTGAGAAGACCTCTTGGAGTGCCACATCACCACACTACATATCTGTCCAAAAGTGGATGCAAGACTTGTTGCCATGAGCAAACACAATCTTACTACAAACTAAATGCTCTGTCGATGCAATGCCTTTCCAAATACTCGAAGCGCGATACATCGACGACTTGTTCACATACCACCCACCTCTGTTACTCCATACTTGCTGGTAGGGGTGGTTAATGAACCGAACTATTCGTGAACGGTTTGAGTTCGGTTCGATTAAAGCTCGTTTGATTAGTAAACAAACCAAACTCAAACCTTGTTTTTGGGTTCGATTAGTAATCAAACCGAACTCAAACAGGCATGAGTTCGGTTAGGCTTGACAGGGTTTGTTTATAGCTAAAAAAGCATTGTTTCCTATAATATGGTCCACCTGAGATTTGGATTTGCTTTATTTTTTAGCTCCTGCCATGAAATGATTTGATGAAATGTATGAACGGAGTGGATATGGAATATATGCATCAAGGTGGGCCCCACAATAAGAACCTCACCGTCTTGACTTTTTTTTATATGGAATATATGTTGTTTCCTCTTGTGCGTGCCGCTTGAGTTTTGGATCCTCATCAATCTTGGTCCACTGTCCTACAAATGAGCTGACAAGGTGGATGGACGGGTGGATTTTTTACAAATATCACAGTGGGCCCCACCTATAAAGCCAGCATAGGCAACCCATGTCCATTCCAAAATCGGATTGTGTCCTGAGTTACCTAGTATGCTCTTATCATACTAAGTAAACTTAGTTGGGCCCACCATGAATGTATGTGGTTTATCCACGCTGTCCATTCGTTTTTGTAGCTCATTTTATGGGTTGAGCCCAAAATTGAAGCATATCCAAAGCTCAAGTGGGCCATACCACGAGAAACAGTGGGAATAATGATTTCCACGATTGAAACCTTCATAGGCCCACAATGATGTTTACTTGTCATCCAACCTGTTCATAAGTTGACACGCGCATGGATGAAGGTTAAAAACAAATAAGCTTGATCCAAATCTTCTGTGGTCCAAAAGAATTTTTCAACAGTATATGTTCAATTCGCACTGTTTCCTATGGTGTGATCCACTTGAGCTTTGGATATGCATAATTTTTGGGATCAAGCTGTAAAATTATCTGGTAAAATTGATAGACGGATTGGATAATATACATATATCATGGTGAGCCTCACAAAGTTTACTTAGTATGCAATCTACTTCCGTCCATTCCATAGCAGCATTGCACCGCACACTCTCAGTTGGCTAAGAAAATGGTTGTGATTCATCGGGGTGGTTAATGAACTAAACTATTCGTGAATGGTTTGAGTTTGGTTCGATTAAAGCTCGTTTGAGTTTGGTTCGATTAAAGCTTGTTTGAGTTCGTTTGATTAGTAAACAAACCAACGAACTCAAACCAAACACTATGGTATTCTACTCGGTTTGGTTCGTTTACACCCCTTCTTGCTGGCCACGACTTCCCTCCACAACCTTCCAGGCTCGGTTTTGAATCTTCAATGCCACTTTCCAAGAAGAGCAAGATTCATGAGGCCCAAACTCTTTATCACTGCACTGCCCTCAACAACTAGCGTGCAAACCTCCCCCCAAATAAGAAGAGGAAACTTTCTACCCTCGTTGGCCCCTCTCCAAAAGAAGTCCCGTCTAAGCTTTTCGAGCCTATCAACCACCAAGCTTGGACATTCGAAAAGCGACATACACTAGACTAGCATATTAGAGAAGGCTACTTTAATAAGAGTACGCCTCCCCTCATAGGAAAGGTAATGACACTTCCAGCTCAAAAGTTGTCTCTTCCAGCTCAAAAGTTCTCTCAATTCTTTCAATAACCTCATCCCATAGATGCTTAGTTGGTTTTCCAATGCAAAGAGGGAAACCGAGATAAGTAGATGGAAACACTCCCATCTAGCACCAAAAAACTCTATCAATAGTGACAAGCTCATCATGGGAAACATGAACTCCCAGCATCTCACTTTTATCGACGTTGATCTTTAGCCTCGACACTGCTTTGAAACAAACTGTGATTTTCCACAGGTTGTCCACTCAAGTTGTATCCGCATCGCAGAATAATAGGGCGTCGTTTGCATGCTGGAGGTGGCTGATATGAACTCCTGTCTTTGGAAACTTTGAAACCCTTCACGAGGCCATTAACCTCTGCTCTTTATAACATTTTGCTAAACGCCTCACCAACGACCACAAAAAGATAAGGAGAGGGGACCCCCTTGTCCGAGACGCTAAGAAGCCCTAACGAACCCTTGAGGCGAGCCATTAACCAAGACGAAAAATGAAACAACTTGAACGCAAGATCGAATCTAGCCCCACCACCTAAATCTGCAACTCAACTGAAGTAACATGTAGTCTAAGAATCCCCAATCGACATGGTCGTAAGCCTTCACCATATCAAGCTTGCACACCAAACCACTCCTTCGCTTTCCGTATCTATAATCAATACACTCGTGAGCGACCAAGGCATTGTCGAGAATCTATCCGCCCAACACAAAAGCCCCTTGATTTTCAACGATAACCTTGAAGAGAACTCCTCGGATTTGTAAGGCAAGCATTTTCACTAAAATCTTCTATGGGCCTCCTATAAGACTAATTGGACGAAAATCTCTGAGCTGCTTTGCTCTGTCAATCTTAGGGATGAGGGCAATAAAAGAGCCCCCTACTATAAACAGACAATCTATTGCGCTCATGAAATTCCACCACGAAGTCCATAATGTCAGCTTGAAGAATATGCTAGAACTAATGAAAAAAAAGGCTATTTGATGAGGACATCACATCACATATGCCTTTGCACACGTATCAGAGGAGGAGGCAAGCCCCAGTCTCTCTGTGGCTAGGTGAGTATTCGTGTTGAAGACCCCATATTGCATTTCCGAGCATCTGGAAGACCCTACATTGAGAAGATGCATATGGGTTGCTTGAGGGAGTGAGTTGGATCGTTAGATTTTGGGGGTGTAAAGCTTTCTCTAATGGTGGTTTTCTAAAAAAAAAACAACAAAGTTTCTTTGTTTATTCTTCTTCTTCTTCATGTGACATGAAGACTAGTTCCATGGGATTTGGAACGGAGATCAGTGTGATGCCTATCTTCAATCACGGGAGTGTGAGGCTTTCAGTTATCAATAGTTGAATCTTCATTCTTTGTTCGAGGTATTTTGTTGGAATCTCATCTTTTCTTCACCCCAAGGCCTTCCAAACACCTTCCTTTCTTCTTCATTACCCTCTCCATCAAATGGTGGTTTTCTAAAAAAAAATACAACAAAGTCTCTTTGTTTCTTCTTCTTCTTCACGAGACATGAAGACTAGTTCCATACGATTTCGAATGAAGATTGGTGCGATGCCTATCTTCAATCACAGGATTGCGAGGCTTCCAGTTATCAACAGTTGAATCTTCCTTCTTCGTTCGAGGTAATTTTGTTGGAATCTCATCTTTTTTGCACCCCAAGCCTTCTAAACACCTTCCTTTCTTCTTCATTACCCTCTTCATCGAAACCCCACGGTTACGGACCAAAGCCAAGCTAACCGGACCCCACACCTCTGATCGTACGACCACACGGGCTGGTTGTTACGGCACCATCTCTATTCCCCTTGCATCTCTTGATTCCCCCTTTAAAACCCTTTCATCCATTGTTTGAAACTCTAACCTTAACCTTAAATCCCCAAATCTTCCAATTTCTCCAAATTCCCAAACCCTAGATTTCCAAATCCTTCAATTAACCTAAAATCCCTAATTTTCCTTTATCGAAAAACCTAATTCCCATATCTTAATACTTAAATCCTTTAAGCCCTCTATCCTATTCCCCAATTTAGCCCCAATTTCACCATTTTCCTAATCTTGGCTTTACCTACACCCAAATCTATGAAACCCTAGGTAGTAGTAGACCTTCCCTTTTACAATAGACCTAACCCTATGCTATTTGGATGTCTTTGCATCCATTAGATCGTAGTTTCCATGTTTAATGATCATGTAGGACGATGCTTGACAACTTAGGCTTAAACTATGCATGATTTCCTCTTAGAATCTTGATATTTTTTATGATGTTAGCGTTATTTGTCATTTTTATTAATTAATTTAATTTTGTTGATTAATCTCACACAATATTTGATTTCTTGCATTGGTCTTGCATCACTATTGGGAAACTGTTTGGTCTTGGAGTTTTTTCGCCACATAGTCTATTGCAGCTTTAACCTCATCTACAGAGAACCGAGCTTTGAGGGATGCTACTTCCACTTAATTATCGAGCTGTGGTCTATTACAAAAATCACCAGATAGTAACTTCTTGTAGGTAACAATGTAATCACAGATTTTCTTTTTGTCCGAAGTCCTCTCTCTATCAACTACCAGGTAGACTATACGATCACATCTTGCTCGGGCAGTTGCCATGCTGTGGAAATCACATCTTGCTCGGGCACTTGCTATGCTGTGGAAATATTGGGTATTTTGTACCCCTCCTTGAGCCACATGTTTCTTGAACGTTGGTGCGACTTGATTTCCTCTTCTTTCGCTCTATTAGCATAGCTGAAATATAAGGCAACCCTTTTGTCCTTGTTCTTGTCTGACAAGTTGCCTCTCTTCTAGTAAATCTAAATCGTGAATTTCTTTTGCCATCCTCTCAAACTCAACCTTGTAGGCCCCAAGCACTTCCTTTTTTCAGGCCTTTATCTTTTCTTTCAGTAGCGTAAGCTTTTTACATAACCAGAAACCAGTGAAACCTGCAACCTCTAAAGAATTCAACCAATCGGCTATGAGCTCCTTAAAGCAATCTATCTCAGCCCACGCCAGCTCAAACCAGAAAGGTTTGGGGCCCCAATTTTCTTGAGCCACCTCTAAGACAATAGAGTGATTATCCGAAATAGGTCTGGGCAAGTCATGTAGACAAACCAACGAGTATTTTATCAATCCAATATGGGGAACACTAAAATCTGTTTGATCACAACAAGATAGCATTTTGTTGCCCGTTGAACCACGTGAAGTTAGCCCCCTGCAGAGGCAAGCCCACAAGTCATGCCTTACCACTTAGTCAACAATTTTTCTTGTGCTACTACTGATATGACCACCATTTGATTTCTTGTGTAAGAATCGGACGATGTTAAAATCACCACCAACGCACCACTGTGCATCCCATTTCTGCCTGACACTATCCAGTTCATCGCAAAACTGATCTCTAACTGAACTAGAGCATGGGCCACATACCACTTTTAATATCCACTGGCACCCCAAAGGGACTTCTTGCAACAAAACAAATAAAGAAAAACTCCCTAGAAAAGCATTGATTTTCTTCTAGAGATCAAAATTTTAGGCTACAAGAATTCCCCTTGCTAATTTTGCCATATCGATCGAATCCTAGCCCCTGTTTTTCACCCCCAGATAGAATTTAACATACCTCTATCGATAGCTTAGAGCTTAGTTTCTTGTGAAGTGATGATCTCTCTGCCTTAGCCTTTTTGTAGAAAGTTCTCACTTGAGCCCTCTCAAACTTACATCCTAGGCCTTTGACATTCCAGGAGAGAATAATCATTAGAAACTAGCTTTGCCCGATCTTTCCCTTTTTCCTGCACTTGCTTTTTTGGTTGGTTCATAATTGATAGAACATTCGAGGTTGAGGAGTTCTCTCCAACCTTGGGAGATTTTTTTGCTCATTGCCATGGAGCTAAAATCTTTGAAACTTGCGAAGCTTTCATTATTAAGAAAATGGCTTTGGGCACTTTATGATTGAGGATAGAGGATCATGGAAGCAAGTTATATTGGGTGATGGGGGGGTGATTGGTGAATAAGGGGACATCTGCTATGGTCACCATGGTATTAAAAAACAACTATGTAACAATTGTAACGACTGTCCCCGTTTTGCATTGCGGGGCTGTAACGACCGTTATGGAAAAAATGGCCTATAATGGCATTGTAACGATTCATTACGTGGCAAAAGCATGTTTTTTTAAAATTTTTTTAAATAAAAGAAAAAGAAAAAGGCAACAATCGTTATGGCCCATACCATAACAGTTCCGGTCGTCGTTATCATTATGGAAAATTTTGATGGTCACATCTCTATTGGAAATATCAAAGCCAATGGAAAGTGATGCGGTGTGGAAACGTTACTCGTTAACGAGCAATGGAGATTCAAAGATGGTTCGCTATTTTAGGATGGATGCGTGGTGTGTTGATTGGTTGTTGTATTAAGTTTATTCTTTATGATATATTGTGGTTCTTGTGAAAGAATTTTGGTCTCTCTAAGTTATTTCACCCCCAAGATATTGAAAAATTCCTATGTTGTCATTTCAAAGAGATATAATGAAAGACGATATTGAAAAATTCCTATGTTGTAAGGAGCGTCTTAGTAGGTTTTTGCAATCTTCAAGGAAGTGACATGAGGACTATGCTTTGAGAGGATTGGAAACTTTTCGGTAGACTTGTTTAAAATGTGGGATGACTTATTTAGGGGAGAGGGTGGATGCTCACATATCTTTAATGGAAGTCAGGCATATGGAAAGCTTGTGGATATGCTAGGATTGTTAGTGGATCGGGTTTTGTTCTGGTCTTATAATACCTGTACCCAGGTTGATCATGCTCAGGTCTGGGCCTTGTTCTTGAGGACTTGGACTAGGATGCTATTGGGTCCAAGTACTCGTCAGGTATTGATATGGTCTTTGAACCCTTAATTTTGAGTCGGGTTTGATTTGGGTTTGAGTTGGATCTGGGTCACATAAGGGCATTTACACAGATGGGCCACCTGATGTATGAATTAGGTCATGCACACTTGTGCTCCTTTGACACATACGTGGTGTGTAAATGGTCTCTCTAAAATGTACGTGTCCTAGCAAACCTCATTCTATTGTTAGATTAATTAATATATATTTAATACCCATAATATTATTACTAATAAATTAGCTGGACTCGACGCGAACCTGAGTTGACTTGATTTTAACCGTGCCCAACATGGTGGACTTGACCCAACCTTGACTAGAACCGATTCTTAACCTAGCTCGATTTTTTAACGGGCCTAAAAAAATGAACCCTTATCCATAAAGATCCAGTTGGCGCGTTGGGTATCCGTGAGTATGAGTACCTATCCGTACGAAATGCTTATTTTTAAAGGGGCAATAGGGATGGTTTGAGAATGTTGTTTTTTGAGGATGCATATTGTGGTGATTAGATGTTGCAATGAGTTTATTGTATGTTATATATGGTGGTTCTTGAGAAAGGAATTTTGGTCTCTTAGGGCCTGTTTGGTTGCCCAAAATGTTCTATCCCATCCTTATTGGAATAGTAGTACTATCCATGGTTTGTTAAGCATCTTTGGCTTCTAATTTCAATAAAATTAGAGATGGGGGCTATCCAAAAAGTGTACTCTTATTTGAATAATGTAATTTCTACGAAAGAGTAGAAACTCTTGTCCAACCATATTCCCAATAAAGTAGGAGTACGATCAATTGTTCTACCATGCACATGTGCTGCCATCAATCTTCCAGGACTTGACTTGTGCTACCATCAACCGTCAATCGCTCCACATGTGCTTATGTGCTAGTGTGCACATGCGCCACATGTGCCACCATCCATCTTCAAGTGCCATTCAGTGCCTCCGTAAACCTTAAAATACCCCACGTGCCATATGTGTGACTATGAATCTGCATGTGCCACTGTCTATCTTGAAGTGCCACTTATGTGTCACATACGCCTCCATTAGCCTTCAAGTGCCTACCATTTTCCATATGCGACTATCAATCTACATGTGCCTCAGTCACATGTCTACTTGTGTCAATGTGCCAAATGTGTACAAGTGCCACATGTGCTTGTCCTTTCATCCCTATTATGCGGTGTTTGACAAATAGTAGTCGAGATCATGGTGCGAGATATCCGTATCATATCGACCAATACAACCATATTGTTTTCGTGTTAGTGTGATTCGATGCATGATATGAGGTCAGAATGGCCTCAGGAAAAAATTGGTTGTATCAGCCCATGTCAGATGATATGGGCTGCTACGCCCATAGAGGCCTAGGGTGCTAGCGGACAACCGACCAACGCACCAAAAGCTCCAGATCTATTTGGGGGAGCACCGATTCATCCTTATATTTTGGATCTCTCAGGCAAACTCAGGTGAGTCCTCCCTGTGGGCATACGACTTAGCCTCACTGATTTCCCTTTCCTTAGCATATGACTCAAGTCACCAGAGGCTGTCACAAATATAAATGGGGATGGAGGATCTCCTTGCCTAGGCCCCTTGGTGGAATTGAAAAAATCTTTGGGGGTTCTATATGCATGCATAGAAAAGGATGCAGAGGATAGGTAAGATCGAATCCAATTCCGCCATTTATAACCAAAGCCAAGTATGCTTAGCAGTTAATCTAAGTATCCCCAATCCACATGATTGAAAGCTTTTTCTATTTCTAATTTACACACCAGATCCCCAAACCTTTTCTAGGGCGGGAATCAATGTATTTATGGGCTAATAGAGCACACTCCAAGATCTACCTATTAGCTAGCGCATTCGAAATAATATTAGACAACTGGCGGTATAAGTTTGGAAGCCAAAATTTTCGCCAAGATTTTGAAAGGACCACCCAAAAGGCTTATAGGACGAAAATCCTTGAGGTCAGCAGCTTCATCAACCTCAGCGACGAGGGCTATGAAGGAAGCTCTCATAGCTTTGGAAAGAAAATCTACCATCTCATTTTTCAAGACATTCTAGAAAATTTGAAAGAAAGTTAAGAGGAAACCCATCTGGACCAAAGGACTTATTCCTGCCAAAAGAATGCCGATTTGATTTCATCCTCAGAGAAGGGGGCTTCAAGAGTCGAAGCTTCCTCATGAAAGATTTATGGGAAGTCTAAATTGTCCAGCTTAGGTCTCGTCCAAGATTCAATAAAGAGTAATGACGATTAAAAGGAGACAATATGATTAAGTACATGTTGTGGAACGTTCGACTTTGAACAATTACTTAAGATGCTACTTATCTTATTGGATCTAGATCTGGCACTAGCAATAGCGTCGAAGTATCAAGTGTTTTTGTCACCAGCCTTCAGCCAAAAGGGCCTTGACCTCTGTCTCCATTTAATTTCCTCTCGATTGAAAGCTGGAATAGTTAGCTTTGAGGGTTTCCTTGAGAACTTTGTCCTCGTTAGATAGGGGATGTGATTCCTCTTGAGATCCAAGGGCTGAATTACCACAGGGGAGTTAAAAGAAGCAACCTCAAGTTTGACATAAGATTCCTTCTTCCAATCAATTGGATTAAAGCTTTAAGAGTTTAAGCTTTCGACTCAGGACAAAACTCGGGCTACTTGAAACTGAAAACGAAGTCCGCCAATTAGAAACCAGGGAAGGGAAGCCTTCAACTTCAAGCCATGAGAGCTCGAATCTGAAAGGCTTGGGGCCCCAACTTTCCTCGACTGTGTCCAACAAAACATGAGAATGGTTTGAGATAGGTCAGGGAAGGCTGAGTTGGAAAACAACAGGAAAAGCCTCAAGCCAAGCTAGAGAAACGAGAAATCTGTCTAGATGAGAGAGAATGGGGAGTGGGGAGTCACATCTAGAGGAAGGAGATTGATAAGGTTGTTATTCCCAACCTAATCCGAGGACATTTTCATGTTCTTGGTAATGCGGCCGCTGTTCGATTTCTGATACGAGAATCGAACAACATTAAAATCACCTACCAAGCACTAAGGGAGGGGCCACTTGTCCTTAATAGCATTTAAATCCTCTTATTAGAGAAGATGCATCGAAGGTGCAGAACAGGGGACCATAAACTAGTGTTTTAAATAGTGTGTAGTGTAACTGTTGACCCCTCTTAAGCGTGAGGAGTAAGCTACATAGTGTGTCCCACACGCTACATTTAGATTTTTAATCAAGGATGCGTTGGGTTGCACCATTTTATGATATTCTGCACCAAATTAAACTGATTAAGATACACTTTTTTAGATTTTTGAACTTGATTGCTGTGATGGGAGACCCAGAAGCCATCCCCTCTTCAGATTCACTGTATTTTCTAAATATTATATCCCTCAAAGCTTGAGGCTCCTTTTTGTATCTCCAAAACCAATTACGTAATGAGGCATAGTTTTTCTCCCTAATTTGTTTGATACCTATTCTGCCTTTCTCTAATTGGATTTTGGGCGTCCTTCAATTTCATAATGTGAAAATTGTGCCTAAATTTCATCACTTCCCAAAGAAAATTTCTTTGATCTCACCCAATTCATTGGTCGCAACTTGAAAAGAGATAAGAAATAGTTCAGAAGATTCAAAAGGGCTGCCTTTAATGAATGTAAATCATCCCTCCAAAATATAGGTACGGCTGTATCTACCTTGAAAGCTTCTTCTCAACTCTTTCAATGATAGGGTCTCAAAATGATACTGCTCTTGTATCACCTCCTAGGGGAAGGCCAGTGTAAGGACAAGACATGATCAATTTTTTCACGCATCCCAGTTGCTTCACAAGATCATCAACCACGTCGACCTCGTTGGTTGGGCATAGGTGATGCCAGGCTAGATTCTGACTTTTATTGCTAGGAATGGAGATCCGTGTTGAAAGTAGCTCAGGACGGGATTGTGGACAATCTTAGAAGGAATGGAGTAATTTTTGGTTTTGAATGGTAAAGATGTAAATTGATTGCTTTATGCAAAATACTACAACTACCACTATTCAAGCTCTAGGGAAACTGAATAACTTTCAACCTCTCAAAAAATGAGCCTCTTTCTCTTCTAAATTAGACCCCTTGAAATATGGGGAGCCCCAAAACCCAAGCTAAAATAAATCACTTGGTTCTGTTGAAAATCATTCCCTGCGATTCTCATTTATCGCTGAATATTATACTGTCTCTTTCCACAAAGCCTAGAACAACAACAAAAAAGCAAAACGTCCATAAAGCAGCCTTTTTCCTTATCAGCAAATCATGTCTCCTTCCACTTAAGCATCAACATTGCAATTGACTCCGGTATCACCCACTCTTCTGCAAATACGTCCAAGACTTGCCTCCAAATGTCAGCCGGCACCTCACGATGAATCAAAAGGTGATCGCTCGTCTCTTCCACTGGCTGCAAACATTTGCAATAATCATCTTTCTTTACCGAAGCTCATCAATACGAAGAAGCTTATGTATCACAGAAGTCCATCCAAATGTTACCACCTTAGGAGGGCGTGGGAATCGCTAAATTTGGGCAATTGGACTTAACCCCATGTTCAATACAAGGAATGGAATAATAGGACATGTTTAATAAATAAAGCCTAGTCATTGGAATTGGTTTTCTTAAAGGCTTCGGAGAATGTGTTGTGCGTGTGTACTTTTCTTGGGTGTAGTTGAGATGAAATGGAAGGAATTTGTAGAGCTGAGAGTCAATTTTGGGGAGTCTAGTTGTGGTTTGGTTGACAGAGTTTGGTGATCCCTCATCTGCCCTCTTGTTTTATGGTTGTATAGGGTGTTCCTACTTTGCAGTTCTAAGCCTTCGTTTTAAGTTCATGCATTTGGTTAAACAACAAAAAGAAGTTTCTGTTTTGTGCATGTGTGCACACATGCATGCACCTCTAAAGGGGGCTTTTGTTTATGATTTTGTACCAGTGTTTTAAATAGCGAATAGCGTGTAGCGTAGCCTTCACCCCTCTGAAGCGTGAGGCGTAAGCTACATAGCGTGTAGCGTAAGCTACACACTACTTAGATTGTTAATCAAGGTTGCAATTGGTTGCACCAAATTAGATGATTAATAATAAAATTTAACAAAATTTCATGGTATTTGATGCAACCAAATGCAACCTAAAGTAATAGTAGGGGGTAATGATTAAGTATAAAAGTGAAGAAAGAGCAACAAAACTGATGTAAAATGATTTCTTATATTATTTTACTAAAAGAATTGAAAAGACTAATGAATTTTCATTGAAATAGAAAAATGTAACAAATCATTAAAAACATTATTAATTTTAATGTTATAGCGAAGAATGACTTGTAATGTAAACTATGTAGCGTGTAGCGTAGTCTATGAAGCATGTAGCGTATCCAAATTAATCATGTTGCATAGGCTACATACAACTTAAGCTATTTTCATGAGCTACGTAGCGTTTAGGCTAAGCTACACGCTACATAGCATAGCTATTTAAAACACTGTTTTGTACATATGAGAATTGTCGTCCATGCACCACCAATCTTGAATTAATTTTTTTTTCTTATCTTAATATTGTCCAATTTACTTTCTGACAATTCAATTTATGCAGGCCGGAATTGGGACGTGTGGGAGGATCTGCTCCGTTTAACCGTGGTCTTGGGTAAGCCTCTTATGATTAAAAAAAAAAAAAAAATCATTTTATGATATCCTATGTTTCTTTTTTGGTAGATAGGACTACTCACATACAATTTGGTTGCATATTACCACTCGTTTAATTTTTTTTTGTTTGAATGGCAATACAAAGTTTTATTAGCTTGAAACAGAAATAGAAGTGTGCAAAAAGAAAAAGAAAAAGAAAGGAAAAGGGATGATGAGAAGTCCACCCTCTTCCACGCCAAAAGAGGGGGAGCCTACAAATAGAAAATCTCTTCCTATTTACAACCTTGAATTGGGGAACCCCTATTGCTTGTACAAGTTCCCTCCCTTTAGCCCTATAGGAGATAAGTTCCTTGCATTTTGATTTGTTGTTAAAAATATTCTGTTATGCCATTCTCTCTAAAAGGACAAAAGGTGGTAGAAGTCAATAGTCTTTTCTTTCTTTTCAGAAGGGTCCCTATTGGCTATTTCCATGCCACGAGCAAAGCTTTAATCGGCCTCGATATAACCCTTGCAAATCAAATGGAGCCAGAATTCAACCCCATAGGGAAGAAATGGCGTGGTGCATTGGATAAAAATATGTTCACAGGTTCCGCATCATTGAGGCAGGTCCGCAGGGGTGCAAATGCTCATGATGACGATATTTCTCTTGAGCAATGTTTTCAGTGTCAGTGTTGACGTATCACACCCTTGGGATATAGAAACATATCGGGCATCGCATGGGAAATATCACATGTATTGCATAATGTACTGCTGTTTTTGGGAAACATTGAAAAATTGGTCGAATTTTTCAATAAAATTAATGGGATGTTAAACAAGACATTATACTCTTAGAACTCAAAAGATCACAAAAAACGAGTACACAATAAGTTTCCTTTGGATAGGGTCTAGTGCAATATGATAGAAATGATGTAACTATATTCAAAATCTGTTCATATAATTTAAATCATAGAAGACATGAATGAAAACACAACCAATGCATTCAAAAGCCAAATATGTCCTACAATGTACAATGTATTTATTTAAAAAAATATAATTTTAAATTATCTTTTATAATTTTTTAAAAAATAAATTTATTTTTGAAAATAAATAAATTAGTGTGACTGATGTTAAGATTAGCGTGCATTCATAAATACATAAGGCGTAAATAACATCTTGTCAATGTATTGTCATTTTTTAAAATATTTTAAATAATTTGTTTTTCAAAAATTCCAAAAATTCCGTTAATCTGTAGAGCGGCCTCCAAGCACTCAGCATGGTTTTTTTTTTACACTCTATTGCAAGTTGAGTGGGTGAAACCGGGGACATTTTGAATTTTCTCCAAATTCCATGATTGATCATGCAAAATCATGGGTTATTGACTTCATTCCACAGATTCCAAGCAATATAAATGAGAGAAAAATGTTTAAATTAGAAAAAAAAAACTCACTGATTAGGTTTCTAGTACTACATGCCCTATGATCTCAATTTCCGCACCCAAATCTTCTTCTCTATAAACAAATGAAAAGGATTTGTCGAAATTCCCTTAACAACATTATCTCAAGAAAAAATTTCAAAGAAAATCTTTTTTTGTGTGTGTGTGTGTGTGTGTGTGTGTAGATTTTTGGCAAATTTTCCGCAAGGTGACCGATGCAAACGCGTTATTGTTGATATGTGCAATACGTATTTTGACAATATTGGGGAATTATTAGCAATGTTTTTTTCCCCTTCAAAATATCACAATGTATTGATACATTGTCGATTCATTGAGATATAGCGCTATATGATGACCGATACTTGGAAGTTTCCCAACTACAGCCCAATTTTGTATCAGCCGATAGAACTGCAATCACTTGTCTTGAGGAGATCAAATAGTCAAGATCATATCTTTAGCAGTTAGCAATCCAAAGATAACCACTCTAGGGGGCCAGGGTACCATTTTTTAGCATGTGATAGAAGGATTTGACCCCGAATGAGCCTGATTTTTATACCTTCCACCTCCAACTGTATAAATTCGAACCACTGCTTGGATTCTATCTTGAAGCATTATAAATTTGCTCATCTCCTCATCACTATGGTCTCTTTGGAAAA
Organism: Liriodendron chinense; assembly: GCA_003013855.2. Lineage (NCBI taxonomy): Eukaryota > Viridiplantae > Streptophyta > Magnoliopsida > Magnoliales > Magnoliaceae > Liriodendron > Liriodendron chinense. The sequence goes on from PVNU02000310.1 coordinate 2,691,385, forward strand.
TTGGAGATCATGTTGCCACATCTCCATCGTGCTGAAACACTGGCATATAAAATTCCATTGGTTACATGATATGCTGTGAAGTCTTGCAAACTTATTAATCCCCTTGGTTAGATGATATGCTTTAAAGTTCTGTGAAATGCAAACTCAATATGAATGGACAATCGTCAAGCTTCTTCCAAATCTGAGTACCATCTCTCACAAAGTATGAGACACCTTATAAAATCTGAGAGACCCATCACTGACTTCCAAATGCTTGAGTACTATAGCTGAGAATTGGGATGAGTCAGCTGCACTATTGGATGTCATATTTGGTTGAATGATGGTTTTCTTATGACTATAGACTTTGGTTTCCTATTGTACTAAATGTATTATATATGTTCAAGAGAAAAATGGCTGTAGAAAAGGGTTGTAACATGAAACCAATTGTAGGTGATTAGTTCTCACTAGATATACTCCTTTTTATTAGCAAAGCAGTGAAACTACCTTGTGGGTCTTGTGGTATATTGGCATATGGAAAATTTGGCATGGAACATAGGGAAATCTTATAAATAATGAAGTATCTAATACCAAATTTTAGTAGTTTTTATTTTTAATTTGTATATTTATTTGATTATTTGTTGGGATTTTCATTTGATAAATTACATTTTGAGATCTTTTGTGTTTTTTAGTTCTCTCTGTTGTCTTGATTATGCAAAATAGACTTTTCTGAAAATGGGAGCAATGACTTTGGAAATTGCCTTTTACTTGAGCGATGATTGTATTTGAAAGACCACCGTAAGCTGAAACTTTCATAATTTGCTATCTTGTATTGTTTTTTTTTTCTTTATTCGTCATTGTTTAGATGTAGCCAAGACTTTGTATAATTGAAAATTTTACTGTGTATTAATATGCACATTATTATTTTGTGATAAGGATGTTCCCATGGTAGACAATTTAAGGAAGATTTTGGGATACTTCGAAGAGGTATCAGGGCTAATGATTAATGTGGGAAAGAGTGATATGCTTCGTATTGGGCTGTCAAAGGAAGAATCGTCTAGTTTTGCGAATGTTTTCTGTTGTCAAGGTAGGTCTTTTCCCTCCACCTATTTGGGCCTTCCATTATGTTTAGGTAAACCCCCTAACCACTTGTGGAGCAGGGTGATAGAAAGGTTTGACTGGAAGCTGTTAAACTGGAAGGTGAGGCTTTTGTTAGTGGCCAGACGTATCACCCTTACTAAGGTGGCCTTGTCTAATCTTTCAGTATATTTTATGTCTTTGTATAAATGCCCGAAATCGGTTTTGGGCAGACTTGAAAAACTGCGAAGGGACTTCCTATGGAATGAGGCTAAAGATAAACACAAGTTTCACTTTGTTGGGATGAGGTTTGTAAATCTCTAGCTGATGGAGGAGCGGGTATCAGAGACCTGGAATTGATGAATGCAACCCTTTTGGGTAAGTGATATTGGAAGTTTGGCTCGGAAGAAGGTAAGTTATGGAGGGAAGTTATTGCATCCAAATATGGATTGGAGGCGGGGGTTTGGGTGGTCAAGAGATCTTCTCATTACCGTGCTTCAGGGATTTGGAAGGCTGGATATTCGGTAATTCCTTTGGTTAAATCCAACATGAGTTTCTCTCTTGGAAACGGAAATAGGATTCGGTTTTGAGAGGATCCATGGTGTGTCAATAGACCTTTGGCAGTGGAATATCCATCCTTGGGAAGATTAGCCCCCGTTAAAGAAATATCTGTGGCTAGCCGTTTCTCTATCAATGGTGGGCAGGGGCTCATTTTGTGAGGAGGCGGTAGAGTAAGGTAGGTTATTAGGTTGCTTACATAATGTATTCCCTTCCCCACACTCGGAAGACTCCTTCTATTGGATTGATGCAGGGGCATGCGATGACCTAACCCTAGATGCATGTATATTCAATTGGAAGATATTCAAGTAAGAAAATTAACAACTAACTATTTTCACTCAAAAGGAAACTAACAAATATCAACACGGAGATGAGATCCGTCCGTCTGGATCATGCTCCTCAGCGTAAGAATCACGTAAACCGTAAAATAGGGAGGATCTAGGGATATGAGGATATCCCAGATCTAGCATAGACCAGTCTACAGTCAGGTTTGGATCCAGTTCCCAGGGTTAGGTATCCCTCTTTTCCGATCGAAACAAAATGGGTAGATTCGCGAAAGAACGAATGTGATGGGGAAGGAATAGGTTCGAGATAAAGGATAACACATATGATAAAAATAGGAAAATCGTACCTTTCTTGCACATTGAAGAATATAGATACGAGAAAATATGAAAACCGAGGTGGAAATCGTACCTTCCTCTTGTTTCAAAATATTAGGGTTTCATCCATTGCCCCTATGCATGTCGGGTGTGGATGCTTCTCATTTAAGCTCTTCAACATAGATTGGGTGATGCCTATCTCAATGACTTAAATGTTATGGATGTGGCGCAGAGTCCAACTTCCTAAGGAAAGGTACCCCTTTGGCGACTAGTTATGCTTGCAATTTTGTGGAATTTGTGGGAGGAACATAACGTGAGATGCATTTGCAACAAAGCGGGTTTGTGGGAAGAAGTGGTGTGGAAATCGTAAGGGATGCCATTGAGTGGGCAATGGGGTAAAAAAAAATGTTATTGTTCATGATGTTTCCTTCTTATTTGGGTTGTAATCCCTCTTTGTTTTTCTCTGCTTTGATGCAATCTTCGTTGTGTTGTATCTTTTCAAGCAGCGTTTCGTTTATATATATATAATATATATATATATATATATATATATATATATATATATATATATATATATAAAAGGTTCCAACTGAAGAGCACTCCAAACACTCCATCTTGGTTCTTACTAATTTGTAAGATTGTAGATGGTGTTCCTCCAAACCTTCAATTTATCTTATGCCCCCCTTTCCTTGTCAATCACACAATGTCATATGCAAAAAGAAAGAAAGGAAAAAAAAAAACCAAAGGACCTTATGCACAAATGTCTCTAGGCCTTTTATACACCCTAAGGAAACAATTGAAAATCCTATACCATTGTCTTAACCCATTATGGGCCTTAATTGCTCCAATTGACTGTTTTGAGCATATAATCGATTTGGCTGTCGGGTGGTGATGATATTAGGGGTATATAGTCATTTAAGTAGTGGGTCTAGTTATCTAGACATTATAATTTTATTATTACGGTCAATTAGGTATTATTTATTTAAAATAACTTTCTAAAGGAATTAATAGGGTTCAAAATCCTTTTTCTTAGGAAATGTTTTGGGTATTCAAAGGCAATTACATTAGAAGTACGGTCTAAAATTTGTTAGAACTAGGGGTTTTGGCCCATATCTACAAGCATGTAAGTGTAGTGTGGCCAGAATGTTGAAAACAAACAAACTAATGCTATTTTCCAATTTCTTGTGATTGGAAATGCTAGAAGTGGGACACTTTTACTTGTTTTGTGTAATTTCAATCAATTATATCCGTTTTTACTCATTAGAAATTCTTATCTCTACCCTTAGTGCGTGCAGCAATAGTTGCTGAAATTGTTTATTCATTGCACATTCACTCGGAGTGTGTGGAGTTCTACATAGCAGAGGCTTAGATAGCATGAGTTATGCCGAAGTTAGTGGATACTCTCATTTGGGCATGGCATGGAGGAGTCGGTGGAATGGCATCAAAATCTGTTTGGAGGCTAATTCTCCTGGCTATTTTCTGGGCTCTTTGGAAAGAGAGAAACAATCGATGTTTTAAGAACAGGGAAGCTTCAGTGTCCTGGGTAATCAAGAGGGTGATGGGGTTAGTTCAGGATTGGACCCATCTTGTTCCCACAGCCAGTGTGGCTAATGGTTTTGTCTTCTTATCCCCTGTAGCTGGGTTTTGCATTCTTTCCCTGCTGCTTTTGCAGGCTAGATACATTAAAAAAGAAAAAAAAAAGCAATAGTTGCTAAAATTACAGTTTTAGCAACTGTCATGTATCTGTCATGCATCAACCTAATCCATTAATTGACCCTTAAAACTCAACCCTGAAAACTATGCTACGCAAGTACAGAAACATGCATTGAATATGAGCAGGAGTTGGTTTGGCAATCCACCAAATTACAAAATCTTATGATATGAGTATGTCTATGATCACACATGAGTGTTGAATTCATATTTATTTGTAGGTTTATATATATAATAAGCAGCCACCACTGCCGCCACCACCATCATTATAGCCTTGTCTGAACTATTTAGGGCCAACTTTATGGTTCTTGTTTTGCTGGTCAATCATGTCTATGGTCTTGTCCTTAGTAAAAAAAGCTGTCATATCATTTCTAACAACCTCAGTACCAGGTCCTTCTATGGTTTCCTCTCATCCTCTTTTGACGCCCTTATATCCTGATCAACGTTTCTCTTCTTGAGGGAGCCGTCTCTGGTCTTTGTCGCATAGCTTGGATCCAACTCAATTTTCCATCCATCATTATCTTTTAATGGGACCGCTACGCTACTCTAGATGACGACAATTTCGATTTTATCCTTCCTAGTCTCCCACACATTGATCCCAACATCTTCATCTTAGGACCTTCGGTCCTTTGCTCATGCTCCTTTCTAATTAGCCAATTCTTACTCATATAGCATAGCTGATTGAATGTTTCATTAAGTGTCAAAAGGCATGTGGCAATCACTTAACATCTCAAAAGCACATGCTTAGTTGCATGATCCTTCTATCAAGGTGTCGCTCCTGCTTTGAATCACACTCCTACTCCCACTTCCACTTCCTATCTGCGTTCTGCTTGCTAACATCTTAAAACAAGTGCTTCTCAGCTACCGCACCCGAATGTGTTGGAGCTTCGCTTCAAGCTTCGTGCAAGTATAGGCACATACCCAATTCATCCACCCGACACCAATTCTATTGGAAACATTTTCATCAAATCTCCCCATCCTTTTGATAATAGAGGGAGGGTAACAAAACACATTAATTAGGGTGGCTCTTGCCCACCAATTTTAACTAAAGAATTGTTTCAATGTGTGTTCTTGCTAAAGTTACATTCCAACTATCCCAAGGCTTATGTAACGGTCATAACAGCTATAACGTAATGGTAACAGTAGTACCGTTACACGATATAGAGCCACGACTCTTAAATTTGAAAAAGAGAGAGAGAGAGAGAGAGAGAGAGAGAGAGAGAGAGAGGCTTATAACGAGTCTATAACGGCCGTGTCATGATAGCCAAAATGCTAACCGTTACGACCACCAGTACCAGTATTGAATACCTTGAACTTCCTCTTGGTTCTGCTAATTTTTAAGCCTCTTAAATTGTTCTTACTAAAGTTGCATGACAAATACTGTCTCGGTTCTATTAATTTTAAACCTCTAGACTCTTGAGCCTTTTTCTAGACCTTCAATTTAGCATTTGCCCCATCTTCAATCTCATAGATCAACACCATGCCATCCACAAACAACATATGTCTCATCATGGTCGCTAATAATCAATTTGTCTATAACAAGTTAAAAAATTCCAGTGATATTTTAACTAATGTGTTTACTAAAATTCTCTAACAATTAAAGACTTAATGCCACCCCATGATCAAGACCCATTGCTACTAGTGATTCGTTAGGCAATGAAGTTGGTGGTGGAGTTCGGGCTGTTCCTCGCAAGCTACTTTTCTGATAATGCTGTTACTTGGGCCACAATTGACATCTGGCCTAGGAGGCTTGCAAATTTGTTGGAAGAGGCCATCGAAATGTGCAGTAATATTTTGATGTATTTTTCACATGTTAACCAGGAGGCAAATTCGGAAGCGAATAGGCTTGATAATGAGGGCTGTGTAAGTGGATCTCTTTTTAGATGAGTTAGGGGTCATCTGGTGTCAGGATGTGTTTGTTGTTTCTTGTCTTTCATCTTTAGCCTTTAGTTTTAGCGGGATGCTGTATGTTTCTTTTCCTTCTTCCAATAAAGTCTTGAGTGATCCATTTAAAAAAGCCTCTCCTGTTACTCTCTCTCTCTCTCTCTCTCTCTCTCTCTCTCTCTCTATATATATATATATATATATATATATATATATATATATATATATATATATATATATATTTGAAATGATGATTATGTTATAAGTAAAGGCCGAAGCCAATATATACAAAAGTACAAATCCCGGGAGACTAAAGCTCCCCCCAAAAAGCTGGAAAGGACTCTACAATCTTAGAGGATAGAGCCCATTCAATTATAAGAGATTTTTCCCTACTAGCCACTTCGAGAAACTGTCTTCCACCATTTATGAAACAACGATTGTTCCTTTCCTGCCATAAGGTCCATACCCCCCTCCCCCCCCCCCCCCCCGCCACATGAGGAAGAAACTATCGATGGAGGCTAGCGCAACCCAATCAACTCTAAAACAAAGAAAGAAATGATCCCATAACCTCTTTCCAAAAGGGCAAAGCAAGAAAAAATGATCCACCGATTCCTCATCACCCATACACATCAAGCACACATTCAGAAGAATAAAGCTTCGCTTGCGGAGGTTATCTATCGTGAGCACCTTCTTTCTCCCCACTAGCCATGCAAGTGCCGCTACCTTTGGAGGTGCACCATATCTCCATATTAAAGATCTCGCACATATCCTGTTGTTAAGCTCAGCCCCGCTGAGTGCCCTGTAAAATGACCTGACTGAAAATTTGTCGGATTTATCTTTTAGCCATCTCAAAGAATCTTCCTCCGTAACGATTGGGACTACCTTTGACAAGATTTGAAGCAACGATGTTAATTTTACCACCTCCTCATCACCTAAATTCCGCCTACATGGTGGGGCGCATACAATATTTTCCCCAACTAACGAGTAATAGCTATCTACCCTCAAGCTCTCTCTAGCAGCTATCGTTACCAACCTAGGAAATAAATCACTTAGCTTTACATTCCCCACTCACCTATCATCTCAAAATTTAATTTTTTTCCCATTTCCCAATAAAAAACCACCCCCTTCCCATACTTTGTGTAATCGAAACTATCGATTTCCAAACACGAGATGCCCTATACAATGATGATGACCTAATCCACCAACCCGTCTCTTCAATCTCATACTTCCTAATCAGCACTTCTCTCCATTGAGCTCCCACCTCCACCCTGAATCTCCAAACCCACTTTCATAGCAAAACCAAATTCATATTCTCTAATTTTCTAATACCCGCCCCACCCTTATCCCAAGGTTCACATACCTCTTCCCATTTCATAAGGTGGAATTTGTGATTCTCATTTGATCCTTGCCACAACAAGTCCCTCCTCAGCTTGCCCAACTTGAGCAACACCGATTTCGGGCACTTGAAAAGAGACATGAAATAGACAGGGAGATTTGTCATCATCGTCTTGATCATAGTAATTCTTTCTCCCATTGATAATTGATGATTCTTCCACCGGGATAATCTCGCTTCAAACCTTTCGATGACTTTATCCCAAAGTTGCTTCGTCGGTCTACCAATACTCAACGGAAGGCCAAGATATGATGTTGGAAACTTTCCCTCCTTGCACCCCATGACTTGACCAAAAGACCTTAATTCTTCTTCCAAAATTCCCACTCCCAAAATCCCACTTTTATTAATGTTAACTTTGAGACCCGATACCACCTCGAAACTAACTATAATCGAACGAAGGTTCTCAACAAAGACGGAATCTGCTTCGCAAAATAACATGGTATCATCTGCATACAATAATTGTGTTATCTAGAAATATGAATTATCCACACGAAAACCTTTTATCTACCCAATTTGTGCGCCTTTTTCTAGCATTCGACCCAATGCCTCCATGACCACCACAAATAGATATGGAGAGAGGGGATCCCTTTGACGAAGACCTCAACGAGAAGAATCCATTCGGAGATCCATTCACCAAAACTGAGAATTTTTCCTGATCTCACACATCTTTGAATCCACGAACGCCATTTGTTACCCCAACCAATTCTCTTTAGCATATAGTCCAAAAAGTCCCAATCAACATGATCATATGCCTTTTTCAATGTCTAACTTGCACACTATGCCTTTTGATTGTTTCCTGAAATAGGAGTGAATACATTCATTTGCCACCAAAAAGGTATCCACAATCTGCCTATCTTCCACAAACGCCCCTCGAGCTGCTGAGACAATTGAAGACAACGCCCCTCAGAATCTTAAAGCTAAAACTTTCACAAGAATTTTATAGGGACTTCCCAAGAGACTAATAGCCCTAAAATCCCGAAGACAGTTGACTCCTTTCTTAGGAATAACTGCTATAAAAGTAGCCCCCAATTCTGAAGCAATATAGTCACTCTTGTAAAATTCCTCCAAAAAACCAAATACATCTTTCTTAACCGTCCCCCAAAATCTTTGTTAGAACGCCATTGGAAATCCATCTAGACCCAGAGCTTTATCACTTCCCAACTCTAAGACTGCCCGACTGACTTCTTCCTCAGAAAAAGTTCTTTATGAAGAATCTGCCATCTCTGAAGATAACGAATCAAAACCGAAGTTATCTAGCACCTGCCTCGGCCACGAATCCCTTGTTAGGAGCCTTTTATAGAACTCAACCATAGCATCGCATACCTTTTCCTTGCACTCCACCCTTTCCCCCTCCACCACTAGCGATGATATCTTGTTTGCCCTTGCTCTAGCACTTGCCATTGCGTGGAAAATTTTGGTATTTTTATCCGATTTTTTTAGCCACACCGCCCTCGACCGTTGGCGCCATTTAATTTCTTTCTCCTGTAAACGTGCATTATATTTCTCTCTAAAAACCTCCCGCCATGATCTTTCTTCTTCTGACAAAACCTGTAGTTCTTCTTTGATGTCTAATGCTTGAATTTGTTGAAGAATTTTTGTAGTCTCCTCCTCTCGAACCCCCAGAACCTCTTTTTTCCACTTACAAATTTCAATTTTCAACAATTTTAGTTTTTGGAAAAGGACAAAACCTGCCACTCCTTGTATTGAGAGAGATGACCACCATTCTATCACTTTGTCATGAAAGCCTTCAACCTCTAATCAAGCCAACTCAAATCTAAAAGGTTGTGGGCCCTAGTCTTCCTCATTCGTTTCCAACAACACTGGACAATGATCCGATATCGGTCTTGGCAAGCCCCATTGAGCAGATAGGGGATGCTTCTCTGCCCATTCAGGAGAAGGAGAAAACGATCTAACTTTGACATTGTTGCCCTCGCTTGCCCATTTGACCATGTAAATTTGACACCTTCCATTGGTAAATCAACCATTTCATTCCTTTGCACCCATTTTGAAAACTTTCTCATACTACTGGTAATACACCCCCCTTGTGATTTTTCATATGTGAATCTGACAACATTAAAATCTCCACCCACACAACAAGGTAGTCTCCATTTCCCCCTGCAGACATCCAACTCCTCCCAGAATTTAGCTCGAAAAGTTGGCTGACACGTGCCATAGACCACTTGTAGCACCCATCGAAAACTGGAGGATACATCCCTTAGCAATAAGGATATAGAATACTTCTCCCATATCAAGTAGAAAGTAGCTTTAGTTGTTGATCTCCTTGGCATGAAGGCAAACTGAAAATTATACACTATGATATAAGAACTAAAAGGCTTGGATTGTGTAATCAATTTCAATTAAAAATTAGGTATATACTTCAACAGGTCCGTATCTGAACAATTTGAATTTCGGTACATTTTTGTCAACTGTGCATGGTAATGCATGTGTATCAATGTTCATACTCTACCAGTGTATCGACTATTATATATGTGAGGGTTTTTAATTGGGTCACGTCTACCATTCCACTCTATTAAGGCTCAAAACGTCAAATTGTTAGGATTCATGGGAAAAAGTCTTGGCAGGAGTTTGATGCCAGTTGCGAACCTAACGCAACCCTCCAGCCAGGCTTGGGAGCAACAATGAGCTTCCGAAACTCCCACCAGCAAGGCTTGCTTTGGATAGAAGATCCACCACAGGTTATTGCACATTTGGGGGTGGTAATCTTGTGACATGGAAAAGCAAGGAGCAGTTGGTAGTTACTTGAAGGATTAGGATTTTTCCATGTTGGAAATTTTTGGCGTGTCATCCATCCACAATAGGGCCCATAAATGGATTGGATCGCTGAATGGCTAATGTTAGGTGGTGGAAGAATGGCTAATGTTAGGTGGACTGCCATTTGTATAACTTCTGCCAAGTAATATTGAGAACTGATATTTCAAATGTTTAGCGCAATGTGATTGAAGATCTTTTTGGTTAGGTGTGAGAAGGAGAAGGACTATCATGAGGACTATCGAGAACATTTGCCAATAAATCATGAGAAATCTTTTTGGGTAGGTGTGAGAAGGAGAAGGACTATCATGAGGACTATGGAGAACATTTGCCAAGATATCATGAGAAATCGGGCAAGATCAAGCACAAATTGAACTTTTGCTAAGTAATCATGAGAACTCATATAGTCATATATGGCAGTTCAAAAAACAAAACTCATATGGCGAAGGGACAAGATCATGAGGACTAATGTTAGGTGGACTAATCATAAGCACTAATCATGAGGACTAATGTTAGGTGGACTAACATTTGGAGAACTTTTGCTAAGTAATCATGAGAACTCATATATCAAAGGGACAAGGTTATGATAGCTATGATATTATAGTTTAAGATCCTTTGGATAGGGGGAAGAAGAAGCATTGGTAATGTAATGTTAAGTGGACTGTCATTGTAGAACTTTTGCCAAGTAATCGGATCCCACATAATCAGGATTGTTCGGTGGACTGCCATTTTTTGAACTTCTGCCAAGTAATCATGAGAATTCTCTCTCGAAAAAAAAAAAAAAATTTTTTTATGAGAATCACATTTCAAATATGTATGGCAAATACGATTCAAGATCTTTTGTTGGGTAGGTTGGATCCCACAAAATTAGGGTTTTAGACCATTTGTAGGACTTTTGCTAAGTAAGCGTGAGAACTCGTATTTCAAATATATTTGGCCTGGGTACGGGATCCCACAAGATCAGGATTGTTAGGCGGACTGCCGTTTGTAGAACTTTTGCCTAGTAATCATGAGAACTCATCTTTCAAACATGATTGACGCAATGTGATTCAAGATCCTTTTGGGTAGGGACACACCCATAGCTCAAGTGGGAGACTGAGTGAGGATAACCTTTTGAGGTCTTGGTATCGATTCCCAAGGGGGTTGGTGGGGTGGCTAACCTTGCGGTGTGACTAACAAGGGGGTAGGTCTACTAACAATGGGGTACAATGGGGTGTTTACTAACTCAGGTTAAAAAAAAGATCCTTTTGGGTAGGGGATCTGCATGAAATCAGGATTGTATTACTTTTGCCGAGTAATCATAAGAACTCATATTTCAAATATGGTTGGCGCTATATGATTCGAGAATCAAGATCCTTTTGTGTGGGGGATTCCATGAAATCAGGATTGAGCTCAATGTCGGTTTTGGGCGAGCCTCATCCCCTCCACAAAGGATTTGTGCATCTGAAGCAGCACCTTTCTTCTGCTTAATCGTAATATCTGCCTTGTTTAATATAGAGAACAAAGCACCACTTTAGTAATGCGGGTCCACCAAAGCCAGGATTTGTCTTATCCTAGTTTTACAGGATCCCTTACCCAAACAGATCCTTCAATATTAAGTATCATTGAATCTTGATATTCAGTATATATTTTTTTGAAGGATTGTTTGATATTCAATGCCCATCAGGATAAAAGACCAAATCCTGGAGTTGATTCAATGACTTTTGAGTCAAATTGGGTTTTTGGGGTGGTAGAAGAGCCAACCTAATCCATAATCCTACCAAAAGATGTTTATCATCCCACTCACAGGTGTTTTGAGATAAGGCCAGTAATGTGGGTGGAGATCTTGCGATACAGCTGGCCTTGGTGGCTTTTAACTGTACCAATGGTTCCAGGTCTTGATTATACTGATGTTGATTGGTTGATATTAGAGAATGTTTATCGGCTTTGATGCTGGTTGTTGGTGATGAGAAGTTGATGTTGGCTAGTCATGGATGTCTAATTCTCTGTTATGTCTGTATCTTCAAGGCGACATCGTTAGGAAGATGTTGCTGTAGGTGATATGGGGGAAGGCATGTGGATAAATTGGTTAAAGAATTAGCAGTGCAAGCTTGCAATCCCACAAAAGATGATGTTTCGAGAAGTTTGGGAAAACATATAGAGGTTGAAATGCAAGTGCAAGGTCTCATAATCCTTCAAAAGAAGATGTTATGAGTTTGTCAATACTCTCTTGTCGGAGGGGATTGATAGAGAATTTTAATAGGATAGCTATAAGACCAGCCATGCTTTATAAGGCAGAATGGTGTGCAGTCCAGGAAAAATATGTTTATAGGTCGAGGGAACTTGTGAGTAGAACCAATAGTTAATAAGATGAGGGAAAGTAGACTTAGATGGTTTAGTCATATGCGGTGGAGACTAGAATTGCACTGACTAGGAGTGAATCGGTTGTTGATGAAGGTTCTCAAAGGGCCAAGGGGAAGGCCCAAAAGGACATAGGTGGAGGTAGTTAGAAAACATTTGAGGACCTGTGGTTTAATTGAGGATATGGTTTGTGATTGAGTGGAATGGCATGACAAGATTCTTGTAGTAACCAACCCTAGTTGGTATAAAGGATTAGATGGTGATGATGAATGTGTCGATAAGTGTCTTCACACACATGATGTCTTTACTTTCTGTGCAAAGTTTTCATTCATTCATCATCATTTGTTTTTCCCAGCTACGGCGAAGATGCTGATGTGTCTGAAGCAAATTGATGTGATTACGAAATTGTGAAGATAATTGAATGAAGTTATTTCTTTGGTGTTTACTTTGAATCAAAAGCTCTACTGGTGGGAATTTGAGCATTTATATGATCTTTGCTTATGGTTTTGCGAGAGTTGGCAAGATACTGTGATTTTCTTCTCTCACGATCTGTTGAAGACAACCTTTGAAATCATAGTGTTGGGGTGGGTCATCAAACATGACAATCATAGCATGTATTTCTGTTTTTGGTCCTTGGTCTTACGATTGGTGTGAGAGCTCTGCATGTCTCCTGGTGAGAGATTGAGTGTGAGTGGTGACTAAAGGAGGCTTTGTAAACTATATTTGCGTTACAGCAGAATGGCCATTGGCTGAAATGGCCATTATGCTCAATTCAGCCATTTGCTGCATTGACCTTACTTGCCAGTTTGAACCAATTCAATGAAGTTTCACCGTGCTGCTGAATGCAAAAAGAAGACTCTTTTAATATCTATTTTCTTTATTCCAAAACGAAGAATAGAGCTATGGGAGAAGACTCTATCCGAGGAACTAGAGCATAATGGGTGGAGTGAACATTAAGGGTAGTGTGGAGATGCATAGTTGACCGTTGTCTGTTGAGACGGGAATTGTTAGGATCAACTGCCTAGTCATTTATAAGCTATGACTCTAGGTATACTCAGTGTTCAAAATATTGGTATCGTGTTACGTATCACATCCTTGGGATACAGATACATATCGATTATCGCACGGGATATATCGTTTGTATCGGGTAATTTATCGCACTTTTTGGGAAACATTGGGGAAATGGTTGATTTTTTCAATGAAACTTCAAGGATTGTTAAAAAAGGCCCTTAATACACCCTTCTAAATCATAATATCTCAAAAAAGGAGTGCACATAATAGGTTTCCTTTGTATAGGGATCCTAAGCTATGCGTTGTCTGACTGAACTAATGTAACTATATTCAAATTGAATGCATAACATTTATAGTGTATGTGATCATCATTTCATCAAACACTCCTAAATGCTTCAAAATTAGTCTTAATTGGTAGTTGGTTAAAGGGAAATTTTGGAAAAAAAATATTTTAATAAATTTTTGTTAATTTTTAATTAAAAATGATTTTTATTTTTTGAAAATTGACGAGGACATGTTTGGAGTGCAACATTGCAAGCAAATTGGGAGAAATTGGGAAATTTTGAATTTTCCCCAAATCAAACCATCGACACCCAAATTTCGAAATTAGAGTGTATGTGATGATCATTTCATTAAATACTTAGAAATTAGTCTCAATTGACGACTGGTTGAAGGGAAATTTCAAAAAAAAAAAAATGGAGAACATGAAGAACCAATGGAGATCGAAATCAAAGCTCCAACTCCATGATTTTTCATGCAAAACATGAAGAACCAATGGATTTGTAACCATTTTTTTAGCATTGACTTGTAACCATTTGACACTGATTTACATAATTTTTCAACAAAAAAAGGGATTGGAAATTGAAAATGCTCACCGGATCAAACATGTGGGATATATCGGCACTACCTATGTGTTTCGTATCGCACAGGTGGGATACAAGATATATTGTGGGATATATCGGCCGATATCGTCAATATTTAAAACATTGGGTATACTTGTATGTTTAATTTATTAATATTTGATAAGTAGAACTATGAAAGAAAAATGTTGCAAAGGTGAGCTTTTTGGTTAGGTTACTGAGTAGGGTAAGTTTTGTATTAGTTTGGTGACATTGGATGATATCGTGTTATCATGTAGAAGGGTGATAGAGATGAATAGAAAGAGGAGAGTGAAATGTGAAATTTTACTCTATATATTATTTACAACTGTGAGTCCCATGAGGTCTGTGCCTCAATGATACAAACCATTGAGTACTAGAGAACCCCCTCCCCGTCTCCCTTTCCCAAGTACCCTTTTATTCTCATCTCCTTTGTTTGCAAATCTTCTTGTGTGCCTTCATGTGTTTTGCATAGCCTTTCTTCTTGCGTGCCTTTTATTCTCATCTCCTTTGTTTGCAAATTCGTTGCTCAAGGTCACTTGCTCAAACCAATATGACAAATATCATTGATATTTTGAAAATCTTGTAATAATATCATGAAAAACACTCTAAATGATATGATTTCGAGATTTTCAAAAATATCGGGATATTTTAAAATATCACACTTTTATCATGATATATTAACTCACAAACTCGTAAAAATCCTAAGGAATTTGTTATATAAATATGGGTTTTGCTAATGTTCCCACCTTTATGGGGACATTAACAACATCAAACCTTGTAAACAGCACCCAGGGTTACCTATCACCGATCTGAACTATTCATTCATTCATACAACTAGGAGCAAGCCATAGTGCAAAAATCAGGCCGATTGGATGATCATAACCCATTGATAGGGCCAATTTGTTACAACTGTCACCATAAATCACATGGTTAGAATCATCAAATCAAAGCGTTATCATTAATACAACTAGGAGCAAGCCATAGTGAGAGAATCAGGCCGATTGAATGATCCTAACCCATAGATGGGGCTAGTTTGTTACAACTATTGCCATAAATCACATGGTTAGAATCATCAAATCAAAGTGTTACTCCAGAATTAAGAAATAAAAGTGGGATCTATTGAGTAGATGTTTCAAGATGATGATTGGGCCTATTTTGTTTCTTCGGTCAATCTTGACTGTCCATTTTCATGCTATTGATCGGAAGCTTGGGATCACTTGATTGGCTTGATTTTTGCACAATGGCTTGATCCTAGTTGTATTAACAAATGAAAGGTTTGTATTGACAATAGGTCACCTTGTGTGCCATTTAAAAGGTTTGGGGACGTTGCTAACGTCCCCATGAATGTGGGGATGTTTGTAAAACCCTAGAAGTATATATTTAAAATTTCAAATGTCTTTATTAATTTATGACTATAAATTTTTTTAAATATTTTTATTTTGGCAAGATTTTCCTGATACTGAGAAAAACCTCAAAATTTGAAAAATCTGCCGAGAAATTTCCGTGCTGAGAAATTGCCGAGAGTGAGTTTGTCACTATAGTTCAAACAATGAAAATACATTGGAGATACCTGAACCAAGTAGTTAACATCAGTAATGGAATGTATCTTCCCTAGGCCTATCATGCTGCAGACATTGATTTTGGTGCCAGAGCTCATCCCTAGGCCTATCATGCTTCAGACCTAATCATCCATCAACTTGCAAATGCTGACTTTTCATGTATAAATACTTTGTCATGGAACATGGTGGGATAGATGCCGTAAATAGAGGAAGTGGATTGGCTGGTGTATTGACATCACGAAGTTCTTTGGGCCCCACCATGAGTTATTTCTTATATCCAAACCGTCCGTCCATTTGGAGACATCGTTATAAGGGTTGAGCCAAAAAATAAGAAAGATCCAAAGATCAAGTGGACCACATTGCAGAAAGCAGTGGTAGATTGAACGTCTACCATTGAAACCTTCTTTGGGGGTCACGGAAGTTTTGAATCAATCTGATATTTGTTTTTTCTCTTCACCGAGGTTTTTGTGACCTTATGAACAGATTGGATGGAGAAAAAACATTACAGTGGGCCCTACGAATGTTTTAACAGTGGGAATCATTGTCCCACTGCTATTTGTGATGTGGTCCACTTGAGCATTTGATATGACTCAGTTTTGGGCTCATCCTCTGAAATGATCTCCCCAAATGGATGGACGATGTGGATATAATAAATACATCATTATAAGGCCCATGTAGCTTTCATCTTCTTTCAACCGTTCGTACATTCCGGGGCTCGAGGACCTGACGCCCTCTTCTGCACACGCCACGTACCTACACCAGCGAGGTCGCTGGTGTGCAGTACACCAGCTAATCTGCTTCCCTAAATAGAACACCTTTTCAATATGATGTTAAGTACCAACACATCCCAGTTAATTCTTGATTTTCAAATAGAGGAACCAGTACCATTAACATTGTAATATTGGTTCCATGTGTACGAGGGGCGCGGATCAGCTACTGACGGCTTCAGTAGCTATCTTATTACTGAAGTGACGTCACCAAGTTCTGTGGGCACCACCATGATGTATGTGTTGTCTCCACACCGTCCATCCATTTGGAGAGATCATTTTAGGGCATGAGCCAAAGAATGAGGCAGATCCAAAGGTCAGGTGGACCCCACCACCGAAAACAGTGGGGATTAAACGCCTACCATTAGAAAAAATTTGGGGGCCACAGAAGGTTTTGATCAAGCTGATATGTGTTTTCCCTTCGTCCATGTTTGTGTGAACTTATGAACAGGTTGGATCTCAAATAAAAATCAAGGTGGGCCCTAGGAAGGTTTCAACGGTGGGCGTCATTGTCCCCCACTGTTTTCTGTGGTTGGGTCCACTTGAGCTTTGGATCTACCTCATTCTTTGGCTCATGCCCTAAAATGATCTCTTCAGATGGATGGTGTGGACACAACACAGCACAGAGATCATGGTGGGGCTGACATCACTTCAGTAGCTAATCATGGTGGGGCCCACAGAACTTGACATCACTTCAGTAGCTAATCAGTGTCTGTGTTTGAGACCCTTCCATTTATCAGGCTCTACCATGGGTGATGCATACCTCGGAAGTTATATTGGTCAGGTAATCATAGCCACTGATTGGTGGAAGCTATGAAAAAGACTAACCGAAGATGGATTTTCTAGCTGAGTGCTTTTTTTTTAATTTTTGAACCGTTATGCTCTGTCGAAAGTGAGCGGTGATAGGTGTATGGTGTGAGCCTATAGCTGTGTGTAACTGAGATAATAGCTTTTAGCATTCTATGAACTTTTCTACTGTCCTAATTTGTTAAAACATATTTCAAGACATTCTTTTCCCTCCATTCATTATTTATAAACAGCAAACGTGGTCGTGGAGGCTTCCGACGTGGTGGGCGTGGCAGTGGACGGGGCCGTGGCCGTGGACGTGGCCGTGGGAGGAAGCAACCTACGGAGAAATCAGCTAATGATCTAGACAAGGAGTTGGAGAACTATCATGCAGAAGCCATGCATACATCATAGTTGATTGCTGCTGTGGGATATGAGAACACCTGAGTATTCTGTTGTAGCTTTGTACTGTAAAAAAAGGGAGAGGATTGTGGCAGTGGTTTTTTCTTTTTCTTTCTTTTTTTCCCAGTTCACATGCTCTGACCATCCATTTAGCGGATCCAATCAAGAGGTTACTAGGTTATCGTCATGTTGTTAGCTGCTGCTTCTGTTTACATATTTTGCTCTACTTTGTTGGTTATCTTCTGGTTTTTCCATTATTTCTAACGGTTGGAGATGATGAAAATTGCAACCTGCACAGCTGGAAAGTGTAACCAGAAATTAATAGCCCTGTATCTCTTGTAAGAGTTGGATTTTGTGGGCTTCTGGGCCCGTACATATCCTTCATCTCTTTCTATGCTTTTCTCTGGAACCCAACGATGGTGTATTGGTAGCTCAAGGTCATCATAGCAGCAGGCTGATGCTGCCATGATTCCCAAGGGAGCTAGTCATGCTTATGGAAGTTGCATCAAAGGTGCTTACTGGTTCACCTCATTGCAACTGGTTTATCTAATGGAAGTTGAATCGAGGGGACTGGCTCACCTCATCGCAACCAGTTTACAAGATGGAAATGCATTTTAAACAGGAATCAGTGACTTGGTTGAGCTGGTATGAATATGCATGTGATGGGGGGCGTGGTGGGTCTACTAACGGCGTAAAGATTGTTTCATTCTTCTCATAAATTGCTACATCAGGAATATCTTTCCTTTTTAAGTAATCTCTTTCGTTTGTAGTTTAGTAAAGATTTAGGTGCACTTTGATGTATCCCTCAACATGCAGGTGGCAACTGCATTATTCTATGCTGAACGGGGAATAGGCTCCTTGTCATCTAGATTCTGTACATCCGTCATGAAGTGGGGTCTGGTTTGGACCATTCAGGATTTTGTATCTAAATTGTTGACACCCAGGGTTAGTTGCATGATACTTGGGGCTAGCATATACTGCTTGATGCAGATTCACTCAGAAATTGTGCACCAAATTATCTCGAGTTAAAAGCTGACTCATTCGGTATCTTAACCTCCAATTTGCATATGCTTTATTTGTTGAATCAGTCCTTAACTGTCCAACCTGACTTTGATATTTGTATCTGACTTCTCTAGATAATATATAAGCCCCTATTAATCATCGGATATGCAATTGATAGTTTAAGTAATTGGATATTTGATTTATCATTGTCCATATCAGAAAATAGAAGATACAAATACTGTGGGATTGGTGCCTACATGGGGGAGGTTGTGCGTGTTAAATTGACAAGAGAGGAGAGACCCATCAAGGAAGTTGGATTGACCGATAAAATAAATTATTACAGTGGGATGTATGATAACTACCATAGGTTCGATGTGTGGGAACTGCCGTTGATGTGCATGTGAAATCCATTCCGTACATTTGGTGCACCTCATACTCCCTGTACATTCCAAGAATTGGGAGTGGATTAGGTGAAATCCTGTATGTGCCTTAAATCCACACCGTCCATCCATTTTGAAAGCTCATTTTAGGGCATGATCCCAAAATGACTCAAATCTTAGGTGGACCACACCACAGGAAACGGTCCTGATTGAATCCCTGCCAATTAAAATTTCATGGATTCCGCTAGAATGCTTATTTGCCATCCAACCTGTTGATAAGGTCACAAACACCTAGATGAAGAGGCCACACGAGTATCATTTTTATCCAAAGCTTGTGGCTGGCAAGAAGTTTTTAATGGTCAATCACCACTGTTTCCTGTACTATGGTCCATCTGGGATTTGGGAATGATCAATCACTACCGTTTCCTGCACCATGGTCCATCTGGGATTTGGGACTCTGCTTTATTTTTTGGATCATGCCCTAAAATGATCTTTCAACATGGATGGATGGCGTGCATGCAGTTACATCACAGTGGGCCCCACAGTCAGGGGCCCCACCCACCTCGTGGATCCGGGGTCTCACCTAATCCGCTTCCCCAAGACTCATCTTAATCTCAAAGTTGTTGGATACCACAGGAAGCAATGTACCCCTTTGTGTGGCCCACTTGAGTTATGAATTAGGCTGAAATTGAGGGTGTACTATCAGGGGGTTTCATCTAATGAACAGGCGACGACACACACGCATCAAGGTAGGCCCCATGCAGCTGTGATGTATGGTATGACAATTACCACACATTCTTACTATTACACCGTCCCCCCTCCACTTAAAATACGTAAAAATCCTCCCCATTCCCAGTTTACTAGTTTGGTACTGTGTAGTTTATTACGAAGCTTAATATATAGGCTAAAGAAATTTGTAGACGTGGCCCTACATTGACCCGAGTTAAAACAGACTAAATTGTGTAACCCAATCCTTAAATGGATTGGTAGGGAGGGAAATTCCTACATCTGATTAGTACACTTGTTCAAAATAATAAGACCGTTGAATACTTATCATTTTAACCATTCTCACCAATCACATATTAATATTTAGTAATTAGTTAATAATATCATTATTTGGGTAAATAAAGAAAAACATCCTCAGGTTTTCGGGTAAACGGTCATGCGTGTTGTAATATCCATATGTTGGACCCCCTTGGAAGTGTGTAATTGGGCAAGTGGTTAAATTTTTTGAATCGGGTTGGATATGTCAGCTGATAGGATAAATGGATATCCATTGCCAGCCTAACTGTGGGGCGTACGTGATGATGACATTTGACATGTCTAACACCTGCATCCCACCATTATGATTGCTATCTTCATCTAAAGCCTTATCCCAACTTGCTGGGGTCGAAATCTTACTATTCTGATCATATGAATAAAAAACATAGGTAAATCCAACCTTCACGTAGTCCATGCTTTTAATAAACGTACACTACCCAAAACCTCTAAATTTGCCCTTATCCACTAGCCATGTGGATGTGATTGGGTGGATCTCAGCCGTTGATTGTGGTGGCCAACGGTCCTAATTTGGACATCTGATATGCCTTAGACAAATTTAATGTTGCTCTCGTTCTTTGAGTTTATTGATGAGTGATTCCTCTTAAGAACTTGAGATTGGACATGACGGTCATTGACTTGGGAGAGTTGTGGTCCATGAATTTCAGTACCCTGTTAGACCATGACCATCATAAGTGCGTGGGACACACCTTTGGACATTAGTTCATGAGATGTACAGTCATCTTATATGAGGGGATTGACTTAGGTCAAGATAAACAATTTCCACAGTTAGGAGTCAACTTGGCATCGGTTTATGCCTTTCCCTTACCCTACACGAGTGTAAGTGTGCCATAAACAAATGATCCAGATTCGGACCTTTGGTCACTCACATTAGTGCATCAAGATTAAGTCAAGAATCTGGTGGCCCATTAGCTTGGATTGTGATCGTGAGATCAGAACTTGATGGTGCATGAAATATGGTTTGATCATTAAACTTAAGGATGTGTAAGGGTCATGATTTTAACTGGTCGACTTTGACTTTTCCTATGAGTTTCATGCAGAGGCCAATAAAGTGGACGTAGCTGAGTACTTCCATCAAGAGTCATTGATTCTTGCACGGACCAACAAGGGATCCATTGGTTTACCTAGGAACATGTTTATGGCTTTGATCTGGATAAATCAACGACTCATCAAGTGATTTTTCCGTTGGGCCCAACACTTTGATCGTTTTAATATGATTTTCAAAGGTTTTTAATAGTTAAAACTATTTTAAACGTACTTGATGATAACTTAATGGCCCAGATCTGATAGTCCATTCTTTATTGGCATGAGATATGAACATTAATGGATACGCCATGGCCGTGGAGGGATTGAATCATGAGTATATACATGAATGAGGTGAGTTGACGAGCTTCCTTCACAGTAAGTTACACTGAATTCCGTAAAATGACGGATCACCATACTGGGTGCACCTCCGAAACCCTAACTCCTCTTATTTATATGATCCTATCCAGAGGAGAGGATGAGCTAGCCCTGGATAATCACTACAGTTTATATATATTGTTTAATTATAGAAATCTGATGTTATTGCAAATGAAGATTTTGGGACAGTCATGATCAAATTGTATTGTGCCATGTTCCATTGCATTTATATCAGCTAGGTTATTGCCTCATACGGGCACCATGTTGGCTTCACAATGCTCAATCATACCAATTCTTTTAGAAAAGTAACTGAGGGATCTTGGTGATTCCATACTACAGAAGAGTTCTGATACTGTTAGGTAAAACTAGAATTCTGGGGCAAAAAACCCATAAAAATGAAACAAAGAAAAAACAGGCACAAATAGAGAGCAGCAGCAGCAGCAGCAGGGAACAGCTTGACAAATATCACCAAGAATTTGAAAATCTCGCGAACCAATATTATTGCAACAAAATACTGGCAGATTTTAAATATCATGTTCTTATCGCAATATTATTGCAGAAATTAGCAAAAACCTTAAGGAATATGTTATATAAATATATATCTAATATTTTAAAATGTATTTATGAATTCATGAAATATTTTTACTTTCAGCAAGATTTTCCAGCCGATATCCTAAGAAAAATCTCAAAATTTGAAAATCTTCATAGACATTTCTAGGCCAAGAAATCGCCAAGAAAGAGATTTGGCAACTATGCAGGAAAAAAAAAACCCAATGGAAGAGCACATCAGGCAAACAATATCCTTCCATACATTGGTAGAGATGGGCCATCATTAGGCAGAGCGCCTGCCAGTTTTATTCTTTGAGACAATTATACAACTCTAGGCCACACATGAGCTATCAGGCTCAAGCTAAAACAAACAAGAAAGAATGGAAGAAGCAAAAAACGACAAAATGGAAGAAACAAGATCAATGAGATCACACCTTGCACGCTGATTCGGCTTCTTGACCAAAGAATAAAATCTACTCTCATTTGGCAACATCATTGTCTTTCTTCAGAACAAGTTTTCCTGACTCGTTCTTGTGGAAAAGCTTCTCAACCAGTTCGTCCCAATTAATTCTTCCCCTGGATTGCGATCCACTGCGGGAATGTCCACCGGAAGGTCCTTCCTCCTGACCACTGGCTGGACCTTCTGTTGCTCCATCTTCAGCAGTTTCATCTGGCGTGACGGCATGTGGTATATTCAAGCTAACTGCTCTTTCCAATGCGTCCTTGTGTTCTTTCTTGATTGTTTCTTGCCTTGTGAATCTCTGCCCTGTTGGGGGAGTCACCACCACTGCCGCCATGCTCTCCTTCATCCTCTGCGAGATGAATCAGGGATGTCAAAATCATGCGGAGAGTATTACTAGCAATGGAACAAGAGAGAAGGAAAGAAAAAGGGAGCGACAATCCTGACGAAACAAAGGCGCACCGAAGATAATCATAACAATGTGAATTGACATGGCTGAGGCTGTAAGGCCTTGTTGTCCCATCATGCGTGCCAAATAGTTCAAAAGCCACACCAATCAAAATGATCTTAGCATTGAATCAGTGACCTTCAAACTGATGGTAGATGATAAAGTTAATGGCTGGCATTCAATGGAAAGAAGTGAAGAGGTGATTAGTATTGTCACATAGATGGGGTCTTTTTGAACAGTTTACACCCACAGTAGGGCCCACAAGAAGGATGGCCCAGATAAGCACATCTCCCTGCTATGCGGAGAGGGTGCCACCATATTCCAGCTCTATTGTTGCTGCCAAATTATTTCTCTGTGAGGAGATCCAAAATCATAGGTGACAAGGGCGAGTCTGTGATAACTTTAGTGGGACACTGAGGCTAAACCTTTTGGATCCTTCATGCTACCATTTTTCACTTTGACAAAAAACCTTCATGCTAGTTCTAAGGTACCAAAAAAGAGTTACGTTACGGCCATTGCATAACGGTAGTGGTGGATGCTGTTACATGGTGCAGGCCCGTAACAGCCTGTTGCAAAAAAAATGTATGAGATGGCCCATGACAGCCATACCAGCTTTTAGCAGCCATAACGGTCTTTATGGCGCGCACACATATCGGCCCAGGCCACTATGCATGTGTAAGCCCTCTTAAGAGGGTTGTTTTGCTTCTTTTTGTTTTCTTTTTTTTTCTTCCTCCTCCTTTTCTCATCTCAAAGGCGTGGGATTAATGGAAACCCATTTTCTAACAGATTTACACCCATTTGCAAAATCAAAACACAAGAATTGAACTCAAAATATGATGAATCAAATATCCGGAGCCAGTTTTGGGAAAACCGAAAAGAAGGGGTGAAATTTTTTCTTCTTCTTCGAAAAATGTCATCAATCTTCTCTTTTTTATTGTATTTAAAATGTTTGGAGTTTAGATCAATGAATAATATGTTTAAATTTAGATCTATATATGCATGCTTTATATCAGTGGCTTTGAAAGTATTATGGCCATGTTTAAGCAATTTTTGGGATGGATAGTAACAATTTAAAAAAAAAAAAAAAAAAATCTCAAATTTCTTTAAGAAAATTGTGTCAAATGATAATGGATCTGCATTAGTAAGATAAATCCCACAGATTCCATTTAAAACTCATAGGCCTCTGGATTATTCTATGGCTGCACTACAACTGTCTTTTGGATTTTGAACAACACCATAGGTGCGCTAGAAAGTTTTAAGTTTTCTTTCACTAATATATTCCGTCTGAAAAAAGCATCAGAGGCATGGAATATTCTGTGGCTTTTTTTACCAATAGAGTTTGTGGAATTTCAGATTTTAGGGCACTCAATTTTGATTCTTTCCTAGTTATTTAACAAGCTGAAGTTCCATTGTCATAACTTCGTTCTATGCATAAATGA
The DNA here is from genome assembly GCA_003013855.2 of Liriodendron chinense. Classification (NCBI taxonomy): domain Eukaryota; kingdom Viridiplantae; phylum Streptophyta; class Magnoliopsida; order Magnoliales; family Magnoliaceae; genus Liriodendron; species Liriodendron chinense. The sequence continues at coordinate 2,715,835 of PVNU02000310.1, forward strand.
TCTACCGTAAGTGGACCCCAATTCGCTTGTACAAGGCTATGATGATGAAGTGAAATGATCTAACATAAAATAAATGAAGCGAAAGATTTCTAAATGCCTGTGGCTATGTTATCAAGAATGCCGGTACACGTGGCAGACATATATGAGATATGGACAGTTGATTCATGGGCCCTACCTTGGATGGGGTACATGCCAAAAAGCTACATCAGTCAGATGATCGTAGTCGCTGATTTAGGATTTCTGCCCATTGAATTACTTGAATCATTTTCTAACTGCCCAACTGAAATTCTCAGAAGCTGTCCAGTTATGGCTAGGATCACCAACTGGGATATATTTTAGGCATGCCCATCCGTTGTAGAGTCCACAGCAGATGTAACCACTGAAACTCCTACATGTGTTTCATGTATGCAAAACTAATGCGTTAATGCTTAGCACTGGATATTTTCTAAAAGTGAAATATCATCAACTAAAAATGAAATATCCAAGCTCATTCATATAGAACAATGAAGTGGGTTTGAAATTGTTTATCAACGTACGTCTAAAGCTTTTTGTGCTTCTCTTTCAATCCAAATAATCGCATGATCTGATGTAGCATTGCATGATAGGACAATATGTTCAAATCTTCCATCAACTGGAATGGCAGTCCTCACTTCAGGAGGAAACCTTCCACATCTGCAATATATGGATATGGAAGAAGTCAGCTCCAGAAACAAACACAACTCTTTCTGTATGAATGAATTAAGGCAATCTACTTAGACAAGGGACTACAACATTCCAACACAAACAGTGAAAAAATTCACAAAAAAATAATATTCATTTTGTTTGCTAATATTTCTCAATCAATAAAAGGTACACTGAATTTAAGCAAATTTCTATGTTGACTATGATAGCCAATTGTTGAGCTCTTAATTTATACATATTCTAACTCCATTTCATCACATTTTATGCATGATTCCTATGATTAAAAGACTAATCTGATGCATGTTTGTGATTGTAGGAATGAGAGAGAGACTTCACCTATTTGATGGCTAAAAGAATTCTTTTAAACCCACTTGATGATGCATGAAGATGAGCCAAAGGAATGGAAAAAAGAAGCAAGGAGAAAAGAGAGATAACAAGGATTTTGTGCCAATTTGAAGGATTTAGAATGATTAAAAGACCAAGCTTTGATTAGCCAAACAAGTGGAGAAAAAGCCTTGAAGGAATCAAATTGAAGACCTGGAATGGCCAGAAAAGTCATATTACAGAGATGCAGGGCCAGAGAAGTCATATTGCAGAAAATTCAACAGATGGCCCTGCAAACCAGAAAAATTGTAATTTTTTGCCTTCGGGCGCCCAACCACCACTTTACCAGGCACCCGAAATTGATAGAAAATTCTGTTTATTGCTGTAACTTTTCTGGACATGGTCGGGCGCCCGACCATAACTAGTCGGGTGCCCTATGACCCGCCGGGCGCCTGATTAAGAGGTTCAGGGCGCCCGAAATTCAAAGAAAAATTATCAAACTTGCTGGACCGATTGGAAGCATGGTCGGGTGCCTGACCAACACCTGACCAGGCGCCCGATGACTGGCGTAAGTGCGTAACTCCTTACGCAATTCTGAGGCCGTGCGTGGTTTTTCTTATAAAATGGCACATGGCATCCTTCCTAAGGCATCCTAGAAGAGACCTAGGTTCGTGGGAGGGAAAGGAAATCATCGTAGAGCGTTCGCAACCCCTCCAACTCCGATTTTTCTAGTTTTCTATGCTTTTAATTAGTTTTTCTTTTGTTTTTATTCAAGTATGACAATGCTTGGCTATAACTTGGCTATAACCTCTTAGCTAAGGCTAAGAGGTGAAGCTTGTAGTTAGTTTTCATGTTGAATTTGTTTAATTCAAGTACATTTACTTAAAGTTTGGATTTTTAAGTTCTAGTTTAAATAAAGTTGGTATTTTTGGATGTTTTATGAGAGTTCATGTGCTTCGGATATGGGTTCCTTGCAATTCTCTAAGATTATCATGTTTGGATTGATTAGATTCGAATTGTAGTAACCCTAGAGCATACCATAGTGTCTTGGCATGATTGTTACTTCGAAGGCTATATGGTTGAATTCTATGTGCTTCATTAGAACTAGAATCTTATTTTCTGACTTAAGTGGGATTGTTTGTGTTTGAATGCTTAATCTTCCAATTAGATGAGAGATCGAACTTCGAATCTAGTTGTGTTTATGCTTGGATGAATGAATTCACATGAAACTACTACAAGTGGGTCCTTAAAGCCTTAATTCCATTAATTAATAGATTTTTACAAAAGTTACTGTTTTTACTTAGTTTATGAAATCAAACTTCAAAATTGCTTAATTCGAAGTTGCTAGAATAGTTTGAATTGGTTTACCCTAATTCCCTATGGATCGACGACCTGAGTTAATACTACATCACAAGCCTTGCACTTGAGGCGAGTGAACACCAATAATATAAGTACATGGGGTTTGGTTAAAGAGTAGATGACCAGCTCCGGTTTATGATTAGAAAGGTTATGATGCTTGTTTGATGCAGCCCCATGTTGTTTAAAAAAGCTATACTGTTGTTTTTGTTGCAACATGTGATTTTCTAATAAAAGCAACTCTGTAAAAAACAAGGGTCTGTTTGATAGGAGGGAAAACAAAGGAAAAGAAAAGAAAAATGAAATGATTATTCAAGGATGATTTGCACAAATCTATTCAAACGTGAATTCCTATGCTTGAACGCTAGGATCTGTGTTTTTGTTGGGCACGAATCGTCGCCTCAACGGGTTCACATCTTTCGAGGGTTTTCGGGATTGATTGTTAGGTGTTTGATTGACTGGAGTCGCCACTAGACAATTACTTCGAATCTACAGTTGGCTAGACCCTATAGAAACGTTAGAGAAGGGGATCCGAAGATACCTTCCTCTAAAATGATTCCTTGATCTGCGATCAGAGATTCGAGGTAAGGGACCATGGTTACAGAAAGGGAATGTGTTAGGCACCCACTCTGCCCGTACAAATGTACGGTCTCTACTTCATTGAATCTAATTAGTATTTGAAAGTTAGGATCAATTCTCGTACATTGTCACAGAAGATATGTAATGTGATGATAGGTGATCGTGGGTCCGATCAGTAAGAGTTTCTGATGGGCAGGATCCGATCAAATTGGCAAGCTGCAGAGCATACGCTCAAACTGGCCGAGTGTAAAGGGTGGTATGATGGGTGAATATAAAGTAATGAAATGCGGTATGATGGATATTATATAACTAAATGATGTGGAACGGTGGGTCTGATCAATCAAAGTTTCTGATGGGCAAGGTAATACACTAGGACTGATCAGGTGCTAAAGAAGTGATGTTGAATAGATATAAAGAGCAGGGGGGTTGGAAGAATAAAGAGTGTTGCACTATGCTCGATATGAATGAGATGATGCTGGTATATGAATGGCCAGATGGACGAAGGTGTCACGCGGGCTATCTCGAGCGGCTTGGGTTAAGACTTAGACGGCTTGAGAGGCTTGGATAAGGGTCAGGATGGACCGAACTAGGGCTAGACCCTTCTCACTCACTCACACTCTCCTCGGTGGAGGAATGGACTAAGGGTGGTAAGTCGCTTCTCACAGAAGAGGACTCGAAGCTGCTGGATTTCTGGATACTGAAAAGGCAAGGGGGTATTTATAGTTGCCCAGGGTGGCAACTCTTGTAATTTTACTTGAGTGGCACCTTAGGTGTCGGCCGTACAACCCCCTCTCCAGCTTTGGACAGCTAGTACTCCGAACCTATATGTTTTCATTACGAGTTTGGTGTTCTTCAAGGTTCGGCTTTGCTTCGAAGCTGAGGGTTGGAGCTAGGCTCGGGTTCAGGTTCGATTTTAGCTTTAACTAGGTGAGTCGACTGGGTTGAAGGACTGAACTGACCGGTTGGGTTGACTCACTAAGTTGACCCACCAAGGTGACCTGCCGGGGAATTATGGCATGGTTTCTCCAAATGGTGGTTTTTCGGGGTCTACTATTCAGGGTGAGTTAACTAGGTTTAGGTTAAGATTTGGTTTATGGGCTAGAGTTTGGATGAGTGAGTTAACTGGGTTTAGACCTAAAGTTTGGGATATGAATTGGGTGAGTTGAGTGGGTTTGGACCTAGGGTTTAGGATATGAACTGAGTGAGTCAACTGGTGTTAGACTTAGGGTTTGTGATACGAACTGGGTGAGTCAACTGGGTTTAAACCTAGGGTTTGGGATATAGACCACCATCCATCTAGCCATTCATTCAGCTTTTCTGCCAATGGCGGGGTGTCTACAGATGCCCTTCTTTGGCAAAGGTTGCGTGCAACCGAATGCCAAAGCAAGTGGACACCCCACCTTTAACTTGGTCATTCATAGATTGTCATTTGAAATCTTTGCTTGCCTTTGTATCTGTGCCAGCTAGTTGCTTGGAAATAGATGACTCGTACATATCACGAGGGTTTGGAGGAAACATTGCGATTGTCCCTACATCGACGGCAATAATGGGTACCCAATCGTAACCCTTCCATTCCGGATCAGTACTAACATCGGAAGGAAATAGTCTAACAGAGCCCCTACGCTCTGGGCAGCTTTGTGAGGGTGTTGATTGGTGCTAGTATTGGAGAGCCTGTTGCTTTCCCAGACACCCTAGGAGTACTTGTTTTGCTTGATTGTCAAAGTGGTTAGCTGCCCTGCGCTTTTTGTGGCCTTACGGGTGATCCACTACGCCGACTTGGACTCGATCAAATTCTGCAAGTATCTAGGAATAGGTATGTGCGGGTGACCCGTTTCCATGCAATCTTCTGGTTTTGACACTTAGGTTACAATTCATCGTTTCCACCGTTCAAATGGTCTATTTGACCAAGTTCTTTTTGGCTTTTATCTTTCATACCTTGGCATTTGGTACAACCGCCCTGACACTGGAGTTCAGGTCAACCATACTCTGAGTACATTAGGATCCGATGGTCTCCGAGGAAACTGCGAGACATCGGATCTTATTTGATTTTGCGCAGGCCCCACCGAAAGATATGGAGGATCTCTTAGTGCCTCAGAAGCTTAGCGCTATATTGGGAAAATATTTTTTGTTTTTAGAAATGACACTCTGGAGAGTGATACTCCGTGGGGTTTTTATTGCAAAGAAGATTTTTGGAAAAAGGGAGTCCGACTTGCATGTGCCTCCCCATGGGGATACCTGCAGGGTTGTGGGCTAACCGGCTTTTATTGAAAGCATGTAAAAGATTATGATTGATGCAGTAGATGTATGGATTTAATGCTGGATGCGTGGATGGATGCGATGTGATGGGTGCATAGTTTGGACGATGGATGCATAGATTTGACTTTGATGATGGATGCATGGATTTGACTCATTACCTCACAATCCAACGATCGTGATCGCGATTGCTCCCACTGGGGATGTGTGGAATCCGAGCTTTATTACTTTTAAGGTTTTGTTCCCTTAGGTATTTTGTTTTTAAAGCGGATGTTTGATCAACGGTTTGGCCAAGATCCCGATCCGTGGTCGATCAGGTCCATCGTCCCAAGTTTTGACAAGTCGGATGAGGCACTCTTACTGGGGATGGTGAATTTTTGTGAATTTTGATCATGATAAGATTGTCGGATCGCGACTTGCATGGTTGCAATCGACACCGACTTTTATTTGAAATCTATTTTTTGAATTTTTGAAATGATCCGGATTGCCGGATCGCAACTCTGATGGTGGCGATCAATGCCGGTTTTTATTTGAAATCTATTTTTTGGATTTTTGAAATGATTCGGACCACTGGATTGCAACTCAGATGGTTGCAATCAACGCTGGTGTTTATTTGAAATCTATTTTTTTGTGTTTTTTTAAATGATCCGGACCGCCGGATCAGCGACTCGGATGGTTGCGATCGACGTCAATTTTTACTTGAAATCTATTTTTGTGTTTTTTGTTGAAAATGTAAGAAACCAGTGTGTAATTTCCATCCACTCTCAGCTTCTACTGCTGATAAGGTACCTGATCCATTTTACATCAGCGAGCAAGACAATTATACACAGTTAAGTGCAGTAGTTTTACATCTTCGAATGACTGGATTGAGGGTTTTCAGTCAACACACCCACAAAGTTACATGTTCCTTTTGTCCAATGCACATAAAACACGTATCATCTGACGGACTCCTTCGACCATAAGATGGACTACATCCTCACATTTCCCTTAATAATCCAGTTTGGGGTCTTATATTGCTCATAATGCCATGAGGGTGTGCTTCACCTCCCAGTTGCCTTAATCCCCTTCATGACTTCCAAGAATAGGGAACATTCGTCGATTTCAACAGCAACTTCCAAACAAGGTTGTCTATCACAGTGCGTTCAACACGAACATGGTTGTGAATTTCCACCTGCGCTTGACTATTAAGAAGCTCCGAACACTCGTACAATCAAGTGTCAACCATGCCCGAAAAATGATTTGGAAAGTCCCTGAGAAGTTAATCCCAGTGTAGTTTAAGGTCTTCAGACCAATGGATTGACCTGGGTGGTTGTGATTCGTGCTGGAAATATTTTTGTATTTTTCTGGAAAGATCCAGTCCATTAGATCTCTACTCGGACATTTGAGATTGATGCCGATTTTTATTGAAAATATTTTTGTGATTATTTAAAATGATCCGAACCATCGAATTTTGACTCGAACGGTCTCGACCGATGCTGATTTTTATTGAAAATATTTTTGCGATTTTTAAAAATGATTCAAACCATCGGATCTTGACTCCAACGGTCGAGACCGATGCCGGTTTTTATTGGAAATATTTTTGTGATTTTTGAAAATAATCCAGACCATCGAATTGCAACTCAAATGGTCATGATCGATATCGATTTTTATTTTGAAGATGATCCGAACCAGCGAACCACGACTTGAATAGTCATGATTGATGCCAGGTTTTTATTTAAAGGCATACTTACCTCGTTGTATTTGGCTTCTATCGTGCTTCTGATTGAAACAATGATCTTACGGGCCATAGCATGCCGAATGCCCATTTTCAATTATTGCCTCGTGCTTGTAGGTGAGATTACTTTGTGGATGATGGAGCTTAAGTACCTGCGATGAGAGAAAACACTTTAGCAAAATCATTGAAGTATTGGAGCGGGAGGAGAGATACCTTTTGAGATGAATGACCAAGAGAAAGGCGCTTGCAGAAGGCACTTCGCGAGTTGACTGGAGGATTAGAGGATGATTATTTTGAAAGCCTTCTATAATTTTATTTATTTTTTGCTTTTTTGCACATGTATGAGTGAGGGAAAAATGAACTTTTTTTTTTAAGAATTACATACGCAAATCATGCATGAAATGAGATGGAGGAAAATGAAAATTTGTGTCAAGTGTCTATCTATTTGCACGTGGTTTAGACTTGTTGTGCATGTAGATGTAGGAATCAGAACATTTGACTTAGCCAGATGTCGTACTTAGTTTTTTAATTGTTCACCAAGGGTCTCGATCTGTTAAAGTAGTGCGTAATGGTATCTTGCCCCTAGAATTTGGGCAAACCTTAAAAGAATTATCGACTCATGGCCACCATTCTTGCTTTTGTTGAATCTTCTGGTTGCCCAGATCTTTTGTGTAGCTGTTTTTTTTTCTTTTGCTTTCACCATTATTACCCACAGCGCCCTGTCGGGTTATCACTATGTCCGGCTTGCCCGTCATTTTTGCATGTGGCACCTTTTCGGGTTTTCACCACGTCCCAAGTATTTGATCTTGCCTGTCCCTTGGCAGCTATGCTGTTTTTACCCTTGACGCCCTTTCGGGTTTTCACCAAGTCCGCTATATGCCCACTGTTTTTACTCGAAGCGTCATTTCGGATTTTCACTCCACCCTTCTTGTTTAAGCACATCTTTCTCTTCTTATTTTTCTTTTGATTTTCTTAATCTAGACAACGGCGGAGGGCTTGGATTTTCATCCTTGTCCGCCGATTAGCTCGCTTTTCTGATCTTGTTTTGAATCACAATGGTAAAGCTGCCGACTTTAGCTGGGAACCTTTTTGAGAGGGACGAGGGAGTGGAGGATTGTGCTTCCTTCCGGGTCGATTTTTCTTTTTTCTTTTTCTTTACTTTGTCATTGTTCTCTTTTCTTTTTGCTTCTTTCACTCTCTTTTTTCCTTTTTTTTTTTTTTTTGACCTAATTGTTGGAGCACTTATTAAGGGATGGGAGATGATGATTCTCAGAAGATCTATCTTTAGTCACTTGACTTCACCTTTATCAATGTAACTCTTAACATGGTTAGATTAACTTACCCGTGAAAGATCTTCACATTATCGGCGTTGATTGGCTCTGAAAGATCCTCGCCCCTTAGGCTGATGAGTCGAAGGATGCCTCCCGAAAGAACTTCTTTGATCATTAGGCTATCGTATACGAACTTTGAACTTGCCCCCTTGAATCTGATCGATGTGGAAATGCTTGTTGCAAACCCACTATGAATTTTCTTTCCTCGGCTTCATTCTCCATCGGCACACGTGTTGACGCAATTTTGACTTGAACTTGTAGGTCTGTCTTCTGATTTTAAGCTTCTTGAGAAACTCCCCATCCTTAGATTTCGAAGGACATCCCATTGCCCATGTTGATAGCATGTGGGCAGTTCTTCATGAGAATTATTACGCGAGATCATAATGTTACCTCCATCCATTTTGTGAAGTAATCGACTGCCACAAGTATGTGCCCATGACTACCAGATGTTGTCGAGTCGATCTTTTTGATGATGTTAATACCTCGTACAGAGAATAGCTAGAGCATTAGTCAAGTTGTAGAGCTTTGAAGCACACTCATGGATCTGGTGTACATGTTGCTGACGCTTGAAGTACTTTCTGACATGTTTGTAGCAATCTGTCTTCATCGAGCCGTAAGACTTCTTCCGTCATTGTGTGTATGTTCGTGTGCCGGCCACACACTCCAACATGAAATGCTAGCATGGTCTTGACAACTTCCGATTGACAGGCTTGATGAGTTTTTTATCGAGTCCGGACAAATCTTCACAAGATGCAAGATCGAGAAGTCATGACTTCAAGAATTCGATCATTCTCTGCTTATTTTCCTGGGACAAGGATTCTCAATGCGCACTTTCTTAAAGGCTTTTAAGAGACCTTAGGTTTACGATTTCGAAACTCTTCGAGATGACATCGACTTTCAACTCTAGATCGAAATCATACAAGTTGACTTCATACTCAAGTGTTTTGACTGACAGACTTTGCACTTTATTGCTTGTGATTTTTTAAAGATTTTCTGATTTTTGTTGGCTTTGAAAGATTTTTCGATTTTTTGAAATTTTGTGAATATCTGAATTTTTTTAAATTTTTGAAAAATTCGGATTTTTTTTTAAATTTGGAAATATTCGGTATTTTGGGCTTTTTGGATCTTCTAATTTTTTTGGAGTTTTTTATTGTAAGGGACCCGAGCAAGACGGCGATGCGAACCAGGGCTGCCTAATTCGGCTCGAGGAACCGAGCATTGTCGGCTTTTATTTTGTTCTCATGGGGATTACGAACTAGCTACTGCCTTACACTCCCTCCCCTTAGGAGGCAAGGCTAAAGGGATCAGTAGGCCGGCCATCATTGTCGAGCGACACACGCCCAAACATCATGATAGATCTGGAATTGGGCTCCAAGGCAGTGTCGGATGTGATTTCTCCTTCTCATCCTCGATTCATTGCAACTCTTCAGGTTCATCCAGTTTGGGTGGGACTAGAACTGTGGTTCAGTCAACAATCAAGAGCGATTCCTGCCCCTTGCCCAAGTCCTCTTCGGGAAACTCAATCAGGCTTAGTCTGCTCATTTGATCCTTAAATAGCCCGTCATCGGAATAGATAATCCCTACATTGATAAACTGGATTGGTGTGCAAATGCAGGGATTGCCTTCTTCTTGACGACTTCATCTTCTTCTGATACCTTCGTGCTTTGGTTTCCTAATCAAAGTAGGTTGATATCGCAGTCTTCTCCTATCCACATCCTCTTGAACCTCCGTGAGTCAGGCCGAGTCTTGATATTCGAGCCGATAGTAGAAGGTTTGATGCTCAGGCAGGAAGAAAGACGTACTTTGATCCAATGGGACATGCAAGAGGAATGTGATTCAGAGTCTCAAACTCAAGACAATGGTGTGGGATATCCTCATCGAAGCATTGAACATCTATGGCTGGGATATTAGGCTTTTAAGGTTCAGCTGCTTCTGCCATGGAAATTTGTTTGACATCAACCAAAATTGTGAGCATCTTGTCTTTGAATATGCACTTGACCCTTTGGTGGAGGGTTGAAGAGACAACACCGATTCTATGAAATCAGGCCCGATTGGGAAGGAGATGGAATGAAGCTGAGATGTCCAAAACCTAAAAAGTGATGGTTGATGTTTTTGGATTGATTTGAACCTTGACATCAATCTCCCCTCCAACCTGTCTTCTGGAGTTGTCAGATGCAGGAACCATTTGGAGGACTAATGGTTGAATAGAACTGGGCAGATCCTTTTGAGGAGTAAAGCTTACTCCCTTGATAGTGGCCACATAATTGAAGCTAGGCCCTGACTCTGCTAGGACATGTGGCATGTTGTTCAAGGAAAGGTTTTCTTCTTTAAGGATAATGGCTACAGTAGCTGTCGAATAGGCAGGTGCTGTGTGCAAGTTGTGCCCCTGGTTGTAGGGCTGTAAATGGTCGGGTTCAGGGCAGGGTTTAGCCAAAACCAGACCCGCCCATTTACTAAACTGGGTCCGGGTCCAAATTTTAGACCCAGACCCTTTTACTAAATGGGCAGGGTCCTGGGTCGGGTCCGAGTCAACCCATCAGACCCATATATAAATGGGTCCGGGTCTAGTAGAGGGAGATCCACCCAGACCCATTTATAAATGGGTCGGGTTTAATGGGTCCGGGTCTAGATCAAGTATGCAAGCATTTTACAAGGCTTAAAACCGGGTTTGGACTGGACGGGTCGTTGAAACATAGACCAAACCCGCCCACTTACTAAATGGGTTCGGGTCGGGTCGGGTCGGGCCTAATATAAAGAAAACCAAACCCAGACCCGTTTAGCAACTGGGTCTATTCTTGGACCCAGACCCGTACCATTTAACAAATGGGTCGGGTCTGGGTCGAGTCTAAATGGGTTGGGTTCGGGTACCCCATCGGGTCCACTGACCCATTTACAGCCCTACCTGGTTGTTTGCTGGACAGATGGGCGGGTTGTGCCCTTGGATGGCTGGGATGGGCAGGTTGTGCCCCGATTGGCTGGAGTGGGCAGGTTGTGCCCCTGGTTGAGCAATGGCGTGAACCACAAAAAATGAACCAACTTGAGGTGTTCCTTGTATATTTAGGGGTGCAGAGATCAGATCGATTGGAGGTGCCCCTTGCATGATGATGGGCTCTGGGATTGAAATAGCTGGGAGTGCCCCTTGTAGGATGAGAAGCTTTGGGATTAAAATAGCTGGGGGCTACGCTACGAGCGCTATTTTTATTTTTATTTTAATTTTAAGTTGACAATAAATTTTATTAAGAAGCGCCAAAGTGCAAAGAATACACGCCCAACACCTCTACAATTAGGAAAAGAAGGCAACGGAGCCACCTTAACATATACCGTCCACTCATCTACCAACCTTTTAATCCTGGATATAACTTCGATCTCCATTTCAATAATGTTTTGGAAGCACCTATCGTTCCTAGATCCCCAAATGACCCACAAGATTGCCACGAGGAGCCGCCATATTGCTTTCCGCATCTTCCCACTTCCCCCACCATGCCAAGCCCAAAGAAGTTCATCCATTGATTTTGGCATAACCCAATCCATGCCCAGCAAGGAAAAAGAGAAATTCCAGACTTTTGTAGCAAAAGAGCAATGGATAAAGAGGTGGTCAATCAAGTCCTCATTAGCCGAACACATGAGGCAAACATTGGGTAAAACTACCGCTCTCCTCTACAGATTGTCGATAGTAAGAATTCTCTTTTGGCATACCAACCAAACAAAAGCAGCAACTCTTGGGGAGATCTATAGAACCAGTGATGGAAGGGGCGACTTGTAGGCATAGTAGAAGGAATCGAAGAAATGAATCTATAGAAAGATTTAACCAAGAACCTTCCTGACTTCCTTACCGCCCACTCAATAGTGTCAGCTTGAGAAGGGTCCAGAACAACCGAGTTAAGAAGCTCTAGTAGCGAAACAAACTCTCCTATCTCAATTTCCGTCATGTTCCTGCGACAAGGGGGCTCCAAACAACCTTCCCCCCAACTAATGAGTAGCAATCCACCACTTGGACTTGCCTATCTAGCGCTAGTCTAGCTAGTCTTGGGAACATACCTTGGAGGTCGTGATTACCGCACCAAGGATCTGTCCAGAATCTAGCCCGAGTATCCGATCCTAATTTGAAGGCAATACCTTGGCTCACCATTGTATGAGTGCTCATTATTGCTTTCCAGGCGCCCGAAGCTTTTTATAGAGATGAACCTTTGACAAACCATCCACCCTCTTGGACGCCATACTTCCTCCCAATCATTCTCCATAATCTCCCCTCAACGCTGAATGTCCATATCCACTTCCCTAGCAAGGCTGAATTCATTAGATGTAACCTATAGTGGTTTGCAAACCTCATCCCACCTAAGGAGATGGAACTTTCTCCCTTCGCTATCCCCATGCCAAAGAAAATCCCTACTCATCTTCTCAAGCTTATCCAGCGCTGATTTTGGGCACGCTATTTGAAACATTGTTCCACTCACATAGTTCACCTCATTTCTTGTGTATGAGAATTTGACTAATGGAAAAAAAGGTAATGATGGTATGTGGAATCCTCTATTTTCTTTCCAAACCAAACATAGTGAAACATTCCATCGTAAGAAAAGTGCTCCATTTTCTTTCCCTCCTATCAAACAGGCCTTTCCTTTTCTTTTTTTTGTTTGCTTAGTTCAAGATTTTTTTCATCTGAAAAAGAGATCTAATATAAATGCATATCATCAATGGCTATGTTGCTGCAGTGGTAAATGAATTGCATGATTGAACAGGACTTGCTTTCATTTCCATAATTCACATACAAAACTAATTTAATTGATCTAGTTTGGGCATGCTATGAATGAATAATAATAATTAGTTGAGTAAAGCTTGACCGACATGAATTATCATCTGCAGTATTCATACAAAGGAGATAGTTCCAAATTTCAATCATCTTCAAGTTGGACTTGAAAGGAATATAGTGGCAATTTGAGGAAACCATCTCCTTATGACTACGGAGGAATGAATTAGAATTTGGTTGTTCCACTTTAATGAACATTCCAATTTAATAATTTCATCGAAACACAGCAAAAATTTTCCTAAACCAGCAGCGAGCACGGATGCATGCAAAGAGGGGAACTGCATAAGCAGAAGCATTTGCTCATTTTCAAATACCAGTAAGCTTGTACTTCAGACATAGAATGCAAGATAGAACACCATTTTCTTAATGCATGTGGAATCTAGAAACAATCCAATATACACGGGACTTCCAAGTTCCCCACAAAATCCTTAAAAAAGGAGTCCCAAAATCAACTCAGACATAACACTTCAAGGTTTTAGTACCTGCAGAATTTTCTCTCCACAATGTGATAAATCCGTCCAGGAGCATAAAGCCTTCTCTGATCTCTAAGCTTTCTATCCTCTGGTATGAATGTATCTCTCATGCAAACAACAAATAATAAGCAGGGCAAGCTGTCCAAAGCAGTAAGACCTGGTTTAAAAATAATCATAATTTACTCCTTAAAACATCAAATCTCAAATTAAAACAACAGCCCTGAGTTACTCAAAACAGGGAAGCGTGAATAGGTAGCTGCATATAAGAATAAAAGATTAGAAGACATTGTACAACCTCAGAAACAACGTAGAGACATCAGCTTACCAAAAGATTGACTTAAAAATGTCCTCCAAAGGCGTAGGTGTCCTGGGCAAGAAATCATCCTGGAGAAGTCAAGAGTTCAGACATTTCCATCAATTTCTAGATAAAAAGTTAAAAATTAAAATTACGGCATTGCTTTTTCTGGAATGAGAGGATGAATCATAAATAACAAGAGTAATTTTACAAAATTAAAGAGAAAAAAAAAAAGGAAAGAGAAATGGAAACAAAACTAGCAAATCAGAAGTTGATCAGAGTGCTGGTGATCTTAGAGGAGCTTTGACAAGCGCACTTGCAAATCAGAAACTAAGCTCACGTGCTCTAGAAGCAGCCAGATGCGCCTAAATGGAAAGTTTGGGGGGGGGGCATCTCAGCCTTGAATTAGGTGGCCAGTCAACTCATCAGGTGGGCCCCACATGTTGGGAAATGATGGATGGTTTAAAAGAAAGTGCTGATCTCCACATTCCACTAATGATCATCCATAAGTAACTCCTTTTGAGTAGAAAGAAAACAGAGGGGACATTTTTACCCTATTCTCTACTTTTCTCATTCTCTTCTCTACAACACTTTTTCTTTCCACTTTTATCTTTTTTCCTCTTCTATATTAATCTATATGGTATCAAAGCATATTTACTTCTGATCTAATCCATCACTCACTCTTCTATCTCACAAACTCTCATCTTCCTTCCTATCTCTCTTGCGCTAAAAATTCTTTAAGAAGCTTAGGACTTCTTCCTTTTCTTGGTGTGACGGGCCTGTGTAATGGTCCATGTGTGAGAGGGTGAATGTTGTGTTCGTGATCATCACCTCTCATGTTCAGTTGGAACATGTGAATGTGTGGGCTGATTGTTTTTGTCCATGTGTAACGATTTAATGTTTGTTGCTCATATACCAATCATGCTTCTCGGCAGATCATATATCGTGCACATTCCTTACTAGGTATATAGATCATCAACATTGGTTATGAGATCACAAGATTAGGTGCACCAGCTTTATGATCAATAGGTCAGTCATCCACTGGCACGGGACAACCAACCTTAATGCATAAGGAGTAGTAGGGGTTATGTTTACATAAAAAGGTGTAAACCATCATCTATTGTGAATAATGGAGGATGAGGATACGATGAGCAAAATACTAAATCAGCCTTTTGTAGTGGAAACTAAAGATGAGACTCGTTAAAGTTAAAATAACATAATCACAATCCAATGCACTATTACACAATAGATACTATTGCATGATTTTTAAAGCTACTTGTGAAGAGATGAGATGAGTAATACCTCATGTGTGATCAATTGTGTATTATAAATGTGGCATGTAACTAATATCATCTACTTTACGACGTGAATTTGTAGCCATATGCATGGAGCTATTACCTACTGAATGCTTTGATTTGATCCAATTATTGCATTGTGCAAATAGCCAGTCTCGTAGGTGACTATTTGTGTCCTTAGCTACCCCCTCTTGTATGGTATAGGGTGATGAGAAGATTGAGTGGCGCTACTTTAGTGTACAATGGCAAAGATTCTGAATAGATTGGACCGGAGTTAGTTGTGCTATAAAAGTGACTTGGTCAAGTCCAAATTACACATTCACGCGGAAGATCCTATGAACAGCTTCATCAAGATCCTAAGACTTTAAATACGCATTTTAAAACGATGCTTGCAAAACGAGATTTTTAAATGAACTCAATAGTCAAATAAGTGCGTACGTCAGCTGAATACTATAGATCAAGAGTTAACTCCATCCATTGGCATCATATGGACTAGTGTAGACATAATAAAGCTTGGGTTATAAACTGATAATAAGGTGGTCACTAGATACTCAAACACCTTGATAGCCTATCACCTAAATAAGAATCACCTAAATAGCTTATCTAAGACAGCACGACCTAGACAGGACGTTCACCTATCTAAGATAGCATGACCTAGACGGAAGTGACCTAAATAGCCTATCTAAGACTAGATTTCAGGAGTGCTAAGAATCACCTAGATTTCACGAACGCTAAGGGCTTGTTTGGATGACCACCTCACACGGGAAATGAAAGCATTTCCTGCGCAAGAATTTCATTCGGCCTGATTGGATATCAGAGTAAATGCCAGTCAACTTTGCAGTTGCTGACATCAACCAAAATGAGAGGAAATCACTAACAAATCCCTCTCTCTGTTCGAAAAAACGCAAGGTGACCATTAGAGGTCACGGTGTTCCCGTAGTCTACTGAAAAATGGTGGTCCCTTGGCAGTTTTCTTATATAAGAAAGAAGCCCTCGCAAATCAGCCCGCCTCCTCTCATCCGTCTCTGCTTCTTCAACTTCTGGCTTCTTCGATCTCATCCCTCAGCCTCTTCTACATCCCCAACATCTCGTTCGGACATCCCTCCCCACTTTCTCCATCGTTGTACATAGCGGAACAACTCACCGGCTCTTCCAACTCTCCTTCATTCACCATCCACGGTATGTAACCCCTCCCCTTGGTCATGGTTCTTAGAGTATTTTCAGAGCTGTTTGAGTGAGGATGGTTTTTGATTCAGTGTTAGTGTTAAAGCACGTATACACGAAGGAAGAACGAGTCAAACCACCTGGTAATGTTCTGCCTTCCCGCCCTTGTATGTTCAATCAATGGGGTTAGATTTTCTTCCAGCTACTTCGACAAATGGTTGCTGCTACCGACATGCATGGTCCTCCAACACAACTGGTATGAGGACCATGCGTGTCCTGCATGCAAATGCTTTCCGGCATGTTTTGATGGTGTCTTCATGCGAGCAAATGAAACATCATCCTATTCATCTGTTATCAACCAACATGCGTGGTCTTGAACATGATCACTGATGACAGAGAACAGTCATGCGACACCACCACTCCACCAGTGCCGAAACAGTAAATGGTGCTTGCAAGCAAATGCAAACTCCAATCAAGCCCTTCTAACACAGATGGTATCTAGACCATGCATGTACCGCATCCTTTGTTTTCTCGGCTCACTTTATTGGTGAGGTTTCAACCAACATGCATGGTCCTATGCATACTCACCGATGAGTAATTCCGGTCATGCGACACAACCGGTCGGAATTGCCCTTTTTGGTGGCTAAATATTGTTGCACATGCAGACACCATTGCTTTCCTTCTGACACAACCAGTATCAGGTCCACACATGTCCCGCAACAATTGGTTCTTCGACCTGAGGTAGGTTCCTTCGCGTTCATGAAGCATGCATGAGAAGGCATTTCCATTTCAAGCGGGGATGTGTGTGGCCCACGCTTATATCCATGACAGCACTATGAAGCTTCCCGGGTGGACGTTTTCGTTTCCACACTCTGTATTAAGCAGCTGGTCCATCTCAGATTGGGAGACGAAAGATCAATAGAATCATATTGTAATGTGTTGTTTAAAAACAGATGGATGGTGTTGATAGGTCACTGGTATCTGCATGTGGGCCCTCTAATGATTTCTGTGCTTTATCAACCTTGTCCATCCATTTTGGATGGAAGATTTGGGTCAGGATCCCAACTATGAGGCCCTTCCAATTCCCTGGTGGATCACAAAAGTAGATAAATGGACGAGTTTCAAACTATCACCATTTCAAGCTTCTTATGGCCCACAAACAGTTTTTTACGGTGGCCGTTCAGTCGCCATTGCTTACTGAGTGGTGGACGAGCAGAGATTTTCATTTGATCCATTTCTGGTCTCAGACATTGACCGTAGGGGCCCACCGCTGTTTGACTGACAGAGTGGTCCAGATGAGATGTTGATCCGCATTGATACCAGGATTGTATCCATCCGAGCTGCTCATTTGTCTCAGCTCGTAATTTAACTCATGCTCTTTTATTACATAAGTTCTTTTATTACATGCTACGGTCATTTTTAATTGTGGGGATTCATTATCCGCAGACAACACTTGTGTGGTCTAAGTACTACATCCATCTGCTACCTGTCTTGTTGACCAAGTCGTCAAAGGCGCTACTCGCAAACAGGTGCAGGGAGGTGGCCGTAATGAACATTTCCAACTGTGGGCCCCATAGCAAAGTGATCCTTGCGATGATTTGAGATTTGGTTGATGAAAACGAATGGGCGGCCTAGATTTAATCTCTTGACCTAATGATGGGGTCAGCTGGTCAAAGGGCTTCTTCTAAGTAGCACTCGGCATGTGTATTACTGAACTACCTATGGGCTACCAAAAACTAATCCCACATGAGTGTACGGATGTATCGTCTCTATCCAGGCCGCAGAATCTTCATCCAGGGTTAAGTTCCAGAAAATCTAGGCCCTCCCAAACACACGGCTGTAGCAACGTAATTACCCTGACAACACTTGTAAGGGTGAAGTAAATTGTCATCGTTGCGAAGATGGAATACATTACCGCATGAATTGGTCATCCAAACAGGCCCTAATGGTTGAATCAATTTTCTAATTTTGTTTTTTGGTATCCAAATTATCATTTCGGAATATTTTCCAACAACATCACCCCGTCCAATTTCAACCCTCGACCTTAGTTCCACGAAATGGCCACTAATCAAACAGTAAGGACCCCTAGGACAGCTCAATTTTAACACTGCCCCCCATCCAAAGCGTGCCCCACAATTTAAACCGTCCAGATCAAGCACATCCTCACTGCATCCAGTATAACATAATTCATCTAAAAATCAAAAGAAAAACAGAGGGGGAAATCAGAGAATTCTCACTCACCTGCAGAACAACAGAGTATATCACATCGGCATACTTCACTGCCAGGTTCAATGACATACACCTTGCGGGCGCCACCGCATAGCAATGGATTTTCTCCCTCGGCACCCCGCCGATCTTGTCCCTGTGATTCACCACCACAATTGTCATCAGCGCTGCGACGCCAGACCCCAGTGAGTGGCCACCGAACACGATCTTGTACGTCGATCCGTGCCGCTGCCATAAGTCACGGAGAGTGTCCGCTTCCTGATTGAGCAGCCAGACTGCCGATTTCAGCAGGCCATGGTGGACATATCCACCATCGAACATCTGCATCCCTAACTGGTTGTCCATCAATAGCTTGTAGTCGCTCTCTTTGCGCAGATTGAGACCACGGATGGCTAGGATGATCTCTTGATGGTCGTGGTCGATGTAGATGATGTAGGGCGGGGCCTGGCCTTGGGTTTGCTCGTAGGTGACGCGCTTGACAAGCCAGTCGGGTTTCATGCGGTATCCGCCGCTGGATGGAAGGAGTTTGGGACTGTGGAGGTCGGTTTCATAGACGGCTAGGATTGCGCGGCAGATGCGAGGGACGGGCTCGAATTCTTCGAGGGTGGCAGATGTCCACGTGGTGCTGTCATCGGAGCCCACGTAGGTGCAGCGTTTCCATACCCAGCGGGAGCACCCAATGCAGACTACGCACTCGACTCCGCAGGTGACGGACATTGGTGGCTGAAGGGAGTGGCTCTTTTTGTAATTTTGGTGGAAAATGGAGGGTAAAGATGTTGATGTAGAGACGGAGAGAGGAGAGGCTGAAGGAGAAGGCAAGGGAGTGGCTTTTTTTGTAATTTTGGTGAAATTGGAGGGTAGAGATGTCGATGTGGAGATGAAGAGAGGAGAAAATGAAGAAGGAGAGGAAGCGAATGGCTCTTTTGTAATTTTGGTGGAAATGGAGGGCAGAGATAGAGGGAGAGGAGTTGGGCTGCCGCTCGGTGAGAGAAGTTTCTGCACTTATGTAAGAAAGGAAGCTGCGAGGATCCTTTCCCGCTTTAAGGAATGCCACAGTGATTTGCGCGATGAGAGATTGAACAGCGGTACACGCGTTACTGTTTTGAACACGTATTACTCTTCATCCATATCAGAAACCCTATGTAAATTCATTTTAACCTGTGATTTCAGCTGATTCATTCATCAGGTGGGCCATACTTGGACTGGAAACTCTCCAACGGCTTGTGTTCGAAGAACATATATAAACTTTTGTATGTTGAAATATCATGAATTTTGGGATGGATTATTTTCCTTTGATTTTTCATAATATTCATGGCTCAGATCTCTTATATGACTGTTATTTTGTCGACTATATCGAGATTCACCTCCTATCGTCTAGTCGCGCGGATCTATTCAATATTTATCCGTCGCTCTTTTATGAGAGCGGATAAGGTGAGACCTCGGCCTCACCCAAGACGGTGCGACCCTTACCGCGGGGTCACCGTGGGTCCCACCTTGATATATGTATTATGTATCCATTCCGTCCATCCGTTTTTTAATATCATTTTAGGGATATTATACCAAAATTTAAATAGATCTAGTTATCATATGGACCATACCATAAGAAACAGTGGTAACTGACCTCCCTACCATTAAAAACTTATTAGGGCGCATCTTAATGTTTTCGTAGTGTTTATTTACCATCCAATCTGTTGATAAGGTCACATAATCATATATTAAGGTAAAAAAACAAATATCAATATCCTCTTGATCCAAAAATTGTGTGGTCCATTAATGGTCAATCAACACTGTTTACTATGGTATAGTTCACCTGGTACTTGGATCTATTTTATTTTTTGTATGATACCATTAAATGATCTGTAAAAATGGATGGACGGAGTGGATTCAGAATAAATACGTCAAGGTGGCCCCCACGGTAACCCCACGGGAAAGGCCGCACCGTCGCTGTGAGTGCTAATTCGCTCCCCTTATTTATTGACTTTCGGCCAACGAAGACAGGGTGTTCGGATACGATGTTAACAGCTTGGTGGGTGTACTCGGTCGAGTGAGATGGACAGAGGCTTCGCGGAAAAAATTGCCAACTCAGAAAGCTTTCATCACATCCTGACCATTCATCAGGTAACTAGTATTTTTTTCAGTGACCAAATCAAAACTCTAGGTCCCATTTTTGTCATATGAATCAAATTTGTACAAGAAAAGTGGACAGGTAAACTGGTATTAATTTTATACAGTAAATCATCATTAAGGCTCAATGGATAATTCAAACCATAATATATTTTAAATTAAGAATTATCATAGTGGGCTCTTACATATTAATGGATCAGATCTTGCATACTTATCCTGAGACATCCCATGGTCTGTATCACGCGAGCGAATACACATAGTATTTTCCAATTCGGTATTACAGTGGAGCACCGGCCAACGAGCATACGGTTTGTCGACTTTGAAATGGATTTGGTGTTCGTAAACGACAAGATTTGGTGTCGAAGGAAGCTAATTGCGTGTGGTCCGACGTGGCCAAAGCTCAGTGGGGCCCACAGGGATGCATCTGCTTTATCCACGCCGTCCATCTATTATTTCAGCTCATTTTATATCATGAGACAAAAAAAATGATGGATATCCAAATATCAATGGGACCATACCAGATAAAGAAGTGGGGATTGAATTCCCACCATTGAAAATTTCTTGGTGTCACAGGAGTTTTGGATCAAGCTTATATTTGTGTTTTCCCTTCAATGAGGTCTGTTTGACCTTATGGACAGGTTAGATGGCCAATAAAACATCACGGATCGGCCCTTGGAAGTTTTCAATGGTGGCCATTAAATCCCCACTCGTTTTATGTGGTGTGGTCCACTTTAGCTTTGGATCTGTATAATTTTCGGGATCATAGCCTAAAATTAGCTTTAAAAACGGATGGACGGCGTAGATAAAACAGATACATCACTTTAGGCCCAAAGAGCTTAGGCCGCGTGGGGCCACAGGGATACCCCTTGTAGGGGCCACTGGCAATCGGCTTCCGGTGTTAAATTACCACCACTTTTAAATTGTAAGTATCTTATCAGCCATGCACAGTGCGGACATGCATATCAATCCAGGCCCTTCAAATCATAGGTTCACCGTGGAGACGTGAATCACATAGATCAAACATTAATCCCAACCACACAATTTCTGATTACCGGTGGATAGCTGAAATTTCATCTAGAGAAACAAACAAGGTTAAGTCCAAGTGATCAGTGGGTATTTGGGGTACCCCACCTCCACTTGGACCCTGATTTGGGGTCGAGCCGACCTGGCACAAAGCTCTGTAGGGTCCACCATGATTGTCTGGGTGGAGAGCGGATTAGCTGTTACCCGGGGAACAGCTTAGTGGGTGTTACCCTAACCTTGTGGGGCCCAGCTTGGTGTATTTTTTATATATCCCCGCCGTTCATCTGATTTTTCATCTCATTTTAGTAGATCATACCAAACCCTAAGAAGATCCAAATCTCAGGTGGACTATATCACTAGAAACAGTGATGAATAACCATTAAAAGCTTTTTGTGGGCTACAAATTTTTTTCATTAATATGATAATTATATTTTCCATTAATCCAGATATTCTTGACATTATCAATAGTTTGGATTGTAAATAAACATTAATAAAACCTTACAATGGGCTCTTTTGAATTTTTAACAGGCAAGGCACTAATCAACACTGTTTCTAGCGGTATGGTGCACCTGAGATTCAGTATCTGTATGATTTTTGGCAAACCATCCTAAAATGGGCTGGAGAAACGGATGGACAGAGTGGATATACAAAATATTATCGATGTGGGCCACAAGGCTGGGGTAACACCCACTAAGCTGTTACTGGTGTAACACCTAATTCGCTCCCGTCTAGGCGGCATCTATTCCGTCCATTGGCTGCTGGGCAGCTCATTGTAGGAGGTGAGCCCAGGCAGATTCAATTCAAGTGGTCTGCACCACAAGAAACAGTGACGATTGATCGCCCACAATTCAAGTTCTCTCACGCCCGCAAAACTTTTGGGTTAGGATAATTGGTGCGTTTTTCCTCTACTCCTCCCTTGTAAGCAGATTGCTTGGGGCACCCTTCACAGGGGGCGCGAATTAGGTGTGACCCCGGGAACAGCTTGGTGGGTGTTACCCCCTACCATATGTCCCACATGGATGATATTTTGTACATCCAGGCCGTCCATCCTTTTCTACAGCCCATTTTAGAACGACGTTCTAAAAATCATGTAGATCTAAGTCTCAAGTGGACCATACCACTAGAAATAGTGTGATTGTGTGTTCCACCATTAAAATTTTCAAAGAGCCTATTGTAAGGTTTTGGTAATGTTTAGTTTCAATCCAAGCTCTTTATAATGTCAATAAGGTCTTGATGAAGAAAAAATATAAAGATCAGATTGATTCAAAACTTCTGTGGCCCACAAAACGTTTTTAATAGTTATTCATCACTGTTTCTAGTGTTATGGTCCACCTGAGATTTGGATCTTCATAAGCTTTTAGATCACATCCTAAAATGATATGAAAAAACAGATAGACGGCATCGATATATTAAAAATACATCAAAATGTGCCCCACTACGGTTAGGGTAACACCCACTAAGCTCTTCCCAGGGTAACACATAATTTGCGCCCTTCACAGGATAGTAGGATACCCCTGGGGCAGGACGCAGCCAAAGCTCCATGGGTCCCACTGTAATGTATGTGTTTTATCCATGCCGCCCATTTGTGTTTCCAACGCACGTTAAGCCATGAGCCCAAAAATGATGCAGCTCTAAAGTTCAAGTGGACCACAACACAGAAAACGCTGGGAAATTAAACGCCCACCCACCATTGAAAACTTCTTTGGAGCAACAGAAGTTTTAGACCGAGCTTCTATTTGTGCTTTCCCTTCATCCAGCTCTATGTGATCTTATGAACAGAAATAAAACATCACTGTAGGTCCTAGGAAGTTTTCAACGGTGGGCCTTCAATCCCCACTGTTTTCTATGCTTTGGTCTAATTGAGCTTTAGATTTAAATCATTTTCAGGCTCATGCCTAACATGAGCTTTAAAACGAATGAACAGCTGGGATAAAATACATACATCAGGGTGGGCCCCACAGATCTTGGGCCATGTCTTGCCAGGGATATGACTATAGCGGGTGCCACAGTTAATCCGCTTCCGTGAACGGGTTGGATAGCATTTAAACATTACGGTGGACCGGGATTTCAGTGGTGGGTATTTGCATTGTTCTGCTTCCTGCGTGAACCCGCTGAGATTTTGGCTACAAGGCTCTCTGAGACGGACGCGGGTTGCGTACTGCCCCGCCGGGATGCATTACCGTCCTGGGCAGACCTGTGGATGGGCCCACCGTGATATATCCGTTTATCCACTCTGTCCATCCATTTTATACAATCATGTTAGGATATGGGATCAAAAAGAGTCAAATCCAACGATCAAGTGGGCCCCACAAAATAGTGATGGACCCTGATGATGTCATCACTACAGTTGTGCGTCACCAGGTTCCCTCACTATTTGGTGGGGCCCACTTGAGCATTGAATCTTCCTTCGTTTTAGAGTCATACCTTAGAATGATATTATAAAATGTATAGACAGAGTGGATAAACAGATATATCACGGTGGGCCCTCCACAGGTCTGCCTGGACTGTAATGGGTCCGGGCAGGCAGGGCAGGACGCAACACGTCCCTCTGAGACATGAGTTGGAGGAAATGAGCAGCCCTCACCGGGAGGATCTGAGTTGCCGTACCTGTACACCGTGTGTGCGATGGGCGCAACTTCCATGGATCCCCCATCAATAGAGGTGGGTGGATCCCTGACTGTGGAGGCCACTGTGATGTATATGCCTTACATCCACACCGTTCATCCATTTTGAAAATTCATTTTAGGGAATGATCCTAAAACTGAAGCAGATCTAATCCCAAGTGGACCATACTACTGGAAAAGTGGTGATGAAGTACCTATTATTTGGCCTGCACACGGTCAGATTGGGCCTAATCCTAGACCGAACCTAAACATATTTTAAAGGCTCAGGTTTCGGTCCAGGTTGTAACCGGGTTGGGCTGACCCAATCTTATCCATCTGTTTCGCCAGATCACGTTGGAACATGGACACAAAATGAGTTAGATCCAAAACTCAAGTGAACTACATGACAAAAGCATTGATGATTGAACGTTCACTATTGAAACATTCATGGGGCATAGAAGTTTTGAATCAAGCTAATGTTTTTGTATTTCCAGTTTATCCCAACAATAATAGCGTTATGAACAGTACAAATGGCATGTAGACATCACAGTAGACCTAAGGAGGTTTCAACGCTAGGCTTTCCAGGTAGGCTTTTCAGGGTGGATTTCTCACAAACATCATGGTGGCCCACCCAACTTCCCTGTGGAGGAAGTTCCTGCAAAAGGCTTTCACAAGCAACCGGCATCCCTCCATATTCTCATCATATGGGAGACTACGTCAACACGTTCAATGAAAACCAGCCAAATAAGCACATTCAATGAAGACCAAACATTTAGCCGTCATTTTTGAGATGCCGGGTGATGTATCTGTTTTAGTGGCTTGACTGAGACATTTTTTATAATAATATTTAAAATATATTTTAGAGGGGGTGTTTGACATTCTCGAAGAGTTGACAACGATATTATTCAGAAAATTGAGAAACTATACAGTGATTAATTGTTAAAGGTGGGTTAGGTCACCCAAGCCCAATCCATTTATTAAAGGGATTAAGGATTTCTTCCTCAAACCTGACCATTGACCCATTACCCTCTGACATGAGTCCATGACCTCAATCCAGTTAAAATTTTATTGAGTCCAACCTAGTTCACCTAACCCAACCTGTGACAACCCAACTCAAGTTTAAGAATGAAACATAAAACTAAAGCTGTGCACAGCCTCAGGCAGTCGATGCATACATATGTAAAAATCCATCCGTACTTTTTATTTTTAATTTTGTTTCGGGTTTTGGGTCCGTCGACTTTAGTAGTCTGCCCAACCAACTAATAACTTATGTAGGTGATCGAGTCTGGTTGGGTCGAGTAGGTTTAGCCCAAGCCCAGCCCATTTACTTGGACAGGTCACATTTCTAGTCAAGCCCAACCCGACTTGACCCATTGCCACCTCTATATAACAAGAGTAGCAATTGAACAATGTTGCCCATACAATTAGTTTAAAGCATAGTTCTAAAACTTGTGATTCCGCTCAAAACTTGATCAAGCCAACTTCACTCGGCGAGATTTCAAGCCATTTCTATGAAAATCATTATTGGGTTCGACTTGCCTTAGACTCCAAGATGTTCATAAAGTTGACTTAGCTTGACACAACTTGACGTAAGATTCAAGAACCTCAACCATTGTGGTATCAATGATGCTGATGCCTTAGGTTAATGATTACCACAATGGTTGAGGTTGTTGAATCTATACACACACACACATACACACACATACACAAGATATAACTATTTTAAACATCCATCTACAATTCTAAAATTTTAATGCATGATTAATTAAATATTGCATTGAGATCAATCGCGCCTTCGAGTCAGTCTTATTGGAATTGGACGCCTCATATCTCCCTGCATGAAGACCACCGACTGGTCGGCTGACCAGTCGGTCATGTGGAGATAGAAACGGTGCATTATTGGAACCTTTTTTGGGCCATCCGGCCGACCAGCCAGTCGGCAGTTTTCTTTTTGGACTGGATTTCTTGCGCGGTTTTGTGCAAGGAGTTTCTAATTCCGATTTTCCCTTATTTAAGGGGATGTAATCCGAGATTAAGATTGCCACCAATGAGCCAAGAGATTGAGAGGGTTCTAGAGCAAGAGAAAGAGCTAGGAGGAAGCTTGGAGTTCTCTGGGTTGAGGGAAAGGGTTGTATTTGTCCTTCTCATGTGAGAATTAACTTCGGGTAGCTTAAGATTTCTCTTGTGGGCTGTGATCCGGGTTGTGTTTCTTCTATCTCTTGTAACTTCTGATATCATAGTGGATTGGTGTCGCTTTGTGTCGTGGTTTTTTACCCGCGAGGGGTTTTTTCTATGTAAATATCGGATTGCCTTCTTGTGTGTAATGATTTGCTTGTTGATTACTATCAAGATGTGTTCCTCGCCTACTTTGATTGCTTCCGCTGCATGGCTCCTAACCCCAACAAGTGGTATCAGAGCTAAAAGTTGGGAAGGAGGTAGAATGTAACATCCTACAAATTCACCTACAGGTGGTGACGTCATAAGGACTATACGTATAGCTGTGCTTCGCCTCGAACCTATCTGTTACCTGACTCCACGGCCCCATGGTGGGGCCCTGAGCATTCCAATCGTCCGTAGGATCCTTGATGAATCACTGATTGACACAAAACTGGAGGCGGCCCTTAGCCTTAGTGGGCTTGCCAACCCATGCGGACGATAAACCAAATCAAGGGGCTAAATCCCTCGATTTGGGTTCCGAGTGTGGTGCACATGAGTTGTGCAAGTGACTGAGACTAGGAGTTCTGTGTATGCTTTTTGGGTCATGGTCCACAGAAGGGAATTAGAACCGTTGAAACGCTGTGAGATTTAGGCCCCCTACCACCAATAAATCCATAAGCCATTACCTAGGGTCGCTCATCCGATCGTGGCACGACGACCGTTAAATCACGTATCGTACTAGGGCAGTTGATCGCCATGTTTGGTCCAAGAGATAGGTCGGCCCAGGGTAGATCTCCACTTAGCCGATCTTATGACGGTCGGGGTTGGATTATGTGGTACCCAGTGGGCCCTACTAAGCATAACAGCCCTCCAAAGGATCGAATTCCAAATATTACAAGTCATAGGGCTATCCAAATCTTGATAGGACCTATAGATAGGAAATGTTGAGGCATTTCCCTTCAACATTCACTCACCCATGTGCTTGGAGAGAAGTCTTGGGAGCTAGGTCACGTAGTGGAAGTGAGATTCGGAGTGGTGGGGATGAGATAGGGTTTTGAGACTCAAGATCCAACCTGCTACTCATCGTCGCTATTGTGTTGAGCCGCCAACGATTACTTCAACCACCGGTCGAGTGTCAGTAAGTATCAATCTCCGTCTCTCATGTCCTAATAAGTGTACATGGTGGTGGTCAACCCTAACCTCGACATATTCGTGCTCACAGCTGCGTGATACGCCGACCCTAACCTAGTGTTGCGAAATCATACGAAAACCCGAAACCCTAAGGTGTGGGATTATGTTTCTAGGTTTGCTTTTATCAAATGCTGTCAGTTTAGGATTGATGTGGATGCTAGATTTTGGACGATTTGTAGTTGAACCTCTTGAGTTAGGTTTTATTGCAAGAATATACTGTTTATCATTTTGTGTAGTCCATATGTTTGATAAAATGCTTGAATGAATTTACTGAACGTATAACTGCCCTGTTGTGATCTCCTATTGTGGAACATGCTCACATGTGTTTTATATTTAAGTAAGTCCGCACATTCAAGTTATTAGTATTTTCTTAAGTATCACTGTGTAGAGTTTCCATTAAGTGTAGGTTGAGTCATGATATGAATTCTTTGGCCAAACCCTCTGAGACGGGCAACCCGAGTGGTTGGTCACCCGAGGCGTACCCAATTAGACAGGGAAAATGGATGGTTGGTGGTAGTTTGTTACACGGGGCTCAGATGCCCACGTCAGACCAAATGGAGGCTCGAGTGTCAATCGGTTATGCCTCAAGACGGTAACGTGGATGACTGATGGTTGTGTAACAGAGTCCTACGAATTCAGGGTACCCAGGGGCCTAAGATTTGTTTGGTCCATCGAGAATTGAATGTGCAATAATATCCCGACAAGTCTCTTGGGCCGGTCATGGCGATATGGGACACTGTGGCCGAGTCGTCGGCCTATGTTGGGGTGGTGCACCTCCCCATAATGTCCTTGGAGCAAACTGGAGGATGCCCACTGTATCGATATGATCGAGACAGTTGGGAGGACTCCATGCTAATCAGTATGAAGTGAACCATATATTGTGTGTAGAAGAAAAGGGGATACGTGGGCCACCGATGATGATTGACGACGCACCGTCGGAGCCGGGTGGCTCAGTGTTGGACAGGTGACTGCACCAGGTACCTTGAATTCACCAATCTGCTGTTTGAAAAGAGGACTAATCATAATACAAGATTAAAATCATGCATGCATGTCACGGATCACTCAGGTAACTGTCCTACTGTTAAAGGCCAGGATACCTAAGGGTGATTCACTCCCATTTCCACCTTAGAGGTTCTGGGGTGCCCGGTTGCTTAATGTGGCGCCAGGCTATCTCGTGTTCCTCGTTGTCATCCGGATCATTCACCATATGTGAACTCATGTCATGCATGCATTAACTCACTAGACTAGGAATTCTTTGTTTTGCTTGTGATCAATGCCTAACTCTGCTTCGTTTGATAACATGTTAAACTTCGAACTATAGTCCTCACTGAATTGATCACTCACACCCGCACCTGGGGTGGTGTTATGACACACCCCCAGATGAACTTATCATAGATGCAGGTCAAGTGGAGGAGGAGACGCTGCAGGCCGAATTCGAGGACTTTGTCGAGTCCTCTTACTTTCAGCAAGCTGATGATCAGATCTAGGCGGGGGATCAGGCCTAGCCGGCCTCATTTTGGGGAGCAGTGGCTCCGGATTGTAAAGGAAATTGCTATACGTTGTAACCTTTCCTTTTGGGCTAGGCGAGGTCACCCGTGATGTGAGTGCCTCATATTTTGGATGATGATGATCTGTAGTTGGATTAGTACCCTATTACCACTTACTTGTTATTATGCATTGCCTATGGTTGATTCTACATTAGCACACTGATGCCAAGAATGTTTTACGAACAGCACGCTTCCGCATGGCAACCGTAATACCCGAAATACCAAGGCCTGACGTCATAATCGGGTCTTGAGATTTGGGGCGTTACAAACTTGGTATCAGAGCGCGAGTCTAGAACTAACTGGGCTGTGGGTATGGACACGTAGTGAGCTTCTGCGGGCACAAGTATGACTGTGATGTCATGCCCTTAAGCCTTAGGAGAAATCCCCTGAGAAGGGTAGGTGTGAGAACATCGACCTAGGAGCTAAACCATTGGACCGCTGGTCCTTGTGTTGGTAACCCCTAGTACATCATAGAGACGGGTAGACGAGGTAGCCGAGTTCAAACGCCGCAAGAAAACGGGTATAGATTCGGAGACTTCAGTAGGTCCAAATCTCCAATGGGGTTGGTGTAAGACTTAGACGCGTCCGCCAGATTGGCGGATCCCCTAAAGGTTCGAAACTGGAAGGTCCTGAGTGAGACAGTGAAGTGGGGGTGTACGACGCACAAGGGGAGGTCGTTTCCCTATACCTTCTCCCGGTTCCTAGGGTGTTCTTTCGGTTGTTTGGGAGGTCAGCAACCACCGGCCGACCGGATAACGACCGGCTGACCGATTGTCGCTAGACAATCGGAACAAGAAATCAGAAAAAAAATGATTTTTTTCGAAGGAAGGATGAAACAGAGACAACCGGCCGACCGGATGAACAACCGGCCGACCGGATTCATAACCGGCCAACTGGATTCGCAACCGGCCGACCGGATGATCAACCGGCCGACCGGATGGGCCATGAGAAGCGTGGGCTAGACAGGAGCAACCGGCCGACCGGTTGTGCAGCCGGTCGCCCAGATGGGTTGCATTTAAAGTGAAATGGGGTCTTTTGAAAGACCAAAACCCTTCATCCCCTTGCCTTTCCTTCTCCCATGTCATCCCCTACCCCATTCCACCAAACCTAAGCTCCTAAAACCCTTGAAATCCTTCAATATCTCCTTCACCCTACAAGAAATAGAGATTTTGTTTTCTCTCTACCACAAGAGAGGAACTCCATAGGGATTCAAGCAATGGGGATTCTTGCTTCTTTTGTCACTATGTGGGTGATGACGCCGCTGATGGTTGCTCTAATGGCAAAGAGGCGTCCCACCAAGGGAGAAGAAAGACGGCTTAGGGAAGGCCGCACCAAACGAGGAGAAGATGCAAGGGCAGGTACTTCTACCTCTACCCCCACCCGAAACCAGAGAGCCCCAAAACATGGCCGTGGGAGTTCATCCACGTCGCGTGACGTGCCGACGATGCCACCCCAGACAGGTGGCTGAACAGACCATGACCGTGTTTTTGGGGAGGTTCACGGGCCGTTCGGTGTATTTCGAGCGATATGTAGAAGGTGACCTGATTGCCGATCAGCCCATCCTTGTGGGGCTCACGGCCCTAGGTTGGGATCCAGTGTTTACCCCTTATGATTATGCAAATGAAGAGATGGTGCGTAGATTTTTCGCATCCATCTGAAACCCCCGCCAACAACCGCTGGGTTTTGACATTGCAATTGGCGACGGCCTACGACATGTGGATGCCGATGTTGTGGCAAGGATTTCTGGGGTTCCAAAGGGGGGCATTAGGGTTCGAGAAAAGGAACCGAAGCGGCGAGGTTTTCGAGATGAGAGGACGATACTGGTTTGTGGTGAACTTAAGACATGGGAGCAGAAAAACAGTTGCTTGAAAGTCTCCAAAATGCGTCGAGAATTCAGGATGCTTCACCACATTTTCATTACCAACTTGTACCCAAGGGTGGGAAATCATTCTCAAGTATCTCAGTACATGTTGGAGATTCTCTCTCTGATTGGGAAAGAGGAGCTTGTTTGCTTCCCATCTATGGTGATACAGCACATCTTGGGTGCTGCGGCCCCCACCAATAACACCAAGTCATTGCCATTTGGCCGTTTAGTTTGTAAGATGGCTCGAGACTTCGGCCTCCGAAGCCACCCGGATGCCAAGATGGTGCCACATGCAAGGATTGGTATGAGCACGTTTGGCCGGATGGGACTGACTGACTCGACACCAGGATCAGAGGAAGGCGATGAGGAAGAAAGAGGTCTGAGCGAAGATCAAGCAGAAGATGAAATATTAGAGGAATTTACGGCACCTCTTGACCTAGCAGAATGCCTGGACAGGATGCAGGAAGGGTTGGATAGGGTGGAGAGGAAGATGGACAAGGTGTACCGAATGGTCAAGAGTATCTTGTGTTGTCTGCAGGATAACGGGGCGCCGTCCCCTTCGTCAGACTCTTAGTATTGTTAGACCTTACTTATGTTTCGTCGTTTGCATAACAGTATGTTTGTTTTGACGGTTAGTAGTTGACTATGTACGGTTGGCGCGGTGACATGCTTAATGAATTGTTGCCCATTTTGGGGGTTGTATTTTAAAAAAATTCAATCGTTGGAAGAATGTTTGTGCTTTAATTATATAGTTGAGTATGTGCAGTTTTACACCCTAAGGGGATGGGTTGGAATGTGTGAACTATTGCTCAAGTTGTACATCATGCGATGTTTGTTTTATCTTTCTTCTACAGGACATGCCACCCAAGGGCAATCCAACTTACGTCCGGCTTGCGCATGGCGAGTTGGTTGAGGTCCCGGACCTTTCCGGGATCGGCAGCCAAAACCGGCCTCAAGAAGGGCATGGGGTTGAGGTGGAACCTCCGACGATAGGGGTAGCCAATGGACCTAGCGTAGATCCTTCCCCCATTGTAGACCACGGGCTGCTACCGCCCCCACCGCCTCTTCCTCAGCTAGCACCCGGTACTGATGTGATGGGCCATATTTTGTTGCTTATGCAACAACAACAGCAGCAATCAGCCCAGCACATGCAACAGCAACAGGCTACTCAGCGGCATCAAGAGACGCTTGCAGCCCTTATAGGGGCGATCACACAAAGGCCCAGCACCTCAGGTTCACTCAATGGACCAGGGCATGTGGCCTCTAGATCGAGAGAGGGACCGTTCGAGCGATTCCAAAAACTACGTCCCCCAACGTTTGCCGGGTCACACAATCCAGCAGAGGCGGATTATTGGCTGAGCCGCATGCTCAAATTGGTCCGACAAATGAACTGCACGGAAGCTGAACAAGTCAATCTAGACACCTTTATGCTTGAAAAGGAGGCGGACATATGGTGGGATGGCGTCCGAAAGTCAGTCGCCGATAACTATATGTGGTCGTGGGATGCCTTCGAGGCCAAAGTCCATGACAAGTATTACCCCCACACGTATCGCCACGAGCGCGAGAATCAGTTCCTCTGCCTCCAGCAGGGAAACATGTCGGTTGGGGAGTATGAGAGCAGATTTACAGAACTCTCGAAGTACGCGCCGACAATTGTAAAGGAGGAGGAAACTAAGATGCGTCGTTTCAAGCAAGGGCTTCGTGCGGACATCTACACCAAGATGTGCTGTGCGGATATCTCCACGTATGCTAAAATGGTGGAAAAGGCCTTGGAATCTGAGCAAGATGGAATAAGGGTAGCTAAGGCCCGACTGTAGATGGGCTAACAGACGGCGCCGAGCTTCCCGCCGCAAGAAACGGTGGCCAAGCGGCCTCGTATTGGGGCAACCCCGACAGTAACAGCACCGTCGGTTCCCCCAGCTCCTCCTACACCTCAGACGGACCAATACTGCACATATTGCCGCAAGCCCGGACATTCGGAACAGTACTGCTTTGTCCGTATGAAGGATAATGGCATCACGCCACCTCATCGGGCTTACAGTCGTCCACAACAGCGTGCTTCAATACCGCCTCTGCAGGCTATCCGTCCTCCTCAGCAGCAGAATCGATCGAGTCAACGACCGGCGCCTCCACCACAAAATCGGGCGCAGCAGACCCGTGTACATGCGATGGTTGTCGCAGACCCTGAAGAAGTCCGTCTTGTGCCGCAAGCATTTGAAGGTACGGCGGTAGTAAACGAGGTCCCTTTGTACATTCTAATCGATACTGGATCCACTCACTCACTTGTAAATCCTTCTGTGGTGAAACGCCAAGGATTGGCGACGACCGCCATACCCGAACTCACAGTCACCTCTGCATTAGGGCATTCCTCTAGCACCTCTAGAGCCTGTGCTGGATGTCCTGTTGTATTGGGGGGCAATGTATTCCTGATAGACCTGATTGTGTCAAAAATTCACCATTTTGACCTCATTCTTGGCATGGACTGGTTGACTGCGGCAAAGGCTAAGATAGACTGCGAAACCCGAAGGGTGACCGCTCAAGGACCTGATGGGGTGTTTGTCTCTTTTCCCATTAAGGTTAGTTACCCGCATCGAGTTATATCATTTGCCATGCCTGAAGAAGTCTCTGAGGAACTGTCATTAATCAACACTCCCGTAGTGAACGAATTCGAGAGTACATTTGGGGCAATAACCGGGCCTCCCCCACATCGAGAAATAGAATTTACGATTGATCTGATTTCGGGTGCATCTCCCGTCGCATTGTCAGCCTATCAGTTGGCTCCATGTGAAATGGAGGAACTAAGGACCCAAATAGATGACCTCTTGGACCGTGGGCTTATTCGGCCAAGAGTGTCGCCATGGGGTGCCCTGACCCTGTTCGTAATGAAGAAGGATGGGTCGAGGCGCCTCTGTATTGATTATCAGCGACTGAACAAACTAACGATCAGGAACAAGTATCCTTTGCCAAGGATTGACGATCTATTTGATCAACTCCAAGGTGCAAAGTTCTTCTCCAAGATAGATTTGCAGTCGGGTTATCATCAACTCCGAATAAGGGAGGAAGATGTGACAAAGACGGCCTTCAAAACCCACTTCGGGCACTACGAGTTCCTCGTCATGCCATTCGGTCTTACGAATGCCCCGGCCGCGTTCATGGATCTTATGAACTGGGTCTTTAGACCATTCCTTTTCCGGTTTGTGGTAGTGTTCATCGACGACATCCTGATTTACTCCCAGAACCGGGAGGATCACGAACGTCATTTGAGAGCCACGCTTGAAACTCTGACAGAGCACCAGTTGTTCGGACAGTTTAAGAAGTGTGATTTCTGGAAGGAAGAGATTAAATTCCTCGGGCACGTTATTTCAGCACGGGGTATTGCTGTGGACCTTACGCAAGTGGCGACTGTGCGAGATTGGGAATAGCCTGCATCCGTTACGGAAGTGATAAGCTTCCTGAGATTGGCGGGATATTACCGTCGGTTCATTAAGGATTTCTCCAAAATTGCTAAGCCTCTCTCTCAGCTCACTCGCAAGGATATCAAATTTGCTTGGGATGATAAGGCCGAAGTAGCCTTCCAAGAACTGAAGGAAAAGTTGACGTCAGCTCCAATACTGGTACTGCCTGAGCAGGGTGTCAGGTACACGATCTATACGGATGCGTCCCACGTGGGGCTAGGATGTTTGTTGATGCAGGAAGGCAAGGTGATTGCGTATGCCTCTAGACAACTGAAGAAGCATGAAGAAAACTACCCCACTCACGATCTGGAGTTGGCGGCGGTGATCTTCACTCTTAAGATGTGGCGACACTATTTGTATGGAGAAGAGTTCGAGCTGTTTTACGACCACAAAAGTCTGAAGTACATCTTTTCCCAAAAGGATTTAAATATGCGACAACGCCAATGGATGGAGACTATGAAAGATTTCAATTTTGAAGTGTCGTACCACCCGGGGCGAGCAAACCTAGTTGCGGATGCACTGAGCCGCAAGAGAAACCATGTATTCGCCGCCCCCCTTATGATAAGGGAATGGCACATGTTAGCATTTGTAAGCGCTTTCAATGGACAGCTCACCCTTTCAGAAACAGAGGGGAAGGTATTTCGTGTCCAAGTAGAACCGGATGTAAGGAGCTGAATAATAGAGGCACAGAAGCACAACCCAGCGTTGATGAGGATGAGAGACAAGGCGAATGATTGTACGGATGAGAATTGGTACGTCGATGCTGATGATGGTTTAAGATTCCAAGAGCGTTTATGCATTCCCAACTCGCCTATTCTGAAACAAGAGATAATGGACGATGCTCATCGGTCTAAACTAGCGATCCACCCTGGAAGTACGAAGATGTACCAGGATATAAAGCGAACGTATTGGTGGGACAATATGAAGAGAGAAATTGCGGAATTTGTCTCGAAATGCCTTACGTGCCAACAGGTCAAGGCTGAACACAGGAGGCCACCAGGACTCCTTCAACCTATGCCGATTGCCGAATGGAAATGGGATTCCATATCCATGGACGTCATTTTCGGCTTGCCAAAGACCAAGAAGGGGCATGACTCAATATGGGTAATAGTGGACAGATTGACGAAATCTGCTCATTTCTTACCCGTTAAGGTGACTACCCCAACCGAAGATCTAGCGAAGTTGTACATTAAGGAAATCGTGCGGTTGCATGGAATACCGAGAGAGATAGTGTCGGATCGGGATACTCGATTTACATCAATTTTCTGGACCAAAATACAACAAGCCTTGGGGGCCAAATTGAAATACAGTACCGCCTTCCACCCCCAGACTGACGGGCAAACGGAGAGGGTAAATCAGATCCTGGAAGATATGTTACGAGCCTGTGCTCTGGACTTCAAGGATAGCTGGGATGAGAGCCTCCAGTACGCCTAGTTCGCCTATAACAATAGCTTCCAAGCTAGTATTGTTATGGCGCCTTATGAAGCGCTCTATGGGCGGCCCTGTCGCGCTCCCCATTGTTGGGTGGAGGTTGGTGAGAGGCAGGTTATTGGACCAGATCTTGTCCAACAAACGTCGGAGAAAATTGATATCATTAGAAAGCGACTCCTCACGGCTCAAAGTCGACACTATGCCGACAAGCGAAGGAGGGACTTGGAGTTCGCAGAGGGTGACCACGTGTTCTTGAAGGTGTCACCTATGAAGGGACTTCTAAGGTTCGGGAAGAAAGGAAAGTTGGCATCTCGATTCATAGGTCCGTTCCAAATCTTGGCACGAATAGGCGTCGTTGCTTACCACATAGCACTACCCACCCTCCTGTCGAGCGTGCATAATGTTTTCCACGTCTCCATGTTGAAGAAATATGTGCCCGATCCACTACACATCATCAGCTGAGAACATGTGGAACTCAGCGAGAGTGCGACCTACGTTTTGCGGCCAACCAGGATCCTCGACCGGAAAGAGTAAGTGCTCAGGAACAAGGTGATTCCCTTAGTCAAGGTTTTGTGGATGCATCACACGGAAGAGGAAGCGTCTTGGGAAACAGAAGCAGAAGTTCGCAAGAACTACCCACAGATCCTCGATGAATACGAGAAGGTAAATTTCGAGGACGAAATTTCTTTTAAGGGGGGTAGATTGTAACGTCCTACAAATTCACCTACAGGTGGTGACGTCATAAGGACTGTACGTATTGCTGTGCTTCGCCTCGAACCTATCTGTTACCTGACTCCACGGCCCCATGGTGGGGGCCTGAGCATTCCAATCGTCCGTAGGATCCTTGATGAATCACTGATTGACACAAAACTGGAGGCGGCCCTTAGCCTTAGTGGGCTTGCCAACCCATGCGGACGATAAACCAAATCAAGGGGCTAAATCCCTCGATTTGGGTTCCGAGTGTGGTGCACATGAGTTGTGCAAGTGACTGAGACTAGGAGTTCTGTGTATGCTTTTTGGGTCATGGTCCACAGAAGGGAATTAGAACCGTTGAAACACTGTGAGATTTAGGCCCCCTACCACCAATAAATCCATAAGCCATTACCTAGGGCCGCTCATCCGATCGTGGCACGACGACCGTTAAATCACGTATCGCACTGGGGCAGTTGATCGCCATGTTTGGTCCAAGAGATAGGTCGGCCCAGGGTAGATCTCCACTTAGCCGATCTTATGACCGGTTAGGGTTGGATTGTGTGGTACCCAGTGGGCCCTACTAAGCATAACAGCCCTCCAAAGGACCGAATTCCAAATATTACAAGTCATAAGGCTATCCAAATCTTGCTGGACCTATAGATAGGAAATGTACGTTGAGGCATTTCCCTTCAACATTCACTCACCCATGTGCTTGGAGAGAAGTCTTGGGAGCTAGGTCACGTAGTGGAAGTGAGATTCGGAGTGGTGGGGATGAGATAGGGTTTTGAGACTCGAGATCCAACCTGCTACTCATCGTCGCTATTGCGTTGAGCCGCCAACGATTACTTCAACCACCGGTCGAGTGTCAGTAAGTATCAATCTCCGTCTCTCATGTCCTAATAAGTGTACATGGTAGTGGTCAACCCTAACCTCGACATATTCGTGCTCACAGCTGCGTGATACGCCGACCCTAACCTAGTGTTGTGAAATCATACGAAAACCCGAAACTCTAAGGTGTGGGATTATGTTTCTAGGTTTAATTTTATCAAATGCTGTCAGTTTAGGATTGATGTGGATGCTAGATTTTGGACGATTTGTAGTTGAACCTCTTGAGTTAGGTTTTATTGCAAGAATATACTGTTTATCATTTTGTGCAGTCCATATGTTTGATAAAATGCTTGAATGAATTTACTGAACGTATAACTGCCCTGTTGTGATCTCCTATTGTGAAACATGCTCACATGTGTTTTATATTTAAGTAAGTCCGCACATTCAAGTTATTAGTATTTTCTTAAGTATCACTGTGTAGAGTTTCCATCAAGTGTAGGTTGAGTCATGATATGAATTCTTTGGCCAAACCCTCTGAGACGGGCAACCCGAGTGGTTGGTCACCCGAGGCGTACCCGATTAGACAGGGAAAATGGATGGTTGGCGGTAGTTTGCTACACGGGGCTCAGATGCCCACGTCAGACCAAACGGAGGCTCGAGTGTCAATCGGTTATGCCTCAAGACTGCAACGTGGATGACTGATGGTTGTGTAACAGAGTCCTACGAATTCAGGGTACCCAGGGGCCTAAGATGTGTTTGGTCCATCGAGAATTGAATGTGCAATAATATCCCGACAAGTCTCTTGGGCCAATCATGGCGGTATGGGACACTGTGGCCGAGTCGTCGGCCTATGCTGGGGTGGTGCACCTCCCCATAGTGTCCTTGGAGCAAACTGGAGTATGCCCACTATATCGGTATGATCGACACAGTTGAGAGGACTCCATGCTAATCAGTATGAAGGGAACCATATATTGTGTGTAGAAGAAAAGGGGATACGTGGGCCACCGATGATGATTGACGACGCACCGTCGGAGCCGGGTGGCTCAGTGTTGGACAGGTGACTGCACCAGGTACCTTGAATTCACCAATCTGCTGTTTGAAAAGAGGACTAATCATAATACAAGATTAAAATCATGCATGCATGTCACGGATCACTCAGGTAACTGTCATACTGTTAAAGGCCAGGATACCTAAGGGTGATTCACTCCCATTTCCACCTTAGAGGTTCTGGGGTGCCCGGTTGCTTGATGTGGCGCCAGGCTATCTCGTGTTCCTCGTTGTCATCCGGAACATTCACCATATGTGAACTCATGTCATGCATGCATTAACTCACTAGACTAGGAATTCTTTGTTTTGCTTGTGATCAATGCCTAACTCTGCTTCGTTTGATAACATGTTAAACTTCGAACTATAGTCCTCACTGAATTGATCACTCACACCCGCACCTGGGGTGGTGTTATGACACACCCCCAGATGAACTTATCATAGATGCAGGTCAAGTAGAGGAGGAGACGCTGCAGGCCAAATTCGAGGACTTTGTCGAGTCCTCTTACTTTCAGCAAGCTGATGATCAGATCTAGGCGGGGGATCAGGCCTAGCCGGCCTCATTTTGGGGAGCAGTGGCTCCGGATTGTAAAGGAAATTGCTATACGTTGTAACCTTTCCTTTTGGGCTAGGCGAAGTCACCCGTGATGTGGGTGCCTCATATTTTGGATGATGATGATCTGTAGTTGGATTAGTACCCTATTACCACTTACTTGTTATTATGCATTGCCTATGGTTGATTCTACATTAGCACACTGATGCCAAGAATGTTTTATGAACAGCACGCTTCCGCATGGCAACCGTAATACCCGAAATACCAAGGCCTGACGTCATAATCGGGTCTTGAGATTTGGGGCGTTACACAGAAAGAATCTGAGGTGAGGCATCGATGGCATCTTTTAGCATGAGATTTGACGTGGAGAAGGATTCCATGAAAGAAAAACATGAAAAACGATCGGTATCTATGAAAGAAGTAGAGTGGAAGAAGGTGGATCGGTACGCCAATATCTCAATTAAGTTTATCAACTGCGATCGGGTTTGATCGGGAGCACTATTCATGGTGGAGCTGCGGTATCGGCAGCGGGATCCACGGTTGCTCGTGTGTGGCATGCCGCAAGGGCCACATGAACGAGCGGGTGGTAAAGGTACAAGTTTGAAGTCGATGTGGCATGAGGAGCGGTGGAGCTATGATAATGACGGAGTAGAGATTGAAGATGATGCGTGACAAGGTGTTGCATGAAGATTTGAGTCGTGGTGGAGTTTGTTGGGATTGGACGCCTCATATCTCCTTGCATGAAGACCACCGACCGGTCCGTCATGTGGAGATAGAAATAGTGCATTGCTGGAACCTTTTTTTGGCCATCCGGTCTGTTGGTTAGTAGTTTCCTTTTTGGACTGGGTTTCTTGCGCGGCTTTGCACAAGGAGTTTCTAATTTTGGTTTTTGCTTATTTAAAGGGATGTAATCCGAGATTGGGGTTGTCTGCCGCCAATGGGCCAAGGGATTGAGAGGGTTCTAGAGCAAGAGAAAGAGCTAAGAGGAAGCTTGGAGTTCTCTGGGTTGAGGGAAAGGGTTGTGTTTGTCCTTCTCATGTGATAATTAGCTTTGGGTAGCTTGGGATTTCTCTTGTGGGCTGTGATCCGGGTTGTGTTTCTTCTATCTCTTGTAACTTTTGATATCATAGTGGATTAGTGTCGCTTTGTGCCGTGGTTTTTTACCTGTGAGGGGTTTTTCTACATAAAAATCGGATTGCCTTCTTGTGTGTGATGATTTGCTTATTGATTGCCATCAAGGTGCGCTCCTCGCCTGCTTTAATTGCTTTCACTGCAGGGCTTCTAACTCCAACAAGTCCAACTCAGCTTAACACCGAGTCGAGGCAAGTTTTTGTTTTCGAATTATGATTTTAAGAGAGCTTTGAGATTTAGAAGAAACTTCCAGCATAGGTGGGAGTATTTAGGGGAATTTTAAATTTGCATTTCTTTTCCACAAGCTACTCAAATTTGACTCGCTCTGCATCAAAGGGTGGTGGTATCACTACCAGTTTTTATGTGAGTAATCCTCTCTCTCTCTCTCTCTCTCTCTCTCTCTCTCTCTCTCTCTCCCCTATATATAGCTTACAGATTTAGTTTTTAATTAATATAATCTCAATTCTAAGTTATTTTTGGAGAAATCCTGTGAATGCTTGTAAATAAATCCATGTGGGATAATCTCAATCTTTCCAAATTATTACTACATCACAGCCTTATACTTGGGGTTGTGAACACTAGTATAAATAGCGCGAGAGATCCATAAAGCCACATAAAGCACAGGCAATTGCCCGTTACCCATACATATCTCCAGGTGACTTTAAAAGACTATACATGCATCTTATCCAACCACGTCAAACCAAACGGTTATCCTTGTAAGGTCGTAGAAAGCGCAGGGGCTCTAACACCTCTAGTTCAACTTACCAATGCATTCTATGTTTACGTATCATTCACGATGCGAAGAGGTTGTGATTTGACAGTATGTAAAGCTGCAAAAAGAGCAGGGGAAATCGAAACATCTTCCTCAACTCTCAAGA
Organism: Liriodendron chinense; assembly: GCA_003013855.2. Taxonomy (NCBI): domain Eukaryota; kingdom Viridiplantae; phylum Streptophyta; class Magnoliopsida; order Magnoliales; family Magnoliaceae; genus Liriodendron; species Liriodendron chinense. The sequence continues at coordinate 2,756,852 of PVNU02000310.1, forward strand.
GTCATCAAAATTAATCATCGACCAAACGAACATTAATTTCGATCAAGATACTCTAACCAGCTAAGACTCGATCACACCACCATAAGTTTTGGGGGTGTCTACTTTGGCATTCGGTTGTTAACAACCTTGGCCAAAGAGGGGCATCTATAGACACCCCACCCAGGGGGAACCGTCGGCTTATGGTTAGCCAACGGAATCTGGCACTGCAAATCTCCATCAAAATTTTCTCGGGATATCTAACAGGTCCTGCATGTGAAATTCTTGACACCTATCCGTTGGCTGACCATCAACCGATGGTCTCAAAAACTTATATAAACAGCATCCCCCTCTTGTCCAGAAAAAGGCGGAATGACAAAAAAAATAGTTTATAAAATTCCTGATTCTTTTTAAGTTTTCGCTCCCCAACTACGAGGAGATTCTTCCTGTTGGGATATCCCTACAACAATCACATCCTCTCCCCAGGGTTCTGCCTCGACCAAATCCAAAAAGTCAACTCATGGGTAATGTTAGGATCGGGGACGTTCGACTATCCTTTTTCTGACTTAGAAAATGGTGTTTAACTTCCCTTTTCTCTTTCTTACATCTCAATCAAGGCTCAAAACGCGGTTCATTTCACACATTCTGTAACGCCCCCACCCAAGGACACGATATTGTCCGCTTTGGTCGAAGCCTCATGGCTTTATTCTCGGAGTTTCCCCCAAAACGCGTTTTATCCATATGGTGAGAACTCCACATATAGCCCGGAATCAAGGCGCTCATCCATCCGATGTGGGACTAACCTCACCTAGGCCCTACCAACTGGAGCGCTATTTTCGAAGCCCGACCGATCCCAACGGGACCCGGATGACAACCCACGCTCGGACCACAACCAGGCTGCACTGGGGCGCTAAAATTCCTCACCCTCAGGGCAGAGCCGCCCTCGGCTCTAATACCATCTGTAACGCCCCCACCCAAGGACACAATATTGTCCGCTTTGGCCGAAGCCTCATGGCTTTGTTCTCGGGGTTTCCCCCAAAACGCGTTGTATCCATATGGTGAGAACTCCACATATAGCCCGGAATCAAGGCGCTTATCCATCCGATGTGGGACTAACCTCACCCAGGCCCTACCAACTGGAGCGCTATTTTCGAAGCTCGACCGATCCCAAAGGGACTCGGATGACAACCCACGCTCGGACCACAGCCAGGCTGCACTGGAGCGCTGGATCCGGGCTATATGTGGAGTTCTCACCATATGGATACAACGCGTTTTGGGGGAAACCTCGAGAACAAATCCGTGAGGCTTCGGCCAAAGCGGACAATATTGTGTCCTTGGGTGGGGGCGTGACACATTCCTTTCTCGAAAAAATACTAACCTCTTTTTATCTCTTGTTTATATTCATTTCTATTTACATTTATTTTGTTTGCCTTCCCGGGGTATCATCCCTACGAAGCAAGGCTATGACTATTTATATTTTCCACATTTTGTTACTTTATTGTGTTTGTCTGCCCTTTGTCTTTTGGCATTGCTAAGCAAGGATGGGATTACTTTATTCTTTCTTTTTGCCTATCTAGACCCCTTGTGGGGTTATGCACAGTATGGCTATATGACTAACCATCTTGCAGATATATAATTTCCTTGAAAATTGTATGCCTCTTAAAGTAGAGACTGTATGCAAGTATGGGCAAGAGAAGATGCCTAACCCTTTCATCGCTCGTAACTGAGACCCTTACCTTGATCTCCAGAATCATAGGCCAATCACAAGAGTCATTCAGGCCAAAGGATCCTTTTAGTCCTTTGGCCTCACTAGGCGAGTTTACGGCTCTGGTCGACCGTGAATTGATATCTTACCAAATTGGCTAGTGGCGACTCCAATAATTTCAAACGTACTATTTCGGCCATCTCAGAAAAGGTATTACACAACCAAGGTAGTTGAGCCAAACCAAACAAATCATATACATTCGGCCGTAATCAACCCCCCAAAAAAAATTAACTGAACACAACAACAGAAACACCCATTCGGTGAAAAGCAATCTTCCGAACCGCGTCGCATAATCAAGCTGCGCACGCACATCGAGTGAAGGGCGTTCACATCTTCACACCAAATAGAATTCGTGGTTTTTTAAGCATTATAGATACACAACAGTGTCCAAGTGCACCAATGTCCAAGCGCACTAATCCTTTACGTATCTAAACCAATCACAACTATTATGGGGCCCATCAGTATGCTCAATCCAAATATCCAACAATCAAATTATCTTAACGATTGATCACATGGGGCCCACTTAATAATAGTCTTACAGTCCAGTCTTTAGAAGACCTCACTTGTCAAATTATAAGATTGCTGCCTTATAACCAGAGGACATATCATAGTTTGTGAAAAATTTCTCAAAAGATTATCTAACAGATAAACCTCAATGGGCTTGGTGGTGTATTTCTCATCCTTTGTCTAGTGCTGCAACACAAACCCAAAAAAGAAATTAAAAAAAATATTATGAAAAATTATAGATGAAAAATATTAGGAAAGTTTTATTTCTTTTATATTCTTCCTTTTATTTTTTAAGACCCCATAGGTGGTGTTTGATTGTAACTAGATTTGATTAGTTTGTGATTGATCGTAATCTCTCCTAATTAGGAACCTTCTTCTTGAATAAATCAACACTACTTATGTAAAACGGGTCACTAATTATTTCATGGCCCAAATGGACCAAAAGAAGACCGGTCCGGGTCGAAAGTGATACGGACCGTCAGGACCGTAAACCGATCATATCTCGCAATCCGAAATGAGTTTCTGGACATATAATATATCATTTTGGGGTAGCTCGAGCTACTTTAGCCACCCAACCCGGCTACGCCGGGTTGCCCATGCCGGAATCGCGAGATTCAACCGTATCGACGGTCATTAGGCTAGTTTATTTTCAGTTTTACTATTTATATTAAGTTTTAATTCGATCATTACTTTGGATCTATAGGGTTTTAGAGTTAGTACCCAACATGAAGAGGGCTTAGAATATTTAGTAGAACAACATGGTTGGGCTCGTTTGATAACTTTTTATTTTTGGCTGAAAACCAAGAGTTCTAGTAGGATTGAACGACTTCTATATTTATAGTAAGTTGCGTTTTCTATGAGTTTTAGTTTGAGTTGGAGTCTAGTACTTTACCTGGGGTTTAGTTTCCTATCTGTATGCATTGTAATTCTATTTCTATTCATTGAATCGATCAAAAACAATTATTCGGAATTAATTTTCTCTTTTTATCCTTTTATTTCTTTTCGTGGATTCGAGAAACAACCGGTTAGGAAGATGGTGATCGACCTACCACATCCTCCCTGTGTCATTACTCAATAAAATACATGAGAAATACAAAAACTTTTTTTTTCATTTTTCTCATTCTCAAAATTTATGAAAAAAAAACTGAATAATTTTATTTTTTAAAATAACCCATATAGAAGAAAAACAGGATTGCGTTTAGCGATTTTTTTTTTTTTTTTTGCCCTCCGTAAGCTGCCTGTGGTTTGGTCTATGGATTGGAAAACTGTTGCTTCTAAAATATTTATCCAAAACTACGTAACATTTCCATATAAGGACCTTCTACATCTTGGACGGGTCTTGACTACCAGAAAGTTAGGAAAATGACAAATTTACCCTTTTAGGAAGTGGATAGCCACATTTTTATCCTACTATCATGTCCAAGACCATTTGAACCTATTGCATGGGAGTCCGGATCCTCTGATGGCTTTCAAGCAGGAAACCTGCTTGGAGCCTTTTGATTGGTCCACATCATATTGCATGACGTCATGTGACCAGGTTACACTGAAGTATGACCAGGTTGCATCGATGATGTGACAGGGTTACAGACTTATGTGAAGACGTGGACCAATGAAAAGCCTGCTTGGAAGCCAATAGAGGATCCAGACTCATTGCATGGAGTATTATAGATAGTGGGGCCTACCATGTTCTTTGCAAAAAGTCTGAGCCGCCCACCATTTCCTCATGATTTTAAGGCTTGGGCCCAAAATTTATTCAAATCCGAAGCTCAATCGGGTCACACGAAAGGTAACAGTGCGTATTAAACCCAGGCCCTTCAAATCGTCGTGGGATCTCAAAATTTTTAGATCATGAGCAAAAGTTGGTGGTTACGTTCAGCCCGCCAGGAAGAACATTCTAAACGGTTGAAAATGTCATTTCAACGGTTTGAATAGAGTAAAAAGATCAAACTTAGATGATTGCTAGTTTCAATGACGGTAAGCCACAGACCCACTAGGACCCGCCTTTGCATTGGATCAGCCTAGATTTTGGGCCTACAACCTAAAATCAGATGGAGAAAATGATGAACGGTGTGGATTTGCAATAAGCATCATGAAAGTAGGCCCACCATAAATATCAAAACTAGACCATTGATAATTTCAATTATGGTAAGCCACAGACCGTTGTGACCCATCTTTGCATTGAATCGGCTTGAATTTTGGCCCTATGCCCTAAAATGAGACGGAGAAAATGGTGGATCAGCCTTGATTTTGGCCCCATACCTAAAATGAGATGAAAAAATGGTGAACTTTTCAATACCGGCAATAAGCATCACGAAAGTGGGTCAAAAAATAAAGGCTGCACGAAGTCATCATGTGTGCTCGTGTCCTTGGTATACAGTCTTCTTCTTTATGAAAATTCGAGCCCTCCGCCATTTGGAAGCGGATTGGCTGGTGCACCCTACACCAGCCAGGTTGCTGGTGTAGAGACGTTATCAAGTTCTGTGGATCCCACCATGAGGTACTTGTTATGTCCAAACCGTCCGTCCATGTTTTGGGATCATTCTAAGGCTTGATCCAAAAAAATAAGACAAATCCAAGGATCCAGTGGACCACACTGCAGAAAGCAGTGGGAGATTGAACGTATACCATTGAAACCTTCTTCGAGGTCCCAGAAGTTTTGGATCAGTCTGGTATTTATTTTTACACTTCATCCAGGTTAGTGTGACCTTATGAACAGTTTGGATGACAAATAAACATCATGGTAGACCCTGGGCCATCGTGGGGCCACCGTGATATTTGTGCGAGTGGTACGGGATGCTGATTCCCCTACTAATCCCACTTATGTTTTTGAGAAATTTATCTTGTCTATGTATATTTTTGCCAAAAAAAAAAAAAAAAAGATGCAAATCCAAAGCTCAAAGTGTGCCCCACGATGGCTCTAAGAATTTCAACCGGAGGTGTTCAATCCCTATTATTTTGTGTCATTTAGTGATCAGCCTATTTGTGGGCCCATGCCCTAATATGAGATGCAAAACAGACAGATGGGTGGATTTCTCAATACCATCCTATGCCCACTTGAATGTTTCAACAGTGGCCATTTGGTTCTCGCTATTTCCCATTCGTTTGGCCCAATTTAGCTTTGCATCGACCTCATTCTTAGGGCAGTGCCCTAAAATGAGATGGCAAAACAAATGTACGAGGTGGATTTCTCATGAATATCAAGTTGGGCCCTACTTTTTATGGGCATCCCTAACCCTTGTGGAGTTAGACACAAGGAAGTGGATTGCGTGGTGTAGGGCTATCAACAGGCCGGGTTAGGGCTGGGCCAAGCTCAGTCCACACTGTTCAACATAAGTCCAAGTTTGCTTGGGCCCTGGTGGGTCGAAAAAAGTCTAATCAGAGCCCGAGCCCTTCATATTGTGGGCCCAAGCTCAGTCCAAACCTAACCCACAACTTTTAAGTTAGAGAAATTTTCGACTGTAAACCTCTCTTTTGACCATTATTTCCAACTAAACCTCCAATAGTTTTCTTTCCAAAAGTAAACTTCACTTGTACGGATGGGACATTTTCGGACCGAAATACCCCCCCTGTTGTTCAGATTTATTCCTTCTCCAAAAAAAACATATTTTCTCCTCGTTTTTCTCTTCTATATTCAAAACTCATTTTTTTCTCTCATCTATAGCAAAAAAAGCATCATTTCTTTAGTTTTGAGATCGGTTTTCACTTCAGAGTACTATTTTTCTATTTCTTCAACTCGTGTTTCATTGGAAACGAGGTTGTGGTGTGGACCAGGTAAGAACGAAGAATGTGAAATTTTTTTCTCAACGAATGCGTTTTTTTTTTTTAATAATCAAGTAGGATCTTTGTTTTATCGCAATGTGTTTTTGCAATAATCAATCTCATTGAATTTCAACGAGCATATTGATATTTCAAAGAGCACAGTGTAAATGTTAGGACATTCGAAGATTCGTGATAGCTATGCTCTTTGAATTTTACATTATGCTCTTTAAATTTTACAGTGTGCTCATTGAATTATATCTGTGCTCTTTGAAATTCAACGAGATCGCGGTGAAATTCACAGCGATCGCGGTGAATTATATCTGCGCTCGTTAAATTTCAATGAGATCTCGTTCACTTTCAATGAGATGATCTTCCTTCAATTTCAAAGTAATCTCATTGCATTTCAAAGCGATCACATTGAAATTGAACGCGGTTTCCTTGAAATGTCACTGTGCATGTAGAGAATCAACGCGATCGCAGTTCAAATTCAACGTGCTCGCGTTCAATTTCAACGAGCTCTCTACGAGATCTTGTTCACTTTTATCTGTGCTCGTTTAATCTCAATGATGTGATCACGTGATCGCGTTGCATTGTCATTCAAAGAACACCTGCATCCTCAACATTTTAAGGTAACATTGGCATTTCTACAAATATCTTGTATGGTTAATCAAGCCATAATATTCTCATTTCAACATTTCAAGGTTACATTGGCATTTCTACAAACACTTTGTATGGTTAATCAAGCCATAATATTCTCATTTCAAACATTTCAAGGTTACTATTGGCATTTCTACAAACACTTTGTATGGTTAATCAAGCCATAATATTCTCATTTCAACATTTCAAGGTTACATTGGCATTTCTACAAACACTTTGTATCACAAAGTTAACGAACAATCTTAAAACGAAAATCACTCCTAAACATTCCTAAAACATACCTTTCTGTAGCCTCTTGGACGGAGGAGCCATAATAACTGTTGAAAACTGAAGATATATAAACGAAGATGAAGATGAGATGAAAATTACGTGTCTCGTTGAATTTCAACTGAGATCAATTCAACGAGATCGCAGTGAATTTCGAAAGGAACAAGGACAGTTTGGTCAGAAAAATAATGAAAGTTTACTTTTGGAAAGAAAACGATTGGAGGTTTAGCTGGGAATAATGGTCAAAAGAGAAGTTTACAATCGGAAATTTCTCTTTAAGTTACGTCCAATCCTAGTCTAGGCCCGGGCTAAGGATGGGCCATAAAAGTCCAACCCAAGCCTGGCCTGAAACTTTTAAACAAACTCAACACAAGCTCGGCTCCACATGAAAGAATTTTGAACGACACCTTGACTTTTGAAGGGGTCCACCGAAATGTGTATGTGAGATCTACTCCAAATTTTAGATGAGTAATCCAATGTTAGTCCAAGGGTGAAAAAGTTAGGCTTATCTTCTTCTTCTTCTTCTTCTTTTCTCAGGTGGGTCGCACCGAAGGGAAAAAGAGTGCTTACAAGAGAGACATCTACCCTTGGTTATTATAGGGCCCACAGTGATGATTATGTAAAATCCACTCCAACCATTATATATATGACGCCTCAATATTGAAGCATTGGGCCCAAACATCAGTCCCATTCATGATCTATGTGAGCCACACCAAGGAAAACCATTCGGAGGGTAAGCCTTACCTGTGTATAATGTTTCCAATCGTGTGGCCCACCTGAATTAGGAGCTAAGGCTTGGGCTATGGACCTAACATATTGTGACACACCTGATGGACTGGGTGAATTTTAAATCAACACAAAAGTGGGCCCACCCAAGCCGCCCACCCCTTTTCCAAAGACCCGTGAAATTACTCCTCTTCCTCCTAGTGCCTGAGATGTGTGAGTGAAATGATTTTCCTAGGATGATCACCCTTTTTCTCAAAGGCCCTTGTTAGATGCACAATGTACCCACCCGATTAGTCACATGATGCTCCCACCTTTCTCACAGGCCTACCTTGATGTATAATTGAGATCTATCCGCCCATTAGATGTGTAATCCTATTTTTGGCCCACATGGAAAAAATAAAGCTGACATGTGATTCGGGTGGGCCACACCAAAAGAAATAGTTCGGAGAGAGGACATCCACCTTGATATTTACAAGGCCTACCATGATGATTATATAATATCCACTCCAACCATTAGATACCACACCCAAACTTAGGCCCAGATCTGAAACTTCATCCCTATCTGTTATTCAGTGGGCCATACAAAGGGAAATAATTTGGAGGGTGAGCATTGCCATGTACACTTTCTGATTGTGTGGTCCACTTGAAATACAGTTGGACTTGAATTTTCATCCCTAGGCCTAACATGCGATGACAAGCCAAGTAGTTGGGGTGGATCTTACATAAGCACCATGGTGGGGGCTACCAGAGTCGTTAATTAATTAACACCTCCAAAGTCCAAGCAACTGAAATGGGACGCGGAGTAGGTAGAGGCAAGAAAATAGCTGAGTGAAGCGCTGACCGTGAGCCCCAACTTAATGTATATTTTATAATTAAGGCATGGTACAAACGATTAGGCTGATCCAAATCTTTTTGGATCAAGTGCATATATATGTATAGGTATGAGTGACCTTATGAAGAGGTTGGGTGGCAAATAAACATTACAGTACGCCCTAGGAAGTTTTTTTTTTTTTTTATTGTGGGAGTTCAATCAAAGAAGTTTTTAACGGTGGGAATTCAATCAACACTATTCTCCTATGGTATGGTCAACTTGGCATTTCGATCTACCTCTATTTTTTGGACCATCCCTAAAATGACTTGGCAAAACGAATGGATAACATCGATATACAATAGATACAAAGCTATTACCACTCCACGCTTTGGAAAGGGAGTTTGTAAACTTTAAGGGCTGGGCTGAGTTGACGGGCATGTGGCATTCCTAGTCCAAGCTTGTCCTATTTATAAAACAGGCCTTGGTATTTAAGCTCTAGTCCGGCCCAAGGCGGGTCAACCTGGCCCATAGACACCCCTAGTGTTGTGCCACACACCACCGACCTCAGTGGTGTGTTGACATCACAAGTTTTGTGGGGCTTATCGTGATGGATGTTTTATATCCATACCATCCATCCATTTTGCAAGATCATTTATGGCATGGGCGAAAAAAGAGGCAAATCTAAAGCTCAAGCAGACTACACCATAGAAAGCAGTGGGGACAATGACATCCACCGTTGAAACCTTCCTAGGGACTACCATGGTGTTTATTTGCCATCCAACCTAATCTAATCTTCCGTCGTTCAGCAATAGCTTAGAGGTAGAGCGGTTGTCTATTAACTGACTAGTCGTAGGTTCAAATCCTACTATCAGAGATTTAATGAATTCTTCATTAAAGAATTCATAATTAAAGGTTAGGAATAGATAACCTATTCCATGTGTTTGTTTGCATAGAACTAATCATGCCAAATCATCCTTCAGCCATCATAGCAATGCAGTACTATTGCATGCTAGCTGTAGCTACATTGAGTTTGAGATTTTTTTAGAGTTCAAAGGGGTCCAACTATGCCTTTCACAGCAAATGAGACAAATCCTCTATCATGTAACTCAGCCAAGCTCAGTTAAATGAGCAAAGATTGGGTTCCTTCACACGCAAAAGATGTGCTCTTCCCCGCTGTAGTCAGGTAGTTATTTCACTTTGTGTTCCGTGCTATCGCTACAATGTCTTTGAACTCCTGGAATCTAAAACAAGTTTAGTTTTTATTTGATCTCCAACTATCTGTGTTCTATGATCACTTTACGCAATTTGCTCGACGTAAATCTACACAATGATTTATATGGTCTTCCCTTACTCAATTCCTCATCGAATTCGAAATTGCAGGTTGGTACTCACATCCTTAGCTTCCTTAAAAACTGCTTATTATTTTAGAGCCTTATTTATATACATACGCCCTCAATCATCGGGGCGGCTCACATCCCTTGCTTGTTGCTGTTATTTTTATTCCCCTTGTTATAACCACTACCTCCTCAGTCATTGGGAGGGGGCTATGTTCTCAATCAGCAAAGCAATTCACATCCCTTGCTTTACTATTAAACTCCTCAAGGGCAGTAAAGGAAGTCTGCACTCAGGCTTCTCTCTTGGGGAAGCCCTACGCTTAAGTTTTAGCTTTGCACTCATTTTGCCAAATTTGAGCTAAATCATCATATAGTGATCAGTGAGAAGTTACGCTAGGCTCGGGATAATTTATAGGGAGTGGCTCATGTATTCATATATTCTGTTGCTTCAGAAGTTCCATCTCCACAACATAGGTGGTACTCGCTATAAATTCCTGAGTCTATACATCCTGTAAAACTCTTTAGGTGTACCTAGGGCATAACTCTAACAAGAAGGCTTTGGTGTGTGAAGGAAAGTCCATTCATGTCTTGCAGCAAATAAGCTCCTCCGTTCTGCACTCGTCTAACCACCAATGGCCTCTCCCATGTTGAAGACAACTTACCATGTTTTCAATCCTTAGCACCGATACGAAAAATAGTCTTCTAGACCATTTCTCCCTCACTGAAAGATTTTTCTTTCACCTTCTTATTGTAGGTTATGGCAACCTTAACCTTATGTACCCTCAATATACAAGAGCTTATAGTCCGACGTTGTCGAGCTCCATGAGCATTGCTTCGGTGAATTCTTGAGGAGTTAGTTGGTTCTCGTAGGCTACCCTGAGTGAAACAATACTTACCTCCATAAGCAACACAGCATCATGCCCAAGTCAGGGTAAATAGAGTAATTTTGGTGCTAGTTCTCTGAGAAGTTCGATAAGCCCGTAGCACTTCTAACAATGTTGTATGCTACGACCGAGGATGATCGTCCACTATTCGTTTGATAATATTCTTCAAGATTTTATTGGTCGACTCGGCCTGTCCGTTGGCCTGAGCACAGTATGAAGTAAAATAGACAAACTTGAATTTGTAGGCATTGCCGAAAGCATGGATCTGGACCCCTGAGAATGCTGCTCATTTGTCCACCATAATAGCCTTAGGGATGCCAACTGATGTATGACGTGTTCCTTAATAAATCCCATGACTTCCACCTGGCCGACTCCATGCAATGATCATGCCCCGACCCATATAATAAAATAGTCAATTGTGAATATGATAAAGTTGTACTACTTTAAGGATGGCGGGTAGATTTGGCCAATAATATCTATGGCCTACCACCGAAATGGTCATGATTTTACGATAAGGTGTAATTCTTTCATAAGTACTTGTTGCAATGGCCCTTGCTTCTGGCAAGCTTGACACCCTTTAGCATATTCCATGCAATCCTTTCAAATGGTAGGCCAATAATAGTCATGCCTTCATATCATCCACCTCATCTTTTGGCCTACTTGGTGAGCTCCACAAATGCCTTCATGCACCTCTTCCATAACAATCATGGCCCCATCTTGTTCTAAAAATTTGAACATAAGCAGTTGGCTCCCTTTCTGTATAGGTCTCCATCCATAATTAAATAATGTGGCGCGATTCTTCAGATGGTTCGGTCGGTTCTAGTGCTTGGCCTGTGTAAGTATCAAATAATTAGATTTTTCCAATCATTGTCTAATGTTTCCATCAGGGCAATCTCAACCGTCATGGCTCATTGTTAAGCAACTTGGAGGGAATGCTTCTGGATAGTGAGGAGCCTCTTGGATAATCTCTCTAGCATTCTAAGGCCTGCTGTAATCTATGTCATCTCGTTGGCATTGGTATTAAATTCTCGCGGGATATACTTGAGGATGATGTCACCAAAGTCGTCCATCAACTGGATGTCATCCCATAATATGGCAACAGTGCTCAACTTGAGCACTTATATAATCCAGCCAATTGATTTATTACCAACCGTGAATCGTAAATAATCTCCACATTTTTTCTCTTAGTTCTAATAAAATTTTCAATCTGATGATCAATGCTTCATATTCCACCTGGTTATTTGTACACTCGAACTCAAGTTAGAAGGCATAATCTTCCCTTTTCTCGTTCTAGGCGATGATAATGATCCTGGCTTTAAAGGATCATTCCGTCCATGATCCATTGAATATAAGCCGTCAGGGGATAAGATGGACGATATATATCCCTAGAATGTTTGTCGGGATCTGATCGTCGATTCTCATAGGATGATCGGCTAAGAAATCGGCCAAAACTTACACTTTCATGGCCTTTTGAGACACATACTTGAATGTAAATTCAGATAAGGCCAGAATCCACTTACCAATTTTTTCACGCAAGATAGGTCGTGCGAGCATGTACTTAATCAAGTCAATCATCAAGATTACATAGACTGTTCCTAGCAACAAATAATGGCAAAGCTTTGTGGTAGCGAAAAACAACGACAAGCATAACTTCTCAATGGTCGAATATCACTACTCAACCTCATGCAATGTCTGAGAGAGGTAATATATCGTCTGCACTTTTTGATCATTGTTCTCTTCTCCAATAGTGATCCAATTTACTCATCTGTCGTTGAAATGTAAAGTCGAAACGGTTGGTCTTTTCTGGGGGAATCAACATCGGCGGATTTATGAGGTATTTTTTTATTTAATTAAAAGCAACCTAATGTTCTTATTTCCAAATAAACTCCTAACTGGCCTTCAATTTTATCAGCGACAAAAATACACTGACATTTTCGACTGAGTTTGAGATAAATCAATGTAGGAAGTTTATTTGGCCCTGGCTCATGAATCTTTGCAACTCCTTGTTCTTAGGTGGATCACTCTCAAGATTTCTCCTACCTTATTTCATTCAACCTCAATGCATCGTTAATGAACCAGAAACCCTAGAAAATTGTCGACTGTAAAACACCAAAGGTGAACATTAAGGGATTCATCTTCAACTTATGCATTCTCATGCGCTCAAACGACCGTTTTAGGTTTTCAAAATGATCCCCCAAGTTAACCAACTTTACAACCACATGTCGATGTAGACCTCCATGAATTGGCCAATCATGTTATGAAATGTGACATTCATGGCTCTTTGATACATTACTCCGGCATTCTTAAGCCTGAAAGGCATCACAACCCACAATAGGTTTTGATCTCTCCCCAAATATTGGAACATCATTTTGGGAACGTTTTCCTCGATGATGTAAATTTTATTATACCCAAAGTGGATGTTCGTGAACGACATTATTTTATATTCAGCGGTCCTATCAACAAGTTGATTTACAATTGGCATTGAATATTTATCCTTAGAGGTTGCTAGATTGAGATCCTGAAATCTATCCAATTTTTCTTGACGACTAGCACTATGTTTAGAATTTAGTTTGTATATATAATAACTCAAAAAAATTTGTGCCCAAATAGGTATCTGAGTGCTTTCTCACTTGTGTAATTTAGCGCTTGAATTTTTTCCTTAGACTCACATACGCACTGTAATAAACTTTGGACCTTCACATATCTCGATATTCTCGTTTGTTCTCCAAACCAAATCATTGAAATGACTCATCATCACAAGATTAAGACATTCAATAGTCCACTTCGATTTTAGACTACCCAATCATAGTAAACCAGCTACGAGATCTTCATATCCACATCCATATAAAAATCCAACCCATTTATCTTACTTGTCACCCATTTATATGCTTAACATACCGTTGAGATCATAATCTAAGGTCCCTACTTACGTATACATATACATTTATATATTTCTGCACATCCTAACCTTTAACGTTGTTACACGCTTGATTAATCTTCTCTCTCTCCTCCCTTTTCTTATATCTCTCACTCTTTCTCTCCACGTCAATTAAGATGGGGAAGAGACTCACACTGCCCCATCTTAATGGGACAGTCATGAGCCATACGAATGTGTATTTACATGTTACTAAGCCGTGAGGACAAGGGGTTCCCCATGTGCGAGCCACTAGATAATGTTTTGAATTATATAAATCACTCCTCCCTCGGAGTTTTCAATGGGCTTCATGATGGTGTCTTTTGTTTGGGATTTAGATACTCAGATTAAGGAGTATTATCCCTTGATCAAGTTTAACGATAGGTTATGCACGATCAACACTCATCTTTTGGAAAAATGCATAGTCGAGTTCCCTTTTATTATGGTTGAAATCTCACCACGAATGAATAGTAGGATAGCCTCAACTTGAATGCCCACTTCTAAGTGACTAAGGTATTTGGAAAAATTTAGGTTTCTTTATTTTAAATAACTTAGTCATTAAGAAACCTAAAGTAGGTGCTTAGAATCCATAGATAGACTTATGCAAATAGAAGATCTAATCCGTTCATAAGATTAAGAATGTTGTCTTACGACTTCTAAAATTTATTCCACGATCATGGAATAGTAAATTAAGGGTTAAGGGGTTTTGCTAGTTTGGGTCCTTTCGTAGTGATCTAAAAGTTGAGATTTGATTTGGACGGTTAAAATGTGTCCAATGGCTTATGGTAAAAATTTGGTCATGATTGGATTATGAAAAGTGGTTCTTTTAGACAACTTTACCTCTAGGCTAAGGTGGGTGACTAAAATGAATGCTTATTTAAGTTAGGTGACATTGGGTGGTGGAAAGAATTTGTAGACGAGATGTGATGAATTGGTTATGATTCTCATGTCATCCAAGACTATTGGCGTGAATAGATTTTCTGATTGATTGGATTTCTAAAGGATATTCTAGGCTTTAATGTACACCTATGATTCTCACAACTATAGTACTTTGACCTCATATTACAAGATGTTTAGTTACGTTTGTAAGAAACAACCCTGGTAAGACTCTAGTTACCATAAGAGTTTTATCGTTTTTTGCTAGTTCAAGATTCGAATAAGCAAGCCAATGCAATCGTGGCCCTTGATTCATTAAAAATGGGTCTAGACTTGGAATCTCGAAAAAGTAGTCTAATTATTAGATTCCCCACATAGAAATGAGGTAATTATTCGAATAGTTCCTCAGTCGAACTATTGGTTTAAGTTTTATAAGGTGTTTAAGGTGTAAGTCATATCCACCATTAATTTATAAATCACTTTAGAAATCACCTTTTTTACACCTCGAATTGAAATTCTGACAGGGAGTTAAGGTTTTATAAATAAAGCGAGTAACTTGGTCAGTTCAGTTTCCTAACTGCCTTTCCAAATCGATGGCTACAAAAGCACACTACTCAAGTCCACCATGATTTAGTGGTCTACTAAGTGATTTGACCATATAGGGTTGTTTCTCTAGTGCTACTACGATGTTTCTACAGATGGTTTTGAAAACATCATACCCAATTGGCTAAAATTGTTAATTTAGGGCATATTATGGGATAAGAACATTTTCGTAATTTTATCACAATAGTATGGTTTTTTCCTAAATCCTTCCTGCACATTATTTACCAAATTCACAATGATAAAGTTTTCGTATGTAATTTTCTAAAATTTCAAGTGTAGGCTATCTATGTTCTCACATAGATAAATACTAAATTAAATTTTTATGGTAACAACAAAAAACTTTCAATACATGAGCATTGAAAAGTTCAGGGTATTACACGTTATCTCCCGGTTCCGAAGGTAGAGCATCATGGCTCTGGCCTTTTGGTTGGATGTTTCCTAGTGTCGCAATTCTCTTCTTAAGCATCCATTCTTGCATGCCATGGTTTTAAGGTTGCGATGTAAAACCTTTATTAGGTGGGCCCACATGATCATGATCATTGGTTTAGATATTCTCCATTTTAGTGGTCCATTTAATGTCCAACACCCGAACAATTATCATTTGGTATGAATTTTTTGTTATAATAGATAGCTTAGAATAAGGTGCACTATGCCACCACAAGGCATGACTCGCGAAACTCACTGAGTTGACTCGACAAGATTTTGAGGTGATGCTAGGAAACAAACTCACTGATGTGACATCACTTCAAATAGGGGTGTCAATGGGTCGGGTTAGCCCATTGGACTTTTGAGCCTAGCCTGCCTCAGGCCGGGCTTGGAATGAATTATCAAGCCCAAGGGCTGGGCTGGGCTGGGCTGGGCTTGGGCTTAAAAATTGAGCCCATTTTAAAATCAGACCATGCATGGACATAGATGTGTGAAAGCCCGTAAGCCCGGCCCCTTATGGGTTTTTTAATTATATAAAATATTAGCCTCCATACACACTCTCTCATGGCTCCCTCCAACTCCACTTTCCTCCTCTTTTTCTTAGATGAAGAAATGGGCCAATGGATTGGACAAGGGGTTTTTTTCTCTTTTAGATTTGGGGATTTTTTAGGAAATTTAGAAATTGGAAAATGAGTTTTGTGGTGAGGGATTTTTTTGGGGAGGTATTACTTTTTTTAATTCTCGACTTGAATGTGGAGAGACGAAATGTGGGGAAATGGATGAGTGGTTGATTTTTATTGGAGAAGAGGAAAGTATTGAATTTTATACTCTGTCCATTTTTTATTGACGATACACAACCGCTGAAAATTCAAATCAAACGCTCATATGGTGGGCATCTCTCTAGATGGATTATAGATTCAATATAATTAGTTTTAAAACTTTTTAACTGTTTAATAAGTTGATATTTAATCCCCAGTTAAGATAAAAGAAATCAACAGTTTATACTTAATGAGAATTTTTTCTTAATTCTGATATTAGAATTACTAAATTTGATTTAGTTTTAGTTTTTATGCTATCTATGGTAGTTGACATAATTTGAACAGATTGTTTTCGGTTATGTTTCTTTCAAACACACAATTTCAAGTGTCTGTGTATCATCTAACACACTCTCGCAGAGTATTAACTAAGTTGTCTTTAGGGGGAATTGGTTTACATGCTGCGGTAGAATTTGAACTTTAGGTACGACTATTCTTTTACCAATGACGTGTCACACATGTAGAAAATACAACCGGTGAAAAGGATGAGGCACACCACAATGGTGGAATGAACCAAAGATAAAGCTAATATAGTTAGTTTCATGAATGTCCTGGTATGGCCTACTACATGAGTGGATGAGAATAATTTTATTATGGGATGATAAGCAAAGGTAATTTCTACCTTTTTCCTGGATTTGATTTTCTATGTATCTAACATGTTAGAGGAAAATCATGAATGTATGTCAAAGTCACATACAACGGCTCTATTTGAAAATCAATGAATGTATGTGAAATTCACGGGCACGACTTCGATGCATCCCTAAATCAACTTAGGTGGGTGGGATCACTGAGAGTGGAGCCCACCATGATGTATTTGACTTATATCCATGCCGTCCATCCATTTTGAAAACTCATTTAGGGCATAATCCCAAAAACATGAAGCAGGCACAAATCTCAGGTGGACCATAATATAGGAAACAGTGGTAATCGACCATTAAAAACTTCTCCTTCGCTACAAAAGTTTTGGATCAAGCTGATATTTGTGTGGTCTCTTTATCCATATCTTTGTGACCTTATCAGCAGGTTGGATGGAAAATAAACATTCTGGTGGCCATATGAAGTTTCTAATGGTGACGATTCAATCACTACTGTTTCCTGTGGTATGGTCCACCTGAGATTTGGGTTTGCTTCATTTTTTTGGATCATGCCTTAAAATGAGCTGTCAAAATGGATGGCGGCATGGATGTAAGGCACATACTTGACAGTGAGCCCCACGATTGAGGATACACCAACATCAGTGGATCGGGGGATCCACCTAAACCACACCCAAAATTCACATGCAGTTGCTCTATTTAAACATCAATGATTGCGTACTCAGCCTACTGAGTAAACCCTGTGGGGCCCACAAGTAATGTAGGTGTCTTATCCACGCCGTCCATCCATTTTTCCAACTCCTCTTAAGACATGAGCCCAAAATTTAAGCATAGACAACACTCAAGTGGGCCACATTACAGGAAACAGTGGGGATGATGACGTCCACTGTTAAAACCTTCCTAGTGCCCACAATGATGTTTGTTTGTCATCCAACTTGTTCACAAGGTCACACAAACATGGACGAAGGTAAAACACAAATATAAGCTTGATCCAAAACTTTTGTGGCCCCAAATTTTGCACAATTCAATCAACAGGAGCCCACATATGTTAGCGAGAGCCTATATTCGATTAACGTGTACGATTGAGAAGGTGTAAGCATGCCAGAATCGTGCTCGACTCAATGTTTGATTAAACAATGGTTCCCCCATGCTAAGATAGACCATTTAAGACCGAATTCTAAGACTCAATCCCCTCTCAACCATCGATTGTAAAAATAATCAGGCGATTTTTATGAACTTGTTCTTTCACCAATAATTGAAGCCAATGTATTTCTCAAAGAATGAAAATAAATATACTAAAATAAAAGAAGTTAAAAATAATGCCGATTTTTATTGATTTGTAAATTAATGTTCATTACAATCGACGGAGTAACAAGTAAAACTAAAGGATAAAATAAAAGGAGATATAAACACCTGAACCATCCATATAGACAAACGATCTAGGCAAATGGTCAGCAAGATGTGACTAGGATGTTTGATCTTCCAAGTATGGACTTGGTTAGTCAGAATCCAACAACAAAAGATTGTGGATATTTATTCTTCTTCTTTTTTTTTCAATTAGTCATACAACCCACCCACCTAGTCAATCGCGCAACGCACCCACCCAGTCAGTCATGCAACGCACCCACTGTTGCTGTCAGCAGCGTGGATATTTCACCACTAATGGATTTCGAGACCGAGACCCCTTGTTGAAACTCCATAGAGTCTACCAACAAGGCAAGGCCCCGAACCCATCCTACTCCTAGAACATTGTAACGGTGGCACTAGACAGTAGCGATCTATATTAATCTAAACCTTAGATGTTCTACAACATAGTTGGACAAAAGTAGATGGGCTAAACATATACTAGAATTAAAAAAAAAAAAAAAAAAAACAAGAAGAAGAAGAAGAAGAAGAAGAAAAAGATAGAGATTATAAACATAGATTGTGTTTAGCATGGCCTTAAGCTCTTCATCGCGTTCTCCTTTTATAGGTTTTTGAGGTGGCAAAACCCTCGCAAGTTTTCCTTACTGATTCGGGATCCTTCGCAACTATGGCTTTTATGTGATTTTTTCATAAGAGATCTCCGTGAATCTGAAACAATTTTTAAATCTCTTATCAACATAGTTGAGCCATGGACCTTTAAGGGTTAGTCTCGCTAGATCCTGATTGGGTCACAAATCATTTTTAGATCTCCCCTTATCCTGATCATGAAGATTCGTGGAACTAGTGGAACTAATCCCACTAGATCTGGATTGGGACACAATCCATCAGTTCCCATCCGCTCAGATATTGGTCCGATCTTCAAATATTCGTAATCACCGGAAAAACATCGAACGTCTCTAGGAATATCTTTTATTTTAAAAGGATTGTAAAAGATGGCCTTACCGAACATATCCAGATTTATGATAGAATCCTTGCCTCGGTGGGTCTTTTATATACGTGCTAGTCACACTGCGTTAGTCATGTGCCACACAAATCAGGTCCATATAGTCATTCATCTTTTTATCTCCCCCTAAGGCATGCGTACGGTCTGCCACCACATTTATGGCAGGAAGCATGTTGTTAAAGGATAAGGGGGTAAAAGATGTCATTAGCGTGAGTATGATTCTATCATTATTAAGCGCATAGTGCCGACATGTGGCGACATCTTATTGGTTCACGAGGGTGTGAAAAAATGGATGCGAACACCCAAGAAGTTTTCAACAGTACTATTCCCTATGGTGTGGTCCTCTTAAGCTTTTTATATGCTTCAATTTTAGGCTCATGGCCTAAAATGAGCTATAAAAACAGATTGACGGCATGAATAGGATACAGACATCATGGTGGGCCATATAGAGTTTACACGGTGTGAATTAAGTCCAGTTTTTAACTGGCATGGCATATGTCTGAGCAGATTACATGACAGTCTTTTAGTGCGATGAGAAAAGTCGACGAGTCCATAAGTTCTACCAGGTCAAAATGCATGACTACCATTTTGCAAACTCCTTCACCTCCCTCTATGTCCTGCTCGACCACCCTTAAACGCCTCTTTAGCTTCATCTTCCTCCATAGCCTTGCCCCCTCCTTTCTCTTCCACTACTGTAGCCTCTCCTTGACTATTCAACTCTGCACCCCCATCCACTCTGCTACAACAAGTCAAGCCTTATACTTGTTCATGGCTTCAATGGCAACGCCAGTCAGCAATGGGAGCACCGAATTCGTTCACTCTCGGGTTCAGGCTAGGCTACTTTCGCTCACCACAGGCCCAGGCTAGGGTTTGGACAAAGCATGGCTCGGCCCTAACTCGTCTCATTGAAATCCCTAACTTCAAATCAATAGTCAAGATGCTAACTCAGTTAAGTCAAGCCATCCTGTTTGACGAGCAGTGTGTTTTGAACTCGAAATTGCTGGGATAAAAGGCCGGCAACAGAAGCAAAGCCGAACACACAACAGCAAATTGAATCAAACAAGAAACACAATGCAATCACAATAAATGCAACCAACCACACATAGACAATCTGAATTTAACATAGAAAAATCCATACGAGTAAAAAACCACGGCACAAAACAATACCAATCCACTATAATATCAGAAGTTACAAGAGATGGAACCCAAAACCCAATATCACAAGGCCACAAGAGAAATTCAAGCTTTCTCGAGAAGAACACCCTCTTCTCAAGCTCTTTCTCTCACCTAGAACCTCTCTCAATCCCCTTTCTCAGTCTAAGATACCTCTAATCTCGTAAAACACTCCTTAAATAGGAAAAAACCAAGATTAGAAACTCTTTGCGCAAAACTGCACAAGAAACCGGCTCAAAAAAGAAACATGCCGACCGATCAGGGACCCTGCCGGCCAGCAGATCAGTAATGCCCAAAAATGTCCAGCAACTTGTTGTTTTGATTTCCACCGTGACTGACCGTTCAGTGGCCTCTATTGCACTGAGATTTGAGGCATCTATTTCCAACAAACTCCACCACGACTCCAATATTCTTACAACACCTTACCACGCACGACCTTCACCTCTACTTCGTCATCATTATAGTCTCGTCATTTCTCATGCCCAGTCGACTTTATCCTTGCATTTTCACGCGCCTTGTTGCTCTTCTCATGTGGCCCTTTTTCTCTTGCCACATACAAGCAACCATAGGATCCTACTGCCTATCCCGCAGCTCCACCATGAATTATGCTCCCGATCACCTTGTAAAGATTATCGCACCTCCGTGCCTTTATCATCACGAGTGCTCCCTTCACCACTTTATAATACCTATCACAGCCGATGAACCTGCACCCTTTCGCCTCGAGTGCACCAAAAGATATCACATTCTTCTTCATCTCAGGGACATGCTTCACACTTTCAAGGATCCGTTCGACCTCGTCGTACATCCTAATACGCACCGAACCAATACCCACCACATTGCGAGCATAGCCATCACCCATAACCACCGATCCACCATCATACTCCCTATATGTCATGAATGAACTCCGGTCAGGACATACGTGACATGATGCACCGAATCCAAGAGCCACATGATGCACCGAATCCAAGAGCCACTCTCCACCAAGAGACTCTATGTCGGATACAGTCAATAAATCATAAACATCACAACCGTCATCTACGGTATTAGCCCCCTCCCTAGAAGAATTTTCATATTTCTCCTGCCTTTTCTCAGAATTCGAACAATCCATCTTCACATGCCCTTCTTCCCCACAATTCCAGCATCTCACATTATACTTCCACTTTCCTTTTGATTTAGATCTCGATGACAGAGATCCTCCACCCCACTCAGAATTCTTCCCCCTCATAACCAGTGCCTCATCCATAGAGGGACCCATGCCGCCGCTTTTCCTTCTCATCGTCTTCGCCTGAAGGGCTGAAATAACGGTTTCCACGCCAATAGTCTCCCTACCTACATACAATGAGTCCTTAAGCGACTCATATGATTCTGGAAGAGAATTCAACAGGATAAACACTTGATTCTTGTCTTTCATCGGTTCATCTACATCCATCAACTTACAAATAAGCTTATTGAAATTGTTGATGTGGCTCTCAACATCGGCCCCCTCTGCCATCCTCAAATTATACAACTGAAGCTTCAAATATATGCAATTTTTTAGAGATTTCTTAGCGTAGATATTCTCCAACTTCGCTCAAGTTTCAGCTGTAGTTTTCTCTTTCATGACGTAATACAGGACCTCATCTGTCAGACACAATTGGATTAAAACATTGGCTTTTTCATCGATCTTCTTTCACTCTTCTTTTTTCATAGCCTTCAGTCGCTTTACAATGAACTGCATTTTGCAATCCTTATTGAACTAGAAGGTCTTTCATCTTTACCTTCCAAAGTTCAAAATTATTTTTCTCCTGAATACTTCTCTATGTCGAATCTCATGTCCAATGCCATGCTCTTGTCTCAGATCTGAATTCTGCTACACCCCAACAATCGCTCTGATACCAGTTGTTAGGATAAAAGGCCAGCAGCGGAAGCAAAGCCGAACACAGAGCGACAAATTGAATCAAACAAGCAATACAATGCAATCACAATGCATATAACCAACCACATATAGACAATCTAAATTTAACGTGGAAAAACCCCTCACGGGTAAAAAACCACGACACAAAGCTGACACCAATCCACTATAATATCAGAAGTTATAAGAAATGGAACCCAAAACCCAAGATCACAAGCCCACAAGAGAAATCCAAGCTTTCCCGAGAAGAAAACTCTCTTCTCAAGCTCTTTCTCTCACCTAAAACCTCTCTCAATCCCTAAGATACTTCTAATCCCATAATACACTCCTTAAATAGAAGAAAACCTAAGATTAAAAACTCTCTGTACAAAACTGCGCAAGAAACCCGCTCAAAAAAGAAACTTGCCAACCCGTCGGGGACCCCTGCCGGTCGGTAATGCCCAAAAACGTCCAACAACTTGCTGTTTTGATTTCCACCGTGATCGACCGGTCGGTGGCCTCTGTTGCACTGAGATTTGAGGCGTCTGTTTCCAACAGAAACCTTCACATAAAAATTTAAATAAAAAAAAAAAAAAAACACTCTTGACTGCCATGCAAGTGATCTTGTATTCTCTAGCTACTTTGCTTTGTTGTTTTATATTCTCTAGCTATCTATAACCATATATAATTACAGTTATTAAATACCAAACTGAGTCGATTAAAGATCAAAGACTTAATCAGGTCTTCGAGTCAATCCAACACAAGTAAACACCACATCCACTAAGGAAATGGGGAAAAAATGGGGAAAAAAGAAGCAAAGGAGACAAAAGAAGAAGAAATAAAGAGAATTCCGCTTCTTTTTTTCCCCTAAAAATAACCTAGCAGAACTCTAACTCAGTTTAGTCTAGATGAGTCGACTCAGATCAACTTATAACTGAGTTCGGATAGATATTGACTGAGTGTCTGAGCAAAGAAACCTACAGTGAGACTTCTTGACTCAGCCATTTTAAAACCATGGTGCGTATCTATGTATCTTTGGTGCGACTGTAAGCACCAGCCATCCACCTGACGCTTGCCCACAATGCAAATGCCCTAGCCCAAGAGTCAAGTCGTTCCACTAATCAAGAGGGCCACAGTTTAGGAAACAACTGTGGCTAAAGAGAGCTTGGCCGAAATTTTCTAGCGAACGTCCACTTGTTTCTAACAGCGGTGGGTGTCATTGCCACCACTGCTTCTTGTGGTGTGGTCCACTTGAGCCTTGGTTCTTCCTCATTTTGGGTTTGTACCCTAAAATGATATGGAAAAATGGATGGACGGTGTGGATATACATCATGGTGGGTCCTCAGAGTCCTTGTCTGTTCCTAGGTAGGGGTAGTACCCAATCGGCATCCATTATTTACTAAAGGAAGAGGCACTTGCAACATAAGTGGAGAGAGTATACTGCATTCCCACGCCAAGAAGAGAGAAGGCCCCCGATGGCTGGCAACATCGCCACCTTTTCCAATGTCATGGCCTACTTGAATTTCAGATCCACTGGCTGAGGTCTCTCATTCGAGTGCTTAGGAGACACACTAACCCCACTGGTGGGTGGGTGGGTGCATCATGTGACTAATCGTGCGGGTGTGTTTTGCAGCTTACAGGGTGGGTGCATTGCATGACTAACAATAAATAAAAAATGAAAAAGTACAAGTTACACATCATCTTGGTGGGCCCCACCGCTGGATGGGCTCCAGATCTTCGCACGCACACAAAAGCAAGGCAACTCTTGCAAAATGGAGGGGTCGGGTAAAATCCAAGTAGGGCTGTAAACGGGTCAGTGGACTCAATGGAGTACCCAGTCCCGACTCCTTTAGATCAGACCCATTTGTTAAATGGCACGCGTCTGGGTCCAGGAATAGACCCAATTGCTAAATGGGTCTTGATCTGGTTTCCTTTATATTAGGCCCAACCCGACCCAAACCAAACCCATTTAGTAAATGGGTGAGGTTTGGTCTATGTTGCAAGGGACCCATCCAGGACCAGACCCGTCCAGGCCCAATTTTAAACCTGGTAAAAATACTTGTATACCAGATCCAGACCCATTAGACCCGACCCATTTATAAATGGGTCTGGGTGGATCTCCCTCTACCAGACCCAGACCCATTTATAAATTGGTACTGATGGGGCTGACACAGACCTAACCCAAACCAGCCCATTTAGTAAAAAGGTCTGGGTAAAAAATTTGGACCCAAACTAATTTAATGGGCAGATCTAGTTTTGGCTAAACCCACCCCAAACCCAAACATTTACAGCCGTAAATTGTCAGTTTCCTCGTGTCATATGTAGTAGACATTAGAGATCATAAAGTTTGAGAATCTCCTGACCTTTTTGGAAGGTAAATAATCTCTTTTAGTTTTCTTTATCTCCACTGGATTATTCATGGCACTGGTATACATATTTTTCTGTTTGGTTTTTCAATTACAGTGGTAAATAATGGTAAATGGGTAATGATTATTTACTCTTGTAATTGTGTAGTGAAATCACTTAAACTTGACAGCAGTGATGATTTTGCCGTTGTTTCACCCCGGCAATCATTTCTTGTAATTACTTACTGTTTAAACAAACACCGCTATTTCCTGTTTAAACAAACACCTGAAATTGATAATGATGATGCCCCATTCATAGGAAATTGGAAAACCAAACCGGCCTTGAGAATCATGAGTTCTACTGATCTGTTGATGGATTGACACCCCAAATAACCTTGATAGTACACACTTAAGATTATCTAGGTCAGCTCATAATGCATGTCTCAATGTTTTCGAGAGTAACAAAAAAAAATTTCATGGTAAGGCACTGAGAAATTGCATGTGTCATACGAGACCGTGATCAACCACAAACGTCACACTGATTTTAACTTACAAGGGGATCTACATACACAGAGTAGGTGAATTCCTGCCCATCAACCATCACACTGCCAGAATATCTAATTACTCCTCAATTTGTGTTTAATATTATTCAAAAACAAATATGTGCTAAGCAAGGGTTCAAACGCAGTAGGCCACGACCCTCTCCCTCACTCCACCAATCTAAGCCTTTGAAGAACCAATCTCAAACCCCAGAATAAACATTCAATCCATGTCTGATTCTTCCTTGTGCCGAATTCCATTGTCAAATGGCCAAAAATCAGAATCACAACACTTCCGTGAGGAATTCGCCACAATACTCTCAAATGGAACCGTAGCAGACAACAAGACACTTATTAGCAGGCAGGCAGGTCTGTAACCACATTTCAAAATACCAAAAAGGCTAGTAAAATTGGCTCAGCAAGCAAATCCAAAAAGCGGTCTTTGTTGTCACTTTTCATTTGGATAATTTATCAAAACCAATTTCTCATTTGGATATGAGCACAGTCAGTCACACTTCTAGTCAAGTTATCATGTGTCTTACCGCAGAATGTGGCTTAAAAAACAAAAAGTAGGAAAATTGTTCACTGTTGCTGGAACAGTTTTCCATGGCACAGTCTCTCCTCTCAAACAAAAAGTTAAGGCCCTTCTATTGGGAGGCTGGGGTCGAGAAATTAACAAATGTAGTAAACTTTCACAAATGTAGAAAAACATAGGGTCCTAAGATCAGATTCTCGTTTGATCCAACATGGATTAGCTACAGCTTAACCCAGGTAATATGCTCCTTCACAACCTTTCTGAAACCCCTGGCTCCCCCCATAAACGACTAGGCACATGAAATGATAAGCTTCCCCACCTTTTTTAACCCTGCTGTCCAGTACCACCATGCTTTCTCATCAAACCCACTCACTCCCTTTGGATTACTTCCGAGTTCAATTTTCTTGATCAAAGGTACATCTTAAAGACTCACAGCCTCATCATGTAAGCCTTCTACCAAGGATGGGATCCCTCTTTGAAACACCATCTCATTTGCACAGTTAGCTTTAAAAAAGAAAATAATAACAGAAATGTTCACGGTTAGTTAATTCAAATCCTCAAGGGGAAAAGAAGAAAGACTCTAGTCAAAGAAACAGAACACTACCCAATAATGGAAAATTGGAAGTTTACTCCAGCTCCAACTAAAAAAGAAAACAAGAAAACAAACGAGGGAGAAGGTTGGATGTAAAAGACAGATGTATCTTTACATTAGCAAGCAAGACTAGCCCCACTGGTGGGTGGGTGCTAAGGTTCGAGTGCTAAGGAGACACTAACCCCACTGGTGGGTGGGTGCATTGTGTGACTATCCAAGTGGGTGTGACTAACCAAGTGGGTGCGTTGCATGACTAACTAGAAAAAAACAAAAAACAAAAAAAAGCAAGCATGCTTATTGTATATAAACAAGGTCAAATCACGAAACTGGACTTTGGGCGGCTAAAATCAAACCGGGTGATTGATAATGTGCATAGGTAATCAAATAGTGAGCTAATACCATACTCCCCCTCTCAACCCACATAGAAACCAATTACTGCTCCTATAAAATTTCCTACCTTCCACTCCATTCTATCTAATGGTTGCTAGCAAGGATTGGCTTGCAATGCTTGTGTTTAAATGATGACCCTGCCAACTGAACTCTACACTTGGCATCATTGCAACTCCTAGGGATCACCCCAAAAAATCTATTTTTATTCGAGTTCTGTAAAACATTCCAGTTCCAAAAGATCACCCAACGACAACAACAACAAAAAAGGGTCTATTTTTATTTTAGTCCTTTTTATCAGACATTTCAGAGCATTAAAAGAAAAGAGGATGTATAAAACAGCCATTGACACCATGAGACTTGGACATGCCAAACATAGAACATATGATTATCAATTAAAAGAACGGAACAATCAGCTGAATAAAAATCACTGGGAAAGGTAAAGAAACTTGAATAAGCTAAAAAAGACTATCCTGCTAATAGAACTCGCCAAATTATTGCCCAGCAGAAACAGAGGTCAAAGACTAGGACTGTCGATACTTGGTTTTAAGAATCCAGGGGAGGGGTTCTATAAAAGACTTTCCATTATTTCTTCAAAAAGCCGAGAGAGGATACCATCATAAGCAACCTTCTTAGTTTGGCACATTAATTTCCTAGTGATCATAATAAATGGTGTGAAAAACACCCCAAAAAGCTATGGTGCCAAGAAGAAGATTCTTAGTGAAGCATATTTCAGTGAGAAAAATTAAGAAACACAAATATGTACGATGGGAAAGGAACCTCACTTCTTGCCACTACTACATGGCCTACAGATACCTGCAGACAGATTGGCTTCACTTAATCAAAGGGTCACCAATATAGCAACAAATACACCACTTTTAGAAGTTGTGGACAACCATAGTTCCAAAACTCACTGGATCAACATATACATTAACAAATCAACAAAAGAAGCAATAATGCAACAAAATAAATCAATAAAGCTATCTAAAACACTCATAAGCATTGCGTGCTAAAGGAATGAAATACATACTAGTTACTGTTAGTTACTGTATGCAGTAACATATGATTATTGTTCATATGGACAACAGCACTGCCCATCTAGCAAAGATTATAGCAATAAACATGCATATGTGCATGCATGTGTATTCACAGGCATCATCGTCATTATTGCCTTATCCCAACTATTTGGGTCATCATCATAGCCTTATCAAAACTAATGGGATCAGCTGAATTCTCATGAATACGTGACAAAATGGCGCGCGCGCGTTGGGGGGGGGGCATTTTTGTTACTATTACAAGCCAAACAGCCAGTTAATAAAGCCAAGCCCGGACAGAAATTCTGGTAGATTACTAAACTCAAGCCCAGCCCACAGGGTATAATTTAAACCCCAGACCTCCAAACATGAGCTGAGCTGCCCAGCATTGACATCCCTACCAGAAACAGACGACTTAACATGGGAACTCAAGGCACACACTTCCTTTTGATGACCCCAATATGGACGTTGAATAGAAGATATACAGGAATTGCAGCCACCATAGTTGCAAAAAGTGTGAGAAAGATAACTCAGGTACAGAGCAGAAAATCATCCATTTCAAAATGGTGAGTGTAGCCCCAGGAAATGCAAACAAAAGGTGGAGCAGGAGCATGAGAGCACATTGGGTAGATATGGTTAACTCAGTAGCTCCCATCAATCAAGATAGTATCCAAAGCCACATGGCTCCAGCACAACAGCTGGTTACTGATGAAACATCCACCTCATGAAATGTAGACTAAAAGTGAATCTACCAAAAACCAGTCATAAGTCTTGTTCTCCTACGACATCAGCAGCTTCAATATTTGCACAACTTGATAATGGATGTTTTAAGTTCTAGCACTTTCTTTAATGCATCTTTGCCAACAAATATGATGAAAATCATGGGGGTGAAAATGTGGCTGACACGTGCTTCACTTGTGCACCAGCACAGCAAATCTGAAACCCCCAAGTAATTGGGATCATCTTACCTATACAATTAAACTTAGTATAATAACAAGCATGCAATCAATTTGATGGCCCAGAATACAGTATTATTAATTTCAAAAAGATTTTGGAGGGATCTAAGGATTTCAGCTTGTATGCCACAGATAAAACTGGAAAGTGAACAAGAAAGTTGCAAGATAACTTCAACAAAATGAAGTTGAACAAATATTTCAGGAATCTAAGTGTGCCGAGTTGTATTGTTGAATGCTGCTCAAAACATGCACAAGTTTCAAGTCCTATCACTTGAAAAGGCTCTTATCATATTGTCATCACAAAAAACAGACAGAGCTTATCGAAGCCATTGATGCGGTACAATGAAAATATTTTTTTCAATACTAATTTAACATTGCCTTAGCAGTGTTGATCAGGTATCATCAGCTGAGATCTAAAAAGCATGATGATCAGCAGATACATCTCCCTGTATATTGTAGCATTGACAGAAAGATCTTAAACAAACCATGAGCAAACCCTAGACATCATGAGATTGACTTGGCACGGGAAAAAGCTAAAATTTGGCACCAAATGAAATCTCAACACTAGCCCCTAGAAAGAGAACGAAGACAAGGGAAAGAAATCTAGCAGCAACAAACTCCAAATAGACTTACATCAATTCCTAGCAGAAACTGGCTTATGTTATGTAGAAAATGATCAGTAGGCCAGGGATCAATCAACAAGGCTTAATATCTCCTCTCTTTTTCTTTCCTTTCCTTTTTTCTTTTTTCTTTTTTTTGAAAGTTATCAAGCCTCATTTCTCAGACTCCCACAACAATAAACCTCTTTTCGGGCACTTATTGGTGTCCTATGGTTCATATTTCTTAATTAATGCATACACCAAATGACATAACACCACCATGGTGTGAAAGTACGCAATAGAAAAAGGGCAAAAGCTGTGATGAGTAAGAACAAAGCATACTAAACAAATAGCCAAACCAGTCAAGAAGCATAAGCGCACACCAAGAACTTTTCAACTTAAAATCAATAATTGAATGTATACAAGGTCCAATTGGACCCACCTTTCAACAAGTAACTAACTTCCGATCCAATTCAGGAAAGCAACAGATAGTATCATTGTGCTCTTTAGTTGAAATTGCAACATGCCCTTTGGCTCAACTAAAAGAACTAAACTGACTCCTAACCAGTCATGTCACTTTTTTTTAAACGACTAACTTCATTTAAAAGGGAGACAATACAAAGGCCGCAAACGCCAAGTGACTCTCTCATGGTTCCAGAAGCCATTGGCCTTCATGAAGCAAAAAACCAAAGCAAAAGACAAGTGAATACAATGAAGAACACCAGAGACCTCACAGATAATTAGATCTGCATAACCAACGTCAGAGACGTGCCAACCAGCCTTGGCTATCCAGGTCCCTAGTCCCTACCCAATCCAGCATAAGCTCACTGCTCCAAAGAGCACACCCTGGAACTCAAGTCTCAATAAATCCCGATTGACAATCAAAAACAAGATTCTTCTTCTTTTTTTAATTTCTATTCCACAGAGATTTTGTCCTCAAAGATTATTCTATTTTATCTCCCTTCCACACAGCACATGAGAGCCCCAAGAAACACCATCTTCCATATAACACCCCATTAAAGAACCATTTCCAAACTTTCCTATCTCCGGACGTGTTATCGATATGGGCATTGCTTGATCTGCATAATAGATCCATGAAGAGATTTAATTCATCGTTAGTCAGAATCCTTTGCAACCTATTTATCCAAATCAGAGCACCCCAAACCATCTCTGTCCTGTAAGAATCATGGAACCCTCTCTTCCTTCACAAGCACCATTGAAACCAACTGTAGCTACTAATGGGCCCAATTGGATTGTACCGTATAAGTTACAAGGACAACTAGCCTGTCAGAGCTTTATCCCTAGTTTGTCAAGAGCCATATGGGCATGGATGCCTAGAGACGCAAGGATAGTCTATCCAAAAAGTGAGGATAGCCTACCCTTTGAAAGGTGGGATAACATCTCTCAGATAGCATTTCATAAAGGTACACAGTGTATGCCAAAAGGTTGAATGTGGTACATTCCTCACATGCAAATGTGCACATATACCATGTGCAAATGCACCACATGCACTTCCGTCAACCTTCCAACACCCCAAACATGCCATGTACCACATCCAACCTTCAAGCACTCTGCCACATGTGCCAACATGACAATGTGCAAATGCACCGCATGTACCATATTCCATCTTCACACAACCATCAATCAACAAGCAGCCCACATGTGCCAATGTATGTATGCACCGCATGTGCTAAATGACCCTTCCCTCCTCTACAGGGTTTGACAAACATGCAGGATAGCATGTCCAATAGGCTATCCAGGACAGCCTATATCTGATAAAACTTTTGTTGCATCGAACCAGGGCCTATATTAACAGGCAAATGACCATGGAGATCAAAAAAGAAATGAGGACTCAGCTACATCAATGTTATATCAAACATCTTTTTTAACATATCTATCAAACTAAGGCTTGTCTGAATAGGCTTGTATGGAGAGACTATTTTGTTAAAATGACTGTTGTTTGTCAAATACAATGTCTACACAAGCATGTGTGGCTCTTGTACACATTAGGCAAATTGGCATATGAGGGCATTGTGGCACACTTGTAGATTAACAGCAATACAGGCAAGTTAATTGATATATGGTGGCACATGTCAGTTGCTTGAACATGCACTGGTAGCGCTTGTGGCAAGAAGCATGCGTACACATGGGTACTGCCACATGTAGCACATGTGAAATGCTTGAAGATCCAATGTGGCAAGTGGGATGCTTGATAGGAAGACCCACTTCTGACACATTCACATGTGCAGCTTGTGTAAAACATGTACCATGCATGTGCACAAAAGATAGCTACTTGTGTTATTTTATGAAAACTGGACTAAAACTAACTTTGTGTCCAGTTTGCCTTGCACACACTAACAACTAGTTTTTGGACAACATTATCTTTAACTTTATAGTAATTAGCTAGATAAATGTATTCAAAGTAACCTATTCGAACAAACTTCGATGGTGACCAAACAGGCCATAATAGAATTACACCTAACCACTAGTTTGAAAACCAACTCCTAAAATAAAGAGACAGAAAAAGGTCATGGCTCAAGTGTCAATCAATTACTAGCACCCACCCACCTCCACATGTGCCAACACCCACACATTCACAGATGCCACAAGTAACATCGTGCATCTTCAAGTGATTTACACGTGTCAAATGTGTTGGTATTAAACTATGCACACTACATGTCCAGATGTGTCAAATGTGTAAAAGAGCCATATATGCCTGTCCAAATAGGGTGTTTGACAAATAACGGTCAGTACAACATAAAGCATATCCATATAAGCCTCTTTAGACATGCCTTAGCTGGATAGATGTGTTTAGAGTAGCCTATCCGAACAAAAACCTTGATGATAACCGAACAGGGCACAATAGAATAACACCTAAACCACTAGTCTGAAAACCAACTAAAATTTTTTTGAGAGGAAAACCAACAACTAAAATAAAGAGACAAAAAGAAAAAGGCCATGGCTTGAAGTGCCAATCAATCCCCTTTAGACCGGATGTGGTTGGCACTAGACCAGAAACGAATATGAGATTGCCCTAAAAAGGAGGAGATCATTAATTGAATAAAGGGAGAAGGAAAACCATCATCCGATAAGCCGCAATACTTGGCGATTGTTGAAGATAACAAACATTTGTTAGGAAAAATGTAAACATGATAACCACAAACCACATTAAAAATCAACAGAACTGTCAACAAAAGTACACAGCCAATTAAATGTTAAAGGACAAATCAAACTCAAGCAGACAATGCCAGCAAGTCAGACACTTAACTGACACCCCAATCCATAGCTCAAGTGGTAGACTGAGTGAAGATAACCTCATTTCAACACTGAGGTCTTGGTATTGATTCCCAAGTGGGGGGGGTGGCTAACATTGCAGTGTGACTAACAGTGGGGTGTGTGCACTAACCCAAAAAAAATAGTCAGACACTTAACTGATCATCACTTGATTTTTTAAATTTTTTTTTAGTAGTGGCTCATGTTATTGCAAATCACACTTGCAAACGAACATGTTGCAATCCATCCTCTTGAGCATGGATCCTAAAATCCAAATTTGACACATGTAATAAGTGGGCTTGACTCGATTGTAATTTGATTTGCCAGAAGACCATATTAAAAAAATTATGAAGGTTTGTTACATAATAGGAAGGGTTTTTTTATCATGTGATGCGCATTATATATCTGATAGCTAACACATAGAGTATATCTCTGGCAATGTGACAATTCATTCGCATGCACTGAGCAATTGCCCAGGTGCATACATGTAGCTCAAAATTAAACCATCTAATTCTTATTTGTAGGTCCCACGTTAGTTGAGTTGCAAAACAAAAATACACGAAATGGTTGCCTATCCAGTGATATCTAATGGGCTGACAGATGAAAAGGTCCAAAATGTCAATTGATCAGAGGTTAAGATCATCAACCAACATGATGTGTGGATGGGCTCAACCGAATTGCACGCATGCTACGTGCTCTGTTCAGAGCATGCGCATGAACCATCAATCCATTACTAGAGTACTAGATTTTTCCCATTTATAAACCCCCTTCCTCTGGGTTAACAAGAAGAGGAATGTTCACAGGGATCTCAATGGTCCACCAAGTTACCATTCATTGAGTGCCTATCATGTCATGTAGTATACAACATCCATGCCATTGAAAAGGTATGGCCCACCTAGAAGATCATTGGGTACAAAAATCAAGGCAATCCATTCCTCAACTACACCATCCCATAGAAAACAAGAGTAAAGAATGGACTGCTAATGGATAGACTAAATTTATGCATCTAACCCACTTGATGAATGGATCAGCTAATTTTTGTGTCCAAAGATCTTCTAGGTTGGTCCCACCTCTTCAGCAGCTTGGATTCCACCATCCATCCATCCACCTGCACAGGTGCAAACATATTGATGAAAACTGATGGCACACACAGAAAACCTCCATTGAACACATGGCAATCTTCAAGGATTGTGATACCATTTGTCAGGTAGAATACTATATGCACAGGCATGACAGGCCATAAACCAAAAAATCAAGACCATCCAACTATTTTACCCATCCAATCATTGGGTTCGTCTTAATAGAGAAATCATGTTAAATTTTGATTTTTGAATGACCATACAAACAAGCAATTTAGCCAAGTAGAAAAACAGGAATAAATAAAATAAAAAAATAAGATTTAAATCATGTTAAATCTTGATTTTTTAATGACCATCCAAACAAGCAATTTAGACAAGTATCAAAAGAAAGCAATAATAAAATAAAAATAAGATTTAGTTAACAATCAAAAAATATTAAAAACTAAATAAGATTTATATAACCAAGATAAGGGAAACTGGATTTGAGAAATCTGTTTTTTTTTTCAAGTTCATCCAACCTAGCCCTTAAGATTTAATTAACAATCCAAACAATATAAAAACTAAATAAGAGTTACATAACCAAGATTTAAAGGAAACTGGATTTGAGAAATTTGATTTTCAAAAAAGAAGAAGCAGGGAAAGGTGGGAAGCTTCTATGGGCGATGAGCCATTTCAAGAAAGTATGAAGCCATTTTTTAGCGATGTTTCAAATGGATTGGGTGATGTCGCCTTCAGTTGGGGATCTTCTGTGGGCATGGCATGGAGGAGTGGGGAAAGGTGGGAAAGTGCTATGGCAGCTGCTCATTTTGGCAGTCTTCTAGGCCATATGGGGGATCAGAAATGCTTGCTGCTTCAGGAATGTTTCTGTGGGGGTGGTTGAGGTTATTTCGAGAATGCAAGTCCTTTTGAATGAGTGGGCTATGCATGCTCATGCCATTTCATGTATTTTCAAATTGGAGCTCCTGGACAAAACCTCTATTCATATGTGGCTTTCATAGAAAAGGCTAATTACTCTTATCTTCTTGCAGGAATCTCGTTGAGGTTCAAAACACTAGTAAATATTAGATGCATGGAGATCCACGGATCAGTGATGATTTGCATGGGATTTATTCCTTGGAAAAATAATATTTTTCTATTTGTTCACTTCACAGTTTCTGTTTTTATTTCTTTAAGGCATGACACGACATAAAACATCAGATACACTAGATTCTAATTTTTCCTAATTTTTGTCATTTTTATTAATTTATCTTGTTTCTTTTGAGTTCTTATAATTTTTTAGTATAACAACATTGGGAGTTAATGTGACTCATCCGAGTCCTATTCACATTGATGATACAACCTCAACTCAGCATTGACTGAGTCAGACAATGAAACCAGTATTAGCCAGGGTCTCCTCCCATTTCAACCCTCTACAATAAGGTAACTCCTCCCCAGCCAACGACCACAATATTATAAAGCCCATTATTTGCTATTTAATTTTGACTTTATCGCTGATTTTATCTTCAGAAATCATTCTGTTCTGCTATTTCCCCAACGCAAAATATAGCCACAGGGCACAAGCCTCCATAGCCCTAGACCAAACCTCCAAGGATTTTTCAGACTTCTTCCAATTAGATCCTAGTTCTTCAATTGCTGCAGCAGTTCTTCCAGAATACGATTCCATCGGCAAAATCATTAGCATGATTGCAGCATTGAGGAACTTGTCAAAGCTGACAACAAGCAGAAACTCTGAAGCCA
Source organism: Liriodendron chinense (assembly GCA_003013855.2). Taxonomy (NCBI): domain Eukaryota; kingdom Viridiplantae; phylum Streptophyta; class Magnoliopsida; order Magnoliales; family Magnoliaceae; genus Liriodendron; species Liriodendron chinense. The sequence continues at coordinate 2,792,252 of PVNU02000310.1, forward strand.
TATTAGAACGTCGTCAGAAACTGCAAAATTCTAACTGTACCTTTTAAGAAAATGTACGAAGGAGAACACTACCACCGCCGTCCATTGGCTAAAACGTGAAGATGATACTTGGCTATTGGAAGCACTTGAAGAGAAATTCCAAAGGTCATCAAACATGTTCAAATAGAGAGAGTTAGCAGCAACAAAACAAGCTCATCATTTTGAAACACCTAGTTACCTAGCAAAAAGATTTCAAAGTTGCCCGTAAAAAATTTTGTTCTTGCCCATCAAAAACTTTTTTCCAAGTTACCCAGCAGAGACGAGGTGGGATAATCAAGTGCAGAAATGTTCAGATTATCAAAAGAAAAGTTTCTTTTTTATTTGGTAGTAACAAAAACTATGATTGCCATATAAACCATTTTCCTAGCATTTGGACTGGGGTTGCAGCAGAAACTCAAGTATCTAGAAATTAAATTTGAAATTCAAATTGCAAGATTCAATAAAGAAAAACCAAAAAAGTAAAACTTCTTTTTACGAGTAAAGTCACAAATAAATACTCTTTTACGGGTAAAACAAAATATAGCTCTTCACCTTAAGAGTTTCAGTATTTAAAATATGCAGTGAAAGTCAAAACAAAATGGAATGGCCGACTTAAGATAAAACAGTGATCCCAAATGAACTTGAATGATTTCTGCTTCTCACATCAATAGAGCACCATCAGTGTGATGGCAAGGAGACGAGTTAGCCTTTCTGCAAGTTAGAGTTTAGAAAGAGAGGAGTGGGTGGGTGGACAAACAAACAGAAAAACAGGTTACATAAAAAAAACATCTATAAGACTTATTCAGTCACAGAGATCCCACGAGCAGCAGTGATCTGTTAGAATGAACATACGGTGATTAGATGGAAAAATAGTAAAGCAAACTCCAGTCCTCCATCTATAATTTGGAAATTGTACCAGAGGAACCACCAACTACCGATAGAAGTGAATGTGCACTATAACCTGCCACGTAAGAACTGGAAAGGCACATCAGGCTAACAATACTGATAAAGAAAAATCCAAAGCATCAAGACATTGGCATGAAAACCCAAAGCAGCAAGACATTGGGATCAAAATACCTTAGTTGCCAAAGCAAATGCGCCCATATCATCTCAATATACTTACACAGAAACACCTTCTGCTTTGGAGATGGGAGGGCCGCACATCAAGAGGCTTCATGGTACCGCATCCAGTTAAAAATTAAGAGGGGTCACAGATAGGTAAAAAAAACATAAAAGTCATCACTGGAAACATGAGGCAGGTCAGGACACGAAATAAAATGTAGTTACCCAACCAAGGATGGAAGAATATAAAAGTTATCTCAAACAAAACATAATAACATAAAACTGTCAGTAATAAGTCCTCCTGGAAGTTCAAGAAAAATTTAAGGGCATCCAAGATGCATTGAAGGTGGCGATCCCATCCGCATGGAGACAAGATCCAGCCCCATGCTAAAAAGAGGAGAAGCGTGAAGCCACAGGGTAGCTGGATGCACAATTTCTCCAATACAATGCCAAATAAACCATCTTCCAGCCTGATGTCTCTGCAATTATCATAACAGTACAGCAAGGTTAAAGTTATGAGTCCCAAACGTCCAACAAGTTGAAGTCATAGCAACAGGTAATAAATCAGGTTCAAAGAGCTCCAAGAAACCTGATGCCTGCCAAAACAATTCAATCATAACCAGAAACAAAGTCAAGAAAAGTAAAATAATGATTATAGCAAAACGCATTGTGGAGAAAAAGAAATACAAATATCATGATTAAAAGAACCATGCAACATTATCCTCATCTTCAAATAATCCTAGGCAGCTGAGAATGCCCTCTGCTAAATAGAAAAAAAAAAAATGTCAAATGCTGTGAGTGCGATTTCCATCCTATGAATGACATTACCATAGAAAAAAGAGAGTATTCAGTTTATATATTTTATACCAAATTTTACTTTCCAAGTACATCAGAAGAAGAATTCAGCAACACGTATCGCTATAAGGCTGACTTATTGTTTATGAACATGTTTTCACAGTGAAAACTTGTGTAAAAGAAACATCACTTTATCTAAGTCTACTTCTGTCAGACCTATGACTATTATGCTTCAATCTTTTCTTGAATATTTGTTGAGCTATAAAATGCTCACTTTAGTGTTGTCAAGAAGAAGAAGAAGATATGAGGCTCCTTTTAGAAAAATCATCAGAATTCAACAGTTCCTGCCATATAGTGAAATAAACCCAGAAGCAATGGAGAAGAATATGGTCTGCTTACCTTGCAAGCTGGAAAAAGAACCACCAGATGGTCAAATCACTTCATTTCTGCCATGAACTTCTCGTACTCAGAGTCAGCAGCATAAGTTGTTGGCTCTGCAGATGAAACAGGCTGGGGGGCAGGCAGATTCGAGGCCCATGGCATGCTTCCCATGCTCTGGGAATGGTCAACCGCCGAATGATGTACAGGAGGAACTGCACCATAATAAGATGGGTAACCTAAAGAAGATGGAGGATATGCAGGCGGAGCATTTGGTGCCACTGTGGCTACCAAATTTCCATAGATGTTGTTAGGTACAGATTGCACGGATGGATTATTCTGAGATTGCACTCCAGGGGGGAAACTCTGCAGTGCTTCACTAGAAGGCACACTTTGAGAAGGCGCACCAGTGGGTCCAGTCGGAACTGTAGTTGGATATTGAACACCATAAGGTGGCATAGCTTGTCCTTGAACAGGGGTGTACATGCTTGAACCAGGAGGCGGAGGGGTATAAGGAGCATAAGGAGGAGGAACAGGCGGTGGCCCCCAGGGAACTGGTGCTCCCATGTAGCTTCCTGGTGGTGGGTTTCCGAGATGCCCACCGGGCGTAAATTGCTGAGGTGGTCCAGGATACGTAGGCATCGACGGAGCTGGAGGGCCTGGAGGTACCGTAGGCTGTGGTGGCTTGCCAGCAACTCTTACAGCTATAACTCTCCCTTCAAGGCGATACCCATTCATACTAGCAATAGCTTGATTGGCTTGAGACACATCAGAATATTTCACAAAACCATAACCTTTACTTAATCCAGTCACCCGATCCTTAATAACCTTAGCCATAACAATCTCACCAAAGGGTGAAAACAGTCGAATCAGTGCATCATCATCAAGAGTTGGTGGCAGGTACCCAATATACAAATTTGTATCATCGTGTTCCTTAACCATCTTAGCACCATTAACCAGCCCAGGTTGCGATGTGCCTCCAACAACTCCGGCACTGTTGTTATTGGCCCAAGGAGGATTGCTCCCTGAACCACCAGAACCAGGAAGTGCCAATGCTGAGTTCTGCCTAGTTAGTGAATCAGGTGCAGTACCACCTAACTCGGCCAAGAAGTTCTGATACTCATCGTCCATTTTCTTCCCTGTTCCCTTCATTGGGCAATCAATGGTGGGGTGCCCTCCGTCCCCACAAATTTTACAGAGAACATCGCTCTTAAAAGTCGAGGTCCGAGCAGGGCAAGCATACTGGCGGTGCCCTGGCTCACCACACAGCCTACAAAATTCATCATCTCTAATTGTCCCATTCAAAGCAGCAAGTTCCCTAAGCTGTTGCCGCTTGTGCTCATTGAGCCCTTCATCGACGGGCATCAAGAGCTTCTCCACCATCCCTGCAGCTGCGTCAAGTGCTTCCTGCGTCTCAGCTTCCACCAACACATGTAAATCCTCATTCTCTGACGGATCCGGCTTCAAGTCGCGCTTCTGCTGCAGTCTACCTTCTTTAACAGACCCTTTACCCCGAATCACAATCTTTGCACCGGTCTCCTTCTCCATTCGCTTCTGAGTGTTTCCCCTCGGCCCAATTATGAGCCCTATGAAATTGTAACCTGGGTATTCTTTCATGGGTATGTACAGCTTCTTCTGAAGCTTAGGTGGCCGGTAGTCCGCCGGAGGCTTGAATGCAGGGTTCCGCTTAATCAGCTGAGAGATGATTTCCTGCCTCTCGCATGTCAATCTCTCACGGGCACGGTACTCACGGGTGTTTATACGGATGCCCATGTTATCATAAATGGGTTCGGGAGAAGGCGAGCGGGCACCTTCAGGGCGGTCATCCAAGGGGAGACCTGACTGTAACATACGACTGATTTCAAGAAGCCTAATGTTAAGAGCTTGAACTTCAGGATCGACATCCATACCTCCGGTAAATTCCTTCATGAAGTCAGGGAGCTGGATGATGGGCTTCGGTTCATCATCAGCCCAACGGGATTTCCGCTTACGGCCACCGCCGCCTGTCGTATCTCCGTTTTGGGGATCAGATTCGGACGGGGGATCCCACCTACTCCGGCGCTTGCGACGGCTGGTCGTCTCTTCTTCCCCACCGGAGTAGTCCCTGTCAGTGCCACTGTTGGTGGCGTTGACACCATTTTCCGATAGCAGCGGCTTCTGATTGCCGAATTCAGGAGCAGCATTAAGACACGAAGAGGATTTCTCTTGGGTAAGAGTTTCAGAAGAAGGGAGCAGGTTTTGGGCCGGGGCTTCACGCCCTTCTGCAGAAGATGGCAGATTCCCAAGTTCGTACGAAGAGGCTAGGGTTTCTGCCGAAGGTAGGGTTTCGGAAGGAGGTGGCGGTGGCAGGTCTTGACCGTTTGAATCGACAGCATCTGCATAAGGACGTGGATCCGAAGCAGAGGAGGACCGGATTTCTGGAGGAGGAGGAGGAGGATTTTCGTCGTGCGAGGCTGGAGTTTCTGGAGGAGGAGGAGGAGGAGGGTTCTGATCGTACGGAGCTAGGGTTTGAGCAGAGAAGAAGATATTTGGAGGAGGAAGATGAGAAGCTAGGATTTCAGAGGAAGGAAGAGGGTGACGGAGGGAGGAAGAATCTAGGGTTTGGGAAGAGGAATCTAGGGTTTTGTGGGTTTCCGCAGGCGAAATTGCAGGATCCTCCATTAGGGTTTATAGAGAGAGGGGGGAGGGAGACTTCTCTTTTGCGCGATTCTCTGGTGCGGGATCTCTGGATGGATTGGGTCTTTTGCACTAGCTTGAAGGAGCACCCGATCTCTGACACCGGCATTATATATAGAATCGAAAACGCTTGACTTTCGCTGACGTCGACGGAACGACTTCAAGTAGATGAGATCCAAACCGTCCATCAGGTGCACAGCCCTGTACTTGGATTAAGATCCAATAATCAAGCTGATTCTATACTCAGGTGAGCTACACCTTGGAAACAGTTGAGATGGAAAGTCCCACCATTAAAATCGTCCAAATTGTGTGTGGTTTCTTCCGTATTGTTTTTATACCATCCGATCCACTCATCTGATGGGACGTATCAGGTGGAATGTATTTTTCGAAGTGCAGGATATTCAATTTCTTAATTGGGCCACACCATGTGAATTTAGATATTTTATTCATGAGTTACAGCATTACTTATGGTGTGGCCCATCTAAGCCTTGGAATTGAATAAATTTTAGATTCCATGGGGAAAATATATCTGATCAGCTGATGGACGGAGTGGATCTAATATATATTTGTCGACTTAGCGCTCTGTATGCGCATATCAGGCAGACGCAGGTGCAGGTAAGGCTAGTGCAGTCTACGTAGAATTGGTACGAACCTATTTTGATGGGCGCGGATTGCCTGCAAAAGCCTTTCGCAGGCATCTCCTGCGCAATGAATCTGGGTGGGGCCCATCGTGGGGTTTGTGAGAAATCTACGCCGTCCAACCGTTTTATGAGATCACTTTAGGACGTTGCGACCAAAATCGAAAGGGATCCAAGACTTAAGTAGGCCAAAAAAATGATGATTGAAATTCTACAGTTGAAATATTTGTAGGGCCACAGAAGTTTCGAATCAGGATAATATTTTTGTTTTCAGTTCATCTCAGTAGGAATGACATTATGAACAGTATGGATGACATATAAACATCACTGTGGACCCCATAGAGGTTTCAACGGTAAGAATTTCCCTACACACCTTTTGCTTTAGTGCGGCCCACTTGAGTTTTTGATCCCGTTCATTTTTTGTCAGCAATGCCTAAAATAATCTCACAAAACGGTTGGACCGTGTAGATTTCTCACAAACCTCACGGTGGGCCCCACTTAGATTCCTTTCTCACAATCCGCGTCCCAATTTGAGGATATATGGACCACTTACCATTTTACATTTAATGATCCATTCGATTGCTAACGAACGTGCAGTTAGGATTTATGAATCAGTGTGATTTTAGAGATATTGGTTGTCCACAGTGTTGTTGCAGATTTCTGGGTAGCAGATATGGTGGATAAGATGCCGTCTAAGATTGGCGCACAACTGAGTTTGCTTTATAATGAACCATTTGGATCTGAGTAGAGAAGTCTGTAAGACACAAGGAACAGTTATGAGGTGGTTGGGACCGGCCGGTAATCTTTCAATACTTAAGTCAGATAAATTTGGCTTTAGAAAAAGAAGATAACTTATTAGCAGAGTTCTTGCATACTTTAGGATGGAGGTGGTAGCCTCTGTTTCTAGCCATCAGAGGAGCAATCATGGGCCATTGGCATGGCCGTGATCATAAGAGTAAGACCCTAGTGGCGGCACGTTCTTCAGAGGTTGCAGTGCATGTTTGTAACCACCATGATCGTGCCCCTGAGTTTTCACCTACAGTAATGGCAGAAGCGATTCACCTTGGCCTAATATTAAAGACAACCGTGGCCAACCTTAAGGTCGGTCCGCCTTATCAGGCAGATAGCTTGTCCCAAGGCTGTCCTTGATATATTGAAAATGATCATTTTCAGGGTCGGGCAAATCCTCGGCTTGTCTTGTGTCCTTGGCTCGTATCCTCCCCTCAGGCCCTCATGCAGGTCATCACAGTGGTCGAGCCCAAGGACCCCGGCCTGGGCTATGGGCCCGCAGGTCTTATGCCCTTTTCAAGGTTAGCTCAGATTTTACCCATAACACACAGGGCGTCCCACAATTTTGACGTTCTGGATAGCGTATTTTAGTGATACGTGCGAAGAGATGAGTCACTGTCATTTCTAGATAGGGTGGTGAACCAACTCAAAGGTTCACCCCTTCTGACCTACCAAAGGGCGATTCAAACCGTTCATTGATAAGCTACAAACACATGGACCATGTGGGAATTGGATCCGAATTTGGAGTTCACCCCATGATACAATTCAGAAATTTTACACAGTTCCCAAGCTCTTCGAGCGTACCATCTTATGGGGACTCTTATTTTAACCGTACAAACAAAAGATGAGCTTAAATAATTTTGATGGGCCACACCAATCGGATCAATGTACAATTGCAACTGAAACCACTTAGTAGTGGGATGTGGCCCACCTGATCAGGCTATTTTTTTGTATTGTCACCTCACCTCCGTTGATTTACATCTGATTAAGGGGCTTGATAGAAAGAAAAAAAAAAAAAAAAAAGGGGTGCGGATTGGGTACTACCCAATTAGGGCATTGCTAGGCTGGTCGGTCATGTCAAAGGCTTTGTGCAGCCATCGTGATCTGTATGTTTTATCCACGCCGTCCAAAAAATTTTAAAGATCATTTTAGGGCATGATCCCTAAAATTAGGCAGATCTAAGGGTCAAGTGGACCGCACCACATGAAGCAGTGAGGATTTAAAGCCTGCCATTGAAAACATCTTGGAACCACGGAAGTTTTGGATCAAGCTGATATTTATGTTTTCCCTTCATAGAGGTTTATGTGACCTTATGAACAGGTTGGATGGAAAATAAACATCACGGTGGGTCCTAGGATGTTTTCAACGGTAAGAGTTCAATCATTACTGCCTCATTTTGTGTGGTCCACGTGAGACTTAGATCTGTCTACTTTTTGGGCTCATGGCCTAAAATGATCTTCAAAATATTTGGACGGCGTGGATAAACCATATAGATCACAGTGGGCCCCACAGATCCCCTGACATGATTTTCGGTCTCTAGCTACAGTCAAAATCCGCGCTGAAAAAACACACCGTGTTAGCCCGACGTGCAAACCTATGGCTGGCTTCCCATTACCATTGTGTCCCTGTGGTGTGGCCCACCTGAGTTGTGGATCCTGCTGATTTTCTCTAACAGGTCCTACAATCGAGGATGAACCTGATGGATGGAGTGGATTTCACACGTTAAAAATGGCGAGCATACAAGAATGTTTCGTGAACTGCGGGTAATAGGTGTTGCGCTGTGCATAATAAGTGTTGTAGACGATTAGGTGCTGCGGATGATTCAGCTCGGTTAGAAACTGCTTTTCATGGACGCTGCTTTTTGTTTGGGTGACTTTACTAGACTGATGACACAACCAAGCAAAAACCAAAACCACTTACTAAGTGGTTTCTTCTAAATTGAATGGTCCAGATCCCTGGTCAATCAGTTGCTGGGGACTCTCTACCAGATCAGCTAAGAGCCAGATCTCAATGTAGACAATTGATGGACGCAGATTGCATCCAACAGCGAGTTGTAGGCACCCAGCGAGCACCACCAATGAAAAAAGTGCCACATGGGAGGATCATGCATGGATCGACCGAGGGCAAAATCATCATTTGGTATAGAAGTCTTTCTCATTTTTTACTTTAGGTTTGTTTGCCCCAAATTCAGCCGTTGGTACATGTTTACCCTACCAAAGCCTTTTGCAACTGGATTCGAATCAAATGCCTTATGACCCTAAGGGCTCGTTTTGCACCATGGATTTGAGGAAGTGAGGAGAAGTTGAATCCATAAAGTAGTTCTCCTCAATTCCAGTTCTCTTGGAATCTATAATACTGTTTGGCAACTTGGAATATGAATTACTCTGGAATCTAGATTTTCTGTTTGGCAGTCTGAATTTGTAGAGAAGTCGAATTATATAGCATATTCACACCAACATGATTATAACTACATATAATATGTTAGAATACCTTAAGTTGGGCCATAATACCTCTACCATTATATAATTATTACAATAAGCCTATCTTAATATATCATTACTTCAAATGTGAGGTCCATCTTCTATTTTAAAATTATTATAATAATGCTATTTTCTGTACCGACTGATTGGAACAAAATAAACTAGTAAAAAGAGTTTATAGTAATACATGCCGATAGTCCAAAAAAAAAAAAAAAAGTAAAAAGCCATAAATTAACTGCATCACCCATGATTTTCCAGCATATTAATCAGAAATTCCAGTCGTAGATTGTCAAGTAACCGAACAAAGAATTTCGCCGAATCTCTGTTTCCTGTGAAATGCTTTAATGCATTCCACCTGAACGCTTCGTTGATGGGCAGATCCATCAAACACTGCATAACGTATGTCTCATACTCATCTTGTTGGGAAAGCTGGCAGCGGAAGCGGAACGCCGAACGCGTGAAGCAATGCGAAATCAAACGAGAAACAAGATGCAATCAATCACACAAAAGCGTTCATCACAAGAGACTCCGAATTTTACGTGGAAAAACCCCAAAACGGGTAAAAAACCACGGCACAAACGATCCACTATTAATATCAGAAGATTACAGAGATTGACAGCCCACAAAAGCAAGGAAAAACAGAGAAAACTCTAAGTTTATCTCTCACACACACCTCTCCCCTCTTCCTAGTATGAATAGGAAACCTTGGACACCTTAGGATACATCTCTAAGTCGGATTACAACACCTTAAATAGGAAGAAATTCGAAAATAGAAACACCTTGCGCAGTACTACGGACTGCGCAAGGACTCCGCGCGCACAGCCGATCGGTCGCCCGACCGGTCACACATAGCACAGAAAACGTCCAGGGAGAACACGTCGTCCCAGCCTCACAGCCGACCGGTCGCAGCCCCCTCCAGACCGGTCGCACGACTGGTCTAGGGCCACACAGGAGCCTAATTCCTTCTTCACGTGCACAGGGCCGAACGACCAGACCGTCGCCCGACCGGTCGCAGCACCCTGTCCAGCACATAGTTTGAAAACTCCCTAACAAACTCCACCGAGGCTTCAAACGTCGAATCAACACATCCTTGCAATTTCATCTCATCTTCAATCATAGCTCCATCGCTTCTCGTGCCACCATCAACCCTAACCTTGCAAATTCACGCCATTTACCGCTCTTCTCATGTGGCCCTTGGGCACTTGTCACATACGAGCAACCGTGGATCTTGCTGCCTCTCCCGCAGCTCCACCGTGAATTGTGCTCCCGATCAACATGTAAAGATGGCCACACTTCCGTGCCTCCATACACACGAGTGCCTCCTTCATCACTTCACAACAACGATCGCGGCCGATAAACACGCACCCTTTGGCATCGAGTGCACCAAGAGAAATCACATTCATCTTCATCTTGAGAACGCGCTTCACATCTTCCAGGACTCGTTCGATCCCATCGAACATCCTGATGCGCACAGTACCAATACCCACAACCTTATGAGCGACTCCATCGCCCACAAACACCGATTCTCCACCATACTCCCTGTATGTCGTGAATGAACTCCGATCAGGACATACGTGACATGAAGCCCCTGAATCAAGGATCCACTCACTACCGCGAGATCCCTTGCGAGATACAGTCAGAACTTCACACAGATCGCCACCGTCCTCTACGGTATTGGCTCCCTCTCCAGAAGAATTTCCAAACTTCTCTTGCCTCAACCTGGGATTCTGACAATCCCATCTCATGTGGCCCTCCTGGCCACAATTCCAGCACTTCACCTTAGACTTACCTTTGCCCTTGGCCCTCGATCCCGATTTGGAATATCCTCCATGCTTAAAACTTCTTCCCCTCATAACCAGTGCTTCTTAGGAATAACGGGAAGCCACGTCACCGCTTTTCTTTCTCATTGCCTTCGACTGGAGGGCTGAGATAATAGTCTCGACGCTTATGGTTTTCCTCCCTGCGCACACAGAGTCCCTGAACGACTCATATGAATCTGGAAGAGAATTCAACAGGATGCATGCTTGGTACTCATCCTTCATCGGTTCATCGATCTCCACCAACTTGCAAACCAGCCTATTGAACGTGCTCAGGTGGTCCTCCATCTCAGTTCCCTCAGTCATCCTCAAGGTGAACAACTGCATCAACACGTACATGCGATTCTCTAGAGATTTCTTGGCATAAACCTTCTCTAGCTTCGTCATCGTTTCAGCCGTAGTCTTCTCCTTTATGACATGATAGAGAACATCATTCGTAAGGTTTAACAGGATTGAGGTTCTTACCTTCTTGTCGAGCCTCGTCCACTCATCGTCCTTCATAGCTTCGGGTCGCTTTCCAAGAGCTTCATCAAGCCCTTGCTGAACCAGAAAGGATTCAACCTTCATCTTCTATAGCTCAAAGTTATTTTTCCCGGAGAGCTTTTCTACTTCGAACCTTGCGCCCGATCCCATCTTCTCGTCTCATATTCAAATCTACTCCACCCCAACTTTATCTCTGATACCACTTGTTGGGAAAGCCGGCAGCGGAAGCGGAACGCCGAACGCGTGAAGCAATGCGAAATCAAATGAGAAACAAGATGCAATCAATCACACAAAAGCATTCACCACAAGAGACTCCGAATTTTACGTGGAAAATACCCCAAAATGGGTAAAAAACCACGGCACAAACGATCCATTATGAATATCTAAAGATTACAGAGATTGACAACCCACAATAGCAAGGAAAAACAGAGAAAACCCCAAGTTTATCTCTCACACACACCTCTCCCCTCTTCCTAGTACGAATAGGAAACCTTGAACACCTTAGGATACATCTCTAAGTCAGGATTACAACACCTTAAATAGGAAGAAATCCGAAAATAGAAACACCTTTCGCAGTACTGCGGACTGCGCAAGGACTCCAGCGCGCACAGCCGATCGGTCGCACATAGCACAGAAAAACGTCCAGGGAGAACACGCCAGTCCCAGCCTCACAGCCGACCGGTCGTACGACTGGTCGCAACCCCCTCCAGACCGGCACGACCGGTCTAGGGCCACACAGGAGCCTGATTCTGTCTTCACGTGCACAAGGCCAAACGGCCAGACCGGTCGCCTGACCGGTCGCAGCACCCTGTCCAGCACATAGTTTGAAGACTCCCCAACACATCTCTCACGTCGAAAACATTAGGTTTGCTTTTGCACATAATTACGAATCGCCAATTTCAAGTCTCTCATTTCTGTGACGCCCTCCTGAATAGATGATCATATTGTCTCTAAGTTGTGAGCCACTCTTTCTTGAAGTGCCGCCTTCTTCTTTTTCTTATGGGGTCTGGACGCCGAGGGCCCAGCTTGCTGAGTGTCGCTAACTCCAAACGGAGGTGAAAGGTCCAGTCCATCGCCATGTTGGGTACCATAATCAGAGAAGTCACTTACAAGTGTGCACTGCGGTTGTTGCTCATAAGACATTGAGTCTGAAGTGGCATTTTCGGTCGTAACTTCCAGTTCAGATCCCATCCATGCCCTGTTTCAGCTAGCACGATCATTCCCAACAATTACCATCAAATTTTTGTATTGATCGAAGGGTTTATCTCGGAACTACCCAGCATCTTTATGGCTCTATGAGCATTAAAAAAAATATAACATCAGAATGCGTACTGTTTTTCACTATCTATAAAATGAGATAATGCGGTTTACTTGGATGTAAGCATCCCATACATATGGTTTTGCCGTTACACACTTTAAACTGTTGTCCCATCCGAAACCATGTTGATCGAGAAGTGTTTTGACAGTATTTTACTTATTCCTTAAAGTCTTCAATCGATTTTTGCAGTATTGCACCGTCAGCTCAATGGACAGTTTCTCACAAATGCTTCTAATTACTGCAGTATAGGTCTTTTTTTAAATTGTGAATTATTACAGCGAAGGCCAAGGGAGATGTGTTCCAATAATGTGTCTATCATACAACTATCCATTGCCTTAGTCCACACCATTTGGACCCCATGATTTTCTATCGACATTGCTGATATATCAACATTATTAGTACACAAAATAAAAATATTCAAGAAGAAATACATGTTCCATTACAGAAGAAATTAACATTACACAAAGAAGTTTAAGAACTACATAATATCTATCCCAACATTATGATTAAATTTTTCCTACATCGCATCTACAATACTATTACGAAATCGGTTCCAAGCTTCTCTCTCGCTTTGGCTTGGTTGTACATTCGGCATTTCTTCATCTGAGCTCTCGATACTACTTTCATCCATTACCATTGGAGCAGACGAGTGGGTATTACTACTAGGATGATCTTCGTTATCTACATCTTCATCATTACATACACTTTCCAAATCACTAATAAATACATCATTTCTCTCGTTGTCAATGTGATTATGTTTGATACAACAAGTTACCATAATCTTCACTTGTGTATCTAATGGATGTGATGGAGGGCACTTTATAATGGGGAATCGTATTTTCAAAACTCCAAAAGCCCGCTCAATGGCATTTCTTAATGAAGAATGACTGAAGATTAAACAACTCTTTCTTATCCCTTGGAATGGAACCCTGTTGAAATTCCTTCAGATGGTATCGGACACCTCGATATGGTGCTAAGAAATGGGGGGTGTTAAAGAATCTGGCATCAACTAAATAAAACCTACCCCTAGGTAAAAGTCAACTTCCCTTCTCGTTCGAGTGTAGATGCTAGCACACGTGAATCGGCAGCTGATCCCTCCCAGCCAGCAAGAACATACGTAAATTTAAGATCAAACGAGCATGCTGCCAGAATATTTTGCGAGATAACTCATTTTCTATTATGCCACGAACCTTGCTCTGACACTGGGACCTTCAGCTGGGATGTGTGTACCATCTATAGCTCCAATACAATATTTAAAATATGGGAAAACCCGTTCATTATTTTGAATATCAAGAGGGATACTCAAACTAGGAGGAGTTATTATTGAATTGTGAAGATCAAGAATAGCGCTAAGTACTTTGTTAAAGTACCGACTGATTGTTTGTCCAGAACGATTGAAATGGTGTTGCAGAATGCGATTTTTTACGCTATGGCTAATAGTGTATAAGAACATTAGTAACTGTTCTTCTAGGCTAACTTCATCTGTGCCAAATAGACTTCCTATTTGATTTATTTTATTTCGCAACTGAATAAAACAATCCTTATTCATCTGAATGTGGTCGAAACGTGTTGTACTAGGACCATTGAGAATTGCGTTGGTGGACTGGATACATGTCCAAGTGCGGAAATGCCGGGGTTCTTCCTCGTCTGATGAGTCAAAAAAATTAGGTGCGACAACTGCCCCCGGCCGAGGCTGCTACTTGGCAAAGTGAATTGAAGTGGGTTGTAGCATGCTATTGCTGCCGTCATTATTATAATTGCTTGCACATTTCTGTTGTCAGAATCTGAGTCCGAACTATCCGAATTAGTCATTTCAATCGATCCGCACTTCTCTGTCCAAAATAATATAAATGTGTTAAAGTGACCACCTCTCACGACCTCACACCTAATTTTAATGGTAAGTGCTCAATGACCATAATTTACTGTGGTGTGGTCCACCTAAAATTGGCATCAGGTTTATTGTTTGGAAAGTAACCTAAAATAAGTTGAATAAACAGATGGATGTTATTTATATAAACCTGCTGATTACCCAACTAACAGGGTAGGCGCTTTGCATGACTAACAAAAAAGAAATCATATTTTTTGGAATTCCAGTGGCCCCTATAAAGTTATTAGTGGTGAGGCTTCAATTGATATTGTTTCATGTTGTGGTCCACCTAAGATTCCACTTTGCTTCATTTTTCTGTATCTTGCCTTAAAATGAGCTTTCACAATGCATTGACGGTGTAGCTGTAAGGAACATACATCAAAGTGGCCCACATTTCATGCCTACCATTTCAACTGGTGGAAATCATTATTCCCACTGTTTCATGTGGGAATGGTCCACTTGAGCTTTGGATATGCTTCAATTTTAGGCTCAACCCCTAAAATGGGCTGGAAAATAGATGGACGATATGGATAGATCATCCACGTTCACAGTGGCATGCAGAACAAGAATACCTGGGATTCTGGATTGCAAATAAACATTACCAAAACCATATGATTTTAAATTGGGTTTTTTAATGGTGAGCACTCAATCAGCACTGTTTCTAGTGGTATGGTACTTAAAATTAGGAGTTGAATAATTTTTGAAAAACCATCCTAAATTGGGCTGTAGAAACGGATGGACGGTGTGGATATACAAAATACTATCCATGTGGGCCACAAGGTAGGGGTAACACCCACTAAGCTTGTTCCCGGGGTAACACCTAATTCCCTACTGTCTGGATGGGAAGCAGATTGCGTACTGAGTAACTCCGCACACTAGCGTGCGGAGTAAACTCTGTGAGGCCCACAGTGATTTACGTATTTTATCCACTCCGTCCATCCATCTTAACAGAAAATTTTAAGTATGGTGCCAAAAAATGAAGCATATCAAAATCTAAAGTGGACCACACCATAAGAAAAGTGTGAACTGAATATCTACCATTGAAAAATTCTCGGAGGACACAAAAGCTTTAGATCATGCTGATATTTGTGTTTTCCCTTCATCCATATCCATGTGATCTTATGAACAGGTTGGATGACAAATAAACATCACTGTAGGGCCTGGGAAGGTTTCAACGGTGGAAATCACTATTACCACTGTTTCTCGTGGCATGGTCCACTTGAGATTTGAATATGCTTAAATTTTGGGCTCAACCACTAAAATGAGCTGGAAAAATATATGGACAGAATAGATAAAGCACATACATTATAGGTGGGCCCAACTAAGTTTACTCTGCATGATAAGAGCAGTGCAGAGTTAATCTGATTCCGTCTGGACGTAGATTTCTTGCCAAAGCCTTGCGCAGGAAGTTCCTCCGCTGACAACCTAGGTGGGGCCACCATGATATTTGTCAGAAATCCACCCCGTTCAGCAGTTTGTGTAGCTCATTTTAGGACTTGAGAAAAAAAAGAACCGGATCGTCGAGTCAAGTGGGCCGAAAACTGTGACGAATAAACGTACACAGTTGAAATATTGGTGGGGCCACAAAAGTTTTGAATCAGTCTAATATTTGTGTATTCAGTTCATCCCAGTAGGAATGACGTTATAAACGGTATGGATGTCATATAAACATCATTGTGGATCCTAGGGAAGTTTCAACGGTACTGAATTTTTCCTACCCACGCGGCCCACTTGAGTATTAGATACGGATCAATTTTGGTCTCATGTCCTAAAATGAGATCTAAAAATGGATGGACGGTGTGGATTTGTCACAAACATCACAGTGGGCCCTACTAGATTACCAACGCCAGAACTTTATGCGCTGGCTTTCGCCAGAAATCGCCATTGCAGAGGTGTTTTCAACGCACACCATCCATCCGAATGCCATTTTCCTTTCGGCAACCATAGAGCATTTAAAAAGGGGCGAGTGACAAGAGAGGGGAGATGGAGGGTGTAACTGGAAGATGTTGCCAGCTGCCGGAGATGGGGAGGATTTCTTCTTGCCGTGGACGGAGTGTCGGGAGAGAGAGAGAGAGAGAGAGAGAGAGAGACAGAGGGACAGCTTGAGACAGCTTGAGATTGTTGCCCCCTACGAATTCCTTTTTGTAGGAACTCTCCCCCAACGGTCCGAAATAGATCCGTTGGGGAGGATTTCTCTCAAAATCCCAAGTTTTTACTCGGATTTGGATTTGCCCCTAATAGTTGTATTTCTCTTCTCCTGGATTCCCTCTGTTTCCACTTCTCCTCAAATCCCTACCACCAAACAAGGTAAAGCTCCCCCTTTCCCTCACTTTCTCCTGGAATCCAGGGTGCCAAACGGGCCAGAATGGCCCATTTGGCACCATGGATTTGAGGAGAAGTGAGGAGAAACCGGTTGCTTTATTCTGTTTGGCATCATGGATTTGATGAGAAGTGGATTTGAGAGGAATCCAAGAGAATTCAAAAAGGTACTTTTTGCTCTTTTTCAAATCCTCTCAAAAAGGTGGGATTTGAGGAGAAATCCTTCCCCAATGTGGGACCCACCATAATGTGTCCCTAACTATGGGACCCAACATGATATATATTTTCCATCCAACTTGTTAATAAGGTCACAAAGACCTGGATGAAGGGAACACACAAATTTCAGTTTAATCCAAAACTTTTGTGCATCATAAAGGTCTCACTCTCCACTTTTTCTTGTTTTATGGTCCACTTTAGATGTGGATCTGCTTTATTTTTTGGATCCTGACATAAAATGATTTGTAAAAATGGATAAATGGCATGGATTTAAAAATTAAGGCTAATACGGTGGGCATACGGTGGGATTAAAATTTACACCGTCAATTTCCTCATGTCTGATTTCTCTCCAAATCTTGGCTACTAAACAAAAAATCTGGAATTGATAAGAATTGGAATTGATGATAATTCATATCATGGAATCCACTTCTCCTCAAATCCATGGTGCCAAACGGGCCATAAGTACTGATGTAGATAAAAAGACTGCATGCAGGTCGTTTGTGACTGAGAACTAAGGTAGTTCAGTCGTTTATTCAGCCATCAGTAAACAAAATTAGATGATTTGCAGAAGTAAGGATTCATCATTCTAATGAGTTTTTCTTTTCTTTTCTTTTCAGTCGAAATGACTTTTTATCACCGTGATAGAAGAGATAAATTTAATTTATGTAATGTGAGAATATAAGGAACTAAAAACTTCCAATAATAGTCTATTAGTGATCTAGTGTCTGCGGAGTAGATCGTGAGACCATAAATCTAAGTTTTCCTTGGTATAATGACTTGGGCATAAACAAAGAGAAAAAAGTCTTCATTGTAATCTAGTGCTCAGCGTAAATAGAAGAAAATTACACTACTTCTAATCTAAGTCAGTTCAACATAGCAACGTAGACGAATTGTCCGAGTTTAGGAAAAGTTATGCTAAGGTGAAAGATAAGCAACTTTACGTTATAAATTTGATTGATGTTTTCGATCAGCAAGGGCCCAAAGCTCTTCGATCTTTCTCTTATTTAAAAAGTTTTCAGACGATCGTATTAAGAGAGATCTTCGTAACCACTTCTTGTCATGCCTCAAATCTTGTTTCTGATGCCCATTTGCCATAACCCGAATCTAGAGTAAACAACCTCCGTAGTATTTCAAGTTCAAGCTTATACCTCTCATACGCTAAGTTGTGAAAACAGGATCTCACAAGAATGATTTTCAAGGGAAACTTAATAACTGAGTATAACCAAAGAACTCTACAAGCAACGTACATCTCCCATAAATAATGGTTCAAGATACAATAATGATAAAGTAAATACATATCTCTCAAAGCATAAACAAGGAGCGTGCTCTGGCATTGCTAATAGCCGCACTCGAAGAAACCTAGAAAAAAAATGAGCAAATGCCCATAAGCTTCTACATGAAGCCCAGTAGAGTGTGTGTGTGTGTGTGTGTGTGTGTGTGTGTGTGTGTGTGTGTACGCAATGCATGTGACAAGTATATCTATCAACAATATCATAGTAAGCAGCAAAGATAGAGGGACAATCATATCAATGTCAATGTGTGCAACCAATCATGTCAGTGCTATGTGTATATGCCATGTGGAAGGCTAATCGGGAAGAATGTCATATGCAGTCATGCGATGCAAGCATGCCAATCCTGATGTGTAATCCGCATCTTAGTATAGTTTCCATTGAAATCAACATAGTCCAGCATACAAGCACCGAACAGCAAGGCATGAACATGCAAGCATAAGAGACATCACTACTCGCCTCGTCAGTGGTTGTGAATGCCCTCCTCCTGACGGCTTGATATGTGCGACATGGTTCAGAAGAATTAATTTCACTGGGCGGTGCTTCCGCTAGTAATTCGTGCGGTTAATTCTTATATAGTAATGCGTTTGAAGGATTGAAGTCGCCGCTAGTGATTTGATAGTTTTTGTTTACGGTCAGTCAGGGTCGTAAACTTGCCCATTGTGGCTAAAGAATCACGAAGATCCTTTGACCTGTATGACTCCTGATATTGGCTTGAGACCCTCGAGTTCCAAATAAGGGTCTCGGTTACGAGAGAAGAAGAGGTTTGGCACCTTCTCTCACCTGTACATATGTACGGTCTCTACTTTGAGGGGCGTGTAATTTTAGAGAAATCGTGTGTCTGCAAAAGGGTTAGTCATATTGTCATACTGCGCATAATCTCACGAGGGAGCTGAGTAGGCGAAAAAGAAAGAAAGTAAAGCATTCATAGCCTTGCTTCGCAATGTCAAAAGATAAGGGGCAAACAAACATAATAAAAATGTAGAAAATAAAAATAATCCTAGCCTTGTTATGCAGGGACGGAACCCCGTGCAGGCAAATAAAATAAATATAAATAGCAGAAATGTAAATAAAAGAAAGAGAAAAAGGGGTTAGTATTTATTGAGGAGGGAATGTGTAGAATGAACTGCGTTCTAAGCTTTAATAGAGATGTGAGAAAGAGAAAACGAGAATAAAAGATGCTTTTATGAGTAAGAAAAATGATAGTTGAACGGCCCTAATCCTGACCCTACTCGTGTTTTGATCTGACTGGCTTTTGGAAATTGACTTTCTGGCTTGGCCAAGGCAAAACCCTAGGGAGAAGATATGAGTGTTGCAAGTATCCCAGGGGGCAGGTTGTCCTCATCATAGGAGAGAGAAAAAATCAAAAACTTATAAACTATTATCTTTGCCAATTTCTGCCTCTCTACCCTATTTCCCCGAGGGAGGAATGTTGTTTATATAGGCATTGAGACCGTTGGCTAACCATCGACCGACGGACACTTGTCATCATTTTCTCATGCAGGATCCGGGGAAATTTGAGGGAGAATTTTGGTGGAAGATTTGCATCAACAGGTCCCCCAGAGCGAGGTGTCTATAGTGGTATATGCTAATGCCCACTTGATTCGCCAGTAGCAAACTAATTAGAGTTAGTCTCAATCGATATCTCACACTTCGAGCAAGTGAGGCTATACCCATTTCTAACCGACTACGGCACAATGGGAGATACGGATTACTAGTATTTGGCACACGGATGCTCATGTATTCACTCAGTCATGACATTAGAGCATCATGTGACTTATGGGGATTTATGGACTTTCATCTAGGGACATCCATAACATCTTGTAAATGTAACCAAAATTTCAGTGTCCACACCCATATACACCAGCCATAGTAAAGTCGCGGAAGCTATAACTCTAATGTTGTTAGAGTGTATACTATAACCTTGATGTTGATAAGGCTTAAATGCAAGTGCATCATACAAATGGGTGAATACATGAGTCCATCATCCGAGTCATGCAACCATCTTATGAAAGTTGTGCATACATGCAAGGTGGCCCTATCTCATACGGGTCCCCTAAAATGCCCTAAGTTGTCGGGCTATCCAATGCAAACCTTGTTGTACATAGGCAAGCTAAAACTATGACATGGGTACCAACCGCGATCAACTAGCCAATAGGGGCTCCACCAGCTAGACAGCGTCCCAAATCTTGTTGTACTCACTCATGAATAAGCTATCATTTAAGCCACACACACATAATGCAGATGAGATATGATAATGTACAATCATATAATTATAGTGCATGAGATGTGTAACATTGCATCAAGCATAAAGTATGGCCAAAACAATATAAAGGAAATATAAAATTAACGTAAAAGCAATGCTACATCCAGCATAAGGAAAGCGCCGCATTAAACATAAGAAAAGTGCTCCATCAACAAAAATGTAAACATCACACCAACATGCTAAGATAAACGCATCATCCATAAGAGGCGGGGCCCACTTGAAATCCAAGTTTAATGAGGCCCCCAATGCAACACTTGAGTGGGCTTTCACGGCAACGGGACTACTCAACAAGCGTACATAAGACAGACCTAATCATATTCCTAATAGTGCATAAGCGTGGAGCTATAGGTGGGTTCACAAATAATCGCGTAGGCTCCACAAAGGGTATTAAGGTAGACCCCAAAGATCGCCTAGTGCGAGGCTCAAGATGGTAGCCCATATCAAAACTAAACATGGCTCATGTATGGGCTTAAACAAGGAATCTTATTAAACCCTAAGGAAAAGCCTTATTAGTGGGATGAACCATCCATGTGGCATGGTCCACTTTAGACTTGAATCTGCTCCCAAATGGGGCTCATGCACTCAAATGATCTGGCAAAATGGATGTATAGTGCGGGTAAAACTTGCCACAACGGGCCCTAAAGGATGCCTCAAAGGGGGCCCACATGATGGACAATGTGGGTAGGCCCCACTGTCCAGTGTGGGGTCCACCTAGGTCATGGATCTGCCTCACTTTTAGGTCCATGCTCTAAAATGAGCTGATAAAAATGGATGGACAGCGTGAATAAAATACATGTAACAAGGTGGGTTCTACCGCTGGCCCACCTGCTGGGCAACATGAATAAGATGCATACATGTGGGGGGTGATTGACTTCCTCCAAGTGCAAAGGTTCAATTGTAATATTCCTGTGAGTACAGGGTCGATCCTACGAAAACAGTCTACTGAGAAAGCTTCTTACAGATCAACTAAACAGGTAATGAAAATAGATATCAAAGGATCTATCCCAAATAGATTAAGGATTTGGATTGATATGGAAAAATCAAACCAAAGCATCGAAGTTCCACACACGGATTTAACAAACCATCTATCATGACTGATAATGATAACTCAACTAGATCAGAGCACTATGGTCTGTCTAGTCGGAATATTTAACAATTAAAGCATGTCAAAAGGAGTAGAAAACTGTCAAGGATTAGAAATCTCAAGTTCTACATCATTAAAACATACTTATGAGCTCCAGGGATTGTGTAACGTCCCGTAAATTTTCGTACAGATAATAGCGTACGGATGACCGTACATCTTAGTTAATTGGATTTCCTAATCTAGAAAAGAAAGATTAGTTAGTACAAATTGGGCTAGATTGTTGACATTCTGTAAACTTTATGGCCCTTGCTCTAAATAGCCTTCTGGAGGGCTATAGATATAAAACATTTATTTCACCTGGGTCATAAAACTAGCAACTAATTCTTATAAGGCCATTTGGACTAATTTCCCTCATTTATATAAAACACTTGCTGAGATTTCTCCCCAAATCGAATTGGGAATTTAGGTCTGGAAGAGAGAGAAAGAGAGAGAAATTGAGAGAAGAAGAAGAAAGGAGGTTGAAGATGTCCTTCTTCCTTTCCTCTTGGAGTAGGAGACTGCTCTAGCTTGTCGTTCCCGTCGCTGAAGTGGTTCCTTTTGCGATTGGAGGTAAGAATCGAACCCTACCTTTCAACTCCAAGCTATCTTAGGTTTGAGACTGAAAATCTCATCCTAACCTTGTTTCTTGTAGGAATAGCTGATTCTCCTTAACCCTAACCCTAGACCATTGGACGAACGAGAAACCCTAGACCTTAAGGTGCGGGCTATACTTCAAATCTTCTATTTAACATTCCTAAAGGGTATTAAACAATGATTCTTGCAGTCATAGTGTAGGACTTTGGATTTCTATATCTGATTGTTTACCTCAGTATCATTATACAACATGCATGTGTGTTTCATGGCTTTAGTGTTTGATGAAATGGGTAAATGACTCCATTATTATAACTGATTTGTGGAATTCGTTGAGATGATTGAATTTGTATATGATATGCCAAATTTTATGTTATCGCACATGTACTGTTTGTCATGGGTGAAAGGGGCCAATCAATTAATGTGGATATCCTAGTTGGATTGGATATTCAGGGTTGGCTGGTTGATGGGGTGAACTTGATCGATCGACAGTAGTTTGGACTACACGGGTCGCTTGTGCCCAATGCTGGATTGGTCAATGTTCTCCCTGTATCAAACGGACATATCCAAAGCCGAGACATGTTGTGTGGTAGATAGATTGTATTGAATGACTTTTCCAGAATCTGAAATACTAATGTTATTAAATGAAGTATCCAATGATAAACGTATGTGCGACACGATCCTATGAAATCTCCTTGGGCCGGGCATGGTGGTATGGGACACCGTGTTCGTGCCGTCGGCCTACGCTGTGGCATTGAGCCTCCCCGTAGTGACCATGAGCTATTGTGAGGACGCCGGCCTGTTTTGGGTAAATCTGAAATAGTTGAGGTACTTATTTGAATAGAATGTTCTTGTATTCTAAATGTATTGGAAGTTGGAGATGGGATTCGTGGGCTACTGGCGATGATAGACAATCGCACCGTCGGGAGCCAAATGGTCCTGTTTAGGACCTATTGTATGACATTAGTAATTCAACATCACCAATCTTGCTGAATGAATTTTATATTAATAAAAGTCGAACTTAACATGCATACATGTCATCGGAAATCTCAGTGACTGGCTGACTGTTCGAAAAGCCAGGGCATTGGTGATAGCCTTCATACTTGCATTATGTGTATCTGATTTATAATTGGAAGGAATAGTGTATCAATGTGGATTCTGTTGTGACTGCCCGGGACATGCATTGTATGCGAATTCATAACATTCATACATTAATACAACAACTCTAGGATTCTTGTATGTTTTGTTTGCTCATTACTTGCTTGAATGCTAGATAAATTGTTGAACTTAGAATTATAGAAGCATTGAGTTGATTACTCACCCCCTCAATCCTGGGTGGTGTTTTAGAAAACACCAACCAGACTCTAATGTAGAAACAGGTACTCTGGATGATGACATCTTTCAGGATGAGTTAGAAGACTTTGTAGAGGACGTCAGTTACTTTCAATTCTCGGATGGCCGAGAATAAGATGTGATGGCATCTTTTAGTTGGTGTTTTGGGGCCGTCTGATGGCTAGATGTGTAATGGCCCAATTCTTTTGGACTTGTATATTGGGGCTTCTTGCTGTGTGGGCCCCCTTTATTTTGGACTATAATGTAAATTTATAAATGCTGGACCAGGTATGCACTTATCTTTTGTCCTTACTCTAATATTTATTTAGTTTTAAACTTGCGACATGATACTATCAATCATAAATGCATTAATCACGCTTCCGCATAAGCATAGTGACACCCGAAATCTCAAGGGTCGAGGTCATGCTCGACTTCTGAAATTTGGGGCGTTACAGATTGTAAGGATTTGAGATCCATGAGATCACAAATCAAACAATGTGGAAGGTCAAAAGCCTCTCCCATCTAAGAAATCTGTATTAGCTAGATCTAAGCATCCACCATACGGTTCTCACATGATGGATTAAAGATTTTCCTAATACATGATAATATGTATCAATCTTAAGATCCCATCATGAAATCGTTAAGGAATCATCATGATGGATAATCTATTGAATCCATGTGCTTCCCTTCTAGCTCCGGCTAGAAGAGAATTAGAAGCACATGTTTAAAAATGAAAATGAACAAGAAAAGAATAAATAAAAGAGGAGAAGAATTGCAATAATAAAAAAAACTTGAATCAATCTAAAGCACTTACACCTTAATGAACTTGCATGAATAAAGAACCAAGTAAAAAAAATCTCTCTCTCTCTCTCTCTCTCTCTCTGGAAACTCCTAGGAAAGAAATCTAAAAGAAAAGAAAAAATGGGAATGTCATTTGTGGAATTCGGCTCCCCTTTTATAGACTTGCACCGTCTCGAAATTCACAATTTAACAGCCCTAGGGCTATTTCTGCACTTTCTGCATATTGCTTTTCCAGCCATGCAGTCATGGATTTGGACTTTTCAGGACATTTTCTGCACCATTCAAGCATCGTATCACCATCTCTTGGACTTTAAATCACCATTTTAGCTCGCATTCATCATAATTTACACAATCACTATTAAACATGAAAACAAATGTAATTAGATCACTTTAGCCACATAATTCATGTAAATGTAAGATGAACGTGGGGTTAAACATGCAAAATTTGTCACTCAACAGTGGGATCCACTTAGGATGGTGGGGATGAAACAATACAACATGGCGGGCTCCATAGCGGGCCCTACAGACAGGTTGGATAGTGGATACACATCATAGTGAGCCTTAAGAAGTTTACAATAGGTAGGTGTTCAATCATCACTATTACCTTTGGTGTGGTCCATTCAGAATCAGGCCCCATGCCCCAAAACAATCTACCAAGTGAATAGACAACGTGGTTATAACAAATACATTAATGTAGGTCTCTAAAGTGGGCCCTACAACGTGGAAAAAACTTGTTGGATAGCCTTGTCACCCACCAAAGATTGGGTTTATTGCATTCTTGGACGGCCCACAAGGGCCCGTGGCCCACTCCCTTGACCATCAGGATGGGCAGCTTTAAGATGGCCATTTACAACGTGGCAGGAGTCCCAAGTGGGCCTCACATCCACTAGGATGGGTAGCAAATAAAATTATAGTGGGCTCGGCCTCATAGTGTTTCCCGCCTAAATTTTTCTCATTCTTGGTCTGCCCACCAGGGCCCATGGTCCATTCCAGTGTCCAGATTGGATTAGGCCACCTAGGTGTAATACGCACATCATGGTGGGACTCATCAGTGGGTCCCACGAACCTAGAAGGGTAGATAACAAACATCACGTGGGCCCAAGAGGGTTTCAACATTGGGTATTCGATCACCACTATTTACATGGTTTGCTGCAGATGTAAATCTGCTAACAACACCCACTGCATGTGAAATAATTGGTCTCGTACAAACCATAGCATGTATCAAGATGCTAACCGCACTTGAATAAGGCATACGAGACTTAATTTGCTTCTCTTCATCTGTTTTAGGATATTGCTCCGAAGAAAGCTTAAAATGAGCTGTGTGGGGAACACCGACTGACTTTGCCTTGTTCATCCCAAACTTCACCCAACACCTTCTTCAGGTATTCAGCTTGATATTACCAAAGCTTTCTCCTTTTCTTGTCTCTATGTATGTCAATGCCGATAGCCCTCTTTATAGCCCTTAGACCTTTCATCTCAAATGTCCTAGATAACTGAGTCTTCAGTATGTTAATCTCAGAAATGCTATGATTGACGATAAGCATGTCGTTAGCATACGATACCTAGGATAATGAACTTCTCATCACTCGGTGTCTTAAAGTAAACATAATTATCATATTCACTTATGGTAAACCGCCGACTCACCATGAAAGAATTAATTTTCCTATACCACTACATGGGTGATTGTTTTAGGTCGTACAACAACCTCCTTAACCTGCAAACCTTGTTTTTTGCCCCTTTTATTTCGAACCCTACTAGTTGCTTCATGTAGATCTGCTCTTCCAATTCCCCGTATAGGAAAGCAGTCTTAACATCCATTTGTTCCAGTTGAAGGTCGTATCGGGCAACCAGTACCAACACAAACCTGATAGATGCTTGCTTCACCATAGGTGTAAAAATCTTACTGAAGTCGACACCCTTCTTTTGCACATACCCCTCTGCTACTAACCTTGTCTTGTATCTATCATGTTTCTTTTTTAAGATCCACTTGTTACCGATGGCGTTACACCCGACGGGAAGCTCCACAAACTCCCACATCTCATTCTTGTACAAGAAATTCATATCGTCATGCATCACCACATTTCACTTTTCTGCATCTATATCATCAAGTGCCTCCTAAAAAGTAGACGGATTCCCCTCATTCGTAACAAGGGCAAATGTAATATTTGAGTTATCCTATGTATCTTATTGGTAACTTGCGATTCTTCGGTGGATTCCTTCTTGCAAGTGGTTGCTCGCCTGATCTCGTACCTCTAGTCTGCGTGTTACTTTCAGCGCGTGTTTCACCCTTTTCAACTTTAACATCAACAACCGACTTTTCTGGCTCCTTGTGTTCATCCTTGCGGAACTAAGAAGTCCTCATTAATCCTGATGTCCCGGTTAAGCAGTGATCTTCCATGTAACCAGGTCATATAACATGTACCCCTCACACCATCACCATAACCGACAAATACACACTTTTTTCACCCTTAGGACCAGCTTATCTCTCTCAATCGACGGTACATAAGAGTAAGCATCACAACCAAATACACACAGCCCAAGTAGTTTACATCATTACCACTCTACACATTTTCTGAAATTTTGCAACTTATTACCGTAGATGGGGACTGATTCACCAAGTAACAAGTTGTGTTAATGGCCTCAGTCCACATTTCCTTGCCCAATCCAACATTATTCAACATGTTCCAGTCTCTCTCTCTCTTCAAGAGAGTCCGATTTATCATTTCGACCACACCATTCTGCTTAGGTATATGCCGCACTGTGTTGTGCCTCACGATCCCTTCTTTCTTGCAATAACGATCAAATTCATTGAAAGTGAACTCACCTTCATTGCCCATCCTTAACACCTTCAACTTTCGCCATGTCTGCCTTTTTAGAATTGTGTTTCATAACTTGAAGGTGGTGAAAATATTGAATTTATTTTTCATAAAATAAACCCAAGCTCTTCTAAAGAAGTTGTCAATAAAGGTGACAAAATACAACGACCCTCCATAAACAATGGGTGCTGACCCCCATACATCAGAATGCATATAGTGAAGAAGCCCTCTACTTATATGTTTTTTCATTTTAAATGACAGTCTAGATTGTTCACCATATATACTATGTTCACATATATGAAAATTCACACTTTTAAAAGTAGGAATAAGACCTTGGTCAAAAAGTACCTTCCTCCCCCGCTCACTCATGTGACTTAGGCACACATGCCACAAACGTGCAAATATGGACTTCGCTATAGCTGCTGCAGCTCCACCCGAGACAGTATTTCTAATCAACCTATAGATATTTTCGCTTTTATGTGCATTCATGATCATGAGTGCCCCCTTTGAAACTCGTAGGACACGATCAAACCCGGTAAAGCTTGAATCACAATGCCTAGAATGCTCCTAGAGATATCAAACTTTTCTTTAGCTTAGGGACGTGTCTCACATCTATTAGAGTTCGTTTTATCCCATTGAATATCTCGATGGGCACTGAACCAACACTAACCATTTATAGGCATAGTCATCGCCTAAGAACATGGACCCACCATCATACTTGTTGTACGTGGTGAGCACTTCGATCAGGACACGTGTGATACGATGCTCCTGAATCCAGAATCCACTTATTGCTGAGAAATTTGGATCCTGATATAGTCAAAACATCGCAACCATCAACATTCATGTCCTCTATGGATTCCCCAATATTGGCCTCCCTTGAAGTTACATCTGATTTCTCCTTATCTTATGATTTGCTGTCCTTTTTCATGTGTCCAGTCTTACTACACTTTCAACACTTCATCTTACCATTGCCCTTGGATTTGGACCTAGTTCTCGAAATTCCATTCCTTTATTCATAATTCCTCCCCATTGAAACCCACGCTTCTATAGAGGTACCCTCGTCGTTGTTCTTCCTTCTCAACTACCTTTGCTAAAGGGTTAAGATAACAGTATCGACTTTAATGGTGTCCCTACCGTGGCACAAAGTCTCTACTAGATTCTCATAGAAATATGGTAGGGGATTTAAAAGAATAAGGGCATGGTCTTCTTCTTTAAACACTTCCTTCATATTTATCAACTGGCACACAAGTTTATTAAAGTGACTAATGTGTTTATTCCCCTTTACCATTCTCAGATTGTAGAATTGTCGCTTCAGGTACAAATGACTTGAGAGAGACTTCATTACGTAAATGCACTCCAACTTCACTCATGTTCCAGTGACATTCTTCTCTCTTAGAGTATTATAGAGGACCTCATCCGATAGACACAACTGGATCAAGGTATTAACCTTCTGATCCATCTTATTCTATTATTCCTTCATAATATCTGGTTGCTCGTCCTTCCTAATGAGTGTATCATCCAATTCTTCATGAACTAGGAGGCTCCTCATCTTCACTTTCTATAGTTCAAAGTTGTGTTTTCCCATTAAACTTCTTGATGCCGAACTTCATACCCGAGGCCATAAATACCTTGTCTCAGATTCAAAATTGATTCCCAACGTTATCTCTGATACCACTTGTTGGGACCACGGAAGCAACTTAGAGTAGAATCAAACAAAGTAATCACAATAACACCAAGCAAATCCAATAACAAGAAATAAATGAATTTACGTGGAAAACTCCTTGCGAGAAAAAACTACGACACAAAATGAATCACTATGAATAACGAAAGTGCAAGAGGTGGAGAACACTTACAAAATCACCCAAAAAAGAAAACCCTAGCTTTTCTTCTCTTAAACTCTCTAAGCATGTTTATAACTCAAGTCTTGAACTCTAATCCCGCTTACACTCATATATATAACATAAAACTGGAAATAGAAATAAAACATATAAAACCGCTAAACAGCGCGCACCGTCGATTAATCAAGTCAACTGATCGAGATGGGTCGACGCACTAGTTGACGATACATGTTCAACCTGTCGAATATGCAAAAAACCGTCCAGAGAGTTTCACCATAATTTTGAATTATTTTCACCTGTCGAGCCTTCAATTTTGACTCGTCTGTTGTTATAAATTTCGGAACAACTAGTGAAGAGAATAGGTAATTAGTTTGACTTGGAGATTGTTATCCTGCACAACACAGAGGAGAACTAGGAGGGTGGCCGGGGACCGGCTGTTAGTCCTCCGATGCTTAAGTTAGATGAATTCTCAAGGAGAATATAATGGGCTAGACGATAGCTAAGATTGCGTACCTTTCATAAAGGTGGAAGTACTTGTTTTATAGCCATTAGCGGAGTAATCATGAGCCTTGGACGTGGCTATGGTTATAAGAGATTCCTGCCAGATTGCATAATTTCGGAGATGTGGATTGAGCCTCGTAGTGACTAGTAATGTGTCCGTCTTTTTTGGGCATGTCCTTGGTCTTTCGCTCACGAGAATGACAGTGGGGATTCAGGTCGATGATAGTTTCCAGATAAGATAGATGCCGACCCTTACAGTAGATCAGTATTCAGGTCGGAGGGGTGATCTAAGGTCGGCCAGATACATAGGTCTGTAAGAGTGATCCGAGTTGTTCGTCATCTTAGCGCAGCTCGAATTTTCCCCATAACAGAAGCCCCCTTACTCCCTGCTCTGAATGCTAGAAGAGATGGGAGTAATGATAAAAAGAGCCAACTTGTTTTGAAAGAAATCCACTGCGGCGCGATCTTCATTTTTTAGGGCATGCTTATCGGAATGTCACCATCATTGTGATATAGTTTTGTCAGCGCCTCTTGGTTTCTTACAAATGAGAGAGCGACGCGTGTCAATGGGTACTGTGCATAAATGATTAGCTTACCCCATTCTGCCACGTGTCGAGAGAGAGAATGACGAGAGGCGTTATGTGCTATAAGGACAAATGAGGGATAGACAACTGGAACATCGGGAGTCCGTAGAGCCGTCTTTCATTAAATGAGACGATCTTCAAGTGGTTGGCATGAGCGTTTTTGGGTTTATAAAGTCTTTCGTACTTAGGCTTTTTTCCCAAATTTTCGAAATCTGCTTTAACCTTCTATCGTGCTCTCCCCTCCTCAGCGCTTCCTGTGCCAGCAAGTCCTGGTACGCTTTTTTTGCCATAATTTTCCTTTTTATTCAAGATGTCTTCCTCCAGTTCTTCCGATGTTATCCCTGTGATAGATTTTGATTCTCATGAGGACTTGAATTTCTCTCCTTCGGGTCTTCGGGATGCTGTCCACTTTGTGGAATCCCAAACAGTAATAGTTGTTCCTCCTGAGCCAACCCCTGAGACAGGGGAAGGGCCATAAGTTCTAAAGCAAGGAAGACATCCAAAGGGTCAAATGACCCCAAGGGTTTTGAACTAGATGAGGTGGTTTCACAAATTTCTGATGAAGAGCACAGAGGCATGAGGTAATTGTATGACATTCCCGACTACATAGCTCTTAGGGTCCTTGAGGAGGGCGAGTCTCATAATCGGCCTTGTGCTGGCGAAGTTGTTGTGTCACCTATTCATTTTGCGGCAGGATTATGCCTGCCATTCCACCCATTCGTACGGGAGATACTATGTAATACCTCGAAAATTTAGTACATGAGTAGGTACACGAGTGTTATAGTTCACACGTTAGAATTTAAATTTTAGACCGCATCGTTCATACGCATACACACACGTCACACTTTTATACATATTCTGACACTTTTCAGACCTCTAAAAAACTTAGTGTACTTAGTCAAGGCAGTAAACTGACCGTTAGAATGAGTTATCATTACTAGATTGGAATATCTAATCGTCCACTTCGATTTTGATTACGTGACCAACGTAAAACCACTGTACGATCTCCACATCATCCTATACACGCGTCTATCCCTAAATGTGATCTGTACACTTTGTCCATCACCAAATATATGCTTAGATCATCTATTTCTCAGCCCTATGAACCCGCTCAGGTGTGTTTACAACACCCTAGGGTTTAGAATCATTTAAATTATGATTTAGTTAATTATTTAGTAATTTAAATGACTTTTTATATTGATAAATTAATAATAAATCATCCATAAGGAATTAAGGTAGGGTCCCTTTATTAAAGTTGCTCAAAATAAACCCTAGAATAGAGTAGAAGTGTTAGATTCCACAAAACTTGCAAATTTACAATAATAACGAAAATGCCATCAGTCAAACTTAAGTTACACCACCATTTTTAAGTATTATAATTTCTGAGGTTCGCTTTCACACAAAACTTCATACATTAGTTCTAGGACATAATTTAACCATACATGTCGAATTTCAGCCCTCTAATAATCCTACAAATATCTTAATCAGAAATCGGGCCATAAGTGGGCCGCCTTAACTTGGATCTGCTTCATTTTTCTCATGGACGGTTAAATTCATGTTATCCACCT
Organism: Liriodendron chinense; assembly: GCA_003013855.2. Lineage (NCBI taxonomy): Eukaryota > Viridiplantae > Streptophyta > Magnoliopsida > Magnoliales > Magnoliaceae > Liriodendron > Liriodendron chinense. The sequence continues at coordinate 2,823,817 of PVNU02000310.1, forward strand.
GTTGAACGGTGGTGACTGCCTTAAAACATTGTAAGTGGGCCCCACATGAAAGTGGAGTACAAATTTAGTATTACGTGCGGCACACGTAACGTTTCCTTTTCTAAATCAACTTCTTCACTCGACACAGCAGCGGACTCTGTTACAACGTCCGCCCGCTGTCGACGTTGGGCCATCCGAATGACTAGCAAAGTGGGCCCCAGTGATTGATCAACACTGGTCATCAGTGAACCCCACTTGTGCCGGTGCTTGCGACGCACGTTAGTTACGTCTCCTTTAGACGCTGCTGCTGTAACAGCGGGCAGCGTCTGTGCGACCGACCCAGTCATCCCACACCGTCCATCACAATGGACCCCATCAATCAATCCAGGCCGTCCATCTAAAGCGCGCCCCACCCGAACCTAAAAGCTGGAAGTTCATCATCCTCTGTCGATCATATGGCCCACTTCAGCTTCCCAAACTCAATCAAAGAATTCAAGATTGGCCAAGATCTTCAATCCTACCTCGCATGTATGGCCGTATCTTCTTAGAGAGTACCGTGCGGACCCCACCTATCTTCCCAACGAGCCCCACATGCATAGGAGTCCCAGAACCAGTCGGTTTCCTTCTCCAACTCAAACTGGGACTTCCATGTACGTCCGCGCCTACACCACTTCTCCACCGCCCTAGCTAGCTATATAAGGACTTCATCCGTCCACTCCCACCTTCTAAGAAACACAGGGGGAGAGAGAGAGAGAGAGAGAGAGAGAGAGAGAGAGAGAGAGAGAGAGAGAGAGTATGGGTAGAGAGAGAGGGTGTTCGGATAGAGAGAGAGAGAGAGAGAGTGTGTGGGTAGAGAGAGAGAGAGAGGGTGGTGACGTTCTACGTTGCTGTTGCTGCTGCTGCTGGGAGAACCTTCCAGCAAAGAAGAAGAAGAAGGAGGAGAAGAAGAAAGAGAAAGGAAGAAGGAAGAAGAAGAAGAAGAAGAAGAAGAAGAAGAAGAGAGAGAGAGAGAGAGAGAGTCCACTGGTCCACTGATGGTGGATTGTTGCCGGTGACTTCTCCAGCAAAGAAGAGGAAGAAAGAAAGAAAGAAGAAAGAAGAAAGAAAAAGGAAGGAGAAAGAAGGAAGAAAGAAAGAAGAAAGAAGGGGAAGTTTCATCCTCAAACCAAGTTGCCTCACGGAGCCGACTCAGACTCGATTTGGAGCTTAGGACCTGCCATCGATGAGTAATTCATCTCACGTAACTTTCTGTGTTGATTTTCTTTAGTGTTCTTTCCTGCTTACGTCCAAATTCTAAATTATTCTTCCCTAACTAGGTTTTAGGCATGCTTTAATATTTTCTTCCTTAGTATGGAATCCTAGGTATGGGATTCATCTCTACAAATTCCTCTTCAATTAGGTCGTTAATGTGCTTTATGTGCCTTCTATTATATTAGATCCTAGGTAATGGATTCATCCATCTTCTATCTCTGTTCTTAAAGTTCATTTGCCAATTATCTTTTTGAATTAATTTTCTTAAAGTTCTCCTTTTTAATGCACATGTTAGAATTCTACAACAATTCGATTTAGGTTTCTTAAAGGTGATGTCACCAACATGCAACCCTAGATACACATAGTATTTTCAAGATTCCATATGACATCATTCTCAAACTTTCTGATAAACAACCACTTAGGATTAGATAATATATAATACATAACTCTTGGAACAATCTTAGCTCGTCAACACAATAAACCTTACACGACTATCTTATCAAATTCCTCAATTGACAATAACTAAAGCAAGATAAAGAATTACCTAATGAAGTTAATGCATGCATAGTGTGAATTGATTGAATTATGATCTGCATTGTATGCTTGAAGAGTGCTTCCATAACTCATGACATATGCATTCATTATACACTGCGACAGAACAGGAGCATGGTTGATTTGACTCCTGGAGTGCATGGTTGATTTACCACCTCGCTGTACCGGTTAGGTGAGCATGGTTGATTTGCGACAGGTTCCTAATATTCAGTGGCAGCGAGTTCTGGTCGTTTCACTTATTAAGCATGGTTGATTTGCTCGGTTGGATTAGTGGTGCATGGTTGATTTGCCACCTCGTTGTACTGGTTAGGTGAGCATGGTTGATTTACGACAGGTTCCTAATGTTCAGTGGCAGCGAGTTCCTAGACGTTTATTGCTCTCACACGTATCATAACATACATGACATCATGATAATCATGTCCCATTTATAATAAATCATAAAGTATACTAATCATAACCTCATCCTCATTTATTTCATACAATTCTATCCGTTGATGATTCGCATCCTATCTCTTATTAACTGGAATATTACCTGTGATGGAAATGACCTCACTGGGCTTTAGCTCACTAAAATCACCACAGTTCTTGCAGGTTTTCAGGAAGAACAAGACATAGACGGAGTAAAGTATTCAAATGGTCACGTGTTACTCAAGCACCAACCGTAGTCGATTTATTTTGTAAAATTTAATATAATAAGACATTAGTGGAAAATAAACTTTATATTTGGGATTTATTTTAGTTATGCGATGTGTAGAATTGAATCACAAAGAATCTATGCTAGAATTTTTAATTCACACCCTGGAACTCGGGCTATGAGTTGTTGTACTCGAATCCCGAATTTTGGGGCATGACATACTAGGCATTTTAGGCTTAGCTCCTAGTCAGCTCCAACCCAATACATGAAAATACATAGTCGGTTGTTATATTTTGTGGCGACGACTTAGGAACCTCGAGCTGACCTCGAATGAGCTTTTCACCCCGTACACTCTGAAATCCCTGGGAGGCCAAGGATTATACTATTTCTCAGCTTGTCCAGGTCAGGGTGGTTCCCTAATCACAGGTCTTCCTACTTCCACGAAGACTTGAAAGGAGAAATGTTTTTTGCCTCGAGATCGTGGGATGCAGCACCGGAGGAGCTCAGACCTCTGATGTATAAAGCTCATGCAAAGTTTTCTAAACCAGGTCAGGAAGTATTGCCAACTAGTGTAATTTGTTGAATTTCTTTATTTTCGGTTTAACTGCTAACTTGTCCTTTTTATGTGCAGTCTTTGTGTGAATTCGGTCGAGCTTGTCTGTGATTAGATTAGGAAAGCGTGGTCTCATTCGGTGGAGAAGAGAGATTTTGAACACTTAATCACCCTTGACTCTGTGCGCGAGGCAGATCGATAAATTGTGTTTTACTGTAGCTATACTTGAAGCATCTGGGTCAGTTTTTTGACTTCATTGTTTGATCATGACTCAAGAATGGCTCCGAAGTCTTCTCAGGTCATAAAGCTCCCTCCGAACCTCTTATCCAGAGAGGAATCTCCTCAGCCTCCTTGGAAGAAAGCGGCCCAAGTGCCACGGCCAAAGGATGTTGTTCGACAGCTTCAAGTTGCTTGCAGCGGACTTGGCTCATCAGCGCCTCCCGCTCCTCCTATCGCAGCTGTACCTCATACCTCTTGTCCCCCAGCTGCTGAGGTGATATTTATGGAGCGCCCTAGGCAACCTCGGCCAGGGCAGCACCCGCCTCTTCTTTTGGTGGAGAACATGTGTTCTCGCGTCCTGAGGAATTGAGGATCCTGATGCCGCCACTTTTCGAGATGTATCCGACGTGGATCGACGGCATCTGCTCCTATGCTATGGCTAACCACTGCATAGCAGAGAATCTAGTTGTGCTGGATGCGGTTGACCCGGACATCCTCGCTAGCTTGGTTATTGAGAGCAACATCAAGATGAGTATGCACGTCCTCTTATTTTTGTGTTAAGTTGTCGAAGATATCTTTTTCTGACTGACTCTTCCTTTTTCACGATGCTTCTCTTCGGATTATGATGCGTCGGGCTCTGGCCGAGTATAAGGTTCGAGCGAAGGACGTAGTCCGGGTGGCCTCGTCTCTGAAGAAGGACATGGAATTGGTTCAATCGGAACTGAAGGTCATAAAGTCCGACCTGGAGGTTGCCCAAGTTCAACTTAAGACGGCCGAGGACGCGATCGTAGAGGAGAAGGCTAAGAGGCAGTCTGTCGTGAACTGGGCGGAGTTTGTGGAGGTGGCTTTAAAACGTTCTGAGGAGGAGAAAGCCGAGCTGGCCACGTTGTTGCAAGAAAGCTCAATCCAAGATTAGGGAGAAGGAGGATGAACTGGCGAAGATGATGGTAGTCCAAGAGAAAGTTTATAACTATGATTTTGATGATCGCAACTCTTTGGTCAAGAAGCATTCCCCCGACCTGGATCTTTCCCCCATTGATGAGGACGAAGTCGTCGAAGGGGAGGTTGTCGTCGTAACAGAGGTTGTACCCGTGGTGACAGAGGTTCAGGCGTCCGAGGGTGGAGCCATTTGAGTCTGTCTTTCTGTTTATCTTTTGTAAAGACTGTAAACTTTTGTTAAGTCAATACAATTTGGTTTACCAATCAATTATGTAATTTGTGTTTTGCTTTTTGGTCATTGGGATGTTTGTGGCATACGCATCCTTTCTGATTCCATGGCCGAGGAATACACTGGTCGGAGTGTTGGAATACTTATGGGATTTTTTTTTTTTATGTTGTGAGTAGCCTTTTAATGGCTTGTGTGGCTTGTGTAGGGGTTGGGACCCCCTAAGCCGAGCTATACACTTGGATAGAGTGCTTCATGAATTAAGGTTGTAACCACTTAGTTACTGGGTGACCAGCTGTAGGCATTGTGCCGTGATTGGAAAGAAAATTTTCTTTATTGACGTTTAGGGTGTGACTTACATGTATTTTGATTGGATTCGTACCCCTTATTGCATTCTGAACTGACCCAAGCTGGATTGAGTTGGTTACTGATAGTAGACCTTGAGATACTCGGCGTTTTATGGGTGTGGCAGAGGTCAGCCTTCCATATCTTATAGCCGATAAGACCCAGTCCAAGCCGATCCTATTACTTTAAATGACCCTTCCCAATTCAGGCTAAACGGGCTGGAATCTTTATCTTTGATTTCTTTAGAAATTTTTCGAAGGATGAGGTCGCCCATCCTGAAACGTCGATTTCGGACTCGTGAGTTGTAATATCTTGCTACACGCTGTTGATATTCCGCGACCTTTTGGCGAGAGTTATTCCTAACTACTTTAAGCAAGTCCAGGCTCAGGCGTAACTACTCTCGTTTTCCTTTAGCTGAAAATGTCCAGTACGGTTATTAGGATTTCAATCTCAACCGGGACTACATCCTCAGCTCCGAATGCTAGGGAGAAGGGTGTCTCGCCAGTGGTTGTCCGAGCTGTCATCCGATATGCCCATAAGACCTCGGGGAGCTCTTCCAACCATGCACCTTTACACTGGCTGAGTTTGGTCTTTAAATGACTTTTGATGATTTTATTGACCGCTTCTACTTGACCATTAGCTTGAGGGTGATAGGGGGATGAATAAACATTCTTTATTCCGAGCCTCTGGCATAAGTCTTAAAATTTCATGTTGTTAAACTGGTGTCCATTATCCATTACTATGGTGTGAGGTACCTCAAACCGACAAATTATTGATTTCTAGATGAACTCAGTGGTCTTCTTCTCTGTAATGGTGGGAAGGGGTTCGGCCTCTGCCCATTTGGTGAAGTAGTCAACTGCAGCGATGTCGTACTTCAGCTAACCTCTTCCAGTAGGGAGAGGTCTAATGACGTTGACCCCCTATTGTGCGAATGGCCAGTGGCCAGACATCAGTGTGAGCTCTTCTAGCAGAAGGTGTGGCACTGGAGCGAACCGTTAGCGTTTGTCGCACGTGTTAGTGCACTTTTCTGTGGCATACTAGTGCACCTTGTTTGTCAATCACTTACATCAGTGAGTCTAGTGTTGGTTAAGCCTAATGAAGACGAAGACCGAAGACTCAAATGGCCCTGCTGCATCAAGGAAGCAGAAACAGGTAAAAGTGATGCCTTGATGTGCCTTAACCTTGACCAAAACCCAACCCTTTAACGTCCTTGATGACCTTGACCATTTTAAGAAACCTTTTGTCATCATAGATTGCCCTAGGTGCACCGAAAGACCACCCAAAACCTTGGCCTTTGAAGAGGATTGAAGAATAGGTGGGTCAGAAATCATCAGGCTGAACCCAGGCTTGACCGACCGGTCAAGACCGGTCGGACTGGGATCCACCTTGGATAGCACCCACTGGAGTGTGCAGGGCATTGGGGCCGACCGGTCTTGACCGGTCGGCTGGGCTGGTCCGACCGGTCGTGACCCTTCTCCAGTAACAGCAGTCCCTGTCCTCTTTTTTACTGTGGTCAACCGGTCCAGACCGGTCGTGGACCCCTGGCCGGCCGGTCATGACCGGTCAGCACTAGCCGTTTTTTGCCCGTTTTAGATCCGTTGTGCATCTTTTTATAAAAGGGCTTGGCTCGAATTGAGGGGTAAGTGAGAGGGTTTTGAGAGCTTATTACCCACACCTTTTGTACATCTTTTGGGGCCTCAAAGAGGAGTTTCAAGTCATATCCCTTGTGTTTAATCACAAGTGAGGGCATTCAAATGCAAACTAAGAGATGACTTGATTCCTCTCTCAATTCTAGAGGTAAGACATTATACCATATAGGCATATCTCTTGTTTAAGACCTCTAGAAGACCCTCTAGGTAAATCTCCTAGTTAGAATAAGCTACATATCCCATGTAGAAGATTCAACCATCCTCCTATCACCTTGGGCATCTCAAAGGCATCACATGCAAGGTGTTTGATCAAGTGTGGCTGAGGCATTGGCGACGCATCGGCAACATGATCGTGGGAGCAAGGGAAGCTGATTGAAGCACGGGAGAGCGGAGATCAAGCAACCTAAACTGGCGCTGAACAAGGGGCTCATCCGACAAGTAAGGTTGTCTTTATTGAGAATCCATTTAGAGTTTGTTTGTCAAACTCGATCTAGGGACGTTAGCCGTTCCTTGGCCCGTTACCGGGTATAAACTAAGTCTCCAAGGGGGAGCCTCCAACACGGGAGTGAACTTGCGTCGGGTTGAGAGTTAGCTTATGTCCAAAACTCCGTTTGGGTTGAGAATTAACCATTTGTCCAAAACTCCGATTATGGTTGAGAGGTGAACCGGTAAAACCTCCGTGTAAAGGTTGAGAGGTAAACCTCATTTAAAACCTTCGTTAGTGAATGCCAGTGTGCTCAAAGGAGTTGAGTACTTGAACCGGGAGTGGAGTAGACCCAAAGTCGAACCACTATACATGTTTGTGTTTATGATTGTATTGAGCACATTGTTATCTTAGCATTGGATGTTTCATTGTTTAATTATGAATGTTTAATAGGAATGTATGCTAGGCACTAGATTGAAACATCCACACACAAGATGTACTTTCACTAGGTGTGTAGACTTGAGCTCATTGATACATTCTCATAAGTCTACTTAGGATGCATAGGTTAGGAGCTTGATTAGTTAAATCATTTATTTACCCATGCATGCTTAGACTAGGATTGTTTATTGCTTAACCATATGCTAGTCTTGTGATTGGACCTACTTAGGCTTGGAAGCTGAAGTGTTCTTGCTTAGTTTAATTTGTTGAATTATGTAAGTAGGCGAAAAGAATTTCAAAAAAGGTCCTAATCCCCTCCTCCTATAGGTTTAGCCATAATTCTAGTTGTTCTTTAAGCTTCCGCACATATGTAGGTGTCGTATTAGACTACCGACGTACTTTTAGCACGTTCGGACAATTTGACATCTGTCTGTATGGTGGGCCAGCAGTATCCCTGCCGAATGGCCTTGTGCATGAGAGCTCTATTTCTTGAATGGTTGCCACAACAGCCGATATGAATTTCTCTTATAACATAATTGGCTTCATCAGGTTTCAGGCATTGTAAGCAAGGTAGGGAGAATCCTTTTTTGTAAAGAATGCCCTCAATCAGTGTATATCGAGCAGATCTGTACCTCAACCGCTTTGCTTCTTTTTTGTCTTCTAGGAGCTCTCCATTCTATAAAAAATGGATGATAGGGTCCATCTAGGTCGGTGTGGTGTCGAGGGGACATACCTCCTTGGATTCTTCATCAGATATGCTTCAATGTGGCAGGAGCTCGATAGGAATCGTCCTGGCGAGCTCATCGTCGACTGTTGATGCTAACTTATCAAGAGAGTCGGCGTTGGTGTTTTCCTCCCTTAGGACTTGCACCATTTCATAATATTCGAAGCGAGAAAGGAGCTCACGTGTTTTAGCAAGATAGGCGATCATCTTTTTTTCCCTTTAATTGATATTCCCCGATTACCTGTCCAATCACTAGTTGTGAGTCACTATGCACTTTTATTCTTCAAATTTCAATTGTTGAACCAAGCTAAAGTCTTGCCAGAAGTGCTTCATATTATGCTTTGTTGTTTAAGGCACGAAAGCCAAACCTTAAAGCATATTGGACGCATACCCCATCAAGAGAAGCTAGGATAAGACCTGCACCGCTTCTTTGTGTGTTGGAAGATCCATTGACATGGAGCATCCATGCTAGTTCTGATGATGATTGGGGTATCTCCTCGCTGGTAGTACATTTGGCTTATCTGTCCCCTGGTCAGAAGTTGGGCTTCAGCCAACTGGCAAGCTAGTAAATTTCGCAGTGAAGTCGGCAATAGCTTGTCCTTTGATGGAAGTCCTCGGTCGATACTGCAGGTCAAACTCATTGAGCTTCATGGCCCATTTCGTAAGTCGCCCTGACGTTTCTGGTTTCTAGAGGACTTGCCGCAGCGGCTAATCTGTCAAAACCACCACTGAATGCGCTTGGAAGTATAACCTCAATCGCCTAGCTGAGGGGATTAATGCTAATGCCAACTTCTCGATGTTCAGGTATCTTGTTTCTGCGCTGAGCAAAGCTTTGCTGACATAGTAAACTGGTCATTGGGTTCCTTGGTCGTCACGTACTAAGGCCGAACTAACAGCCGAAGGTGAAAACTGCCAAGTACATGAACAAAATATCACCTCATATTGGTTTGGACATTAGTGGTGGTGAACTGAGGTAAGCTTTAAGCTCCTGAAAGGCTTTTTTGCATTCTTCAGTCCACATTGTGTCCCTACAACCCCTAAGTTGTTTAAAGAAGGGAAGACATCGGTCGGTAGCCCTGGATATGAATCTGTTAAGAGCTGCAAATCTACCAGTGAGTCGCTGAATTTCTCTTATGGATAAAGGCGAAGCCATGTCAACCAGTGCTTTTCTCTTTTCTGGGTTTGCTTCGATTCCTCGGTGGTGAACCATGAAGCCCAGGAGCTTACCCGAGCTGACTCCGAAGGCGCATTTGCTCGGGTTGAACTTCATGTGATATTTTTTTAATATTCCGCACATTGTCTGGAGGTCGTCTACATGGGTTTCCGACCTCAAGATTTTGACAAGCATGTCGTCCGCATAGACTTCCATTATTTTTCCGATTTGAGCAGAAAACATCTTGTTAACCAGGCGTTGGTAAATTGCACAGCGTTCTTAAGACTAAAAGGCATTACCCAATAACAGTAGTGACCCTGATTAGTGATGAAGGATGTCTTCTACTTATTTGGCCCGTGCATACGTATCTGATTATACCCTAAATATGCATCCATAAAGTTTAGGAGCTCATACCCTGCTATGGCGTCGACGAGTTGATCTATGCGCGGCAGAGGGAAACTGTCTTTTGGGTAAGCTTTATTAAGGTCAGTGTAATCTACACAAACCCTCTATTTTTCGTTGGCCTTCTTCACAAGTACCACATTAGCGAGCCGATCAGGGTATTTCACTTCCTCAATGAGGCCTGCTTGCAACAACTTGCTGACCTCTTCATTAATTGCAACGTATCTTTTTGTGTTGAAGAGGCGACTCTTTTGCTGAACAGATTTGAAGGTCGGGTCAACGTTGAGTCGGTGGACCATCACTTCGGGATCTATCCCTAGCATGTCTTGATGAGACCAAGTGAACACATTTGCATGTTCCCTTAGAAATGCATCAATTTTGGTTTTGAGGTCGGGGCTGAGCTGGGACCCAACTTAAACCACTTTGGTGGGGTCGTCATCTACGATGAGGACTGTGGTCAAGTCTTCCATGGCTGCGCCTCTCTCCACAGAGTCCTCCCTTGGATCAAGGGAGGTCGTCTTTGAGATGGTGGAGACTTGGCTTTTGCTGTGTAAAGAGAGCTCATAACAACGTCGGGCTTCTTGATGGTCTCCTTTGACTACCCTGACCACATCGTCGATTGGGAACTTCATTGTCAGATGGTATATGGAGATAATGGCCTTGAGGGCCTTGAGAGTGGGACGACCCAGGATTGTATTGTATGTTGATGGTGTGTTTACGACGAGGAAATCCACCATTAGGAGTCTTTGATTTAGTTCTTCACCGGCCGTGACTGGGAGGGTCACCACTCCCTATGGCATTATGCTTTCCCCAATGAAGCCTGTTAGGGCTGTATTCACGTGGTGCAGCCGAGATCGATCGATCTTCATCCTTTTAAATGCCGATGCATAGAGGATGTCGACCGAGCTCCCAGAGTCAACCATTATTTTAAATAATTTTTTGTTGGCAACAATCATGAACACAACGAGGGAGTTGTCATGGGGATGGAGAATACCTTGAGCATCTTCCTCGGTGAAGGTGATTATCATCGTGCTGACCTTCAAAATCTTCAGAGGGCAAGATGTTATGTTGATGGAGTATTGGGGGTCGGTCGTTCGAGCTTGATGGGTGCAAACTTTTTGAGCATTTCCCGAGTCTCCTCCTGTTGGTCAGCCAAAGATAGTGTGTATTTCCTCCACCAGGTTGTTGTCGACCTAATTTTCTTGAGGATTGCCTTGAGTTATTACTCCCTGGTCGTCTTGACGCTGGGCGATATATTCGTGAAGGAATCCTTGTTGAATGAGGCCTTCAATTTGCCTCTTCAATTCAAAACAGTCTTCAGTATTATAGCCGTGGTCCTTATGGAAAAGGCAGTATTTTGACTTGTTTCTTTGATCTAGGTCAGTTTTGATCTTTGCAGGTCTGGTAAACATCTTTTTATCTTTCAAAGCCAAATATATTTGATCAACTGTCGTGTTTAACAGTGTGTACCGTCCCGTGAAGGCCTTGGCCTTGGTTCCTTGAGGAGCATTATCTCAGTTGGATGACGCATGGTCATTTTTATGCCTTTTGAAACCGTGATCAGCTTTTGGTTCTTTCCTCTTCGTTGACGTACGGTGCTCGCTGACTAACTCCTCAGCGTTGATGTGCTTCTGAGCTCGATCCAGAAACTCTACTACTGACTGTGGGGGATCTTGGCCGACTGACCACAGGAATCTTTTTTCATTGAGCCCCCCAATCATACTGTAGAGCATCACTTCCTGAGACAAGTTTTCTATCTGGACTGCTTCAGCGTTGAAGCGAGCCAAATAGTCTTTTAAGGACTCATCGTCCTTTTGCCTGATCGCCGTGAGGTGAGTCGAGTGTTTCCTAGGATCAGTGCTACCGATGAATTGGTCGCAAAGGCTCTGCTAAGCTGATCAAGCGAGTCGATTGACTTTGGTTTCAGATTTCGAAACCAGGTCTAGGCCGAGCTTGTTAAGGATAAGGGGAAGGCTTTGCATATGATGTTGCCGTTGACCCCGAGGAGTTCCATTCGAACCCTGAAATTTTCGAGGTGCTCGGTCGGGTCACTTATACCATTGTATTGCTTTAGCTGGGGCACTTTAAAATTTGGCAGGAATGGCTCTGACCGTATTTCGTCGGTGAATAGGGATTCAGCTGAATCAATGAGAGCATCAATTGTAACCGGAGCTTTGGTTCTTTGCGCCCGCTGTAGGTCACCAATTTGCTCCTTGAGCTCCTTTAATTCTGCTCCCACGTAGGGATGTTATCTTCAATGTGGTCCGGGGCATCAATTTGCCGAGCTAAATGCCACTCTTCTAGTCGATGCCTCAAATCATCAGGGGGCAATTCGGTTGCATGACGAGTTCAAGCAGTTGTTGCTTGGCTAATGACATCTTCTTCTTGGTGCCGAGGTTGAGTTCTGTTTTGGCGAGACATTTGAGGTTGGTGGTCTGCTCATGAATCTTTCATCCAGTTATGCTCTCCCCGGCTTCGTGCGATGACGGATGATATGGTGGAGGAGGTGGCAGAGCTAGGCCGGCCAACATCGTTTGAATCTCGTTGAGTTGTTGAGACAGACCTCTGAATCTTTCATCCAGGCCTCCCATATGCTGATTCATCCCGCTAATATGTTCTTCAAGAGCGGATATTCGGGCCCCTCGATTATGGGACCGTTGTCGTCCACTCCGTTGAACAGATCGTTGGGATGAGCCCCCAATGCATAGGGCAGGAGTTTGAGGATCAATTTCTCCTTCTGAGTGTGTATCTTCATGTTGGGGATTATGAGAAGGTCTGGCTTTCGTTGGAGCCTTCCCCTTGTTCTTTCTTCCTCCTGCCATTGATGGTATGGGCGAAAAAGAAAGCTTGAAGATGAATAGTTTCTTAGCTTTGGGTGAGGACACGACTTGCTTGTCGAGTTCCCACAGACAACACCAAGCTGTTGTTATAGATTTTTGAACAACTAGTGAAGAGAGCAGATAATTACTTTGACTTGGAGACTGCTAGCCTGCACAACACAGAGGAGAACTAAGAGGGTGGCCGGGGACCGGCTTTTAGTCCTCCGATGCTTAAGTTAGATGAATTCTCGAGGAGAATATAGTAGGCTAGACGGTAGTTAAGATTGTGTACCTTTCATGGAGGTAGAAGTACATGTTTTATAGCCATCGGAGGAGTAATCACGAGCCTTGGACATGGCTATGGTTACAGGAGAGATTCCCGCTAGATTGCACAATTTCAGAGACATGGATTGAGCCTCGTAATGACTAGTGGCGTGTCCGTCTTTTTTGGGCATGTCCCTGGTCTTTTGCTCTTGAGAATGGTGGCAGGGATTTAGGTTGACGATAGTTTCCAGATAAGATAGATGCTGACCCATATAGTAGGTCGGTATTCAGGTCGAAGGGGTGATCCGAGGTCGGCCAGATACACAGGTTGGTAAGAGTGATCCGAGCTGTTCACCTTCTTAGCTCAGCTCGATTTTCCCCATAACATCGTCGAAATTGTTCAAAACTGTCAAGAGGCCTTTTGTGCTATTTTAAGCACGATCGATCAGGTTGGTTGACCAGTCGATCACTCTATTTTCTGCACAAATTGAAGGCTCCATACAACAATTACCACATGATATTATTTGCCTCATCTAATCTAACCATGAAAGGCTTGGTGCAAACATTATCTAATTGTTAGCCCATTGGTCATAGACCCAAACAACGTTAGCGAATGAGTGCGAATGAGTGATTTAAGTATTAAGTGAAGCCTTTTATGATAATCTAATCTTAATAGGATGTGAGAAGTGAGATGTGACTGGTCCTAAGAAAAAAATCTAATATTTTCATAAATGTATTATTTTTTAATTGACTTTGGTCTTTCGGTGGGAACTAGCCAAATCTAAACAAGATTGCTCCACACGTGCCAATGTGGCGTGAATATGCTCAATCAGCAAATTTTCCTTAGGGCTCGTTTGGTTGGCATTAGGAACCCGTTTCCAACTTAAAATTTGGATTCTAGCATAATCTGATTTTAACTGGGGTTTTTGGTGGCAAGTTCCTGCCAAAGAGAATTCTGTTTGGAAACCTAAATTGAGTGGAACCAGGATTAGTGGAAACAGTGTGGGCAACTATTTCTACGGAAGGAAAAAGAGGTGGAATTGAGCGTCACCACCTCCATGTATGCGTTGTACATCTATGTTGTATATGTTTTGTATCTTCACAGTCCATTAGTTTTGAAATCTCAATTAAGGGCATTGGACAAAACAATGAGGCAGATCTAAATCTCAAGTGGGTCACACCACACCAAAACAGTGTTGATTGAATCGTCCACCATTAAAAACTTCCCAGGGCCCACGATAATGTTTATTTGCCATCCGACCTGGCCATCTGTCTTGCCGGACTATAATAGGCCAGGGGTAAGGATCTCAGGTGGATCTGAAGCCCAAATGGGCCATGCCACAAGCAACGGTTGGAACGCGATCTAGATTGTACGGTTTTCAACCAAACAGCAAGTTACGGATGAAACCGGTTCCACTTTAGTTTCTGCAATTTTAGATTCCAACAGTGGAATCTAAATTTTCTCAAGAATCGGCGTTCTGCAACCAAACAGGCCCTTAACTCCCCGGTCTCCATGTCATTCCGGCCACACATGTACAAGAAAAAATACCGGTGATAAAGAGGAAAACCATCGGTCCCATCACACGTGTAAATTTGTCACACGTGGAACATGGACTGCGCTCTTATACTTCGTCTCTTTTCTCTCTGTTTTGCCGCGAACTGCTGTCGTGTCGAGGAAGAAGAAAAGGCTCTGAAAAATGCGAACTCGAAACCAATCCAAACGCCCTCAAGAACCATCCGGTTTGCACTCTCGCCTCATCTCTCTTTATCTCTCTCCTGTTTTCTAGGGTTTTCTTCAATCGAATTGCTTCGTTTCTGTTTTCTACTTTAGCCCTTTCTGCTCGTCGCATTTCTTCCATCATTCAATCAAAATGTCGTTTCTTAAAAATTTCTTCAATCCGAGAATACTATTTATAACAAATTGCAGTTTTTTTTTTATATGGTTTCTCTGTATGCATTTTCATGGTAGATGCTATTCAAGTAGAGAATATCCCTGATAGAACTTGTTTTTGAAGATTTTTCATATTCAAGGTTGTAGGCTCCCTCTCTCTCCCTCCCTCCCTCCCCCCCCCCCTCTCTCTCACACACACGCGCGCGCGCGCGCGCACGCACACACGCACACGCACATTTTTGTCAGATTGCGTTTGGTTGCACCACTTATCATGAAATTTTGCAAAAAGTTAGGTTGATTGATCATGAAATATCATGAAAATTCAAGACATTTGGTGCAACCAAATGCAGCCTCAGTTGATGAGAAATTTCAAAGTTCTCAGGCATCTGAAGGTCAATTGCACCTTTTCTTTTCTTTTCAAGGAGATGATGAAATATTAAAAATTGCAATTGCAGTGTCATCAGCATAAACAATTGCAATTGGGATTCGAATAGCAACAATGTCATCAACATAAACAATTGCGATTGTGATTTCAATAACAACAACGTCATCAAAATAAACAATTGCAATTGTGAGATATATATGAGATGAAATTGGAGAATAGATGAGAAGTGTAGGTACTCCTCCCTTTGCGCAAGGCAATCAGAAGCTCACTATATTTCCTAATCATCTGCACACGAAGAATGAAAAGCAGATTTCATATTGCTTGATGAATGAAACAGGTAAAGTCCACTACTCACGAACACACCCAATTGTTTGTCTAGTCTCTAGGTCCTGAACACGCAATAAGAGGGAAAAAAAGAGTCAAATATGGTTAAGCGATCAGGTAAGACTGCTTAGAGACAATAAATTAGTAGTTTATCACAGGACATGAAAATAGAAGACAAAGAATGAAGGGAAAAGATAGATGGACCCTATTTCTCAACATGAATATAGTACCGATTAACAATTTTTACATTACCAAAATTAGGAGACAGGGAATGGGTAGAAAGTGGAGAGTTACATACTAGTCATATGATCTGATGTGCCAGATTCTATAATCCATGATGGACTAGTTGAAGCTGTAGATACTAAATGAGCAGAGATGACTAAACTAATTAAGAAACCAATCCAAGTGATGAAGAAGTGCCCTCAAGAATTTCCAGATGGTGATTAAGCTTACAAATTTTATCCATGGGAGATTTGTTTTTTTGTTTGGGTTTTTCGGTGAGTATTTTCAAAGATGATACCTCATGTAATTCAGTATGGGTAGGCCTCTTTGCTTCGGCAGTGGCAGAGTAGGCCTGCTTGGTATGACAACCAGCAAGATTCCAACATTTCTCCCTTCTATGTAGCGTTCACCCACGATTGGTACAATAAATTTTGTCTCTGTCATCACCAGAAAAGTTACTACGAGCACAACCTAAATTATCCCAGTTGCTGTGGCCACCAGCACAACCTCCACAATCCTCACGACGCTGAAATTGCTCACCATCATCTCTTCCAACAACACCATGACCAACTTGATAGGAACCAGCAAGAGTTCATTGTTTTGGGATAACATTATCTACAAGTAACATGATTTTTCAACAACTCTCTTCTCGCAACAATAATGAGTACTCCTTGCTGAGAATGTGCATATGAATAGTCTCATACTCTGGGTTAAGACCATCAAGAAGATCAAATATTTGTTGTTCCTCAATCGCAGCTCGATGTTCCGTATTGCAATATGGCCTTATGGAACAATGATGGCTCAACTTAAGCCATATCCTGCCGATGGTTGCAATATGGCCTAATGGAGTGACGATGGCCCTGCTCGAGCCATATCTCATTGAGGGTCGTATAATAGTCCTCACAGACATCTCACCCTATTGAAAATGAGCAATATCCCTAGTTAATTGAAACACCCTAGTTAATTGACTTGGGAGAAATCTTGATTTGAAACAAAGATGAGCCAGAACTCAAAGGTGACGAGAAATCCATAGAATTGTCATTTTTTTTTTTTTACTTCAAATGTTAGCATGGATTACAATCGAAATCCATGTATATGCATGATTCTCACGCATTGACATGGATTTATATTGAAAAATTAACATTTAAGTGAAAAATGGGAAAATTTGGTGAAATCCTAATTTTTCCATATTTAATTTTAGAAGATGTGTTTTTCAGAGTTAATTAATGTGGAAATTTTATAGATTAATGAGTATTGGCCAATTTATTGATTGGCTACAAAGTTTATAATATTGATTGTGTATTATTTTTTTGACAACACATTTTTAGGTCCCTATTAATTGGAAACTTATGTAGAGTTGTTTTACAATGTTTTGATTCCCACATGTGTAAATATGAGTCTTTTAACATCTCCTAAAGTTTTATTGAGTTTTTCCTGATGCTTCCCTCATATAACAATGCTGTTCACAACATCAACAATAATATCGGCAATATCGATACATGTTTCTGTATCCCTGGTCATCGATATATGTAACAATACTGATGCTCTGGACACTGTACATGCGTGTGAAGGTACTAGAGGTGGACCTCATGGGAGCTTCCCATAAGGTTGAGCTTTGTGGGCCCACCGGGATGTGTCTCGGACATCTGAACCGTGCATCTAGCAGGGTCCGGGTTTCTCCAAGTTATAGGATGTCCCAAAAATCAGCCGTATCCAAAACTCAAGGGGGCCACACCATTTGGAGCCATATGAAATCATGTCTAAAACATTTAAAATCTCTTGGTGGGGCCCACGTGAGTTTTGGAATGGCTTGAAATTTGGTGCAACCCCTCCTCAATGAGGGACACAGACATTGGGTGGGCTCTGTATCTGAACCACATCTCGATGGGCCCCACAAAAATCAGGAAGGTGTTAATGGGTGGGCATCCACTCTCAACTATTCTGTGTTGCAGCCCACGTAACTAATGGGTTGGGCTATTTTTGGGCCCTTGCGCTTCACTGAAGGGTGCATTTGATGCATGGTTCTGATGTCCAAGACATCTTGATGGACCCATGAGCTTGACCTCATAGTATGTTTTTCCATATGCGCACACACAATATCCACTTTGCTGATGCCCTGTAGAAGCTAGTGAAATAGCCTTTGGCCTTGCAAAATAGATTCCCAGACCATATTTTATGCATGACATTCACTACTTTATCTTAAAACAGTCTAATTGTTGGTAATATTTGTATGCTTCATTTGGGCAGGGAGCGAGAATGTGGTGAAAGGCCTACATGATTCGGAAACTAAGGGCCCTATGAAATTGCAACACGAAAATGGTTTGTACAATGTGTCAAGTTTTTGTTAGTTTCAGAGGACTTCATCATCACTTCAGTAAGGAACACGATGTAGCATGTTCTGATATTTCTGTGTTTAATAAGTGAGCACTTCAACTGCAGTGTTAGGCACTCTCACGAATATATCAAAGCAGGCCGTAGGCAGATTTTTAAGACAAGGTAGTTCACGCAAAGCATCACGTGGGAAGAGACAGGAAGGCTCCCTCTCTCATGGAGAATCTAATGATATGGTTAGTCATGTTTCTACATGCAGTAGACACCATGCCACCTGATTTTGGGAGCATGGATGAAACATGAGCCTCATTATATGGTCCTTTTATCTGTTCATTTTATTTCAATTGGGACCAAGTGCACTGCTTGATATTTCAAATCCACTAACACTTCCCCCTCCTTTTTTTGGTGTTTTTGGATCCAGATTGAGGAAGAGATGCAAAAAGCAGATGAAGAACTTATTTCTAGTGCTGTAGTTGCTGGAAGAGATGCAAAAGGAAGAACACCCTTAGGGGAAGATGCAGAGGGAATTGTCCATCACAGTTTCTCTGCAAAGACAGAAGAAACAGATGAACCAGATTGGGAAGATGGTTCTGTTTCCATCTCAGATGTCAGAGAAGATCTTCCAAATAATCTGGTGAGGGAGGTGACTGTTGAATTTAGCGAGTCGCCATCTTCTGCTAAACGAAAGGTTATTCGACGGGCTTCTGTGGAAGACAAGGTGAAACATAATGTTGTATATAGAACATTTGTAATTTGTAGTTTAGTTGGATGTTGATTATTGATTACTTATCAGATACATATATGAACTTGGTCAACCATCGTTTTCTCCAGGAATTAGCTGAGCTTGTGCATAAGGTTCATTTGCTGTGTCTAGTAGGACGAGGAAGGTTAGTTGACCGTGCCTGCGATGATCCTCTCATTCAGGTGCCTTCTTGCATCATCGTATCGAACTATGGAATCGTCATTTCAATTTCTTCACCTTGTCTCTATGTCGCTTTCATGAGGTTTATCTTTGATCATTTGTTGTACTATGAAATTAATGCTGTTTTTATCCCCCCCCCCCCCCCCGCGGCAAAATTTTAAGCTGTACTTAGTTGTTATGTAGTCGATGCCCACTTAGCATCTTGAAACTTAAACGCACCTGCATGGGATGCATCTGTTTTGAAGATTTCAGATTTTGCAAATAGATGCATACTTCAGCATGTGTGACCATGTGCGTGCAATCATGAGTGTTGTTCTTGCGGAGTGGTTAGGGGATTGTAAGCACAGAGGGACATCTCCTTTCATCACTTATGGCATCTCCAAGTCCATGAGTGATACTGTGCTGCAACTAACACAAATGTTAGCATCAATTATCATCCATTACAGCCTTGTCCCGGCTACTTAGGGTTGGCTTCTGATGGTTGCTGTGAAATTTAATGACTGGCTGCTTATGTAACATCAACCCTCATTTACCGGTCCCGGGATTTGTGGGCTGATCACTACCTGGTGGAGTTTGGATTTTACTAACCGGCATGAGAAAAGAAGAAGAAGAAAATCAAGTACTCCCCCAAAAAGAGAAAAAGATAATGTGTAGAACTACACAGAATGGTGATCTTGTAGCTATTAGTAGAAACTACAGTTTATAACCATAATTAACTACTAGGCTCCACAAGTAACAAAATGCACTTATTTTTAACAGGACTCTTTTTTTTTTTATTTATTTTTATTAAAAATTTTCAAGAGAGATGCTATTCTGTTAAAGCCATGTGATGAAAGTATTAAAAAATATAAAGCAGATGTGGTGCCATGTAATTGTAAAATGACTCCAGCTGTAGCATGCTACTGGCTTGTTTGATTGTGCTCCTCTCGAAAAACAACAGCAGTGGCCAGCTGGCCACCTATTTTCTGTCAGTTTCTCGCCTGTAACTCTTGGAGATTGATTTCCATTCTGGAAACATCTATTTGCCATCTCAGCAACCATAAAATTGAGTGAACAACTGCACATGCTATTGGCTGCATGCATGAATTGGAAGAGTGAATATGATATCTTAGGAAGAAATCCTTATAGAAGGAGAGGCAGTAGAAAAAAATATACTGAGTTTCAAAAGAAATGGTAAACCCCCATTTACTAACAAATCACCAGTTAGAGTTATAGTTGACAGGTAACTGATATAAACACTACCAAGTACTGACTTCAAAAGAAATGGTAAACCCCCATTTACTAACAAATCACCAGTTAAGAGTTATAGTTGACAGGTAACTGATATAAACACTACCAAGTACTGACTACAAAGGCAACTGGCCTCTGCCACATTTTCTAATAATGCAATTCAAAGTTGCTATTATCTTTATAATCTCTATCTTTGATTGATAGCCTTGAGGAAAAGAACTATGGTAAATCCTTGAGAAACTTCCTGTAGCCTGTCCTTGGACTAGGAATGTTTTCTTACAACTCCTCCTAGGAGTGTTCATGCCAAGCCAATGCCTCTACTTCATTATGGTAGGTCATTTGTGTTGTTTGACTGCATGGCTTCTTCTAGTCTAATTTTGACATCTTTCCTTTTGGTTATCCTTTTTCTTTGTTTTCTGGGATTGTGATAGTCCTATGGTGGTTTTATTCAATGAGTGATTCCTTTGCGATGATCATATTTTTAAGATTACTTTGGTATCAATGTTTCCAAAGAAAAGCATTGTTATTGGTTCTGAAAAGATTCTGTTATGGCAGGCTTCCTTACTTTCACTTCTACCAACACACTTACATGACATGGTAAAGGTCCCAAACCTGAAGGCAAATGCATTGACTGCCATTGTCAACTGGGTACAGCATACTGTCTTCAACTATCTAGCATAGTATGAATTTCGTTGATTTTGGTTTGAATATTATCATTTTATGGCCTGTTTCAATGCTTCTACCAAGCATTTTGCTTATATTTGCAGTTTCATGGTAACTTTCATGTCCGAAGCGAAAGCGGTTCAGAGAGATCCTTTACATCAAGTATGGCTTATGCTCTTGAGACTCGTGAAGGGACTGCTGAAGAGGTAGTTTACTCCTACTCTGGTTGATTACAAAAATCAAAGACAATGCAAACTTGGTTATTGCCTTTTTTTTTTTTTTTTTTTGAAATATAACACCATTTTATTAAAGGGAAATAGATAGATATCTACACCGAAAATTACAAGATGCTAGACCAAGACAGAGAAACTAAAGAACAATTGGAAAGGGCATCAATTGAAGAAAACCAAGCCAAGACATCCAACTTTGCCCTTTTGAAAACCTCGTTAGGTGGAACTGTCATATAATCTGCATTTCAAGTGTAGAACCATCACATTGATTAAATTTTGTGCAGATGCAAGGGGTTAATTCATTTGCAGACTGCAATAAGCTCATCTTCATCTAACCTGAAGTTAGCATGTGCTATTGCACCTTATCCACTATAAACTACATGAAATGAAACTTGGGAGTAGGGCTGACAATGGGTCGGGTTGGGCTGTGGGATGGCTGCCTCAACCGTCTGCTTAGCTGGGTTTGGGCTGCACTCATCAGGCTGCAGGTCATGTTCGGGCCTGAAAAGAGTCCCATTAAGTGGAGGGGTTGTGCTTGGGTCACCAAACAATTAAATTATGCGCGGGACTGCAGTGGTTTCATAAAAAACTTGCAATATACTGGAACCCATATCTGAATCAAGTATGCAGATGAGCTGTATCTGTGCACTACAAGGCACGTTGGGAAAGAGATGGCTTGAAAGATAACTTTTAGTGCCGTGATTAGCTTGCATAGTCGAGGCAGATTTTCTTTATGGCACGTTTAATGTTTATCAAGCAGAGATCTTTAATGGACTTTGAGTTTTTACTAAAACAGTTTCATGTGACTTCTACAGCTCAGATTTGTAGAAAGTCAAATGCGATAGTGAGACTTTTTTGGTAAATATAGAAATTGGATGCCACTGCCTCTATGAACCAGCAAAATGCATATCAGCATCTATGAACAAGCAAATTAAAAATTAGAAGTATTGTCTAGCTTATGCTACACACTACAAAGGGCTGAACACTACGCAACATGCTACCGCTATTTAAAACATTGGATAAAAGTTCGTTTTTGCAAGAATACGAAGAAAATGGCTTTATGTATGCCACTTCATTTCTGCTATGGGCAATAACATAGGATCATCTTTGTTGCAGGTTGCTGCGTTATCCGTGGCACTATTCAGAGCTTTCAATTTAACAGCTAGGTACCATCTTGTTTCAAAGCTTAAAAGATATGTTTGTGAAATGTCTCTCTTCTCATATTACTTAAAAAGTCTTTAACTTTGAGCTTGGAACTGCTACAAGACATAAGGTCCCTCTGAGATTTTAAGGTAAAAAAAATTGTTGGTCTTAGTAGGCCTAGCTTCGAGAAAGGTATTACAAAGGCCTTTGAATCTCAAGATACTGCTGACAACATTGTTCAAAGCATCCTTGATTTTATTGAAATATCTTTGATATTATTAGTATCTCCAGCTCGGCAAACCGATAACACTGGTAGCGATACCGTTAACACTAGTAGTATAAGAAATTCCAGGCATCGGTGATGTATCGCTAATTATCGCCAATGTATCAATATCGCCAATATTTTCGTCTGTGTAAATTCCAGGTGTCGCTTGTATTGCCAATGTATCAATATCGCCAATATTTCAACTTTGTAAATTCCAGGTGTCGCTTGTAACACCAGTGCATCGGCAATGCTTTAATAATATCGCCAAAAATCTGTTTATTAAAAAAAATTTCATTTCATTTTTTTTTTGGGCGCATGGTTGTATGCAATGTTCAATTTGTCAATGATAATATTGATAATATTATTATCGCAACATGAGCGATATTGAGATCATAATCTTTTGTTTCTTTTCCAGTTGTCGACAATTTCTCGGCGAAATATTGTGTGTTGTCAATATTCTGAAATATTGATGGATGCTTGGATGGATCGGATGGTTGGACCGATTTCTTATGACAACACATGCTTTTAGGCCCCCATTAAATGGAAACTTATTATGTATATATTTTTTTTGCAATTTTTTTATTCTTAAATATGCAAATATGTGTATTTAAGCATCTCCTGAAGTTTCACTAAAAAATGCCACCATTTTCCCCATGTTTCCCCGCATTTCTGGTTATTGTCAATATTATCGACGATATTGATTTTGTTTTTGTATCCCCTACCAGCGAAACTTGTAGTGATATTGATAGTTCAAACACTAGCTGACAATTGATGAGCTCTCAGCTTCATCACTAGAGGGCTATTATAGCATTTGAGCTTTGGATGTGGCACAACATTTTCCTCTCTCTCTCTTTCTCATGATGATTAGTGAAATAAAGCATTTACTTATCCTCATAGTTTTTTTGTTCTTTTTTTTCCAATAGTTCAAAGATTAAATATTAACATTTTGATATCAATTTTTAGAATCAAAAGCCTCTACACAAACTATTCTAAATGCAATATGCCGTTTTGGTTTGGTGAAGAGGGTTGTAGGAGGATAGGAAAATTGGAAAATCTTGCATTTGGTTTAAGTCAGATTGATTGAATAGTGATTGGGTTGTTGCACAGAGTAGGCCTTTGCCATTCATTAGGCAGAATGCGCTGTGTATGCACCTAGACTCGTAGACATTAGGCTGACCTGTTCATCATGTTGGCCACACATGTACATTGAATGTCAGTGGTCAATATTTATTAATTTTTTTTTCTCATGGTAGTGTGATCTTGATGTAGGATGAGTGAAACTAATCTTCATGTAGGATGAGTGAAAGTTACCTAGGATGAAAGATGTGAGATTAAATATGCATCAATTTCAGCATTTAACATATAAAATCAAACACATCCACATAATAAATTCAGAAAATTCAGATTTGTAATGCAAAGGGGCCGAGGCTATCACATATGTGGTGCACAAAGATATAAAGTATTATGAGAGTAACTCACTTGGAAGTAGGGATTTCCAATTTAGTGTGGGTAGTGCAATATCCATGTAAGAGAACAATGACACCCAAAAATCAGATTTAAGGAATGAGTTTATTTAAAAAAAAATCAGATTTTCATTAGGGATTTTGGGGTTTAGAGATTGAGGTTTGGGGATTTTTGGAAATTAGGGATCTAGGGTTTTGGGAGGTTAGGGATTAAGGTTCTTTGTAGGTACGGTTTGGAGGGGATTTAAGGAAGGAAAAATACCATAAGGGGGCCCACACGTGGCTGCTTGTATGGATGTATGTGCGTGCGTGCGCACATGCTCACGTGTGGATGGGTACGCACGCACATGCTCATGTGTGGATGGGTAGGGGGAAAGAGAAGGGAGATGGATTGGGTTGGGTTTTGATGGGTTTAGGGGAGTTGTAAGGAAGGAGAAGAAAGTGAATAAATTGTGTACCTTGTTGGAGAAGAGAAAGAGGAAGGAAGACACCTTGAAGGAATCCACCACCAAGAAAGCTTTTACCCTTTCGCAATTCGATTGCAAGGGAGGGGTTTCTTACAAACCTTAAAGGAAGAGGAAGAACACCTTTTTCAAAGAAGGAACTTTTTTTTTCTCAAGCTCCGATAGGGTTGGACGTCCCCTCTTATTTTTATATTAAAACTTTTCAAAAATGACAAAAATGCCACTCACTTAAGTGACATGGCCCATTATCCAAAATAAGCAAACTAAAACACCTACCATCAATCTCAATTGTCAAATAAATCCTAAAAATAACAAAAAAACATAAATAAAATAAGATCAGGGTCCAAGGGCCCTAGATCTGGAAGATCTGGTGGCCCGATGGCCCGATCGATAAGATCCAACGATCGGATCGACACAAAAATAAACTCTTATGACTACAATTGTCTCCTAAGCAGCCCACATGCATCATCCCTATGTGGGGTCATCCTAATGCACGTTCAATGCACGTGGGTTTTCAAAGTGGCCTAGCGGGCCCATCTGGAACTCGTCTCCCATCCACAAAGAGAGTTACGCTGATGTGGGTGGTCGCCTCCGTCTCTAGTACACTCAAGTAGGTCTGATGTCCTCATCAGATCCATTGGATGACAGCCACAGTGCAGGATGCATTCACATGGCCTGCCTGTTATTTGCCATCTTGCTTCTGGAATGAGGTCCATGGAAAATGTTCTATTTCATATTAAAAGAACACAGTAGAAGTGCATGTATTAAAAGTTAAAACAAATTTATCTATTTTCAGGTTTGTATCCATTCTGGATGTGGCTTCCCTCAAACCAGAAGCCGACCTGCCCGAGGGTTCAAACCAAGACACAAATAAGGTGGACACGAGGATATTTTCTAAGGGACTAGCCAGTTTGAATCAGGTTTCTGCTGCATATCCTGGTCAGTCTTCATCACAGAAAACAAATACCAATGGAGCCATTGGTCATGAATCTCCTCAAAGATGTGGCCAGCAGATCAGAGAAAGTGACTTAACCTGCAAGAGCAATAAGTCCAAAAGTTTGCTTGTTACAAGTCAGATGAATGATCAGACATCAGATTCAATAGCTGGCAACGCATGCAATGATAACAATGAAGCACTTGCCACCGACCATGATAAAGGATCAAAAAGGAAAGGGGACGTTGAGTTTGAACTACAGCTGGAAATGGCTCTTTCTGCAACTGCAGCTAGGGCTCATGAAAGTACTCTAGACCTGGATTCAAAAGATGTACATGGCAGTTCATCAAACATTACTTCTCCATTCAAAATAGTGAAGAGAATTAAGAGTGAAGATTCTCCAATTTCAGCTAAGGGGAGCTCGGGGGCAGTTTGGTCGAGAAAAGCGGGGCCTCTTATGTATTGGGCAGAAGTCTTCTGTAGCGGAGAGACCTTGACTGGAAGGTGGGTGCATGTTGATGCTGCAAATGCAATTATTGACGGCGAGCAAAAGGTAGAAGCTGCAGCTGCTGTCTGCAGAAAGTCACTGAGATATGTTATTGCTTTTGCTGGAAATGGCGCCAAAGATGTGACTCGCAGGTTTAGCCTTCAACTCTGCTTGTGTAGAGTGTAGACTTATCGCTTTGCGTTGGTAATATAAAGCTGCTTCTGAACTTTTGGTGGATGTTGTAATTCATGGTTGCTCTGCCTCCTCTGTACCTCAGGCACAATACCTGATGGGAGGACTGTGCTGCCATGGGCTGGGCTTGTTTTTCAACATACACTCTTAGGCCAGGTCTGGGCCAGACTTTCAGACCACACTAAATAATGGGCTGGGCATTTACCCTTATTTTAAGTTTTAACAAATTTTATACATGGATTGAAATCTGTATCGTATCAGCCAATATGGCCATATTGTATCTGTGTAGGCTTGATACTATACACGAGACAGGGTCGTATAGGCCCTAGGGGAAAAAATTGTCTTTGACGGTCCGTACCAGCCGATATTGGGTATGTCAGCTCAGTTATGGGCTGATACAGCTTTAAAGGCCCAAAATTTAAAAAAATTCCCCAACTTTCTCTCGTTTTCCTCTTCTTTTTTTCTTTTCAACCGTAGAAGAAGCTTAGAAATTCACTTTAGCCTAGATCTAAGCCTCTTTTGGGTCAAAAGAAAAGACTTGGCATTCGGAGAATCGAAGTAGAATGGATCATTATGGGAAAACTAAGAAAAAAAGAAGAAGAAAGCCATCTCTTTTTTTCTCTGTGTTTTCTTGTTCTTTTTACGTTTGGTATTTCAATGTAATGAGAACTTATTCACCAAACCATGAAATTGAGGCCCATTTGTTGATTTTCAATAGGTCAACCCAATAGACAACATTCTTACCAAAGAATGGTCCAATATACAATTGAATACATGTTCAAAACACACTTAAAAGGAAAAAAGAAAAACAAGAAGGAAACATAGGTTCTTGAATCTCTCTCTCTCTCTCTCTCTCTCTCTCTCTCTCTCTCTCTCCCCCTCCCTCCCTCCCTTTTTCTGATATTTTTCACTAATCTTTTGGCTGAGAAAAAAGGAAAACAAAAAATGGGCTGATATAGGCCCAATATTGGGCAGCGCCCATATCATATCTTTTTTCAGTCGGGCTGGTCTGCTACCGATATCGATATTCAGAACCGTCTTCTGTTGAGTCCTAGAACAATCCCACGTCCAGGCCCATTTATGGCTATCATGGACCAAGTGATCAGGGCTTCGGCAGACTCCACCATGGCCCACTGGCAACTGTTATTCTTGGGAAATGTTCATGGTATATACTACCTAACATGCAAGAACTCTCTCTCTCTCTCTCTCTCTCTGAGAAAGATACATGCTAGATCTCTTTAATGTTATTGTTTTTCAATAAGATGCTGTACGTTTCCAGTTGATTAGAACTTAAAGCTTAGAGATGATGGAGAGTGGTGTGTTTGGGCCTTTGCAGTTCTGAAGGCTGAGAAGATGCACTAGCATCAAATTGCAGTTGACAAGAGAATGAGACTTTCACGTTCTTATCTCAGTCAAGATTTGGGGCGGCAGTAGTTGGGAAACACAAGCCCACATAATACATGTTTTGGTTTCCACAGTGTGGTTGGGAAGCCCTAACAGCTGTAATTTGGTTATACACCCAACAGCTACCTTTTGTTCTGTTAATCCCTGTGGTGATTTAGTTCAATGTAACTGACTTCAAGATTTAGGCTTGATGCCATGAGCAAGGTTTTTGTTTGGGCCTTAGCAGTTCTGAAGATGCACTAGCATCAAATTGCAGTTGACATGAGAATGAGGCTTTCACATTCTTATCTCACAGCCAAGATTTGGGGCGGCAGTAGTTGGGAAATACAAGCCCACATAATACATGTTTTGGTTTCCACAGTGCACCAAACACCAAATGGGTTAAGGGTAGTTGGGAAGCTCTAACAGCTGTAATTTGGTTATACACCCAACGGCTACCTTAGTTTTTTGTTCTATTAATCTCTGTGGCGATTTAGTTCAATGCAACTGACTTCAAGATTTAAGCTTGATGCCATGAGCGAGGTTTCCGTTTTTCAGTAAATAATTGAGCAGTTCGTAAGTTGATTTTCGTTCCCTAAATGTTCAGGTATTGTATGAAGTGGTACACAATTGCATCGCAGCGGGTTAATTCACAGTGGTGGGACCAAGTGTTGGCGCCACTGAAGCAGTTAGAGTCAGGTGCAACTGAAGGTGTAGTTCCTCTTGAAATGCACTCGGAGAATGCTTCATCTGAACTAGATAAGTTAAAGGCCGTGAAAGTATCTGATTCTCTTGAAGTATATTCCAATGAGACTGCCGGAAGTTCATCAGCACAAGAACATCCTCCAAGCTTGACTCAAGGATTTGGCATAGAAGTGTCTAAATTGCTAGGCATGAGCATAGATGTGAAATCTCCCATTCAGAGTCCTGGGGTAGCTAGTAGGAGCTCGCTTGAAGATATGGAGCTGGAAACAAGGGCTTTAACTGAGCCTCTTCCAACTAATCAACTGGTATGGTCTAATCCGGAGGAATGGTATTATGTTTGATCCAATGATGTATATTAGACTCAAGCCCTTAGTACTTGCAAGTGGGACCCATCATTCAGTGATCCAGACAATTGATTTGATGGGCGTCATTGGATGGACCATACCTCCCAAAATCTCACAGATTGAGAGAACCAAGCTATCCAATATTATTTAGCCCTTTTCCATTGAATGCGGACTGTTGCTATATATATATATATATATATATATAGAGAGAGAGAGAGAGAGAGAGAGAGAGAGAGAGAGAGAGAGAGAGAGAGAGAGAGAGATGCTCACACGCAACTAGTTGTACGTCCAACTAGTTGGCATATGGGGGCCACCATGGTATTTGTATGATATTTTGTTCATACAGAAAGATTGTCTCACTATAAAAATAGGATGCACAAAAAATCAGGATGATCCAACCATGAAAATGTGATGCTCCATGTGAATATGGAGTTTATAGGTGTTGTTTCATAGTTTCCTATGGTGTACCCCACCTAATAGTTGGATCAACCTGATTTTTGGGTCATCTCATTTTCGTGATGGGATAATCTTAATGGATGGACGAGATATTGTACAAACACCATGGTGGGCCCCAAACGCCAACTAGTTGGACATACAACTAGTTGCGTATGAGCATTACTCATATATATATATATATATATATATATATATATATATATATATATATATATATATATATATACGATCAAATTTCCTGCCATTGATTGACTGGTTGGGAATGTTATATATGGGATTATTTGGGGCATGGTCCATTCATGGAGAAGCCAGTCAGATGAATGGTCCAGATCACTGAATCATGGTCCCCACTTGTACAGTCAGGGCTTGAGGATAGTGTACCAGTCCTCAAGTTGAGGATCATATAATTTCTCTAATATATAATATAATTTGCGTGTACAAGTAGACTGTAGTTATTTCATTTAATTTTCATCATAGTTTCTTGTCTCAAAACTTGTCATTGTTAAGCATGTTCCAGTTGATGATTATTTGAAAATTTGAAATTAAATCCAGGCCTACAAAAACCACCAACTTTATGCTATTGAAAGATGGCTTACCAAGTATCAAATACTTCATCCAAAAGGTCCTATACTTGGGTACTGTTCCGGGCATCCTGTCTACCCTCGAACTTGTGTCCAAACACTACTAACAAAACACAGATGGCTACGGGAGGGCTTGCAAGTTAAAGAAAACGAGTGTCCTGCAAAGGTTTGGGCAATGGAATTTTCATGAACACATCTTCAGTAGCTCAAAGTATGTTTATATCATTTTTTTAATACTTATGATGGTTTGTCATGCTTGTGAGTTTCTTGGTGCTTTTCTTCAGGTAGTGAAACGTTCCCAAAAGTCGAAAATGTCGTCAGAACCTAGCATTTCTGAAGAAGATGATGGTGAAGGGACTATTGAGCTTTATGGGAAGTGGCAAATGGAACCGTTGCAACTTCCTCATGCTGTAAACGGGATTGTACCAAAGGTGAAAATCTTCTTATAACGTGGTACTATATAAGCTTGTCTGGAACCTTCTTGTTCGAGATTTTTTGCAGCTTGCTTTATGTATTATGGACTGGTGGCCTCCATGTTCTCAACATCAGATACGTATGGGCAGAGTAGTCCTTTCCCCCACTTAATCACAATGTTTTCTCTCTGTAGTTTGTTTAAAAGGTCACATAATTGTAATTAAGTGGAAATAATCTCTTTAGCACGAGAGAATCTGACATGGAGGTTATGGGTCGCCAAAACTGGGTTTAGGTATAATCCTGATTTTCCGGGATTGACTACCTGAACAAAACCTAAGCTAACTTGACCCGATATTATTTTCATGGAGCTGTGTGTGGATGTCATGTGCCTAGGTTTGGATGTAATCTTTCTATAGGATTCTCTTTCTTGAGGTGTGCTGTGCTCACATTGTTTTGCAAACAGTTGTTTATGGATGTAATCTTTCTATAACATTTTTTTTATTTATGGGCGCATGGTTGTATACAGCTTTCAAATTGTCAATGATAATATCAATCATATTGCGATATTATCGTTATTGCAACATGGGTGATATTGAGACCATAATATTTCGTTTTCTTTCTAGTTGTTGATGATTTTCTTGGCGAAATATTGCGTGTTGTCAATATTCTGAAATATCGACGGATGTTTGGATGGAAGGTTGGGTGGTTGGATGAATAAATGGGATGGTTGGATTGGTTTCTTATGACATCATAGGCTTTTTGCCCCCTATTAAATGGAAACTTATTATGTATGCATTCTTTTTGCAGTTTTTTGATTTCTAAATATGCAAATATGTGTATTTTAGCATCTCCTAAAGTTTCACTGAAAAATTCCACCATTTTCCCCATGTTTCCTTCAATTTTCGGTTGTCAGTGATAATACCGGTGATATCAAAATTGTCTCCGTATCCCTGGCCAGTGAAGCTTATAGCTATTCTGATACTTCAAGCACTGGATGTACCCCAGAATGTAGAGAGCAGAAGATGTGCATCTGCCCATCCAAGTTTTGGGGCCTGGATCCCGAAATATGCGGATGATAGGATGTACCAAATTCTCCTGTCTGCAAAATGCACCCAAAATGAGAATGGAATGAGTACATGCACGACTTAGCATGATCCTATCTCAATTTGGATGGTAAACATGCACTCCCATCTGCATTTTTGGGTATGCAAAACTGACCATTGGCCCTCTTTGTATCATGGTATGGCAAAACAGTTACGTAACAGCAGTTATGTAAGGGTAATGGTGGGGCCTGTTACGCAATACAGGGCTGTAATGCCCGTTATGAAAAAAAAAGGCCTGTAATGGGCCTGCAAGGGCCGTAATGGTTGTTGTGGGCCCGTAACAATCCAATATGGGGCTGGTACATTTTTTTCATTTAAATTTTTTTTGACTGTACTGTATCATAATGGCCATTACGGCCACTGTTACTGTTATTGAATATCTTGCTTGGTATTACAGGTTCTAGGTGTGATATCTCTACATAAAGTTACTAAGTGGAGCTTCTTTTTTTTTATTAATGAATCTGGGTATGAATTTAGATTCTTACAGTTGTCTTCTTTACTTGATCTTCTTACCAGAATGAGCGCGGCCAGGTTGATGTGTGGTCTGAGAAGTGCCTCCCACCTGGGACAGTACACTTGAGATTACCCAGACTGGTTCCTGTTGTGAAGAGGCTGGAGATTGATTTTGCACCAGCCATGGTTGGATTTGAGTTCCGTAATGGGCGTTCACTACCCGTCTTTGAAGGGCTTGTGGTCTGTACAGAGTTTAAAGATGCTATCATTGAGGTAAAAGCTCTCTAGCTTTGTAGGTGGATATATATTTCTCAAAACCATGAAATGCACCTGCTTTTTTGTGTCTGTATGTGCATTTTGAAACAAAATGTTTTGATGGGTTTCTGTAAGTTTGGTTGTTTATGAGAAGATTTGTTGCCCCATGAACCGATTTTTGGTAATTTTTCTTTTTATGCAACCGTCCGCTCCTCATCATTTTCATGCATACTAATGTCATCCATTCACAACATGACTGGGAAATTCAACCTCTCACTAGTGCACGAATGTCCGTATTGTGTATGTTGCGGTGAGCACATAAATTGAACTCACCCATGTGGAGGGCAACACCTGGATGTTTGGTGCTGATATATAAGCATGAAAGGAAGTGGCATGTAATCTGCACCGTGTATCTTCTGAGGGGACAATATACAAGACTTTGACTGAACAAAGGCATTTTTTGTTTTGGCCAGAAATCAGTACATGTGGAGCCCGCCTTTCATCATCCGTACTGTTCATTGGTTCCCTCATGGTGGATGGGAGATTACCCAAAACCTCCCCTGTTGTTGAATCCTAGCGGTCCATATTAAGTGGGAGCAAGTCTTAATGATCCGAAGACTGGGATTGTTTGATTGATAAGATTAGTTCATCGTCCACCAGATGGGTGATCTGAATCCACTGAAAGGCGTGCCTGACCTCTGCAGAATGCTGGCCCGAAGAAATACAGGGGTTGTGTAGGCCAAGCACCATATATCACCTCCTGGCTCCTGTTCAGTGACCTTTTCTTTCTACCATCAAAGTTAGATACCTGATTAGACCGATTGTAGGCTGCAGCCTGTTTTTTTCTGCCTTTGGATTTTTTTTTTTGTTTGGTCTACTTTTTCCCTTTTCAAGGGTGAAGTGCTTGTAAAAGCAGTCTGTAGAGTACTACGAGTGGTCGTAGGGGATTGATTCTCTCAGAGTTATTCGAGTCAATGGGTTGGCGCAGATAACTTGTTCTTGCTCTTATGTGCCAGGCGTATGCAGAAGAAGAAGAGAGGAGAGAAGCACAGGAGAAGAAATGGAACGAATCTCAAGCTCTTTCTAGGTGGTATCAGCTTATTTCGAACATGGTAACACGGCAAAGGTTGAAAAACTCTTACGAGGTCGGTTCAACTTCACAGGCCCACCAGAAGGACGATCAATGTATGGCCCAGGTTGGTGATCGTTATGGGAGCGACCTTCTTTCAGGTGAATGCCAAGAGGGATATGTACAGGACCATGGAGGGTCTGCATTGGATTACCGGCCAGCAGCGGCATTTACTAGTGACCATGAACATGTATATCCGATAGAAAACCAGAGTTTCGACGAAGAGAGCCGTGTGCGGACAAAGCGGTGCCCATGTGGATTTTCAATCCAAGTAGAGGAGATGTAGCGTTTTTTTTTTTTTCCTTCCAATCCAAGTGGAGGAGATGTAGCATTTTGGCTCTTTTGCTTTGACTCTCAGAAGCGAAGAGGGAAGGATTTTGGATTTCTTGTAATCTTGTTTTAAATTAATGATGTTGGGTTGTGTAATATAAACAAGCAAAGGCTTGAAAATATTTAAAGGTGGCCATTGAATGGACGGTCTGCTGCCACCTTTGATCATTGTCTGATCACAGATCAAGATAATGATGAGATTTGGGGCTGGATAATGTGGAACCACATCAGGTTTTTCTAGCTGGTGAGTCAAACAACATGTCGCTTCGGATTTTCAAATTGGAGGAAGAAACATGTCGAAATAGGTATGGTAAGAGCAACGTTTGGGATAAATGAAGAAACACTTTCAGTAAGAGCAGCGTGATGTGGCATCTGAGTTAGATTGTTTTGTGATCCCTTGTGGCAGCTCTAGATTTGTGATGATCTATAATTGCCACATTGGCAGTGACGCTTGCATCCATGTTTAGAAGACTGGGATCAACTCATCCGAGTTGAGTCGTAACTTGCCCAAGGGGTGAATTGGCTTGACTCGGCTGTGTCATGGTTGACTCATCCCGCTTGTATCTACGGTTAAAAGACTTGAACTGACTCATGTGGTCTTGAGTTGAGTCGTGACCTGATTGAGTCAGAGGTGAATTACCTGTCCCACTTGCATCCACTGTTAAAAGATCCTGACCGACTCATCCAGTCTTGAGATCAATGGTGACGCGCCCAAGTCAAGGGTGAATTGGCCTAACTTGGTTGAGTCATGGTCCACTTGTATCGATGTTTTAAAGACATGGACTGATTGATCTGGTCCCAAGTCGTATAGTTAAAGGAGGCCCAAGTTGTATGGTTAAAAGACTCGGACTGACTCATCGGGTCTTAAGTTGTGATTCACTTGAGTCAGTCGTGAATCGGCCTGACCTGGCTGAGACAATTGGCTCGTCTCACTTGTATCCATGGTTAAAGGACTCGGACCAATTCATCTGGTCTCCAGATGAGTTGTGACTGCCCGAGTCAGGGGTGAATAGCCTGGCTTATCTGAATCAGTTGCAACTGCCCGAGTCAGGGGTGAATAGCCTGGCTTGTCTGAATCAGATTGACTCGTCCAGATGACTCTGCAGTATTGAACTGCATCAGTTCTGACCGAGTCAGAGTCGACTCAGATGAATCGTCTAGGTGACTCATTGATCCGACCGAGCCTGAGTTGACTCAGATGGCATGTGACTCAAAACCACGCTTCGATCTCAACCAAATCGTGTGGAGTTATGGAATGCTTTCGATGCATAGGCTAGACGAATTATAGTGTTCGCCCCCCACTTTAGGGCACACTGGATGGATGGTCGGCCTGGATTGTTATCCACTTCTCAATGTGGCTGGCCATTCGGAGGTCGGTTGGTCAGTTCAATGTAAATGCATTCTATAGCTAGAAACCAAAGACGCAGATATTCAAAATCAAATAGGACCCTTCAATACCCAGAAATTGCAACTGTCAATTGATCCTAACCATTGAAATTTCTGTCCATGATGGCGGATTAAAATTAAAGCAAGCAATCTCATTCGATGGGCAAAAGTTCTTCAATTGGACGGTCAGGAGTGTCTGAAGCAGGAAATTTTTGCCACAGCCAATCCAAAGTCAAGCTCGTACACAAGAACTCATAGATTGACTCATGGCGGTTGAGTTATTAGATACACTGGCAGTGCCATGGTTGATACACTGGAACTCAGAAACTGCAACAACTCAAATTAAACCATCATTCTTCAGTGGGACGCACTCTAGTAGATAAGTGACCATCGAAAAGTCAGATTGAACGGTTCTAATCCTCTGATTAATGATAATTTATTTGTTACTATTTTTTTTCCTTTTATTCTGACCGTCCATTAAATGTCCACCAATGCGACAGTTGGAAACTTCCTAGGGCCCACCATGATGTTTATTTTCCATCCAACCTATCCATAACGTCACACAGATCTGGATGAAGGTAAAACAAAAATATCAGATTGACCCAAAACTTCTGTGGCCCTCAAGAAGTTTTCAAGGGTAGGCGTTCAATCCCTACTGCTTTCTATGGTGCGGCTCACTTGAGTTTTGGATCCACCTCATTTTTGGGCTCATGTATTAAAATTATCTCATAAATTGGATGAACGGTTTAGATATAACACATACATCATGGTGGGGACCACATAACTTGACGACGTCAACACACCATGCAATCCACTTCCCACTAATGAGCCCATCGGAGAAAGGTGCACCTGAGGTGGGGTACACATGCAATTTCCAAGTTTTCGGTTCCACCCAAGGTGGACCCACTAGCACAAACAGAAAAGCCCGTGATCATATAAATTCAAAATCTGGGACCAATCTTTCCCTCCCCTTCAGTTTTTTCTCAGAATGGATGGCATCTCCACCACCTCCACCCACATCAAAATCCTAGCCTTCCAATTCATGTCTCTCACCAACCAACCCTCATCTCCACCTCTCATCTCCCGCGCCGAGTCCGTCGGCGTCATCGTAGCCGTCGATCGCAGGCCCCACTTCCTCAAATTCCTTATCGACGACGGCACCGGTTGCATCCCCTGCATCCTCTGGCTCAACCACCTCCACTCCCCTTACTTCTCCCGCCACTCCCCCACCGACGTCCGTCTCCTCGCCGATGCCGCTGCCCATCATGCCTCAGCCGTCCGTTTGGGAGCCCTCGCCAGGGTCCGTGGTCGGATCACCGCTTACAGAGGTACAGCTCAGATTACTGTTAGGGATGTGATTGTGGAGCGTGATCCGAATGCAGAGATCTTGCATTGGTTGGATTGCATTAGGTTAGCTAAAGAGTGTTATAATGATAGATTCGGATTTTAGCAGAATGGGGAATTTAAGAATTTTCGATTTTGTAGTCGTTTGAAATTTTAGACCGTGTTTGGATGCGCAAGTGAATTGAATTGTGAAATTAGAATGCTTGGTTTAGTCGGGAGCGGATTAGGTGAGACCCCGGCCTCACCCAAGACGGTGAGGCCCTTACTGTGGGGCCCACCTTGATGTATGTATTCTGTATCCACACCGTCCATCCATTTTTCCAGATCATTTTATGGCATTATCCCAAAAATGCAGCACTGGTTATTGAACGTCCTACCATTAAAAACTTCTTAGGGTGCACCTTAATGTTTTATTTGCCATCCAATCTGTTGATAAGGTCACATAAGCCTTGATGAAAGGAAAAAACAAATATCAGCTTGATCCAAAATTTTTGTGGCCCATTAATGGTCAATCACCACTGTTTTCTAGGTATGATCCACCTGATAATTGGATCTGCTTCATTTTTTGGATAATGCCCTATAATAATCTGGAAAAATGGATGGACCATGTCGATATAGAATACATACATCAAGGTGGGCCCCATGTAAGGACTGCACCGTCTTGGGTGAGTCCGGGGTCTCACCTAATCCACTCCCGGTTTAGTCAAAAGAGGAAGTGATAGAATGATTCTCAGTGTACAGTATACAGAATGAGGAATTAGCCCTAAACTTTCAGAATTTTGCTGTTCTGCAGTTCTTCGTGAGGTTTCTGTTTGGATGGACAAGTGAATAGAATTGCAGAAGCTCGGTTTAATCAAGCTGAATGACAAGAAACAAAAGAAAACGAAGAAGAAAGAAAATGATAATTCCAAATGTACAGAATGAGGAAGTAGCCCTAAACCATAAGAATGTGCTGTTTCGTAGCTGTTTGAAATTTTAGGCCATGATTGGATGTGCAAGTGAATTGAATTGTGAATGCCTGGTTTAGTCAGAGAGGAAACGGTAGAAGAATACAGTATACAGAATGAGGAATTAGCCCTAAGCTTTCAGAATTTTGCCGATCCGCAGTTGTTCAAAATTTTAGGCTCTGTTTGCATGGACAGGTGAATAGAATTGCAAAAGCTCGGTTTAATCAAGCTGAATGGCAAGGAAAAAGAAAAAGAAAGAAAGAAAAGAAAAATGATAATTCCCTATTAGGAATTAGCCTTAAACCATAGGAAAGTTGTTTGAAAGTTTGGGCTGTGCTTGGATGTGCAAGTGAATTGAACTGTGAATGCTTGGTTTAGTTAAAAAGGAAATGAATCAATGATAGAAGAATGTTTCTCAGGGTACAGCATACAGGATGAGGAACTAGCCCTAAACTTTCAGAATTTTTTCTGTTCTGCAGTTGTTCGAAAGTTTAGGCTCTGTTTGGATGGACAAGTGAATAGAATTGCAGCAGCTCGGTTTGATCAAGCTGAATGGAAAGGACAAAGAAAGAATAAAAAGATATTACCAATGTACACGGTGTGGAATGAGCCCTAAACCATTGGAATGTGCTGTTTTATAGCTGTTTGAAATTTTGGGCTGTGTTTGGATGTGCAAGTAAATTGAATTGTGAACGTAAAATCGACTAGAGAGTGTTAAAAAAAAAGGATGGCTCTCAAGATACAAAATAGCCCAGAAATTGCAGTTTCATTTCTTTCATGCTAAACTTGGAACTAAACCAATTGCAATTTGGAGTGCAACCCATATGAATATAATGGTGTGAAATCAGAACTTGGTTATTTCCAGTTTGGTAGACTATTTATTGCAATTCGATTTAGTGGCGGATCCAAATGCATCCTAACATGAAACCATTCTCTAATGACTTTTTTCTGTTCTTGATTGGCTTAAACCTTGGGGCTCCTTCCTTGCCATGAATGCTAGTAAACATCATTAATTGTCATTTCCTCATTTGATTAAACTGAATGTCTGCAATCCGATTCATTCATGCATTCAAGTAAATCCTTATAGTTTCTGATATCTGCAATAATGTCTTCTTGTGATTTCAAATCGTTATGAGAAATGAATGGATATATTACAACTAGATCGTGATTCATGATGATATATGCATGATCTTTGCTCTTCCTTTCAACTTGTCGTTGATTAGATCGTCTTTTGATACTTTGAGAAATTGCTCAAGCTATTGGCATGAGGTGTTGTCCTGCTTTCACTCGTTTCTCAAGTTGTTTAGCAATCAAATAGGTCTCCAAACACTAAACAATCCTTATCATCGTGTAGAATCGCTTATTGATGAGTGTTAGGGCATGATGTGCTCCCACTATGACAGACCATTTTATGATGCCACAAGGTGCCGAGCAATAGAAATGTGTTCAAACAATGTAAGGCCATTGATATTTCACTATTTTGCTGACATGATTGTATGAATGAGCTGATTTCTATTTGCCATTCAATGAACTTCCGAATTGTATTTCGATTCACCACTCTTATCAAGTAGAAAAACCACCATATGTTCACAACTCGTTGATTTTAATCCACCTATGTAATAGACTATTACATAGCGCCTATGGGAGTTTTGTTCTCTCATTGATGTTACCCAGCCCAGAGAAAAGAGGACGGTTATGTTTGGCATCCGACGTGAAACATATGCCATAACTTTCATCGTGAATCCTGAAAATATGACATCCCAGAGTCATGCTGGGCGTCTGTTATGGCCCTTGATAGAGTGCAATGGTGGAATGGGATTTGTGTAGCTGATGCTAATTAGTTGGAACAAGGCTTAGACGATGAAGACAACGATAATGGTGGTCGAGTTTGGACTTTGGATTAAAACCATGTTGCTTTCAAGTTGGTGTTGAAGAACCCTAATGGCAATGTGAGGCCACGTATCATTTTAAACAGTACCATCTACAGTGTAACTAAGGTATTCAATAATGGTAACAGTGGCTGTAACAGCCTGCCTTATGATCATTATGATAGGAAACATCTAATGTGAAAATAAGGTATTCAATAATGGTAATGGTGGCTGTAACGGCTAGACTTATGATCATTATGATAGGAGCTGTAACAGCCACTATTGTCCCCATAACGGCCATTACGGTCCAGTAATGGTCAAAACATTTTTCAAAGGCAAAAAATGTATCAGCCATGTATTGGACTGTTATGGACAATTTTTTTCTTCCAAAATAGGCATTATACCCGTCTCACATAATGGTTCCCACCATCACTGTTATGTAACCGAACTGTTTTTTAATAACACCTTGATCCATAGATCAAGTGGTAGACTGAGTGAAGCTAACCTCGTTTCAACATTGAGGTCTTGGTATCAATTCCCAAGTGGGGGTGGCTAACATTGCGGTGTGACTGACAATGGTGGTGCGTGTACTAACAGTGGGGTATGCTTGTTTACATCTGAACGCATTGTAATGGAGATGGTGCGTGTATAAAGAGAAGAATCACCATCTTCTCAAGCATAGCCCTAGAATCTACAAGAAAAGAGAAAATCTCTAAAAATGATAAATAAAATTGATATTATTGATGAAGTTTGTTTACAAAGCCCTTTAATATGACTTACAAAAGACCCAGACCCTAAATTCATAATTTATCCGAAATAGTAAAAGTTCATAGTAAACAACTAAATTGACTTAAAGTCTTTCACATGATTCAAAGGACTTTAAGCATTATAAGACTCTTGAAACCATAAAACATATTAAAATAGCAAAAAACTATAACTTACTAAAACTAGTAAATTTCCACTTAAAACTCAAAATTGACCACCTAAAACGATTTTTTTTTTTTGTTCGAAGCTATTTGGAGGCCAAATGCCTTTGGCATTGGCTAATGTGTATATCACATTAATAGCTGTACAACAACGTACTATATGCGCGAAATGGATAACCGTTTGCAAAGTTATGGTACTCGGAAGCTATAATGTGCACTAGACCCTCAATTGAACTTTTTGGCCCGTTTTCTTTTTATCTTGTCCACCCATTGAGTTTTTCCTTAATTTTATCGTACATTAGACCCCTCCACTTGAAAATTTATATGTCATCGAGTTTAGACTAGTAGTAGCATATTATGCTGATTTTCCTTTGTCACGATCCGAAATCCGACGCCCGAATAAATAACCCGAGGACGGATTTCTAGTGTGATAATATAGCGGAAATATAATCAACGTTAAAAAATAACATCATTATCATCATTAAAGATTTATAAATCAAATCAATCACAAGCGTCTACATAATAAAATTTGTCAGTCCAACTCATAAGAACTCAAACTGAATAGTACTATCTACTAACTACCATATTTAGAATAAATCAAAAGAAAATGAATTCTTCTTCCTCAACTGCACCAACATTCTCTTCCTGCAACGTCGTCATTTCTGTCACTGGTAGTCCTTCTCCGACCATTTGGTCATCACCTTCAACACACAGTTCTCTAAGAAGGGTGAGCAAAACTATGCCCAGTGAAAGGATGCAACTCCACCACAGTTTATGGTATAACAATTAAATTAACAGTACAGAATAACACAAATAAAGCAGATAAATTCACATGGAATAACGTATGGATGTTCAAGCACTCAATGCTCATATGTTCTCCAACAAACCATGATGCTGACACAATGACTTGTCACAGGGCAAATACACATCTAAGACACACTGACCATCATAACTTAAAGTCCATACTCACATACCACAAGCACAACAACATCTCTCAAGATCTACATATGAATCAAAGACTTAAACCCACATCACTCGTAATTCGGCATACAGGATGCTCTCAGATCTGCTCTCTACAGTTATATGTAGACCCACTATCCTATAAATCAGAGACCTGAGTTCCCATCCTCGTAATTCAACCATACAGGATGCACTAACTCGCTCTCTACAGATATGTATAGCCATATAGCCCATAAGTTGGACGGACGGGGAAACATCCCAGTAACTCAACCATACTGCATGCAACCACCCGTGCTCCACAAATATGCGCTCTCACAATTTTCCAAGTGTCCCACACATAAGTACAAAGTCAAGGGCCCGGGTTCCTTAGCTCTGTAGATAGGTGTGTACACAAACCAAGTATAATAATTTCAAAGATAACCCCTTAGGCAAGGACTATCTCACATGCCCTTACCCGAACTCAATCCCGTAAGGACACCTCACCATACACATGCACTCTCTATGCACTATTTACATTATGATCAATGGTATTAACATGCACGCATGGCTTACATGGAAACAAACACTTACAAAAGTAGGGTTTATACAAAAGTAATCTCAACCATCAAACAGGTTCCTAATTAGCATGTGTTCTTATGTTAAGCATGTAATAGTCAAATTAACATAGGTAAATCAAACAGAGTTTATATCATCAGAGACATTCTTATATATTCGGATCCACATATCTAACCATGGATTTACATACATATCTAATCAAGAATCTACAATTTTATTTAATCATGGATCTACAAAAAAACTGGCTAAAACATAAGTGAGAATGAGGTTAGTATCCCAACTCACCGGATCAACGATGAATCTAGCTTTTTCTAATTAGAACGACGAACGTCTACCTCCGATTGCGATCTCACGAGCACAACTGCTCAATGCGGCCACACGATCACCTTCGCCTTCACTTCTACGGTCAGGATCAACGTACTCTTCTTCTACCAATGGCTATGATTGTCAAGACCTAATTGATGAATGAAAATGATGCGACGGCTGATTAGAGTTGGGGCCTTCTCTGGTAAGATATAACGTAAGCTCTCTCTTAAAGAGGAATGGAAGAGGTTTTCTCCGGAGATTGGTTATACAACTATCTAAGCTTAGATATACACGCAAATTTGTAGCATAAGTCGGTTTCATTCTATTATGACCATGATAGGGATCTCTCCAATGATCAGGGACGTTTAACATGTTAAGGACATCAATAACAACTCTGGCCATAATTTTTAAATCAAATGGCTAAGGATTATGCACACATAGTTAACTACAAGTTGATCACTAGAATGGACTGTACAAGTTACCTTGGTCATAGGTCACTTTTTAGACCTGGATCCTATTGTTGGAACCTATCCTTAGAATGACATTACAAAGACATAAGAGCACAATGGTTTTGATGGAATTGAGAAGGGTCACTCACTATATTTAATATGATCAAAGAAACTCTAAATGATGGTGAACTCCTCACTTTAACTTGTCATGCATTTAAATCATCGGAGGAAACTAGGAAGGCTAAAACATCCATTTTGGGTCGTGATTACATTGTAACCACTGATTGTTGATTTGATTGGTCCGTACATCAGATTAGGGCTAACGTGGATTACCTAATGAACCGTTAATTTTCTAAATCTCTGACCAGATTGGGACAATAGATTCAAATACATGATGGACGGTAGAAATACCAAATTTTAGAATTTCAAAATCATAGGGTTGTAGGTCCTCATACACAGGTTAAGATCCCTAAGTTCAGATACATTCTGATGATCGGTCGAAAAGATGGACGGTTCAGAATTATTCTAAGAATCTCTTTCATTCTATCCTACTTAATTAATCATATATAAATTGGTACGTCGCATCTCACTAAGGTTTGGTATATCTCAACTGATATGGGTCAATCTAGGACCCTATGATGGAATCTGGTCTAATACAAAGTTCGAGTATACTATTTTAGGTGTCCATAAACTGTTTCACCTTGATCGTTGGTCCACAACGCCTTAAATCACCATTATTCGATTTAGCGATTCTGGGAACTGATCTAAAAGTAATATTTCACATGAACGGTCAAAATACTATATTAGAAAGATATGAAAAGTTTTGTGATTTAAACATGTACAATTTAAGATAAATCATAAGGGTTGCCTATCACTATTGGTTGGTCTATTAAGATTTAGTTTAACAGTCTGATCGAATTCTGATTGAAACTTCAATAGTCAAAATGATTTATTTGTGGTTAATCTTTAGTATTATCGACTTAGAATTAGATTTAGTTCTAATAGTGGGCCACGGTGATTAAATTATGATTAGATGGTTACGATTGAATGATTTATAGTTGGATTTAGGTCTATCAAACTACACCATTACGTTTTATACTTAAGAATTTAACATTCTATGATTCATATTTGATTTATAGCTAATTTAACGAATTACTAAGGCTCATGGTTGTATATGACTTAGAAAATTTATTATTATTTTATTATTATTTACTCAAGTGGTAATTTCATCAAACAAGTTTTAGACACTTCACACTTTACAATTTTATTATTTAGAACAAAAACTTCTTGTCCAGGTTTTTAATTCATTTAAAATTTACGGATATTACAGCCTTTGTAGTGCTTCTCTTATGGCTCCGGCATCAATTGATGGTGAAGGCCTAAATGTTCGATAGGGATTTTATTTACAAAATAGAAGTTTATAAAATGCATTTCACCTTCTGTTTCCTTATTCCTCAATGTTAGGTGCGTCGATTTCTTCCTCTTTCATGGATTGCCTAAGCATTGATTACAACTCCATGGATTGCCTAAAAGTTGATTATAACTCCATTCGTAGTTCAACTCAATTGACCACATTCTTGTCGTCATTACTATTGACTTTTGATCTACACACTTTGTTTGTTACTGATAAGGTTCTTCATAGAGCTTGATGCGATGATCATGAAAGCATCCATCACCTTGGCCATCAAGTCATCCATATTCACCGATCCATGGAACCCATTTGTTGATCCATCCATCAACTAATATTTTAATTCAATTGAAACCTTTTCTAATTCAACAGTGGATTCGTCGAGAGGCACTCTTTTATTTGCACTAGTCCACTCTTCTTCCTTGTTAATGGATTCCTCAAGAGGCATTCCTTGATCTATATAAGTTTACTCTTCTTCTTCAATATTTGATTGGTTAAAAGCACCTAGCCACAAATTGATTGACTGCGAACCTCTTTGACAGTCATAGTCGTCTATTGTTGATTTTGCAAATATTTTGCAATCCAAGGCCTCAGCCTCAATCATCGCTCATATTTCTTGATTTTAACAATCGAATTCTTGATATAAGGCCATAGAATCTGCGCTCATCAATGCTTGATTCTCCATAGCAATGCCTTTAGGATTTTTGTCACTCGATTCACTAGTAGAAGTCATCGACTCAAGGAGAAGTCTCGCTCTAATACCAAATAACATAGTGGGTACATGGATTAAGTGGAGATCACCATCTTCTTCTAAAAAATAGCTCTTGAATCCACAGGAAAAGAGAAATTTCTAAAAACAGGAAATAAAATTGATATTATTGATGAAAGTTGGTTTACAAAGCTCTTTCATTTAACTTATATAAGCTCTTCTAAATTTATTACTTTCTCGAAATTGTTAACTTTTCTAAAATAATAAGTCTATTATAAATAATAAACAACTTCTAAATTTGACTCAAACTCTCCATGTCACTTAAAAGGATTTAAGGTAATTATGGAACACTTGAAACCTTAAAGCAACTAAAAATAGAAAACACATGTAACTTTGTTAAAGATAATAGATTTTAACGTAAAGCTCAAAATTAACTCTTAAAATGACATATTTTTGAAAAATTGTTAGGCGGGCCAATTGTCTTTAGCGTTGGCCACTACTTAAATATTGTCTATAGCTTTTCAACAACATAATATTATGCACAAAACCAGTTGCAAAGCTATTACTGTCAGATGTTATAGTAAATGCTAAATCCTAAATTGAACTTTCTAGCCCACTTTCTTTTGATCCTGGCCGCCCATTTCCTAAACTTTGTCCTTCATGATATTACAATACGATATGTTGAGACTTCAGCCTTTGCATTTGGTGTTTTCTTTTAATGATCCAAACCGCGGCCCAACTTTTGTGCGGCTCAAATGATCATTTCTCTATTGTTGAATACAACCAGTTGCTGCACAATGGAGATAGCTTCTTGCAGCAACGCATCTGGAAGTGTGGAATTCAGGCCACCTACATCTTCTAAAGTGGCATACATGTGATAGATCTGCACCTTTCATCAGGTGAGCCTTACGATTTAGACCAAACTGGAGCTGATTCACATGTCACGTGAGCCACACCTGCATGAAAAATTTACGTCCATGCAAAAGGACAAGACAGCGCCCACATTCAACTAAATCTGTGGCCCACCTG
This sequence comes from Liriodendron chinense, assembly GCA_003013855.2. Lineage (NCBI taxonomy): Eukaryota > Viridiplantae > Streptophyta > Magnoliopsida > Magnoliales > Magnoliaceae > Liriodendron > Liriodendron chinense. The sequence goes on from PVNU02000310.1 coordinate 2,868,574, forward strand.
ATAGTGGGATGGCCTGATTTTAGGCCAGGATACATTCACCAAAGGGCCTGCATGATGGAAGTTCCAGATCTCACACACGTGTAACACATCGGCATGTGTGGCGCACGTGGGTTTTGGTTGATCTGCATCCCGGCTGCAAAGAGCATGCCTATCTGCTAGTTAGACATCACTTTAATAATAAGAGAAGATTTTGTACGTGTTGGACCTGTGTGTGGGATCCAAGTCGATTATCTGGTATGCCCCACCTCAAATAGGCCAGATCCCAAAAATCAAACCTTAGCTTTGGAGGACTTCGCGGAAGGTAAATAGATGGTTAAAAACTGAGGCCTGAGCCCGGCCCATGATCGTGATGGGCCTAAAATAAACAGGCCTGAACCCATCCATGAGCTCGGAGCTCGAGCCATAGCACCCACTTTTGTGCAAGATCTTGTCTGTTCAGTAAGTGTGGCCCACCATGCATTGAATATGATCACAATGCCTTGAACCCTAAATGGGCAGGGCCTGGTCAATGGGCTCAGCCTGAGTGGGGCCGACTTAATGAACAGCTTGAATTTTAGGCCATAATATTTTCATCCAAATCTGGCCCAGAGATCACGGCCCAGCCTGGTCCATTGATAGCCGTAAAGACATTCTACTTAATTTTAGGCTTTTTTATGCGGATTATAGTATCCTTGTTGTAGGATTTTTATGGTATTCTAGGGTTTTGGATTCTGACGTCATGTGAAAAAAATGTATGAGGCTTCTAAGACTTATCTCAATTAATTGAGGTGGTCTACCTGAAACTTATTTCTCGCTATTTCACTCTATTAAAGGCCAGACCTTCAATTAAACTATATGCCATTAAATTTTTTCTAGCTACCTCTATTTATGTCATTTTGCCTCTTTTCCTTGTCTTATTAAAGCCCTTAACTTGCACTAACTCATTTGTAGCTGATGATTTTTTATTTTTTTTTATTTTTTTTAATCTCTATTGTGCATAACCAAATCATCTAAGCATTAGCTATAAGTTTAATCCCACTGGTAGTTAGTGCAGCTTTGTACGTCTTCTTTGCTTTATGAATAAGTATAATCATACTTCATTCATCTTTCATTTCATTTCATCTCACAATCTTGTTGCACAACTGTGTTAGCCAAAATAAACCATCTCTCGTACACTTTCAAACTTTCATTGGTATACCATTCGATCCAAAGGCCTTTCTCATCTTCTTAAAGCTTCTTTCCCTTTAGATATCCTAATCCTATGAAAGTGTTTCCTGTATTTGACATCATCTGAAAATAGCTTCTCCATCTTTCATGGATCTTAGTGTCTTTCAGTACTAGTACCCTCTAGTTATTGCTCTTAACCTATCTAACATGATTTAGATCCTTACCCTTCATCTATCTCATTTTTGCCAGTTGAAAGACATCCTTTTCACATTCTCTTATTGCCAATCTATTATAAAGATCATCATAAGCTTTATGTTTAGCATTGCCTGTTACTTTTTAGCAAACTTTTTGGCACTTAGATGTTTTTCAAAATTTTCATCATTTTTAGTACCTTGTCTAGCTTTGAGTATGAGTTTGGAAGATCTTAACCACTAATCTTAGGGATTATTTTTAGTTGAATGTGTACCGTTGCTATTTCTCTTCTTAATCATCTTTTCATAGGGCATAAACCAAAAGGCCACAGTCATCCTATCAAGGAGATATTTGGGTCATGGTGATCATGTGAATCGTTGGCCTCAATTGTCAGAATTGAAAGACCGGAGTATAGTGTGATCCTACAATTCCTTCCTCACCTATAATGAATTGCTTAATCCTGGATGACTTAACATGGTGTAGCCTACATGATTTACGACTTGGATGCTCAACACATGTCATGTGGGCACATGGGCTACAGTGTAGATGGGCTAGGCCATACGCGCATCTGTTAAGCATGGTTTTAAGACCCGGAAGTCAGATGCGACTAGTCCGAGTGAACTCGGACTCAGTAAAACCCAATCCAGTTCATTGCTATTGGTCACCTCAACTCAGGTGAGTCAGATTTAGCATTGACTTGGGCAATTCCCAACTTGACTTGAGACATAAGGAGCCAGTAGGAGTAGCGGGCGTTTGGATCGTAAGTCACTTTAGATAAGCAACTTATGAATGTGCTAAGTAGGTTATCTTGGTTTCCACTTATTCGGCCCATAAGTATGTTTTGTAACCAACATATTTATCAACCAAGATGTAGAAAAGCATGTTTTGTTTCCAACATCATAAGTAATTATTCCTCAAGTTTGTTTGGTCCCCCTCACATCCACCATCCATCATGTGGGGCCAAACTTTGATGTGGACCATTTATCGTGTGGGCCCCACCTTTGATGTGGGCCATCCATCATATGGGGCCCACCTTGGATGTGGGCCATTCATCGTTATGGCCGGACCTTTAATGCGCACCATTCATTATGCAGGGCCCACCTTTGATGTTGGTCATCCATCAAGTGGGGCCCACCATCAATGTTATTGTCCATCATGTGGGGCCCACCTTCAATATCCACGGCACATCATGTGGAGCCCACGTTTGATGTGGACTGCCCATCATGTGGGCCTCACCTCTGATGTGGGCTGTCCATCATGCAGGACCTTGCTTGGATATGGGCCACTCATCATTAGGACTGAACTTTGATGTGGACTGTCCATCATGTGGGGCCTGCCTTGATGTGGATCATCCATTATGTGGGGCACACCATTATTAATTGCCCATCATGTGGAGCCCACCTTTGATGTTGTTTGTCCATCATGTGGGCCCCACCTTCGATGTGGGCAACCCACATGCAAGGCTCGCCATGGATGTAGGTCATTCATCATTAGCGGCCGACCTTTGATGTTGACCATCCATCATGTGGGGCCACTTTAATATGGGCTATTCATCATTTGGGGACCAACTTCAATGTCTGCTGCCCATCATGTGGAGCCCATCTTTGATGTGGACCGTCCATCATGTAGGCACCACCTTTGAAGTGGGTTGTGTGAATAGTCCACTGCATGGGGCCTCCTTTGACATGGACCGTCGGATACTTACCCCACACACTCATGTTGTAGATTTCATCACCTATGGGTGCTCAAACCCCAGTCCTCATGTTGAAACTCTTGAGAGTCTACCACCAAGGCAAGAATAAGGATAACTTATTACTTAACATAAGTTAAAAAGTAACTTATTTGGTGGTATCCAAACAAGCCCTTAACCATGGTGTGAATTACAAGTCTCTTTCCTTGCATGACTCTACTATGTTGCCCTTCATTTGTTAGGGTTGAAATTTAGGCATGGCCACAACTCATGATAGTGATAGTGGTCCTAATTCATAAAATCAAATCAGGTGCTGCCCAAAGACTAATATTGTGGCCCAATCTGATGATCTGTTAAGGATAAACATTAACTTGTTACATAGTAAGGGCATATTTGTTAACAATGAAAAAAATACCAATCATGGAATGCGGAACCCAGAAATTGCTCCATGTTAAATGATGTTTGTTAACGTAGAACCTGGAAAGTGCTCCGTAATTTTTATAAAATTTTTTCGACGAGGGAGGTTTGGCTTAGCAGTAACACTATGAATATCACACGTGGGCATGCTTCCCACATGTCCACACAATCATATTAAAGTCACATGAATCAGAGTAGGGAACATACACATGGAGGATATCAAGACAAATAAACAACTATGCAAGGAATTAAGGACTATCAACTAAAATATATACATCCTAAACAGAATACCCTTGACAGGGATGTACAACCCAAAACTAGGCCAGAGTATATAGATATGCAAAAGGAACTATCCAAAAACGAATAAGTGGACAGCTCATCGGTTGAGCTTATAGAGTTCAGCAGCGCTCGCTTCTTCTTCGATGTCTGCTCACTACCCTCGAAAAGTACATTCTTGTAGGGATTGCCACCCTTGACTATTCTTACATCTCTATATGGTTGAAATATTGAAGCATGAGTGGCCAACTTAGTGAGAAATCCCCTCAAGATATACGTATGACATATCAATCATGTATAGTTGACATATCAATCATGCATAGTTTCAAGAAAGCATACAAATGATATACGATGCATCTTCTTTAAGTGCATGGATGCATGCACATGTTCTCTGACTAGAGGTGTACATCCAGCAGACCAATGCATGAGTCCGGGGTTTTCAAACAGTCACCCCGACTCCTGATAATCAAGGGAGTGGGTTTTTTCAAATAGTTGACCCATTGCCTTAGGAGACTGGGGTCATTCAAACAGTTGATTGAGCTCATCAAGAGTCGTTTGACAGTGGTTTGGGAGCCCACCAAAATACTCAAAGTACACAGCATCCACAACATCTAGTTTAGCCACCCAATAATGCCCACATGCCATGGATGCATGATTAGGCCAACCTTTATTAATCAAATTTGCAAACAACCTATTTATCAATCCCTGTAGCTAGTGCTCGATCCTGGTTCAAGAAGTAGACCCTACCATCGCAGTTCAACATATGACCTAACCAATGGATTCCTCCCGATAAGCCAACAAGGCGCTCAATTCCCAAGCGATGGCAGTCCTACATCCGAATTCCCATTTAACCCTTACACAAGATGGCTAATAGTTTTGGTGCAATTCCAATATAGACATGGGCATACCTACAGGCAAGTTATAACACATATCCAAGTAATAAAATAAAATTTGCATTCAAATTTACCCTTAAGCACATTGCCAAGGAGATTTCCTCTATCTAAAATAGATTGCGTAATAACTTTTAACTTGTAGAACTTCTCTGGCCCCACCATAATTTGTGTTAGATCCACACTGTTCATTATATTTTCTAGATAATTTGAGAGTACGAGCCCAAAAAATGAGGCACATCAAAAGCTTAAGTAGACCACACCACATGAAGCAACGGGAATTGAACAACTACCATTGAAACCTTCCTAGGGTCCACTGTGAGATTTATTTGCCATCTAACCTCATCACAAGGTCAATAGACCTAGATGAAGGGAAAGCACAAATATCTGATTTTTCAAAGCCTTATATGGCCCCAAGAAGTTTTCAATAGTAGGCTCCCAATTCCCATTGTTTCTTGTAGTGTGGCCCATTTGAGTTTTGGATTTGCCTCATTTTTTTTTATTATTTATTGTCCTAAAATAAGCATGCAAAACTGAATGGATAGATTGGATTTCCCACAAACATCACGATGGGCCTTCACCTAGCATTCTAGCATAAAAAGTTTTCGCAAAAGGCTTTAATAGGGATTCCGCGTGGATTGCTTATAATGTTGCTAATAGTGGAACAGGATTACATGGTGTGCCTACGACCTGACGTCACCAAGTTATGTGGGACCCACCATGACCTATGTTTTATATCAAAAGTGTCCATCCATTTTGTGAGACATTTTAGTGCGTGAGACTAAAAAAGAGGCAGCTAGAAATCTCAAGTGGACCACGCCACGAGAAAACATTGGTGATTGAACGCTCATCATTAAAAACTTCCTACAGCGCACTGTAATGTTTATTTACCATCCAACCTGTTGATTATGTCAAACAGACCTGGATGAAGGGAAAACACAAATATTAGCTTGATCAAAGCCTTCTATGAGGCCAAGAAGTTTTCAATGGTAGGCATCCAATTCCCACGGTTTCCTGTAGTGTGGTCCACTTGAGCCTTAGATATGCGTCATTTTTTGTCTTATGCCCGAAAATTGTGTGGAAAAATGGATGGACGGTGTGGATAAACCATATACATCATGGTAGGCCCCCACAAAGCCCCTGATAGGACCGTCTGTCACCCACTAGGTGCGGGCATGTCTTTAGTGGGTCTTGGATCCAGATGAGAGCGGATTAGGTGAGATCCTATCCTCACCCGAGACGGTGCAGCCCTTACCGTGAGGTTACTATGGGCCCACCTTGATGCATGTATTATGTGTCTATGTCATCCATCTGTTTTTCCAAATCATTTTAGGGCATTATACAAAAAATGAAGCAGATCTAATTATCAGGTGACTATACCATAAGAAACAGTGGTGATTTACCATCCTGCCATTAAAAACTTCTTAGGGCGCACCTTAATGCTTATGTAGTGTTTATTTATCATCCAATTTGTTGATAAAGTTACATAAGCCTTGATGAGAGACAAGCAAATATTAGCTTGAACCAAAACTTTTGTGGCCCATTAATAGGTCAATCAACATTGTTTCCTATGGTGTGGTCCACTTGGTAATTGGATATGCTTCTTCTTTTTTTTTTGGATAATGTCATAAAATGATATGGAAAAACCGAATTTATGACCTAGATGAAGAGACCACACAAATATCAGCTTGATCCAAAACTTTTGTGGCTCATGAGAAGTTGTTAATGGTTGATTACCACAGTTAATTATGGTCCACTTGAGATTTGGATCTGCTTCTTTTTTGGGATCATACCCTAAAATGAGTTTTCTGTTGCCGTTGTGTTATTGCTACCATCACTTCCACTATCTGGTGCCACTATAAAAGCGCCTCTCATGGGCTTCTTCTTAGTCATTCTCATCCTTCTCTTCGTTATGTCAATCATCTCATCCATCTCTATCACCATTAATGTTCTAAATATTTAGAACATCATGAACCTCTTAATCAGCCTGTCTCGATTACCGTGACTACTTGATTTGGTGTAGCCAACTTCTGCCAATCCTCAAAAGCCAATATCTAATTCAGTTTATTGATGGATCTTTCTCACCTCCTCCTCAATACCTTTCTCCTTAAGGGAATGAAGAATCTGCAATCAACCCAAAATTCATCATTTGGCATAGAGTTGATTAAATGCTATTGAGTTGGCTAAATGCTACTCTTTCTGACTCCACGTTAACCCACATCGTGGGACGTGCATCCTCCTCCTCGGTATGGGCAACACTAAAGAAAGAATCCGGATCCTCTGTTGAAGCTGAGCAGAGAACCTCTGCTTCTACTGCTCTGATTGGTCCAGCTCATCCTGATTGTGTCAGAGCAGCTCAGCTCTGGCACAGTCAAGCTAATCTAGACCAATCAGAGAAGTGACTAGTAGGGTTTCTCTGCTTGGTTTCAACAGAGGATCCGGACTCCTAAAGAAATCGTTCTCCTCTATATATTAAGCATGGGAAATGCAACTTAGTCTTGAACTTCAAACCATTAAGAAGAGTTCCATGTTGATTTTTGACTTTATTTAGAAGATCAAGAACCTTGCTGATGCCCTTGCCATGATCTAATGACCTGTTAGCGATGGTGATCTTGTTCTTCATACTCTTGTTGGCTTGGGGGTGAATTTTGAATCCTTTGTCACGACAGTCACCACACATGATATGTTATCACCCTTCGATGAGCTATATGCTGTTCTTCTAAATTGTTGAGACCTAACTTGCACATCTTCATGTCTCGAATACTGAAACTTATGCCATTATTGCCCTAACTGTTGTTGGATGCGTTGCACAAAAATCATAGGATCTCGCCCCCCCAATACACTTGAATTATGGGATATAATAATGCAATAATCAACGATAAAGCATCAACCTACATGACACAGAGAGTTTTTATGTGGAAAACCCTCCTAGAGGTAAAAAACCACGGGACCTAGTCTAGATCAACAATCCACTATGAAGCGGAGCGTTACAACCGATCATAAGCACACATCACTTGGATCAAACCTTCTTCACTCACGTAGGAGTGGATAAACAATAAGAGAACAATGAAAACGGAGAGATGTCACCCGAGTACGAGGATGTTGAAGAGCCGAGATGTCGTTGCACCGTGAATCACCTTTGCGAGCAATGGCTCCTCTACCAACAAGCTTCATCTCTCTCTTTTCTCTTTCTCTCTTCCTCTTTTTTTTTCTCTCTCACTTTGGACGTGAAAACACCTTAATGTGATACCCTAATCATATTTTGTAATCTCTTAAATAGAGAACTGGAGTAATTAGAACCCAAAGAGGAAACTGCTTATAAGCAGTCCCGCGTCGGGTCGGGCACCCGGTCAAAAGGGCCGTCGGGCGCCTGCCCAAACAAAAACAGTCTAGTGAGAAACCAAAAAGAACTTCCTAATTTTGGGCGCCCGCCTAGGGCATCGGGCACTCGGTCACAAGACCATCGGGCGCCCGACTTCTGTCAAAACTGTTCAGTAACTTTTTGCCTCATCTAGATAATTTCGGTCGCCCGACCACTCTTGGTCTTGGTGCTCGACCATACTCAAGCTGCACCAATCTCTCCTCTAAGCTGAGGAGGAAAGCCCCATCAAATCTCCCCATTTCTGACTCAGGAGAAATTCACCTTCTTAAAGCCAGCCAGGTTTCTACAAACTTCAAACTTGCCCTTGAGCAAAGCCTTGGTCATCATGTCTGATCCGTTATCGTTCGTGTTGACCTTCTCAAGTTGTAGCACCTTCTGTTCCAAAGTATCCCTGATCCAATGATACCGAATCTCTATGTGCTTCGACTTGGAGTACTGACTTGGATTCTTGCTCAAGTTTATAGCACTTTGGCTATCACAATAGACTACATGCTCCTCCTGCGTCAGACTGAGTTCCTGTAGGAACCTCTTCATCCAAAGCATCTCTTTACATGCTTCTGTAATCGCGATGTACTCGGCCTCTGTCGTCGATAATGCTATGACCTTCTATAGCTTGCTCCGCCAAGAGACCACTCCCCTTGCAAACGTGAACATGAACCCCGATGTAGACTTCCTGAAGTCTATATCACCTGCTATATCTACATTTGAGTAGCCTTCTAACACAGGTTTTCCATCACCATAGCATAGGCTCAACCTAGATGAGCCTCTCAGATACCGTAGTATCCACTTCACCGCTGCCCAATGTTCATTGCCAGGATTGGCAAGATACCGGCTGACTACACCAACCGCATATGCTATGTCTGGGCGCATATACACCATATCATACATCAAATTTCCTACTGCTGATGCGTAGGGTATCTTCCGCATCTCTTCCATTTCTGCCTTCGTCTTGGGACATTGCTTGTTGCTCAATTTGAAGTGACCATCTAGTGGAGTACTGACCAGCTTCATTGCATTCATATTGAATCGCTCTAGGATTTTCTCAATATACCGCTCTTGTGACAGCTAAAGCTTCCTGCTGCTTCTGTCACGGGTTATCTCCATTCCTAGGATCTGTTTTGCCGGGCCCAAGTCTTTCATCGCAAACGACTTGCCCAACTCCTGTTTCAGCCCGTTAATCTTCTTAGTGTCTTTTCCCATGATAAGCATGTCATCAACGTACTATAGCAGAACTAAGAAGTCATCATCAGAGAACTTGCGCGTGAACACATAGTGGTCCGATTCCGTTCTGTCATATCCATGCTTTAACATGAACGAGTAGAACTTCTAGTATCATTGCCTAGGAGCTTGTTTCAGCCTATACAAGCTCTTTCTAAGCCTACACACCATATGTTCTTTACCCTTGACTTCCGAACCCCTCTGGTTGGTGTATGTAGATCTCTTCTTCTAGGTCACCTATGGAGAAAGATAGTTTTAACATCTAATTGCTCTATCTCCAAATCCTATACTAGCCGCCAACCCGAGCAACACCCGTATGGATGTTATCTTCACCACTACTGAGAATATCTTCTCGAAGTCTATACCTTTCCTCTTACCAAACCCTTTACTACTAGCCTGGCCTTGAACTTCGTTTGTGAATTATTCTGCTCATTCTTATTTCTGAATACCCACTTGTTGTTCAGAGCTTTCTTGCCCTTAGATAATTTCACCATATCATAGGTGTGGTTCTTATGTAAGGATTCCATCTCCTTTTGCATAGCTTTCAACCACTCCCCCTTATGCTCGTCGGCTAGGGCCTCAGAATAAGTCTTTTGACTCTCTCCCATCAGTGAAAATAATGTATTCATGCGATGAGTACTTTTTGGATGGATGTCTGTCCCTTAATGTCCTCCTCACCTATGGCTCAACAGGTGGATCAAGTGGGGGCTGCTCCCCCTGTTCATCTTCTTTAGGGACTCCCTCATCCTCTACACCTTGCTGTACTCCCTCGTCATGGAATATAGAAAATGTTCATTCATTACCTGATCTTCGTATCGAGCTTGGACCTCTCGTCCTTTGGTACGTGAACGGATGCCCTGCATCCAAACACCCTGAGATGATTGTATGACGGATTTCAGTCCAGTTCACACCTTCTCAGGTACTTCTCCATTTAACGGGGCTGATGGAGACCTGTTTATCAAATACATCGCCGTGTGCATTGCTTTCTCCTCAGAACATCTTGGGCAACTTTACATGGGATAATATGCATCTGATTCTTTCTATAATGGTGCGATTCATTCGCTCAGCCACACCATTATGCTGGGGGGTCTTGGGAACCGTCTGTTCATGCCGTATACCCACTGACTTACAATACTCATGAAAGTCACCTATGTATTCACCACCATTGTCAGTGCGGATGCGCTTCAACGATCTACCTTGTCTCTCTCTCGACCATTACATGACACGTTTTAAACATACCAAAGACCTCGTCCTTGGATTTCAAAGCATAAACCCAAGCCCTCCTAGATGCATCATCTATAAAAGTGACAAAATACAATGCCCCACTCAAGGTTTTTGTCCTCACAGGACCTACAAATATCAGAGTAAACCAAATCTAATACATGTACTTTATTAACATGGGAAACATATTTAACAAATGAAACTCTATGCTGTTTCCTGATAAACAGTTAATACAGGTTTTGAGAGGTATACCTGTCACGTTTGGAAGGAGCTGCTTCTTTGCTAGTAGCTGAAGCTCTTTTTCACTCATGTGGCCTAGACGCCTGTGCCACATGTCAGTAGCTGAATCTTCCGTTGCGTTCAACCCACCCTTGCATACACTGACACTTGCCTTGTAAAGGGTGTAACACTTCTTTCCTCAGGCTGCGATCAATGAACCCTTGATGAGCTTCCAAGCGCCCACCAACAAATCGTCTTTCATAGCCATCATCATTCAGCCTTCGCGTCGACATTAAGTTGAGGCGAAGGTCTGGAATGTGCCTCACATCCCTGAGAACCAATGTGCAGCCCACATTGGTCTTCACACAAATACCATCAGACTCCTACGATCTTCAATACGCCAGAATTTCCCATCTTCACTGTCCCATAGTCATCTGACTTGTAGCTCGTGAAGAAATCTTTGCATGGAGTCACATGAAATGAGGCTCCCGAGTCTATCACCCAGTCGGTGTCTTGACTCGTAGCCATGAGACAAACATCGTGATCTACCGAAAGAATAACCACAATGTCACCATCTGAAGCGACCACAGTGGAATCTGATTCATCTTCTTTCTCCTTTCCTTTTCCTTTCCTGTCATTCTTCTTCTTATGACATTCATTCTTGTAGTGGCCCTTCTTGCCACAATTCCAGCATTCAACATCTTTCTTGACACTCGACTTGCCTCTTGATTTATCTCGGGCCTTCCCGCCTTTCCTGTTCTTTCCTCTCCCCCGATCTTTTGTCATAAAGGCCTCTTGTTGAGTAGACCCTTGAGACTTTTCCATTTTCTCCTCATTGAAGAGGCAACTAGTTACCTGTTCCATAGACACCTTTCTGTTTGGCGCAGAGTTACTCAGAGACACCACCAATGTCTTTGAACTGTCAGACAATGAGCTAAGTAATCCAGGACCATTTTCATAGCGGAGAGTTGGTTCAATATGTTGCTGACCTCATTCATCTGTTCAGCTACAGAACCGCCATCTTTGAACTTAAGATTCACAAGTCGTCTTATCAGAAAATTTTATTGTCGACTGTCTTCCTCTCATACAACCCTTGCAATTTCAGCCAAAGGCTAGCGACTGAGGTCTCTGTAGACACATGGTGGAACACTGAATCATCCAACCATTGTCTAATGAACCCCACCGCCTTCTGGTCCAACTTATTCCAATCATCATCTGGCATATCCTTTATTTTCGCTGATACGCCTAAGATCGGAGCATATAGGTCCTTGCAGTAGAGCAAGTCCTCTATCTTATCCTTCCATATGATCCAGTTAAAACCATTGAGACTGATCATCCTTGATGAGTCACCTTCCGTAATTCAGAACCGATCCCACTCTGTTTAACCAACCTGAACTCTCTGAAACCACTTTATTGGGTGCGTTGCACAAAAACCTTAGGATCTTGCTCCCCTAATACACTCGAATTATGGGATATAATAATGCAATAATCAACGATAAAGCATCAACCACACGACACAAATAGCTTTTACGTGAAAAACTCTCCTAGAGGTAAAAAACCACGGGACCTAGTCCAGATCAACAATCCACTATGAAGTAGAGCGTTACAACCGATCACAAGCACACACCGCTTGGATCAAACCTTCTTCACTCACGTAAGAGTGGATAAACAATAAGAGAACAATGAAAACGGAGAGATCTCACCCGAGCACGAGGACGTTGAAGAGCCGATACGTCGTTGCACCGTGAATCACCTTCGCGAGCAAAGCCTCCTCTACCAACAAGCTTCCTTCTCTCTCTTTTCTCTTTCTCTCTTCCTCTTTTTCTCTCTCTCACCTTGGACGTGAAAACACCTTAATGGGATACCCTAATCACGTTTTGAAATCTCTTAAATAGAGAATCGGAGTAATTAGAACCCAAAGAGGAAACTGCTTATAAGCAGTCCCGCGTTGGGTCGGGTGCTCGGTCAAAAGGGCTGTCAGGTGCCCGCCCAAACAAAAATAGTCTAGTGAGAAAACAAAAAAGAACTTCCCAATTTCGGGCGCCTGGACCAACTTGGTCGGGCTCCCGCCTGGGGCACCGGGCGCCCGGTCACAAGACCATCGGGCGCCTGACTTCTGTCAAAATTGTCCAGCAACTTTCTGCCTCATCTGGTTAATTTCGGTCGCCTGACCACTCTTGGTCTGGGCGCCCGACCATACCCAGGCTGCACCAATCTCTCTTCTAAGCTAAGGAGGAAAACCCCATCTACTGTAAGGTCATGTTAGAGGCCCCGCCGTAGTTGTGGTCATGATTCTTAAGGTCGTGGGAACAATTGTGGTTGTGTCCATAGAGGTCAGTCCAACAATGGTAGAGCAACTCATCAAAACCACCAATTAGTGAATGGTGATCATAATAACCTATCATGTGTCCAATTTGCGGCAAATACAGATTCGCCTTTCTACCGTGCTATCATTGTTTGAATCAATCCTATTAGGCAGATGCTCATTGGAGCCTTTTGTAGCCACGAGATTGCCTCTTACCGATATGATAGCAATTGGTACTGTTACTTTGCTATCACATGACAACTGATACAACCCATCTCCACGATCGTGTCAAATATTAGGGGCGTGGTCAAATTGTAGTTTGTAATGGTTAAGGTATTCCGATCTCGTAAGTTGGTAATGCTACTCTCGTTACTCCACAGAGTACATTTACTTCGTAGGATATATGTTTTATTCGTGCCTCATATTTAGAAAAATCTTATAACAGTTGATAAATAGTTTACTCGACAGAATGACTATGTTTTTGTTTTTCTTTCAAAGGGATTTGGTATTAAGGATTGACGAATGGGGAGGGTCGTCCTCAAAGGATTGGGTAGAGGTGGTCTTTATCCTGTGCGAGCTGATCATACATTACGGATAGATCAGGTTTCCAAGAAGACTTTTTTTAATTGTTTGTTTTATTTACAGGTGGCTCTAAGTGAAGTTTAGCACGTGAGATTGGGCTATTTTAATTAAATTTTTTTTTTATTAAATTCATAGTAGTAATTCCTTACAAATTCCTAGTAGTTCCAAATCTTTGGGATTATGCCCTGCTTGTTTAGTGGGCAAACATGGTAGGTTGCATTTTTCTTCAATTAAGAATATTACCATCTTTTCCATAATCTTAATGAGTGCGGATCATCTCTGCTGAAGGCACAAGAAATTCCAGCGCCATTGCTTCTCATTGGTCCACATCATCCCAGAGGACTCTAGCTGACGAGATACGCGGGATTTCTCTCTCCCAACTACAACGCGTGCTACACAACATCATTTTTAACGTGTGTAACCTCTTTGGATCCCACAATGATTTATGTTTCATATCCACACCGTCCATCAATTTTTAAAGATGATTCTAGAGCATGAGCCCAAAACCGAGGCATATCCAAAGATCGAGTAAACCACGTCAAAGAAAGTAGCCAAGATTGAATGGAAATCGTTGACGCCTTCCTAGGGTCTACTGTTACGTTTATTTGCTATCTAGCCTTTTAATAATGTTACACATAACTTCATGAAGGGAAAACACCAATATAAGTTTGATAAGAGCCTCCTATGGCCCTAAGAAGTTTTCAACAGTAGGCGTTCAATTCAGACTGTTTCTGTAATGTGGCTCGGTTGAGCTTGGTTCTGCCTCATTTTTTGTCTACTTCCATAAAATGGTATGAAAAAATGGCTGGACGGTGTGGATATGATAATACATCATAATAGGGCCCACTGAAGTTTCACGTATAAATACTTTCCGTTTTCTTCTCTCACGGGAATGTGCTGCACCAATGAGCATATTAGGTGAGACCCGGCATCACCCAAGACCGTACGGCCCTTACAGTGGTGCCCACCTTTGTCATGTATATTCTATATCCACCTTGTTCTTCCATTTTTCCGGATCATTTTAAAGAATTATCCAAAAAATGAAACAGTGGTGGCTTACCATTACCTATGCCATAGGAAACAGTGGTGACTTACCAATAACGGGCCACAAAAGTTTTGTATCAAGCTGATATATGTTTTTCCTCTTCATCCAGGCTTATGTGAACTTATCAACAGATTGGACTGTCAAATAAAAACCATAGAAACATTAAGGTGATCCCCAAGAAGTTTTTAATAGTAGGGTGTTCAATCACAACTTTTTCCTAGAGTATGGTCCACCTGATAATTGGATATTCTTAAATTTTAGTAGAATAATCTAAAATGATCTGAAAATTCAGATGGACGGAGTGGATGTAGAATAAACAAATCAAGGTGGGCTCCACGGTAAGGGTTGCACTGTCTTGGGTGATGCCCAGGTCTCACCTAATCCGCTCCCCTGCATCACACAGCAAGCACCGGAGGTGTGAAATTTAAGTGGGCTCCATGATGATGTATTTGTTAGATCCACACTGTCAATTCATTTTTTCATATCATTATATGCTATGAACCCAAAAACAATGCAGATTTAAAGTTAAAGTGGACCACATCATTGAGGACAGTAAGAATTAATGATACTATTGAAAACTTCCTGGGGCCACAGAATGCTCTTATCAAACTTGCTATTTTTATTTTAACTTCATCCAGGCATGTGTGATCTTATGAACAGGTCAGATGGAAAATAAGCCTACATGTTGGCCCTAGAAAAGTTTCAATGGAAGTTTATTCAATTCGACTACTTTATGTGATGTGATCCACTTGACGTTTGGATGTACCTCGTTTTTTGGGATTGTCCTCTAGATTTATCTAGGAAAAATTGATGGACAGTATAGATTTAACAAAAAAATTATGGTGGGACCCAGAGAAAGTTTCACACATTAAAAGCCGGTTGTGTAGTTAGCAATGTATGTGGAAGAGAAAAATCCGGCGTATATTAGTAGATGTAGTCATTGAAAATGACGTGGACTAATGAGAAAGCAATGACGTTGGAAATTTTTGTGCCTTCAACATAGATGATCCACACTCAATTTTAATATAGTGATGTTTGGGGCTCGACTATGATTGCTTCTCACTGGGGTATCATTACTATTTGATTCTTGTAGATGATTTTTTTGTTATTCTTGAATTTATTCGTTATCCAAGAAATATGATGTTCATAAATGTTTTCTACACTTTCATAATTTTATTGAAAATTACTTTGGTTCAAAGATACATATCATGAAGATTGATGGTGGAGGTGAGTTTACTAGCAAGTAATTTGAGAATTTTCTCTCTTATTATGGTACACAACACCAATTCTCATGTCCACACACTCAGCAAAAAAGAATGGCGAGCAAAAACATAGACATATAGTTGAGACTGGCATTGCTCTTCTTAATTAGAATATGAGGCCTAGGGATTTTTACCTCGATGGAGTATTTGATTAATCGTCTTTCAAGCTTCATAATTGGTTTTTTGAGTCAATATGAAAAACTTTTTGGTCACTGCTCAGATTACAATTTTCTACGGGCTTTTGGTTGTTACTGCTCTCCATAATTCCTCTAAGCTTGAGCCATGAACATTGCCTTGTGTATTTTGTCAAATAGCCAGTTGCTCTAAAAGCTCGGGCTGTTAGAAGATGGTGTATCGATGTATATCAAGGGACTCTAACACTCCAATACTCCCCTGCACGTGCGGAGTGAAACTCCATACGGGAACATATTAGGCAAGGGTGGAGGGACACACAACTCACACCCTAAGTGGAGGAACACTCAACTCACACTATAAATGGCCCCCTGTGAGAGAATATATCAACAAAGGCATATTTGTTACTCCCAGGATTCGAACAGTTGACTATCCGCTCTAATACCATGTCAAATAGCTAGTTGCTCTAAAAGCTTGTGCTGTTAGAGGATGGCGTATCAATGTACATCAAGGGACTCTAACACTCCAACATATTTATTGGGTATTCCCTAACTCACTAACGATATAGGTCCCTTGACACCAAAATGGGTCGTGTTTACATCTCTTGGCATGTTGCTTTTTATAAAACATTATTTCCTATTGTGGGGTATTTGAGTCGCCTATATCACTACCCACCAACTCTCTAGTGCTCTTAGAGTGACATAAATAGGCGCCTTGACACCAAAATGGGTTGTGTTTACATGTCTTGGCATGTTGCCTTTGATAAAACATTATTTCCTTTTGTGGGGTATACTACACTAAAACAGCAAAAAAACGACGGATCAAATTCGTCGCAAATCGTATTAGCGACGAACATTAACCGTCGTTTGGTCCGTCGATGTTTACTATGGCATTTATTAAACGACGGATGAGATTCGTCGCTAAATTGCGACGGATTTAGTTCGTCGGAAATAACCGACGAATTATACCCGTTGCAAATCCACAAAAAAACCCGTTGCAATACTAAGACCAGCCATTTAGCCAGGTATTTTGTTCGTCGTTCAAAAATAATGCGACGGTTTTAGTCCGTCTCTAATTTTCTGGAAATACAAAAAGAAAATGCTGACTTTTGTTGTGTTGGATCTGTTATAGTACCTGATTGACATCTAAATTCAATATATATATGGGTGGACCCCACCTTCTGGTGAAAAGAAATACAAAAAGATACTTCTGTTGGACTAATAAATGATATGGGTGGACCCCACCTTCTGGTGACCTTATATATATATATATAAGGTCACCAGAAGGTGGGGTCCACCCATATCATTTATTAGTCCAACAGAAGTATCTTGTTCCTTTCAACTTAGCATTTCATGATACTTCCTTTTGAAAATGAATGAAATAAAAAAAAATTCACTCACAAGATCATGCTGTTTTTGGAGGTAAAGCTTGAAGATAACAACCTTATACCATGGCCTGGTCCTCATTGCACCCAATTGATTTTAATGTTCTTGTCACCATTACCAATAGCAATGCAATCATCTCCTACCTGTCATAGGATAGAAATATATGAGATAAAATGAGCAATACATGTAGGGGTGGCAATGGGTCTAGTCAACCCATCGTTCAATTGACACGATCGGATTTTAAGGTAGGTTCCGGCCAAGCTAAATGGGAAGTAGGTTGGGTGGTGATCCATTCAAGTAAATTGGTTAGGCTTGGTCGAACCATAGTTAAAGGACTTAGTGACTCGAATCAACTTGTTCTTAGTTCGAGTCTAGTTTGACTCCCGGGGTGACTCATGGTTTTGAACCAATCAGGTCCATGACTCAAAGAGTCAAATTCAACTCGTCTAAGTCTTAAAACCATGGTTGAACCCTAATGAAACCCTCCCATGTTCTCTTTCAATGGATTGGGTCAGACCCAACCCGTCCCAAAACTCGAAACAAAATAAAGAAGAAAAGTATAGATTATTTATTTTTGTATGCATCATTGACTAGTATCGAAAAATCATGGATGTACAAATGTAGAATACTCGTTCCTATGGTGGATTGCGAAATATTCACAATTTGGGAGTGTACAATGTCTATAACATCAGTGTTTGGGCTATCTCCTAAAAAGTTGAATGTGTTGCAGTACCTTGATAGACATCCAAATTAAAAATAAAAAAATCAACATCGCATAAATATAAGGTCACCAGAAGGTGGGTTCCACCCATATCACCCATAACATGTTACAAATACATTCGTTGATCAAGTGGGCTACATGTGCACCAACAAATAAAATGACTGGGTCAGGTTGGGCTAAAATGAACAACATTCCACATTGAATAGGTAAAATGTCTATTGATTTATACACATACATGTAAATAGAGTTTAATAGCATACTTAATCATCTTTGATACATACATATAGACCATAAACATCAGATATGATCATACAAGGACCTTGTAATTGAACTTCTACATAAATCCCCACCTTTCATGCCATTACATCATGCTTGTAAGGCATCTGAGTCCGCACAAAATATGGGTCGCATGATGATCATTTCATGCCATCAAAATTTGGTCCATCGACTCACTAGGTGAGCAACACACTTGCATTGAGTTGCACCATTAGCTTTCGATTGATTGCAACAATGTGGCTTGCCCATTGAGCGGACCAACCTGATTCACGCCAGTTGTTGATCTTCATGAGTGGGCCACTTTTTACCTACGGGGATGTTTATGTGAAATTTAATGTGATTATTTCTCTTTGAATTGGGTACCCATATTTGTTTAGCTAGTGCAGTCTTTCTTTGAATTGGGTACCTAAATTGTTCAGATTCTTGCTTGATTTTATGTTGCTGTTGAACCTAGACAGTGCATGTTAAGTTATTGAAAGAGACAGATGGAATATAGAAAATGTTCATTCATTGGAGAAAAATTCCTCTGCATGAAGACGAACCTTTTGAGTTTTTATTCTCTGGATCTCTTCTTGAAGTCGTTTTGCTGCTTCATCACTTTTTTGTTTTTACCTTAAGAGTTGGGATTGTGCTTCTTGCTTTCTCTTTAACTCTGAGACATGCAAATACTTTTTTGTTTTTAATTCAAGAGTTGGGATTGTGCTTCTTGCTTTCTCTTTAACTTTGAGACATGCAAATACAAAAGGTGTTAGAAGTAGATAGGATGGCAAAAAGGCATAACGATTATTGACTAACCTAAGATTCAAGAAAGTTCAACTTCTGAATGTAATCATCCCTTGGCTTTTGAGCGTCATCATTAGAAGTAGCTGAAATAGTGGCAAGATTGCAACACAGACCCTCAATCTCTTTCTGTCATAAAGGAATATAGATAATAAAGCATGCATGATTCTATACTAGAAGCACAAAAACAAGCAGTGAAATAGGAAAGTTACTAGCAAAATTAAGTTTCTTTTCCTGCTCCAACTCAAGCAAAACTTTCTTTTCCGTCTTGGCCGGCTTGTTCGCGAACTTAGGATCCAACGTGTATTGCCGACCAATGGACCCCACATGATGGGTTCCAAAGACCGTCCATGCAGTGGACCTGACGCTCGATAGTCCATGGATAATAGTTCTAGTTGAATGCTCACCATTAATAATCAGGGATACAGACAATAGTTCTGCAAAAAAAAAAAAAAAAAAAAAAAAAAAAAAAACACATACACACACACAAATAAATAAATCAGAACCCAAAAACAAAACCCAAAATGCCAAATTCAATCCTCTAAAAAATAAAACTCAACGACCGGCAATGCAAGGATAATCAATCTTATTTTTTGCAGCCCATTTTCCATACACAAGTCCCTCCAGATATCATGAGTCTATTTTCATACACAAGTCCCTCCAGATATCATGATCCTATTTTCATACACGTCCTTCCATTTCTGTGGGTGCCAATGTCCTCCATTTCCCAAAAAGCAATGTCGTGGTGGTGGGCCTTAATCTCATGCAAGACTGGCAATTGACTAACGCTGATGGGCTTAAACAAGCCAGCCAAGACGTGAAGATTATCTACCTTAAGTAGGCAATAATCGAATTCTAGTTGTTGCCGAGCAATGACCATTACTATAGTGTTATGGAGGAGATGAAGAACTTTGCGAGTTCAAAGTGTTAAAAGACTTAATTACCTAAGCTATAGGCATACAGAACAAAAGGTTTGACATATGGCATAGTTGCACCATTAACGAGGCAATTGCTAGCCCATTTGTGGATGGAATGTGATCTAAAAATTAGACAAACCAGATGATCTTAGCCATCTGATTTTGATCTTAAGAGTTTTCCTTGGTTTTTTGTTTTTACTTGTAACCATCCATTTAAGAATCATCAATTGGGTGCTTAGGAATACTTGATGAGTGTGATTTTTGAAATATGCTCCATGAAAAATGTGCCCACAACTTTCATGGTCTGAATAGAGATGGGTCGCACCACCTTACCATTTTCAAAATGTTAGTAAACTGTCATAGCGGTCCCAATTTAAGGGTATTTCACCATTTTCATGTCTTATGGCAACTCTTCCACCAAACACATGGAAATTTTTTGTGTCAATCCAAAGTGTTCAAATCATTGACACAATTATAATTGGAGCCTAGAAAAAAGAAAGAAAGAAAGAAAGAAAGAAAGATAGATGATGGTAATAATTGGGTCAGTCATTATCTTTAAAGTCTTCCATTTAAGTATCCAACCATGGACATTCTTCCGCTGATTTTTTTCTTATATTATGCAAAGATGGATAAATCTTGCTGCTGCAATGCATTTGATTTCATGTTCTTGAGAAATATTAAATGTAGAAAATAAGAGTATATGCACAAAAAACATGGGGGTAAGTTAATTGTCAGGTACAATTTTCTTGTTCAACACTTGGAATAATTTTCTTGTTCATTATTGTGTTTCTTCATTAACGGGTCATTTGGATGCTTGAAAATGGTTAAGTGGTAAATGATTTACCCTCTCCTATTCAGCTATAAACTGTAAATGATTCACAAGTAAATGATTGCCTTTGTTTGGATAGCCCAAAAATTGTTTAAGTCCTGCAAATGAAGAGCTAATATTTCCATTTATTAAGTGGTAAATGGAGAAATTGTAAATAAAATCAGAAAGCAATAAATCATTTAAAGTTAGCTCCATTTACAGACATCCAAATGATCTTTTACTTCTGAAAATGGGCTTTCCATGGATTTCTTTTCCAAACTCACTCTTCCATGACTTTATATAATTTGGGAGCTTTCATGTCTAAAGGATTGTATCAACCAAGAGGAAATGAAATGGATTGGTGGTGGGACCCTAGCATACCGCCAAGATGTGGTTAGATAAAGACTCGGTTTCTAGGGATATCATTCTTCTTCCAGCCCCCTTGTTTGAGATAAATTCTGCAAACACATGGTTCAAAATTGAGCAAGACTATCCAGGTAAAATTATCATGTAGATGAAAGGGCAATCTGAACTGGCCTAGTGCAACTATTGACATGTAAATTATCATGTAAAGGAAAGAATAATGCAAATATGTGCAAGAATGAGACATCATTTTCTGTATGACATGTATGAATATTTGATATGCATTATGAACAGTATAGACATGAAAGAAAAACCAGAGCTAACCTTTTCTTCCATCATCATCATCATCATCTAAGCCTTATCCAAACATATTGGGGCCAGCTACAATAATCTAGGCTGATCAGTGATCAGAACCATTAATATGGTGGGCCACCACATATACAAGTAATAGCAAAAAATAACAATGATTACTAAATGTACACTACTTACCTCCTGGCCATTCTTAGTTTTAGGAAAAAAAAGAAAAAAAAAAGAAAAAGAAAAAAATCATTAGAGTAGAATGAAGATAATGGAGATCTGGACCATCTAACCCAAAAAACCTATGGTGGTCATCCCATTCATCGGGTGATTCAAATCCTAAAGACAACCAAAAAATGTATGGTTGAACCACAACTGAGTATTAGAATGGTTGTATTATGAAAAAGGACATAATTATAGATTGAACAGATACAAGTCTGAAACTTTACCTATATAGTTATATCCATAATAGTTGGTAGCAACAGGATACTATGGGCCGTCGCTTGATTCTTTTACTTTTTTCACACCAACATTAGCCCTCGCTTCCTAATGTAGTCTAGTGCAACCTAAGACAGAAGTGCAGATGCAAGGCCCATGTTAGTTAAGATACTTTACCATCGCTAATAAAGTTAATCGCAACAATTAGTAAATCCCAACATGATGCATTGTAAAATTATCTAAACAATGGTTAGAACATTGCTTTGTACTGGGTGATCTCACAGTTGTATAGATCTCCATGTTCTTCTCTCTCTCTCTCTCTCTCTCTCTCTCTATATATATATATATATATATATATATATATATATATATATATATATATATATATATATATATATAGGTAATCATCATCTCTATTATCTATAATGGGGGGAGCCTTAGACATTTTTTCCCTGACAATTTGTGCTTGGATGCATCCGGAGCTTCAATTATTAGGGTACGGGAAAGGAATTTAATCTTTAACTTGGGACAACTCATCATTTATAAAATGTAGTCCTTTGGCAAGTAGGGTAGGCTTGGGCTGTCTTCGGCTTGGATTTTGAACTCTTTGGGGCAGGCTTGTTGAGCAAGCCTGTCTTTTGCCGAAGCTGTTACATCATTACAAAAATAAAAATAAAAAGTTAGAAAAAAACATTTGGCATAATTTTTAAGAGCAATAACGAAACATTCTCAATAGTTGAAACAAGAAGTAACCAATCACAAACCATTATGATTCAAAACACACCTGTTGCAAAATCGAAAGTAACTGGAAAGCAAAAGATTACCTTCTAGCATAAATATCCAGTAATGAATCAGTCATCAATACTAACTTGTCCTGCAAATGCAATCTATCTCATCAAACACATGCTGTGCACATAAACATTTCATCAAACACATGTTGTGTATACTTGAACATTCACAACAAACAATTAAAGGTAAGACTATTCTATACATGGCATACATTTATAAATTGAAAACTGTTAAACAGTGACATTTCATCAAACACATGTTGTGCACACTTAAACATTCATAACAAATAATTAAATAAGTCCCACATCTCTGAAAGGAGCAAGATCCGACTCTCTTGAATCCCACCTACCAAAGAAGAACCCAACTCTATACACAGATATGAAGAAATCAGAAAATAAATGAGCCCAGATGAAAAAAAACTCCAAAAATCAGAAATCAAATTAGTCCAGATGAAAAAAACCCCAACAATAAAAAACTATGAACACCCACATGAAAAACCCCCAACATTAATCCATCAACAGAAACATACAAAATTAGAAATCCACCAAACAAAAGAACCCATCTAGATCGGCCTATGAAACAAAAACCTCAAAAATCTAACTCCGAATGGTGGAAAAGAAAAGAAGAACCCAAACCCCCATCAATCCATCAAAAGAAAATATGAAAAATCAAGAAACCCATGTAGATAATCAATCCACGAGGCCTATCAAACAAAAACCCAAAAAATCTAACTCTAAATGGTGGAAAAGAAAAGAAAAAATCCCAAATCCTCACCAACCCATCAAAAAAATATGAAAAATCAAGAAATCCATGTAGATAATCAACCCACATGAAATTCAACTTGAACAAAAAAGAAGAGAAGGAAGCTTTACCTCTTCCAAAAAGAGGGTTTTGGAAGCACTAGACGTTCCCAAAAAAGGGTTTTGGAAAACCCTCCTGAAAGTGCTTTTAACTTTTCAAAATGGGCTCTGTTGTGCTTTTAGGCAAATTTGCGACGCGTTTTACGACGAATCAGATCCGTCGCCAAAAAGTGCTTAGTTTAACAACGGACAAGTCCGTCGCAAATGAAAGAATCCGTCGCTAAGCGTTTTTTACGGGTCAAAATGGCTGGATATACCGACGGGACCGTTGCAAGTCCCGTCGTTTTCCAATATTTTCCTTCGGATTTGGTCCGTCGAGAATTATACGACGGACTATATTCGTCGCTAATTATAGATTTTTGACGAATTACCGCCCGTCGCAAATCTTACGACCATTCCCCGTCCGGATTCGCTTTTATAGGTTTAGCGACGAACTTTTACATTAGCGACGAACTTAGTCCGTCGTTAAACCAACATTTGTTACATCACAAATTCACATTTTTGACGTAGTCATATTTGAATTTCCTATCATCGCCCACCATCTCTTTGGTCTCTTAGAGTGGCTTTTGCCACCCTTTGCTTTATCCACTACATGATGTGACCATCATCTCTGCCCTCTTTGCCCAGAAGCCCCTTAAATGTGTCATCCGTGTCACTACTACTTGCCTCCGGTGGTCATTGACATCTGTACCTCCCGTGCCCTCGATCACCACCATTGGTTACCGCCTCAACCTTACCAAGTTTTTCATTAGTCATGTTTCCTTCGGCTACTCTTGTCGCCCTGGCGTCCCCTAAAACGGCTCTTATAGTCAATGTGTCTAGTCACTATATGATCAAACAAAATCACAATGGTATGCGCAAGCCAAAAGCTTTGGTCTCCACATAGCATCACATTCCTTATTGCTTTCTTGGCGCAACAGTTGATTCTCCATCAGAACCGTTTACATATCTACATGCATCCCGTTCTCCTGTATGGATATTTGCAATGCAAGAAGAATTTAATGCCTTGTTATGAAACAAAACTTGATCATTGCAATCACTTTCCTCCTCTATAAATGTTGTTGGGTGCAAATGGGTTTTCAAACTCAAGCATAAATCTAATGGATCTATTGAACAATATAAAGCTTATTTGGTGGTCAAGGGGTTTACTAAAAAAATGGGCCCTAATTATGATGACATGT
This sequence comes from Liriodendron chinense, assembly GCA_003013855.2. Taxonomy (NCBI): domain Eukaryota; kingdom Viridiplantae; phylum Streptophyta; class Magnoliopsida; order Magnoliales; family Magnoliaceae; genus Liriodendron; species Liriodendron chinense. The sequence continues at coordinate 2,893,366 of PVNU02000310.1, forward strand.
TTAGCCCGGTTGTTAAACCTACTGCCATTCATATAGGACTTCTAGTTGCAGTTGTATGTGGTTGGTTAATTTGCCAATGGTAGAAAATACCTTTTTACATGCAGACTTGAAAGAGGCATACATGACACAACCATTGGGTTTCATTGATTTTTCTCAATCCTCTCATGTATGTCAACTCCATTGGGCCATTTATGGGTTAAAGCAAGCACTGTTTGCTTAATTTAATAAATTCAACAACTTTCTTCTTGAGCTTGGGTTCATTTGTAGTAATCAGACACATTGATGTTCACTCGATCCTCATTTACTAATCAAATTGTGCTTCTCTTTTATGTTGATGACATCATTATCATTGGTGCTGATATTCAAGTCATAACTAATCTTATTGGTGTGCTTGGGACATGTTTTGGTATCAAGGACCCTGGTCTTTTTTCATTATTTTCTTAGTATGGAAGCCACTCCTAGCAAGTCTTCTTTTATTTTCACTCAAACCAAGTGCACCATTGATCTTCTTCACTGTTGCGACATGGATGATGCTAAACCTATTTCTAGCCTAGTACCATGCGGGTTGAAATGATCTTCCCATGATGGTGATCCTATTTTGGATGTCACATAGTTTTGTAATATTGTTGGTGCTCTTCAATATTTCACTATAATTCGGTCCATCATCTCTTATGCAATGAGCCAAATTTGTCAATTTATACATTGCCCGACTTCCTCTCATTTTTCGGCCATTAAATGAATTCTTCACCATCTCAAAGACACATTAAACTTTGGCCTTCTCCTTCGCATAGATTCATCTCTTTTTCTCAAGGCATATTGTGATGCTGACTGGCCGGTGATTTAAATAGCCAATGCTTTACCTTGGGCATATGCATTTTCTTGGGTTCCAACCTTATCTCTTGAAGTTGGAAGAAGCAACTAAAGGTCTTTCACTCTAGTGTAGAGGCTAATCTCTTACTTACTACTGTTGGAAGTAGCAAACCAAAAGGCAACTGTTACAGAAACCTTTGGTTTCTCAACAGTTGCATCATCAATTTCTCAACAGTTTCAGCAAATTATAGCAAACAATGACCCAGCAGTTTTTAGCAACCTTTGATATTCTCAAGGGTCTCATTGAAAGAGTTGTAACATGTGATATGACCTTTAGGAGAATGAAGAGTCTTATAAACAGCCAATAAGTTATGTCTATCTAAGAATCTATAAATAGGTGAAATGTGTACTCATTTGAATCACACTCAATCAAAATTCAGCAATAGAGTACTTTGTTTTTTCTTCCTACTTGTTTTAGAATTTCTCCCAAGGCTTTGTAAAGCCAACAAAGTGGTATCAGTGCCACCGGTTCTAGGTGCTGATTCGAAAGTCTAGTGAAGATGGCTATCACTATTTAGCCTCAAATTCCAAGGTTGTCAAAAGACAACTATGAGAATTGGTGCATCCAGATGAAGGCACTGTTCGGGTCACAAGATCTATGGGAGATCGTTACTGATGGGTATGTAGAACCCACAACGGAAGAAGAAGCCATCTACACCGCTGATCAAAAGGCGATCCTCAAAGACCAAAGGAAGAAGGATAAGAAGGCTCTGTTTCTTGTCTATCAAGGGTTGGATGATTCTACCTTTGAATGGATCGCTGAAGCGACAACATGCAAGCAAGCATGGAAGACTCTTAGCACCATCTTCAAAGGAGTTGATCGAGTAAAGAAGGTTCGTCTCTAAACCTTTAGGGATGAGTTAGAGACCTCTCACATGAAGGAAGGTGAGACCATTTTTGATTATTTTTCAAGATTACTTGTTATTGTTAACAACTTGAAAAGAAATGGTGAAAAGATTGAAGATATATGCGTGATTGAAAAAGTGCTTCGATCTCTCACAACCAAATTTGAGCATGTGGTTGTGGCTATAGAAGAATTAAAGGACTTGAAAAAACTGTCTATTGAAGAACTGATGGGATCATTGCAAGTACATGAGCAACGAATGCAAAAGAATGCTGGTTCGATGCTTGAACATGCCTTAGAGTCTAAGTTGACTCTAAATGAACAAAAGAATGACCATACACAACGAGGGGGTCGTGGCACTAGCAATCGTGCAAGAGGTAGAGGGCATGGATATCATCCAAGCCAATCACAAAATAAACAAAAGTTTACCAATTTCTAAGGAAGAGGAAATGGTAGAGGCAGATCCATGTGTGGACGTGGAAATACAAAAAATATTCAATGTTACAATTACAACAAGTTCGGCCATGATGCTTCAGACTATTGGAGCAAACCAGTAGATCAAGATGAGCATTCTAATTATGCAGAAGTATCAAATCATGAAAAGAAAGACTCCATACTTTTTCTTGCACAAGAAGAAGCATGTGATCAACATGACGTATGGTATCTCTACTTTGGTGCGAGTAACCACATGTGTGGAAAGGAGCTGTTCGTGGAACTGGCAGACGATGCTTGTGGCAACGTGAGTGTAGGAGACTCATCAAAAGTTCCCGTGAAAGGTAAAGGAAAAGTTAAAATTTATTAGAAGAATGGTGTGCCAAATTTTATCTCCAATGTGTATTACGTACCAAACATGAAAAGTAATATCCTCAGTATCGGCCATCTCCTTGAGAAGGGGTATGTCATACACATGGAAAACTATTCTCTCTCTATAAGAGATGCACACGGGAGACTTGTGACTCAAGTTCAAATGGTGAAGAATCGCATGTTTCCGCTCCAAATCAACACAAAAGCCGAAGTGTCTCTATGGAATTGTGAAAAATGATTCATGGAGATGGCATCTTCGCTTTGGGCATCTTCATTTCAGCGGCTTAAAGTTATTGTCTTTATCAAGCATGGTGCATGGTTTGTCGGCTATTGAAGTTCCAGAACATATGTGTGAGGCATGCACACTCGGCAAACAGCAAAGGAACTCCTTTCCAAGCGGAGTGTCCAGAAGAGCAAAGGAACTATTACAGTTGGTTCACACTGATATTTGCAGACCATTTGAAACACCCTCTCTTGGAGGTAATAAATATTTTATTACTTTCATTGATGATTTCAGTAGAAGACTTTGGGTATATTGCCACTACCAGAAAAAATGACTTTTCCCGACGGCCAAAACCCGTCGGCAAAGGCCTTCGCCGACGGCTTTTAGCCGTCGGACAGGCCGTCGGGAAAGGGGGTGTCGGCGTTGCTCGCCGACGGTTCTCAGCCGTTGGAAATTGCGACGGTTATGGCCGTCAGATTAGCCGTCGGTAATTCCGACGGCTTTAAACCGTCGGAGAGATTCACCCGTTTACTTCTCTAGCGACGGTCCATCTGAACAGCGCCGACGGTTAAAAGCCGTCGGCGTTTCTAATTTATAACGACAAATTTATTTTTTAAAAAAAATTGTTGACAAACCTGTGCATGTTTCACCCATTTTACCTGTATCATCATTCATTCATTCACAAAGGCATAATACCAACAAAAAAGATACCTATTTGAAGTTCACAAAAACTAATTACAAAAAAATTAGCTTCTTGTACACTTTGTACTACAAGGAAACTTGAAAAAAAAAATTGTTCATAGGGCTTGCAACAGCTGATACAGTCAACTTTGATTGGGTAGTCCTCTCCGGTCTGACACGGTCAGCTTTGATTGCATCACTATCTTGTTTCCCTGCAAGCATGGAAATGGAAACACCAAGTCAAAATCCCAAGACCATGAAAAATTCCAAATAATCCACGTGTACACAAGTACATGCCTGAATATAAATAAGAAGGCCTATGCAATCACTTTTAAGCTAGTTCATTAGTAAGAGAGTGTTTACAAGAAAAAAACATTGGTATAGCTAAGGGTACTAGATCAAAGAAAACCAAATACAATCGGTTTTTAAAAACTAATAAATATTGGCCAATATTTGAACCATGCTTACTAGATGGCGATAGAACTAATATGGGGATACAACAGAGAAAACTTACAGTTGATTCTTCCATGGGCACAGTATGCATGGCGCCTCTACTTCTGGGCTTGGTTTCCTAGATATGAGATACAAACAATGTCTACATCCAAACCTTTCACTTGAGATGACAACATTATGCATGTAGTTAGAGAAATGAGGTGGAAGATGGTACACAAGCAACACATCTATAGTAAAACAAACATATATCGGCATTGCTCTTTGCATTCTTAAGCAAGTCCAGAATGAACCTAGCAGATTTAGCGGCTAATGACCTTGTCCACTATAGAAAATATTTGGATTGTCAGCTGCAAGGAATAGTCCATGTTCAATGGACAAAATTCCCTCGATATGAAGATGAGGAATGGTCTTATTAGAGTCACATATTAATTTCAAAGACAATTCAAGATGAGTTGCAATTGATGGATAATCCAGACAGATTATTGAACCATCCATGTCTTAAATGATAATTACCAATTGTCTATGCTAGGTTATGCATGGGAAATCAAGATAAGCCAACATGATGAAAAATGCACAACAACCTATGAAGCATCAAAATCTTCAATAGAAATAATCAAGTTCTTAATTAATCATCAATCTAGGTGATCCATCCATTCAGCTCACCTAAGAATGCCATGGCTAAAGCATCACATTGGTCGAGCAATCCTAAATGCATGATCAATTGCTTTAGAAATAAACTGGACTGACATGTCAATTCGGTAAGATGTGCAACACTTTTTTCTTATTTTTGAAATTTGGTGGTAGGTGTCACTAGTTGATAGAGTGGAATAGCAGAATTGCTTCTGAAATCTGACAAATAAGAACTTGGAACATTATAGGTAAAAACAAGAGAAATGGTTAATATGAAATAATATAGTGCCCTTGAATGATTCCTTGTTTTCCTATTTGTAGGATATTGTGACAAATACAGAGAACTATAAGAACCTAGATAAAATATTGTAACATAGATACTGGCATGGGACTTGGGAAGTATGGGATGAGAATAAATGGTCAAAATAATTACTTTCAATATATCTAAATGGTTTTCACCCATGAAGCATGATGGTTCTCATAAAAGTAGAAGTTTGATTGAACTCATCATTGCCAAATTTGAGCACCATCCAAAGCTGTCAAGAACAAGCGTAAGGTTAAATCATGGTTTTCTCATCCAAATTTTTATGTTATCAAAGGTAAATGTGGATCTTCAACAAACATTTAAGTTGGCTACATGATATCCATAGGAACATTTAAAGAGATAAATGGGCAGCAATATGAACAGAAATTCTGCTTCATGCTTGGTAGCCAAGCTGGTTAAGACATCTGTATTCGAGCACAAGTCATGGTCTTAAGTCCATTTGTTGTAGACGTTTCAGTCTGGCCTCAAATGATAAGTAATCTTACCCAAGAAAAGCCAAAAGAGAGGGCTCAAGTCCATTTGATATTTAAAACTCTGAATGAGGATCATGGTTGTGGCATGCAAAACTAAGGGGCTCAAGTATAACTATAACCCAAAGAGAGGATAGGTAGCAAACACCATCTCTACTATAGTCCATACCATGAAACTTTCAAGATAGTTGACCTCTTTATTTGTCTTCATTACTCTTGACACCGGCAGTTTTAAACCAGCTAGAGGGCAATGAGGATCTTCATCACTATATTGATGCACTAGCCCAAGAATCAGCTTGATCCAGTCTTGAAAACAAATGTACGGCTCTGAAAACCTTGGTTGAAGTTTTCTAACCCATCCAAGTGTTTCCAATATTGGGGCCCATGGGCTATAATTGGACCAGATTTTATTGTTTGGAAAACATGAGAAGGTCATACCAACCTGATGTATGAATTAGGTCTTGTACATTTGTGCCAAGCTGGTAAATGTGTGACATAGAACCACATGGACTTTTGAGTCATGGAACAGGGAAGTGTTTTTTTTTTTTTAAGAGATGAATAGGGAATATTGCTATCTATCCAGCATTTCCAATATATAGAAATTGGCAACATCTTTCCAACATTCTTTTTTTCCCTACTACATGTTCTTTGAATAGTAAGTACTATAAAAGTAGTGAACAGATCAAATGGCTAAAGGAAGCATAGAAACTGACCATGGTACTTGGAAATATGAATATTTATTCACGCCACCAAAAAAATTGATCAAAGCTAAACCAAAGTCAAACAAAATGTTGGTTAGAAAACAATAGCGTGCAACCAACATTACTTCACAATTCCAAAATCACTGCCACATAAATTTTCTGGAAGAAGGAAAATTACATACATATTTTTGGGCCATGGCTTGGAGATCGATCATTGGAATCAGCTTTATGGTTGTCTTTTCCGTGCATCAACAACAGTTACAACCTACAAAAGGATGTACAGAGAAAAGAGAACTTTCAATACTAGCAAAAAGACCTTAAAAAGTCACAACTAGAGAGACCAGACATGATTTCCACACAAAACAAAGTAACTTGGGTAAATGAAAGCAGTACCAATGATTTGCATGTAAAGATGAATTCAAAATGATCATGATATCCAGAATCCCCCGTCTATATGCAAGCCGCTAAATTAGAATGACAGGACTATTCTATCAAGAAAGTTTTTTGGGTTATGGTCCATCCATGCGTCCAAAGGCCAAGCTCATCCATGGTACATACATGCCTGAAACTCTAGGGAAGAACAACTTAAGGTGTTATTTCAACTAGAAACTTTTAGAGATTAAATCCATGTGGGATCCTATGCATTTAGGTAAAATGCTAGTGCGCGGTTATAGATCTTAGACGTGCGTAAATTACATCCATGTTCAGAAATTTGCACATAATCTGAGGATTAAGGTAAGATAACTCGACTTGGTGGGGCCATGGCCCAAGTAAAGTCCGTATTTTACTTTTTTTTTTAAAAGTCCATATTTTACTTGAGTAGTCATAGTGTGACTCAAACACAACTGTAATAGCGAGTGGAAGGAAAATGCTGGCACTAAGTTGAATAACCCACAAAGTAATGAAAAATCATTCCATATTTTAGAACCTAATCGGTTTTCACTTGAATCTTAATTCTTAGTGGCCCTTAACAAAATAGTAGCCTCTTTCTTTGCATTTTTACCATTACAATTTACACACAAATACACTACTATATATAGCAATTTCTTACTGGAATAACTACAGTGCACTGACAATGTCATTATTACCTTTCCTAAGACAGTTGTCATTCCCATTATCACTGAAGGTAAAGCAGAGCGAACATGCTGAGAAGAATCTGATGACAATTCCTGTAAAAGGTGACGTCTTATGTTAGTTAATCACATTGATGTGAGCAACTAAATAAAATCACAAGTATAAAGCACAACCTGTGTCCTGGGAAGAAACCTGAAAAATAAAAATAAGGAAATTAATGAAAAGCTGCCCCTAAAATATGTATACCTTCAAACATGGAAGAACGTGTTATTGCAAGTTGGGGATTCAAGATTCGGCAATACTTTGTCACTTTTCCTGCAGTAGCTATACATACTTCAGCCTCATACATCTGAACATGTTTATGAGAAACAATCAATCCCCATCTCTCTAAAACTTACTTCAATAGGAGTTGGTTTGCCAACCTGGGTCTGCCTAGCACTGGAGGTACAATTACCTGTAGATTAAGTATGTCTTGCAGCCAAAAAAGAAGTTACACTAGATGCTAATTTTTCCTAAAAGAAGATATCACACATGGGATCAGATCTATTCATCCACCACCAAGAAATAAGAATAAGACAAAGGAAGCACAAAAACTTACCTCCTGACAAGCTCGCCATCAAAACAGCCCTAAAATCCTCCATTTTGCCATGCCCTAAAATCCCCATTTTGAATCTAGAAAGGCCACATTCAAATCTGAAAATTTCTAACACCCTAAAATCCCCATTTCGAATATGAAAATGCCACATTCGAATCTAGAAAATTTCAACGCCCTAATTAGATTAAAAAAAGACAAAATTAGAATTTGGAAATTCCAAAACCTAAAATACTCCATTCCACCCTAAAATCCCCATTTCGTATTTGGAAATTCCACATTCGAATCTGGATGATTCAAAAGCCCTAAACAGAGTAATAAAAGCCACATACGAAAGGAAATTCCAAAGCTCTAAAATTCCTCATTTCACCATGTCTTAAAATTTCAATTTCGAATATGGAAAGACCTTATTCGAATCTGGAAGATAAAAGCCCTAAAATCCCCCATTTTGCCATGCCCTAAAATCCTCAAATTGGCACTGAGAGAGAGAGAGAGAGAGAGAGAGAGAGAGAGAGAGACGATTGACAACGGTGGTGGTGCGGGGAAGAGGGATGTTACCTGCTGATGACGATTGACGGTGGTGGTGGTGCGAGGAAGAGGGATTTCACCTGACCGGGGGTTTTGGAGATGGGTAGTGATGGATTTCACCTACCGATTGTAAGATGCTGGACTGAGAAGGATGTGCTTGAGAAAGCGGCCGTGATTGGGGAAGATCACGGCCGGATTTGAGATGCCGTGATTGGGGAAGATCACGGCCGGATTTGAGATGAGGGTTTAGAGAGAGAGAGAGAGAGAGAGAGAGAGAGAGAGAGAGAGAGAGAGAGATGAGGGCGAGAGGGGTTTCAAGCTAGGGGGAGCGGGTTTGACGTTTTGGGGAATTCGGCTTCCCTCTCGAAATAGCAAAAGATGAGAAATGGTATGGTGTAAAATGGCTGACATTTTAGTGGGTGTTACCCTTGCTGTGTGGGGCCCACCTTGATCATTTTTTCATATATCTATGACATCCATCTGTTTTTCAGCTCATTACAGATATTCTTGACATAATCAACAGGTTGGATTACAAACAAACATTAAGAAAACGTTACAATGGGGCCTTTGGAATTTTTAATGGTGAGCATTCAATCGACATTGTTTCATGTGGTGTAATCCACCTGAGATTTGTATCTCTATAAATTTTAGTAACCCATCCTAAAATGGTCCATTTAAATGGATGGACGGTGTGGATATACAAAAAAAAAAAATTCAATGTGGGCCCCATGGTAAGGGTAATACCCACTAAGCTGTTATGTGGGGCAACGAAATCGGATTGCGTGTGGAGTAACTCCGCACGCTCTTATCGTGCGGAGTAAACTCAGTTGGGCCCACCTAAAATGTATGTGCTTTATCTATTCCGTCCATATGTTTTTCCAGCTCATTTTAGGGGTTGAGCCCAAAATTTAAGCATATCAAAATCTCAAGTGGACCATGCCACAGGAAACAGTGGGAATAATGATTTCCACCGTTGAAACCTTCCCAGGCCCCACAGTGATGTTTATTTGTCATCCAACCTGTTGATAAGATCACATGGATATGGATGAAGGGAAAACACAAATATCAGCTTGATCCAAAACTTCTGTGTCCCCCGAGAATTTTTCAATGGTAGACATTCAGTTCACACCTTTCCTGTGGTGTGGTCCACTTTAGATTCTAATATGCTTCTTTTTTTGGAACCATATCTAAAATTATCTGTTAATATGGATGGATGGAGTGGATGAAATACGTAAATCAAGGTGGGCACCACAGAGTTTACTCCGCATGCTAAGCGCGCGGAGTTACTACGCAATCCGCTTTTGCGGGCAACACCCAATTCACACCCCAATTCGGGCGCCGATTGGGGCTAGAGACGGACGGTCTAGTCAGGGGATCGTGGGGCCCACAGGATGGATGTTCCACATCAATGGTGGGTCCCATAGGATGGATAGTCCACGTTAAAGGTGGGCCCTGGATGATGGACGATGTACACCTAAGTTGGGCCTCGCAGGATGGAGGGACCACATTGAAAGTGGGTCCCACATGATGGACGACCAACATCAAGGTGGGCCCCACATCATGGTGCTCTATGTCAAGGTGGGACCCTGCATGATGGACGATCCGCATTGATGGTGAGACCCACGTTATGGATAGTGGACACTGAAGGTGGCCCCGGATGATGGACCACCTGCACCAAAGGTGGTACACATGATGGACAGTTAACATGAAGGTCGGCCCCACATGATTTATGTACTAATTATGGATGGCCGAGAGCAAAGCTGGGCCCTGCATGATGGACGGCAACCTCCATCAAAGGCTATGGTTATGGGTCTTTTAATTCTCAGGTGGACCTTTCAATGGCCATTGAACTTTTAGCCTTTTATTATTGAAATGAGAAGGGTGGCTGTATCTACTCTCTTAACCATTCTTTGTTGGCCACTTATTGAAAGGTCTAGAATTAACGGTACCGTACTATGGTTATGGGTCTATCAAGTTGGCCAAGACCGGCTTGGAAAATTGGTTGGGCTCGGTCCGTCCCAGCTGAAAAATTGTTCAAATCCCCCTATCCGTAATGAAACCAACCGTCTACATGCAAGATGCTTGTGTTACCTAACCGAGGGTTGGAACCTCATATTTGCAGGATAGAACCCATCTACAGATGAATCTGTGCCAGGTTGGGCTAAAAGACTTGAACTCGAGCCCAGCTCAAAAACTGGTCAGGCCAGGCATGACTGGCCCAAGGCCCCAGCCGCGGACCATAGTGATATTTGTGTCCATCAAACCTGTCCATTAGATGTACCCCTCAACGTCAGCCGTAGATCTCAAACTCGAGATCGTTGATCTGATGGACCCAATCATTCGAATGATTGGGTCCATCAGATCAATGATTTGATGTGAATTATGGGCCCTACACGTACAAATCCGAACATCAGGACGCTATTCATTTTCAATGTATCAATACCCTACGATTCCTATCAATGTAGAATTTCTATAGTGAATTATACATTGATCTGTGGGCCCCACCTTGATGTGTGAGTTCCATCCAACTGGTCGCATCAGATACTCAGGTGGGCCGCATAAAAGGAACAATTGGGGACATTTGGGAGGGTTGCACTCACCATATAAACTTCCAGATGAAGTATGGGATCCATCATGTTGCGTATATGCCATCCAAACCAGTCATCGGGTGTGAACCAGCAGGATGAAGGGACACACAAAAACTCAGACCATTCCAAAACTCAGGTAGGCCACACCACGTGAATATATAGGTTTTAGGCGCATTTGTACATTGTTCCCTGTGGTGTGTCCCGCCTGAGTCCTGGATCGGGATGATTCTTGTGATGTGCTTTAAACACGAGAACTCACACCCGATTGGGGCATGAATCTTGATCCTTCTGATGTGGTCCACTTAAGCATTTGATCTCGCTCCTTCTTTAGGGTAAAACCCTAAAATGAGGTTTCAAAATTGATGGGCGGCATGGATATGCATTAAAACATGAAGGTGGGCCCCAAGGTAAAGGATAACAGGGTGGGTGCGTTGAATGACTTGACAATAAAAGAAAAAGGGATACAACAGAAGGGTTTGTGCCGACGGCTTATTGTCATTTTCCGACGGCTAAAAGCCGTCGGAAACAAAAGGCGGGACTGTCGGGGGAAGTCCATTTTTTTGTAGTGTGCATCAAAGAAAAATTGACCGCTTTCTCTATCTTTAAAATTTTCAAAGCTCGTGTTGAAGTTGAAAGTGGTTACAAAATTAAAGTACTCAGATCTGATAGAGGTGGAGAGTACATCTCAAATGTATTTCGAGATTATTGTAGGGAACAAGGCATCAAGCAGTAACACACTGCAGCCTACATGCCACAGCAGAATGGTATTGCAGAACGAAAGAACCGTACTATCCTCGACATGACAAGAACCATGCTAAAAGAGAAAGGCTTGCCAAAGAACTTCTGGGCAGAGGCAGTTGCATGTACTGCCTACTTGCTCAATCGGTGTCCAACCAAGAGTGTCAGAAACATGACACCACATGAGGCATGGAGTGGCTACAAACCGAGCGTGGCGCACCTAAGGATCTTTGGGTGTGTCGCCTACGCTCAAGTTCCAGAGGCAAGAAGAAGGAAGCTTGACGATCGTGGTGAGAAGTGCATCTTCATCGGCTATAGTGAAGAATCTAAGCCTACAAGCTCTACAATCCACTAACCAATAAAGTAGTGGTGAGTAGAAATGTGGTCTTTAATGAGGAAGAAGCCTGGAAATGGAACGATGAAGAATCAACCAAAGATATTCAAGTCGAAACAGAAGAACAGGAAGAAAGGCATGACCGTCAAGAGTAAACGCCCACAACACCTTCTTTGGTTACATCATCAGTTCACAGAAGTCCTAAAAGTACTCCATCAAATCAAAATTCGGCCAGCTCGTCCTCACCCATGGTACCCATCAAAATGAGAAGCTTAAGCGACATCTATGAGCAAACTGAAGAAGTTAATCTTTTCTGCCTATATGCAGATCATGAGCCTCTGACGTTCCAGGAGGCCATAAAAGAAGAATGTTGGAGAATAGCTATGAAAGAAGAAATTTATGCCATTGAAAAGAATGATACATGGAGCTGACTATGCTTCTTAATGGCCAGAAAGCTATCAGCGTCAAATGGGTGTACAAGATCAAGTGAAATGCTAATGGTGAGATCGATTGCTACAAGGCAAGGCATGTAGCAAAGGGATACAAACAGAAGTACGGGGTAGACTATGAAGAAGTCTTCGCTCCTGTTGCTCGCCTTGACACTGTGAGGATGATTATCTCCCTTGCAGCACATCACAGTTGGATGATCTACCAACTTGACGTGAAATCTGCATTCCTGAATGGAATTCTGGAAGAAGAGGTGTTGACTAATGTGAAGGGTTTGTTATGCAAGGGGAGGAACACAAGGTGTATCGGCTGAAGAAAGCCCTCCATGGGTTGATGCAAGCTCCACGTGCTTGTAATGCACGTATCGACAACTATCTTCAAGAGAACGGCTTCACCCAATGTCCATATGAATATGCAGTCTACATCAAGAAAAATGCTTATGGTGATATGCTCATAGCATGCCTATATGTTGATGATTTGCTGTTTACAGGGAACAGCCAGCCGATGTTTGATGAATTCAAAAAGGCCATGTTTAAGGAGTTCGATATGACCGACGGAGGTCTGATGTCTTTCTTTCTAGGCATCGAAGTGAAGCAACAACATGGTGGCATCTATATATCTCAGAAAAAGTATGCCAATGAATTACTTGAAAAGTTTAAGATGGCCGATTGCAATGCCGTGAACACACCTGTAGCAACGGGCCTGAAGCTAACAAAAGAAGGAGAAGGAAGAAGCGTGGACTCGACTCTGTTCAAGAGTCTGATTGGAAGCCTAAGGTATCTCACAATCACAAGGCCAGATATCATCTATAGTGTTGGGCTTCTAAGCAGGTACATGGAAGCGCCAAAAGAATCACATTGGTTAGCCGCAAAAAGAATCCTCAAGTACGTTAAAGGAACAATGGAGTTTGGTCTTTTCTATCCATATGAAGACGAAGCAATGCTGTATGGATACTCAAATAGTGATTGGGGAGGTGACCAAGATGAAAGAAAAAGTACCACATGATATGTTTTCTATCTCGGGTCGACTACCTTCACATGGAACTCAAAGAAGCAAAGTGTGGTCGCTTTGTCCACAAGCAGAGTACGTGGCAGCATCATCTACAGTCTGTGAGGCAATTTGGTTGAGAAATCTGCTAAAGGAGTTGAAGCATCCGCAAGAAGGATCCACAGTCATATATGTGGATAATAAGTCGGCAATCGAGCTCTCCAAAAATTTGGTACAGCATGGAAGGAGCAAGCACATCGATACTCGATACCATTTTCTTAGAGATCAAGTGAAACAGAAAGTGGTAAAATTGGAGTACTGTCACACAATTGAACAGGTCGCGGACATATTCACCAAGGCATTGCCAACTGATGCATTTAGACAACTAAGATCAATTCTTGGAATGAAGTCAGTTTTGGTTTGAAGAGGAGTGTTAGAAGTAGTAAACTAAAAGGCAACTATTACAGAAACCTTTGGTTTCTCAACAGTTGCATCATCAATTTCTTAACAGTTTCAGCAAATTACAACAAACAATGACCTAGCAGTTTTCAACAACCTTTGATATTCTCAAGGGTCTCATTGAAAGAGTTGTAACATGTGACCTTTAGGAGAATGAAGAGTCTTGTAATAGCCAATGAGTTATGTCTATCTAAGAATCTATAAATAGGTGAAATGTGTAGTCATTTGAATCACACTCAATAAAAAATTCAGCAATAGAGTACTTTGTTTTTTCTTCCTACTTGTTTTAGAATTTCTCCCAAGGCTTTGTAAAGCCAACAACTACTGCTGACATCTCTTGGATTACTTATCTACTTAGGACTTAAAAAATTTATCTTTCGTTACCGCCCGTGCTTTATTGTGACAATATTAGTGCCACTTACCCGGTGGATAATCTAATTCTCCATGATAACACTAAGCATGTTGAGATTGACTACTATTTTTAGTGGTTCGATTTGTTTCTAGTACAGATCAACTAGTGGATCTCTTCATTAAATGATTAGTGTCCATGTGATTCAAATTTTTGTGTGGCAAACTGTCTGTGTCCTCACCCATTCAGTTTAAGGAAGGTGTTAAGGATAGACATTAGTTTATTACAGAGATACATAAGACTATTTCAATTCTAGGATTTATCCCATGTAATTCATATGCATGATGTACCATCCATGTTTTCTATGAATTCAAAAATCTCTTCCCTAATTAGGGTACGAGATAATTCCCATCCTTTCACGTGTTCAGGACCAACCAGTTCATTGACAGCCTGCAGATAGCCTACCCTGATTAGAACCTTACCTCAGGTGGGACCACTGGATGACCACCTTCAGCAAAATTGCACCAACTGGAAAATGCTAAGCGGAGGTAACTTTTTTCCTTCTCTCTTTTAAAAAACTAAAACCAAATGGGTGGATGGAAATCGTTGAACTTTTCTTTTTAACCATCCCTTGGCAGGGAACAGGTGGACCCCCCCCATAGTTTAAAAGACTCGAAGCTCAACTCAACTTGATATCCAGCTGTGTCTCGCCTGCTAGCTCAGTTGGAAGACACCTAGGCGTTTCAATCGCAGGTCTCAGGTTCGAGTGTTAAGGAGACACTAACCCCATTGGTGGGTGGGTGCATCGTTAGTCGTGTGAGTAACAGAGTGGGTGTGTTTCCCGGCTAACGGGGTGGGTGTGTTGCATGACTATCTTGAGAAAAAAAAAAAACTTGATATCCAGCTGGGTCGTGTTGATGCTGTTTACGAGATTAGTTGAGTAAGGGAGCTGACCGAGTTGACTCAGCCAAGTCATTGAGTTTTACAACTACAGATAGCAGAGCTACAAGTGTGGGCATTCTATTACTTTATTTGGGGCGCGGATTGGGTACTACGCCCCACCAGGACCTAGCTAGAGATGGACAGTCCTGTCAGGGGTTCCATGAGGCCCACCATGATGTATATGTTTTATCTGGGCTGTTTATCCATTTTTGAAAGGTCATTTTAGGGCATGTGCCCAAAGAAGAGGCAGATTGAAGGCTCAAGTGGACCACACCACATGAAGCAGTGGTGATTGAAATCTTACCATTGAAAACTTCCTAGGGCTCAACTTGATATTTATTTTCCATCTAACCTTGTTCATAAAGCCGCCTAGACTTGTACAAAGGGAAAACAAAAATATCAGTTTGATCCAAAACTTACTATGCCCCCAAGCAATTTTCCAAGGTAAGCTTTCAATCCCCACTGTTTCCAGTGGTGTAGTCCACTTGAGCCTTCAATTTGCCTCCTTTTTGAGATCTTGCCCAAGAATGTTAATTCAAAATGGGGTTATATATATATATATATATATATATATATATATATATATATATATATATATATATATATATATATATATATATATTTTGTAAGCCTTATGAATCCCTTGATAGGACTGCCCGTCTCTAGCTAGGTCAGTAACTGAGTACCCTAAACTGTGGGGTCCATTATGATTTATGTATTTTATCCCCTCCTTCTATCCATTTTATCAGATAATTTTAGGACTCGAGCCCAGAAATGAAGCATATCCAAAGCTCCAATAGACAATACCACGAGAAATGGTGTGAATTGAATGTTTATTGTTGAAAAGTTCTCAGGGCTACATAAGTGTTTTCCCTTCGTCTCCATGTCCATGTGATCTTATGAGCATGTTGGATGACAAATAAACATCACTGCAGGCCTAGAAAGGTTTCCTATGGTGTGGTCTACTCGAGCTTTGAATATGCTTCAATTTTGGGCTCAATCTCTAAAATGAATACGAAAAATGCAGTAAAATATGGATGGACCGCATGGATAAACCACATACATTAACGTTGGCCCAACAGAATTATTCGTATAATAAAAGCACACTGAGTAACTCAGTACGCAATCCCGATTTCTTTATTTGGGTGGTAAACACATGACGATCAAGAAGATTGGTTTCTTGTCCTGCTTTCAAGTAACCACATTTTTTTTGGGAATATAATAGAACTGCCACCAACCACTTTCTCGTTAGCACCAGCTGGTCAACTAAAACAATCCACCCCTGCTTAAAAAACACAAAATCTCGCCCACTCATTTCATGCTTTCAAATCCCCTACCTTTGATACTCTGGCAGAGTATGCTGGATGATACACATGCACTTCAAAATTACATACGTGGCATAAAAGTAACTCAAAAGTAAACTGTCCAGATGATGGGTCCCAGTTTAGATGTATCATGAACCAAAGGTTAGGGTTATTCAATCATCCTACGTACCATCGTCAGATTGGTGTCCAATGGTCCTGTTTCAAGAAACAAGTGTCCACAAATCAGAGGCTGTGATTATTCAATGAATCTGATTTTGGGATTCTGACCTAGAGATGGTGGGTTCCATAATTTAGTTAATGGACGTGATGAGTACATTATCTGAGTTCCTGCGTATCAAGCTTCATATTCTCCAGAGTATCAAATAACTCTTTTTTAAATTGAGCATTTAAATGGTGCATTTCCCATGCGGCCATGCCAGATATCAATTTTGTACGTTTACTGCTTTGGAAGGACATTAGGAGTTATATGATCCTCGGCCTCAGGATATGTGTTGTCTATTCGGGTTCAGTGATCCAGATCGTTGATCTTATGGACCCACTATGAATGAACCATGAACCAAATAACTACGGGGTTAAAGCATGCCATTTATCCATTCTTTGTTTTTTTTTTTGGGTATGGATAGTTGTAAATTTGTTAACCGTTTATTTTGCAGGCCACAGATCGAAAAATTACGATTTCCCATGTTGGAGATCTTTGTAATAGGGTCCATCTAAGGCCTTTCACATCATATCAACGATCTGGATCATTCCAACATGGGTCCCACTTGTACAAACTCAGAGCCTGAGGATGAACATTAAAGTAAGGACCAGACCGATAGAGCTGGACGCGGATTACTTGCGACAGCTGCTGTCGCAGCATGTTCCTGCCTCGGAAGCTAGGTGGGGCCCACCGTGATGTTTGTGGGAATTCCAACATGAACCCAAGAATGAGGCGGATCCAGAACTCAAGTGGGCCGCACGAGAGGAAACAGTGGGGATTGAACTAACACCGATGAAACGTTCTCATGGCCACGAAGTTTTGTATCAGGCTAAGGAATTGGGTCGTTTCAGCTCATCCAAGTGGAAATGACCTTATGAACGGTTTGGATGGAATATAAACTTCAAGGTGGACCCGTGAAGATTTCAACGGTAGGCATTTCTTTCCCCAAAATTTCCTCTCGTGTGATCCAATTGAGTTTTGGATCCCCCTCATTTTTGTAATGAAGTCTTAAAATGATCTGGAAAAACGGAAGGACGGTGTGGATTTCTAAAAAAATCACGGTGGGCCCCACCTAGCTTCCAATGGCAGTAATATCCTCCGATAGCCTGTCGCAGCTACGATGGAACTCTTACTAATTCTTTATTCTATTGATCGTTCTTCTCAGGGAGCCTGTGGTCAGTCCCATCAGATCAAAGGTCTGGATCACCCAAAAATGGGCCCCACCTGCATATCTCATCAGGCCAAGGACCATAGAATTCCTCCTCTGCTCAACCATTTTCAACCCAAGTTAAAATTCATAACCACCACAGACGAAAATTCTCATTCACGTAAGCATGCATGGCCCGGATATACCAAAACCCTAACCACATTCACATACCTACCATCTACAACTGGCTGTCCTGTGGTCCATATAAAAGGAGTCCATCTCCACAAAAACATTACCCACCGTTTGTTACCATGTATAAGCTTATCTTCCAATATTTCCTGTTCATGTGCTTTGTTTTGGTTATTAGGCTAGCGGATTGTGATTTGATACAATCTTGTAGCCAAACGCCATACCCCGAAATTTGTAATTCTGTCATAACCACTGATCAACTAGACAATATAGACAAAACCCAATTCGGATTTCGCGATTCTGCACTCTGGGCCACGTTGAACCGGGCGGCATGGGCCCGTCTTCTCCTGAGGAGCATAGACTGTTGGATCGTTCGACGAGCGATCCAAGATCGCGTGGGCCGACTGCGTGGAGCTTTCGGAGAATACGATTATCAAGCTTAATCGGTCACTCATGTCTACAGATCCAGCGACCTTCGAAGATGTGCAAACATGGCTGAGTGCGGCGGTCGCCAATCACCAAACATGCCGAAATGGATTTACAGAACTGAATTCATCGCCGCATTTAGTCTCACCTCTCTTCACATCGAGCCACTTCACCGAGTTGTTAAGCAACTCGCTTGCTATTAACAAGGCAGGCCGCTTCATACTTTAATTCGGGTGGCAGTCGTCGTCGGTTACTCTCCAACGGGTTCCCTAATTGGGTTTCAACCGTTGATCGGAAGCTTCTTGGGCCATCAAGCATTGGATGGCAGGCTGACGTTGTGGTGGCAAAAGACGGGTCAGGGCATTATAAGACCATTTGGGAGGCCGTGGATGCTTCTAAGAAGCTAATGAGGCATAATATGAGATTTCTAATCTATGTTAAAGCCGGCGTTTATGATGAAAACATTCAGATTGGGAGCGAAATGAAGAATCTAATGTTTATTGGTGACGGAATTGATTCCACCATTATTACAAGCAATACGAATGTTCAAGGCGGTTTGACGACATACCGGGCAGCGACATTCGGTGAGTTTTCTTCTTCTTCTCCTTAAATCCTTCTATGGATTTCATTGTTTATGTTGTGACTAAGCAACCTTGAAGGTTTTGAACAACATACCTAAATAGAGATTATCACCTTTTGAAGGTTAGTTTAACACACAGCCCATCACACGTGCCAATGTGTCGTGTGTAGTAGGACATTCGAGCCATCCAAAAGGTAGGATCCTGCCATCAAGATCACTTGGTGCTAGAATCAGGCTGGTTCATTTACTAGGAGGGCCATTCGAGTATGCTATATCAGTAGGTTTGGTTTAAGCCTTTCATTTTCTTCGTTCAAGGTGGCCTGCTGGATGAGTGTACTGGGATGACTTTTGTGCGAAGACATCTTTGGGTGGGGTCCACCTTTTTGCACGGCTTGGATGTCTTGCGGCAGGTTGTATGCTAGCTAAGCTCATTGTAGTTAATAATGTTATGATCCAGATCGTTCATCTAGAAGGACCCACCATCAATGATCCACAGGAGAACTTTACTCACGAGAGATCTCATAATCTCCGTGCAAAGTGATTTAGAAACTAGATTCACTTTCATGTGATCAGTGAAGTTGTTTTCATCTTGTCCATACTACTATACGAGCTTTTAAATGAACGGTGTAGATCATCACATGGTGGGGGCAAAAGAGTCGAGAAGATGGGACCAGACTCGAGCCTTGCTAGCAAACGTCCAAACGTACTATTGAGATTCCATGGCAGTGGACTTGCCAGTTCGTGACGGACTCGGACAGGATGGTGACCCAACACCACCCAGCTAGCTGGTGGAAAAGCTCTGTGGGCCCCACCATGATGTATATGTTTTATCCACTCCGTCCATCCATTTTGACAGCTCATTGAGGCAGATCCAAAACTCAAGTGGACCACACCACATGCAGGAAACAGTGGGGATTCAATGCCTACGGTTGAGAACTTCTTGGGCCACAAAAGTTTTGGATCAAGTTGATATTTGTGTCGGTGGGCTCCTAAGAAGTTTTCAACTGTAAGCGTTCAATCCCTACTTTTTTCCTATGGTGTGGTCGAGTTGAGCTTTGGATCTGCCTCACCCAATCCGAGTCCAGTTGGGACGGGCGCGAATTAGGTGTTACCCGGGGAACAGCTTAGTGGGTGTTACTCCTGCTGTGTGGCCCACATGGATGATATTTTGTATATCAGCGCCGTCCATCCGCTTCACCAACCCACTTGAAAATGGGCTTCCAAATATTATATCCATCCAAATCTCAAGTAGACCATACCACCCGCACTATTAAAAATTCCAAAGAGCCTATAATAAGATTTTAGTAATGTTTATTTTCAATCCAACCTGTTGATAATGTCAATAAGATCTGGATGAAGGGAAAATATAAAGATCAGATTGATACAAAACTTTTGTGTCTCACAAAAGTTTTGAATGGTCATTCATCACTTTTTCTAGTGGTATGATCCACCTGAGGTTTGGATATACTTAGGGTTTGGGATCACATCCTAAAATGAGATGGAATAACAGATGGACGGAGTGGATAGTACAAATCTACATCAAGATGGCCCCCATACGGTTAGGGTAACAGCTAATCCACTCTCAGTTGGGACTTGCCTACGTGTAGCCTTACATGATGGCCGGGCCATTAATCAGGGGGGAAGTTAAGCTTTCCGTAGCCCAGAAATCAGACCAGTTTACTCATCAGGTGGGACACGGCTGAGAAAAATGGAGGGACAGAAAAAAATGTCTATTCAACATTGTGGCTCACCTAAACGTTTGTCAAACGGTTTGGATCTTGTACATGTGTGACACGTTTACAAATAGAAATTGTGAGGCTTCAGAACCTGAATAGTGCCTTGATGCACCATTATTTACAAATGGGATTCGTAGTTCTGGCATCAAGACCGTTGATCTTATGGTCTGTATGTGGATGGGAGACTAAAAACTTTTCCAGATTAGACGTTCTCAACCCTTCGATCACTGACTTACAAACGGACGGTTAAGAAAAGTTACAGTAACAATCCACTAAAAAGGCCAAATCTTTGATGTCTAAGATCTTCTTGAAACTTTTGATCATCAGTCTTATATTGTAGGTCCTATAATCTCAACGGTCTGGATGAATGAGACAGGGACTGATGTCTAAGATCTTCTCGAAACTTTGATCATCAGCCTTCTATTGTAGGTCCTATAATCTCAACGGTCTGGATGAATGAGACAGGGACCTCGTTCGTCAGGGCATCATCACGTTTGAGGCATCACGACTTTACACTTCTTCGCAGAAGATTAAGGCCTAGCCATTATGGATGGGGCCCCCGCGGATGAACGGTTCAGATCTAACTTAACAGGAGCCTAATCACTATTTTAACGGTCGTTCTCATCACTCGAAGTGGTCAACAGTAAAGGAAGACTTTTAAGCGCATGTTTTTTTACCGGAAGCAGATGCCAACCTGGACGAACTCAAGCCAGGCAGGGCTTCCGTGGGGCCCACCTTGATGTATGGGTTAAATCCATGCCGTCCATTCGTTTTCTCAGCTCATTTTAATACATGACCCCAAAATTGAAGCAGATATAAATCTCAATTGGACCACAACACGGGAAGCAGGTGATAATGATCCCACCATTGAAACCTTCCTAGGGCTATAAGATCTCGTGCTAGAAAAAAAATTGATTTATCCATATCCGTTTGATTCTTACAGCGCGGCCCACAAGAAAAAGGCCAGATTTTACATTCAGTGTGGTCCATCGACAGATAGCTAGCATCTCACGCACGTGCTATCTACTGGCAGGTCCATCTACGTACGTGTGGATGATCAGGTCTCTACATGCTTGTGGGCACCTTCAAACCGTTTGTTTTCAATAGTAACACACACACCAAAGAAAAAAGAAATAAAAAGAAGAAAGAGACTTAATTAACCATCTACAACCGGTTGTAGGTTAGCTTAATGTATTTTTTTTTTCTTGTAGCCTACAACTAGTTGTAGGTGATCACTCTAAAAGAATTCAAATTCCCACCATAGTCATGCTTTTGAACTTAAACTCATCCTCTTCTCAGTGGTCATCGCCGACGGTTTCATCGCCCGAGACATGACATTCGAAAACACGGCCGGGCCGCAGATGCATCAAGCGGTCGCACTTCGCTCCAGCTCCGACCGCTCCATCTTCTATCGGTGCAGCTTCAAGGGATACCAGGACACCTTATATGTACACTCCCAACGCCAATTCTATCGCGACTGTGACATTTATGGGACCATTGATTTTATATTTGGATATGCGGCTGCGATCTTTCAAAACTGTAACATATACGTTAGGCGGCCCATGAACTATCAACAGAACAGTGTGACGGCCCACGGACGATCAGACCCAAATGAGAACACTGGGATCGTAATCCACAAATCACGCATTGTGGCTGCACCGGACTTGTGGCCGGCGCAATTTGCATTCAAGACATTCCTTGGTCGGCCATGGATGAACTATTCGAGGACAGTTATCATGAAGAGTTATATCGGCAGCTTGATCGATCCGGCCGGATGGGTTGAGTGGATCGGAGACTTTGCTCTAACTACTCTATACTTTGGAGAGTACATGAATAGAGGTGGTGGGGCCCATACCGGCAGACGGGTGAAGTGGCCTGGTTATCACATCGTCACGACTGCGGCGGAGGCCAGAAACTTCAGCGCGAGAAACTTCTTGCATGGGGATGGGTGGATTCCGGCGACCAGCATCCCTTACATTTCCGGCCTGTGAGATGACTTTCTTCAGTGGTAGAATTTGGTCCATTTGTACTCATGTTTTTTAGTATTATATGTATTTGTAAGTAGAGGTTTTGCTCAGCCCACAAGAGTCTGGAGCCTCGTCCATCCATCCACACACAGGAACGCGTACAAACATGAGATCCTAGCTTCCCATCATGTTGGGAACGATGATTAGATCTTCTACCTACAAATTCAGGCATTTCACTACTCCTCAGGTGGGCTATAATGTACAAAATAAATGATGGTTAAGACATTCTCTCCCATCCGTTCATTTCTTTTCTATTACGCGGCCCACCTGAGTGGAACGGTCTGATTCTTAGGCCATGAAATCTAAACAATGTAGCCCACTTGATGAAAACCTCTAGTGTTGCAAACATGCCATGTTGGCACAAGTGACTGTAGTGCATGGTCAGGGATCTACCTTGTGAGAATGTATGAAAATGAAAATTTTGACGTGGTTTGTGTTCGATCAGATTTTGACACGTGGATGCTGTTATATGTGTAGTGTGTATCATGAAGTGTGTATTTTCGTACATGTAGAACCTAGTTGTATACACTTGCATGGTCTAGCAATATAAAATATAAAATTGTAGTCTGCGTAGAGAAACTGTCCAATCGGTTGTACGTCTAACCAGGTTAGATGTTGGTGATTAATTAATGTTAATAAATAATGAGGCCTGAATTTCAGTGTGGCATTTAATGATTGCATTGGATTTTATAAAATCAATCAGGGTAGACATCTCTCTCAAGTGTTTTCCCTGGTGTACCTGAATTAAATAAATTTGATTTTTTACCCTCGGTTTAATGCGCTGTTATACATTTAATAATGGTTAGAGTGGATCTCATATATACAGCACAATGGGCCTGTAGAAAATTAAGGTGGTGTCTCATTATTATTATTATTTTTTTAAAGATGTTAAGTGAATTATTGTTTTTTAATGGGAGAGGGATGCCCCACTATGTGAAAAAGTGGTAAAGTCGATGATCCCAAACCATCAAATTTAACAAAATTCGATGGTCCATGCAGGTGAAAAAAACAGTTCGTAATATCGACATTCGAATTTGAAATTCGACGGTCTGTAATGGTTGGTTAATTTTTGACGGTCCTAGACAGTCGATAGAGTTTCGACAGTCCATACCCTTCGAACAGTGTAGGAAGTCATCTATCCAGGATCGTCGATTGTTTACATTAATCAACGGTTACGAACAGTTAGACTGTATTTTTTCAACGGTCCCAATCCATCGTTCTAATGGATTTTTGACCGCTACTAATCATTGAAAATAATTCGACGGTCCAAACTTGCCATTCAGGGTAAAAATTATTGAAAATTTTCGACTGCTATTAGCCATCGAATATAATTTGACAGTCCAAATCCGCCATTCTCGGTAAAAATTATAGGAATTTTCAATTGTTTTGGATAATCGATAAATAAATATGACGGTCCAGAACCGTCGAATTTTCGTTTATGCAGAAAAAATAACATGTATTTTGTGGGGGCTGTGCCCCAATACATCATGTAAACCTGTAAATTCATAAATAATTTACAAAACTACAACATTTACCAACTTAATACAACCACGATCCTCCACAACACAATATACAAGTACAATCCTCTACAACCACAATACATAACCAACCCAATACAACCACAATCCTCCACAACCACAATACATAGCCAACACAATACAACCACAATCCTCCACAACCACACATAACCAACACAATGCAACCACAATCCTCTACAACTACAAACCTCCACAACCACAATCTTCCACAAGTACCAACATTCCATAACCAC
Organism: Liriodendron chinense; assembly: GCA_003013855.2. Classification (NCBI taxonomy): domain Eukaryota; kingdom Viridiplantae; phylum Streptophyta; class Magnoliopsida; order Magnoliales; family Magnoliaceae; genus Liriodendron; species Liriodendron chinense. Next base: position 2,917,805 of record PVNU02000310.1, read on the forward strand.
AATCCTCTAAAATGTTAACACAATCTTGTAAACCTGTAATATATAATTCATAAATAATTCACAAAACCAAAACATATAATACCAACACAATACAATCACAATCCTTCACAACCACAACCACAATTCATAAGACCAACACAATGCACCCACAATCCTCCAAAATACAAACAAAATCCTCCATCACCACCATAACATACAATCAACAATTCACAACCAACAACCAACAATCCACCACAACATACGAGCCACAACCCATAATATACCATTAACCACAAGCCATAATCCACAACCCACAAGTCACCACAATTAATACACAAGATGAAATGTAAGAAATGCACAAGTATAACACTAATACGCAAGATATAAGAATGTAAAACCAAACAAAAAATTATTACTTATGTTATAAATATGTAACAAATCTAAAAAATGCATTAGTGTTCAAAGAATACCAAACATATATAGAAGTTATTTTATAACAAAAATTGACATGCATCTAGGCTACCTAAGCACCTTTCCTATACCTACACTAGCAAACGTCATCCCCTTTGAAGTTTAAGGACCATGTAGCTCTGCACTCTTATCAAAGATGTCATTGAGGCATATAATATAATAATCTGGATCCTAAACTTTAGACTTCACCACCTACTCCAATTGCGTCGGTCTTTGTGCGCCGCATATTCTTTAGAAGACACCTACGTCCAATCGCATTCTTAGGAAATTAGGGATCTGAAGATGGAGCTGATTTCTTACCCGCTCGCCTCCTAGGAGCATTCGCATCGCTCCTTTCCTATTGTGACACAATAATTATGGAATTAAATTACAAATGTTGGATTAAATTTTAATTTCTATAAAAGTACGAATCACTCTGTTAGGCAGTGAGATTGGCTAAGAGGATGACTGCGGGATTGAATGAGAGGAAGCTCCTGCGTTTGTCTGCGACATGGAGCTCACCTACTACATCGGCACCTACATTTGTTGACTGAGATTGGAGAACTGACTCCTCATATCATCAAACTGAACCCGAAGAGGAGTCGTATGATGCAGTGCCGTCTTGGAGACGCCCTCTCCCATTCCTCAAACACGACCTCTCTTATCTTTTCCATATACCTAATTAACATTTAATAATGTTTTATTAGAATATAACTAAATTCGAAATAACAAACCTAATAATTAAGTAACATATATATACCATTGAGACAACATCATACTCTATATCTCGCTGTCCAAAAGTAGGATCTTTCGTAATGATATTTCTTATTTGAGACTACAACATAAAACAACAAATTATAAATATCATAAATTAAACTAAGAAATAGATTTATTACAATTAAAATCACTCACAATGGCTTGTGTCGCTTCAGGCGTCAAAGTGCTTTCATCAGATCTTGTATAACATTCAATGAATAGTTTGGTCTTAGTAACCAGACGACCATTTGTCTTGCGCTTTTTCTGTGAAATAAAAATATAAGCTTAGCCTATTTCAAAGTAACCTAAATTTGAGATAAAATTTACCAAACCTTCCACTCTTCTTGCCACACCCTTCCTGCCTGTGGTGTGTGGGTTCTTCATATGATGACATGTTTTCTTAAAACGCCCACTCAAATTCTTCGCTTCATCAGTCGACCTTCAATCGACGTATTTCTCCCAATCTTCTTGTTTGACCCACTCATCGCATTTATTTGATTTTTGCTCCAAGTCTATCAAACCGAACTCGGAGTAATCCTGACCCAGTCGGTATTTCCAGTCCCTCCAGGCATAACCAACTTTCTTCAAACAATAACGACGATGTTTTGGAGCCACCTCATACCGGTTCTGCAAACATCATTATAAATATAAGTTACAATTTTATATCTAATAAAATGATTTAAAGAACAAAATGAGTCATCGAGGTGTACCTGAACTAGCTGCCAAATCAAATCAAGCACCTGGTGGGGTACCTCCATCCATGAACGGTATATGGGGGACACATGCTGCATCGCAAAGCGACCAATATGTGTGGAAAAATTGACCGCATTGGGGCCAATGCATTGTCCAACTTCATTGAACTCTAAATAAAGTCGACCCAAATCATATGGAGCATGGACTGAATGGGAGCTATATCCAGACCTGGGAAGTGGATGGAGTATGTGGGTGCTGTTCATCTAGTCTTCGAGTATCCTCATGTGAATCAGATCGGTTCTCCTCTGACAGGGTGCCTATATTCACATAATTTCTTTCAAAGAATTCTTTTAAAAAATCTCAAGCATCATAAGTATACGAATTGAAATGAATTCATTAAGTAACATATGAGACAGACAAATTGAAACCTCAAGCATCATAAGTGTATAAATTGAAATGAATCCATTAAGTAACATATGAAATGGACAAATTTAAACCTCAAGCATCATAAGTGTATAGATTGAAATGAATCCATTAAGTAACATATGAAACGGATAAATTGAAATCTCAAGCATCATAAGTGTATAAATTGAAAGAAATCTATGATACTTTAATTTTTCTCATCATCAGAAACGATATCTTCTTGTAGCGTTGTTAAAGCCGATGCGTTTTTTCTTGCCACAAAGACTAAAAGATCTTCATAAGTATTTACATCATTGTTCAATTTCTTTAGACTTTCTAACACAACATGCCAATCATTCCTAGTGTAATCATTACAATAAAAGACCGAGTTTCTTGTGATGTAAGAATAAAAGGCTCATTATCTTTTTTTATAATTTCTCATTAATCTATTTAGATTAACATATATCAAATTTGTTTCTTGATCAACAAAAAATTTATTGGAGTCTTCAATACGCACCCAATCATAATAGAAGACTATTTCCTTGAAGTCAACATAGTTTAATTTAATGATCTGTTTGACAATGGTGTAATAAGTGACTTCTTCATTTACAAGATTGACATCCCTAGTACTTGATCTGAAACTAGTCACTGCCTTCATTGTGACACCAGAGTTTTGGGTTAACAAGTTCTTTTTGTAATCCTTTATATAAAAAACATATCCATTTGCCACATATGCGTTGTTTGAAATTGCATTAACGTTCGGGCCGTCAGCAAGCCTCTTAATAATAGGAGTGAAATTATCTTATAATTGTTGTCCAACCCAAGGGACATAATCCATTGACTTTGCTTATCGTGAACCAACCTTTCAATTTTGAACTTGTGATATGTGGCTTTGGAGATTAAAATTTGAGATGTATTCATCATATGTTCTGTAAAAGATAAATTAATGTGCTTTAAATACGAATAATACTTGTGCAAATGTGTGAATCAATAGTGCTTACAGATATTGGATTTAATGTACTTCTCCCAGTTAGAATTTTCTTTTGATTTTCGTAGTACCCATTTGCGCACTTGCTGGTACTGTACGAGAGTAAGTACATAAGGCTTCCCATTCTCATTGACAGGGTAATGATCATCATGAGCATCGGTATCATCTATGAACGTTCCTCTTTCGCGTTGATGACTTCCTAATTCACATTGATCACTCGACATGTAATGCATGGAAAACAATGTTGCTTCTTCCATCATATAACACTCTGCGATAGAACCCTCTAGGAATATTTGATTAACTATGTATCATTTTCATCATCCTGAAATAAGTGTTCTAACTCAAAATTTCATATTTAACGAAATACCTAAATTAGTTGATAATTTTTAAAAGAATTTTATTGAATTACCGCTCAAAAGGATACATCCACCGATATTTGATAGGCTCCCATACAAGCGCTTCCTCCACCAAGTGCACAAGGAGGTGTACCATCGAAATGAAAAATGCTGGAGGAAAGTACTTCTTAAATACACACATTGTAGATTGTGGAATGTTTTTGTCTTTGCAGCTTTAAACTGTTGATAGTCTTCGAGCATAAGACATTGAAAAATATCGATAGTTGTCAAATGGTGGCACGCAATGGCCTCTGTTGCCTTTATTTAAATGCGTGCATTAACAATATTGATGGTAGTTTTTCATAAGAATATGGTAATCATGTGACTTCGGGTTTTTCAATTGTAGTTCTTTCAAGTTTACATTATATTTCCAGTTTGAACTTGTAGACACCCCACCTTCGGCTACACTGTTGGTAGAGATAGCTGGTTGAACGGAGGACCATACCCCCAAATCCCAAGTCCAAACTCAGCCAAACTCACCCTTGTAAGCCCCATTCCATGGCCCAGTTCAAGCCTGAACCCAGTCAACCCAGTCCTAAACACCACCCTGAAAAACCCCCCATAAAAAAGGCCAGTCAAAAAATCTCAAAAAAGTCAAACTCACTGAGTCAACTCGCTGAGTTAACCCGCTGAGTCAACCCGTCGAGTCAACCCGTCGAGTCAAAACACCGAGTCAACCCGTCGAGTCAACCCGTCGAGTCAAACCACCGAGTCGACCCGCTGAGTCAACTCACTGAGTCGACCAGCGAGTCCAACAGCAGCCCCGAGGGAGCGACCGTACTCGCTGGAAACCGAGGAGCGGCCGTACGGGCGGCCCATGGCAGGCCGCCCGGAAAAAATTACGAGAGTGCCCCTCTCTGCTGCTATAAATACCCCCCTCCCCTTCTCATTTCAACAATCCCTTCAAGTCCATTTCAGCCCGAGAGCTCCGAGTCCTCATCCACCCCTTAGCCCATTTTTCCACCAAGGAGAGCCCGAGTGAGGAGAGTCTAGCCCTGGTCCAGCCCAGCCTGACCACTGGTCCAAGCCTCCCAAGCCATCCAAGTCTTGATCCAGCCACTCGAAGCCAACCCTTGCGACACCTCCGTCCACCAAGCTACTCATTTTCCAGCATCATCTCATTTGCATCTAGCATAAGTGCAACATTTACTTTTCTTCCAACCCCCCTGCTTCACTGCAAGCACTTTGATTCGTCAAATACAATGCATATGTCTTTATATTAAGCACCTGTCAGTTCGAGCGTATGCTCTGGGCTTGCCCGTTGTTGGAACCTGCCCATCAGAAACTCTTACTGTTCAGACCTGCATTCACGTACATATCACTATAAGCACTTTGAATATTCAAGCACACAGCATGCATCATCTCGCATAAAGCACCTGTCAGTTCGAGCGTACGCTCTGGGCTTGCCCGTTGTTGGAACCTGCCTATCAGAAACTCTTACTGTTCAAACCCGCATTCATGCATCATGTCATCCATGAGAATATACGAGGATTAAACTAGACTTTCAAGTATCCGATCGATTTTGTGAAGTAGAGACCGTACTTCGGTACGGGCAGTGTGTGGGGTGCTTAACCTCTTCCCACCCTGTAACCGTGATCCCTTACCTTAAATCTCTGGCCGCAGATCAACAGGAGTCATTTTAGAGGAAGGAATCTTCGGATTCCCTTCTCTAACGTTTCTACGGGGTCTAGCCGACTGTAGATTCGAAGTAACTGGCTAGTGGCGACTTTGGTCTTATATAAACTCATTTAAACATATCCAGCTTAACACGACAACCAAACGAAGCCCTCGAGAACGAGGCAAGCCAGTGGCACAAACGGCGATTTCGCACTCACGCATCCTCATCTCTTTCTTTTCCGAAAGGAAAGGGGAAGGGAGAAGAACGTCGTGTGGGAGCGCGGAAAATCGGCGAGGGTCCACAGAATGGCGACTCTGCTGGGGATAAGCTAGTCCTACTAGTCGTGATCCGACTTGAAAACAGAATCCTTCCCGTACTTGAAAGTCATTAATCCTCATACAATCTCATCTGCATAGCATTCTACCCAAACCCAAACAAAAAAAAAATAGAAAATTCCAAAAAAAAAAATAGAAAATCCCAAAAAAAAAAAAAAAGAAAATCCCAAAACCCAAAAAGAGTAGAGTATAGTCCTCACCATTGCGCCACCTCGGGCTCAACGTGTTCGGAGACAGCTTCCCTTCCGCAGCATAATCCGCACTCGGGCTCAGCAAGCCATGTCCGACCACGAAGAAGAAACTCATCACTTCCCTGCTCTTGAAATGACCGAAGCGCAACCTCCAGCGCAACAGCCCATTGATAATACGCCAATCATACAAGAATTGGCACAAGGAGTGAGAGCAATGCAAGAAATGCTCTTGCAATTCATGCAAGCACAAGCCACCGCAGCAGCCAACAATCAAGTTGACCCAGTTCAGCAATCTCAGCAACCATGCCGGGTCCTCCCGGCCTCCAGTTCAAATCAAGCACAACCATCGGAGTCTGCCCAAGACTACCGACAGCAGCCATCTCAGCCCTTCACTATGGGGCATCCTTCTCAATATCTTCCTGCGACGACAAGGCCATCTCAGAGTACTTCCGTTGCAGGAACATCCAGTCAGCTTCCAGTCAATCTTGCAAACAACAATCTCGGTAGATCTCAGCATGTCCCCGCCGATGGGACACCTTTTCAATTCCAGCACATCCCCGCCGATGGGATTTCAATTCAATTTCCAGCAACAGGGACAGCACTGGCGAATGCCCACAACGGGGGTCAGTGTCAAGCCCACATCAATCAGCGGACAGTGGCGAATACCCAACAAGGGGGTCACTTCCCAGCATCTCAGCCTCCTGCAAACAGGAGCACTTTTCAATTCCAGCACATCCCCGCCGATGGGATTCCAGTTAATTTCCAGCAATCTTCAATTCAGCAAAATCCAGTTAATTTTCAGCAATCTTCAATTCAGCAAAATCCAGTCAATTTCCAGCAAGTTCCAGTTCAACCTTCAGTACAATCTCCAGTTCAGTTACAATCCTTTCAAGCACAAGTTCATCAGAATCCAGTTCAGTCATCAAATCAATTTCAGCAACCCGCGGTTGCTTTTTAGCAAGCCCATAGGGTCGAAGACATCGACCACTATGCCGAAGAAGAACGTGCCTTACTCCAAGAGGCACCAGTCGCTCGAACAGATCACTCAGGACTGGACGAGTTGCGGGAGCAGTTCCAGATCTTGCAAAATCAGCTTCAGCGACAGCAAGGAATCGACTTACCTTCGACCAAGTTTAGAGACTTGTGTCCTTTCCCAGATGCTCAAGTACCTCAAAACTTTGAGGTTTCGAAATTCAAGAGATACGATGGCAGCGGTTGTCCCACAGCACATCTCAAGGCTTTCTGCGGGGAGCTGAGTGCAATCGCAGGAAATGAAGGGGCCCTTATTCGTTTGTTCCAAAAATCTCTGAAGGGCGATGCCCTAGATTGGTACACCTCATTGGACTGCCACCGCATCAGGACATGGGAACAACTTTCCCAAGCTTTCGTCGACAGATTCGCGTACAATCTCAATATGGCACCCAGAAGAGTCGACCTCGCGGCTCTCAGGCAAAGGAGTGATGAAACACTATCAGCTTATGTGGGACGTTGGCGAGCTATGGCAGCCAGAATGCGGACACCCATCGACGATGAAGAACAAATCTCCATGATTGTTCATTCAACATATCCAGGCATAACCGGGTATCTCATCTCGCATCCATATGCGAACTTCTTGCAGCTAATCCGTGCTGGAGAGCAAGTCGAAGCAGGAATCCGTGCCGGGACGATTTCCCCATGGCCTCATCAAGCCACTCCAGTCAAAAGGAACAGAGTGGAAGGAAGACCTATCGGGCATGGGAATGGAAACCGCAGTGGTTCTCCTCCCCGCCCAACAGAGGTAAACAACATCAATACCACTGCTCAAGGAAATCAACATGCTCCCCCACAGGGACGTCAACAGTATCAGCAGAATCAAGTTCAGCATCAGCCTCAGCGGTATCAGCCACAACCGAATCCTCAGCCACAACCACCTTGACAACAGCAGCAGTTCAGGGGAAATGGCCAATACTCATACCAGAACAGGCAGAATTACAGGGAGTTCAGGAAGTTCACTCCACTCAGTCAACCACTTAGTCAAATCATGACTACGCTGGTACAAAAGCAGTTACTCACTCTGATGACACCTAGGCCTCCGCCTCATCCTCTGCCTCCAAACTACTGAGAAAATGAGTACTGGCCTACCATCAAGGACGTGGCCACGCCACTGATCGATGCTATACTTTGAAAAATGCTATACAAGACCTAATTGATGACCGCAAGATCGTCATCTCGGTCCCTGGAACTTCTCCAGTAGCTTCCACCAACATCCTTCAGAATCCTCTGCCTCAACATCCGACGGACCCCAGTTCGTCTCGTGGCCCTGCAGTCAATAGTATAGAAGAAGGAGACCATCTCGATCGCTTCTTCTCCCCTATCCAGTCCATTCATGCTTACACTTATGGGTCGACAAGTCCTCCTCCTATCATGCAAGGGGCAAGTCCCTTCCCTCCTTCAGTCCTCGAGCCAGTAGTACTCGAAGGAGCACTTCCATACAATGTGCCAGGGGCGCCTTACGACCCCTCATATTGGGAACCAGTCGTCCTAGAAGGAGCACAATCATACATCGAGCCCGCATACGAACCTGTCATCTTGCAAGGGGCAACTCAAGAACAATCCAATCCACAATGGAAGGATTATACTCATCAACAACAAGAACCCGTTGTATTGGAAGGAGCTCCTCCAGTTGAGCCGGTCATATTGCAAGGGGCAAGTCCCGGAGGCGTATCAATCACGCTACGACAGCTCGGACGAACAGAGAAACCTCCTGCCCTATCAAGAGAACCAGTATTCATTCCATGGGAGCCTCCCGCCCCAGGAACAGTCAAGTCAGGACCACGACCTTATGTGGTCTATGAAGACAAGCCTCGATATTACCCCTTCAGCACAGGCAACAATGTAGTCCTCAAGGCAAAAGCTCCATACGAGGAAGATCTGGTACCCACAACAGCACCGTTGCAAGAACCGGTGGTCCTAGAAGGCAAAAGGGAGGAAAACTACAAAGAGGTTCCATGGCACTATCCAGAGTGTGCGGAAGTGGGGAACATGAACCCCAATGGACGTTGCATCCGAAGAGATAATCAGAACAAAGGAGATCCCAAAGGCGCCCTTTCAGGCCTCGGCAACAAAAATGAAGCCGCATACGATGTGGCGAATCAGCTCAAGTCAATCCTTGCACAAATATCAGTATGGGAGTTACTCTGTACATCTCGCATACACCGAGAAATGTTTGCCAAGACCTTGAACGATGCTCACGTCTCCTCCGATACGGCACCAGAAATGATAGCTTTAATGATTGGACAACTCCTGGCTCCGCGCGCCATCACCTTCACAGATAATGAGTTGCCACCAGAAGGGCGCGATCATGGGCGATCCCTCAACATAGCCTTACGATACAAAGACCTCTGTGTTCCGCTGGTCCTTATCGATAATGGCTCAAGCTTAAATGTCTGCCCACTCAAGACTGCAGAACGTCTGGGAATCAGTCCTTCTTCATTCCGACCCAGCACCATATGCGTCAGAGCATTCGACAACACCCGCCGATCAGTGGAAGGGGAGGTCGACATAGAGGTACAGATAGGTCCGGAAGTCTCCACCATCACATTCCAAATCTTGGATATATCAGCCTCTTTCAACGTGTTGCTCGGACGACCGTGGCTGCACAAGGTTGGAGCTGTGCCATCAACCCTGCATCAACGAGTGAAGTACATCTGTGGAAATCAAGTGATCTCTATCCATGCAGAGAAGGAACTCATCATTCCTTCCAATGCTGCTGCCACTGAACCAGACATCCCGGTCATTGATATCCAGCACTCTGAGGAAGACATCCCGTTTCATAGTTTCGAATTCGAGACTGTGAACTCTATCGCCAATCTAGAACCGATAAGGGTGGATCGTGTCTTTTCACCGGCAGAGCGTCTGAGCCTCAAATACCGAATGAAGAATCACTTCAAATCCAGAAAGGTACCGCTGATATATAACCAACGCAAATGGGGACTCGGATACAAGGCAACCTTCATGGACAAAAGAAGGAAGAAATTTCGGTGCTCACCCATCCAGTTCGTCAAGTCAGGAGAACCTTACAAAGATCCAGGAGGGAATCAACCGACTGCACTACACAAAGGCCTCCCGATGAGCCTAGTTTGGGCGACGTGGCCCCCCATTCGATGGGATCAGATTCTCGAACCATCTAAGCCTCCAGAAGAAGAAGAAAAGGATGAAGACGAAAAAGGAAGTCAAATACAGCAGCTTCAGGACCAGGTTACTCTGACACCTGCTCCCAACCAGGGGCACAACTTGCCCACTTCTCTCAACCAGGGGCACAACCTGCCCACTCCAATCAGCCAGGGGCACGACTTGCCCATCTCAACATCAATCAGCAAGGGGCACGACTTGCCCATCCCTGCAGAACCAACTTCATCAATCATCAGCCAAGGGCAGAAGCAGCCCATCCATTGGACCAAGAAAGGGAAGTGGCCAGCCCTAGATTGGTCTGATGTCCAGGTTCCAAACTTGTGTCTTACTGTGGAACCAGACGAACTGCAATGCGAGGTAAGTGATCCGGGAGGGACTGAGTGCGACTCAGATCTCGAACCCGACCAGCGAGAAGTCATGGTCATTGGGCCAGACCATAATTCTTCGCCCAAATCATCAACCCCCACCTCTTCAGGGGAGGAAGTGTGGGGTCCTGAATGGTCATCTGTTCCCCTAACTTTTGAATCAGCCAAAGAGCCATTTGAGGGCTCTGGCTTCCAAAAAAAATGCCTGTTTAAGCAGCGACCGGAACTTTAGAACAAGTTGGGCTCAATCATGGTCTGCAATGCCCACTTGTTCAAAGTCCCGTGAATTTCGAAAACCCAAAAAAATAAAAAACTTTTAAAAGCCAAAAACATCTAGCATTTCAATTTCAGAAAAATCTCAAAAACCAAAAAACATTTCTTTTCCTGCATTCAATAGTGTGCCAAGTTCGTCTAAAGAGTCGCATGAGTTTGAAGTCGAATCATATGATTTCGACATCGAATTAGACTTCAAGCTCATGGGTCTGGACAAAGCTCGGAATGAGGAAGATGATGATCCAGCTCCCGAACTAGAGGATCTCCTCAAAAAGTTCGAATCTAAAGCCAATGTTGTAGCCGATGATTTCGAGATAGTAAACTTGGGGACGCCTGAGATCCCTAGGGAAGTACGCATTGGAAAATCGTTGCCACCTGAGATGAAACAGAAAATGATAGAGTTCCTAGCTCCAAGATTGTCCAACTTCGCGTTCTCATATGAAGACATGCCGGGGCTCGATGAAGAGCTCGTTGTACACCATCTGCCAACCAAGGCAGATATGAAGCCAGTGAAGCAGAAACTTCGAAGAATGAAGCCAGAATGGGCTCTGAAAGTCCGAGATGAAGTCATCAAGCAGTACAACGCGGGATTCTTGGTAGTCTCCAACTACCCTGAATGGCTCGCCAACATTGTGCCAGTACCAAAGAAGGACGGCAAGGTTCGAATGTGCATCGACTTCCGAGATCTCAACAAAGCCAGTCCAAAAGATGACTTCCCTTTGCCACATATCGACACTCTGGTCGACAACACTGCTGGATACAAGATCTTCTCATTCATGGATGGGTTCTCAGGTTACAATAAGATCAAGATGGCCGTCGAAGATCGTGAGAAGACATCGTTCATCACTCCCTGGGGAACCTTCTGTTACAGGGTAATGCCGTTCGGTCTGAAGAACGCAGGAGCAACATATCAGTGAGCAATGACAGCACTATTCCATGACATGATGAACAAAGAGCTCGAAGTATATGTGGACGACATGATCGTCAAATCTCTCACAATTGAAGGACACTTTGAAGATCTGAAGAAGCTATTCAACAGATTAGAAAAGTACAAGCTCCGTCTCAACCCTCAAAAATGTGTCTTCGGTGCAATGGGAGGTAAGCTCCTCAGCTTTATGGTGAGCGAGGATGGCATCAGGGTCGACGAGACCAAAACCAGAGCAATCATCGAGATGCCCCCTCCTAGAACAGAGAAAGAAATTCGTGGCTTCCTCGGCAGAATTCAATACATCAGTCGCTTCATCGCACAGCTCACACCTATTTGTGAACCTATTTTCAAGCTCCTCCGGAAGAATGTTCCAAAAGAATGGAATGATGATTGCCAAGTCGCTTTCGACCGCATCAAGAGATATCTCATGAATCCTCCAGTCCTAGTGCCGCCCACTCCCGGACGACCACTATTGTTATACATCTCAGTAGCAGCAGAAGTCATCGGCTGTGTCCTCGGCCAGCACGACGAGACCGGGAAGAAGGAACAAGCAATATACTATTTGAGTCGAAAGTTCACCGATTACGAGACCAGGTATTCCCCGATCGAGAAGACTTGCCTCGCCCTAGTCTGGGCAACTCAGCGACTCCGTCAATACATGATTGCATTCCCTATTCTCCTCCTCGCTCGCATGGATCCACTCAAGTACCTGTTCGAGAAACCGGCACTCACTGGGAGAATAGCTAAATGGCAGCTACTCTTGTCTGAGTTTGACATCACCTATGTCACTCAAAAGGCAATCAAGGGACAGGCCCTCGCCGATCATCTTGCGGCTCACTCTCTCCTGGACTATCAGCCGCTCAAGACATTCTTCCCTGATGAAGATCTCTTGCTCATTGAAGAGGAAGAAAAGAAGAAAAAAGATGAGTGGGCGTTATTCTTCGACGGCGCAGCAAATTCTAAAGGGAGCGGTATTGGAGCAATCCTCTACTCTCCAGATGATGTCCCTATTCCTATCTCAAGGTGCATAGCATTCGAGTGCACCAACAACATGGTAGAGTATGAAGCATGCATCGCTGGCTTAAGGGAAGCCATAATCTTGGGCGTCAAGAAGCTACGAGTGTTTGGAGACTCACAGCTTATCATCAATCAGACCAATGGCGAATGGAAGACCAAAGACGAGAAGTTAATACCATATCATGTGTATCTTGACAATCTGATCGAAGAATTCAAGGAAATCACCTTCTCATACATGCCCAGAGCCAAGAACCAGTTTGCAGATGCTCTCGCCACGCTCGCATCAATGCTCGAGATCCCAAAAGGAGCTTCAGAATGGGAGCTCACAGTCGAAATTCAAGAAGAACCTGCTTTTTGCCTACAAATAGAAGAAGCCGAAGCTGTCCCTGACAAACCCTGGTATGCCGACATCAAGCAATATCTCGAAACCCAGGAGTATCCAGAGTCAGCAACAGCAACAGATCGCCGAACCATCCAGCGTTTGGCCGGCCAATTCACCATCAGTGGCGAAGTTCTCTACAAGCGGTCCTATAATCACATCCTCCTCCGATGCGTCGATGAAATAGAAGCTGCAAAGATCATGAAAGAAATACATGAAGGAATCTGTGGCCCTCACATGAATGGGCACATGATGGCAAAGAAGATTCTACGACTCGGCTACTATTGGCTCACCATGGAGACAGACTATTGCCAGCACGTCAGAAAATGCTTCAAGTGTCAGGAGCATGCAAATCAAATCCATGCCCCATCATCAGAGTTATACAACCTGACCACCCCCTGGCCCTTCTCCATGTGGGGACTCGACATCATCGGCAAGATCAGTCCCAAAGCATCAAATGGTCACGAGTACATACTTGTGGCAGTCGACTACTTCACCAAGTGGGTAGAGGCAGCCTCCTACACCACGATTGCAGCATCTCAAGTGATCAAATTCATGAAAAAAACATCATATGCCGGTATGGAATCCCTAATGCTATCATCACAGATAATGGGACCCCGTTCGTCAACAAGAAGATGGATGACTTCCTCAGCAAATTCAAGATCCAACGTCATCGATCAAGCCCCTACCGTCCCCAGATGAATGGTGGGGTAGAAGCTGCAAACAAGACAATCGTCAGGATACTCGAGAAGATGGTCGTGACCTATCGAGATTGGTCAGATATGCTCCCATATGCACTTTGGGCCTATCGAACGTCTGTACGGTCTGCTACGGGCGTTACTCCTTTCGAGCTTACCTATGGAATGGAGGCAGTTCTACCAGTCGAAGTGGAAATACCATCACTACGGGTGTTATTAGAAAGCGAAATTGAAGAAGGAGAATGGTAACGGGCCAGATTCGATCAGTTGCAGCTAGCAGATGAAAAGCGCATGCGTGCACTAAGTCATTCACAGTGTTATCAGAAAAGGATCGCTCGGGCTTACAACAAGAGAGTCCGAAAAAGAAGTTTCAAGGTAGGCGACATGGTTATGAAGAGGATTCTACCGTCGCACCTTCCGGACCCCAGAGGAAAGTTCAAACCCTCGTGGGACGGGCCACTGATCGTCAGAGAAGTACTTTCCGGAGGCGCCCTCCGACTCACAGCATGAGAGGGGTGGATCTTCCTGAGCCAACCAACGCCGACAACGTGAAGATCTTTCACGGGTAAGCCATTCTGACCTTATCAAAAGTTACTTTAATAAAGCTGAAGTCAAGAGGTTGAAGCTAAGACCTCTGAGAAATCATTTCCGCCCACCAACAAGTGTTTCAAAAAAAGGGGATTCAAAAAGAAAAGACAAAAAAAAAGAGAAAAAGAATACAGAAGAAAAAGAAAAAAAAAGAAAAGAGAAAGAAAAAGGGAAGCCAAAGCAAGGCACCCAAGAAAAAAATCAACCCAAGAAGAAACACAGTCATCCATCCATTTATCTCAGAAGGGTCTTTAGCAAAGACCGACAGCTCTATCATCGTAACTTAGGATAAGGGCTGAAAGACTGCCATCGGCCGGCAACGACGGATTCCCGACCTCTAGCCGCCGCAGTTATCCAGAGATCCAAAAAGAAAAGAAAAGAAAAACAAAAAAGAAAAAGAAAAAGAAAATGTGTGCCTAAACAAAGAGGGCGGAGTGAAAACCTGAAAGGGCGCTCCGAGTAAAAACAGTGGGCATACAGCGGACTTGGTGAAAACCCGAAAGGGCGCCAAGGGTAAAAACAGCATAGCTGCCAAGGGGCAGGCAAGATCAAATACCCGGGACGTGGTGAAAACCCGAAAGGGCGCCATGGGCAAAAATGACGGGAAAAAGCCGGCTGTAGTGAAAACTCGAAAGAGCACTACAGGCAAAAATGGCTCAAATGAAAAAAAAGAAAAAATAAAAGTGCAGGTACCAAAAAATCAGACAGTCCAGATCGGTTCAAGCAGTGAAAGTGCAAGAACAAGAGGAAGTACAGTCAGGAGTGAAGAACTCTACAAACTCTGACAATCTCAGGAAGCAAGAGTTTCCATTGCCTACATCTCTAGGGAACCAAAGGATCAAGCAAGTCAAATCTCGAGACATCGGTCAAATCATTGACCGAGCCCCAGTTCTGATTCCTACATCCCGACACAAAATCCAGACACACTCACTAGACAACTCATAGCACAGTAGATTTTCAAACAGTTTTCTCTTTTTTAATTAAATGCATCATATTTCTTTTACACATATCATATCATCTTTTTTAAAAAATACAAAAAATCTTTCATCATCATCAATCATATATGCAAAAAAGAATGTGCAGGTGGCCAACACAATCAATCTCTACCCTCCTCCTCGGCCACATTAGGTGAGTCCTCTGACTCATAAAAAGATAGTCTCGCTCTCAACCTGCTCACCTCCATATGCAGGTAATGAGCCTCATCGCGCTCAAGGGTACGGATCGCTGTCTCCTCATCAGTCAACCTTTGATCGGCAGCCAATCTCCTCGACATCATCTCACAATGATACCGAAGTGCAGAGATCTCAGACAGCAGATGGCCATGAGTGGCCAAAAGGAAGCCAGGATTGATAAATGGGCACTCCTCAAAGGGTTCATATGAACCAGATGAAGAGCCAGCATCTCCAAGGATATCCTGCTCATCCTCATCAACAGTCCGGTGCCAACAAGGGATACGTCGATACAAAGACTGCTCAGCAACCCAGTACTGATATGGGGCGGTCGCCATCGGAAAAGTCCGCAGCTCAAAACCCAGCAAATCAGCAGTCAGGTAGCTCGCCCAAGAACAATCAATCCGGGTCCTGAAGTCAGAGGACCTAGATGGAAGCACTCGACGCCCGATACCCGTGAAAGCAAAAAGAGGAACATCCTCCTCGTATCCAAACTGCCGCAGAAATCGGATAGGGTGATAAGAGAAGTAAGATCGAAAGCCTACCAACATCAGAGGAAGGCGGTGTGCATCACAAAGCACTGGAGGAAGTGAAAGCCAAGATGAGTCCCAACGAACGTTCCAGTCACGAAGTTCAGCGAACATCCTGCGATAAAAGGGCTCGCTCATCCTAGCTGTATGAGGAAGAAACTCCATGATGTGTCGCATAAGGTCTGGGCAACGAGTGTCAGGAAGAGGTACAGGAACAGTCAAAGAAAGACGCTCCCATAGCCAGACCTGATCACAAAAAGGAAAAGAAGTTCAGCTAAAGCAAAGCAATCCCCAACAAAGCAAGAAGGAAAAAAGGTGTAGAAAGGATACCTGCAGAAAGGCACAACAGCCGCGAAGGACACGAGTGCGGCCCAGGGCGCAGTCGGTGAGCCCATTAAACAGCTCGGCCAAGATAAGAGAAATGATCCCCTGCCGTCGGATAGCTCGGCTCATCACCTCAAAAAGCAGAGGAGTCTGGGACCTGCGCCATCCCGAGAACAACACCTCAGCAATCAAGCAAAACATCAGTGCGTTCCGAGCAAAGGTAGAACCGGCCGTACTCTGAGGACCCGAAAAAAGATCATACAGCAGGTCCAAAGAGAACACCACAGCATCCTGGCCACCGGCTGCAGGCCGAACAAGATAGGGGATCCCGAACCAGTTCTGCGGTGTAGCAGTCTTCGGCGATGTCTTCGGCGAGAAGTACTGAGTATAATCCAAGGGTAAGCCTGTCAAGCGTGCAAGCTCCTCCAAAGAAGGCCCCATCTCCATATCGTTGAACGCAAACAAGTTCAACGAAGGGACCCAGTCAATCAAGGCAGCTCCGAGCATCCTCCAGTCAATATCAACTCTGGCCATATGGATCAGACCGCCGAAGCCATAAGACTCTAAATCTCGAATCTCATAAACTGACAAGCTGTCAAGCCAAGCAAGCAGTCGTGGCGAGCAGGAAGAACGAGGAAGCAGCTGACAAGTCCTCACTGGTACCCCCTCCAGCACAAAAGGCCCAGAAATCAACAATGACTCATCAAGGATCGGAAGGTCAACGGGCGAAGGAGAAGGAAAAGCTGGAACCTCTGCAGACTCGACAGCCCCTGACCTGCCCTCAGTGATGGCTATGTCTGATATAGTCGCATCGCTGTCTGAAACTGTCATAATCTCAGCCGCACGAGAAGACTCGCCCACCTCATGAACAGAGTGCGCAAAAGACCGACGATCAGGGGAAGGACAATGCTCTCCATCAAAAGGACTATCAGTGAAGATCACCCCGCACATCGTGACATCCTGGCTAATCTGACCGTCAAAGAATACATCTGAACCATAAAAAAGGGTCCGGGCAACCCCGATCGAAGAATCAACGGTCAGATCTGGACTTGCGGCCCCCTCCAACAGGAAATCATGAATCCAATCATCATCCTGGCCGATCAAAGGGATCATCGAGGCATCCACACCGTCCATCATCAGGGGGACATCATCAATAATCACATCAAGTCCACCCAAAGAAGTATACCGCATATCCTGGCCCTCATCCAGAGCATCCAAACCGTCAAAGGTACCATCTGAACCATCCATCCCATCCAAGCATGAGATCAGCCCATCTATGTCCCTCATGGTCCCATCATCACCATCCATCACATCATCCATGGGGCCCACACTCAAGGGATGTATAGCCTCACCTATGTCCCATCCCATCATCCTATCTATACCATCCATTCCTCCCATAATGAGGGGCCCATTCAAATCTGAAAATCCAGCCATCCCACCATTAATGGAGCCATTCAAGGCTCCACCAACCACCATCTCTAACCCCTCATCAATGCTTCCATTCAATGCCCCATCTCCACCACCCATTAAAGGCATCTCCCCATTATCAAAGCTCAATTGACAATCTGAAGCGTGGGACCCACCTTGGACAGCCCCCACAGCCCCTAAATCTCCACCATCCATTGCCCAAGAAAGGACAAACCAAGAAAAAGACAAAAGGAGAATGAAAGAAGAGACAAGGAAGTGATTCATGGCTGAATCGAAGAATCGGATGCAGATGATGAGGGAGACAGCAGCCAGAGGAATATGCTCACTGTCCGAACCAGGGCCAGCCCAGGCCGCTCAAGAGACGAGCTCTGGGAGGCCTGCCCTGGGCCGCCCGTACGGACGCGGTTCCTCTCTCTCCGCGGGATTGGCTCCAGGGTTCTTGGTAGGTGAGGCTGACAGTCCACGTCAGCATATGGCGCTCCATGGGCCGCCCAAGGCTCCGGTCCACTCCAGATTTCGACTGAGGTTGATCAAGATCATTAAAAGGTGCCCCACCGGTCCAATCATGAAGCAATGTGGCCAGAGCATGGCTAATCAGGCCAAAAAGAAGAAAAGGTGATCAAGTGGGGGCCACAAGCAATCCAAGCCATTCAAAGACCAGATCATCATGATCTAAACCATTGAAGGACCTACATGAGCCATCAAATAACAAGATCGAAGGGCTGATCATCAAAAGAAGGGCCAGAATCCAAGATCTAACCATCAAGTGGGCCCACAAAGCCAAGTCAAGTGATCTGAGATATTCAAGCCGTCATCCACACCATGAGAAGCCTTCTTAGCCTCACAAATCATCAAAAGAGGTGCCCCAAAGTAAAGCCAAGGTCTCAAGTGGGCCCACAAGGACAAATCTAGCGATCTGAACCATTCAAGGGCTAGATCACCAGGATCCAAACCATTGAAAAGCTTACATAAGCCATGGAGCAACAAGATCAAAGGTTCGATCATAAAAAAGAAGGGCCAAAATCCAAGATCTAATCATCAAGTGGGCCCACAAGGCCTAAACAAGCAATCTGGACTGTTCAAGTCATCATCCATGCAGCTAAGAGATCTCAAATCATGAAGGAACAAGTCAAAAGTCAAAGCGTCCAGACATCATCAAAGAATTTGAGACAAGTCGAAGATTATTATATTCATTCAAAAGAGCTTGATACAAAAAAGGGATAAAAACAAAGATACAAGGCCATACAAAGCAGGGCACCCAAGTAGACTACAAGTCGCCAACATAGTCATCATCGTCCCTCCTCGCGTCCCGCTCCCGACGATAAAGATCCATCAAAGGAGCAGTCACCGAACCTCCAGCATACCTACAACGGCCACCTGGAACATAAAGCGAAGGAAGCAGAGGCCCCTGGCCGAACAGCAGATACCACTCATCATAATCACGATCCGGGATCGTGAAGCGAAATCCGGGCTGGCCCACGAGAGCCTCAACTCTTTCATCAACCGGCATCCGAGCAGCTGGAGGAGGTGCAGAACAAGGGACCCGAGCCACCCCAGTAACTTGCCGAAGCAATCTCTCTCCCAAATACCACTGAAAAGATTCAGCGTCGGAAAGCATGATACGAAGACATGAAGCATCGTATGCCTCCACACGCTGGGGGGTGTAATAGAGAGGGAAACTGGCATACGGCATCCGAGCGAGCTGCAGCAAACATAGTCACCACGATCAGTTACAGTACGGCACAAGGGCAAAGACAAGCAAGATACTTACGTCCTCGACAGTCAGCCCGTCTATGTCAGCACGCCAATTGTCCCCGGGAACTCGGGAATTCCGCTGACGGTTTTG
Organism: Liriodendron chinense; assembly: GCA_003013855.2. NCBI lineage: Eukaryota > Viridiplantae > Streptophyta > Magnoliopsida > Magnoliales > Magnoliaceae > Liriodendron > Liriodendron chinense. The sequence continues at coordinate 2,937,327 of PVNU02000310.1, forward strand.
TTGATGCCAGTACATGTGGCGATACTGAGAGGGCTCAATATCATCCCTCATCCTCGGCGCAAGATGGGGAAAGTGGTCATAAAAGCAGGTCTGGACAAAAGCACATCTAATGATCAGAGAGAGAAAGAAGGCAAATTACTTCAAGGAAGACGAAAGAAAAGGTACCTCAACAACAGGCCAGAAGCCTGTGAAGGACCGGCTATGTCGACAGGTCTTGTCCAGACCTTGAAAAATACGGGTCAAGATAGCCCCATTCCAGTTATAGGGGTGATGAAGATCCTCGACTAAACGAAGAAATTTAGGATCAACTCTCTCATTCGCATGGCAGAAAAGAAAGGATCCAAAAGCATAGGTGATCATGGCCCGCGCTTTGTGGAGGGCCTCTCGCTCAGTGGTGGGGATGACGGAGGCAAAACTGTTGTAGAACCATCGCATCTTCACTTGATGGCCTTGGAATTCACCCTCGGGTGGGACATCACCAACAAGCCGTAGCCAGTCGGTGGAAGTGAGAGGAGCTAGGGAGCTAACTTGAGGAACAATTGTCCCATGAAACGGGAAGCCTATCTGCATATAAATGTCCAAGGGGGTTATCCCCCATTCTCCACAAGGGAGCTGAAAGGTGTGGGTCTCATCCCACCACCGCTCGCAAAGGGCCGCGAGCATCATGCGGTTGGCATCATTATTGTGGAAATGTAGGGTGAGGAGGCCAGCAAAAGGAGTACCATCCAGTACTCGTTCAAGCAAGGGCTGTGGATCCTTCATCCAGTCATCCCAGCGATCCCTGGTACCTCGACCCTTGATAGCGGGAAGAGGTTGATGCTCCATAGCTAAGGAACACATGTGGTCCCCTCGGCGGACGATGAAGGCGGGATCATCTTCGTCAATTACTCGGTGACCTCTGGTACCATCCGCCATTGAATCCTACAAGCTCGACAAGGTAAGTCCCTATCCCTTTACCCATTAAAATCCAAATTCTCATCCAAGAAACCCATGGGATTGGACTCACATTCAAATGCAAAATCTAAAGTCCAACTCCATGTGTCACTTAGGATATGTGTTGGGCCCATTGGAAAAAGTAAGGCCCATCTTAAAGAAGGTGGCATGGCATGCCTTAGGCAAGAAAGGTCTATCATCCAAGGACACATTTTGGACAACACATGCACTCAAGTGCCATGAGATCATCAAAGGATTTTAATTCACATGAAGCCCCTCTTCAAAGTCCATATGTGGCCAAGGATTGATCCATTTTTATGCCTAGGCCATGTACCTCACTTAAGATGTTCCCATCTTTTTACACACATGCATGAACAAGTGGGGAATAGAAAGGAAGTGGGCCCCCAAGAGCAACCCAAATGCCTCATCTCAATGGATTGGAGAGAGCACATAGCCCACTTTGAAGAATATGAGGACCCATTCATGGGTTAACCATGGGCAACTTTATGTGCCTCATCTTGATGAAAATTTTGACCATGAAAATGCAACATGGCGGTCCACCCACAAACATATGAATCAAAGAAGCTAAGGGTAGAAAGTTGATGCACATAGCCCACATGAAGAATCAAAGTTGAAAATGCCCATGAAAAGGCAAGTTTGGGCAACTTATGTGCACCAATTTCTTTACCAAAAAAGGGAGACTATGTAAGCCCAAAAGAGCATGGCTTGATGAGTCACCCAACCATCATGAAAATGGATAAGAATGGTATACATAGACCACTTGAAGATCAAAATCCAAAATGTCCCAAAGCATGGGACAAGAATGGGCAACTTATGGGTATCATTCTTTCCCACAAATTCAAAGAAAAACCACTCATATTTAAAATGATGGTGGAATGACCCACCAAGCCCCAAAGAAAGGATCAAGGAGCTATGGTTGTATGGATAGCTCACTTGAGGATCATCCATTCGAGATTGATAACATTAGAGGGAAACTCTTGAGAACCACATTCCTACCACAAAGAAAACCATTTGAACTTAGTGAGATTGTGGGAACAACTCACTCATGGGACTTGTAGATGGTCAAGTAGCTCAAGTCCTCCATCCATCAAAGAAAAAGCATGAAAAGAAAAATCCTACATGAACAAAGTGTAGTGGGGCACACATGGTTCAAAGAAGTGCCCAAGTTTCAATGAAGGCCTAAAAGCCCATCCACATGAAAAACTCCAAGGAGCCCACTACACCTTGTACAAGGATGTACATCATAATCAAGAAATGATGGAAGAGTTGGGCCACTTATCCATAAAGGCCCAACTAGGAAAACTAGCCCACTTGAGATCCAAAATGAAAAATGGGCTAGCCACCTTGATCCATACACATGTGAAGAAAGATGGGGTCACCCAAAGTGAGCCCCATGAGCTCAAAACTTGAGATGGGCCCTACCATGCCCATGGGCCCAAGCCTTGAAAGGAAGATGGAAAAGAAAAAGAAAGCTCCAAAGGGAAATAACAAGAGAAAGAAAGTAAGAAGGAGCCCAAAATGAAGCATTGGGCCCACCAAATACACCAAGGGCCATGACTTCACTTTGAGCCCATTTGATACACATGAAAAGAGGCCCAACTCCCATGAAAAAGATAGAGTATTTTGCCATGCACACTTGACGACATGGCAAAATCACTCTTTACATGCACATGAAGGGAGTGTGAAAAAAAATGAAAAAGTAGAGAACTTGCAATGTCTTTCTCCAAGCACCACCTTTGAAAGACTTGAGATCTAAGAAAAGATCAAGAATGCTTGGGCCCACCTTCACACCCCTTTGAATAGCTACATGAAAAAGAAAAAGGATCATGAGAAGAGACAATGAAGATGGAAAAGGACAAGAAAGAGAAAGGAAGTGGTCCATACCTTTACCACCCACCAAAGAAGGACCACCTTGCTGTCCCAAGACTTCTCTAAGGCCCACCACTTGAAAAGAGCAAAGGACCACCAAAGAAGAGAGAGGAAACTTGAAGAAAGAAAGAGCATGAGAGAGAGAAGAGAGAGATTGCACGTTTGAGGGGGGGGGGGGGGGGGGGGGGGGGGGGGGGGGTGGGAGGTGCCCCATGTTATATAGAAAAGGGGAGGGCACCCTTTTACCCAGCCCCCTGAAGAGACCAGGAGGCAGAGACCGTCCGGGCGGCCCATGGGAGGCCGTCCTAGCCCCTACCTAGGTGAAACGACCTCCCTCTCCCTCTCCTTGGGAAGAACTCCCCCTTGGGAAGGGTGGTTGCAAGTGAATCTTGTACCTTCATGTAAGAATGAAGTGATGGAAGAGAAGGGTGAGAAAAAGGAAGAAATCTCACCAAAATCTCATCTCATGAGAAATGGGTGAGAAATTGGGTTGATGATGTGGAAAAGTTCCATGGAATTTTTAAGAAAAAGAAAGAAGAATTTGACTTGGTCAAACAATGATCTCAACCATCCAAAGGCATGACCAGATGATCCGAACCATTCCAAAGAGAATTCCCGTAGTCTCTAATATGGATTGCTGCTCTTTTGTACATAGTTTTTGGTCCGAAGACCTTAAACTACGTCGGGATCAACATCCCGAGGGATTTTAATAAAAGCCAGCATCGATCCTAGCCGTTCAGGCCAAGATCTGATGACCTGGATCATTTCGAAAAAAAAATGTGTTTGCCCCCCTTTTGTACAAAGTCTGGGTCCGAAGACCTTAAACTACGTCGGGATCAAGATCCCGAGGGACCTTTTAATAAAAACCGGCATCAGCCTGGATTGAATCAAGATCCGCTGACACCGGACATTTTTCCAAAAAATAAAATATATATATATATATATATATATATATATATATATATATATATATATATATATATATATATATATATATATATATATATATATATACTACCAGCCCCTCTTTTAAAATTCAGTGGTCCGAAGACCTTAAACTACGTCGGGATCAAGATCCCAAGGGATTGTCAATAAAACCGGCATCGGTCTTCTTCAAGATCTGGTGGCTCGGGACATTTTCTAAATATATATATATATATATATATATATATATATATATGCATTTCCAGCACTTGCATGTACATAGTTTTTGGTCCGAAGACCTTAAACTACGTCGGGATCGACATCCCGAGAGATTTTCAATAAAAACCGGCATCAGTCTGGATTGTCCATCCGCTGACACCGGACATTTTTTCAAAAACAAAAAAACATGTTTGCCCCTCTTTTGTACAGTTTCATGGTCCGAAGACCTTAAACTACACTGGGATTAATTTCTCGGGGGACCTTTCTCGCTTTCAACTAAAAACTGGCATCGGCCTCGACCGTTGGGATCATGGTTCGATAACCCGGATCATTTCAAAAATACCAAAAATATTTTAAAGCTTTCCATAAAAATCAGTATCAATCTTGATCACCCGAGTTGAAATCTGGAACCTTTTCAAAAAAAAAAAAAAATATACAATATAAAACAAAAAAGTTTTCACCACTAGTTTCAAACGCACCAATTTATCCCTAGCGGTCCGAAGACCTTAAACTACACTGGGATTAACTTCTCGGGGGCTTTCTTTCCTAACCTGTTCCAGGCATGGCTGACACTTGATCGTACGGGTGTCTGGAATCTCTTAAACAGGTAAGGGCTGTGGCGGGCAGAACTCCGCAATCCTGTTCGTGTTGAACGCACCGTGATAGACAACCTTGATTTGGAAGTCGCTGTTGAAGCTGACGGATGTTCCCTGTTCCTAGAACTCATGAAGGGGATTAAGGCTGTTGGGAGGTGGAGCTCACCCTCACGGAATTGTGAGCAACGTAAGACCCCAAACTGGATTGGCTAAGGGAAATGTGAGGATGTGGCTCATTTTGTGGCCGAAGGAGTCCATCGGACGATACGTGGTCTATGTGCATTGCACATGAGGAACAGGCAACTTTGTGGGTGTGTTGACCGAAAACCCTCAAAATCTCCTCATCCGAAGATGTAAAACTACGGCACTTAACTGTGTGAGACTCGTCTTGCTCACTGACGTAAAATGGATCGGGTGCCTTACCAGCAGTAGAAGCTGGAAGTGGATGAAAATTCCACACTTTTCCCTGCATTTCAGAAAAATCACAAAATACAAAAAAAACATTGCAAAATCACCTCTTCAAAAATCACAAAAATATTTTCCTTGCTTTCAATCAAAATATTGTCAAAAATCACAAAAATATTTCCCTTGCTTTTAATCAAAATATTGTCAAAAAATCACAAAAAATATTTCCCTTGCTTTCAAATCAAATATTTTCGAAAATCACAAAAAATATTTCCTGTGTTTTCAATAAACTGATCTCTACTCTGACCGCTCAGGTAAAGATTTGGATCCAAATATCTGCAAAATCACAAAAATTAGCATCCCCAGCACTACAATTCAGGAGTCTTGAACTCCGCTCACTTCACAGTATGGGATGACGGATCCAATCGCCCGCAAATTGGAATCTTGACCAAAACGGGCAACCAAACACCATCTCAATCCCATGTATGCCCAGAAGAACATCTTGAAGTCAAATGATATCCTCGTACATTCTCATTAGCAAAGAAACAGCATCTTGGGACGATGGACCTGATCGACCACGGGTCGGGATCTTGACCAACCCGCTGTCCAAACATCTGCATTAAAAAGAAAAATCCCCAGGGAAGCACAACCCTGCAAGCAATAAGCTCAAAATTCTCTGCGTCTCCAGCAAAAGTAAAATCATCAAACTGAAAGAGAATGAGCCAAGCCATGCATTCATCATGCATCTCCATGCATCAGCATCCATTGCATCAATCATCATGTTTACCTGCTTTCAAAATAAAAGTCGGTTAGCCAAAGACCCCACAAGCATCCCTAGTGGAGGCACGTGCAGACCAGATTTCCATTTCAATAAGATAAAAAATATTCCTATTTGCAAATAAAAACCCCACGGAGTATCACTCCCCAGAGTGGGTATCTTTTTAAAATCCAATTTTTTTTTTCTCAGTAGAGCGTTCTGCCTCCAACACGCCGGGAGATCTTCCATATCTCTGGGTAGGAGCCAATGTAAAAATCAAATAAGATCCGATGTCTCGCGGTTTCCCCGGAGACCATCGGATCCAATGCACTCAAAGTACGGTCGAACTGAACTCCAGTGTCAATGCGGTCGTACCATATGCCAAGATACGAAAAGATGAAAGCCAAAAGGCTCGGTCACAGAAACCATTTGAACAGGTGGAAACGACGAATTGTAACCCAAGTATCAAAATCAGCAGATTGGGTGGAAAGAGTTCACCCGCACATACCTAGGCGTGGATGCCTGAAGTACCTTGACTGAGTCCAAGTCGGCGTAGTAGAATCCCGTAAGACTATCTGACGCAGGGCGTCTAACCACTTTGACAGTCAAGCGAAACAAGTACTCCTGGAGTGATCTAGAAAAACATCAAACATCACACAAACAGTCTCAGGGTCAGCATCCTCGTAAGACTATCGACGCAGAGGCTCTGCTGTACCTTTCTGGTGTTAGTACCGATCAGGAATGGAAGGGTTGCGATTGGGTACCCAGGTTGCAGCAAACTGCAGGGACAATCGCAACGTTTTCTCCAAACTCTCGCGGTATGTGCGAGTGATCGATTTCCAAACGATCAACTGGCACAGATGCAAAGGCAAGCAATGATTTCAGAACATGATCTATGAATGACCGGGTCAGAAGTGGGGTGTCCACTCGCTTTGGCATTCGGTTGCACGCAACCTCTGCCAAAGAGGGGCATCTGTAGACACCCCACCTTCGGCTACACTGTTGGTAGAGATAGCTGGTTGAACGGAGGACCATACCCCCAAATCCCAAGTCCAAACTCAGCCAAACTCACCCTTGTAAGCCCCATTCCATAGCCCAGTTCAAGCCTGAACCCAGTCAACCCAGTCCTAAACACCACCCTGAAAACCCCCCCATAAAAAAGGCCAGTCAAAAAATCTCAAAAAAGTCAAACTCACTGAGTCAACTCGCTGAGTCAACCCGCTGAGTCAACCCGTCGAGTTAACCCGTCGAGTCAAAACACCGAGTCAACCCGTCGAGTCAACCCGTCGAGTCAAACCACCGAGTCGACCCGCTGAGTCAACTCACTGAGTCGACCAGCGAGTCCAACAGTAGCCCCGAGGGAGCGACCGTACTCGCTGGAAACCGAGGAGCGGCCGTACGGGCGGCCCATGGCAGGCCGCCCGGAAAAAATTACGAGAGTGCCCCTCTCTGCTGCTATAAATACCCCCCTCCCCTTCTCATTTCAACAATCCCTTCAAGTCCATTTCAGTCCGAGAGCTCCGAGTCCTCATCCACCCCTTAGCTCATTTTTCCACCAAGGAGAGCCCGAGTGAGGAGAGTCTAGCCCTGGTCCAGCCCAGCCTGACCACTGGTCCAAGCCTCCCAAGCCATCCAAGTCTTAATCCAGCCACTCGAAGCCAACCCTTGCGACACCTTCGTCCACCCAGCTACTCATTTTCCAGCATCATCTCATTTGCATCTAGCATAAGTGCAACATTTACTTTTCTTCCAACCCCCCTGCTTCACTGCAAGCACTTTGATTCGTCAAATACAATGCATATGTCTTTATATTAAGCACCTGTCAGTTCGAGCGTATGCTCTGAGCTTGCCCGTTGTTGGAACCTGCCCATCAGAAACTCTTACTGTTCAGACCTGCATTCACGTACATATCACTATAAGCACTTTGAATATTCAAGCACACAGCATGCATCATCTCGCATAAAGCACCTGTCAGTTCGAGCGTACGCTCTGGGCTTGCCCGTTGTTGGAACCTGCCCATCAGAAACTCTTACTGTTCAGACCCGCATTCATGCATCATGTCATCCATGAGAATATACGAGGATTAAACTAGACTTTCAAGTATCCGATCGATTCTGTGAAGTAGAGACCGTACTTCGGTATGGGCAGTGTGTGGGGTGCTTAACCTCTTCCCACCCTGTAACCGTGATCCCTTACCTTAAATCTCTGGCCGCAGATCAACAGGAGTCATTTTAGAGGAAGGAATCTTCGGATTCCCTTCTCTAACGTTTCTACGGGGTCTAGCCGACTGTAGATTCGAAGTAACTGGCTAGTGGCGACTTTGGTCTTATATAAACTCATTTAAACATATCCAGCTTAACACGACAACCAAACGAAGCCCTCGAGAACGAGGCAAGCCAGTGGCACAAACGGCGATTTCGCACTCACGCATCCTCATCTCTTTCTTTTCCGAAAGGAAAGGGGAAGGGAGAAGAACGTCGTGTGGGAGCGCGGAAAATCGGCGAGGGTCCACAGAACTATAATCCACCGGAACATTCAAGTCATATAAGGTTTTGCATATTAATTCTTTCTCCTCTCGAGATAGTTCGTAAGGAGTTTTATGTAAAACCTGACTAACGTCATCAACTTCATTTTTTTAAGATCTAAATGAGCTTTACGACCATCCTTAGTCTTATCTTTTGTGTTCATGATTGTCGCAATGAGATTTTTCGCTACATTTTTTCCCCGGGTATGGCATCTAGATTATGTCAAATATGTAAATCTTGTTAGATGTTATAATTGTAAGTGAAATGGAAGAATGAACAGATTGTAAAACACATGCGCGAGTATAACGTTTGAAAGACGCACCTTCTAATACAGCAAGTCAAAGAAGATCGATTTCTTTAACCATGGAGTCTCATCGTTCGCAGACCGCTTCCTCTTCTTCCCTGCCAAGTTTTCAAAATCGTTACGAGTATTTTTCAGTCTAATTAATAATTCAATGTCGCTCAAATGACTAGTTGCAGTCCTGTGCTCTTCTTGCCCATTAAATTGTGATTTCTGACTTCTAAATTGATGTTTTCGATCTACTAAGTATTGCTTGTGATCTATGTAAGCAAACTTTCCTCCATGTTTCAGCCACACTGAGTCTGTCATTTCACCACAAACAAGACAACCATACGCCCCTGCAATCCTACACTCCGATAGATGACCATACACTGGAAAATCATGTATTGCCCACAACAAAATTGCTTTCATATTGAACGTTTTCTCAGTGAAAGAGTTATATGTATCGACTCTGATGGACCATAGATCATTCAACTCTGCAATTAATGGCTGCAAGTAGACGTCAATTTCATGTCTTGGACTATTCCTTTTGGAAATTAGTAGTGTTAACATTGTGAACTCATTCCTTATGCATAATGACGGGGGTAAATTATACGGGACAATCATAACAAGCTAACAATTGTATGAATTGTTCTTGTTCCCAAATGAATTGAATCCATCTGTTGCAAGTCATAAGCGGATATTTCCTGGCTCAGCTGCAAAGCTTTTCCATTTTCGATCCACTTCTCTCTAACATGTAGACTCCACCGGATGACACATCGATGTTTTGCATCTAAATATACTCGCCTTAACATGCCATCTCATCTTCTTGACAATTCACGCTACACTGTACATCCATTTCAACCCTTTTGTTAGTGGAAAGTATCTAAAAAAAATTTGGGTACAAGTTTTTTCCTTGACTTATTTTCACTAACAGGTTTCCATCTGCTCTCACTGCACTTTGGACAATTTTCCTTGTGTGCATACTCTCTTCAGTATAGTATACAATCATTAGGACATGCATCAATATTTTCACACTCCATTCGCAAAGCCTTGATCATTTGCTTCGCACTATAAGTACTGTTTGGCATAGTATTTTCTGCTGGCAGTATCATTTTCATTAATCGTAACAACTCATCAAAACTCTTGTGGGACCACTGATGTCTACTCTTCATGCTCAATAACTCAACTGTAACCGACAATTTAGTATCCTCTCCTTGACACGATGGATATAAGGTTGTATAACATCTCCCATCACCTTTTTGTACTGAATATCACTTGTTGAATCATCCGAAAGAATGGTATGTAGCTTCTGCCACAGACTCCTCTTCATTGCGACACTCATTTCCATCAAAACTGTTAGTGCACAAATCAGTGCATCGTTTTGTCAATTCCGTGACTATGTGTCAAGTCTCGTGAGCCCCGATGAAGATTGAAGACTCAAGACTTGAAGACCAAAGCAGCTTTCCGCACTCAAATTCAAGCCAGATCAAGCTCAGAAAGTAAGTTGCATATAGACAGCCTATAGGATCCCAAAACATCCAAGTCCATGGCATTCGAATCGCATTTTATCTTTGCCAATTGATCCACGGGCTTAAGGTCAAGATGATCAGTCTTGGACCTCCATTATGTAGGTGCCAATCAGTTGAAAAAGATAGGAAATCCATCTCTTTGTGCACCGTTAAAATCGAGGAAGTTCACCCCATTTCAGGCCAAGAAATGAGCTTGACGACCGGTCGGGCGACCGGTCGGTTGATGCAGGATTCAGTCAGAATGCTTTTAAAAGGAAAACTATTTTATTTCTTTGGTTGAGGACCGGTCGCACGACCAGTCGCATTTGGACTAAAAACGTCCAGCGACCAAATGGGAGAAATGTTTTAAAGTGAGACCGGTCGCTGATTACCCACGACCGGTCGCTGATTACCCACGACCGGTCGTTGACCTCCCACGACCGGTCGTACGACCGGTCGCAAATGGACCAAAATATGTCCAGAGACTTCAGGGGATTTTTTATATAGGGAGACCGGTCGTCAGACCGGTCGGAGGCACAGTCAAGACCGGTCGTTGGGCTGTTTAGACAGGTCGCACGTGACCGTTTTCTATTCGTTGGAGCCCGATTCTTAGAGCCTATAAAGGCATATTTCGAGGGCTTTGAGGGGAGAACTTGCACACTCATTTAGAGCATTAAGAGAGGCTATTAAGGCTTTCATCTAATCTCTTTCTCTCATTATAGACTTGAGTTCATCCTTCAAACCTAGCCATTAATGGCACTACATTGAGTATTCAAAGCTCGGTTTGAACAATGAACTCAAGCATGGCATTTATGGCTGTCCCTATCATTCAATCTTCATCTTGAAGTCATTTATAGCCATTGAATGATCCAATTGATGGTTCCTTCATTATCCATTGCATTGTAATAGGCATATGGAACATCAATACCTTCTCCCACCTACCCGACACTTGTCTAGGAACATCATATGCATTGGTAGCTGATCGTGGGAGCTTGGAGAGGAGCTAAGGCATTCGTGGAAGCTGAAGCTACTCATCAAAGGCGCTGAATCGGGGCTCAATCGTTTAGGTATGTCTAGTTTTTGAGAGTCCATTTATTGAATCTCTTTTCCCTGGATTGGAAAACTCCGGCGGGAGTGTACATGACCGTCCTTGGATTAGGATTGGTGAGAGTTTGAGATCTAAAATCGTCGAGACCCTGGATTGGGCCATCGGCGGATGGTAAACGCGGTTCTAGATCAAAGGATGTTAAGGTTGATGGTTAACCTGATTTAAAACCACGACTATAGTGAAATCCAGTGGTCTCATAGGTTAAGATCATGATCCGGGAGTGGAGTAGGGAAACCGAACCACTATACATCGTGTGCAATGTGGTGAATGTATTTTGTCTATTTTATTCCTTATTGATCAATCTTATAAGTGTTTAACTGTATGCCCATCTTATGTTTGACAAAATGCTCATATGTCATCTTTGAATGATTGACACAAGCATGCATATGAACTGTTTGACTAAATGCTTCTCTTAGAAGAGTTGTCAAATTGAGTTGGATCTTGGGTGATCAATTGCTATCATTTACATGTGCTTAATTGGTATATTATAATATAAATGCAATTGAGCTTTTGAATTTGCAAGAAAAATTAAAAAGTCCTATTCACCCCCCCTCTAGGACATAAGCATACCTTCAAGCTTATCTCACTAGCGGTAAAACCGCAATTTCAAAAACGTCCAAATGCATCATTAACCATATCAACCATCCTTGGAAGGGAATCTCCAATACGATTGGTAGCAGGCAAACTAGCCTCAATAGTTCCATAACTTTGACCCCATTGTTCACTGTGATTTATCGATGTCGTGTAAGACATATCAATACCTTTATAGATTAAATGTTCTGAAATTATGCTTGTTCTTATTCTCGGTGCATGAACATTACGATATTCTATACAAGGACAATAAAAATAGTCGTCATCCCTAAAATCCTATAATTTTCACCAAAATATGTAATGAATGACAATACACCTAATAAGTATTTTGCTGAAACCTAGGTTCCAACATCCACTCTTTACTTGGTAACATGGCCGTCGAAGACATCATTTACGACTTTCGAAATACAATGATGGTATATGAAATAAAAAATAATTAAACATTGAATTTACAACGAAATACTTAATTACTACATCCATTGCAAATTAATCTATTCTCAATTTTAGAAATTACATATACGATTCTAAGTCATATGAGATATATACAGAAATTTATAAATACAATACAACTAAAAAGAAATTAAACATTTCTACATTTCTCAAATGCCTTACTATCGTAACTCATTATATTGTATACAAGCCTATTCCATACACCAAAAAGTACCACTCAGGCTCATGCTCAATTCTACAGACTCTATAAATGAGGGTTCTAGCTGCTTAGTAAATTCAGCAAGAGAGAAAATCACCTCTTCATAAACCCTTTTCGCTCGCTTATATTCGGCTATGATGTGTGGGATCTCGCGAAAGAGCATAATCGTTCATACTTAGACAACTCATCATTAGTCGAATAGTACTTTAAAGCTTCTTCCTGAAGAATGTGGATCAATTCAGGTAGTTTCTTTGACTCGGCTTGAAGATGATAAGCCAGGTAAGTCTAACTGCGACAGCTCCTTGAGACATGAGCGTGCTTCGGGGATGGATCGCGATAGCGAGGACATAATCAAAACTTATTGATACCGCCAGTGGTGAGTTTTATTATTAACATGCATTCAACACAACTAGCTAGCTATTTCAACAAGTTCATGAAAAAAACTAGCTAATGAGGTGTTTGTAAAGTAGCTTGAAAAGGAATCACTTAAATTTGTGGGTCCCATTGTAAATCCACCAGGGTACATATATATAGATAACTATAAATGTTTCCTATTGTCTTAGAAATTTTACTTGCTAATTACTTATTCCTAGTTGTCTCTATCTAGATGTGCTAATTGTTTCTATCCCCATTCGGTAACATACTATGTACGATTATCATACAACTTTCATGCAAGTCGAAATTTCGGCAACATCTCCCCATGTTCTCTAGATATATGTACAAATTTCTATTGATTTATTGCCACATGTAATCTATTAATCATGGATGGGGGCATTAAATCAATAGAGAACCATATACCCGAAGAATATAAGGAAGAGAGTTGAACTTTCAGTTGCATGTAAGTTGTATATATGAGAACTTCCTACGTTACATGGTATGGTACCGAACTGTCTAAAATGGGACAATTTAGAAATCCAAAAAAAAAAAAAGTAGTATACTTGTTCTAAATGAATTTCTAAACGAGGGTGTTAAACACACAACTAAACCACTAAGTGACCTAACTTATAATTAATCACATCACAATTCATAAGCAAACTGAATAAGAGACTAAGCATAAAACTAAGTATTATGAGATTATATTAATATTAAGCATTAGTATATAACATTAACTATTAACAACATCTATAAAAGTAAGAGAAACCATAAAACTAAGCATTATGAGATAACGTTAATATTAAACATTAATATATAACACTAATTAAGGTTTAGGGATTAATTTTAGGTTTTAGGGTTTAGTGTTAGGTTAAGGGTTTAGGGTTTAGGTTTTAGGATTAGTTTTAGGGATATGGTTGCTTTAGTGTTAGGGTTTAGGTTTTGGGTTAGGGTTAAGGTTTAGGTTTAGGGTTTAGAGTTTAGGATTTAAGTTTAGGTTTAGGGTTTAGAATTAGGGCGCGTTTGTTGCATGGGATTAGGTGGGATTAAACGGGATGCTGTGTTTGGCTAGCAATGGTAAAAACCCACCGTTCCGGGTGGAGGAGGCGTGGATGAGATACCGGTTGGGATGAAGACACTATGTTTACATCACCAATTTTAGTGGGGCCCACAATAATGTGTGTATTATATCCACACCGTCTATCTATTTACTGAGATCATTTTAGGGCATGGGCCGAAAAATGAGGCATATCTGAATGTCAAGTGGACCACATATTCATAAAGCAGTGGAGTTTTAACCGTCTACCATTGAAAACTTCATGAGGGTTAGAGAAGTTTTAGATCAATTTGATATTTATTTTTCTCCCTTCATCCACGTCTGTGTGACCTCATGAACAACTTCGATGACAAATAACCATAATGATGGGCCTTGGGAGGGTTTCAACGGTGGTAGCCATTGTCCTCACTACTTTCTATGGTGTGGTCCACGTAAGCTTTGGATTTGTGTCATTTTTGGGCTCATGGCCTAATATGATCTCGATAGACGGATGGATGGTATGGATATAATGCGTATATCATAGTGGGGACCATAGAGCTTGGTGATGCACCGTCATACAATCTGCTTCCGATTTCTTCTCCCTTTCAAGATTTACTCCGGCTATGGTAATTTAAGTGGGATTGCGAGAATCCCGGCGTAGTTTCCAAAGCGTAATCCATCGCCAACAAAGATCACAACCAAACAAGGGGTGGATTTGAAAAAGTGATTTTCCCAATTCAATCCCATTTAATCCCACCAAATCCTGTGCGGCAAACACGCCCTTAGGGATTAAGTTAGGTTTTAGGGTTCGGGTTTTAGGTTTTGGGTTAGGCTTTTAGGGTTTAGGGTTAGGTTTTAGAGTTTAGAGTTTAGGGTCTAGGTTTAGGTTTTAAGGATAGGGTTTTAGGGTTTAGTGTTAGGTTAAGGGTTTAGGGTTTATGGTTTAGGTTTAGGTTTAGGGTTTAGTTTTAAGAGAACTTCTAGTTTTATGGTAGAAGGTTTAGTTTGTCTGCCGATGTAGTTCAATAAATTAAACTAAGAACCTTCTATCATAAATTAAACTAAGAACCTTCTACTTCACAAACAAAAGTTGAATCGATCCTACACCTCTAATGACGCAACGATACCGGAGCAGCAACCACAACACTAGGAGGACAACAAAAACATGAAGAGAAGTAAGACAAGCCAGAATATCCCTATGCCTCCGTGGCATGGCAGCACTCGGATGAAATCTACAAAATCGAAAAGGGAAGTAAACTCGATATTATATCAAATCATCTATATCCATGCCTACTACACAACTGTTGCATCAAATCATTTATCCATGCTCACCACATCACTACATACTACATGAACACAAGCATGGTAGTATAAATTGCTTGTGGCATATAGACACAGACATGATAGCCTAAGTTGATAATTGTTGCATCTCATGTACATAAACACAAAAAAGTATAGATAAGTTTAGGCCTTATATACCGATGCATGACACCAAGATGCGTATTGACCTAGAATCGCACGTTGGGGGAGCATTTGTTGGGGCCTAAAAATTGATATACATGCAATCCATCTATGAATCCATTGCTTAGTGATTCATGCACCTGCTTAACTCATAAATAACATATATTTAACTTATTCATTAATCTGCCTATCAGATTGCTTATTTTACCATTTATATAATAAAGACAATTATACCAATTTTATCTTACTCCGTGTGGCCTTTTCTATCTCTTATGATTGGTAGGAGTACAAGGTGTCTTATCTTATTATCACAATTAGAGCTGCACATCTGTCGGGTCAACCCGATCGACTCGCCCGATCTGACCCAGCAAAAACCTGATCTGCCCCGACCCGATAGAGAAAAGGGTCCTATACCGGGTGAATGCGGACTGGACCATTTTTAATCTAGGTACAGTCTAGGATACACACCAAACCCGACCGACCTGACCCGTACCCCAACCCGTTTTGCCCGACCCGAACCGCCCTGAGTTATGTTAGAGTATTCTAAAAAAAATATGCCTAAAAAATTCCTATGGTTGAAACATCCCTAGGTCCATAATGGTGTTTATATGTCATCCATACCATTCATAATATTGTCATTCCTATTGTGATGAACTGAAAACACAAACATTAGCCTGATTCAAAAATTCTGTGGCCCCACTTCCTATTGTGGACATTTAATCCTCACATTTTTGACCCACTTGAGTTTGTAGTTGAGAATTTGTACAGTTATGTTCTCATTTTTAGTTTGTTCAAATAGGGCCATTGTTCAATGATCCAAACCATTGATGAGAAGGGCCTCACCGTTGATGGCCACATAAAAATACTTTGGATTGATTGGAATATCGCACAATAGAATATTTGGGCTTTTATAGGTTAGCGTTCCTTCCTAACTAATGGTGGACGTTCCATCCCAGTCCTAACCTGACCCGACTCGACCCTAGTTTAGCATATAAGCTTAAGTAGGGTTAGGGTTGACCCTTTTGCAAGTAGGGTAGGGTTAGCCCAACCCGATCACAACCTAGACCGCATTTCGAACCTTTAAAATATGTTTAGGTTTGATCCAGGATTGGGCCCAACCCGACCCTAACCTGACCCGTGTGCAGGTCTAATCACAATATTTAGCACAAGATCACTTATTGCCAGCATGAAAATACCAAGTGCAAAGAAATGAACAGACGGATCAAAGTGCATGAAAATTGAGGCCAAAGAGTCTAACGTCTGTACCTGTGTTGGATCCACAAACTATGTAAATGGGCCCAAACCTTTATGAATATCATAAAAGAGTGGGACCTAGCACTTGGTCATGCGTTGGAGCTACTGGTTCTAGCCCATGTGGCCACGTCGGCTAATGGGGCCCACAAATAGCCAAATTACAAGAGGCCCCCCCACTAATTAGCTCAGTGTCTATACATGCGTCGAGCCCAACGGTGGTCCTGCGACCAAAGTTCAGGAGCAGCAAAAGAGGCCCAGCGTCTGTATATTTGTTAGACTCGAAATGCCCAATGTTTGAGCATCCGTTGGACCTAAAAGCCTGGTGTCTATACATGTTCTGAGCCTTACAACCACAAAGCGACCAAGTTAAAAAATAAATCCAGAAAAGGGCAGCGTTGATACATGCGCTGACACGTTGTTCGCTCGCCTCAAGTGCAATGCTGCGATGTAGTAATAACTCGGTGAGACCGTGGTCGATCCACAGGAAAAAGGTAAACACTTTAAACTATTCTAATAACTTGAATATTTTAAGAAATAAGTAGAAACAGTAAAGAAGAAAATCTAATAATTAAAGAGAAACTAGAGCACCAAGGATCCACTTGTGGTAGCCCAATGCCAATCCATTCATCGAAGCACAAACACAATTAGAAACAAAGTTCTATCTCTCATCTATTGGAAGATATTGCATTCAATCACAAACAATCTCACTCAATTCTGAAAATCAAAACTTCTAGTTCTAATGAAGCATATAGAACTTAAACTTGTAGCCTTCAAAGTAACAGCCATACCAAGAGATCATGGCATGCTCTACGGTTACTACAATTCAATTCTAATCAAACCAACATGGCAATCTCGGAGAATTGCAAGGAACTCATGTCCGGAGTACACAAACTCTCACAAAACTTTTAAAAATACCAACTTTATTCAAACTAGAACTTGAAAATCCAAAATTAAGTAAAGTGTACTTGAATAAACGAATTCAACATTGAAACTAACTACAAGCTTCACCTCTTAGCCCTAGCTAAGAGGTTCTACTCAAACATTATCATACTTGAACTAGAATTAAAAGAAAAACTACTACAAAGTATAGAAAACTAGAAAAACCATAGTCAGAGGAGTTGTAAACGGTCTACAATGATCCTCTTCACCTCTATAACTGTAGATCTCTTCTATGATGAGTTTAAATGATCCTAGAGGTGTCCTTTTATAACATTCACACACCACCTACCATAAAAACTTTCAGAATTGTGTAAGAACTTACGCAGTTGAGTGGCCCAAAACAGCAAGTTTGAATTTTTGTGCATGGCTGACTGATCATGACCGGTCGAATCGACCTGGGTTAGGTCCAGGGAGTTCCAGAGGGGGCAGCAAGGGGTGCCGACTGGTCAGTCGACCAGTCAGTTCACTAGTCGATCGGTCATAACCGGTTGGACTCATTTAATTTTCATTTTTTCTTTCTTTCTTTTTCTCCTCTCCTTGCTTCTTCTCTCCAACTCTTGGCTTATCTTTATCATCTTCAACATATTTTAAGAGGTGTCTTTTGACATCAAATTAGTGAAGTATCTCTCTCATTCCTACAATCACATAGTCATGCATTAGATAGGTCTTTAAACATAGAAATCATGCATAATGAGTGATGAATTGTGGTTATAACATACACAATTCAAAGCTCAACATACCCCTAACCAACATTTTTCTAATCCTGAGCAAAACATGTCTGGAATAAATCCAACCTCCTAAAACTCAACTCTCTCTCGGAAACTATACTTCTATAAACTTCAAGACATACAAGTGTAAAATTCAGAGAAAATTAGTGATATAAATTGAAATCTTAAACTTCCTAAATATAATGAGTGTTTCACACAGAATCTCCGCTGATTGGTTGATAAATAGAAGAATCCGAACAAGTATAATCTAGTGTGCATATTGAATGTTAATCTCATGAGTTTTCAAGATTACCTTCTTCATAGATCAACGAAATTAAAGATCTAAAAGTGTACAAGAACAAATCTATGCAAAGAATTTGGCTTACCATTCTTTTGACTACTTTCACACTACTTCTGTAATGACCCAGGTTTTTGAAATAACTAAAATAACAATTTAATTAATTATTTAGTAAATTACGTGATTTATTATATTGATAAATTAATAATAAATAATATGTAAGGAATTAGTATAGGATCCATTTATTAAAGTTGCTCAAAATGAACCCTAGAATAGGATAGAAGTGTTGGATTTCATAAAACTCATAAATTTACAATAATTACAAAAATGCCATTAGTTAAACTTAAGTTAAATTGATGATTTTAAGTATACTAGTTTCTAACGATTTGTTTTAAGCAAAACTTCATATAATAGTTAAGGGGCATATTTTAACTGTACAAGTCAAATTTCAGCCATCCGATCATCTTACAAATACCCTAATAAAAAATCGGGCCATAAGTGGGCCATCTACCCTTGGGTTTGTCTCATTTTTGGTGTCGTGCCCTTAAATTTTATGGAATATCTGATTAATGGACTGGATTTGCTCCATCCATCACGGTGGGACCCACGTCCACTACATGCACATAACGCGCTCGGTCAAACGTGCGTTGACCGTGTTTTACGGAGACGGGTCTTCTTCCCCGTCCGTTGCTGCAACAGCGTGCAGGCGCTGTCCGTCCGAGCCATCGATGCCATCCGTCAGTGGGCCACATTTCTCCCATCCGTTCCGTCCATCATAATCGGACCCCACCTAAAGCCCGTCCGTCCAAATCTGGGAGCCAATGGATGATCACGTGGCTCACTCCAAATCGCTGATCTCACCAAGAAGTTCAAAGTTCTTATCTCGTATTGTTTACGTCATGTATATTTTAGTTGGTTTTATTTAATTATTTATTTTAAATTTCCAGCTTATGAGAAGGTTTGGATTTGGTTTGCAATGCTTTAATTACATCGTTGATTTTCATAATTTTCTATGAATGATGCATTGAGATTTCATGTGACTTTGGTAACCGAGTAGGTTGGTATATGTATTGGTTGATTTTGGGTTTTTCTTGGAAAGGGTTTGAGGTATTGAATTGAATTAGGCATTCCATGAGATTGAGGACTCCAGTGGTTGATTACTTGAGTTGACTTGGGTTGAGCACACGTGAGTGTTGCAATAGACCGTTGCTCCATTGATCGAGGCCAGTTGGGTGAGCACCCAAGTTTGTGCAATAGACCAGCTATGCAGGCCAGGTGGAGGCTCCGTTGATCAAGGCCGGTTGGGTGAGCACCCAAGTGTGTGCAACAGACCAGCTATGCAAGCAAGGCGGAGGTGTGGGACAGTTCGTGATCCGAGTTGGCTATGCCGCTAAGGACCGATCCAGGATAATAGTGTTAACCAATTGGATGTTCGACTGATAACAGTACTGAGATCGTTGAGACATACTTACATGTCATGCATCATGTGCATGTTTAAAAGATTTTGGTTTGACAAAATTATCATCGGATTTGCAATGGTTTATATTTTAATGGTTATGCGATTTTCTATATTGAATTATATGTGCTAAACTGTACGAGATTACTCACCGGCTTTTATAGCTGATGAAGTGTTGTGCGATTAACCGTAGTCACATGTGATGATTTACAAGACTTTGAGGAAATGATTCCAGATGAGGAAATACTCTAGAAGATTTTGAGAATTGATTTATTTTGATTTTGGTCTGAAAGTATTGATGTAATAAGGCCTACTAGATGGCCATTAATTTATATAGTTTGGAACAATTTCGTAGACCTATTGATTAATAGTTTAATTTTTAAAGTTTGGTTTATTTTGCTTCTCTAATTTGGAAGAGAAAAATATCAGTTGTGATTGTGAAGGATTCATTTATTATTTACATAACACCCTTGATTTCGGGATTTGAGTTCATATACTCGAGTGTCGAATTTTGGAGGCGTTACAACTTCTCATTTCCAGCTTAAGTTATGGTGGACCTTCCCCTGGTTGGTGATAGGTAGCCCTTTTCGAAATTCAATAAATTTTCAACAAATAACCATTCTTTTCTTTCTTTTTCTTTTCATTATAACAATGAGATAGGATTTTTAGAAATCCATATCTTTAACATTCTTCACTTTTTATTTATTGACGTGATGGACAAAGTTCCCTGGCTTGGTTCCTCAATACTTTAAATCTTAGTCTAGCCGATCTACAAATCTACATAATCCCTTCAATCATGAGAATCGTGTAATGTGAATTAGACTCAAAAGTGTTCAAATTTTCTATCGATTATATAAATAGGAGAATTCATATAGAAAACTATTATATTTAAGATAATTCAAGGATTTTAAAATCATATCAATTCATTTATCTTCCTTTTATACTCATATTATCTCAAGTGTATAGAAACAATTTTCTAAAAGATTTTTGAATTTTTAGAAAAATTAAAAATTTTCTTATAAAAATGGCTCGAAATGTCACAAAACACTAGATTCATCTAGGAATCTCACCCTCCAACCAAAACCTTACTTTGTCCTCAATGTAAAAAAGATATACAATAAGCAAATACATAAGAGCAATGACATTAAATAAAGGAGAGTGAGAACTAGAGTGCTTGAGAGATTCGAACATGGAAATCTACCTCCGACAACTAAAACTAGGAAAACAATAAACCTAAAGCAGAAAATAAACTAATCTTAATCTACTCAACGCAAATAAATCTAACTCTTCTTTTAGAAAGAGAAATCTTTATCAGACTAGGAGATCAATCATCCTGATAACAAGGGACATCCAAAAGTATAAATTTGAGCAGGATCATCAAGTGGTGTAATAGATTTTTCAATAGAGTCATCACCATCCTGCTTTGGAAAGCACATAGGTGACATCTATCATTTTAACCCATTGAAAATCCTGTTCAACAGGTTTCTCAATAATGTTGTCATATGTACTAGGAAAAGAGAATTTCATTGGTTGAAAATTCGTGAACATGGATCTCCTTTCCATCTTGTCTAGGTAAAAATTTGTTAAATATGGGTAATCCTAGAAGTGGTATTCTTCAGTTTGAACAAACCAAAGAGATGTGGAGACTTCAATCAATTCATCCTCACAAATTGGTATGGTCTCCACATAATCGAATTTCACCGGTGCTTCCATAATCGATGTTTCAGTTTTACACTATGTGAAAGGAATCTTTTTAGGCACCGGAGGGGTTTCTCTTAAGGCATGTACTATGTCCCTAATCATGGGATCATCCAAATCCTCAAAATATGCCAAAAAATCATCTAGAGTGTAGGGGATCTCAGAGGAGGAGGTTTTCGTATTTGGATCATTTACGTCTTCCTCCTTCTTAGACTTTTATGTAGGTTGGAGTGAATCCTCGACCCCTACACTTTCATAAATTGGCCTCTCCGTAGGCAAATCAAGCACCAATTCTTCCAAGTCTTGCATAATAAATTTGTTTAAATAAAAAATTAGTGTCTCGTCAAGTAGATTTTTAGAAATTGGCTCTTCCAAGGCCTCATCAATAGTCAAATTTAATTTATCCTTGGAATGGGCCAAGTGTTCGCTCGCCTCAAGTGCAAGGTTTGCGATGTAATAATAACTCGTTAAGACCGAGGTCGATCCATAAGAAATTAGGGTAAACCAATTCAAATCATTCTAGCAACTTCTAATTCAGCAATTTTAGGACTTAATTTAAAAAACTAAGTGAAAACAGTGACTTTTGTAAAAATCTGATAATTTATGGAACTAAGGCCTCAAGGATTCACCTGTAGTCGTTCCATGTGGATTCATTTATCCAAGCATAAACACAACTAGATTCGAAATTCTATCTCTTATCTAGTTGGAACATTAAGCGTTCAAACACAAACAACCCACTTAAGTCAGAAAATAAAATTCTAGTTCTAATGAAGTACATAGAATTCAAACATGTAGCCTTCGAAGTAACAACCATGCCAAGAGACTATAGCATGCTCTAGGGTTACTACAATTCAAATTTAATTAATATAAACATGATAATCTCAGAGAATTGCAAGGAACCCATGTCCAAAGTACATGAACTCTCATAAAACATCTAAATATACCAACTTTATTCAAACTAGAACTTAAAAATCTAAATTTTAAGTAAATGTACTTGAATTAAACAAATTCTACATGAGAACTAGCTACAAGCTTCACCTCTTAGCCTTAGCTAAGAGGCTAAGAGGTTCTTGCCGAGAATCATCGTGTTAGAACTAGAATCAAAAGAAAAACTAAAGAAAAAAACATAAAAAACTAGAAAATCCCGAAGTCGATGGAGTTGTGGATGCTCCTACAATGCTCTCCTTCACTTCCCACGACCTCCAATCTCTTCTAGGATACTTTAGGAATGAACCCTAGGTATCCTTTTATAGTTTTTGATGCTCTACCACGCAGAAGATTTCAGAATTGCATAAGGAATTACACACTTATGCAGATAAATTTGGAACAGAAACAGAAATTTCTGTTTTCTATTGTGTGGTCGACCGATCGTGGCCTCTGGCTGACCGGTCGAATGACCAGTCGTCGACCCTCTGTTTTAGTCTAGTGAGGTCAGCTTTGAAAACTTCCCAACTCCAGGAACATACGACCAGTCATCAGTGGTGGCCAAGCGGTCAGTTTTATCCATTTTTGTCTAGCATGTTTGGCAGCACAAGGCCTTTTGATTTGAATTTTTGATCGGTCATACGACCAGTCGACAATGCATTTTTTTACAACTTTTCTTCTTTCTTCTCTTTCTCCCTTGCATCTTTCTTCCACCATTTGACACTTAATCTTTTAATTTTCAATGTATACAAAGTGACTCATTAGGCATTGAATTAGTAAAGTCTCTCTCTCAATCCTACAGTCATAAAGCATGTATTAGAATAGTCTTTTAAACATGCAAGCCATGCATAATGTGTGATGAATTGGGGTTAGAACATGCACAATTCAGAGCTCAACACACCCCTTAACCTAACATTTTGCTAGTCTCGAGCAAAACATGCATGAAACAAATTCAACTTTTCAAAACCCAACTATCTTTCGAAAACTATGCTTTTATATTCTCCAAGACATACGAGTGCAAAATTTAGAAAAATTGAATGATAGAAGTTGAAACCTTAAACTCCCTAAACATAACAAGTGTTAACATAGAATTTCCACTGATTGATTGATAAATAGAAGAATCCGAACAAATTTAAGCTAGTGTGCATAGTGAATGTTCATCTCATTAGTTTCCAGGATTACCTTCTTCATTGATCAATCAAACTAAAGATCTAAAGGTGTACAACTCAACCAAATGCCTATGACAAGAAATTGTCTTGCTATTCCTTCAACGACTTTCACACTACTTCCTATTTTCAGCTTTGGTTACGGGTAGACCATCCCTTGGTTGGTAATAAGTATTTATTTTCAGAATTTATCAACAAATATTCAGTGAATAACCATAATATTCTTTCAATATTAGATAGGATTTTTAGAAATCCATATCTTTCGTTCTTTTCTCTTATTTACGTAATCCCTTAAAACTGTTTAAATTTTCTATCGATCATATAAATAGGGGAATTCATATTGAAGACTATTCTATTTAAGCTAATTTAAAGGTCTCAAAATCATACCAACTCGTCTCTCATCCTTTCATACTTATGACATCCCTGAGTGCATATAAATAAAGTTTTCCAAAAGAGTTTTGAATTTCAAAAAAATTTGAAAAATTTCCTACCAACATTTCTCGAGATGTTACAAAACACTAAATTCATCTAGGAACCCCACCCCTCAACCAAATCTTGCATTGTCCTCAATGTAAAAAGATGTAATGAGCAATAACATGAGAGCAATGATAAAAATAAAAGAGGGTGAGAACGAGAGTACCTAAGAGAGTTGATCATAAGAATCTACCTCTGATGACTAAATCTACTAAAGAAAAACTAAAACAGAAAACAAACTAGACCTAATCTACTTAAAGCAATAAAAAATACTTAAGCTATTCTTTTAGAAAAAGAATCTCCATCAGACTAGGAGATCAATCATCATTATAACATCCAAAAGAACAAAGTTGAGCAAGATCCTCAAGTGGTGTAACAGATTTTTCAATAGAACTATCCACCATCCCGCTTTGGAAAGTACATTGGTGACATTAATCATTCTAATCCATTGAAAATCCTGTCGACAAAATTTCAGCGGGTTTCTCAATAATGTTGTCACATGTACTAGGAAAGGAGAATTGCATTGGTTGAAAATCAGTGAATATGGATCTCCTTTCCATCTTATCTGGGCAAAAATTTGTTAAATATGGGTCATCCCTAGAAGTGGTGTTCTTCAGCTTGAACAAACCGAAGAAATGTGAAGACTTCAATCGCTTCATCCTCACAAATTGAGATGGTCTCCACATAATCTAATTTCATCGGTGCTTCCACAATTGATATTTTAGCTTGACACTATGTGGAATGAGGCTTTTTAGGCATTGGAGTGGTCTCCTTCAAGACTGTGCACTATGTCCTGAATCATGGGATCATCTCAATCTTCAAAGTAAGCCAAACACTCCTCTAGAGTGTAGGAGACCTTAGGAGAGGAAGTTTTCAGATTTAGACTTTTCATGTCTTCCTCCTTCTTAGACTTTTGTGTACGTTGGAGTAGGTCCTTAACCTCTACACTTTCAGACTTTGGCATTTCCGTAGGCAAACCAAGCACCAATTCTTTCAATTCCTACATTATAAATGTGTTTAAATCAGAAATTGGTGTCTTGTCAAGTAAACTTTCAGAAATTGGCACTTTTAAGGCCTCATTAATAATTAAATAGGTTTCATCCTTGGAGTATGTCACACATGTCTCCAAACTTTTAGGTAGATCGGGTTGGAAAAACTCCTCATCTTTCATAGATTTTATCATGTTTATCTCATGAGGGTCATCATCATCATCCCAATTCTCAAAGGGATCGAAGCAAACAACATCTGGAGGATCAAAATTCTGATTCAAGGCGAACTCCTCTTCCATAATGGATTCAATCATGTCAACCTCATTGACATCATCATCATTACTATGCCTTTTGTCCAAGTGGAACACATTCACCTCTAATGTCATGTTTCAAAAGGACAATTGCATTATCCCATTCCGACAATTTATAATTGCATTTAAGGTAACCAAGAACGAGCAGCCTAGAATTATTGATATTTGAGTGCTAAGATCCATAACCAGTTCCGTGTCCAAGACGATAAAATCCAACTGATAGTAGAATTTGTCGACTTAGACCAATACATCCTCAACTACCCCTCTCGGCACACGAATGGACCTATCAGCGAGTTGTAATGTGGTTTTGGTGGGTTTTAATTCACTAAAACTCAATTGCTCGTATACCGAGTACGAGATCAAGTTTACACTTACCCCCAAATCTAGTAAGCTCAATCCGGTAGTCACCAATGATACATGAGATTGTGGGACTACCAGGATCCTTAAATTTTGTAGGGGTCTTTTGGGTGAGAATGGCACTCTATTGCTCATTTAAAAAGGCATTTTGTTGCACATTGTATTTGCATTTGGTTGTGCATAAGTGCTTTAGGAACTTAGCATAAGAGGGGATTTGTTTAATGGCATCAAGTAATGGAATGTTGATCTTGACTTATCTGAAAATCTCTAAAATATCATGAGAGTTTGAGAGAAATCAATCTTGAAGGGAATAATGCTATGGGCTTATGAATGTGTTCCGTTTCGTGTGGGGCTGAGCTAGATCCATCCTCATTCTAAAAAATTACCGGATCATTAGGCTCGTCGGCCTTCATAGAATAGATTTATCCACTTGTTTACCACTTCTAAGAGTGGTGATGGACTTTGCTTGCTCCACATGTTGGTTGGGAAGATTATGGATGCTTATTTCATGTGCTTGTTTAGGATTAGGCTGAGGTTGGGTCGGAAAGGTTCCTTCCCTTGCATTCAAGCGTCCCTTAATCTCATCAACCGACACTTTAAGCTCTTGGAACATTTGCTGATTTGATTTATTAATTTGCGTTTGCCCTTGCATAAACGCCTTTAAAGTGTCCTCCATTGAGAATTGAGGTGAGGGCTATGTTTTGCATGGGTGGCCCTCCTTAAGAGCTGGTAGGATTGGACGTGAGACTATTCCTCCAACTGAAGTTTGGATGGTTCTTCCAAGTAGAGTTGTACGTATTACCTATCGGTCCATTGAAAGGCCGTTGACCCATATGTGGCATTTTTTTGCTCTTGTAACACCTCTTGAAACGTGGGAATTGTAAGACAATCTTGCATAAAGTGTACATTAGCGGCACAAATTTTGCTCACGTTTTCAATGGCTTCCGTGGACTTAGAAACTCTACTTTTACTTAGTTCCATGGCCTCGATTTTTCTTGTGAGGTTGGCTATCCTTGTGTTTATATCATCTTCCTCCTTAAGGATGTAAATTCCTCCTTTATCTTTTTGTTGAGGAGGCTTGAGGTTACTAGACTTGTCCGAGGTATCCCATGATTGGGCATTCTCAGCCAACATGTCTAAGTAACTCCATGCCTCATTTAATTTTTTGCTCATGAACTCGTCATTGCACATCATCTTTACAAATTGGCGCTTGTTGGAATTCAATCCATCATAAAAAGAAGTTTATAATTCGCCAACTTTCGTAGCCATGATGTGGGCAAGTGAGTAAGAGGTCCTTAAACCTTTCCCAACTTTAAAAGAACGACTTACCCTCTTTTCACAAAAAGTTCATGATGGATCTTCGAAGGGTGTTAATTTTATGAACCAGGAAGAACTTTTTCAAAAATTCCTGGGTTATCTTAGTCCATGTCCCTATCGAATGTGGTCTAAGAGAGTGAAGCCAACCTTTGGCTCTTTCTTTCAATGAGAAAGGAAAAAATCTAAGTTTGATGACATCCTCTGACATATTATTGTATTGCAAAGTAGTAACAACCCCATCAAACTCTTTTAAATGTAGATATGGGCTCTCAGAATCTAGCCCATGAAATTTAGGTAAAAGTTGAATTACCCCTGGCTTTATGTCAATGTTCCCCCTGGTGGTTGGTGAAACCACACATGAGGGTGTAGTTGTGCGGGCCGGTTGTAAGTAGTCACGTAAAGCTTTCATTAGAGGAGCATTGTGCACCTCATTCTCTCTTACTCCCTCTTGATTTGCGTTTGTAGTTGGAGTATGAGGGGGAGGATTCCTTAACGATGTTTGATCCATACTCCCCAAACTTTCACAATGTTCTATGTATTTTCTAACTCGTCTATAGACGAACAGTGGTCCAACTAAACCTCCTTCGGCTTGGAGATGATTTGTTTGGTCACGTTCCCAATGGGATATAAACCACCCAAACAAAAATCAAAACTAAATCATAGATCCTAAAAATAAAATCTGGAAATAAAATTAAAATTTTTGTAGAGCTAAAAACTGAGAATTGAAAGAGTCTAAGTTAGAAGGATAGTACCCGATTTGCTTGAACTAGAAGAACTTCCTACAAAAATAAAACAAACTTTGTTAATTCTAGAATTCAGAAAAAAAAAACTAGTCCTAAAAAAGCAGTAAACCCTAATTAATTCTACTCTATAGCTACTAAAACAACTTAGAACCGTTTAACCTAGACTCCCCGGCAGCAGCACCAAAAACTTGTTCGCTCGCCTTAAATGCAAGGTTTGTGATGTAGTAATAACTCGGTAAGATTGAGGTCGATCCACAGGGAATTAGGGTAAACCAATTCAAACCATTCTAGCAACTTCTAATTCAGCAGTTTTAGGATTTAATTTTAAAAACTAAGTGAAAATAGTAACTTATGTAAAAATCCGATAATATATGGAACTAAGGCTTCAAGGATTTACCTGTAGTAGTTCCGTGTGAATTCATTCATCCAAGCATAAACACAACTAGATTCAAAATTCTATCTCTCATCTAGTTGGAAGATTAAGCATTCAAACACAAATAATCCCACTTAAGTCAGAAAATAAAATTCTAGTTCTAATTAATGAAGCACATAAAATTCAAACATGTAGCCTTCGAAGTAACAACCATGCTAAGAGACTATGGCATGTTCTAGGGTTATTACAATTCGAATCTAATCAATCAAAACATGATAATCTCAGAGAATTGCAAGGAACCCATGTCCGAAGTACATGAACTCTCATAAAACATGCAAAAATACTAACTTTATTTAAACTAGAACTTAAAAATTCAAACTTTAAGTAAATGTACTTGAATTAAACAAATTCTACATGAGAATTAGCTACAAGCTTCACCTCTTAGCCTTAGCTAAGAGGTTTTAGCCGAGCATCACCATGCTACAACTAGAAAAAAAAAAACTAAAGAAAAACATGAAAAACTAGAAAAATTCAAAATCGGTAGAGTTGTGGACGCTCCATGATGCTCTCCTTCACTTCCCATGACCTCCAATCTCTTCTAGGATACTTTAAGAACGAACCCTAGGTGTCCCTTTATAGTTTTTTAGGCTCTACCACGTAGAAGATTCTAGAATTGCGTAAGGAGTTATGCACTTGCACAGAGAAATTCAGAACAGAAATAGAAATTTCTGTTTTCTGTCGTGTCACTACCAAAAAAATGAGCTAAGGTTGCGGACCATAGGGGTCTTTTGCTGCGGATATAAACCGTAGTAAAATTCCTACGGCTTTAATCCGTAGCTAAAGCTACTACCGACCAAAGCTTTTAAACGCTCCCTAACGGTCTCTATGGGGTCACCATAATGTGTTTGTTTTATCTGAGCCATCCATTAGTTTTGAAAGCTCGTTTCAAGGCACGGATCAGAAAAGAAGACAAATCAAGAACTCATGTGGACCACACTGTAAAAAAAATCAATATTAAGTTCCTACCATTGAGTTTGGTGTGGTCCACTTGGGCCTTCGATCTGCCTTCATTTTGGAATGCTGCCCTAAAATGAGCTGTCAAAATATATGGATGGAGTAGACACATCACATATATCATGGTGGGCCCCACGAGGTCCTGACTGGACCGTCCGCTCGACCCCATGGCGAGCGGTAATGAAAAATCAACGCGGGCCCCAAAATGACCATTCCCCCCCCCCCCCCCCCCCCCCCCCAAAAAAAAAAAAAAAAAAAAAAAAAAAAAAACTCTGTTTGCACTCCCTCTCGCTCTCTCGCACTGCCTCCCCCTTGCCCTCTCCCTCTCCCCCGTCCCTCTCTCGTACCCTCGCCCTCTCTCCATCTCTCATAATCTTGCTGCCATTCTTAGCAAATGCCATCTCTACATCCCTTCTAAAACCCTCACGCCATCCATCCCTCTTTCCCTCTCTCTCCAATCCATCCGTTAGGTCGAGCAATTCCTCAGCAAACTCCCCCATAGATCATGGGCTCTCTTCCCTCTCTCTCTATCTCTCTCGACTTCTATTCCAGCGAGTGCGGATGATTATGAGTGCTGCTGAGGAAGATGATGGATTTTGCAGGGGGTTTTGAAGAAGGGATGATGGGTTCAGACAGGGTTGCGTCAGGTGGTGCGTGATTGGGGTTTTGCCAGAGTTTGGGGTGGCGGTAATGGGGCTGGTGATGTATGATCAGATCTAGGACTGGTGGTTGTGCTGATTAGGGACATATTAGGGTTCTCTCTAAACTCTATTTCACTCTCTCTCTCTCTCTCTCTCTCTCTCTCTGAATTTTGCTTTGATATTCAGATTTTTGGGCCGTTCTTTAGAACTTTGTCGCATGGACCATAATATCATCATTTTAGGTCACTAAACAATGGCCCCACTCATAAAAACTGAAAAGCCTATTATGCAATACCTCTTGCATTTCATGCATGCTAATTGTTTGATGAAATGGCTCAACGAGGAATGTTTTGTGTAAATGTAACTAAGCAAAGGGCTTTCTGCTTTGATTCTGTGGAGTGGAGTTTGGGCTGTAGCAGTAAGAGGTGGGCTGTTGTGGAGTCATGTGCACTGACTTTTTCTATGCTGTGAATGGGCTACTAATTGGAGGGATGGCCAAGCTGCAGCATTTGAAGATCCATGGCCAAGCTATTAGGGCTGTTTTGGGGTATTCAGGATGAATGTGCCATTTGCTTTGTTGGATGCTATTACTGAATCTATATATATATATATATATATATATATATATATATATATATATATATATATATATATATATATATATATATATATATATATATATATTTCAATTCTAGAAATTGTCCTCTTTACACATGCTACAATATCTTGGTTGATAACTTTTCCATCGACCCAAGCTATAGTATTCTAAAAAAAGATTATCTTATAGATAGATTATCACAATTCCTTTTGGGCCTATGGTTTACAGGTCCAGTGGAACTTGCTACCATGGGAGTTTCAATTGCTATATTTAATCAGGTATCATGGATTTCTATTTTCCCATTTATTAGTATTATAACATCCTTTGTTGTTGAGGAAGATGCTATCTGTAAGACAATTGCCATTGAAAAACAAGAAAAATGAAAGAATGGAAAAGGCTTTACCTATAAATAGTGAAATGAAAGAGTTGGTTTCACATGCCGGTATGCCCATACTCATATATACTTTTCCAGAAGAAGAAATGAACATCAAGTATATGTTGAGTGTTCTTAGTGTTTATTTCTACTTGATTTATGCATTGTTTTGTCCATACATGTATCGATATCACTAAGTAGTAATTAGATTAACGCGTTTTCTTTCATCATTGTAGCAGCAGATTCTTACAAGGTTGAGGCCAACTCATTCCTTATTAGGAAAAAAATCAAACTACATTTAGGTACAGTAAAAGGAATAATTGGAAAGGGCATATTCCATTAGTATCAACAACACTGGTTATTGGTGGAATGCTTGGCCTTATCCAAGCCATCAGTATCAATGACCAGTTGATGGATTTGGCCGTGCTGCTAATCAATTGTTGGGGTCTTATAAAATGCTTTTACAGGTATCTAAGTCCAAATAGAACTCTGAATCTTCCCTAGAACTAAAAAATTGCCTTGCAGAAAATCCATGTGCATCGAGTCCTTGGCTTGTCCTCAATACGGACGTTAAAAAAGGAATTTACAATTTGGTTATTTCTGTCATCCTGTATATTAACCATTAAAACAACACCCATGACTTAAATCAATGTAAATGTGAAATATATGGTTACTGCATTTGATGATGTGAGTGTTGGAGACCCCGATTTCTGGAGAATTCAAGGTGATCCTGTTTGGTAATATCTATGTATTTAGAAGCTTATGTTTAAGCAAAGGCATCTGAACTCTTGATTACATGAACTTGCAGTCAAAAGCACTTGCCGAAGCTAGCGTTTTAGCCAGCAAGCTGTGTGTGAAGGATGGCTCAAAAGACAAAGGGAGGGTTGTTTTTCTCCAAGAAAGGTAGTGTTGAGCAAGATTTTTCTACCTTAAAAAATACTTAGGTAGTAATGTGGAGTTGTGAATAAATTTTCTTGTTGTTGCAGTTTTATATCACGGATGAATCTAGTAGATTGAAGAGCCCAGTTAGATTATCCGCGCATGGCTGGAATAGAAGAAAAGGTATCCAAAATAGCAGACAAGGTTCTGTCGAATTGTTTTGTATAGATTAATAACAACACATGTAGCTTCATTGATATTTATGCAGTACTTTGCATTGCTTAAAACCTGACTTGTTTAATGTCCAGATGTTAAGGAAGAAAGTGGGTTTTTTTTATGTGGCTCCAGATGCTTCGCCAGAACTATTCATGGATTTGGTTGGTGGTGACAAGAGTATAGCTAGAAAAGTTTTTGGTATTCCACGCCCCTTCTCTATATTTCTTTCATTCTCTCTCCATATTGTTTCTCTCACTACTAGACAAAGCCAGGTTGACTCAAAACTCACTCAAAACCCAACTTGCATTAATAATGTGGTGGCAAACTAGTTCTGTCTTAATGTGGTGCAAGTTGGGTTTTGAGTGAGTTTTGAGTCAACCTGGCTTTGTCTCGTAGTGAGAAAAACAATATGGAGAGAGAGAATGAGAGGAATATAGAGAGGGGGCATGGAATACCAAAAACTTTTCAAGCTGTACTCTTGTCACCAAGAAGGGTGAGGTGCCTTTAGGAAACCCTCTTGTTGCAGCCCTTCCTGCCACCATGCCATGCTCAGAGGAAGTTCCTGTTCAAATGTGGCATGAATCAATAAACTTCAATGAGATTAAAGAATTTTCAACATGGAGGAACGAGCGAGAATAGATGAACCACAATTTCAGTATACCTAATGCAGAAACAACCCAACTTGCTAGCATTCACATTTCTGTTCCAAATCATATTTGAAGCAGCCCAAGTAGCTAGCATTCACACCTTTGTTCCAAAATCATGTTTGGGTTTTTCCTTTATCTGATTTAAATTGTTGATGAAAAGTTTGCTCATTTTACTGGTGATTGTTGTGCTAATATTGTTTTCTTTAAACATTATTTTATCCAATATTATAAAATAGGGTACCATAATTCAAGCCACTTATTTGAGAAATTTGATGTCTACTTGTGAGAGTAGGATTTCAAGTCCATCTTACCAAATCTGCCAATGTGCTGCATATATGTGAGATTTGGGTTTATCATTGGTTGGGTCCACTTTGTGTTGTGGCCTGTAAATCAGGCTGGTCCATTCATCAGGTGGGCCACACGTCTATGAATAAGGCAACCCCATGATGCGACATCCGTACAATTCAGGTTTGTCGATTTGGGTATTGAGGTACAATTCAAGTTAGTGTAGTTGATCATTGGACTGGGTTCCATCATGGTGGGGCTAGTGAAACTGAGTGGCTTAGCATACAACTCCCTCCTTGTCCTTTGCTAGTTGCACCCTTTTAGAACTTTTTCTTCGTTGGGGCCGGTTCCTCTACAAGTCCTTATAGAATGAGCTTACTCTACAAGTACTTTGTGGCCCACTGGGGTGTGTTTAGGGCATCCAATCTGTCCAGCAAAGTTGCCTCACCAGGAAAGTTGGACGGCTAAAGTAAAGGTGGATCTGACCATCATGTTGCCCACCACCGGAATTTGTAGGTTTTTTAATAGTTGTACATTTTTTTGTATGGTGTCGTCCACCAAATGTTTGTATAGGTCTGAGTTTTGGGGTGTTCGGTCATCACTGTGTAGCTCATGTATGCACGGGCTGGATAGCATAGGCACAACTAGGTGGGCTCCTCCTTTTACACAACTGCAATGGACTGTTTTTCTTCTTGTTGTTGGAGATGAATTATTGTTAGAAGGATTTTTTTGTTTTATTTATTTGAAGTTGTTTGTGGTTTTTGGTGAGATGGGGTCTTTGGGTGGAGAGGCGTTGATGAATAAGAAGGCAATGTGGCTTTATCCTAAGGTTTTGGGCTTCAATCATTCTGAGAGATGGGGCCACTCGGCTTGCTATTCTAATGGGGTGGATTTATGTTTTTGGGCAACATATCATGAAACTCATGAACTATCTATTCATCTATTTATGAATGTATATATGCATGTTTTTAATTTGCTTTTAGTTTCATGTGATTTATCATGTGTTGGTGAGTAGTTCTTTACCTCTTGTCGGAAGTCTCTCTTTCTATTTATGTTGTCGGATTTCAATGCAGGCAATCAAGACTCTGAACGTGATCATACTTTATGGGAAACCATTACGTGTAAATAAGGTGTGCGAGATTGTTTTTCTTTATTAAACTTATTGGGAAACATATAAATAAGCTGCATATTTTCCCCTGTTTTCATATCCAATGCTTTTTTTTTTTTTTTTACTTCTCAAAAAAGAAAAAAAAGAAAAAAATAACCAATGTTTATGGATGTACGGATGGAATCTATCTGGGTGTCATATTCCGTTTATACATTAATCTTTTTTTTTTTTTTGTATTAAAGATTTCATTATTTTGGGTTTAATATGAATGAAAGTCTAACCAGTACACCATGTACAATGCCTATTAACGTGTGCTCCAACAAAAGATCGAACAGGATGTCCAATGGTTTGCTGATCTGGACCGTTCATTTTAGAGAGCCATCCATGGACGAGACGCTACCTGAAAATCCCACCTATTGGAAATCTTAACTGTTGGATTGGTGACATGTTTTGCACAGTGCTTAGGTTAGATAACTTGTCATTTGGTATTGAGAGATTAGGAATTTCAATGACAAATGTGAAGAATGTTTTTTTTTTTTTGGTAGATTCAATATTAATGTCTTTGGAAATCAGATGGCTGCTGTGGTAGGAAATGGCAGTGAACTGTATAATTTGGTTGATTTTTTTAATGGTTCTAATTGGTGCAAATTTTCATGATATTTCAAGAAATTTGATGCAATCAAAACGCCTAAAAAACCTGGTAAGTAATGTTCCTGATGCATCTCCCTTTCTAGAAAGGACTCCCCTAGTGTCATTTATTGCCACGGAAATAGGTACGCTGTGGTTGTTGATGTGGTTAGTTTTCTTCTAAGATTTTTTCATCATTTAATGCATAGTGTCAGATTACGTATATATTTCAAGATGCATACTTCCATTGAAGTCCTGCATGTGAACCAATTGTCTATCTTGATTATTGGATGTATCATCTGTTGTCTCATGTTTTGTTGCATGGGAACTAATTAATCCTTGTTCATTAGAACTTTTGGGTCTGAACTGAAGGGAGCTGAACTTTGTTCATCCCTTTCTAATTGGCTGTTGCAGTGGTTTTAGCTGATCTGTTAATGTTAGTAGGCTAATGGTGCAAATTGGAAGAAGTTTAACTATCAAATAAAATAAGTTTGTAGATTTTTCAAGATATTAGTCATTGCATTGAGATCTTTTTTCTATTTTTTTCTCGATCAGGTTAAGATGGGTGTTTAGTTAATGCGGCGGGTCATTCAGAAGAAGGCTAAGTTTGACATTATGGACTTAAATTTCTTACATGTTTGTCAATTGATGGCATTATCAGATGTAAAAATTGGTATGGATGTTGTTTGGATTGAATCACAGTAGTTGGATTCTCTGAAGTTGAAGAAGTGCGAGTTCGATAATGTTTTTAGGTATGAATTTGACAATCCCAATTGGAATCCAAGTTATATGTTACCTGAGCATGTTGAATGGGGAATAAATGGCTTATTTGTGTTTGGATGGGAGTAAAATCTGTTCACTCCACATACACTTTACGGTAGGTAGATGTGCATGTGGGCTTGCCAAAAGCTCTTGTTTTCTCAATCACCAGATTCTCATTTAACCCTTTTCATTCTTTGGTGCATTTTCTTTTCTTATTTCTTTTTTTTTTTCAATGGAATTGGATGAGAATTTGTAGAAAGCTTTTCACAAGTACCTTGAAATCAGAGGCATCAATCCCAGCACCACTAATTTCTTGCACGAATACATGATAAATGGGGATTAACCGATATGGTTTAACCATTATTTGAGAAGACGTTTATGAGACTTTCACTAATGTTTTGACGAATTAGATTTTTGTTCCAAATGCTCAACATGTGATCATTCATTCAGATTGTTCTGAACATGTGAAAT
This sequence comes from Liriodendron chinense, assembly GCA_003013855.2. Taxonomy (NCBI): domain Eukaryota; kingdom Viridiplantae; phylum Streptophyta; class Magnoliopsida; order Magnoliales; family Magnoliaceae; genus Liriodendron; species Liriodendron chinense. The sequence goes on from PVNU02000310.1 coordinate 2,973,211, forward strand.
TATGGAGGCCTTGCTATTTTTCTGAAACTATTGTAGTTAATTGTAATCCATTCTGATCAAATTCTTAAAAACTGATTTTTGTTTTATGTGCCACTAACACGACAGTTTTTAGCATTTGATTTTTTGAAACATCTGTGTTTGTGATACTGCAGTGGTGAATGCATCCCCAATCTTATTTTGTTATTGGTGCAATGGACACAGAAAACCATGGAGCAAAAGCTTATGTTTGTCAATGAAGTACAGGTGTGGTTTCTCTCCATTGAAAATATCCTCTGTTTCAACACCCGTTTACTATGTAGTTTGAAAATTGAACTTGTTAATCACTATTCTATTTATCAATGAAGCACAAGTGTGATTTCCTTCTCTTTCTATTTCGCTTTTTAATTATTTAATAAAGGAGAGTTGCATTGTTTGCGTTTTCAACAGTCTCTTTCATGCTATTTGGAGAATAAGATTTATAGATTTGGATTCAACAGGTGAGACTTGAACACATACTTGTGAGGATAGCCTATTAGGGTGTAATCCATGAAGTCTTTATTTGTATTAGCTTGAGATGGGTTGAACTATCAGGGCATGTGCCAGAAACGGCTAGACATACCATTATTATAAAAAAAAATTAAAGACATCAGCTACGAATATAGTCCGCAGCCCTTAAAAGCAGTCCGTAGCATTATGGATATAAAATGCTACGGATCAGTTTTCTACAGCGACGGCTATTGTCCGTAGCCGAAAAAATATAGCTACGGATATAATTCGTAGCTATAGCTTAAAAGGCTATGGCTACAGCACCAATTGCTACGGACCGGATACGGGCCTGCTACGGATTATATTCGTAGCTATATTTCTTCGGCTACGGATATAATTCGTAGAGTTTGCCCCTTTTTTGGTAGTGTGTGGTTGACCGGTCGTCGACCCTCTGTTTTGGTCCAACGAGGTCAACTTTGAAAACTTTCCAAATCCAGAAATAGACGACCAGTCGTCAGTGGTGGCCGATCGGTCAGTTTTATCCATTTTTAGTCTAGCAAGGTTGGCAAAACAGGGCCTTCTGATTTGAATTTTGTACCAGTCGGACGGCCGGTCGTGGGCCATGGCCGACCAGTCGACAGTGCATTTTTTTGCAACTTTTCTTCTTTCTTCTCTTTCTCCTTTGCATCTTTCTTCCACCATTTGACACTTAATCTTTTAATTTCAATGTATATAAAGTGACATATTAGGCATTGAATTAGTGAAGTTTCTCTCTCAATCCTACAATCACAAAACATATATTAGAATAGTCTTTTAAACATGAAAACCATGCATAATGTGTGATGAATTGGGGTTAAAACATGCACAATTCAGAGCTCAACACCAAGCATGTCTCCAAACTTTCAGGCATATCGGACTGAAAGAGCTCCCCTTTCTCCATTGATTCTATCATTTTTATCTCATGGGGGTCATCATTATCATCCGAATCGACAAAGTGGTCGAAGCAAACATCTAGAGGGTTGGAATTTTGATTTAAAGTGAACTCCTCTTCCACAATAGATTCAATCATGTCGACTTCGTGGACATCATCATCATCCCTATGCCTGGTCAGGAGGCTGCGATGACCTGTCTTGGGTATCGGGCCTTGCCTCTTCCAGTATGTCTAGGGGTTCTCTTCTCTCAGCAGCAGCAGTTGTCATAATCTTTCTCCCTTGCCTAGTAGCCCTAGTGGTAACTCCCTGACTCGCAACCTCCACTCACCCTTGGGCATCACAAATGGTTCCTAATCTTCTGCACAGAACTTTTGCTCCCTATGAACTATCCAACCTTCCAGTATAATATCTTCCTTCACACCTTTGGTCACAACATTTAACGACATCTGATAGCAAGCTGTCCCGTCGAAAGGAGGCAAGCCTTTGGCTTGGAAAAATACCCTAGGTTATCCACAAGAACAAAGGTCAATTGTGGGGGATCAATAAAGATAGGATCGTTCACATGCTCGCACTGCGGATCAAAGCATATTGATCATGGGCCCACCATCGCATCCAACCATAGGTTGCCCTGACCTCCTGTTTGGTCCCGGGAAGCATGAAGGTAGAACCAGTTAGGGTCATAAGCAACTGTCTCCACATCCACTTCCAATGTGCAGGCACAGTCTCAAACCCACACTGAGTGCGAGTTATCAATGAGAAAGTCTCAGGGACGCCCTGATTGAACCCAAATTGTCACGCGAAGCGACTAGTGTAGTACGATTCTCTCTAAAACTCTAAGCATTCCTGCAAACATAGGGAAGCCGACTATATAGACACCATGAATGACCGCTAATAGGATGAAATGGAAGCCTCAGTATCATTCACTACCTTGACGGCCACTTGATTGCTCGTCGGGGAAATGGTACAACATCATATCTTTAGAACCGACAATTCTGCGCAGTACTGCCTCTAAAGTCTAGCTTGGCATCTTCATCTTCTAGAAAAAGTGCAACTGGAGGAAGTTCTTGCTGAAGTATACCCTAAGATCGATATCATACACCCACAGGAGATAGAACCCTAGCCACCCACAGAAATAATGCCACGGGAAGTAGGCAGAGTCTAGACCTTGAGGAGCACAATCCTTGTTGCTAACAATATTCCCAAAAGCCTTGTAGATTTTACAAAGAATGGCCGGCGTGAGGGCATATCTCCGGCTATTTTCTAGGCCACCAGCAATGGCGAAGATCGAGTGGCGAATCCCGTCAGCATGCTTAGAGTTGGGCAGTACTATAGAGCATAACCAATACACTAAGAAGCTATCCAACTTGCAAGTCAACATTAGCTTATTCGCATGAGGGAACTTCTTACGAAGCTTATCCCTTAGTTGTTTCCAATGCTAGCGATTGGAATCATACTTATCGTAGTCCAAGCTGTAATAGACAAAGTACACAGGGTGAGAAAACAATATAATGACAGTATTGAAGACATTATATGAGGTCTCCATGAGAGAAACTTACTTCATGCCATGGCTGAAATAAATCATCCAATCCTCTAAAAAGATTTTGTCCTTATGGGCGAATTGGTGTAGTTTGGAAAATAATTCAATGCAGGCTTCAGAGCAGTAGCTCTCACCCGACCGCCTCTTGAGGTGAACCAACTCCTGGTCTGCAGGGACCATCTTATCGTATATCCGGCCATGAATGGGGAGCCTCGCAATCTGATTCAAGTCTCAGAGAGTGATGCACATCTCCCTGCATGGCAGAGAATTGGTGACCGAGCTCCAATAATGAAGAAACCCTTTGATCATAGTAGGTTCACGACAGAAGAAGCTAGAGGTAGCTTGGAACCCGTCTACCAGACCCACGCGCTCCAACACTTGTGCATGCCGCTCCAATGTTTTGTTCTCCCAGGCCTCATACCCGCGGTGCTCATTCAAGTGCCCTCGCGTTCTGAAGTTATTGGTCTCCCATAACACCTTATTGTCCAAATGCATGAAGTGCTGCCGCAAAACCTTAAAGTAATGCATGGGGTACGGCTCGTGCGGGTTATGCGAAGGTTTCGAGGAAAACCATGGAATTCATTCTAAGGACATTCTGTTCCCTACCATTCTTAGACAGAGAACAATTCAGGAGAAACTCAGCAGTGGTCGTCAAAACATCAACCACATAGAAAGTATTCGATCGCTGCACGTTGTAAGGCTCGATACCAGGAAGCGATTTGTGCCTTTTCAAGTTCTTTTGATATGTGATAGGGCGACGTTTGAAAGGGCCTGTGATCACATTGTGAGCAGAAACCAACCTACAACTCGCCCACTCAATCTTCATTTTTTTTGTTTAATTTTTCTGCCTTTTCTTTATTCTTGTCTTTACTTACCCCTTTTCCTTTGGCAGATTTTCCTGACTTGACATGTTGGGGTTGAGACGGACCTGCTCCCTCATCAGCACAGGTACCGGTGAACGATGCCATCCACTCATCCCACTGGACCTGGGTCCCCTCTTTGAGATATGCTGGAACGTCCTCATCCTTAAAAATGCGTAGTTGGTATTCTACGAGGAGTCTCTCGAAGAGTCGCGGGTTCTTCCGCGCACCATGAGGGGCCCGCTATAGCCTTCCTATTCGTAGGGGCGAGAGTAAGAGGTGAAGCAAGAGCAAGAGAAGAATCTGGGACATGGACGGATGTGGAAGCGGGAACGACAGGGCCAGCAGAAGTCTGAGGGATATCCGCCATCTTCACCTGCATGAAGATAAGATTCAGATTAGACAGGGCAGTTGAAACAGGAAAAGGAATCATCGACGTATGGATTACTGCAAGATTTCTTTCGGTGCATGGAGTAACACTAGGATCTAATAACACATATACTTGCACCGAATTTCCTCAGCGCACTGAGATGCGCGGAACTTTTCCCATCCGTGAGCGCACGTAGAAGCGTGCAGGGCATGCGCTAAAGGTATTCGAATGAACATAAGCCGAATACGAGGGTGACATAGACAAAAAAAACAATAAAGTTTGGCGCCTGAGCTCACGCCCAGCTAGGAACATGTGTTGAGGTAATTGAAAAAGCAACATGCATCGCCGCTACAAATAAGCAACATGCGCCGCTGCTACAAATAAGCAACATGTGTTGCCACTACGAATAAGCAACATGCGCTGGCGCCACGTACTGAGAACATGCGCTGAAGGCCGAGGGTTTGACATATCCTGGCGAAAGCACGTTCACCTGGGAGAATGAAAGAAGAAAAACGAGAAATCAGGGAATAGTTCTTTGGCGAAAAGTGGCGGACGATTGCTTTATATATAGAGGGCCCAACCCAGTTCAAAGACTAGGCTCAAGTGGCTCAAACCTTTGTAAAAGAGAGGCCCTCGGGAAGCATGCGCTTGGGCAAACTATCCCGGCGCATGTTACTGCAATGCTCAGACCAATTCACAAAATGCAAAATGAAAATAATGGCCACCGCCTGGCCCAGCGTGCTCCCACATGCGTCGAGATGTCGATGCGCGAGATCCCTGGGGTAAACATTAGGACGCCAGACTAGTTCTACTCACGAGATGCAAACACCAAGATTATCAGGCCTGAGACTTGTAAGCACAGCTACAGATCAGAAAGGGGATAAATTTAACAGATAATCACACTTAAGAGGAAAGAGTAGCGGATAAAATAAAACAAACCAACAATGAAGATAAATGGTAACAATACAATGTTTATAAATCGAAAGACTAACAGTAGAGTTTGTGATGTCCTAGTTAAAACAATTAAACTATGGCGAAGAGAAAGACACAACCAAAGGCTAGATTCGCCTTACAGCAGCTGTAGAAGCTGGGCCTTCTGAACCCTGATCTTCTCTCGAACTTGCCTCTCCTTGGAAGCAAGGACCAATAGGTCAGAGATGCGCATGTGCACGACACCTAGCTCAAAGTCCTTGACATCGACGTCAATGGCCGTATAATTCATAGAAGCTCGCAAACAGACGCGCTCCCGCCAAGACTGAAGCACTTCTCTCTGAGCTGCCGACTGCACCAGTACGCCAGCCTCCACTGCATGAACAATTACCGCATAATGAGCCTCGTGATCCTAATAAGTCCTCTGGATCTCTAAGGCAACTACGTTGCGAAGTGAGAGAATTGGTCCCTAAGTGGTACTTCCTCCTGCGGACATTTGGTAGCTCGCTTGAATCTCACCGGATAGAGTATAGCTCGCGAGATAAGGCAACCACGCTGCGAAGTGAGAGAATTGGTCCCTAAGTACCCTAGCCGCCTCCATCACATCATTTTAACGAATGTCCAGAACCGACCACGTTTCAGGCTGTTCCAAGTCATCTGATAGCCGCAGGAGGCATTCCCGAGTAGAAATTAGGGTCAAGGAAAGGAACGTTGTAATCGCCTACAAGAACGCCATCCTCATCTACAAAATAACGAATGCAAGAGTTAGCACATGCAGAATAGGATCTCCCATAAGCATCCTCGGCGCATATACATGCGCTGCATCGAGACAACAAAAACAGGGGGCATGGTTACATTCAGCCATAGCATGACCATGTGTTGTGGCCAATGGCATGTGACGGAACACTTACCCATGTAGAGTAGAGTCGAGAGCTAAGTCAAAGCGGTTCAGCGACTAGCACGTGCGCCAGAGAGAAAAAGGACTTGGGAAAGGGGATCAAAGAATATTTTGTACATAAAATGACATGTGTACGGCTTTTATAGGGGGACCCTGGTCCGACGCGCACCGACCGCCGCAACGCGTCAGAAGGGGAATCTGTTGGGGTAAAAAATTGACACATGCGCTAGGATATTTGACAACTTGACCAACACGGTGGGAACATGAACAAGCGAACCAAAGATGGGCCCCATATAGACATGCGCTAGATTGCATGAGTCGGGTGCATGAGGTTGTGTATACAGAGCGGACCCATGATGTTAACAAATGAAAGTAGGCCCCACCGTCATCGTCAGCGCACATGAGTGCGCGCCAGACGAAAACAATGTAGAGATGGAACCCATATATTGCAATGAGGCACGATGTGCCATAACAACTTTAACCCACCACGTGGACATGCACCAAGCCTAAAATACCAGACGCATAAGGCCATAATAACTAAGGGAGGTTTGCGACCCGCGAAACCTGAGTGGACCTTGTTGATGCCGATTTCTGGTCAACAGACGAGGTGATAGGATTTGTATATGTAGGAACAGATCGTCGCTGGAGATATCCTTCGGTGGAATCGGCAGAGATGTTTGGATCAGCGGCTTGGCTTTGATTTTGTAAAACACCACAGAAAATGGTAAAGGGGGGTGGCTGGGATCCAGCCGTGAACCCTCCAATGCCTAAATCAGTAATGACCTTCTTGAATCGTAAGACTATTTTCAGTAGAGATCAATGTCATACCTGTAATCGGCCTTAATCTTCTTATTTATAGGCATTGATAGGAAGGTTATTGAGCAAAGATCACGACATATATCTTGCCCGGGAATCCGGGCGGGAATCTCGGGTCGTTCTGATTTATCGGACGGTTCCGATCTTGAAGGGATGCGCCCTCATCTATAGGCCGTGTGAGGAAGGGATGAGTTCGGCTTCCGTCTGCTCGTCAGATTGCGTCCGATCCGATCTGACCTCGGAGAGGGCGAAGTCGTCAGCTCAGGCTTTCAACTTGCTGTATTATTTCGAGGTCTTTTGTCCTTGGGTCGGTTATGAGAAATTATCCCATAACAGCTGTCCCCCCACTCCCGAGGTGGATATTTTCATCTCGGGAGTAAATGTATCTGACCTCGTTTTGGCGGCAACTGCGCATTAAATGCGCTGTTTCGAATTTTGAAAAGGCGCAATGATGATCATACGGCGCGACAGCCTTTTATTTCGGCGGACGAATGGTGTGAAGACACGTGGGGCCTCGTATCTTCGAACGGACGGGCCGAATATCGCTATCCAATGAGATGCTGACATGTGGCAAGCCTCGTCGATAGTCGCGTCGGTTCGTTCTTTGAGACCGTAGATAACCGCCGTGTGGCACAGCACGTCCTGCGTGTTGTCTCCTGCTACAGTATAAATACTGTACTTAAGAATTTTTCCGGATTTTCCTTCATCTTCCCCGTTTGCGATTTCTTCTTTCGTTTTTCGGTCCCTTCTGTGATTTCCTCTGGGTCATTCAAGATCTTCTTCGAACCGCTGTGATTTCAACAAGCTGTCCTTGCTTTCTTTCTTTGACCCACTCTTTTTCCGGAAAGGAATCCGGTACGTTTATCTTTTTACCTGCGCCTAGTTCTCAATTTCCACCTTCGTTTCCTTTCTTTTTTAGTTTTAATGGCTGGTTCGGAAGAGAGTTCTTCGCGGACTCTATCCTCTGCTCTGCCTGCTGGGGAATCCAGACTGATGGAAACCCAACTTGTCACCGTAGAACCTTCGGGAGGAGCTCCGTTGGTAGAAACTCCTTCTTCCTTTGCCTCGGATGAAGTTCCGGTAGCTGGGACTTCAGGTCGGGTTGCTGACCGGGTTTCCGATTACCCGGCCGATCTGATCTGGACCACTCTTACCCAATCCGACCTGATTAGGATCAGGTCGGAATACTGTATTCCCGGGGCCATAGACCTTAGGCTTCCTGGACTTGATGATTTTCCGACCCGTCCACCTGGAGACCAGGTCACTGTGTACGCCCAATTCTTTGAGGCCGGTTTCCGCCTCCCTCTCCTCCCTGCCGTGAGGGAGTATCTGTCCACAGTCAACCTAGCTCCGGGCCAGTTAGCCCTGAACTCTTGGAGGACTCTGATTAGTTGCGTCGCTCTATGGCGCCAAGTCCATGCGTCGGACCCGACTTCCTCCGAACTGAGGCATCTTTACCAGCTGAAGAGCCACGCTGACTCAAGGGGGTGGTTCTACATGTCACCTCGGGGGAGGAAAGGACATCGGTTGATAGAAGACCAACCTTCCTCAATTCACGGGTGGAAGGAGGAGTGGTTCTTCGTATCCAAAGGTTGGGAAGGGGCCCGACCCGAAGTTAACTTCCCCGACCGAAGAGTCAACAACTGGTTTTCAGTTCCAGGTCGGGTCCGATGCTCCTTTTTTTTTTCTTTTTTTTCTTTTTTTTTTTTTGACTGACCTCCTTTTTTTTTGTCAGTTCGTGGTGATCCTCCGGCCCTTAGCTCGGAGGAGGAGGAGCGCTTGATTGCAGTGTGGGAGCTGGACCTAAGCTTTCGCAGTGTAAAGCTCCTTCTTTCTTTTGAGACTTTATCTGACTTAGGCATCAATCCCTGAGGTGAGCATTCTTTAATACTGAACAGTTCGGATTTACCTTTGTACTTCGTACTTTATTTATATGATGCTTTGTTTTCCTCAGGTATGTCTGCTCCTACTTCCCGAAGGAAGATGTCAGCCATGACGGCTGAGGAGAAAGAACAACTCTGGGAGAAGAAGCGGCAGAAGGTGGCTACGAGGCGTCCCTGAGCACGCCCTGCTATCCTCCCGGCTGATGATGCTTCTCTACAACCGGCCGCTGAGACGATCTCAGAAGCGCCCCCGGTCGAGGTCGTGCGGCCTGACCCTCCAACTGAGCTTCCACCTCCTTCTGTCCAAGTCATCGACTTGGTGGAGGGCGGTGAGGCCGGCCCATCTGGGACATCGGCCCAGGATACTTCGGCTACCATTCGCTGAGGTCCGGAGATGCCGCCACATTTGTACAATTTGTGCAAATGGGCGTATAAGGCGGTCCCCGAGGCCGAAGTGGACATAATGGCCAAGTCTCAGGCTCTGTCTCTACTCAATACGATGGGGGTCTTTAGCACCAAGGTGAAGTTTAATACCATCATGCTATAAAAATAGCTAAGTATTTCGTTCACTCATTCATTACTTGTTTGTGTAGGTGGCTTATGGTTGCCAGTTGCTTCGAGACGAGATCACCCGGGACAAGGGTACGATCTCCGGCCTCGAGGGTATGCTGACAGCCTCCAAGCATTCTCTAGACGAGGCCAGGAAGTTCGGAGAAGAGGCTGCAAAAGCCTTGGAGGCTCGGGAACGGGAGATCGCCGCTCTCCAAGCCGAGCTCTCCAATAAAGAAAGAGCTGAAGCCGAGCTCATCATTCGGGTGGAGGAGTTGAAGGCTTCTGAGGGGTCTGCGCGGTCGGAGTTGGAGACGACCAAAGCGGAGTTGAAAGTGAAGGTCGCCGAAGCCGACGAAGCGTTCGACTTCGGCTTCGAGAAGTGTCGGATGACCGTTCAAGAACATCATCCGGACTTGGACCTTTCATTTCTGGATTCCGAAGCGGAGGAAGAAGACCCCGCAGCCCCTGCTGAGCCAGCTGTCGACCCTACTCCTTAGGAATTTTTGTTTTTGTTTGTTTGTAGCCCGTTTATTAGGGCATAGTGTAACAAACATCATATGTAATCCTGACCTTTTTTAGGGTCTTATCAATGAATTACCTTCTTTCTGATCTGTTCAGTATTTTGTCAGAATTTTTTTGTTTTCGCTGAAGTTACCCATTCGCTTCGCATCCGAGCAATTAAGGTCGGAACTGAAGTACTTAGGTTATGCGAAAATGCTGGTTGGTCTCATTTAGAGCTGTGGGACCAACCTTGATTTTGGAATATGCTTCAGGGTGGCGTCCACCGAGCATGGATACGGCTATGGACGAAATTATCCTCTGCTCGTATCTTAAATTTCTTGATAGGGAGGTGAAAAACAAATACTTAGCTTTTATTGATAGTAGATTTTCAAATGTTTCGCATTCCACGGATGGGGCAGGGCACGACCTTGCATATCTTCGAGCCAATAAGTTCCGGTCCGAACTGTTTTAATAACTTTGTAGGGTCCAATCCAGTTCGGATTGAATGTGCTAGCAATCTTATCCTTCTTCTCCCGTACGTTCCGCCGTAGGACGAGGTCTCCCACTCTGAACCGTCTTTCTTTCACCTGGGAATTGTAGAATCTAGCAACGCGCTGTTGATAGGCTGCGATCCTAACTTGGGAGGTTTCTCTGACTTCGTCCAGCAGATCGAGGTTAGTTCGAAGCTCGTCCTGATTCTGATCGGGTCGGTAATTACTGGTACGGTTATTTAGTAGCCCTACTTCAATTGGGACCACGGCCTCCGCCCTGAAGGCTAAGAAAAATGGGGATTCTCCTGTTGTTGACCGAGCTGTGGTTCGGTATGCCCATAATACTTCGGGGAGTTGTTCAGCCCAGGCTCCCTTGAATTCGCCAAGTTTAGTCTTCAGATGATTCTTGATAATCTTATTGATGGCTTCGACTTGACCGTTGGCTTGGGGGTGATGAGGAGATGAGTACACATTCTTTATGCTCAAGTTCTGGCAAAATTCTCTGTATTTCGCATTATCGAACTGAGGCCCATTGTCGGTGATGATGGTGTTCGGGACACCGAACCGACATACGATCGACTTCCAGATGAAGTCTGTCGTTTTCTTCTCAGTGATTTTCGCAAGTGGTTCTGCCTCGACCCATTTCGTAAAATAATCGATGGCCACGATTGCATATTTGACCTGTCCCTTGCCCGTAGGGAGAGGGCCAATGATATCGACACCCCACTGCGCGAAGGGCTACGGTCCGGACATAGGAGTGAGTTCTTCGGGAGGTGAATGAGGCACTGGTGCGAACTTCTGACACTTATCGCATCGTTTGACGATCTCACGAGCGTCCTTTTGGATCGTCGGCCAGTAATAACCCTGGCGAATTGCTTTCTGTGCTAACGCCCTACTCCCAGAGTGATTTCCACATACACCGGAATGGATTTCCTTCAGGACGTAGTCGGCTTCATTTGGTCCAAGGCAGCGGAGATATGGCAGCGAGAGACCCTTCTTGTACAGCACATCGTCGATCAACACGTACCGAGCTGACTTATATTGAATTCGTCTTGCCTCGTTTCTGTCCGTGGGCAGCGTGTTCTCTCGTAGGAAACGGATGATAGGGTCTCTCCAATCTGGCTCAGTTGAAACAGCGCATACCTCATTTTTAACTTCGTCCGCAATACTTCTTTGGGGGAGGAATTCAATGGGAACGATTCGTCCCAGCTCGTCGTCTCCTGCCGATGCTAGTTTAGCGAGGGAATCCGCATGGGTGTTGTGATTCCTGGGTACTCGGACAACTTCGCAACGATCGAACTGAGCAGACAACTCGTGATATTTTTGCAGATACGCGGACATCTTTTTTCCCTTTGCTTGGTATTCCGATGTTGCTTGACCCACGACCAATTGCGAGTCGCTGTATGCCATGATGCTTCGGATTCCGACCGCCGAGGCTAGCCGTAATCCGGCGAGAAGAGCTTCATACTCGGCTTCGTTGTTGGAAGCTTTGAAACCAAATCTGAGGGCATACTGGACTTTTACGCCGTCACAGGAGTTTAAGATTATCCCCGCTCCGCATCCTTGTGAATTAGACGAACCGTCGACGTGCAGCGACCAGTTCGATTCTTCTGTTGGACTCGACTTTGCCATGTCTTCCGTGAAAGAAGCACCAGTTCCGGGATCGGAGTGGTCGGTAAGCTCGGCGATGAAATCAGCCATAGCCTGTCCCTTAATCGCCGTGCGGGGTCGGTATTGGATGTCGAATTCTCCGAGCTCGATGGCCCACCGTGCCAGGCGACCCGAAGCTTCCGGCTTTTGTAGTATTTGCCTCAGTGGCTGGTCCGTCAGTACCACTATCGGGTGTGCTTGGAAATAAGGGCGTAATTTCCTTGCTGTTGTAATCAGAGCCAGAGCCAATTTTTCTAAGCTAGGATAACGGGTCTCTGCATCTAGAAGAGCTTTGCTGATGTAGTATATAGGCCTTTGTACACCTCGGTCATCGCGGATTAGAGCCGAACTTACTGGCGCCGAAGATACAGCCAGATACAGTAGTAGCTCCTCCCCTTGCGCGGGCTTGGACAGCAGCGGAGGTGAGCCGAGGTATGCCTTTAGATCCTGGAAGGCTTGTTCACACTCTGGCGTCCAGGTCATTTCGTTGAACTTGCGAAGTTGCTTGAAGAACGGGAGACATCGGTCTGTAGCCCTGGAAACAAATCTGTTGAGTGTGGCGACCCGCCCCGTGAGGCTCTGTATTTCTTTCACGGTGGATGGCGAACTCATCGCAATCAATGCACGGATTTTTTCGGGATTGGCTTCAATTCCTCTCTGATTTACAATAAACCCGAGGAACTTTCCCGATCTTACTCCGAAGGCGCATTTGTCGGGGTTGAGTTTCATCCCGTATTTTTTCAAAATTCTGAACATAGCGCGGAGGTCATCAACATAGTCCTCTGACTTCAGACTTTTAACGAGCATATCGTCCACGTAAACTTCCATGGTTTTGCCGATGTGTTCTGCGAACATTTTGTTGACCAAACACTGGTACGTCGCTCCGGCGTTCTTCAATCCGAAGGGCATCACCTTGTAACAATACAGCCCTCGGTCTGTGACAAACGCCATTTTTTGCCTATCGGGAGCATGCATCTAGATTTGATTGTACCCAGAGTAAGCGTCCATGAAACTGAGAAGCTCGTGGCCCGCGGTCGCATCTACGAGCTGATCTATTCTGGGTAACGGGAAGCTGTCCTTCGGGCAGGCTTTGTTGAGATCGGTGTAGTCGATGCAAACTCTCCACTTCCCATTGGCTTTTTTGACGAGGACGACATTGGCGAGCTAGTCGGGATAGCGGACTTCCTGAATGAAACCCGCTTGGCGCAATTTCTTTACTTCTTCTTTAATTGCGGCATATCTTTCTGTGTTGAAGGCTCGTCTTTTTTGACGAACGGGTTTGAAGGACGGGTCCACGTTGAGTCGGTGGACCATTACTTCGGGATTTATTCCAGGCATGTCCCGATAGGACCATGCGAAGGCGTCGGCGTTCTCTTTCAGAAATGCGATCATCTTCGTCTGGATGTTGTCACTTAATTGAGACCCGATTTTGACGACCAAGCTCGGGTCCTCTTCTGACAAGGGGACCTCTATCAACTCTTCAGCTGGTGACCCGCGCTCTTTCGTTTCTTCCCTAGGATCCAGAGGGGCTGCATGTGAGATGGCGGATATCATGTTTTTGCTTTTTCTGTGCAAAGTCAGCTCATAACATCGGCGAGCCTCTTGCTGGTCACCTCGGATCACACCGATTCCTTCTTCGGTTTCGAACTTCATGGCCAGATGATAGATGGAGATGCCGGCCTTTAGAGCTCGTATGATGGGCCGGCCGATGATCGCGTTGTATGCCGATAGAGTGTTAACGACCAGAAAGTCGACCATGATCATTTTCTGGTTCGGCTCCTCCCCTGCGATGACCGGTAGAGTTATTTCCCCTTCAGGCATGATACAATCTCCTGTGAACCCAGTCAGGGCTGTTTTGACCGGTCGTAATCTAGATCGATCTATCTTCATTCTGTCGAATGCCGAGGCGTATATTATGTCGACCGAGCTCCCTGTATCCACCATCATCCTGTGGAGTTTTTTGTTTGCGACTACCATTGATACTACCAGAGAGTCGTCGTGCGGATGTATTATTCCTCTAGCATCTTCTTCGGAGAAAGATATCATACGCTGGGCGACCTTTGGGATTTTTGTGGGTCTGCTGGTTAGATTCACCTGCAAAGCTGGCTCGGATGTCCGTGCTTGACGAGCATAGGATTTGCGGGCGTTGCCAGAATCTCCAGTGGTAGGTCCGCCGAAGATCACATGGATCTCTTCCATAAGATTGTTGTCGACCGGCTCCCCTCTCTCTTCCCGACCCGAAGTTCTGTCGTCGTCGGGACGTTGGGCGATATATTCTTTCAGGAATCCTTGTCGGATGAGTGTTTCTATCTGCCGCTTCAGGTCGAAACAATCCACCGTGTTATGACCATGATCTTTATGGTATAAACAGTATTTGGATTTGGACCTTCTGTCGGGGTCAGTTTTTATCTTCGGTGGTCGTCTGAATGCCTGTCTGTTCTTCTCGGCTAAGAATATTTGCTCGATGGTCGTCTTGAGCGGAGTATATTTCTCAAATTTTGGAGCCGAAGTTTTGGCTCCGCGTGGATTAGCGTTTGAGTTCGTTCCACGTGGATTAGCGTTTGAGTTCAGGGATCGGCGATCTGGACGATGCCTTTTAGTGCTGCTTTCCTCTTTGCGTTCTTTCCTCTTATGAGACGACCCCTGAGCGTTTACCAGCTCTTCTGCGTTTATATGCTTCGCAGCTCGGTCGAGGAATTCAGCAACCGACTGAGGGGGCTGTTCCCCTACTGACCAGAGGAACTTCTCATCACGCAATCCTCCTATCATCGTATGTAGCAGTACGTCTTGGGATAGGTTCTCCACTTGAACCGCTTCAGCGTTGAATCGTGAGAGGTAGTCTTTCAATGATTCGTTGTCTTTCTGTTTGACCGCAGCGAGGTGCGTCGAATGCTTCCTCGGGTCAGTGCTTCCGATGAACTGAGTTGCGAATGCCCTGCTCAGCTCGGTGAAAGAGGAGATGGACTTCGGTTTTAAATTGCGGAACCACGTCCAGGCCGAACTAGTCAAGGACAACGGGAAGGCTTTACACATAATGTGGCCATTAACCCCATGGAGTTCCATTCGGACCTTGAAGTTTTCAAGGTGCTCAGCCGGGTCTCCTATCCCGGAATATTGCTTGAGTTGGGGTATTTTGAAGCTTTTCGGGAGAGGCTCGCTGCGGATTTCGTCGGTGAACGGGGACTCAGATGAGTCTACCAGAACATCTGCTGCTGTCGGTGCTCGGGCAAGTTGTGCTCGCTGGATATCACCGATCCTCTCCCGAAGCTCTTTAAGCTCGGCTTCGAGGGGAGTGATATTATCATCCATCCGACCTTGATCTTGACTAGCTCTTGCGGATCGTCTTTCTTCTATTTTGTGCCTCAGGTCGCTTGAAGGAAGTTCCATGGCCGCTCGAACTCTCGAGGCTGAGGCTCGACTCGCAACTTCATCCTCGTCGGGTCGTGGATGATTTGAGAGTGAGCGTGGTGGATGAGAACTTTGCTGAAGTGCAGGGTTGGTTTCGTGGATAGGTGCGGGTCGGACTAGACTATTCAGCAAGGCTGTAATCTCGTCCAGTTTCCCGTCCACCTGCTCGAAGCGTCTATCTACTCCACCAAATTGTTCTGCAATGCCTCCCACTTGTTCTTCTAATGTGGACAGTCTGGTCCCGCGATTACGGGACCTCTGCCGTCCACTTAGAAGATTGAGGCGGCGTGACGAGCTTCCGAGGTGAAGTACTGGAGTATTGCGAACAGGTGCTTCATCTTCAGAATGATGCTTGTAGGAGAGCTCATCATTCACAGGGGCTTTCCCTTTCCTATTGCCTCTCCCACCGGCCATTGGCTCTTTAGTTTTGAACGAAGGATTCTGTAAAGAAAAGACTTTTGTCGTCGTTCCCACAGACGGCGCCAATCTGTTGATGCCGATTTCTGGTCAACAGACGAGGTGATAGGATTTGTATATGTAGGAACAAATCGTCGCTGGAGATATCCTTCGGTGGAATCGGCAGAGATGTTTGGATCAGCGGCTTGGCTTTGATTCTGTAAAACACCACAGAAAATGGTAAAGGGGGGTGGCTGGGATCCAGCCGTGAACCCTCCGATGCCTAAATCAGTAATGACCTTCTTGAATCGTAAGACTATTTTCAGTAGAGATCAATGTCATACCTATAATTGGCCTTAATCTTCTTATTTATAGGCATTGATAGGAAGGTTATTGAGCAAAGATCACGGCATATATCTTGCCCGGGAATCCGGGCGGGAATCTCGGGTCGTTCTGATTTATCGGACGGTTCCGATCTTGAAGGGATGCGCCCTCATCTATAGGCCGTGTGAGGAAGGGATGAGTTCGGCTTCCGTCTGCTCGTCAGATTGCGTCCGATCCGATCTGACCTCGGAGAGGGCGAAGTCGTCAGCTCAGGCTTTCAACTTGCTGTATTATTTCGAGGTCTTTTGTCCTCGGGTCGGTTATGAGAAATTATCCCATAACAGACCCCACTGTCATCACCGGTGTAGGTATGCGCGCCGGGTAAAAGTTTGTGAAACTAGAACCCATTCAGCACAAAACAAAGGAGCATGCAGTTGGGCCTGGAACCTACCACGTGGACATGCGCTCGCTCCGAAGCGTCTGACACGTACGGACTTACAAACCAATAGAGCCCAAAATCACAATAAACAAAGAAGGGGCCCACTACTTATTCCGACGCATACCCTCGCAGCCGACTCCGAAGAGGCCTATGCGCCTGGATGAAATCCCGAAGGGGCGGCCGAGCACGCCTTCATGCGCCAAAAATAGACGTGCGCCTTGCAACTTTGATCTTGCGCCATGCACTTGACCTCGGATACCCGTCGGGCGTAGCCTATAAATCGCCCCTCATGCCACATTTGATTCAATTTGAAAATTTTGTGAGAGAAGGAAACTAAAGAAATTATCGATACCTCGACTTTTGCCACAGGTGCAGAGTGCATCATACGTTGACCGCGTCCGACCGAAGGTCGGCGTACGTGCACCACCTAACAGCGCACGTGACCAATGATTCATCCTGAATCGACGCATGTTCCAGGTCCAACGAACCAATTCGATAAGGCAAAGTCCTTCACGCCCAGCACATGCGTTGGAGCAGCCTCACGCAGCCGGCGCACCCTGACCTTGATTTGAGTCTTCATATCATGCGTCGGCTCCCTTGAGGGATACGCCGGACATCTTAGGCAGGCGTGTGATATACATTCTCTTTGTTTAATGCATTTTGTATAGAGTCCAGCCCATGTAGAGCTCGACTCATATTGCAGCACAGATTGTTCAACAAAGGAGATTTCAATCTCTGTAATGTAATCACACGTCGCATGGAATGCGCATTCACCATCATCAAATCACGTGATGACCCTTGACCCAAGGCGGGCTTATGCTGGAGGAACTATAGAACATCGCCAAAGGCAGTGCAGGCCTATACCCCAACTCCCCGAAGGTCAATGCGGAGGATGTAAGGTACACACATCCCGCAGTTGTTCAATGCCCTGCCCAGGAGAGTTGGCTTCCGCTAGCCTTTGGAGTTTAAGGTTTGAGTTTAGTTTTCTTGCAGTTCACGTCTCTATGACAGGCTCCCATAAAATGTACACATGTATCAATCACACACCCCGCAACCTGCTATTTGTAACTTCTCATTTGGCCATGATCACCTGCCAGCAGAGCCGGTCCAAAGGCCAAAGTTCATATATCCAGAAGGAAAAAATATCCATCAAAACAAGTAAGAACTCTCAACTGGGCTCAAGTAAGGTAGGTAGGGTCATTCGGGTGGAGGTACTACCAAGACATGGCTGAAGCACGGGCATTGATGCAGGAGCAAGCAGCATTCGAGTGAAACCGGAGTGGCCAATTGTTAGTCAGAGAAGGCCTAGTCACACCACTTGAATATTGATTATCGGCCACTCAGCTTGCACCCAACATGACATAGGATTTAAGTCGTTTAATAGGTAGGTTACTCTGCAGTCTAATTGCAAACTCCTTGAACCAGACTTTGCCAACTTTTTATAAGTCTTTGGCCTGCTTAGGCTTTTACCCTTATCAGTTTATCGGATAAGGGATGGGCTCATTGAGCCTTCAAGTGTTCTCATTCATTGAGGTGCTCGTCAGTCCGTTTGGGTAGACTGTGCTCAATTGGGAGGGGCCATGGATGGGATTAGGGCTCTCAATGGGTCGGATCTGGATCGGATCCAGTTGGATCCGACTCCAAGTTCATATATCTGTAGACGGATTTGGATCGGATTCGGATCCAACTCGGATCCAAAAGGTGATATCCATATCCGATCCATTTATAAATTGTTAGATCCATGTCTGATCCAAAATCCATATAACCATCGGATTTGGGTCGGATCTAGGTCCGAATCCATCCCCATTACAAATCTAAAAAAATATATGATATAAAATATATCATATAATATATTTATTTTAGTATAAAAATGATGCAAATCCCACTATTTACTATGGTATAGTCAACATGGCCTAAAATAATTTGTAAAACAGATGGTCAGCATGAATATAACATATACAGTAAGGTGACAATGAGTTGGATCTTAATCGGATTCGGATCGAACTCGGATATGTTCCTGTGAATCCATATCCGGTCCATTTAAGTAATCAGACCTATTTTAAGATCTAAATCCGGTCCATTTAACTAATCAGACCTATTTTAAGATCCAAATCTGCATTATATGGATTCGGAGCGAATCGGATCTCGGATCTGACCCACTCCATTGAGAGCCCTAATGAGATCCCTCCCCTTCGAGCAAACTGAGCTGCCAATTGAGTCTTTAGGGCTTTGCTCCCTTTTTAAGGGCAAAGTGCTCAGCCGGGGAACGTCCTGCATTCCTACTGAGGTCACGTATCCTCAAGGAATAAGGGCGACCGAGTATTTATTTTAGGAACACCTATTTGAGAAAAAGGGTGAAGTCTTTATTCATTCCAAATTATGGCTTCAAGTGCCTTGTTACACCGTGGGCCATCAACCAGAGCCTGATTGTCTACTGGTAATATTTTCGCAAGTATGACGCATTTGATGGGCGACAAAGGGTCCTGCCTTGTATGTCTTCAAGCTAGTAGGTTCTCGGGTGGACCACCTTACGGACCTTGTACGGCCCCTCCCAGTTTGGTGCGAGGACTCAGGACCCTAGGCCCCTCATGCTTGCAATGATTTTCTTGAGGACGATGTCACTGACTTGAAAGGTCCGTACTTTGACTCTGAAATTGTAGTGCTAAGCCACCCTCTGCTGGTATGCTGGAAGTCGGAGCTGAGCATTGGTCCTCTGCTCTTCCAACATATCGAGGTGGAATCTCATGGATTCCTCACTCTTGTCTGGTTGGAAGTGCTCTATTCAATACGAGGGCATCCCTATCTCCACTAGAATAATAGCCTCAGCACCGAAGGTGAGGAAAAAGAGGTCTCCCCAGTGGAGGTTCAAGTCGTCGTCCTGTATGCTTAGAGGATTTTCGGTAAGCTCTCGAACTAAGCGTCCTTGCGCTCTTCCAGCTTTGTTTTCAAGTGATGATTGATTATCTTGTTTACTGCTTTGACTTGGCCGTTGGCTTGGGGATGATATGGGGCGGTAAGTACATGATGAATCTTCAATTTTTCGCACAACTCCTTGAACTTTGAATTATCAAATTGTCGACCATTATCTATAATAATGGTGTGTGGGATTCCGAACCTGGAGATGATTAACTTCCAAATGAACTTGGTTGTTTGCTATTCTGTGATAGTGGCCAAGGGCTTGGCCTCAGCCCACTTCGTGAAATAGTCAACTAGCATTATCGCGAATTTCAACTACCCTTTACCTTCTAGCAGTGGGCCAATAATATCCACCCCCCATTGGGCGAAGGGCCAAGGACCTGATATAGGGGTGATATTCTCAAGGGATTGTTGCAAAACTTTGGCGAAATGCTGGCACTTGTCACATCATTTTGAGAATTGCATCGTGTCTGCCTTCATGGTGGGTGTTCTCTCGCCTCAAGTGCAAGGCTGCAATGTAGTAATAATTCTCAGGTGAGACCGAGGTCGATCTTTAGGGATTGTCGTAACAATTCTAAACTACGTAACTAGGATGGACTAAATTCGAAATTATATTAATGGATGAATTTTAAGAACATAAAACTATCTACTTTAGAACTAAATCAGGAAAATAAAACACTAAAGCGCCAAGGATCCACTTATTATCATTCATAATGCTAATTCAAATTATTCAAGCCATAACTCAATCGGAATCGAAGTTTTATTCCTATCCAATCGGAATATAGAGCAATCAAATCATAATAATATATCTAATATGGATGAATCATCTACTGATATGGTTCTCTCATACCAACTAAGGCATTGGGTGTATCCAATCACACAGCCCAATCCTTCACAAAACAAGAGAGATCACATTCATGATTTTTCCTCAAGTCTTGTCACTGGACTTGATTTAGAAGCATAAATTGAACTTTAATTGAACCAAAATTAATACATAAACATCTATCTCGGATCAAATCAAAAGATAAGAATGCCTTTTAGTTTAGTTCTAGATAACACTTAGGAAACTTGGTTTGTAAGATCTCCTAGCATCTAACATATTATGATGGATCTAAGATCTCTACAACCCAAAATCCTATCAACAACACCCCATTAAGCAATCTCAGTAAATCAAAACATACACCCCATTAAGCAATCTCAGTAAATCAAAATATTCCATGTAAGTAAAATCACAAGAGATAAAAGATTAAAGTACTAAAAATACTAACTTTATTTCAAACTAGAACTAGAAGTGCTCTTCATTAAATTAAAAATACTTGAATTAAATCAAACTAAGCATTGTAAATGAGCATAAGCTTCACCTCTTAGCCTAGCTAAGAGGTTTAGCCAATCATTAAGAAGGTTGAACTAAAACTCAAAAGAAAACTAAGAAAACTAAACATTAAAGTAGAAAAACCTGAAAAACAGAGTTGTGGAAGCTCCCCTTTGATCTTCTCCACCTCTAGCACGACTGTAATTCTTCTAGGATGCCTTAGGAAGAGTGTGGAGGTTTTGTTTTATAGAAAAATCACTAATCGCCTTAAATTTCATAAGAATTTACGCACTTACGTTGATTATCGGACGCCCAATCACACCACAAAATAGGCCAGTGAGTTTGGTAACTTTTCTTTAAATTATGGCTGCCCGGAACTTCTTTATTGGGCACCTGATTGGTCATCGAGCGCTTGACCAGTTGTGGTCGGGCGCTCGTCATATGTCCAGAAAATGTCCAGTAAGAAGCCAAAATTTCTGTGAATTTCAGGCGCCAGTGGAGTGATGGTTGGATGCCCGAAGGCCAAAAATATATATTTCTGCATTCTGCAAGTTCATCTATTGAATTTTCTACGTTTTACTTTTCTATCCCTACAACTCTGCAATATGAATTTTCTGGCCATTCTAGGTGTTCAACTTGATTCCTTCAAGGCTTTCTCTCCACTTCTCTGGCTCATCAAAGCTTGGTCTTCTAATTACTCAAAATCCTTCAAATTAGCATTAAATCCATGCCATCTCTCTCTTTTACCTACAAACACAAAAACAAGCATAAGTCCTTATCTTTAACAACTTAAATTATGCAATTGTGCTATAAATCGGGGTTCAGATATTCACAATTCATGGCTCAATAGTCGGCCAGTAATAGACTTGCCTGACTGCTTTATGGGCCATTGCTTGGCCTCATAGGTGGTTACCATAAACTCCTTCATGAATCTCGTGGAGGACATAGTCGGCCTCATCTGGGCGGAGGCACCTTAAGTGAGGCATTGAGTAACCTCTCTTGAGCAAAACATCATCTTTCAGAAAGTATCTCAAGGCACGATACCTCAACAATTTCGGCCCTCCTTCCTTTTCTCAAGGAGCTGGCCGGTCTGGAGAAAATTAAGGATTGGGTTGATCCAACAAGGGGGCCGGATCAACTAGAATTGTCTCCATTGGCTCACCCTGGGAGATGCTCGGCTCGGTCAGAAACTTGATGGGAATAGACCGTGCGAGGTCGCTATCTGATGCCGAGCCCAATCTGGTTAACAAGTTGACGAGCCTATTCTGATCTCCAGGGATTTGTACTAGTTCATGCTTCATGAAATCTTTCAGCAGCTCAATAGTTCTAACCCTGTAAGCTATCATATTTTCATCTCTTGCTTCAAATTCGTTTGTAACCTAATTTACTATAAGCCAGGAGTCACAATGGATTTTCAAGTTCGGAATGCCCATTGATTTTGCTAATCTGAGGCTAGCCAGGAGAGCCTCGTATTCTACTTCATTGTTGGATGCTGGGAAATCAAAGCGAAGTGCATACTCTAATTTCGAATCGTCCGGGGCTATTAGGATGATCCCTACCCCACTCTCCCGAGAATTAAAAGATTCGTCCACATAGAGCATCCATGTTGGCTCCTCATAGGAGGAGGGATCTTCTAATTGTACAATAATTGGGTAGGTGAATTTCATGATTGAGTCAGCCGTGGCATGTCCCTTTATCACAGTAATTGATTTGTCGGGTGCCCGATGGGCTCGGACCGGGCACCCAACTGTGCGCGGACTACGAATCTGCAATTTTCTATTTTGTATCCAATTTTTATTTTAGACTATATTAAGGGTTGTAATTCGGTATTGGGGTATGGGATTAGGGTTTTAATACATCCAAGGAAGGAGAGAGAGAGAGAGAGAGAGAGAGAGAGAGAGAGAGAGAGAGAGAGGTTTGCAAAAGGGTCATCTTTGTGCATGGGAAGCATAGGAGAATGTGAGTTTTCATTGTAAACTTCATTTTACTTCATAGTGGAGATTGCATCCGTGATTTTTTACCCTTATTGGGGGTTTTCCACGTAAATTATGTCTTGTAGTTTGTTGGTTTGTTTGGATTTTCATTTCTACTTGTTATTTCTTCCTGTTTATCGTTTGTAGGTGATATTAAAGATTTGATCCCGGTTCACCGGCATTGTTGGCTTGCTACGCAACAATATGAATACAAGATTCAAGCAGACGTAAGATGGATTAGAGACCACAATTCCATGCAATTATATATTCCTAACGATTTCTTCAGAGGATATTTGAAGAAAAACAAATGCATAAGAAAAGTTAAAAGGAAGTCACTAGCTATACATCAGTTTCTTTAGAACATCCTCAATTTGAACTGCTAGTATCGTTAAACCAGTGTGACCATGGTCCATTATGTTAATATCCATAGGATAATATATGCATTCTCCATGTAGTAGGCACTATAAATGGCTTAGAACCAACGTGTGTGATAGGTTGATACTGTCTGTGACACAAAGATTATGATCTGCAGGTTATAGTTCCAAGTAATCATAAAATCATGTGATGAAAATTATTCAACAATGGAAATGCTATGCCTGCTTCACGCGATTTGTAGCACAGGTGTGTAAGATCCAATCCAAGCAATACATGCATTTGATCATGGACAATGCCTTGTCTCATAAATTCTTCAACATATACAGGGTGCTCATGTGATGGACATCCTTGCTGTCTAACTTTCAGACAGAGCCTATTATACAACCCCACTTGGTAGATGGCCAAGATCTCTCACATGCGCGCACCACGCTAGCATGTGTACTCCAAAAACTTTTTCAATACTCTTTATGTGCACACATTTACTATTCAAGTGACTAGACCAGCATGATTTAATGACCACAATATGCATATACGTAGGGCCTACTTTATAACTGAAAATACTGATTTTTGGATTACCACAATACAAAGAGGGGTCCACCTAATGAATATTTCATACCCAGACCATGTGATGGGTCGTGACTCCTTGGTGTGTATTCATGCATTGTGGTACTTTCCTAACCAAATATTATTATTATTATTATTCTTTTAATCCTCTGCTTTATCAACACAATTACTCATTTCATGCACATCTGTGGATCGAAAGGCAAAACTAAAACATGCAAAAAAAAAAAAAAAAAGAAAAAGAAAAAAAAAGACATGTTTTGTACCACCAAAATGGTAGATCTCATCTTTCCATCATCCGGACCATGCATTCTTTTTACGCTCATCATTAGTGGTCATCAGTCATCTTCCTAGAATCTTCCTCATCAGAATTTCCCAGCCATAAAGCAAATCATTAAACTAACCATCCATTTGTAATCCACAAGAGGGACAAAGAAGATTGTCCAATGGAACTTATATTGGTGACACATGCATCATTCATTATGGATAAACTTCAACAATCTTGATTACCAAATGTTGGGCCCACCTGTACGGTCATGGGCTAAGCCATCATCAAAACATATATTCAATAGGGCCACCAGAGGATCACATGGTTCAGAGGACCCATTCCATGAGGTTGGCCTTTCAAAGAATAGGTCATAAATAGTCCCTTAATGAACGTTCCGCAATGATGGTAATCACCCAATTATAACCCGTTTTTGCTTTTTTCCATCAGTGATAGTAATCACCCAATTATAACCCATGCAGACCTTTTCTAGGATAATCCTCATAGTGTGTTTGCCATGACCTGTACATCAGGCCATTCCAGCCATCAAATGAGAGCCACACCTTTTCTCAGATAGATCTCATTGTGTATTTGCAATTACCTGTACATCAGACCATTCCAACCATCAAATGAGAGGCGCACGTAAATGCCAAACAGGGACCATTTACCATCCACTCATGTTATGACCAGCCGTGACTTGGGCCATTGCTCATGTAAAGTGGTACCAGATGAACGTCCCACATCTCATGAACACGCACCATCACAATTTTTTTGTTTTGGTTTTTTGTTTTTTGTTTGTTTTTTTAATGTAGATTATTTGCTACATGTAATGATTGACTGCATCAAAATACTAAAGGGTGTCATTTGAACTGTTAACGTCAGATTTTGTAACAGGATCCTCCAGTCGTTCACCTTCTCTCCAACAGAGATTTCCTCCACCGGACCTGTAAGAAGGCAGAAAGCAACTAAGGGTGGCTGGTGTCCAGCCGTTAGCCCTCCGATGCTTAAGTCAGGCAGAGCAAGAGAATAACCAGGCAAACCGAGGCTAGAGATTGAATATTGTGTACCTTTCTCTTAATGGAGTCATCCCTTTATATAGATCTGAAGCGATCCAATCTGTTACGTAAGATATCGAGATCCCGCTGATTTCGTGGGATAAGATTCTTTTCCTTAGATAGAGGAGTGATTTTATCCAACAACTCATCAGTTAATTACGTTCCTTGATAGCAATCCCTTGAGATTTGGAACCATTGAAGAAGGAAAGCCAGAATCGGCCTATACGGGCCGCTGGAACTATTATACGAAGACCGTCCAAATCAAAAGCAAAGACTCACGATTGCTCAGAAGTCGGGAGCTGCTCGTGTCAGGAATGCTCGCGTTCCAGATGTGCGACCCCTTATCGCGAGCACGAGCTGAGCTGCTCGCATTCCAGATGCGCGACCCCTTATCGCGAGCACGAGCTGAGATGCTCGCATTCCAGATGCGCGACCCCTTATCGCGAGCACGAGCTGAGCTGCTCGCATTCCAGATGCGCGACCCCTTATCGCGAGCACGAGCTTGACTGCTCGCATGAAAGATGCGCGACCCCTCACTTCTCGCTAAACTATCTTTGCCTACAACAGATGCCCCCCAAACCCTTGGTATTGAGGAACTATGCCAAGGGTTTGTTAGTGTAGACAGCTGGCTGCTGGGAGAAAATCGCACATGATTCACTTAACGTGCTTCCGCATTTATGATGGCCAGCTTTACGCAGCTTTTTCTGCCGCCAGAAATGAGGCGTCGGGCGCCACGTGTTTCCGTATTTAATGCCAGCGCCCGTTCGTCTGGCGTGCCGGGTGAAAAGCTGCCGCGTGTCCATCAAATCAACAGGGATGATTGCATATAAATATCGGACTTAGCCGAAAATCCTCCATTTTTGAATTCCATCTGCTGCGAAGTTTTCTTCTTCTTCTTCTCTGTTTCCGGAGTAAAAACCTCTTTACAGAGGTATTCCCTCTTTTCTTTCTTCTTACTCACTTCTCCCACCCATTTTTCTTTATAATGGCGGAAATCTCTGACGAAGAGATTGTTCCTTTGGGAGATGAAACCCCAGATTCCTCCGAATCCAATAACGCCAGAGTACCGGCTGGGAGATATTCCGCCTCCGGTTACTCTTCCATCTTGACGGAGGAAAGACTCTCTAACCTTAGAGAGGTATATAGAGTCCCAGACTTGTTTCATTTAGATTACCGGGGAGAGGGGAGACAGCCGATGCACCACCACCAGGGTGTGTGGCTTTCTACGAATACTTTTTCAAAGTGGGTGTACGCCTTCCCCTCCACCCTTTCATACGAAACTTCCTCCGTCTCTATAAGATTGCCCCGGGCCAACTAATAGTAAATGGCCGGCGGGTGCTTCTGAGCGTTTTTATCCTCTGGAAGCAGGCGGGTAACGATGAGTTAACCGCTGAGGAGTTTTTAAGGTTATTCCAACTGAAGAAGGCACCAACTAGCGAGGGTTGGTACTACCTTTGCTTCTGGCACCGGAATAACTTTATCCTGGGGAACCCTTCTTCCAACTGCCCGGGATGGAGAAAAAGATGGTTTTATGTTTCCGACAATTGGGAGTCCGAAATGGGCTCCGACCCAAAAGGTCACAATGTTAATCGCCATTTTGGCGAAGGTAGGTTTTGTTTTCGCCATCTATCTGAAAGGAACAGAGCCTTTGCCCTACGATGATTAATATGCCTTCTTCTTTTTTTTGTAGGGATCCCAACTGGTGTGAAGCCAAATCTGCGAGGATGACTCAACGAGAAGCTCGTTAGAGTTTACAAACTCCCTACGGGTGCCCGCCACGTAAATGCTGTTCTAGAGCCTCGTTGTCTCTATGCGGCGGGTCTAATTTCTCCAGAAGAAATGACAAACGTCGGAGACAAGAGAGGAGCGCTGGGAGTGCTCCCTCGCTTAAAAGGTGCTGCCTCGAAAAGGCAGAAGAAGACTGCGGCCGGTCCTTCATCTGCGCCTATCCCGACGGACGGACCTGGTCGCGGACCACAGCCGCGCGTTGCTGAAAAAGGGGGTGCCGCCCTGACTTCTCGTGCGACTACGACTCCTCCGGCTGCTGCGACTCCACCGCCAGGTGCTCGCAGCCAGCCAGTGATCGAAGTCGCTGACAATTAACCGAAAGGCGATCGCAGGGAGGGAGGCCTCCCTCCAAAGGAGATAACATGCGAGCCTACTGGTGCTCGCGAGTCTGCGACACCTTCCTTGGGTGCCGTAAGTGCTCGCGAGACGGGCTCAAACGAGATGGTAGTGGCCCAACCTTCCGGGTCGGGGGTCTTTGTTATCCCCCCACACTTGCATCCTATATGCAAGTTTATGTTTGATAACATCCCCCCCAACGTCTTCGGGAGTTTGCCTGAGCCAAGCCCAGAGGCTCTCTCCACTGATATCAGGGTGAGGTTGGTTCAGGTAACAACCTTTTTTCCTTTTTACCAATCTCTCCGTGATTTAATAGGATGACTAGCAATCTAATCCTTCTTTCTTTATTTATATCAGAGCCTGGATCTCACGCTCCGCGTTAGGCGGGATGTCGAAGCCGCTCGCCGCAGCGTGGAGGATGCTGAGAAGAAGAAGAAGACAATGGAAGCCGAGGTCTAAGGGAGGGACCACTTGGTTAAGGCTCTGGAAGTTCAGATCGCCAAGCTGGATGAAGAAAAGAAGATTCTCCTCGTAAAAATCCAATCCCTGACTGAGCGTTTTCAGTCAGTGGACCTCCAACTCGCAAAGCTTCAAGAGCTTCATACTAAGAGCGAGAAGGAGAAGGAAATCTTCCGCCAGGACAAGATCCAGCTTGAAGGGCAGTTCAAGGACGCTCGGACCAAGCTTGAGGAGGCCCAGCAGCGACTTAAACAGCTGAAGGATGACTCCATCCACTGGGAAGAGGAGCGGGTGGCCCTCGTTCAGATGGTATCTGACGAGGGTCCTCGCGCAGTCCAGGAGTTTTGTACTTCTCCACTTTATGACGAGGAGCGATATGAAGCGTATATCGCTGGTCACGATTTCGCGGTCAGAGTTATGCAGCAGATCGCTCCGACTTTTAACGTTGAGGAGTTCGATAGGATGGCTTTCGAGGTCGCAGCTAGAGAACGAGCTGTTGCCGAGAATGAAGTCACCGAAGCTACAGATGTCGCTCCTGCTCCCGAGGCTGGCCCTGAAGCTGAGAGCCGCGAGCCTGCCCAAGAGGGGGATGATCAACCCTGACTTTGTTGCCTTCTTTTGTCTTCATCGTGTATTTTTTATTTTTCTTCTTTATTTTTTTTTTACTCTTGAGAAGAAATCGATATGTAACGACTGTGTAATGATTTGACCTTTTGGTCCATTATAATGAATATCTATTTCTTCAGTGTCGTGTATTCTCCTTATCTTTCATTTTTGCTTTATGTTGATCACATGTTGACTCATCAGAGGACGCGACCCCTTAATTCGAGCACGAGCTGCGCTACTCGCAGTTAGGGGTACGACCCCTTAATTCGAGCACGAGCTGCGCTGCTCGCAATTAGGATGTACGACCCCTTAATTCGAGCACGAACTGCGCTGAGCTACTCGTAGTTAGGATGAACGATCTGCGACCCCTTAATTCGAGCACGAGCTGCGCTGCTCGCATTCTGGAAGTGCGATCCTTTTCACCAAGCGCGAGCATCTAACTCATGAAAAAGTGAATTAGACTCAATCCGGGGGTCGTGTGACCGTGTCCGCGTTGAGATAGACTGATCTATCGATTGAGATTTTGATTCTACCAAGGGCAGAAGATTGGTCAAGAGAGCACGTATGCTCTCTTCGGGGCTATCTGTAATCCATAGAATGGAGAAGCAACCAACTAGTAACAATTTTAATCCTACCAAGGGTAGGCAATTGGCCAAGAGGATGGTATGCACTCTCTTCAGGGCTATTCAGGTCCAAGTAAATGGAGTAGCGACCAAAAGATATCTTCAACTTTATTCATAAAATGTCGTTATGAACTACATCGAATCTAGGGGAAGTATTGTAGCAAATGCTCCACGTGTCAAGGGCGACGCACGGGTTTGCCCTGCATGTCTTCAATATAATAGGTACTGGGTCGCACAATCTTAATAACCCGATAAGGGCCTTCCCAATTTGGATCCAGCGAACGAGCAGGGACTCCGAGTTTTTGCCTCAGGACCAAATCTCCGAGCTGGAAGGACCTAGGCCGAGCCTTAGCATTTCGATAGCGAGCAATACGTTGTTGATATGCGGCTGCTCGTAATTAGGAGGCATTTCTTCGTTCTTCCAAGAGATCGAGGTGAAGTCGGAGGTTTTCCTGATTACCCGCGGGGTCATACTGTTCGATCCGATACGAGGGGACTTGAATTTCCACCGGTACTACCGCGTCGACACCAAATGCTAAGGAGAAAGGGGTTTCACCCGTTGATGTTCGAGTTGTAGTCCTATATGCCCATAATACTTCTGGTAGAAGTTCTGGCCATTCACCTTTACATTCACCGAGCTTGGTTTTCAAATGATGCTTGATGATTTTATTCACTGCCTCGACTTGCCCATTTGCCTGAGGATGATACGGAGAGGTGTGGAGGTTACGTATCTTCCACTTTTCACAGAATTCGTCAAAGGCTGCGTTGTTGAATTGCGTTCCATTGTCGGTAATTATAGTATGAGGAAGTCCGAAACGGCATATGATATTTCTCCATATGAACTTAGTAGTTTGTTTCTCAGTAATCTTGGCTAATGGTTCTGCCTCGGCCCATTTGGTGAAGTAATCAACCGCCACAATTGCGAACTTATTTTGTCCCTTTCCCATGGGCAAGGGCCCAATAATATCGACCCCCCACTGAGCGAAAGGCCAAGGGCTATCAACTGGAGTAATCCGTTCGGATGGTACATGAGGTATAGGTGAATATCGTTGGCACTTGTCACATTTTTTAGAAAATTCAATTGCATCTGCTTTCATAGTGGGCCAATAATATCCTTGCCACATCGCCTTATATGCTAGGGATCGCCCCCTGGGGTGATTACCACATGCCCCCTGGTGTACTTCGTCTAGAACACTAAGTGCTTCTTCTGGATGAAGACACCTTAAATAAGGCAAGGAAAAGCTTTTACGTAGCAATATTCCGTCTTGCAAGATATACCTGGCAGCTCGAAGACGAATTTTCCTTGCAGCTTTCTTGTCCTCTGGTAGGTATCCGTCTCTTAAATAAAGGATGATTGGATCCATCCAGCATGGAGATGATTGTACCGATATTACTTGCTTAAGAGTCGCTTGGTCAATACTCAGGTTCTGACGATGCTCGATGGGGATCGAATGTGATAACTCAGATTCTGATGCAGAGGCGAGCTTTGCCAGGGAATCGGCAAGTTGGTTCTTCTCGCGAGGAATATGAATTATTTCATAAGTCTTCAGTTTTGTGAGCAGGATGAGGACACGAGACTTGTATAAGGCCATCCTTTCTTCTTTGGCCTCGAATTCACCAAGAACTTGGTTGACAATGAGCAGGGAGTCGCTATGAATTAACAGATTCTGAATTGCGAGGACAATGGCCAGTTCGAGACCAACGATCAGGGCCTCATATTCTGCTTCATTATTTGAGACGCGAGAATCGAAACGTAGAGCATACTGGAAATGCGACCCGTCTGGAGCCACTAAAATCAAGCCCGCTCCGCTGCCAGTGGCCCGCGACGACCTGTCCACGAAGAGTGACTAAGGAGGCTGGTCGCTGGTCATGGTATTATCATCGGAGGAGTATATGAATTCGGCGATGAAGTCAGCCACGGCCTGGCCCTTGACTGCGGTCCTAGGACAGAATGAGATATCGTGCTCGCTAATCTCGACCGCCCATTTAGTTAAGCGTCCGGAAGCCTCAGGTTTTTGGAGGACTTGTCGTAGTGGATGATTCGTTGGTACTAGAATAGCGTGAGCTTGAAAGTATGGTCGCAGTTTTCGAGCTGCCGTGACTAAGGCTAGGGCCAACTTCTCCATATCAGAATACCTAGTTTCTGCATCAACCATTGCTCGACTGACATAATAAACGGGCCTTTGCACCCCAGAATCTTCTCTTATCAAAGCGGCACTAACGGCCGTAGTGGACACAGAAAGATAAAGAATGAGTTGCTCATGTGCTACAGGTTTTGATAAAATGGGAGGGGTGCTCATGTATTGCTTCAGTTGCTGAAAGGCTTCTTCACACTGTGGTATCCATTTCCAATCAGACTTGGCCGTTGCACGGAGGAGTTTAAAGAATGGTAAGCACTTGTCAGATGCTCGCGAGATGAACCTATTCAACGATGCGATGCGACCAGCCAGACGCTGGACGTCCTTCAGAGTAGTGGGGGATTTCATCTCTACCAATGCTTTTATCTTTTCGGGATTTGCCTCAATTCCTCGCTGACCGACCATGAATCCGAGGAACTTTCCAGCAGATACCCCGAATGCACACTTTTCTGGATTCAACTTCATCTGATATTTCCTCATCAGATTGAATGCTTCTCGAAGATCAGGGAGATGATCATCTTCCACGATGCTTTTCACAGCATGTCATCGACGTAAACTTTCATATTTCTGCCGATTTGGGCAGCGAATATTTTGTTGACGAGGCGCTGATAGGTGGCCCCTGCATTTTTAAGACCAAATGGCATTACCTGGTAGCAATATAGTCCCCGATCTGTGATGAAGGCGGTATGCTGGCTATCAGGTGGATGCATTTTGATCTGATTGTAACCAGAATAAGCATCCATAAAACTACGCAGAGCGTGACCAGCTGTTGAATCGACCAACTGGTCGATCCGCGGTGTTGGGAAGCTATCTTTGGGACATGCTTTGTTCAAATCTGAATAATCGACGTACATTCTCCATTTGCCGTTAGCTTTTCGGACGAGAACTACGTTTGCGACCCACTCTGGGTAGTCAACTTCTTTTATGAAATTGACCGTGAGTAGCTTCTCCACTTCAGCTTTGATCGCCATTTGCCTTTCTGCAGTGAAGGCACGTCGACGCTGGTGCACGGGTTTATGCTTCGAGTCGATATTGAGACGATGTACGATGACATTGGGGTCGATGCCTGGCATATCTTTATGAGACCAAGCAAACACGTCCTGGTATTCGGTGAGGAAACGAACCAAATCTTCACGATGGACATTGGTTAAAGAAGACCCAATGTACACAACCCTAGACGGGTCGTCTTTGGTTAGGTGAATCGCTACTGTTTCTTCCCCAGGAGTTCCTGATTGGAGAACGTTCTCTCTCGGATCCAGCGAGGTGTTGGTGGAAAAGTTGGGCGAATCTTGTGCTATCTCCATAACGGGTGTCGCTTGAGCCTTCTTTCGATCTTGTAGGGCTATCTGATAGCAAGACCGTGCCTCCTGTTGACTTCCTCGTACGACCCCGATACCATTTGGGGTAGGAAATTTGACACACAGATATGAAGGGTGCAAGGCTGCCCCAACCTTCGTAAGAGACGGTCGCCCCAAAATTGCGTTATACGCTGATTTTCGATCCACCACGAGGAAGTTTATGAAGACGGTAGTCTTCGTTGGATTTTCTCCAAAAGTAACTGGGAGATCAATGCTTCCTTCAGGTGTTACTACCTCACCTCCGAAGCCGACGAGGGGGGTCGAAACTGGCTTGAGTAGGCTTCTGGCAAGTGCCATTTTATTGAAAGCCTCCAAGTATAGAATATCGGCTGAGCTACCTGTATCCACCATAATTCGATGAGTCAGATAATTTGATACCTTTAATGTGACTACCATAGAATCTTCGTGAGGGAAGTGGATTCCCGCTGCATCTTTGAGGGTGAAAGAAATTGGAGGATGGCTCGCTTTTGACGAGCTGGGCGTCTGTTCCAGCCAATAGATATGCTGGGGTTCTTTAGACGCCTTCCGAGTGTATGCTTTCCTTGAAGCTTGAGAATCACCCCCACAAGCTGGTCCTCCGACGATGGAGCGAATTTCTCCAGTAGGCTCAGCATCCTCTTGGGCAGTATGATGATGAGGCGGTTCCTTTTGGCGTGGTGAGGCTTTCGCTCTTTCTGGTGATCGATTTTTACGAGCGACATAATCCTGAAGATGGCCTTTTCGAATAAGGGCTTCAATGTGATCTCGTAGAGAGATGCAATCTTGGGTTCTATGCCCGTGATCTTTGTGGAAGTAACAGAACTTGCTCTTGTCTCTCTTCTCGGGATCGGATTTGATCTTTGCAGGCCACTTCACATATGGCTTGTGTTTAATCTCCATTAGAACCTTTTCATGAAACCAATTAAGAGGAGTGTAGTTATGATATTTACCAGAATAAGGTTTCTTGGGGGAACATTCGCGCTGATCACGACGATATTTTTTATCTGTAGTAGAGGTTCCCTCTGGCTTGCGCTTCTTACCCTGTACTCCATGGCGTGTCAATGCGACTTCTTCTGCATTGATATATTTCTGAGCTTTGGTTTGGAATTCGGCCATAGTTTTTGGAGGGCTCTTATCTAAAGCAAACCTGAATTTCTTGCTCGTTATTCCTGCTATGAGGGCTGTAAGACCTTTTTCTTCAGTATAACCCTCAGTTTGAACGGCTTCGGCAGTGAATCGTACTGTGAACTCCTTTATTGTCTCCCCATGCTGTTGTTTCAGATCCATCAGATGGGAGGCTGACTTCTTAATGCGAATGCTTCCCATGAATTGAGAAAGGAATATCTCCGATAACTGGGAAAATGAGCTGATGGAACGGGGCTTCAACCCCCGGAACCATGTACGAGCTGCTTCCTTCAATGTTAGGGAAAAAGCCCTACACATGATTTCTGAGCCATGTCCCTCCAACTTCATGAGAGACCTGTATGTTTCTAGGTGTTCAAGAGGATCACCAATACCTGTATACGGGGTGATAACAGGCGTTCGATACTTTTTGGGTAACGGTGCCCCCATAACCTCGCTGGTAAAGGGGGACTCGGATTGATGTATCGCCGCCATGATGGCAGATGGCCGATTTGCCTGATACTGTTGTTCCATGATGTCAAAACGATCATGGATTCTTTTGAGATCTCCTTCCCATGGTAAGGTATAGCCTGATGTTTCGGCGGTGGAGCCCTGAGGTTGAGGTTGTCGAGACGAACTAGAATGTATAGAATGTGGGGACGGCACAGGGAGATGGTTGCCAAGTGGTGGGACCTGTGGTTCGTCCATAGAATGTCTGGAAGCCACTGGTATGGGTTGCGGTGGTAACCCTTCGGAGGGTTGTCTCTGCAGTTCGGGGAAATGCTGATCAAGCCGATTCGACAGGGCCTGAACTCCGGCATTTAGAGTTAGAAGAGTATTTCCGAGGAAATGCAGGACATCGTCTTGATTTCCAGAAGCCTCCAATAATGGGTTTGCTGATGGCATATTTGGGGCTCCTTGAGGGATATTCGTCGAACTGGGTGGAAGAGCAGGTATGGATTCCGTCTCATCGGGCGGAGGTGGTGCCTGCCTTGAAGTCGAAGGATGAACAGCTTTTTTAGGAGGCATTGCAGAAGGATTTTTATCGGTGGTTAGAATGATTGATTTTGACGATTAAGTCGTTCCCACAGACGGCGCCAAACTGTTAACGTCAGATTTTGTAACAGGATCCTCCGGTCGTTCACCTTCTCTCCAACAGAGATTTCCTCCACCGGACCTGTAAGAAGGCAGAAAGCAACTAAGGGTGGTTGGTGTCCAGCCGTTAGCCCTCCGATGCTTAAGTCAGGCAGAGCAAGAGAATAACCAGGCAAACCGAGGCTAGAGATTGAATATTGTGTACCTTTCTCTTAATGGAGTCATCCCTTTATATAGATCTGAAGCGATCCAATCTGTTACGTAAGATATCGAGATCCCGCTGATTTCGTGGGATAAGATTCTTTTCCTTAGATAGAGGAGTGATTTTATCCAACAACTCATCAGTTAATTACGTTCCTTGATAGCAATCCCTTGAGATTCGGAACCATTGAAGAAGGTAAGCCAGAATCGGCCTATACGGGCTACTGGAACTATTATACGAAGACCGTCCAAATCAAAAGCAAAGACTCACGATTGCTCAGATGTCGAGAGCTGCTCGTGTCAGGAATGCTCGCATTCCAGATGTGCAACCCCTTATCGCGAGCATGAGCTGAGCTGCTCGCATTCCAGATGCGCGACCACTTATCGCCAGCACGAGCTGAGCTGCTCGCATTCCAGATGCGCGACCCCTTATCGCCAGCACGAGCTGAGCTATTCGCATTCCAGATGCGCAACCCCTTATCGCGAGCACGAGCTTGACTGCTCGCATGAAAGATGCGCGACCCCTCACTTCTCGCTAGACTATCTTTGCCTACAACATGGACTACCAAGAGATTTTGGATAATTTAATTGCAATCATTCTTAAATAATTATCCAAAAATAATATTGATTTCAAGATTGTTGGAAATTAAAGTTTGGAAAACTATTTAGATCGTAAATAAAATTAAAATGAGAAAAGGAGAAAACTAACCGGTTTGTAGAAGTCGAGGCGTGATTTGAAATCACTGGGCTTGAAATTGAATTTGCCCTCCTTGGACCGCATCCCAAGTGGAACAAGATTTTTTGGGCAATCGACCTCCAAGATATAATAACTATCACCCGGACCTCCAAGATATAATAACTATCACCCGGTCCCAACAGTGCACTTACTATACACGGGCTCGAATCATATGTAATCTTTGATGGAGTTTTCCTCCTCACATGTCAGAGGAGAGAGGTATTACTGGGTGAGGTCGGGCGACCGAAATTGGTCCAGAAAGGCAGCTTTGCTGCTGGACGTTTTTCGCGATAGCCGGGCGCCCGACGGTCAAAGTGACCGGGCGCCCGATGACCCAGCCGGGCGCCCGACCATGTTGGTCCGAGCGTCCGAAATTCAGTCTTTCTCATGTTTTGCACGCTGGACTGTTTTGGGCCTGGCCGGGCCCCCGACCCTGCGCGGACTGCTTGTACACAGTTTCCTATTTGGGCTCTAATTCTTCCGTTTTTGTACTTAAGACGTTCCAAAACTAGATTAGGTCATCCCATGGTGTTGTAAACATGTCCAAGGTGAGAAAGAGAGAAAAAGAGGAAGAGAGAAAGAGAAGAGAGAGAGAGAGAGAGAGAGAGAGAGAGAGAGAGAGAGAGAGAGCTTGTAGAAGGGAGAAGTTGCTTGAAGAGGGATTCTTCTGCGCAACCGTCGTCTTAGCGCTTCTACGTCCTCGGGATCGGTGAGATCACTCCTCCTTTACTATTCTCTTGTAGTTTATCCATCCCTGCGTGGGTGAAGAAGTTTGATCCAAGCGGTGTGTGCTTGTGATTGGTTGTAACAGTTCCCTGAGATAGTGGATTGTTGATCTAGACTAGGTCCCGTGGTTTTTACCTCTTTTGAGGGTTTTCCACGTAAAACTCCTTGTGTTCGTGTGGTTGATGTTTATTCTTAATTATTGCATTAGCATAGTCCATAATTCTAGTGTATTGGGGGGCGAGATCCGAAGGTTTGTGTGAAACGCACCCAACAAAGTGGTATCAGAGCAATCAGGTTGTTTGAACGGTGTGGGATCGGTTCTGAATTATGGAATGTGGCTCATCAAGGATGATCAGCCTTAATGTTTCTAACTGGACCATATGGAAGGCTAAGATGGAGGACTTGCTCTATTGCAAGGACTTGTATGCTCCAATTCTAGGCATATCGGCGAAGACAAAGGATATGTCAGATGATGATTGGAAGAAAGTGGACCAGAAGGCAGTGGGGTTCATTAGACAATGGTTGGATGATTCGGTTTTCCACCATGTGTCTACAGAGACCTCAGCCGCTAGCCTATGGAAGAAATTGTAAGGGCTGTATGAGATGAAGACAGCCGGTAAGAAGATTTTCCTGATAAGACGACTTGTGAATCTTAAGTTCAAAGATGGTGTTCTATGGCTGAACACATGAATGAGGTCAGCAACATTGTGAACCAACTCTCCGCCATGAAGATGGTCTTAGATGATGAACTTCAGGCTTTGCTACTGCTTAGCTCATTGCCTGACAGTTAGGAGACATTGGTGGTGTCTCTAAGTAACTCCGCGCCAGACAGAAAGGTATTCATGGATCAGGTAACAAGTTGTCTCTTCAATGAAGAGACAAGGAGGAAGTCCCTAGGGCCTGCTCAACAAGAGGCCCTTGTGACATAAGATAAGGGGAGAGGAAAGAACAGAAAGGGCGGAAACGCCCGAGATAAATCAAGAGGCAAGTCAGTTGCTAGGAAATATGTTGAATGCTAAAATTGTGGCAAGAAGGGCCGCTACAAGCAAGAATGTCACAAGAAGAAGAGTGACAAGAAGGGTAAAGAAAAGGAGAAGGAAGATG
This sequence comes from Liriodendron chinense, assembly GCA_003013855.2. Classification (NCBI taxonomy): domain Eukaryota; kingdom Viridiplantae; phylum Streptophyta; class Magnoliopsida; order Magnoliales; family Magnoliaceae; genus Liriodendron; species Liriodendron chinense. Next base: position 3,010,391 of record PVNU02000310.1, read on the forward strand.
ATTCAGATTCTACTGCGGTCGCCTCAGATGGTGACGTAGTTGTTATTCTTTCGGCAGATCACGATACTTGTCTTACGGCTTCGAGTCAGGACACCGACTGGGTGATAGACTCGGGAGCCTCCTTTCATGCGACTCCACGCAGAGATTTCTTCACAAGCTACAAGTCAGGTGACTATGGGACAGTGAAGATGGGAAAATCTGGTGTTTCGAAGATCGTAGGGGTCGGTGATATTTGTCTGAAGACCGATGTGGGCTGCACATTGGTTCTTAGGGATGTGAGACACATTCCAGACCTTCGCCTAAACTTGATGTCGACGGGAAGCCTGGATGATGATGGCTATGAAAGTCAATTTGCTGGTGGGCGCTGGAAGCTCATCAAGGGTTCGTTGATCGCTGCCAGAGGAAAGAAGTGTTGCACTCTTTATAAGGCAAGTGTCAGTGTATGCAAGAGTGGATTGAATGCAGCAGAGGATTCAGCTACTGAAGTGTGGCACAGGCGTCTAGGCCACATGAGTGAAAAAGGGCTTCAGCTACTAGCGAAGAAGCAGCTCCTTCCAGATGTGACAGGTATACCTCTCAAAATCTGTATTGACTGTTTATCTGGGAAACAGCATAGAGTTTCTTTTGTTAAAACCGCTTCTCATATTAATAAAATACATGCATTAGATTTGGTTTATTCTAATGTTTGTGGTCCTATGAGGACAAAAACCTTGGGTGGGGCATTGTATTTTGTCACATTTATAGATGATGCATCTAGGAGGGTTTGGGTGTATGCTTTGAAATCCAAGGACGAGGTCTTTGGTGTGTTTAAACTGTTTCATGCTATGGTTGAGAGGGAGACAGGCAGATCATTGAAGTGCATCCGCACTGACAATGGTGGTGAATACATAGGTGACTTCCACGAGTATTGCAAGTCACTGGGTATACGGCATGAATAGTCAGTTCCCAAGGCCCCCCAACATAATGGTGTGGCTGAGCGAATGAATCGCACCATTGTAGAGAGAATCAGATGCATGTTATCCCATGCAAAGTTGCCCAAGATGTTTTGGGGAGAAGCAATGCACACGGCGGTGTATTTGATAAACAGGTCTCCATCAGCCCCGTTGAATGGAGAAGTACCTGAGAAGGTATGGACTGGACGTGATCCATCGTACAGTCATCTCAGGGTGTTTGGATGCAGGGCATCCGTTCACGTACCAAAGGACGAGAGGTCTAAGCTCGATATGAAGATCAGGCAGTGTGTGTTCTTAGGGTACGGTGATGAGAAGTTCGGTTACAGGTTGTGGGATCCGACCGAGAAGAAGCTCGTCAGGAGCAGAGATGTGGTTTTCATTGAAGATCAGTGTATAGAAGACATTGAAAAGCCAAAGAAGACCCAACCCAGTTCAGGTGAACTGGAAGACATGGATCCAGTTACTCCTCCCGTGGTGCCTAATGACGGGGGAGTACAGCAAGGTGCAGAGGATGAGGGAGTCCCTACAGTAGATGGACAGGGGGAGCAACCCCAACTTGATCCACCTGTTGAGCTACAGGTGAGGAGGACATCAAGGGACAGACATCCATCCAAGAAGTACTCGCCGCATGAGTACATTATGCTCACTGATAGGGGAGAGCCAAAAGACTATTCTGAGTCCCTAGCCGACGAGCATAAGGGGGAGTGGTTGAAAGCTATGCAAGAGGAGATGAAATCCTTGCATAAGAAACACACCTATGGTATGTTGAAATTGCCTAAGGGCAAGAAAGCTCTGAGCAACAAGTGGGTGTTCAGAAAGAAGAATGAGTAGAAGAATTCACAGACAAGGTACAAGGCCAGACTTGTGGTGAAAGGGTTTAGTCAGAGAAAAGGAATAGACTTCGAGGAGATATTCTCACAAGTGGTGAAGATGACATCCATTCGGGTGTTGCTTAGGTTGGCGGCTAGCATGGATCTGGAGATAGAGCAGTTAGATGTCAAAACTGCCTTTCTCCATGGTGACCTGGAAGAAGAGATCTACATGCGTCAACCAGAAGGGTTCAAAGTCAAGGCCAAAGAGCATATGGTGTGCAGGCTTAGGAAGAGCTTGTATGGGCTGAAGCAAGCTCCTAGACAGTGGTACAAGAAGTTCGACTCGTTCATGTTGAAGCATGGATATGACAGAACGGAGTCGGACCACTGTGTGTTCACTCGCAGGTTCTCAGATGGTGATTTCTTAGTTATGCTATTGTATGTTGATGACATACTCATCATGGGAAAAGACATCAAGAAGATTGACAGGCTGAAACAGGAGTTGTTCACTCCCCAAGTATAGGGTTGCGAAGTATTAATAATTCGGAAAGACCGAGTATCGTTTCCACAGAGATTTATGTATGGGTATCCTCAGAATTTGTCTAAAACAACTAGTAATTAAGATCCTATTAAGAACTAAAACTGGAGAATAACGATTTTCGTTTAAACAGTGAATGGTTAAGGTAATTTCAATCTAAAAAGGCACTAGAGCGCCAAGGATCCACTTTTGATAAGTTTCAATGCATCAACACAACTAGGTCTCTCATAACTCAGTCGGAATCGAATTCATATCTTTATCCGATCGGAATATAGAGCGGTTCAATCACAATCATCTAAAACAAGTACTTATTCATTGATTTGATTCCCACAACCATGCTCAGGTCTTGGGCACACTCAATTGTGTAGGCCAAGCCTCTTTCCAATCTAGTTGAGATTCATAACCATAGCTTTCACCAAATCCTGTCACTAGACTTGATTACAACTCATGATTAGAACCCTAATTAAGTCAAAATCAATCAATAAACAACTATTTCAGATTATATAACAAAAGATAAGAACTTAGTTGAATGAGTTCCCACATGAAAATCAGGCCATTGTACACAAGGCAATCAAAGCGTCTACCATGCCCGGAGTCGATGGTAGATCAATGAACTACACAAGCATAAACAATGCTCAAAAGCTAAGATACTAAGTTAGGTTCACTAAGAATCATATGAGCCCGGAGTCATCAAGAGATCAAAGTAGAAACCAAAATAGTACTTGATTCAAACTCATATTGAACTAAAATTCATCAATTAAAACATGAAAGGAAACCTAGGTTGCATCAATGCATCAAAAACGAATCAAAAGCTTCACCTCTTAGCCCTAGCTAAGAGGTTTTAGTTCATCTCTAACATCCTTGAACTAGAAGCCTCTAAAAACATAAAAAATAACTAAAACAGGAAGAAAACTAGAAATTCGAAGTAGAATCCGTCTCCCAAGCAATCCCCACGTTCTAGCATGCTTTGGTATGAAGGGAAGACATCCTTTTATAGCTTGGAGGTGTCCTTTACGCAAGAAAGTTCCAGATTTCACGTGAAGTTACGCAATTGGGCAGAAAAGTCCAGAATCCCAAAATAGAAATAGCTTACTACGCATGGCCGACCGGTCTGGACCGGTCGGACTGGCCTGGCAGACCGGTCTTGACTGGTCGGACGGTGAATCTCCTTAGTCCAGCAGCTATGGCCGACCGGTCGGACTGGGCAGTCCATCTGTCCATGCATTCTCTTGGCAGGTAGTTGGGTGGCCGACCGGTCTTGACCGGTCGGGCTGGTCTGGCCGATCGGTCTTGACCGGTCTGGCTTGCTTTTTTCTTCTTTATTTCTTTCTTTCTTTCTTCTCTTCTCTTCTCTCCTTGCTTTGTCTTTCTTTGGTCCTTCTTCACCCTTCATCCAATGAACTTCAATGCTCATAAAGAGCTCTACTTAGCCTTCAATTTGTGAAATCTCCCTCTTGTTCCTACAATCATAAATCATGCATTAGAGTAGTCCTTTAAACATGTAAACCGTGCATAATGAGTGATGAATTGGGGTTAGAATATGCACAATTAAGAGCTCAACACACCCCCCAACCAGCATTTTGCTAGTCCCGAGCAAAACATGCATGAAACAAGTTTCATTTTCCAAAACCCAACTCTCATCTAGAAACTACTCTTCTATACATTCTAAGACACATAAGCGTAAAAATCAGAGAAATTCGGTGATAAAGGTTGAAACCTTAAACTCTCAGAACATAATAAGTGTTTATATGAAATTCCCGCTGATTGATTGACAAATAGAAGAACTTGAACAAATTCAACCTAGTGTACATAGTGAAGGCTCATCTCATGAGTTTCCGGGATTATCTTCTTCATAGATTAACTAAACTATAGATTTCAAGGTGTATAGAGCAACAACAAGCCTATGACAGGAATTTGCCTTACCGTCCTTCCGACGACTTTCACACTACGTCCTATTTCCGGCTTTGGTTACAGGTAGACCATCCCCCGGTTGGTAGTAGGTAGCCCTAATCGGAATTTCCACCATTTTTCCATCATTCCCAATTTCATCATTCCTTTTCCTTTTTCTTTCACATTAGATAGGATTTTTAGAAATCCATATCTTTCGTTATTTTCCCATGGACAAGGATGGACAAAGTACCCCGGCTTGGTTTCTCAATACCTCAAATCAAAGTCTAGCTAATCCATAAATCACATAATCCTTTCAAATCATGAAAATCGTGTAATGTGAACTAGGTGCAAAAGGTGTTCAAATTTTCTATAAATCATAAAAATAGGTGAAATCACATATAGAACCATTATATTAAGAGAAATTCAAAGCTTGTAACATCCCTCACTTCATATCTTATCTTCTTATACCCATGCTATCTCGAATGCATAGAATCAAAGTTTTCCAAAAGAGTTTCGAATTTTAGAAAAATCGAAAAATTTCTACATCTTTGCTCGACATGTCACAAAAGCTAGCAGATTCATCATCTAAGGAATCTCACCCCCCAACCAAAACTTCACATTGTCCTCAATGTAATAAGATATGCAATATGCATGACATGAGAGCAATGACATAAAACAAAGGAGAGTGAGAAAGAGAGATATCACCTGGAGCATATATTTCACGGCAAGATTAGTTTTTGGAGATGGATAACTTCACAACTAAATCAATTATCAAAGCAAATCCTAATGGGAAAGCATTCTAGAAAATTATCCTCCGTCAGACTAGGAGGTTAATCCCAACAACTCATCCAAACGCATAAAGTCAAGCAGAATCATTAGATGGATCAAAAGATTTCGCAGTAACGTCATCCAATATCCTGCTTTACAATGTACATGTGTGTGATTAATGGAGATAAGCCACTCAAAATCCCAAAAAGGAATTTCAGCGGGTTCCTTAATGTTTTCACCACATGTATAAGAGGAGACATCATCATATTTATCAGAAAAAATATGTCTCCATTCAGATTTTCCTGGGCATTTATATTGCAAGTAAGGATCATCCCAGGGTTGGTGGAGTTCGGTATGCATGATCCACAAGGGTGTGGAAATATGAATTGATTTCTCAACACAAGAAGGTATTGTTTCCACATCCTTCTCTCGGCTAGCGTCATATGCCGATACCGACTCGAAAAGTGTGACCATATCCCTTATCATATCATCGTTCTCATCAAGGGAGTGAGTCACTTCTTCATCTAAGTGACCGGAGTAAAAAGGTGAGAGGGACTCATTTTCCACAATAGAATTGATCATATTTATTTCGTGGACCTCCTCATCCTCATCCTCTTGTTGGTTGTCAATATTGAAAGCATTCAACTCAATTGTCATATTGCCAAAAGACATTTGGATGATCCCACTCCTACAATTTATGATAGCGTTTAATGTAGCTAGGAATGGGCGGCCAAGTATGACAGGAATTTGGGGGCCAATATTAACCATGGGTCTCGTGTCCAAGATAATAAAGTCCACCAGGTAGTAAACTTTGTCAACTTGGACAAGAACGTCCTCAATCACCCCTCTCAGAATACGAATCGATCTGTCAGCAAGTTGTAATGTGGTTTTGGTGGGTTTTAATTCACCTAAACCCAATTGTTCATAGACCGAAAAGGGAATTAAGTTCACACTTGCCCCTAGATCAAGTAGAGCATGTTTCACCCGGTAGTCTTCAATCACACATGATATTGTTGGACAACCGGGATCTTTGTATTTCTTGGGCATCCCGTGGTTGATAATGGCACTCACATTCTCTGTCAAAAATGCCTTCTTTTACACATGTATTTTTCTTTTAACTGTGCAAAGGTCTTTTAAAATTTTTGCATATGACGGTATTTGTTTAATGGCATCCAACAATGGGATGTTGATTTTGACTTGCTTGAAAACCTCCAAAAATTCCTGATATTTATCTTGAGGTTTGGCTGGAATCAAGCGTTGGGGGAATGGAGCAATAGGCCTATATTCTTTCAATGGCTTTTTTCATTCATGGTGATGCTAGGTCCATCATCCTCTTTGGAAGATACCGGATCATTAGGCGTTGAAACCTTCACCAGATTAGATTTTTCAATGATTTTACCACTTCTAAGAGTGGTGATGGCCTTAGCATGTTCCATGTGTTGGTTAGAAGAACTAGGCACGCTTATTTCGCATTGTGGTTTTGGATTTGGTATGGGTTGGGCTGGGAGCATCCCTTCCCTTGCGTTTAAGCGAGCCTCGATTTCTTCCACCGAATTTTTAAGCTCAAGCATTATTGTATGGTTGGATTGATTTATTTGAGCTTGTCCTTCCATGAATGCTTTTAAAGTATCCTCTATAGGCATTTGAGGTGGAGCTATTTGCATTGGGGGGGCCCTTTGAAGATTATTTTGATTAGCCGTGTTTCCATTCGCCCAATTGAAGTTAGGGTTGTTTCTCCAACTAGAATTGTTCATGTTTGAATTTGGAGTACTAAAAGGTCGTTGATAACTATTCAAGGCATTCGATTGTTCAAATAAAAGTTCTCGAAACGCATAGATTGTTGGGCAATCCGGCGTTTGATGCACATTGGAAGCACAAATACCACAAATAGTTTCAACAGCCCCCCTTTGTTGGGTTGTGTCCACTTTCTTTAGTTCCATCTCTTCGACCTTTCGTGTGAGTTTAGCCACTTTAGAACCTAGATCATCTTGCCCATCTAAAACATAAATTTCTCCCTTTTCCTTGACTTGGGGTTGTTTTGAACTTGTTGGCTTAGATGTATCCCATGCTTGTGTATTTTCAGCCAACATGTCAAAATAATCCCAAGCTTCCTCCGTTTCCTTATTCATGAACTCCCCATTGCACATCATCTCCACAAATTGACGCATGGTTGAGTTTAATCCATCATATAAGAAACTAATCAACCTCCATCGTTCATAGCCATGATGTGGGCATGCGTTTAATAGCTCATTATACCTTTCCCAACATTGGAAAAAGGTTTCTTCTTCTTTTTGGGCGAAGTTCATTATGGCCATTCGTAGTGCATTGGTTCGATGAGTAGGGAAGAATTTTTTAAGAAACTCTCTAGTCATCTCAGCCCATGTCCCAATAGACCTTGGCCTTAAGGAATGTAGCCATGATTTGGCCTTCTCTTTCAAGGAAAAAGGGAATAATTTAAGTTTTATAGTATCCTTGGTCACATTGTCATAGTTTATTGTGGCAATAACCTCTTCAAATTCCTTAATATGTAGATACGCGCTCTCAGAGTCGAGTCCATGGAATCTAGGAAGAAGTTGGATCAATCCCGGTTTAAAATCAATATTTCCCACATTGTGAGGGAAAATTATACAAGAGGGAGTACTCGTCCTAGCTGGTTGTAAATAGTCACGTAAAGTTCTAGGTTGAGGTACATCCCCCACTTCATTCTCATCCAATTCAGTAAGGTTCGGGGCTGGATTTTGATGTCGATTCACCCCTTGATTTGGTTAATTTTTAGCCATCTCTCTAGTAATTTCAGGAAAATTTTGACGTTTCCTAGCTCGAGGCTCTCTATCAATTCCTTCAACAATTACTCCGTCCCTTACAAGTCGGTTATTATAATTCCGAGCCCAATGTGGCATGCAAAACCAAAAAGAATGATACAGAAAGAAAAAAGAATTCTTCCTTCCTTCCTTTACTCCTCTCTAGGACTTAAGCACAAGGTGTCTTGCAATGGCTAAGACAGAAGCAAGGATAGAGACCGATTTCTCCTGGTCAATAGGGGTTCAAAGAACTCCCCACCCACTCTTTGAGTCTTTTGAGAAAAAGTACAGAAAAAGAAGAAAGAGGAATAGGTTGAGAAGAGAAATCTCTGAGCACAAGGTGATCCAAGATGGCAGAGCCGACCAATAGGAATCCAGGTGGCACAAGGCCTACCTTTCAGAGATCCAAAAGGAGTCTCCACCCACTCTACAAGAGATGAATAGGATAGGAATGAGTAGGAGAAGAAGAAGAGTAAGGTTAGAACGATAAAACCTGATTTATGACTTAAGATGCCTTCTTCTTCTTCAACTTCCTAAAAATACCTGGATTAGACCTATGTTAGAATCCTGCAAAAATCAAAACAAACTAAGTTAGTATTTAGGAGAAAACCTACTCTAAAAAGCAAAACAAATCCTAAACCTATCTTAACACAATCTCAACTAAAAGTTATTTCAGAAAATTCTAAAAATACCGCATAGAAATCCCCGGCAACGGCGCCAAAAACTTGTTCACTCCCCAAGTATAGGGTTGCGAAGTAGTAATAATTCGGAAAGACCGAGTATCGTTCCCACAGAGATTTATATATGGGTATCCTCAGAATTTGTCTAAAACAACTAGTAATTAAGATCCTATTAAGAACTAAAACTGGAGAATAGCGATTTTCGTTTAAACAGTGAATGGTTAAGGTAATTTCAATCTAAAAAGGCACTAGAGCGCCAAGGATCCACTTTTGATAAGTTTCAATGTATCAACACAACTAGGTCTCTCATAACTCAGTCGGAATCGAATTCATATCTTTATCCGATCGGAATATAGAGCGGTTCAATCACAATCATCTAAAACAAGTACTTATTCATTGATTTGATTCCCACAACCATGCTCAGGTCTTGGGCACACTCAATTGTGTAGGCCAAGCCTCTTTCCAATCTAGTTGAGATTCATAACCATAGCTTTCACCAAATCCTGTCACTAGACTTGATTACAACTCATGATTAGAACTCTAATTAAGTCAAAATCAATCAATAAACAACTATTTCAGATTATATAACAAAAGATAAGAACTTAGTTGAATGAGTTCCCACATGAAAATCAGGCCATTGTACACAAGGCAATCAAAGCGTCTACCATGCCCGGAGTCGATGGTAGATCAATGAACTACACAAGCATAAACAATGCTCAAAAGCTAAGATACTAAGTTAGGTTCACTAAGAATCACATGAGCCCGGAGTCATCAAGAGATCAAAGTAGAAACCAAAATAGTACTTGATTCAAACTCATATTGAACTAAAATTCATCAATTAAAACATGAAAGGAAACCTAGGTTGCATCAATGCATCAAAAACGAATCAAAAGCTTCACCTCTTAGCCCTAGCTAAGAGGTTTTAGTTCATCTCTAACATCCTTGAACTAGAAGCCTCTAAAAACATAAAAAATAACTAAAACAGGAAGAAAACTAGAAATTCGAAGTAGAATCCGTCTCCCAAGCAATCTCCACGTTCTAGCATGCTTTGGTATGAAGGGAATACATCCTTTTATAGCTTGGAGGTGTCCTTTACGCAAGAAAGTTCCAGATTTCGCGTGAAGTTACGCAATTGCGCAGAAAAGTCCGGAATCCCAAAATAGAAATAGCTTGCTACGCATGGCCGACCGGTCTGGACCGGTCGGACTGGCCTGGCAGACCGGTCTTGACCGGTCGGACGGTGAATCTCCTTAGTCCGGCAGCTATGGCCGACTGGTCTTGACCGGTCGGACTGGGCAGTCCATCTGTCCATGCATTCTCTTGGCAGGTAGTTGGGTGGCCGACCGGTCTTGACCGGTCTGGCTTGCTTTTTTCTTCTTTATTTCTTTCTTTCTTTCTTTCTTCTTTTCTCTTGTCTCCTTGCTTTGTCTTTCTTTGGTCCTTCTTCACCCTTCATCCAATGAACTTCAATGCTCATAAAGAGCTCTACTTAGCCTTCAATTTGTGAAATCTCCCTCTTGTTCCTACAATCATAAATCATGCATTAGAGTAGTCCTTTAAACATGTAAACCGTGCATAATGAGTGATGAATTGGGGTTAGAATATGCACAATTAAGAGCTCAACAGGCAAGTCGTTTGCGATGAAAGACTTGGGCCCGGCAAAACAGATCCTAGGAATGGAGATAGCCTGTGACAGAAGCAGCAGGAAGCTTTGGTTGTCACAAGAGCGGTATATTGAGAAAGTCCTAGAGCGGTTCAACATGAATGCAGCGAAGCCGGTCAGTACTCCACTGGATGGTCACTTCAAATTGAGCGACAAGCAGTGCCCCAAGACAAACGCAGAAGTGGAAGAGATGCGGAAGATACCCTACGCCTCAGCGGTAGGAAGTTTGATGTATGCTATGGTGTGTACGCGCCCAGACATAGCATAAGCGGTTGGTGTTATCAGCCGGTATCTTGCCAATCCTGGCAAGGAACATTGGGCAGCGGTGAAGTGGATACTACGGTATCTGAGAGGCTCATCCAGGTTGAGCCTATGCTATGGTGACGGAAAACCTGTGTTAGAAGGCTACACAGATGCAGATATGGCAGGTGACATAGACTCCAGGAAGTCTACATCGGGGTTCATGTTCACGTTTGCAGGGGGAGCGGTCTCTTGGCAGAGCAAGCTACAGAATGTCGTAGCATTATCGACGACAGAGGCCGAGTACATTGCAGTCACAGAAGCATGCAAAGAGATGCTTTGAATGAAGAGGTTCCTACAGGAACTCAGCCTGAAGCAGGAGGAGCACGTGGTCTATTGCGATGGCCAAAGTGCTATACACTTGAGCAAGAATCCAAGTCAGCATTCCAAGTCGAAGCACATAGAGATTCGGTATCATTGGATCAGGGATACTTTGGAACAAAATGTGTTACAACTTGAGAAGGTTCATACGGACGATAATGGGTCAGACATGATGACCAAGGCTTTGCTCAAGGGCAAGTTTGAGGTTTGCAGAAACCTGGCTGGCTTGAAGAAGGCGAATTTCTCCTGAGTCGGAAAGGGGGAGATTTGATGGAGTTTTCCTCCTCATGTGTCAGAGGAGAGAGGTATTACTGGGTGAGGCCGAGCGTCCGAGCCATTCATTGGTCGGGCGACCGAAATTGGTCCAGAAAGGCAGCTTTGCTGCTGGACGTTTTTGGCGATAGCCAGGCGCCCGACGGTCAAAGTGACCGGGCGCCCGATAACCCGGCAGGGCGCCCGACCATATTAGTCCGGGGGCCCGAAATTCAGTCTTTCTCATGTTTTGCACGCTGGACTGTTTTGGGCCTGGCCGGGTGCCCGACGGTCTGGTGACCGGGCGCCCGACCCTGCGCGGACTGCTTGTACGCAGTTTCCTATTTGGGTTCTAATTCTTCCGTTTTTGTACTTAAGACGTTCCAAAACGGGATTAGGGCATCCCATGGTGTTGTAAACACGTCCAAGGTGAGAAAGAGAGAAAAAGAGGAAGAGAGAAAGAGATGAGAGAGAGAGAGAGAGAGAGAGAGAGAGAGATGAAGCTTGTAGAAGGGAGAAGTTGCTTGAAGAGGGATTCTTCTACGCAACCGTCGTCTCAGCGCTTCTACATCCTCGGGATCGGTGAGATCGCTCCTCCTTTACTATTCTCTTATAGTTTATCCATCCCTGCGTGGGTGAAGAAGTTTGATCTAAGCGGTGTGTGCTTGTGATCGGTTGTAACAGTTCCCTGAGATAGTGGATTGTTGATCTGGACTAGGTCCCATGGTTTTTACCTCTTTTGAGGGTTTTCCACGTAAAAACTCTTTCTGTTTGTGTGGTTGATGTTTATTCTTGATTATTGCATTAGCATAGTCCATAATTCTAGTGTATTGGGGGGCGAGATCCCAAGGTTTGTGTGAAACGCACCCAACAATCTTAACATGAACCAAAAAACACTATAATCAAATTTTGAAAACAAAATCAAATAGTTTTTTATCTTTCATATCTCAAAATCAAATGAAGACATAGACTTGAGTGGACACCTTTAAGGGCGTTGAGACACCCTTTTATAAAGGATTGTGACAATTAAACCCAATTGATGTGTCCATTGGGATTTAAAAAAAAAAAAAAAAAAACATAACCTTTCAAAATGAAAAGTGATGGATGTAACTTTTCGGACTTACATGACTTAAATGAAAAGACACATCTGCCCGCGCACACACATGCACACACTAGTGGCCATGGTCATGGCCCGGCTGGGTGGAAATTTTGAAAAACTAATTTTATTTTTTGAAATAATTTAAAAATGCAACACCGTCGGTCCCGGTGCCCATTGGCAGCCCCAGGCTGTGGCAGACCATTGTCAACCCTATTGCCAGCTAGTCGGCTGCAGTTTTTATTTTATTTTATTTTATTTGTTTATTTTTTATATGCATTCCGGCCGTTGCATTAAAACATTCAAAAAGGGGCGAAACAAAGACAACGTGGCAGTGTATGACGATCCATGCACGTGCACAGGCACTCCACACGGGGCAAGCATACCATAAGATCCATCCCATAACTCAGGTGGGCCACGGCAAAGGGAACAATGGTGGGCATTGCAAAGGGGACGCCCGCAGTAGAAACCTCCAGATGGAATGTGGGATCCACCCTAATGTTGTATTCTAAACTAAGTTAGGTTAAACTACATGAATACATGTGTTTTATGCCATATGGTACATTGCTCGCGTGTCCCACCTGATTCTTGGTCTAATAATGTGCGAATGAGTTAGACATGATTCACGGTTTTGATTCCACCACATACACACCACGGGTGGGCCCCACAATGCTCCACCGGATGGGAGGAGGATTAGGTGTTACCCGGTAACACGGCAGTGTTAGAGTATCTCTTGAAAACATTGATTATCCTCTAACAGCTTAAACTTTTAGATCAATGGGTTGTTTGACATGGTAAAAAGTTCTAAAAAAAAGTTTTTAGTGGTGGTTGTTCGATGACCACTGTTTTCTGTGATGTGCTCCCCTTGAGATTTGGATCTGCTTCATTTTTGGAACCATACACTAAAATGAGATGTAAAAACTGATGGATGGTGTGGATATACAACACATAGATCAAGGTGGGCCTCATGGTCAGGCGAGCACCTCTACAGTGTTACCCGGCTAACACCATCAGTTTCCGAACGTATGGTAACTACGGTAAGTTTAGGGTTGTGCATCGAGCCGAGTCGAGTCGAGGTGGGCCAAGCTTGGCTTGACTCGTCTATGCTCTCCTCGAGTTCGAGCTCGACCTCGAGCTCACCCTCGAGCTTACCATTGGAGCTTCCCTTGTTTGCTAAAACTTTCGAGGCGAGCTAGTGGATCGAGTCGAGGCGAGCTTACCTCGAGTCGAGTCGAGCTTGCTCCCACCTCAATTTATTATATTTTTTACTACAAAATACAAATTAAAAGTCAACAACATTGAGTTCAAGAAGTCATACATATATTAGGGGAGAATAGTATATCTACGGGGTGGGACCCCACCATTAAAATAACCTAGCTCTGATCAATTTTTTCTTTGGCCAGGTCACACATGCATTGAATGCAAACCACTAGTAATATTTTTTGAACCATAATTAACACAGTACATGCATAGCTCACCACATGAATAGACTGCCCTAATTATTGTGTGGACCTCAGCTGATTCATGGATCAGATGCACCACCTCCCTCGTAAAATTGCAATCAATAGCCTCATATGGTGTTTGGTCTTACCATAGCCCCTGTTTTGTAGATATGTATGGCGTGTGGTCTCACCGTAGCACTTGTGTTTGTGTAACGTGTAAAACACATAACCATTGTGTGCTCACCATGTTTTGTACTTGAAATTACTCAATCCATCAAATATGCTCAGATATGCTCAACAAGGAATGTTCTTACCTGGATAAAATAATAAGATTAAGAAACCCCCCAAACATGTGAGGGCTTTATATGTCTTAAGCTTGGACCACAATGTGTGTGAGGGGAGGGGGGAGAAAGAACCAAGAAATAAGAAGATTAGGTTTTTTTTTTAACAAATATCTATTCAAAACAAGTCAAGTTGAGCTCGAGCCGAGTCAAGCTTGAATCGAGTCGAGTCGAGTCGAGTGACCCAATGGTCGAACTTGACTCGATTTCTGACTCGAGCTCCTAAATGAAGTTTAGCTTAACTTGTTTTATTGAGTCGAGTCGAGCCGAGGCGAGCTTTTTCAAGTTGAGTCGATCGAGTTTCTCGAGCTGACTTGGCTCATGACCAGCCCTAGGTAAGTTGAGACGGATGTGGTCGTTCCCCGCCATAATGACCCCCAACACTGCATGTGTATGCTTTCACAGAGAAAAAGGACCAAAATGGAAAAGATAGTGGACCATTTTCAGCATATCATGTTGGGTGGATGCGGATTGCGTCCTGCCCCGGGCAGACCTGTGGAGGGGCCCACCGTGATGCATCCGTTAATTCACTCCGTTTATCCATTTTATAAGATCATGCTAGGATATGGGCCCAAAAGCAAGGCAGATACAATGCTCAAGTGGGCCACACCAAATAGGAAGAGGAACCTGGTGATGTCATCACTACAATAACACCATGTTCCGATCACTATTTGGTGTAGCCCACTTAAGCGTTGGATCTTCCTCCTTTTTAGAGTCCTATCTTAAAATGATATTATAAAATGGATGGACGGGGTGGATAAACGGATGCATCACGATGGACCCCTCCACAGGTCTGCCCGGCGGGGCAGGATGTAATCCTCGTCGATGTTGGGTAGACTAGTTTAAAAATCGATGCATGTGAGTGAGAGAGAGATTATCGGTTCAGATAGGAAGACCGGTCAAAATTCCTTTACCTCATATCATACTCATATAGCTTTTGTTGTGCCATGATAGGCGCGAATCTCACCGACCGTCAAATGGAAAGATGTTGGTCCACTTCAAAGAAAAAGAATAAAGGTCTTGTCAGGTGGTCTGTGGGGGCCCATCGTGATGTATATGTTTTATCCACGCGGTCCATCCATTTTGAAAGATCATTTTAGGGCATGAGTTCATAAAGGAGGCAGATTAAAGGCTCAAGTGGACCACACCACAGGAAACATTGGGGATTGAAAGGTTACCCTTGAAAACCTCTTGGGTTGCATAGAAGTTTTGTATCTGTTTTGTATCAGGATGATATTTATGTCTTCCCTTCACACAGGTCTATGTGACTTTACGAACAAGGATGGATGGCAAATAAACATCACAGGTGGTGGCCCTAAGAAGTTTTCAATGGTAGGAATTCAATACCCACTATTTCCTATAGTATGGTCGACTTGAGCCTTTAATCTACCTCTTTTTTGGGCTCATACCCTAAAATAATCTTTGAAAATGGATGAACGGCATGGATAGAACATATACACTAAGGTGGCCCACAGAGAACCTGACAGGACCGTCCGCCTCTAGCTAGGTCTTGGTGAGTGAGGGTGGTGCCCAATCTCCGAGAGCCACTCCCAAAAAAGACGGGAGCGGATGGCATGTGGACCACGGGCACAGAGATATCTCTATGCCCGTAGCTGTGTGGGGTCCATAGAGATGTCAGTGACAAATCCACTCCGTCCATCTGTTTTGTAAGACCACGTTATGATATCATTGTAAAAATAATGCAGATCCAAAACTCATGTGGGCCATAACACACGAAAAAGTGGGTATTGAACATTTAACGGTGAAAAAAGTTTTGCATCAGGCTAATATTTTTCATTACAGTTTATCTGATTGTTAATAATTCTTTGAACGGTCCGGATGGCATATAAACATCATGGTCAGCTCCAGGAAGGTTTCAATGGTGGACGTTAGTGTTCCCACTGTTTTGTTGGTGTGGCCCACCTGAGTTTTTAATCTAACTGATTTTTTCCTTCCTGCCCTATTTTTGTCTTAAAAAACATATGGACGGAGTGGATTTGTCACTGACATATCTATGGACCCCACACAGCTACGGGCACAGAGATATCTCTGTGCCGGGGGGTCACAGGCAATCCGCTCTCAAAAAAGACGTGCAAGTGGCCCGAGAACAGATTGTAGTTGGGATTCTCCGCGTCTGAGACAACCTGTCACAGATGCGAGATCCCGGATGGGATTGGTCCGGTGGGGCCCACCGACAACGTGCCCTTGCACAAAAGAAAAATATTTCGTTAATTGTATCACAACCCATCAGTTGTATAGAAATTTATACGTACCGCCCTCTCTTCCCAGTAGATCCATTGCAGATTTTCCAAGGAGAAACCACCACCGTCCGTTTTGACCTTTTTTCAAAACCACTTTAGGTAAAAACCTACCCGCAAAAGCACACGTGTCAAACGTGCCAAGTACGAAAATCCAAGCCATCCAAATACATGACTGTCGTCCAAAGTGGGGCCCACCACATATTTCCGGTGCTCATTTGAAATATGTGCAGTGGATGTGCCTGTCGTCAGCCATCTGATGGACCATACGTGGGCACACAAGAAAATCCGGACCATATGCCCCTATCTAAGGTATGGCCCACCAAAAATTAACTGTTAGAAAAGACAATCAATGCTCCATATTCAGTATGCATGTGTAGCCCACCACAATAATGAATGGCCTGTGGGCACAACCACCGTCGGGCCCACTCAATGAACATCTCAACACTCATTCACGTGTCAATAGACTTTAGGCTGTGGACCGTTACTCATAAAAAAAAAAATTTAAATACCAAATTTAAAAAGAAAAAAAATCTCAACATCACAGAAAGAAAATCCAAAGAAACTTCAAAGCTAAACAATTGTAATTACAGCAACCAACCGAAGCCAAACAACCCATCGAATGAGACTACTCTCCTCCCATTACACTTCAATTATTCACCCAAACTTCAACAACAACAAGCATCAACAAACCCCACCCCATCATCACCGTATATCTCAATATCATCAATAAATGAAGAAAAAGCCACCAAAAAAAAAAAAAAAAACTATAAAAGTGGGAAAAAAATTACACAGTTGTGCTGAACGAAAAGAAAAATATAAAAATAAAATAAAAACCTTCTTAAACCATGCCTAGGCATCAACAAACAAATGCGAGATCCAACGGCTAAAATTGATTGATCCTTCAATCCAAGAGGGTGGTCGGAGGCGGTGGCGGCCCTGACCCATTAACCGAATTCATCATCCGAGATGACCCGCCATTCGCATTGTCATTCAGATAGTGGTGTTGGTCTAGCTCCTGTGGCAGCAGGCTGGTGCTCCGGAGCTCTTCAATCCGCTGCACCACCTCCAACATGGATGGGCGCTTGTCGGGGTACTGTGCAGCACAGTCAATCGCAAGCTGCAAGAGCTGCACCATCTCCTCCTCAACACTCTGGTACCTCAGGAGCTCAAGGTCGAACACCTCCGCGGTCCACTCCTCAGCGGACCACTGACTGCACCCACCTCGGGAGGTCGACACCGTCCTCGTTGAGGAGAGTGTGTGTAGGGGCCTTGCCCGTGAGCAGCTCCAGCAGCAGCACGCCGAAGCTGTAGACATCGGCCTTCTGGGACACCCTCCGGGCATCCGTCACCTCTGGAGCACGGTAGCCAGCGACGCGGTTGGGGGTGGATGTGGGGGCCGCAAGCTGGGCGAGGCCGAAGTCAGAGACACGGGCTTCACAGGACTTGGTGAGGAGGACGTTGGAGGACTTGATGTTGCCGTGGGAGACGGCAGGGCCCTGACGGTGGAGATACTGGAGGGCATGGGCCACACCGAGGGCAATGCCGGACCGGGCTTCCCAGTTCAGTGGTGTCCTTCCCGCTCCTCTGTTGCCTGTGGAGAAAGATGATAGACAGTCAGCAAGATGCTTCGGTTGGTTTTCTGTTACAGTCAGCAAAATGATAGACAGTGCAACAATCCCCAACGGTTAAGATCACTGAATGGCGTGGATTTTGGGCATGGCCTATGATGGAGTGGTTATGAGTCCCCTACTGAATGTGGGCCACCGTGGGGCTACTTGCATGACGCCCACGCCTAGTGGGTGGGCCCCACTTGATAAGAATGACATATTTCCCAACTTTACTAGAAAAGTTCTGAGTTAAAAGAGAGTGAGGAAAAACAATCAACAGATGAAAAAGATACCTGTCAAGTGAGGCCCACTCACTAGGGATCAGGCCCACATCCAACTTCCCCTACTCATACGGCAGACACCGAATTTAGGTGTATAGTTTTATAACAAAAAGTCGGAAAATTCCAGTTGGTCATGGATCAACCTGTAGTACCCAACTACTAGGATGATAGACACCGAATTTTGGTGTATAAATACCTGTTTATGGTGGCAGTATCTTTCTCTCTGCACAATCTCAGAATGCATGTGACATGAAGTACCAATTTCTAATTAAAAAAGATGGATAGCATGGCAGAGCCATGATCAAGCTTGAATTCTTTGCATTATTATTCCTATGTGGGGCCCATGTGATGTCGCTTATAAGATCAAAAGAACATTGTGTAGGGCCCAAGCATAGATTTCACATGGCCCTGATAAAGAAAATCAGATGAATGGTTTGGATGGCATGTAAACACCACAGTGGGCCTTAAACCAAACCAACTTCTTCCTATGGTGTGGCCCATGTGAGTGTTGTATCACCTTGATTTTTTGGCTCCATGATGAAGATGAGGCAACATACATGATGAACAGGGTGGATCTTATGAAAGTTCCACCAATCAGTCACGAGCCCCATGATAACCGACTTGGGTATTTCCAACCGCTAAGACACGTTTTGGTTGTGGTCTCCGTTAGTCAAGACATCAGTTGGTAAAATCAAAGAAATTATTTCCCATGCAAGTATGTTTCTCTCAACGCAGTTACCATTCAAGACATCAGTCGGTAAAATCAAAGAAATTACAACGCAATTTCTGGCAATTCAGGGAAGTCGCTGGCATCCCATTCAACAGCGAAAGTTTTCCAGATTTGATTTTAACCTTTGTCCTTGAGGTAAAGGTTTAAGAACATGTCAAGGTGCCGGAAGCTCGACATATGTCATGTGTATAACATTCAATCCGCCCAACACATGGACCCCACCATGATAATCACACGAACCAAAACTCTAGCAGATCGAATCATCAGATGAGCTACAAGTGAATTTTGGATGTTTTTCAGTGGTGTGGATTACTTTTTATGGTTTGGCCTACCTTACAACTGAATGGGCTAGATTTTTGGCTTTATTGATCAATAGGGATGATCATGTCAGATACATAGCAGGTGGGCCACTCAATTTTGGATTAACCACTTTCAAAAAAAGGGGCATTTACGTAATTTCAACCCTAAAAAAACAGGCATTAATTTCGTAAACTTGTAATTTGGGAAAATGATAAAAATAAATTAGGAAAGAAAATCTCACCATGCAAAAGTGCAGAGAGGCTGCCCATGGGCATGTAATCATAGACAAGGAGCTTCTCATCCTTGCTGAAATAATACGCTCTCAACGGCACGAGATTCTCGTGGTCAATGGATCCAACGGCCTCGATCTTCTCCCTAAACTCCTTCTCCTCAACCCCAACCTCCTTCAGTCGCTTAACCGCCACAACCGCCCCAACTTCCAAAACCGCCTTGAAAGCAGTACCAAACGTCCCCTTCCCCAAAACCTCAGCTGAAGCCCTCAGCAAATCCTCCAAATCAAAACCCCTCGAATTCCCAAAAAACACCAGCTTCTTCCCATTATTTACTACCGTATCCCCTCCCCCTTTCTTCCCCATCTCCACCGTCGGGGCCACACAGTTCTCCCGATCCCCAATCGCCACCGTCGGTTTCTCAATCGGCCCACCCAATTCATCCATCTGCGGCTTCGGCAATGCCACTGCTTCGACCGACCTCGTCTTCCGACTGCTCTTCCTCCGGCAGAAAAAGATCAAAATTATGAGAATCACGAGGACTGCTGCAGCCGATCCGACAACGATCCCGGCAATCGCACCGCCGGAGAGCTTCTTCTTCGACGGATTTTCCTCACCGGGGCACGGGATCAGCGGCCTGCCGCAGAGAGAGTTCCCATTGTAGACGTCCGACGGATGCCCTCGGAGATCCAACGGTATAGATCCGTTCAACTGATTGAAGGAGACGTTGAACTGCTGTAGAGAGGGGAGTTTCAGATCGGGGATCTGACCGTCGAGTCGGTTGTTCTCGAGGTAGAGCGTGCCGAGCCGGGTCAGCTTGTTGAAATCTGGCGAGATCTGGCCGGAGAAGTTGTTGCTGGCGAGGTTCAGACGGATAAGATTCTGCAAGGAGAAGATGAACGGCGGGATCTCGCCGGAGAAGTGGTTGCCCTGCAGGTAGAGGTTGCGCAGGTCGGTGCAGCGGGCAAGGTCAGAGGGGACTTGACCGGTGAGAGCATTGAAACGGAGGCTGAGGGTGCGGAGGTGGGTCAGATTTCCGACGGTGGAGAGAGGGA
Organism: Liriodendron chinense; assembly: GCA_003013855.2. Classification (NCBI taxonomy): domain Eukaryota; kingdom Viridiplantae; phylum Streptophyta; class Magnoliopsida; order Magnoliales; family Magnoliaceae; genus Liriodendron; species Liriodendron chinense. The sequence continues at coordinate 3,030,712 of PVNU02000310.1, forward strand.
TGGGGCCCATCAGGCCGACGCCGGGGAGGCGTACGGAAGTCACGCGGTTTGACTCGCACTCCACGCCTTGCCATTGGCAGACTAGTAGGGACGCGTTCCACGGGAGGGATTTCCCAACGGCGGTTTTGAAGGCAAGAAGAGCGGTTTTGTCGGATTGGAGATCTGGTTTTGAGAAGGGAAGGAAGAGAAGAAGGAAGATGAGGGGGATTGCTGAAGACATTGGCGGTTTTGGGATGGTGGTCTTGGAGGCTAGAGAGCGGTTTTGCAGAGCGCCATTGGAGAGAGAGAGAGAGAGAGAGAGAGAGAGGGAGAGGCTAGAGAGCGGTTTTGCAGAGCGCCATTGGAGAGAGAGGGAGAGAGAGGGAGAGAGAGAGGGGTTTGGAGTATTAAACCCAAGAAAGGAAGAATAGAAATCCTATTTTTATTTATTTTTTTCGTTGGAGGGGTGTTTGGAAAGCCGTGGGATTGAGATATTCCGAAATTTTATTTTGTGAAAGGAGGATCCTGTAGGCGCAAGCTACGTGGGGCCCACCCATATGTTCGTGTAAAATCCATTCCGTCCATCAGTTTCAGAAGCTCATGTTAGGACATGATTCAAAAAATGAGGCAGATGAAAGACTCAAGTGGGGCTCGCCACAGGAAAGAGTGAGAATTGAAATGACCACCATTGAAACTTTCGTTGGGTCAAAGAAGTTTCGGATCTGGCTAATATTTGTGTTTTCAGTTCATCTTAGTGAGATTAGCCTTATGAATGGTTTTGATGGTATACATAGATCATGGTGGGCCCCGGAAAATTTTCATTGGTGGACGTTTGCAACTTCCACTTTTTCATGTCGTGTGGCCCACTTGAGTAATGGATCTGCCTAATTTTTTTAGCTCATTTTCTAAGGTGATCTGATGAAAGTAATGGACGAAGTGGATTTCTCAGTGAACATTTTAGTGGACCCCACATAGTCCACAGGAAAATTCCAGTGCTTGCAAAGAGGGTGCAGTGCGACGGACGCGGATTGCATCCTGCCTCCGCCAGGTAGGATCTCTGTGGGGCCACCGTGATGTGTGTATTTTATCCACGCGGTCCATTGAAATATCATTTTAGCGCATGAACCCAAAAAGGAGGCAGATTCAAAGCTTAAATCGACCACACCACGGGAAGCAGCAGTGATGTGGCGTCCACCGTTGAAATCTTTCTAGTGCCCACCGTGATGTTTATTCCATCCAACCTGTTGATTAAGAGCAAAAACATCAGCTTGATCAAAACTTCTGCGGCTCCCAAGAAATTTTTAATGGTGGGAGTTGAATCACCACTTTGTGGTCCACTTAAGCGTTGGATTGCCTAGTTTTGATATCATTCCCTAAAATGATCGGTCAGAATGGATGGACGGGCGTGGATAAAACACATACATCATGGTGGGCCCCACATAGACCGAGTCCGTCCTGGCAGGGTCAGGAGTCCAATCCGCGTCCCGACTCTACAAGCTGGACTGTAATGTGTACATTTGAATGAGAAATGTTCGTCTGCAACGTTGTATGTTAATAACATGCGACGAGTTTATTTTCTGATGTTACGTCACTTGAGTGGAACATCTGAGCTGTGAGAAAAAGATGGATGAAGCATATATATCTTTAAGAATTGAAATAATTACTTATTAGGTGGGCCATTTACGCAAATTGAATTAGACCGTTGGATACCATTGATTTTAAGAGTGTAGCCTACCTGATTCATGGACCATCCTGATTCCCTCCGCAAGTGATTCTTATATGGGTTCAACATTTTTCACGGTCTGATCTTATGCAGAAGTAACACATTGGTAAGGAAGAAATTGTTGTACGTTAACTACAATATAACTCGTTGTATGTAAACGTTTGTCGGTTAGATGTGTATCATATTTTAAGGGAATTGACATTTGAGCCAAAAATTTTGGATTAAGAGACTTTTTTTTGGGGACTCGGTCCAGGCAGGGGCTCTGTGGGGGCACAGTGTGATGTCTGTGTTTTATCCACGCTGTCCATTCATTTCCACATATGATCTTAGGACACGAGCCCAAAAATTGGCGCGGATTGCCTGCGAAAGCCTTTCGCAGGCATCTCCTGCGCAAGGAATCTAGGTGGGGCCCACCGTGAGGTTAGTGAGAAATCTACGCCGTCCAACCGTTTTGTGAGATCATTTTAAGCGTTGCGACCAAAAATGAAGGGGATCCAAAACTCAAGTGGGCCGCACTAAAGCAAAAGGTGCGTACGGAAATTCTTACTGTTGAAACCTCTATGGGGTCCACAGTGATGTTTATATGCCATCCATACCGCTTATAATGTCATTCCTACTCAGATGAACTGAAAACACAAATATTATCCTGATTCGAAACTTTTGTGGCCCCATGAATATTTCAACTGTGGAAGTTCAATCGTCATGTTTTCGGCCCACTTAAGTCTTGGATCCCGTTCAATTTTGGTCACAACGCCTAAAAGGATCTCCCAAAATGGTTGGACAGCGTAGATTTCTCACAAACCTCACGGTAGGCCCCACCCAGATTCCTTATGCAGGAGATGCCTGCCAAAGGCTTTCGCAGGCAATCCGCGCCCCCAAAAATGTGCAGATCCAAGGCTCAAGTGGGCCACAGCACAGGAAGCAGTGGTGATAATGGTGTTTATATGCCATCCAAACCGTTGATAAAGTCACGTAGACCTTGATGAGGGGAAAACAAAAATATCAGCTTGATCAAAACTTCTGCGGCTTCGAAGAAGTCTTTAATGGTGAGCATTTAATCCCCGATGTGTGGTCCACATGAGCCTTAAATCTGCCACATTTTTTTTCATGGCTAAAATGATGTGGAAACATTGATAGACGGAGCGGATAAAACAAATGGTGGACCCCACAGAGCCCCTGCTTGGACTGAGTGGTCTAGGCAGTGACAGGACGCAATCGGCCTCCGTCACCTTTTGGGGGCATTGCATTACTTGTAGACAGTGACAAATCTCGTTCGAGGCAATTTCTCGGGGAGGCCGGATCTATTACAAGCACTTGTAGGTTAACGTAGACGTACAATGCAGTTTATGAGGCCCATACTGTTGCCTGTATGCAATCTAATCCATCCATCGCATACATCCAATGATGCTTTCCTTTGTGGCCGAAATTCATTTCAATGCAAAAGTCAGGTGGGCCACTCAACGGGGAAGAACATCCTGACCATCCTTCTACCTTTGAAGGGGTATTTTTGTCATTTTAAAAAGTTGGTTGCCAACACATATATCAGCCTTTTCTACACGCATTTGTTTTGGCGGGAAATATTCCAATGGTTTTCTTTTAGAAAGCATTTTGATGGTGGGCCACTGTTGGGCCTACTATAAATGTATGTAGTTCATCTACACCGTCCATCCACTTTTCTAGATCATTTAAGGGGTTGAAACCAAAATTGAAGCACATCCATAACTCAGGTAGACCATGCCACAAGAAACAGTGGGTATAATGATTTCCACCGTTGAAAACTTTCTTACAGCCGACACTGATTTCCACCATTGAAAACTTTCTTACAGCCCACAGTGATGTTTATTTGTCATCCAACCTGTTCACAGGATCACACAGCCATTGATGAAGAGAAAAAAATAAATAATATCAGCTTGATCGAAAATTTCTTTGGCCCCAAGAATTTTTCAACGATCCAGGTTCAATTCACATTGTTTCGTGTGGTGTGGTCCACTTCAGCCGTTTATAGCCTTCATTTTTTTAATATAAACCCATAAAATTTTGGATTTAAATGGATGAATGGAGTGGATGAAATACATAAATGATAGTGGACCCCATGGAGTTTACCCAGTATGCTTAAAGTATTGAGTTACTCAGTATGCAATCCGTTTCCTGCCGGCGGAAGTTATGTGGAGCCCACCGTGATGCTTGTTCGAAATCCTCACCGTCCATGGGTTTTTCCAGATCAATATAGGACATTGGAACAAAAATAAGGTAGATCCAAAATTTAAACGGGCTACACAACAAGAAACAATGAGATCAAACATCCATTATTGAAAAATAGATGGATGAGGTAGATCCAAAACTTAAACAGGCCACACGACTGGTAATAGTGAGATCAAACGTCCACTATTGAAACATTGGTAGGGCCAAAAATAGTTGGATCAGGCTAATATTTTTTTTATTTTTCGCTCATCTCAGTAATAGTGACCTTATGAACGGTATGGCTTCCATGTAAACATGACGAGGTTTTTAGGGAGGTTTAACTGCAGTCATTTCCCTACCCACTGTTCCAGTCATGCAGGCCACTGAAAGCACTAGTTCGGTGTAATTTTTTGTCCCATGTCTTAAATGATCTGGAAAAAATCGATGGACGTTATAGATTTGTGACCGTTGGAGTTGATCCTCACCATTAGAAACGTCTTTTCCTGTAAGGTTAATCACCATTGTTTCCTTTACTATTATCCATTTTCCATTTCGACCTACTTAATTTTTTAAATCATGCCCTACACCCTAAAGCTAGCTTTCATTACGGATGGACGGCATGGACGTACTTCCCAGTGGGCCTCTTAGCTAGGGGTTCCACCCACCACTGTCGATTCGGCGTACCATCTAATCTAGTGCATACGCTGGGATGTTAAATGGGGCCCAATGTGATGCTCATGAGAAATCCACCCTGTTCATTCATTTTGAGATCATTTATAAGACACAAAACAAAAAATGAGGTGCATCCAAAACTAAAGTAGGCTATATAAAATAATTCTTAATTTAGGTCTCATACCCTAAAATGAGCTCACAAAATGGATAGACAGGGTGGATTTTTCACACGAACATCATGACTACCCTACCTAGCATCCCATCCAAAAGCCTTTAACAGGAAATCCAAATATCGTCATGTGTACTGATTTTACAAGTATTAAGGTGGCTACCTAGTATAAATAATTACTCTATATGAAATGATTACACAGATTAAACCCATACATCTAAAAGCATGAAAAGATTATATAGATTGCATTCAAGCATGCATAATCATAAGAACATAGAAATGAGTTGAACAACCACAACCAATTATCAATCAAAATCTGAGGAACTCCCCTCACTCTCATTTGACATTTCCGATTCAGATGCATACGTCAAATTAATCATCTCTCCTTCAACCCACACCCTCGCTACACGGCTTACCATCCTCCTAATCTCCCTTTTCAGCCTTGCCAATGCAATCTCCATTTCTTCTAACGTACCACGTCTCATATTCAATGAATGTCTTTTGGGTATTGGAAGGCTGTATTTCCTACATCTGGATGCCCATTGTTCTCCTTCACGTATTTGATGATCCCACTCAGCCCTTTTTATGCACATACGGTAGGAGTCGCCAGGAGGTGGATGTTGGTTGGGTTGCTGATGTGCACGACGGTTTAGTGGCATATTTCTGTATGAGTTCAAGTATTACGGATGAGTGGGGTGTAGGTGCATAATACACACCACATTATATATGTAGAAGGATCTACCAGAGTAATGTTGAGTACAAACTGAGAATATGAGGGGTAATATCAAACAGTTTGTGCATCGAATTGTTATTTAACCCTGATATGAGTAGTCATTTCGAACAACCACTTTATTTGTGATACGAGTAGTCATTTCGAACAACCACTTTATTTGTATTGGATTGTTTGGGACAACTCAATCCACTTTTGACTAGTCATTCATTACAGTATAAGCGGTCATTATCGTGTCATTGGAATCATCATCCCTGTAACTTTTCAAAATTGATTGACGACTTGAATAAAAAACATATATCAACTGTGGGGCCCACGAATCCCCTGGGTAGAATTTAAATAGTATACTAAGTTACTCAATTCCCTTTTTATCGTACTGAGTAAACTTACTTGATCCCATCGTGAATGTATGTGATTTATGCATGGTGATCCAAATCTCAGGTGGACCATAATACAGAAGCAATATTTTCGTAGTCAGATTTATGTATGTAATTTATAAACTTCTAGAGAGTAACAAGAGTTTTGGTTCAATATGATATTTTCATAGTGTGTTCATCTAAGTCTCTGTAGGTCGGATTGAAAATAAACATTTCTTTGGTAGCTCCCATGAATAATTTAATGGCTCCCATGAATATCAGTAATCAATTCAATCACCACTGTTTCGTATCGTATGGTCCACCTAATGTTTCGTATATGCTTCATTTTTTAGATCCTACCATGAAATGAGCTTAAAAATGTATGAATGATGTGGATGTAAGGCACATATATCACAGTAGGGCCACACAATTAGGGATCCACCTAAACCCCGCCTGGTGTATCCTGGTAACATCATAATAGGTGTTACCCTAACTGTATGGGGCGTACCTTGATGTATTTTTTTTGTATGTCCGTTCATCTGTTGTTACATCTCATTTTATGGGTAAATTCCAAATCATAATAAGATCCAAATCTTAAATCATACCAATATAATAAGTGGCTTGCAAATAAACATTATCAAAACCTTACGATGGGCTCTTTGATATTTTTAATGGTGGGCATTCAATTAGCACTATTTCAAGTGGTATGGTCCACTTGAGATTTGGATTTGCATAATTTTTGGAAGACCATCGTAAAAGGGCTAGAGAAATGGATGGACGGTGTGGATATACAAAATACTATCCACGTGGACCACCCGGTAGGGGTAACACCCAATAAGATGTTCCTGGGGTAACACCTAATTCGCGCTCCCAACGCTAACATGGGCGCGGCTTCGCTGGATCCCTTACCGTGCCGTCCATTGTGTGATGTGTGTGTATTACATCCACTACGTCAATTCATCTTGACGCAGTAAACATGAGGGATCCAGTCAACAATGGTACTCTCCCATTAAAATGAAGTGGATCCAAGACTCAAGTAGGCCTCACTAAAGGAAAAGGTGGGTAGGTAAATTACTACCATTGAAACCTCCTTGGGGTCCACAGTGATGTTTATATGACATCCATACCATTCATAAAGTCACTACTACTGGGATGAACTGGAAACACAAATATTATCCTGATTCAAAACTCCTGTGGCTCCACAAATATTTCGACTGTGGACGTTTAATCCTCACGTTTTTGGCCCAGTTGAGTGTTGGATCCGATTCATTTTTGTCCTCATGTCTTAAAATGAGCTTCCAAAATGGCTGGACGGGGTGGATTTATCAAAAAACCTCAATTTGGGCCCCACCTTGGTTCCCAACACAGGAACTTCTTACCCGCGCCAGCTAACAGTTTGCGTAGTGAGTAACTGCGGACACTAAGCGTGCGGACTAAACTCCGTAGGGCCCACCGTGGTTTAAGTATTTTATCCGCTCCATCCATCCCTCTTAACAAATAATTTTAGGCATGGTGCCAAAAAATAAAGCATATAAAAAACTAAAGTGGACCACACCTTAGAAGAAGTGTGTATTGAATGTCTATTATTGAAAAATTCTCAGATGATAGGGAAGTCTTGGATCAAACTGATAATTGTGTTTTCCGTTCATCCATGTCCATGTGATCTTATGAACAGGTTGGATGACAAATAAACATCTGGTGGGGCCTGGGAAGGTTTCAACGGTGGAAATCATTATTCCCACTATTTCCTGTGGCGTGGTCCGCTTGAGATTCGGATATGCCTAAATTTTTGTCTCAACCCCTAAAATGAGATGAAAAAAACATATGGACGGAATAGATAAAGCACATACATTGTAGGTGGGCCCAACAGTGTTTACTACGCACGATAAGAGCGTGCGGAGTTCGTCCGCACGCTATTTGAACTCCAAGGGGAACGAAGTAGATGTTAACCCTGTAACACCTTAGTGGGTGTTACCCCTACCGTGTGGGGCCCATCGTGATGTATTTTCTATATATCTATGCCATCTATCTTTTTTCTCTTATCATTTTAGGACATGATCCAAAACCTTAAGAAGATCCAAATCTCAAGTGGACCATACCACTAGAAACAGTGATTAATAACCATTATAAACGTTTTGTGGGCTACAAAAGCTTTGGATCAATTTGATATTTATATTTTCCTTTCATCAAGACCTTATTGACATTATTAAGAGCTTGGATTGCAAATAAACATTACCAAAACCTTACCATGGGCTCTTTGGAATTTTTAATGGTGGGACACTCAATCACACTGTTTCCAGTGGTATGGTCCACTTGAGATTTGGATACACATAATTTTTGGAACCTTATCCTAAAATGGGCTGTATAAACGGATGGACGGAGTGGATATACAAAATATCATCCATGTGGGCCATACGGTAGGGGTAACACCCACTAAGCTGTTCCCGGGGTCGCGCCCAACTCCAAGACCCCCCCCCCCCCCCCCCCCGCTCTGTCTCTCGGCTCTCTCTCTCTGTCCATCTCTCTCTCTCTGTCCATCCGTCCCTCCTACCGTTCCTCCTTCCCTCTCAAAAGCATCTCTCTCTCACCCCCTCTCAATCTCCCTTCCTCCCTCCATCCTTCCTCTTACATACGTCAGCGGCTGCCATCTACGACGGATATCTTCAGAAAAGCATTTCTCGCCAAATTCTGTTGGTTGCAACCATCCTCCGATAAATCTTTTCATCTACTCCAACTGTAAGAGGTAACACATGTTAGGGTTTAATTTTTTTTTCGAGGCATTTGGTGTGTGCGAAATCTCCCATTTCGCATTTATTTCGAGGCATTTGGTGTGTGTGAAATCTCCCATTTTAATTTGGGGGCATTGATGAATAGGGAAAGGGATCCAGAATTTTTTTAATATTTTGGGCTGGGACTTGAGAGAGAGATGAGACAAACGCTGCTTGGCTAGTGGTGTTGCTATAGCCACTTGGCTACTGGTTGGTGCTCTATGGGGCCCACCATCTTGTATGTGTTTTAGCCACACCGTCCATTATTTTGTCCAAATCATTTTAGGGTTTGATCCCAAAAATGAGATAGATGTAAATCTCAGGTGGACCACACGACAGGAAAACATTAGTAATTGAATGTCCACCTTTAAAAACCTCCTGGGGGCCACTATAATGTTTGGTTGATATCCAACTTGTTGATTAGGTCATAAGGACCTGGATGAAGGGAAAAACAAATATCAGTTTGATACAAAACTTTCATGACCCCAAGAAGTTATTAATGATGGTCGTTCAATCAACATTATTTCATGTGATTTGGTCCACTTGAGATTTGAATTTGCCTCATTTTTTTGCTCATGCCATAAAATGATTGGAAAAAATGGATGGACGGCATGGATGAAACACAGACATCATCATGGGGCCAATGGAGCATCGACCAGTTGGCAATTGGCTATTCGCAACATCAACGTCTGTAGCCAAACCACAACTGCTTCTTGATGGTTTTCTGTGGGCCCCACCATGATTTATGTGTTGTACCCATGCCAACCATCCATTTCGGATGATTATTTTAGGGTGTTATCCCAAAAATGAAGAAGATATAACTGTCATGTGGACCACATTATAGGAAACAGTGGTGATATAATACTTACCAATAAAAACCTTCTGGGGGCCACTATCATGTTTATTTCCCATCCAACCTATTGATCTGGTTAAATAGACCTGAATAAAGGGAAACCACAATTACCAGCTTGCTCCAAGACTTTTGTGGCCCCAAGAAGTTGAGAGGATGGGTGTAAAATCACCATCGTTTCATATGGTGTGGTCCACCTCATAATTTCTAGTTCACTTTTACTTTTTTAAGTTTTTTTTCTCCCTACATTATAGGTATTTTGAATACGTGAGCCCACTTTTATAACCCAAGTAATGATTATTTTTTCCTAAAAAAGTGGTAAGTGATGACATGTTTTTATCTAGATGGGCTCAATAAGATGACATGTTTTTATTTAAGCTTTTTAGCATGCCAATTTGATTTTTTAAATGATTCCTTACTTAAAGCACTGGTTGGTGTGAATATACAGCTTCTTACTTGTAACTAAGTTACAGGTTACCCAAACACAGAATATACTTGTCACCTATAAGTAAGTTACAACTTGTATCCAAACAAGATTACATGTAACTTACTTACACCTGTGAGTAAGTTACTTGTAACTTACTTATAACTTAAAAAAGTCACAAGCATCCAAACGCAAGTCTTAGGGATATTTTGAAAGATTTGATTCCTTCATTTTTGTTATGTTTCATTTTGTAGTTATGTGGTTGTTGTTTTATATATATATATATATATATATATATATATATATATATATATATATATATAAGGGCTATTTGGAAAGCATTAAATTCATTAAAATTTCTGTGTCTCGCCTGCTAGCCCAGATGAAAGATGCCTAGGCGTTCCAAAGCAGGTCTCATTTTTTACTGTTAAGGAGACACAGTAACCCCACTAGAGTAGGTGCATCATGTGAATAACAAAGTGGGAGTGTTGCCCAGCTAATAGGGTCAGGGCGTTGCATGACTGACTCAAATGAAAAATGCAATGAAATGTGAAACACAGTTAGCCCTTCATATTCATCAGCATTAAAATGTCAAGTAGGATTTGGGACCTTAGCATTATGGAATACAACTTCCACTTTCATATAGTATATGTCTTGGAAAAAGATAAATATAAGGTGAAGTAGGTGTGTTTCACACAAATTCATCTACGTCCGTAGTCTCAATGTCCACAATTTGAGTTTCATTATGTTTAGCCCAAATTCATCTATTATGTAAAATTCTTTGCTAGTCAATGTGAAGGGTATAGGCTATTGGATATTCATAATCCCACAATCATGATAACATTTATCACATAGCAATCACATAGCATAATGTCATTATATGAATTTATAGCATGTATAGTTGAGACTTTTAGTCGAGAATAATATTGTCATTATAATAATTTCTTCATGTCTCCCGCCTACAGCAGCACATTCAGCTAACTCAAACAATGAGTGCTCCATCAGAAGTGCAGTGGTCTGTTGTCGATACGCTAAGTGTTGAGGTTGTTCTAGATTTAAACGCCGAGCACACGCCTCAAATAGGAATGAAATTTGCTACTGAGGAGGAGGCAATAACCTTTTATAATGTCTATGCAAAGTCGGTCGGTTTTAGCATTCGTAAGAATCAGACACGAAAGTTAGCTGGTACCGAAGAGAACGTGTGGCGTGTGGTATGTTGTTCAAAAGAAGGAATGACTAAATTCAAAGAAAATGATGGTGAGAGTTCGAAACATTGCAAGTTTAGGAGGAACCGGCCGTCAACTAGAGTTGGTTGTCCTGCGAAGATAGCATTCTCTCGCGATAAGAATAGTATGTGGGTCGTCACAAACTTTGTTCAATCTCACAATCATGAACTGGCATCTGAAAATGAAAAGCATCTTCTAAGATCCCACCGGTGTGTGGGTGATAAGTCGAAGGCATTTATTCGTAACTGTAAAGACGTTGGAATTAGGCCATCTTTAGCCCATGAATTTTTAGTGAACGTCAATGGAGGATATGAGAGTACTCCTTTCACAAGAACAGATGTCAAGAATGCATTTCGAGATATGCACAAGAACATATGTCAGAAGGACGCAAAACTGATGTTTCAACATTTGCGTGCCTGTCAAAATGAGGATCCCGATTTCTTTTTCTCGATTCGAAAAAATGACAAGGACAAGCTATTATCAGTTTTTTGGTGTGATCGAGCTTCAAGAATTGATTATATGGTTTTTTATGATGTGGTATGCTTCGATACTACATATAGAACGAATAGGTATAAGATGCCTTTTGCTCCTTTTGTTGGAGTCAATCATCATAATGAAACTGTTGTATTTAGATGTGGGCTTCTCACCAATGAGAGAATAGAGTCGTTTGTGTGGTTGTTTGAACAGTTTATAAAAGTAATGCAAGGAAAGGCCCCAGGTAGTATAATCACAGATCAGGATTCAGCTATTGAGGCAGCAATTCAACAAGTATTTCCTACCACAAACCATAGGTTTTGCTTGTGGCACATTATGCAAAAAGTTCCTGAGAGATTGGGCCAATATTTCAGGAATCACGATGACTTCCAAACCAGTTTTCAACGATGTGTGTACAGTAATGAAAGCGTGGACGAGTTCGAGTACAATTGGTCCTGCTTCATCGATCGATTTAAACTTGAAGACAATGAATGGCTATACTCGCTCTATCTGATTCGTGAAATGTGGATTCCAGTCTTTGGAAAAGATACATTCCTTGCCAACATGACTACAAATCAAAGAAGCGAAAGCATCCATTCCTTTTTCGACTCATATTTAGGCCCAAAGACGACATTGGTTGATTTTGTTAAGCAGGTTGAAAAGGGAATACAAAAACGGCGTCATACGGAGCAGATGTCTGATTTTAGAACGAAGAATTACCAGTTGGAGCCTGCAACATCATTGGCCATGGAGAAAGACCTTCATAGTATATACATATACACACACTTCGACATTGTTCAAAAAGAATTGTTTCATAGTTGTGGTTACATGGCAGACGTACTTGGTGAAAATGGTGACTTTATTTTCTGGAAGGTTAAGCACCCAAAGCTCAAGAAGGATGCTCGAGTGGTAAAGTTTATGAAGGATGTTGTTTACGCCAGGTGCGTTTATAAGATGTTTCAATCTAGAGGATATGTTTGCCGCCATATAATTGCCGTCTTCAGAACTGTGGGTATTGTAGAACTTCCTACAAGATATATTCTAAAGCGAATGACACGTGAGCCAAAGATTGGGTTAACCCTTGGTGCAAACGAGGCAGGTGAAGGTTCAGAGGAAAGTTTCAATATGCAAATTGAAGAAATGACGAAGCTTTTGTTTCGTTTTCCATCAGCGGTTCAGAATTCTCCACAAGCATGCCAAGTTGCAACAGAGGGCCTAAGGGAGTTGTTAGCGGTAGTTGGGCGTGTTCGGGATGGCGATATTGTTTTAAAAACGTGCAACGATAATGACGGTGTTGGCGATAGCAATGAACTTTCAAATCCACAAATTGCAAAGACAAAGGGGCGTGCCAGCAACAAGAGGCTGAAGTCATGGAAGGAAAAAGCTAAAAGAAAGAGAAGAAACGAGTAAATGAGAAGAAAGAACCACATTTTGTTTTAATTTTTTGTTATCGAATTTGTAATTGAACTTCTTTTCTGATTTGCTATTTAAAGTACATGAAGTCAATGTCTTTTTTCTGAAAAATCTGTATTACGATTTTTTGAAAGCATTAATTTTGCGGCATAAAGGCCTTTTTAATTACTTTGAATTTGGGTTTGGAGGTAAATGAAAGACAACTGCAGGCGGTAAATGAAGTAGAGTTTGGAGGATTACTGTTTATCAGGTGTAAGAAGTTACACCAACCCCTTTTAAATTGGTTAGTCGAGCAATTTGATGAAAGAAGACATTCATTTCGCATAGGTGAGTGCGAGCTTCATATTACTGACAGAGATGTAAGCCTTATATTAGGACTACGCACAGATGGGGAGCCAATCACATTGGACCCGTGCGAAATTCTGAGTACTGATCTAAGAAGGACATTCAACTGTAGTGGAGACCTGATTAACCTTGAGACTTTAGACAAAATCATGGTGGGGGGTTCGTACGGCAATGAATTTAAACAGGCATTCATTCTTTATAGTTTAGGAGTCATTTTATGCCCCGGAGCTAGGCCAAATGCACGTGCAATATACCTTCAACATCTTCAGGACATTAGTCGTGCATCAAGAATGTCCTGGGGTAGGCACGTGATTGATACCTTGGTAGAGTCGTTGTTAACCTATCGACGGAATGAGAGAAAGTATCTTGGCGGATGCATGCTACTTTTACAAGTATGTAATTCAAACAACATATATTTTACGTATTTGAGCCATATATTCATTCAAGTATTTGGGTGTTATGCACTAAAATACTGATTTGTAACTTGATTGCAATTGTAGCTTTAGGTTTGGTACTTTCAGCACGTATTGCCGGATGTCAGTGCTCCTCCGCTCCTTCAATTTGAACATAAGTTTCCACTCGTTCGTTTTTGGAGAGATAACGAGATAGAATCGATGGAGAGAAGTGAAGCGGCGTCTATGGGCTTTGGTAAAGGATTGGTAGGTGTAAGTCCTTATAAATAAAAGAAAATGTTAAAAGTTTAGACATTGTTGCCATAGATTGATAAGATGGAGTATGTGCTCATTTTTAGGTTGTAATGGAGCTGTGTCCGGACATTACAGTTGAGATGGTAATGGCTAAAATCAGGAATGCAAGACGAGAGAGGAATCCAGAAAGTCCCGATCGTCTGGAAAAATTGAATGACGGACCTCCTTCCATTGTACCTGAAGTAGAGAGGACAATTGTTGATTTAGTACAGGAAAATGAGGTTTGGCCATTATAAATCATTTCTTAATTTAGGGTGAATGTGAAGGTTAAACATCGACATATGAAACAAGTTAGTTGTTTCTGTTATCAGGAATTGAAGAAGAGGATTGGTGTCTTGGAGGAAAATCTATTCATCCGACATGACATGAAAGGTGTGAAAGAAGAAAATGCGCGATTTAGGGAAGTCGCCAACGAAAATGAGGTATATCCACGATGATTAACTTATTCATGCATATATGGTGTCTTCATATAATACATTAACGAATCGACGTATTTTCCAATATAGTGCCTTTATTTATCAGGAACTGAAGAAGAGGATGTGTGTCGTAGAGGAAGATAATATATCGTTGCGAAAAGAATTGGACTTGATGAAGGAGAAGGTATGTGGGATGGAAAAGATGTTAAATGAGGGAAAAATAGCATCATTGGAGAGGAGGTTAGAAGAGATGGGAGATGTGTTGCATGTGCAACGACAGTTCAATATTGGCAAGGTACGTTGCACTATATGTTTGCAAGAAAATTGTCTTACAATAAAATCTTTACAAATATCTTGTGATTTTGTTGCGGTGATTTTCTCAGACAATTAAATTAGAGGCCACTACCGAGGATTTTGAACCAACACATGAAGTCGGACCGGACGATGACATACTCCTAGGAACACACAGTCCAGTAGCTCCACCATTGATGTAGGCGAGCCTACTAAGAAGATCCGCAGGACACGTAAACCTGCTCCAGCTACGTTGTCTCCGTTTGTGACTCTTCGAGATAAAAAGCGTGCAAAGATTACCGATGATGCGGAAAACAAGAATGCAACTCAAGGGGGACGCGTGAGCAACACTTCGTGAAAATCAATTACGATTATATGACTTTACGAACCTATAATGACTAGAATAAGTTATGTGTAGGATAATCCTTTGCACAATTGGAGTACATCGGTTCTGAAGTCAGCTAAATTGGAAACACACGAAGAAAAGTTGCTTTCGTATGCTTTTAGTGAAAAAGACACGGACGACAAGTATGAGTTGTTTTCCGACCTTTAACTGTGATGTAATAATGTTATTTGTTTATTTTGATTGCTGACATTCTTCGAGTGCTACTATGGTTTGTTGTGTGCAAATATAATTATCTGTACATATATTTATTAAACCTCATGATTATGCCACTTTAAGATGTACTATCATAACCCCATGGATCCTGGTTATAGTGAGGTGGTTGTTGAAGTACTGGGTGAAGCAATTACCCGGAGCCGTTTAATGACATTGTTGCCAAATGAAATGCTAAGTGGAGATGTAAGTTCAAGCTCGAGTATTTATTTAGTTTATTGATCACTCTTAAGAGTTTTTTCATTACTGATTATTCATTATGTTTAAACAGGTAGTGAACGCGTATTTACAGTTGAGTGTACATCGACAAAAGGGAATGGAGAAGGGTGTACTACGTGCATATCTTTCATCGTATACAGTGGTATGAATATGGTTGAGTAGATTGTTGCTGTTTTGGTATTTTTTATCATCTTAACACCCTGCTACACTAAGAGTCAAGTCATTTCCAGGACAAATTGTTAATGCATGGAGATATCGGAGGTTGGTTCAAACTGGAGACGATCGGATATGACCTTTCAAAATGTCATTGGGTAAGGAAATCATGTGAATTGTTTAATAAAATTTATATTATTTATGAATTTCGTAGCGATGACATATTGTGATTAACTTTCATGCAGGTCTTTGTGCCAGTTTGCCAAGATAAACACTGGTTCGCCTTTGCATTTAGCTTAATAGAGGAGAAGGTATACCATCTTGACTCCTTGCGCTGTGGATGCGAGGCGAGAATAAGGGCTGTGTACCCATATCTTGTAAGTAAACATTACAGTTTTTTCATAATTGACGTTTAATATACACTAAATGTACGAAAATAATAAATATATGACATGTCTTTTAGCAAGCGGCATTTGAGAAAGTTTTTTAGTCTTATCACCTGGCGAAGAAATTGTCTTCCTGGAAATTGGAAGCGAATTCGATGGTCCCAAAACAAGTTTCTGGGTGAGCACTATCTTCGCTTCTGATAAAGACAACACCCTCCTAATGAAAGTAACACATCATTTTCTCACCATACGATTATGCAGATGTGATTGTGGAATCTTCATGCTCCAGAATATAGAGACTTTTGATGGATCTCGGATAGATACGTATACACAGGTAATTAACAATTCATTAGACACTTGTTAAGACACGAGGTTTAAACCAATTGCGTATGTCTAAAATGTAAATTCTTGTTGAATGTAGAATGATATATCAAGTATACGTTTGAAGATTGTAAGGGATTTGGTCTGTGATGACCTGAACAGGCGAATATGGCGTCTTTTTATGGAGACGTCATACAAAAATCTTTGAAAAAAGAAAAAACATATCTTTTTAAGTCAATTCCCTACAAAAGAATCGCGTGCTTGGATGTCCATTTCCCGTACAACAATTGTCCACTACTCACATTTGTCATCCTGAACGATGCACCGTTATACTGAAGGTGATCATACATACTCTTATTGCATGTGGCTTTATATCTTCTATTGGTATTAAGATATCTCTGTCCTTTTTCTCTGCAGTTGTTTTGCATTTGATTATGTTTGAGGCAAGTAAGGATGATAAGATAGCTGAGAAACCAACAATATAGCATTCTCAATGGTTAGTGTTCAGATTATGTCCTTGATGAAAGTATTCTATTCATTACTGATCTTCAGGTATGTGGTGTCTGTCATTTTCGTAGAAAAATTTTCTTTTGGTAGTCCTCGCTTCTAACAACAGCATCCCCATTCCAGGTCTGTCTACCTTTTAACTGCACTTTTTTCTTGCTGTTTCATTTTCTGCATAAATCTTGTAATGGCCTGTTTGGATTTGTTGAAACAGTTGAAAATCAATTGTACTTCCCCAGAAACCTCATTTGCTAAAGAGAGTGGGAAATAAAATGATATGTGAATCACCATTGCTTCCATGGTATGGTCCACCTGATATTTTGGATCTGGCTCATTTTTTTTGCTAATTTCCTAAAATGATGTACGAAAATGGATGAACGACTTGGATGTAGAAAACGTAAATGAAGGTAAGCCCCATGTTAATGGCTGGAGCGTCATGATGATGACAGAGCAGCGCCAATTTCCCATTCTCAGGTGGACCATACTATGGGAAGAAATGGTGGTTGAATGCCTACATTTTCAGACTCTATAGGGCCCACTATAATGTTAACTTGCTATCGAACTTGTTAATTGAGTCATTTGTACCTGTACAAAGAAAAATTACAATGGTGAAGCATTCAATCATGACTGTTTATGATATCACTGGCCTGCTTGAGCTTTCTATCTGCTTAATATTTTGTTCATGCACATAAATGATCTGAAAAAATGGATGAACGACATGGGTCAGGCAGAGCAGAATTGATTTTGGAACTGTTGACTAAGGAACTGATTTTCGAGGTCGGTTAATGACTTTGGGATTTTCCAGAATCAGAAAGTACAACTTTTGCATGGTGTATCTCAGCAGATTTATTTGAAATTGCTTTACCACCTTTAGTGTCCGAAGAAATATTTGAGGGTTATGGAAATCTATTACCACTAATGCTTGATTGGTTGAATTTCTTTGAGTTTGTTCTTCTATGTTCATTTAAAAGTCGTGCCGACAGAACATTTGTTTGGGTTCTTGTCTTTTAGAGATTCTTGTGACATTGCAATTGATTTGACTGTTTGGATCATTGGACCATGGTTCCAAATGCAAAGATTCCTGTGCATCAAGAATTTGCTCATTTGCTTATGACCTCGCCCATTACTGTCTTAGTTAGAATGTAGCCAACTCATTTCAATCAAGTATCATTTATCTTTTTCAGTTTGAGAGAACTATTGGATTATCAAGTTCAAGCTTTTCATCATTCACTGTCAATGTGGCTTTGATTGTATGTGCATCTTGCAATGTATGTCCTTGACATGAAACTATTGAAGGGGTGGTAGTTGTTAGTAGTGGGTTTGTCTTTTGGTGTGCAGAAGAGACTTTTCATTCAACTATTAAATGTGGATTTGTGACTTCAGTTTCTTAAAATATTTATAGCTCCACACAAACAATATATCAACATTTACTGCTTTTTCCCTGAATGTAGGATGGTACAGAAACATCACAAAATTCCATTAGAAGCAAGAGGTTTCTAGCCTGTTTCTTTTTTTTTTTTTTTTTTTTTTTGTCTGGTTAAACAAAAACCAAATGGTTTGATTTTGCCTCCCCGAGATTTAGCGCCCATTCTGCCAAGCCAAAGTGTATAGTTTGCTCGCCCTTTTATGCTAAGAATCTAAGCTTCTGTGTTGGAGACAACCTTAGAGTTAGGTTCTAGGAAGACACCTGGTTTTCTCAACAGTTGTTGTTGAGAAATTTGAAAGACTGTCTCTTCTAGCCACTAACAAAGGGCCTCTGGTCTACCATTTCTGCCATAGGTTGAGCAGCATAATTGTCTGAACTCCCATGTTTTGTTGTGAACTCGGCGATGATGAAATTGTGAGTTTTACTAAACTTTTGCTCCTCCTGAATTCTGCAAATGTTCCCCTTTGATGGGAGTAGAGGTTGTGCATTCCTCACAATCTGGGATGCTGATGTTCATTGAATGCTGATGTTCATTGAAGGCTTTGTCTGATTTAGTTGGTTGCCATCTAGTGACAAGTAGACCACTTTCAACATTGTGGAATGGTGAGGGATTTTGATACAGATTGAAAGGTCAGGCTGAAGAGGAATCTATTAAGAACATTTGAGGAGGAACGACCTCAGGAAAATAGCATGAGCTGTTTAAATGTGTCCGGAAAGAATGTTATGGGTTTAGGTGATTCAATTGCGGAAAAAGGCTTCAATTGAGGAAAAGGGGATTTTGCCCACAATTGTTTCTAAAAAGTGAGCAGATTAAGCTAGGCAGTGCATTTAATTTGGTTGCTCTTAAATCGCGCTTGATCAGTTATAGACTTTCATTCAAATTTACCAAGTGTTGGTGTGTTGGTTAATTTATTCACCAAAAGCATGATTCTTAAATCAATTATAAAAAAGAAAAGAAAAAAAATATCCATATTGATGTCCATTTGCTCCATATTGATTCAAGATGGTTCCAAAAAAGTTCAGTCATATTTCACTACAATTATAAATCACTTCTTTTTCTATTTACTTTGACAGGAGTGGATCAACTCTGAAACAAATCGCTTTCTGCTATATTTAATCTAGTTTGTAAAGAGAGCTATTTTTTTTTTTTCCCTACGTTATGTCCATGAATATTCTTTTTTGTTTTTCAAAGAAAACTACATGAAACATGGGAAGCTTGTCTTCTCTATAACTAAATTATCTCTAAAATCCCTGAAATATTTTTTTGGCTTAAATTCATGACACAGAGAATGCTATACTGTTGGATTGGTCTGAAGGCCATGTCTAGACTATTGGACTGGTAAGAAGGAACTTGCGGACAATTTTTAGCAGCTGCTCAATCATTTGTTAGCAGGTACACACTAAACCTCCACATGTGTATGCTAAAGTTGGATGGTTGGAAATTGTTACTACAGCTTGGATACCGTCCATTTGTGTGCAGGTACACACTAAACCTCATGTGTAACCAGTGTGAATAATGTCCCTATGAAGATGGATTTTATGGCATTTAATGTCAACATATATGGGAGAGAGAAGACTGATTTAAAATCTTTACAACTAACATTCTTCTCATTAAATGTGGTTGGATAATTATGGGGTTTCGGTGGATCCTTGTGGGGCCGTTGTCATGGATGTGCCGAATATTCAGACCGTCCATCCATTTTTACAGCTACTTTTGGGGAATGATCCCAAAATGAAGTAGATCGAAATCCCATGTGGACCATGATATGCAGAAAAGAGTGATGATTGAATGCACACCATTAAAAAGTTTTTTGGAGCCAGCGGAATATTTATTTTCAATCTAAACAGGTGGGCCCCACTGGATGATCCCATTTCCCAACCGGGAGAATCGGAATGTGGCAGAGTCATCTGTCCACTACCAATATAAGGGCAATGTATCGATGAAGAACATCTATCTAATGGGTCCCATCGTGGATGGGTCATGTTCCAAGGTAGGTGCGTCCCCGATTGTGAGGCCCACCAATATGTATGTGTCTTACATTCATGCTGGCCAGCCGTTTCGACATATCATTTTAGTGCATGATCCGAAAAAATTAAGCAAATCCAAATCTCATGTGGACTATACTGTAATGACACAGTGGTGATTGACCATTAAAACCCTTGTGGCCTATATAGGTACAGATTCATCCCATCTTGTTTTTTTTTTTGTTTTTTTCTACAATTTTGGAAATGCAATTTGGTTTTCATTAATTGGTCGGGTTTGAATACTCTACTAAAACATTCTTTGATGGTTTTTGTTCATGTGTTTTCCTGCAATCTCTATCTTTGATGTGTATAAGTTTTTATAGGAATTATGCGATTTGTAATATGCGTATTTCAATAGTAAAATGCATCCAAGATTTAGTAATCAAACCACCAGTCTTTTATGTCCCACCACTGATTGGTTAATCCCCAGAAAATCTCTTCAATTGTCTAAGCGTCTGATTTGTGGCCCATAAATAGACGGTTAAGAAGTGAATTACAGCAGTGGTTCACATTCTGACTAAGGCAACTCCCAAGCCTAATTGTTGGGATCATCTAATCGAGGAGTTATTTATTTATTTATTTATTTTGCATGGTCTGTTGACTCTGGGCTGCAACACACCAATGGTTTTGATTGCTGAACAACTGGGACATGCAATTTAGAAATGAAAGTTTGTGTATGCTGTGGAATGATATGTTTCTTGTATTTCACATTATGCTTCTAGTTGTATTGTTTTCCTTTTCTTTTCATGTGTTTGAATGGAAGTAACCTGAGATCATTAGGAAATTGAAACCATGGTCTCCAATTTTCTCCGTTGTTTGTTTTGGCATCCAAGATTTACAGGGATTTGATGTTCTATCCCCTCATGTTATCTTCTTTGCCTCAGAAAAAGTAGGTTTCCACAGAAAGCAATTTCATTTCCTGGATTTCAATGTTCCCAATTGTAATTCACTTCTTTTTTTTTATCTTTAATATAAGGGAATTATTTCTCTTCTTTCACACATTTATTAGGCGACGCATAGAATGATATACTGTTGGATTGGTCGGAAGGAGCATACACGCATAAATTAGCCGCTTTTCAATCATTTGTTAGCAGGTACACACTAAACCTACACCTATTTATTGAATCCACTTCATTTTTGTGTTTGTTCTGTACAACGAGTTAAAAAAATGGATGGTAGGGATGGATAACATATATACACATATGTTTTTTCCTTGGGCTGAGGATTTTTAACTCATTCATTTAATGTCAGGGACATGGACCGAGCATCACTCGCGATAACAATTCAGCAAAGGGAATACCTGGACCGTGTACGATTGTATAAATCAACTACAATGGCATCAGAAAAAAGGCCACCATTTCATTTTTGACTTTTTCTCATACAGCCCGGATTCGGGCAAGTGTCATTCATGTGAACATGTATAAAAATGGCATCACTTCTATCTCCAGACACCTGCACTCAAAGATTACTTAGCATTTGAATAGGTGGCGTGGTTGTCTCTCAAATTATTCGTCTGGAATTTTGAGAAGCCTCATATTACAGGTCCTAATTTACAAGTGTCAGCACAGACAGGGTCCAATCTATAGATGACACAATATAATGATCTACCAATCAAAAGGTCCCAATTTACAGGTCCCAATTTACAAGTGTCATTCCATATGTGCTATATATAATGCAAGCAGTAGTATAGGTTCCACAAGCAATTACTGTTAGAACCATGAAACTTCCACTATTCATGGAAATTTGAACGGCTTTCAATAAAAGAAAGGGCATTTATATAATTTAATTGTGGTTTCGACTCTGATCTTCACAAAATACAGCAGAGATTTTGGCTACTCCCCTACAAAAGAGAGAACGTGCAATATACAGATTTGATTCGCTCATCTTCACTGCTAGAGAGAAATCCTGTTGAGCAACATGTTGGGTCAGATGCTCTGTTGGGCCCATCGTGTCAATTTTATCTTATTTTTTACGTGCATCTTTTCCATTCATCACAAAATGATCTAACAAAATGGATTTACAGCGTGGATAAAACATACTCATCACAGTACGCCCCACAGAGCACCTGACAAAACCGTCCATCTCTACCTGATGTGCTGGTGGGGGTAGTACCCAATCAGCATCCGATTACAATACTCCACTTCGGTGGATCCCACCGTGTAGTGCAAGATATGTACTCTGTACATCAGGTGGTCTGCAGATTGAATAGTCAGGTCCATCAGATGGCTCCGACTCTAGACATACCCCATGCCAAAAATCAATTGTGCCCATGCTGATTGAACGGTCCGGTCTATCAGATGGGTCCGACCCTGTACTTGCGCCATCCTTGAAATAAACTGTGCCCATTCATCAAATAATTGCATTAGCCTGCTTTTTGGGGCCAACCATGATTAAAGATTTACCAATAACAAATAGTTGTGGGGTCAATAGAATGAGAACATATGTTGCCATCCAACATATCTGGAGGATATATTTGTCCTGCAATGACTTCACCCAACCCAATTGTAATAGGAGTTACAACATTCAACCACCATAAAGACATTCTATGAGAAATCCATTAAACCCAGCATTGCGAAAGTGAGGCCTTGCAATAACATCACCAAAATTCCATGCATACCAAATGGCCACTCATACATCCACCTGCCCACACACACATACATCCACACGGCCACACATACATCCACCTGTACAATCATTACAGGACAACAACGAACTAAGATTTCATAATATTTAGGCATCCACATTAATAGAAAACCATCCACAGTGTGTACTACTGAAAAGTATTCCAAGAAAATTACAAGTCAATGCAAGAACACATATGTAATGATGAAAAGTAATACAAAGAAGATAATCAGTGCAAAGATAATAACACAACATCCACATGCTCCATACAACAACCACCGTATTCCATCAAAGTTACCGTCTAGACGGTAGTTGCTTGTCCCATCATCTTCACTCATTTGTGTAGTGGAGTCGCGTATCGACTTCCTTAGTACCGTTTACGAAGAACATGCATGGCTACTTGATGATTGAGAATTATATAAACGACGAGGAGTCTTCACTGCCTCGGGTGTCTCCTCGTCACACCAAATGAATGCACCCCTATGTTGCTGCAATAATATTTGTTTCAGATAAAAACACTAACAACTTCAATACTATTAAATTCTAGCTAAGTTGAAGAAAATGATTTCACTTACCCTTCGAAGTGGACACTTGTAGAAATATCTTCCATGATTTTCAGGAGTCTTTGCCATGTACACATCCATTTTTCCTTCTCCACATGAGCATAGTCGTGGTGGAATAGCTCCTTCCATTTACCTCAAATGTTTGAAAAAAAATATGAAATGAAATACGTCGACAGTAATCAATTTGCTGGGTTAAAAATAGAGCAGAAATTGAGCACTTTCCACAGTTTCGCAAGATATCTCAAAGCAGCAAGCCAAACACCTACGACACGGAACAGTGGTAAAAAGAAAAAAAAACACCAAAGTTCCAAATGGCCTGTGGAATGCCTCGAGAAATAAATGAGAAAAAAAGGAGAAGAAAATAAGAGATGATCGGTTGCATAACTCATGAGGATTTGTAATGCACAGCAATACTCAAAAACAAGGGAAAAGGGACGACCATTCCATACAAAAATAGCAAGCCCTGCTAGAAAAATGATGAAATCAGGCAAGGTAGAAGCTGAGCTGAAGCTGCAAAACGAGGTAATCAATCCTCAAAATATTACCCTTGTGATATAGGTTTGAGTCTCATTACCCTAGAAGTTACAGAAATATGAGCATGGGTGTCACAACATTCACAACACTTAATATACTACAAATCTAGTCCACTGCCCAAAATTACCTAACCCAAATTGTTAGCCCAAAGAAGTAATTAAAAGGCTCTGTACTCTAATGCCATTAATTATTGAGAATGGAGAAGTGTGCATTTAGTCCTTTGTGCAAGTGGCTCCAAGAGTATATGGCTTACAAATAGTTGCTATTTCGATGGTTTGGATTAGCTAGAAAAGGTCCACATTTGATCTACACCCATGTTTTACCTGAGCCATGTGTGCCCCACCTAATACGCGTAACCATGTGTGGGTCCCACATTGAACACGCAGCCATGTACAGCCCCACCTTAGATGCACTAACTCTAACAAGGTCCACTTTGGATGGAGGCACAACTATATGTACGCCACACCACTTAGGACAGATTTATCATTATTTTCTTAGGGTCGCTTGATGGCCCGTTTGGCACCATGGATTTGAGGAGAAGTGAGGAGAAGTGGATTCCATGATATGATTTCTCATCAATTCCAATTCTTATCAATTCCAGATTTCCTATTTGGCAGTCAATATTTGGAGAGAAATCAAACATGAAGGAATGGACGGTGTAAATTTTAATCCCACCGTATGCCGACAGTATTAGCCTCGATTTTTAAATCCGTGCCATTCATCCATTTTTACAGATCATTTTATCCCAAAATGTAAAAAATAAAGCAAATCATCATCTAAAGTGGACCATAAAACAAGAAAAATTAGAGAGTGAGACCTTTATGATGCACAAAAGTTTTGGATTAAACTGAAATTTGCGTGGTCCCTTCATCCAAGTCTTTGTGACCTTATCAACAAGTTGGATGGAAAACATGCATCATGTTGGGTCCCATAGTTAGGGACACATTATGGTGGGTCCCACGTTGGGAAGGATTTCTCCTCAAATCCCACCTTTTTTTTGAGGATTTGAAAAAGGGCTGAAAGTGCCTTTTTGAGTTCTCCAGGATTCCTCTCAATACCACTTCTCATCAAATCCATGGTGCCAAACAGAATAAAGCATCCAGTTTCTCCTCCTTTCTCCTCAAATCCATGATGCCAAGCGGGCCATGAGTCTAAATGGCCCCAAAATGCTTAAGCCTATAAACCCCACCATAACCATACTAAACCTACCATTTTCAGCCTACAAATGTCCGTGAATCGAAGGCTAGGATTGTTCCAATTTTACTGTGAATTAACAATAATGGGTTTGGGAGTTA
Source organism: Liriodendron chinense (assembly GCA_003013855.2). Classification (NCBI taxonomy): domain Eukaryota; kingdom Viridiplantae; phylum Streptophyta; class Magnoliopsida; order Magnoliales; family Magnoliaceae; genus Liriodendron; species Liriodendron chinense. The sequence continues at coordinate 3,056,100 of PVNU02000310.1, forward strand.
TTCCCTATCTCAACTATGCTTTCCCCCAAATCAGATAATGGATTTGTCATTTAAAAAACTACTTCAAGAAAATCCAAACAAATGACTTCTTTAATCTAATAATATGTGAAACTCATACCTGATTTGGAAGCGATTTTGCTGTGAGAGAGGTTGGCGCAGAGGTTGGCGCTGGTACGGACTTTGCGTTGAGAGATAGAGAGAGAGAGAGAGACCACGCTCGAAATAGAGAGTGGGGAGAGCAGGAGATACAATAGGTGGCTAGGGTTTCTTCGTAGGAGGGAGATAGTAGACAGAGTGAGAGAGAGTGGAAAGAGAGAGAGAGAGAGAGGTGACATTGAATGTCGCGCCGATTTCCTGCGAAAGCCTTGCCCAGGAAGTTACTGCGCTGGGAACCAATGTGGGGCCCACAGTGTTGTTTTTTGATAAATCCACCCCGACCATCCGTTTTGGGAGCTCATTTTAGGACATATGAGAACAAAAATGAAGTGGATCCAAGACTCAAGTGGGCCTCACTAAAGGAAGAGGTTGGTAGGTAAATTATTACTGTTGAAACCTCCCTGGGGTCCACGGTGATGTTTATATGACATCCATACCGTTCATAAAGTCACTACTACTGAGTTGAACTGGAAACACAAATATTATCCTGATTCAAAACTCCTGTGGCTCCACAAATATTTCAAATGTGGACGTTCAATCCTCACGTTTTTTGTCCCACTTGAGTCTTGGATCCAGTTCATTTTTGTTATCGTGTCCTAAAATGAGCTCCCAAATCAGTAGGTCGCGATGGATTTATCAAAAAACATCACTTTGGGCCCCACCTTGGTTCCCAGCGCAAGGCTTTCGCAGGAAATCCGCGCCCGAATGCAGTGGTAAGGTACACCAAGGTGTACTGACGTTGTGAAGTTCTTCCACCATGACCCACGTGTTATATCCAATCCATCCCTCAATTTTTTGAGATTTTTTCTAAGGCCTGATCTAAAAAATAAGAAAGATCCAAAGTTTCAGTGGACCACATTACAGAAAGCAGTGAGACTGAACGCATACCATTGAAACCCTCTTGGGGTCATAGAAGTTTTGGTTCAGTCCGATATATGTTTTTGCCCTTCATCCAGGTCCATGTGACCTTATGAACAGTTTAGACGGCAAATAATCATCATGATGGGCCATATGTATGTTTTGACGGTGAGAATCATTGTAGGGTCTGCGTTTTCTGGTGTGGTCCACGTACACCAGCGAATCTGCTTCCTCTGTTAACAAAATATGAGTGGGTGCGTAACCAACTAGGAAGAAGATGCATCATGGTACCAAGACTACGGAAGCACTCTAACCAAATACCGAAAAATATTAACGCACACTGTACCCCTAAAATAGCATCGATTCACTCCGACTTACACAGCAGCCATTCGGTGGTACGCCGAACGCTTTCACCGAACTTTGAGTGCGTATGTAACCTCTCAAGAAGACACTAGGTTAGGGTACCGAGACTAAAGAATTACTCTGCCATGCACCGACAAGCACGAACATACACCGGACCTCCAAAATAGTAACGGTTCCCTCCGACTTGTACTACAGCACATGCGGTCGCATTTCGAATGCTTTTACTGAACAATGAATGGGTGCATAAACACCTAGGAAGAAGATGTATCATGGTACCGAAACTACGAAAGCAATCTAACCAAATACAGAAAAATATTGAGGCACACCGTACCCCTAAAATAGCATCGATCCACTCCGACTTACACAACAACCCTTCGGTGGCACACCGAGCACTTTCACCAAACTACGAGTGGGTGCGTCACCACTCAAGAAGACGCTACATTGGGGTACCGAGACTCAAGAATCACTCTGCCATGCATCGACAAACACGGACATACACCGGACCTCCAAAATAGTAACGGTTCCCTCCGACTTGTACTACAGCACATACGGTCGCATCTCGAATGCTTTTACTGAACTACGAATGGGTGCGTAAACAACTAGGAAGAAGATGCATAATGGTACCGAGATGACGGAAGCACTCTAACCAAATACCGAAAAACATTGATGCATACCATACCCCTAAAATAGCATCGATTCACTCCGACTTACACAGCAGCCATTCGGTGGTACGCCGAACGCTTTCACCGAACTTTGAGTGGGTGTGTAACCTCTCAAGAAGACACTACATTAGGGTATTGAGACTAAAGAATCACTCTGCCACGCACCGACGAACACGTAAATACACCGGACCTCCAAAATAGTAATGGTTCCCTCCGACTTGTACTGCAGCACATGCGGTCGCATCTCGAATGCTTTTACTGAACTACGAATAAGTGCGTAAACACCTAGGAAGAAGATATATCATGGTACCGAAACTACGGAAGCAATCTAACCAAATACCGAAAAATTTTGATGCATACCGTACCCCTAAAATAGCATCGATCCACTCCGACTTACACAGCAACCCTTCAGTGGCACGCCAAACGCTTTCACCGAACTGCAAGTGGGTGCGTCACCACTCAAGAAGACGCTATGTTAGGGTACCGAAACTCAAAAATCACTCTTCCATGCACCGACGAACACGGACATACACCGGATCTCCAAAATAGTAATGGTTCCCTCCGACTTGTACTGCAGCACATGCGGTCGCATCTCGAATACTTTTACTAAACTACGAGTGGGTGCGTAAACAACTAGGAAGAAGATGCATAATGGTACCGAGACGATGGAAGCACTCTAACCAAATACCGAAAAACATTGATGCATACCGTACTGATAAGTACCTAATATTGTATAATTAACCCTGGTTGTTAAGGGCATTATCATTGTTTTTTCGGTTAATTATCCCGCATTAGGCGATTTTTCAATGTTCAGGTGATCAGGAGAGGTTGGGCAAGAACTGGGCCAATCTGGACGTTTTAAGGCCTAAAAGTGATCAATGTCAAGTGGGTGGTAATCCTGACGAAAATCAAGCCAGAAAGATCAAAGTCTGCGGGACCATTTTCTATGGTGGATGGCTAAAAAAGAGTACTACATAGCGGCCACTCGTTTGGATCCAAGTTGTCCATGTTTTGATGGTCGTGATTGAGTGCCCACGTACACATCTGAAACACGTGGTGGGACATCCACATATGGGACCAACCATGCCAAGAGAAAAGGTGGATGACCACTATTCAAACGTGTGCAGCCAAGGACACATCCACTGTCCACTTCATCTTCACCAAGTCCAGCAAGTGGGCCACCAATAGCTAGCAACCGTCCATCCATTAGACGTGTGTAGCCAAAGTCCAGCCAAGCTTCATCACCATCCAGCCATTGTCCAATCAACAGTGGAGATCAGCCAACATGTTCAGATGAAGATCAATCTCCACCGTTCACCTCTTCACCATGCTAGTAAGGAGTAGCTGATGTGCAGCCAAGGGTTGTCCATCACACGTGTGAGGATGTCCCACAGATGCCACACGTGCAGCAATCCAAAGCTCCAGATGGTTGGGTGCCGAAGATCAGCAACTTTGATGGACCCCACCTTCAATCCTCATCCATTGTCCAAAGACACTGGACTGTTTCCAGCCGTTCATCAAGTGGACCCCATAGCTGAGCTCATGCATCAATCATCCAGCGATGGAGATGATCTCTCCAACGTCCAAAGCAGGTGGACCATCACCATGATCTTCACCATCCAAGGCCACCTTCAACGTCCAGCAGTGGATGTCTGTCCAGCACTGTGGACCCCACTTTTCTCCAGCGTCCAGCGACCAACCTATCCAGGAGGACTCCAGCCGTCCATTTCTCCATCTGATCATCATCCATCAGCCATCCTTCCAGCAGCGATGGACCCACCATCTTCATCTCTGCCGACCATCAATGTGGAGTTGATGAATGTCCAGCAATGGACAGTTTTCTCCATTCCACCGTCCATCAAGATCTGCTGGATCCAATCATCCATTGGTTCAACCAGCAGCCCCACTGATCACACGCCCTTCATCCAGTCCAGCTCATGGACCTCCCTGCTGTAGCACATGCCGGCCATGGATCCAGCAGATCTCCACCTTCAGCAGTCCAAGCAATGGACGTTCTAGCCGTCCTCTTCATCTTCACTACGTCCAGCAGTGGACGTCAGTCCCAGCAAGTGGCCCCTCTTTCATCTTCTCAGTCCATCAGCGACCATCCGTCCAGCTCTTGGACGTTCAACCACACCGTCCATCAATAGAGGACGTCCGTGCAGCTTGATCAGCATCAACGTCATCCCCATCTCCACCGTCCAACAGCAGCTGCTGGAAAATCCCAGCAGTCCAGATGTGGACCCGTTCATCAACGGTCCAGCAGATCATCACAATCAACATCCAGCAGTGGACGTCTGTCCTGCAATCTCCAGCAGCAACCGTCCATCCAGATTGCATCATCCAGTGGACCGTCCACTCCTGGCCTTCCTTCATCAACCATCCATCCATCCAACAGATTGCAACCGTCCACAGCAGTCCAGCTGATCATTGCAACCGTCCATCCAGAATCCACCTTGCACGTTAGCAACATCTCCACCAGACCGTCCATCAGCAAGCACGTCTTCAACCATCTGCAATTCAGCCACGTCATCAATGTCCATCAGCCCCCCTCCTTCAGCAACCGTCCAAACCATCATCCAGCAAGGTGGGCTGCACCATCAATGCCAGCAAGCTCCATGACATGAAGAAAGAGAGAAGCTCTCTCATCTCTCTCTCTCTCTCTCTCTCTCTCTCTCTCTCTCTCCCCACACGTGTAAGGCTTGGAATGCCACCTCATCATCCAAGCCTCACTCCAAGCCCAAACCTAAAAGAAAAGTTTGCTTTAGGCTTGGAGTAACACCTAGGATTGGAGTACTTTTCTTGCCACATGTCACTCCAAGCTTAACTCTAAGCCCAAACCTAAAAGCAAAGTTTGCTTTAGGCACTCCAAGCCTAACTCCATTCCCAAACCTAAAGAAACTTTTGGAGTGCCACCTAGGCTTGGGAGCTCCTCATGAGGCTATAAAAGAAGCTCCTCTCCCTCTCATTCTCATCATCCCATTCTCTACAATTCTTCTCTTCTTTAGTTTTCTTTCTTTCTTTTGTAGTGTAGAGTAGTTTTCTCTTTTGTAGAGAATTTAGTCTTCCATTGTAGCATGGTTGGCTAAACCTCTAGCTAAGGCTAGAGGTAAAGCCTTTGAAGAAATTTGCAAGATATGGTTCTTTTGGTTCAACATTGTGTGGTGTAAATGTCGGAGTTCTCTTTGGTTGATCGGTTTGGTTATCCACCTCGGCGGACGCTATTGTTGTGCAAGCCCCTTGATCCATCGTCGACTCCGGGCACATTGGATGCTTGCGATCCCTTGCACACCAATTAGTTAGTTCATGATCGATAAAGTCCCTTGATCCATCGTCGACTCCGGGCACGTTGGATGCTTTGGATTCCCTACGGTCATCGAGCTAGTGCAGGTAAAGTCATCGATCTGTAAAATCCCTTGATCCATTGTAGACTCCGGGCACATTGGATGCTTTGGATTCCCTGCGATCGATAGACGAGATCTTAACGGTTGGATCGGTCAATCAAAGCCTCCTATCTTGTAAGTATGCATTTGATCGTATGAATTGTGATCTTATCGGTTGACTTGTTGGCAAAGTTGTTGATCTGTACAATTCCTTGATCCATTGTCGACTCCGGGCACAGTGGATGCTTGGAATTCCCTGCGATCAACTAACGAGTGCTTCATGGTCAAATCAATCGGTTCAGATCACCATCTTTTATGAAATATGCAAATAGTTTAACTGTTTTATCTTCCGGTTGGAATGAATCTTTATTCAATTCCAGTTGAGTTATAGTTGGACCAACGAATCGAATCTTGTGAATGAATCAAAGGTGGATCCCTGATGCATTAGCCCCTTTTCTATTTTTGTCTTTCACCACACACAACTTGCTCCACTCTCGTGGATAAACCAGATTTCATCTCACTCACCTAAACTAATTCCTCTAAGTGTTCTTAACCCCAATCCCTGTGGATCGACCTCGGTCTTACCGAGTATTTTACTACTTCGCTACCTGCACTTGGGTGTGCAATCTTCGGATTGTAGCAAGTTTTTGGCGCCGCTGCCGGGGATTGGCATCGGTTTAAGAATATTTTTGGAATTGGTTTATGTATATAGATTGTCAATAGTTTACTAACTTGTTTGTTTTATTTTTAGGGATTACCCATAGCTGTATATTCTTCTTCTCGGGTAATATCCTCCCTTTTTTTCCCTCTTTTACTATTCTTTCTAGATTTTCTTTTATTTTCATTAGAGTGTTATCATGCCCATATATGATGAGTGGACACAGAAATACGCTAAAATTCTTCTAGAAGATGAAAGGCAATCAAAGCACAATGGTAAGGAACGCTCCATGCGTGATTATCTACATGAGAACAATACACGTAAAGTTTCATCCGGTAAAACGCTCCATGAGTATTGGAGTGAGAACAATGTATATCATGTTCCACCGGTTAAAACATTGCGTGAGTATTGGGATGAGAACAATATATATTATGCTCCACCAGTTAAGTCGATGCGTGATTGTTTGTATGGCTATGCTTATCAACAACCATATAGTGCGCCATCATACAATGCGAACGAACCTAATTGGCGGAACTATCAAAATTTCAATTGGAGAGACGGACCAACAATGAATGTTAACTATCCCCAAGGGCCCCCTATTTATGTGTCTCCACCAAAAAAGACCCTCGAGGATACATTGCAACTGGAAAGTACCTCGTAAATCATCAATGAGACAGAAACATTGACTGAGCACATGGAATCACACCTCACTGAGACGGAGGAAGAGACTCCCCTAGTCCAACCTCCGTCTAACCTAATTGAACAACTCGAGGTGATTGATTTCAATTCTTCCGATATACTTGTTGAGCGTGACGGAGATACTATTACCTTTAGATACAATGAAGAGATTCTAATGAAAGTTGACGAACCTGAGGAATCTGAAAAATCTGAGGGTGATAATATGATTGGTGATGTTCAACAAGATGAAGACTCAGAGTGTGCTTATGAGCCCGTGGTCCCGTTTCCCCAAAGGTTAATCTCTTCTGAGCCTCTAGTTAATAATCATGCCATGGAAATTCTCCAACAAAGTGATTTTGATACAATCCACCAAGTTGACATGCCCAATTTCATTATTGATGAAGAGTTTTCCTGCATTGAGTGTCCTAATTCTTTGGAAGAATGCTTGGCTCACTTTGAAGATTCGAATGATCTCATGATTCAAGAAATAGTGAACGCCTTGCAAGACCCTACTCCGGTGCATGAAAAGATGTTTTCCACTGATTCTCACTTAATACCATCTATTGTGGAAGCACCGGGAGATTCTGATTGTATGAAGAAGACATCGCCATTTGAAGAATCATTTGAAGTCTCTCCATCGCTTTGGTCTTTTCAGACTAAAGTGGACCATTACTAGGAAGATCCATTTTTGATAAACAATTGCCCAGTTAATGCATTAAGGAGATATTTTCTTGATAATGTCTCCTTTTCTCGTACATGTGGTGAGAATCTCTATTGGCCCATAATGATTAAGAACACCCATGTACATTGTCGAGCAGGACTATGGATGGTCCTAATGCGAAATTTGTTGAAATACATGATGATCCTGCTCCAGTCTATTCCCTTGATTGATCTCCTAGTCTGATGGAGATCCATTTCCCTGCTTTCCTAGGATAGATTAGTTTAGATTAGGATTTCTTTGCTTATGATTAGGTATGAATAAACTCGCTCTTTAATAATTCTCTCAGGTACTCTCTCACTCACTCCTCTTTTTGTTATTGCTCTCATATTATGTTACATTGCATATTTTTCAACATTGAGGACAATGTCGAATTTAGGTTGGGGGGTTGGAATTCCTGTGGAATTTTATTGAGAATGTTGTTAAATGTTTCTAGTTTTATGTTATTTTAAAAAAAAAAATTCCTATGAATTTCTGTGATTTTGAAATAATTTGAATAGTAGAATAAAAAGGCACTTAGTGATGACAATGTTAAATTTTAGAGTTTAGTTGCTTTAGTAAATTTCAAAATTGAGTTCTTTCCATTAATTTTCTATTAGAAAATGATAAACATTGATTGAGTCATAAATTTTCACAGTTCACATCTAGCTTGCACTGCCAGGATTTGAGTTTGATACTATAATGTTGACTTGATGATTATTGAGAATGATAGGAACCAAGCCTGGAGATCCTTGTCGACTTTGTTCAAAAAAAAAAAAAGAAAAAAAAAAGAAAAAAGAAAAAAAAGAGAGAATATTCATCGTAATTTGGGGCAAGGACTTTCATCCATTGTCGTTACCATTACAAAACATTACCATAGTACGAAGTGAGCCTTTTGGAGTCTTCGGCTATCGGTTCTTGGTTCAAAAAAAAAAAAAAAAGCTGGAAAAATATTGAAAAAAATAGTAGCAAGGTTCGGAATCAGTGACTTGGTTGATCCGACCATTCTCTTCAATCATCAGTGTCAACATGAAAGTAGAAGACTGAACCCCTAGTTGTGTTAAGGCTAGACCTCACTGTGCACCATGGAACTCAATGTTTAAAATGCTTCTATTGAATGATTAATGCTTTGAACCCAATTGAGTTGTCTACTAAGTGACTAGAATCTAAGTTTAAATATTTTCAAAACTATATGCCTTAGAAACTCTATTGTTTAGATAACTTGAAAGATCACATAAATACATTGAACCTTTTCTTCTCTTTCATTAGGAAATAAGAAAAGTCTTGAGACGATTTCGATTGATGAAAACTGTCGAGGATAAGATTTATTGCAGTATTTTGAAAAATCCGTTGATGATTTTCGCATGTTTTGCTTGAGACTAGCAAAATGCTGGTTGGGGGGTGTGATAAGTACCTAATATTGTATAATTAACCCTGGTTGTTAAGGGCATTATCATTGTTTTTTCGGTTAATTATCCCTCATTAGGCAATTTTTCAATATTCAGGTGATCAGGAGAGGTTGGGCAAGAACTGGGCCAATCTGGACGTTTTAAGGCCCAAAAGTGATCAATGTCAAGTGGGTGGTAATCCTGACGAAAATCAAGCCAGAAAGATCAAAGTCTGCGGGACCATTTTCTATGGTGGATGGCTAAAAAAGAGTACTACATAGCGGCCACTCGTTTGGATCCAAGTTGTCCATGTTTTGATGGTCGTGATTGAGTGCCCACGTACACATCTGAAACACGTGGTGGGACATCCACATATGGGACCAACCATGCCAAGAGAAAAGGTGGATGACCACTATTCAAACGTGTGCAGCCAAGGACACATCCACTGTCCACTTCATCTTCACCAAGTCCAGCAAGTGGGCCACCAATAGCTAGCAACCGTCCATCCATTAGACGTGTGTAGCCAAAGTCCAGCCAAGCTTCATCACCATCCAGCCATTGTCCAATCAACAGTGGAGATCAGCCAACATGTTCAGATGAAGATCAATCTCCACCGTTCACCACTTCACCATGCTAGTAAGGAGTAGCTGATGTGCAGCCAAGGGTTGTCCATCACACGTGTGAGGATGTCCCACAGATGTCACACGTGCAGCAGTCCAAAGCTCCAGATGGTTGGGTGCCGAAGATCAGCAGCTTTGATGGACCCCACCTTCAATCCTCATCCATTGTCCAAAGACACTGGACTGTTTCCAGCCGTTCATCAGGTGGACCCCATAGCTGAGCTCATGCATCAATCATCCAGCGATGGAGATGATCTCTCCAACGTCCAAAGCAGGTGGACCATCACCATGATCTTCACCATCCAAGGCCACCTTCAACGTCCAGCAGTGGATGTCTGTCCAGCACTGTGGACCCCACTTTTCTCCAGCGTCCAGCGACCAACGTATCCAGGAGGACTCCAGCCGTCCATTTCTCCATCTGATCATCATCCATCAGCCATCCTTCCAGCAGCGATGGACCCACCATCTTCATCTCTGCCGACCATCAATGTGGAGTTGATGAATGTCCAGCAATGGACAGTTTTCTCCATTCCACCGTCCATCAAGATCTGCTGGATCCAATCATCCATTGGTTCAACCAGCAGCCCCACTGATCACACGCCCTTCATCCAGTCCAGCTCATGGACGTCCCTGCTGTAGCACGTGCCGGCCATGGATCCAGCAGATCTCCACCTTCAGCAGTCCAAGCAGTGGACGTTCCAGCCGTCCTCTTCATCTTCACTACGTCCAGCAGTGGACGTCAGTCCCAGCAAGTGGCCCCTCTTTCATCTTCTCAGTCCATCAGCGACCATCCGTCCAGCTCTTGGACGTTCAACCACACCGTCCATCAATAGAGGACGTCCGTGCAGCTTGATCACCATCAGCGTCATCCCCATCTCCACCGTCCAACAGCAGCTGCTGGAAAATCCCAGCAGTCCAGATGTGGACCCGTTCATCAACGGTCCAGCAGATCATCACAATCAACATCCAGCAGTGGACGTTTGTCCTGCAATCTCCAGTAGCAACCGTCCATCCAGATTGCATCATCCAGTGGACCGTCCACTCCTGGCCTTCCTTCATCAACCATCCATCCATCCAACAGATTGCAACCGTCCACAGCAGTCCAGCTGATCATTGCAACCGTCCATCCAGAATCCACCTTGCACGTCAGCAACATCTCCACCAGACCGTCCATCAGCAAGCACGTCTTCAACCATCTGCAATTCAGCCACGTCATGAATGTCCATCAGCCCCCCTCCTTCAGCAACCGTCCAAACCATCATCCAGCAAGGTGGGCTGCACCATCAATGCCAGCAAGCTCCATGACATGAAGAAAGAGAGAAGCTCTCTCTCTCTCTCTCTCTCTCTCTCTCTCTCTCTCTCTCTCTCTCCCACACGTGTAAGGCTTGGAATGCCACCTCATCATCCAAGCCTCACTCCAAGCCCAAACCTAAAAGAAAAGTTTGCTTTAGGCTTAGAGTAACACCTAGGATTGGAGTACTTTTCTTGCAACATGTCACTCCAAGCTTAACTCTAAGCCCAAACCTAAAAGCAAAGTTTGTTTTGGGCACTCCAAGCCTAACTCCATTCCTAAACCTAAAGAAACTTTTGGAGTGCCACCTAGGCTTGGGAGCTCCTCATGAGGCTATAAAAGAAGCTCCTCTCCCTCTCATTCTCATCATCCCATTCTCTACAACTCTTCTCTTCTTTAGTTTTCTTTCTTTCTTTTGTAGTGTAGAGTAGTTTTCTCTTTTGTAGAGAATTTAGTCTTCCATTGTAGCATGGTTGGCTAAACCTCTAGCTAAGGCTAGAGGTAAAGCCTTTGAAGAAATTTGTAAGATATGGTTCTTTTGGTTCAACATTGTGTGGTGTAAATGTCGGAGTTCTCTTTGGTTGATCGGTTTGGTTATCCACCTCGGCGGACGCTATTGTTGTGCAAGCCCCTTGATCCATCGTCGACTCCGGGCACATTGGATGCTTGCGATCCCTTGCACACCAATTAGCTAGTTCATGATCGATAAAGTCCTTTGATCCATCGTCGACTCCGGGCACGTTGGATGCTTTGGATTCCCTACGGTCATCGAGCTAGTGCAGGTAAAGTCATCGATCTGTAAAATCCTTTGATCCATTGTAGACTCCAGGCACATTGGATGCTTTGGATTCCCTGCGATCGATAGACGAGATCTTAACGGTTGGATCGGTCAATCAAAGCCTCCTATCTTGTAAGTATGCATTTGATCGTATGAATTGTGATCTTATCGGTTGACTTGTTGGCAAAGTTGTTGATCTGTACAATTCCTTGATCCATTGTCGACTCCGGGCACAATGGATGCTTGGAATTCCCTGCGATCAACTAACGAGTGCTTCATGGTCAAATCAATCGGTTCAGATCACCATCTTTTATGAAATATGCAAATAGTTTAACTGTTTTATCTTCCGGTTGGAATGAATCTTTATTCAATTCCAGTTGAGTTATAGTTGGACCAACGAATCGAATCTTGTGAATGAATCAAAGGTGGATCCCTGATGCCTTAGCCCCTTTTCTATTTTTGTCTTTCACCACACACAACTTGCTCCACTCTCGTGGATAAACCAGATTTCATCTCACTCACCTAAACTAATTCCTCTAAGTGTTCTTAACCCCAATCCCTGTGGATCGACCTCGGTCTTACCAAGTATTTTACTACTTCGCTACCTGCACTTGGGTGTGCAATCTTCGGATTGTAGCACGTACCCCTAAAATAGCATCGATTCACTCCGACTTACACAACAGTCATTCGGTGGCACGCCGAATGCTTTCACCGAATTTCAAGTGGGTACGTAACCACTCAAGAAGACTCTACGTTAGGGTACCGAGATTCAAGAATCACTCTGACACGCACCGACGAACACGGACATACACCGGACCTCCAAAACAGTAACTGTTCCCTCCGACTTATACTGCAGCACATGCAGTCGCATCTCGAATGCTTTTACTGAATCACGAGTGGGTGCGTAAACAACTAAGAAGAAGATGCATCATGGTACCGAGACTTCGAAAGCACTCTAACCATATACCGAAAAACACTGAGGCATACCGTACCCCTAAAATAGCATCGATCCACTCCGACTTACACACCAGATCTTCTATGGCACACCGAACGCTTTTACCAAACTACGAGTGGGTGCGTAACCACTCAAGAAGATGCTACATTTGGGTACCAAGACTCAAGAATCAGTCTGATCATGCATCAACGAACACGGACACACACCGGACCCCCAAAATAGTAACAGTTCCCTCCGACTTGCACTGCCGCACATGTCGTCACATCTCGGATGCTTTTATCGAAGTACGAGTGTGTGTGTAATCAACTAGGAAGACGTTGCATCATAGTACCGAGACTACGAAAGCACTTTAACCATATACCGAAAAACACTGACGCATACCATACCCCTAAAATAACATTGATCCACTTTGACTTCTACAGTATTTCTTCAATGACACATCGAATGTTTTCACCGAACTACGAGTAGGTGTATAACCACTCAAGAAGACGCTACGTTAGGGAAACAAAACTCAAGAATTACTCTAACCACGCACCGACAAATACGGACACATACTGGATCCCCTAAATATTAACGGTTCCCTCCGACTTGCACTACAGCAAATGCGATCGTGGGTCGAACGCTTTCAATGAACTATGAGTATATATGTATCCACTTACAAAAACTCTCGATCATAGTATAAAGACTATAGAACCATTCTACATAGACAATAACTAACATTGATGCACACCGTACCGTACCTCTAAAATAACATTGATCCACTTCGACTTACACTGTAGGCTTTCGATGGCACGCCGAACGCTTACACCGAACTACGAATGGGTGGAGAATCACAAAAAAAAATGCTGCATTAAGGTACCGAGACTCAAGAATCACTCTAACCACACACCGACGAACACGGACACTCACGGGATCCCCAAAATAGTAACGGTTCACTCTGACCTGTACTGCAGCCCATGCAATCGCACGTCGAACACTTTCACTGAACCACGAGTGGGTGCGTATCCACCTGGAAAGACTCTCCATCATGATACGAACACTACGGAAGCACTCTAGCCACACACCGAAAAACACTGACGCATACCGTACCCCTAAAATAGCATTGATAAGCTTTAACTTGCACACCAGCCCTTCCTTGGCACGCCGAACGCTTTCACCGAACTACGAGTGGGTGCGTAAACACTTAAGAACACGCTGAGTTAGGGTATCGAGACTCAAGAATCACTCTAACCACGCACTGACGCACACAGATATACACAAGACCTCCAAAATAGTAACAATTCCCTCCGACTTGCACTGCAACTCATGCGGTCACAACTCGAATTCTTTTACTGAAGTTTGAGTGGGTGCGCAACCAACTAGGAAGATGCTACATCATGGTACCGAGACTATAAAAGTTCTCTAAGATCATACCGTAAAACATTCACGCACACTATACCCCTAAAATAGCATTGATCCACACCGACTTGCACTGCATCCCTTCACTAGCACGCCCAACGCTTTCACCGAGTTACAAGTGGGTTTGTAACCACTCAAGAAGACGTTGCGTTTTGGTACCGAGACTTAAGAATCACTCTAACCATGCACCAACGAACACTGATACACACGGGACATCCAAAATAGTAACAGTTCCTTCCGACTTGCACTGCAACCGATGCAGTCGCAACTTGAATTCTTTTACCGAAGTAGGAGTGGGTGCATAACCAATTAGGAAGATGCTGCATCATGGTATCAAGACTACGGAAGTATTCTAACATCATACCGAAAAACATTGATGCACATTGTACCCCTAAAATAACATCGATCCACACCGACTTGCACTGTAAACCTTCGGTGGCATGCCGAACACTTTCACCGAGCTATGACTAGGTTCGTAACTACTCAAGAAGATGCTGCATTACGGTACCGAGACTCAAGAACCACTCTAACCACACACTATCGAACACGGACACACACCGAATTCCCAAAATAGTAACGGTTCACCCCGACTTGGACTGCCTTGTTATAGTAATGGGCCACACCTTCATTTATTGATGTTGTTAGCAATGATCCATGTTGTTCATTCAAGTTTAAAGATTTTTTTTGTTCCGATACTAAAAAAGTGTGGCAAATCAAATAATCAAGTGGTCCACATCATCTTCATTTACATTTAATGGCACATACTTAACACACTACTAATATTATTTACTGCTCACATTCCACTCAGATGCGCCTCATTTTTTTTCTAATGATATAATAGAGGGTGAAAAAACTGCTGGACGGTATCGATCGACAAATTAAATTTATGTGGGCCCCATTTCAGAGATTTGACGTAACTGACAATTTCAAGGTTAAAGTTGTAATAAAGTAACACCACAAGGGTAGCAGTGTCAATTTAGACAGCTGGCGCGAGTAGATTCACAACTTTTTATCTCTTTTTGAGTCCTTTGTGAAAAGACCAAATTAACCTCTATGAGTATTTACGTTAACCTACAAGTGCTTGTAATAGATCCGGCCTCTTTCTTCGGGATATTTCAAATTTTAAGATTTTTCTGGATCACCGAGAATAAAATATGTACAAAAAAATTGTTATAATTAACAACTAAATTTAAATGTTAAATAAATATTTATAAATATTTATAAGTGGGTGTGTCCTCTGTTTGGAGGATAGTCCTCTACAACTAAGGTTTTAAAGAAGTTTTGTTAGTTACACTTCATTCCAATGATGATTTTTGCAAGACTTAAAAATCACCCTAGAAATAATATATACTTATAAAATAGAAAAATGTAATGGTTATAATTTGCTTTACCTAAGTGTGGATTGGCATCAACCCTCACGTGGATCATAATCCATATAGGCAAAGGCTCTTTGAGGCCCAAACTATGATGTATTGGTTTTATTCATGACGTCCATCCATTTCACTAGATCATTTTAGGGTACAAACCCAAAAAGAAGTAAATCCAAGACTCAAGTGGACCACATAGTGTGCCAACATTAAAGACTTTTTTTGGGAGTTTCAATAAGTTTTGGATCAAGTTGATATTCATATTGTCCTCTGAAGGTCTATATGACCTTACGAATAGGTTGCATGGCAAATAAACATCAAGGAAGGCCTGAGGAAGGTTTCCATGGTGAGTATCACCATCACCACATCTTCCTATGTTGTGGTCCACTTGAGCTTTAGATCTACCTTATTTTTTAGCTCATACCCTAAAATGATCAGGAAAGATGGATGGATGGCATATATAAAACTCATGCATCATGGTGGGCCCACATAGCCTTGGATGGTAATCGTCCAGGCAAGGGTAAGAGGCAATCCACTTCCCTCCTTTACAAGTGTATTTGACTTTTGAACTATAACCTTTCTTAAAGGACTAGTTTGAATAATGGACTATTGCAATAAGATGGTGTAAAACTCACATCATTGCATCTTGTCTTTGATTGGAATCACCTATTTTCAAATCATGGTAATCTTTTGAAATCACAGCAGGCAACTAATAGGCAAATGTGTGTTCACGTGGCATAATTTTGTTGGCTCTACCATGATGTATGTGTTATATCAACATTGTCCATCATTTTTTAGAGATCATTTTATGAAATTAAACAAAAAATTATATAGATCCAAACAAAAAATAGATCACACCACATAAAGCAATGGAATTGAATGCCAACCATCGCAAGATTCTTAGGGACATAGCAGTGTTGAATCTTTTTTTATCTTTTAGGACATGCCTTAAAATGATATTGTAAATATAATGCATATTACTGAAGGTACATCTACATATATCTAATTACCCAAAATACTATACTAATGGAAAGTATAGCTTTAGGAAGAATATTGCGCACAACCACCATCATAGTTTACCTTAACTACTGTGGTAATGATAATCATAACTCATTTACCATATATTACAATCCATTATTATGATAATTCATAATCCAAACATGCCCTAAATAAACACATGAAAACACTAATGATGGCTCATTTACTGTACATTTCCTAGGAAGTAGGAAAACCAAGTAGGCATTGTGGTTCAACACCAATAAAGCCCTATAATGCAGGCTAATGGGACGAAACAACCATATCATTCTCATTCATGGACAGAATGGGACCATAATTTCGGCCTTATTTGCAGCACCTGTTGTAAGCAGCACGTGCAACACTTGCTCTGTGGAACCCACCCTGAATTCATTGGATAAAGACATTGTTCTTCCCATGAGAAACCTTATTTTCATAGAACATGCCAAAAATCAATACGATCTGAAACATAGGTGTTATAGGCAAATATAGTCTGACAAGAAGTAAAGGATCGCGGCATGTGAATGCGAGGAGTCCAGGTCGTGTTCGCGGAAAGGAGTCGCATCTCCCGGATGCGAGCAGCTCGGCTCGTGCTCATTAGAAGAGGTCGCATCTCCCGGATGCGAACAGCTCTGCTCGGGCTCGTCAGAAGGGGTCGCATCTCCCGGATGCGAACAGCTCTGCTCGGGCTCGTCAGAAGGGGTCGCATCTCCCGGATGCGAGCAGCTTTACTCGGGCTCGTCAGAAGGGATCGCACTCACGAATGCGAGCATCCTTGACATAAGCAACTCCCGACATCAGAATAGTCCTGAGTCTTTTTGGTTCGGATGGTCTTCGTACTTCCAGCACCCGTTTCCCGTCGAGCAGCTTGTTCAAACCCTCTGCGACACCAAGCAGAGTTACATCCAACTACGGGCGTCTCCTTCCTTTTCGGAGGCTATGACTCCAACTACGGGCGTCTCCTTCCTTTTCGGAGGCTATGACTCCAACTACGGCTTCCAGTTTATCATGACATGTCAGCGCTATTACCACGCTTACTGGCAGCCTGTATAGGTTGGCTTTTGGGTTTATCTTCTTTAAATGGATCCGGATCTCAAGGGATTGCCATCAAGGGGCGTGATTGTTGGAGTAAATCATTGGGTTGGATCTGACTCAAAAGATAGGATCTTATCCCATGAAATCAGCAAGATCTCAGTATCGTACGCGACATCTTACGTAACAGATTGGATTGCTTCAGATCTATATAAAGGGGTGGCTCCATTAAGAGCAGGTACACGCAGAACATTCCATCTTGGTCCCGTTTTTGCTTAGCTTCTCTTCTTAGGTGGCCTAACTTAAGCATCGGAGGGCTAACGGCTGGTTCCCAGCCACCCTTATTTGCTGTCTCGTTTCAGGTCTGGTGGTGGAAGTCCCTGCTGGAGTGAAGGAGGAAAGTCGGAGGATCTCGTTACAAAATCTGACATTAACAATAGGCATCATTACATCTTGGTAATATTGTCATATGATGAAGCAATTCACCTCTTCAATCTCTACATATGCAGATATCTTTCTCCAACGACCGTCCATTCCCTCCTGTCGGTGTGGCCCAAAAATAGTGCCTATACCATAATCCGGCAGGTCACATTTTTATGTTATATGAATATTCGCTCAGGCTTTTTATTCATTTATTTATTTAACTGTCCATTTTCTTCATGCTGCTGTCCATCTGATGACTAATTTCGGACAATGCACATGCATCCGGTGGCCTATTTAATGGCCTAATATGGCACGTGTCTGCTGCCGGCAGGGGACGCGAATTGTGTACAGAGTAGGAGCCTAACGTGATGTGTGTGTTTTATCCATGCCGTTTTTACAGCTCATTTTAGGGCATGAGACAAAAAAAAAAAAAAAAGCATATCCAAAAAGCTCAAGTGGACCACACCATAGGAAACAGTGGAAATTGAACACAAAACTTCAAGTCGGATTTCCTGCGAAAGCCTTGCGCAGGAAGTTCCTGCGTTGGGAACCAAGGTGGGGCCCACAGTGATGTTTTTTTGATGAATCCACCCCATTCATCCGTTTTGGGAGCTCATTTTAGGATGTGAGAACAAAACTGAACGGGATCCAAGACTCAAGTGGGCCTCACTAAAGGAAAATGTGGGTAGCTAAATTACTACCGTTGAAACCTCCCCAGGGTCCACAGTGATGTTTATATGACACCCATACCGTTCATAACGTCACTACTACTGGGATGAACTGGAAACACAAATATTATCCTGATTCGAAACTCCTGTGGCTCCACAAATATTTCAACTGTGGACGTTTAATCCTCACGTTTTCAGCTCACGTTTTCAGCCCACTTGAGTCTTGGATCCGGTTCATTGTTGTTCTCATGTCCTAAAATGAGCTCCCAAAACGGATGGACGGGGTGGATTCATCAAAAAACATCACTATAGGCCCCACCTTGGTTCCCAGCGCAGGGACTTCCTGCGCAAGGCTTTCGCAGGAAATCCGCGCCCAGGTTGGATGACCAAAAAAGATCGCAGTGGCCCAGGAAGGTTTCAACTGTGGACAATATTATCCCCACTGTGGTTCGCTTGAGCTTTCGATATATTTCAATTTCGGGCTAATGTCCTAAAATGAGCTAAAAAAATGGATGGGCGGTGTAGATAATGACACATAAATGAAGGTGAGCTCAACGGAGTTTACACAGTAAGCTACGCTACTGACCACGCAATCGGCGTCTGCGAGTAGGATCCTGACCCGTTTATGCAAATAACTTCAGTGACGATTAGGACACCCCATGCAAGATCTCGGCCAACAGGTTTACTACAATAAATCCGGACGATTCCCAGCTTAGAAGTATCGTAAAAAAAAAGATTACACGGATTTGATTATCTATTCATGGACATTTATTGGACGGTTGAAATGAAAACATGCAAGGGTCCTATTTCTACAAACAAGTGACCACCAAACAGGCCCTTAGTCACGGTGACTTTGACAACTTAAAAGGTTTAATTTAAGTTGACATAGGGAAAGTACATTAGTTATTAGCGCCTGTGCATCAACCGTCATACGCCAGCAGAGTAACCCAGAAAAAATGCTGCATTGTTTGGGCGATATGACAAAAACTGAAACCATCTCGATTTGTCCAGATATCCGAAATATTGAGCATTCGGCACTGTGTCTTTTCAGTTTCTCCTGGAAAATTATTGTACCTTTTGTACTAATATCTCCACTGTCTAGTTACATATGGACTGTATACGTTGAATGGAAGCGGTTGGACTATATACGTTGAATGGCCCACAAGTAGGGGTTGTTTTCGTGACCATGGGGACCACCTTGATGTATATGTTCTGTATCCATGCCGTTCATCCGTTTTCCCAGCTCAAGTTAGGGCATGGACCCAAAAATGAAGCAGATCTAAATCTCAACCGGACCACGTAACAGGAAAGAATGGTCATTGACCATTAAAAACTTCTCCAGGGCCACAAAATTTTTGGATCAACCTGATATTTTTCCCTTCATCCAGGTTTACGTGATCTTGTCAACCGGTTGGATGGTAAATTAAAATTTTGTTGGGCCCCAGGAAGTTCATAATAGTGGTGGTGTAGTTCACTTGAGACGTGGATGTGCTTGATTTTTAGAAACATGACCTCAAATGAGATGTAAAAGCATATATATTGATTTTTAGAAACATGACCTAAAATGAGATGTAAAAGCATATATATATATATATATATATATATATATATATATATATATATATATATATATATATATATATGAGAAATGGAACTATGAAGTCGAGCTCATGGGAAGTTCGCATGAAGTTGAGCTATGTGGGCCCCACTATGATGTCTATCAAACATCCACACCGTGCATTTGCTGGGTCCCCTCTAGGCTATGGAATATCTGAAAAATCAGTCATATTTGGAACCAAAGTGGCCATACCACCTAAATTGTGTGAACTTATGCCTAAAACATTTAAAAGCACTTTGTGGGGACCACCTGAGTTTTGGATATAGCTTAAACTTGGTGGGGCCCCTCATCCAAGTGGGACACATACAATGGATGGGTTCGAAGTGTGAACCACATCTCAGTGGGCCCTACAAACGATCATGGAGGTTTCAATGGTTGGGTAGCCACTCTTAACTGTTTTCTATAATGTGGCCCACCTAAGTCATGGATTGGCCTGATTTGTAGGCATGTGACCCACCATAAGGGGTGTATCTGATTGATGAGGTTGATGTCCAATACATATGGAGGTGGGGCCCACACATTTCGACATCATGGGAACTCCCCATGAGGTAGAAATATGGATGGAAGGCATGGATATAAAAAAAAATACATCAAGGTAGCCTCCTAGAGCTGAACATGAGTTGAGCTAGCTCGAAAAGCTCGCTCGGCTTGGATTTGATTGTATGGCAAATTGGTCAGAGCCGAGCTTCTAACTAATAAGCTCATTTGAAACAAGCCAAGCTCAAGCATGGGAGAGCTCGACTCGATTCAACTTGAGTTCAAAAAAAAAAAAAAAACATATATATATATATATATATATATATATATATATATATATATATATATATATATATATATATATATATAAAACATAAGACCTTACCCAACCTCCACCCGTCCTTTTCTTTCTCCATACCTTTCCTTAGCCAAGCTCAAGTTAAAGAACAAATATTTAAGTGGACCAGAAGCATCAAGGAAGAAGAACAGGTAAATGAGATGCCTTGGTGACCCTAACCCTTTGGACCTAAAACACTCAAATCTTCTTAGATGACTTGGACCACCTAGGAATACCCTTAGTCATCACCATTAACCTTAGATCATATAGAAAAACATGATAATTTAGGTTAATTAAAGAGATGGAAGCTGCTGTAAACAATCAGGCCCAAATAGCAGTTGATTTTTTATTAATCGGACGTTGGTTCCGATGGGACTCCGATCAATCAGACGAAGGTTCCGGTTAATCGAAATTTGTTCCAAAGAATTTCAAACTTTCTGGACTGATTTTCGATCAATCTAACAGTATCTCTGATCAATCGAATGTGATTCTTCCGATCAATTGGATCATGTTCCGATAAATTGGAATTTGTTCCAGAGATCTTTGAAAATTCTTTGGATAGATTTCTGATCAATCAGACATACGTCCGATCAATCGGATGTGGACTCCGATCAATTGAACCATATTCTGATCGATCAAAGATAAGCAAATCTGCTTGTTTTTTTTATCATTGGAAAAAAATCTGGATTCATTTTTGGGCTTAAGAGAGGAATTTTAAGGAGATAGAAGCTACCACCATTGCATACCATTATAAGCTTTATTCTTAACCCTAACAAATCATCTTCCTTGTGATTCATCACAAGATTAGATTATTTTAAGCTCATGTTAAAGATGTATTTGTCCCTCTTTGATCTCTAAAGTTTTGGTTGATCTTGATAGTGAAATACATATCAAAAACTCTATAATGAAATCCTTGTAGGTGAGACTCTCTAGGCAACCCACTCTCATTAGTTGTAGAGATCTTAAACCTACCCTCCTAATACCTTGGGCATCTCTGTCGAAGCATCATATGCAAGGTGGCTGATCTTGGAGCTGGAGTATTGGCAACGCAATGACATTAACGATCGATGGAGCACAAGGGGATCTGATTCAAGCACGGGAGAGCGATAAAAAGCAACCCGAAGCAGCGCAACAACGGGGCTCAAATCCGACAAGTAAGGTTGTCATTTGTTAGAGTTCGTCCACTCTTTTTTCGGTGGTAATTGAGTATAAAGTTTATTTGTCAAACTCGAATTTATGGTCGTTTACCGATCCTTGGCTTGTTAGTTGAGCCTAAAAGTCTAGGAATGTTTACCATTCCTTGACACGTTTGTTAGGCCTAAATTCTAGGGATGTTTGTCGTTCCTTAGCACGTTTGCTGGGCCTAAACAAGTCTTCAAGAGGAGCCACCAACACGGGTACAAACATGTAGGTTGGGAGGAACCTGTAAACTCCCCGGTAGGGTGGATCCGAGTTAAAACACCTAGGTTGTGAGGAACTTAATTTAAACTCCCCAATGAATGCCGTTGTGTTCAAAGGGGTTGAGTACTTAAACTGGGAGTGGAGTAAATCCAAAGTCGAACCACTATACATTGTTGTGTTTGTGATTATATTTTAGCATATTTCTTATTACGCATTGTGTTTAATTATTTAATTATGAATGCTTAATTAGAATGTATGTTAGGTAGTTATTAGGCACATCCACACACACAAGATGTACTTTCACTTCTTGAGTAATTTTGAGCTTATATGATCCATCCTCTCATAGTCTACTTAGGTTGCATAGATTACGAGCTTGATTATTATAATCATTTGATAATCTATGCATGCTTAGACTAGGTTGCTTATTGTTTAATCATTTGCTAGTCTTGTGATTGGATGAAGTCGTAGTGTTATTGCTTAATTTAAATTGTTAATTTGCTTAAGTAGGCAAAAGAATTTCAAAAGGTCCTAATCACCACCCCCTCCCTTTTATAGGACTTAGCCATAATTCTAATTGCTCCTTAAGCTTTCGCACGCATACGCGTCCACAAGTGTAATAAAAGTGACGCAATTTCAATTGGTATCAGAACGGGTTGCTCTTCAAGGACTTAACCGTTTAGAGTAAAATCCAATACTGGAGCACTAGGATAATGTCTACTCGATATGGGAGTACCATTAACCGTCCACCATTCTTTGACAGGTCTAACTATGCCTATTGGAAGGTTATGATGAGGATTTTGTTACAATCCTTGGACCAATCTGTGTGGGTAAGTACACGACAAGGATATTCCATGCTCATGGAACAAGTGGAGGTCAATGGAAAGATCATGATCATTCCCAAAGATGATGAAAAATGGAATGATCATGAGAGAGCTCAATACATGACAAATGCCAAAGCTCTCAATGCGATTTTCTGTTTGGTTTTTCCAGAAGAATTTTAGTGTATTCTCACATGCGCAACTGCGAAAGAAGAGTGTGATATATTTGAGGTTACCCATAAGGGAACTAGCACAGTAAGACGATTGAAGCTTTAGCTCTTGACCATTAAATTTGAAAACATTAGCATGCAAGAGACTGAAACTTTCATTGAGTTTTACATTCAACTTTCTGATATTTGTAACTCTATGTTTGCCTTGGGGGAAAGGGTTTCAGAAGATAGGATTTGTAGAAAAATACTTAAGTCCCTTCCGAAAAGATTCGATACCAAGATAGCTACCTTAGAAGAGTGTAGAGACATAAACAACATGAAACTATAAGAATTTATAGGTTCCCTACAAACTCATGAACTACACTTTAAGACCCCCTCTAGGAAGAAGAACACGCCTTGAAGACTTCACATAAACAATTACATAGGCAAAAGGAAATTAAGAATGAGTCTTCGGAAGATAGCGATAAGAATGATGACCTAGATAAGAAGTTCAAGAGATTCCTCAAGTTCGATAGAGGAAATAGCCGTGACAAGATAGAAAAGAAGGGTGACAAACATAAAGGGAAATCATTAAAATCCTCATCTCTCCGATATTACGGTTGCCGTCATCGTGGCCACATTGCCTCGGATTATTGGGAAGCGCCTAAACCGAAAAGTAAAAAGGCTATGACAGCCACTTAGGATGACATAGAGGAGTCCAAATCTAAATCTAGTGACTTCACTAGTGATAGAAGCTACAAACTAGTGAGAATTCTTATAGTTTTCATTACTACCTCTCTTCCCTCTAATCTAAGAGAGGATCTTGATCGCTTTCCCTTCTAGGATTAGAAAGAGTTTCCAATCCCTCACCTCATGCTACATTTTATGAGAGAGTTGTGAAAATTAGTTACCCTTAGGATAATCAAACTAAACATAGTTAGAAAGGGTACTTAGAAATGGAATCTATAAGAAAATATGAGGATTTCAACCTCATTTTGTTATTATGAGCATGTCAGAGGATTCTAGCCTCATTAGCCCACCAATGATAGTTTAACCTTGTTTTCGATTGGTATATCATATTGCTAGACTATCACCCTGCTTAGATTAGCTAATCTTATTGAGTTTTATGCTTAATTGTATGCTAATCTTTGCTTTGGTCATGATGTACATAATTTAGGGGAGGTTGGTTTATTATCCTATAAGCCCCTAAGCTTTCATTGCTTAATGTATGTCTTAAGAATGACCAATTGTACATGATTAACTATGCTTAGATAGCGACATTTTATTGTTAATCATATTCACATGTATGTTCCATATTTTAATATTTATGTACCTTATACTCTCCTTAGTTAGCATGTTTTTATAGTTATAACTGTGACACTCTAATCACTCATTCCATTTACTTGATTGATATATCATTGAGGGGGAGAGATTGGTTTGTCAATTGCTGCCAAATAAGGGGAGAAAGACCAAGTCCCACGAAAACAAGTTCTTCTATTTTGTGTTGCAGAATTGATAGGTTATGGGGGAGCAATAAAGAGGAGCTTGCTTAGTTGTTACATGTTTTAGGGCCTGTTTGTTTTTTCCCGTTGACTGTAATTACCTTGTAAATTAATAATAATTATTTACCTAGGTAATTGCGGCATTTTTTCGAGGCAGACAGTGACCGGTTACTTTTTTAGCACAAAAAAGAGGAATATGTGAACTAAATGTGGAGCCCACCATGATGTATGTGGCTTATCCACACCGTCCATCAGTTATGCCTGTTGAATTTAAGGTGTGAGCCCAAAAATGAAATAGATCTAAAGCTCAAGTGGACCACACCACAAAAATGGTGGAAATCGAGTGCCTACCATTGAAAACTTCTTGGAGGCCCCGAAAGTTTTGGATCAAGCTGATATTTGTGTTTTCCCCTTATCTGTGTCTATGTGACCCTATGAACCGGTTAGATGACAAATAAATATCAATGTGAGCCCTATGAAGGAAGCAACTTTCAATGGTGGACGGGTGATAGCTATTGATTCTGTTGTTGTAGGCCACTTGGGCATTGGATCGGCTTCATTTTTCGGTTCATCCTAGAAAATTAGTTGCTAAAATAGATGGATGGCAAGGATAAGTCATATACATCACGGTGGGACCCTCAAATTTAAGCTACTAGTTTTCAACCAATTTCCAAAAAAGAAATACTCACACATTTCCAAACAGGATAAATAAGTAGTAATTACTTATTTACATCTATTTACTTGTAACAGGGAAAAAAAAAAACAGGGCCCTTAGTGTAATTGAGTTATAATGTTTATTTCCCTTTGACATGTAATGTATTTGTGTTTTGGTAGTGTCATTGGTATGGACCATTACACGGTCTTAGGTTAGGTTTTTGTCATGTAATTGACAAATGAGGAGATTGTTTGTGCACTTTTCTATGGCATACTAGTGCACCTTATTTTTCAATCACATATGTCCATGTGTTGTAATGTTGGTTGAGTTTTAACAAGCTGAAGACCGAAGATTCAAGTGGACCGGAAGCATCAAGGAAGAAGAATAGGTAAATGAGATACCTTGGTGACCCTAACTCTTTGGACCAAAATACCTAATTCCTATTAGATGACTTAGACCAACTAGGAATACCCATAGTCATAATCTCCATCAACTTTAGATCATATAGAAAAACATGATAATTTATGTTTATTAAAGAAGTAGAAGCTACTGTAAACAATCAGGCCCAAACAACAATTTTCGATTGATCTCCAATCAATCGGACATTGGTTCCAATGGGACTTCGATCAATTGAAATTTGTTCCAGAGAATTTCAAACTCTCTGGATAGATTTTCGATCAATCAGACATACCTCCGATCAATCGGATGTGGACTCCGATCAATCGAAAATACATGAATTTGCCCATTTTTTTTTACTGTTGGAAGAAAATCTATAAAGATAGAGGGATTCGTTTATGGGCTTAAGAGATGGATTTTGAGGAGATAGAAGCTACCATCATTGCATACCATTAGAAGCTCTATTCCTAACCCTAGCAAAACATCTTCCTTGTTGAATAATTTTGAGCTTATATGATCCATTCTCTAAAAACTTCTTTAGTTGCATAGATGTGTTGTGTGCTATGTTGGCCATGTTTTCGCATGTGCATTAGCTCTTTACATGTGCATGGGCTTAGCAAAGCCTTTAAACATTACGGTGGGGCCGCCCAGATATGGGTGTCCAATTCCCAACGTTACCTATGGTATGGCCCACTTGGGTTTTAGATCAACTCCAGTTTTGGGCTCATGTCCTGACATTATCTGGTGCAAATGATAATCAGAGCCGATGTCACTCACACATCACGGGGACCCACAGCTAGTGATCAGACGGTCCAGATCATCTTATTGTCTGACCAGATCAAGTTCCCTCAAGGTCCATGTCCAACACTATGCATATTATGTTGGACAGGTAATCATCCACTTACCAAACACTAGTTAGACAGCTAAGAGAGTAATCATATTTTTTTTTTGGCCTGTGGGCCATCCACATGGTCTCCTCATCAACGGTCCTTATGACATATCTTCAACGTGGACGGTGTAGATGGCTTGTTAAACTCATCATACATAGGCTTCTAAAGATGAGGTGAAGTCCAGCGTTCCTGTGAAATCAAACACATCCCGCGGAGCACCAAACGACCCACGTGCCAAACTGGCAAGCGTGTGAGACATCCGACTCGTGGATGATGTGGTTCCAACATGTAGATAACTACAAGAAAAAACCTATCGAGCTGGTGGGGACCAAGGATTGGATGGCTTAAATTGTTACGCGTGGCACACTCCAGGTGGGTCCCACCTGATGAACATCCAGACACGTCCACAATCACACGTCCGTGTGGGAAGATTAACGATCGAGATGACGAGTTCCCTCCAGAAGCCATGCACAGCGCCACTCTCTTTGGTACTCCTGCAGAGAGTATCCTCCCATTCTCCTCTCAAAATATCGCGTGAAATTGAAGAAATCGCGAGAAATTAAAATAAGCGTCAATGTTTCAAACGGTAGGTTAGAAGTAGTTTATGTGACGGTTCGTCTGTCCCGTTGGCGTAGAAAAATCGCCGATGTAACGTCTCAACAACAGGTTGGTCAAAGTGACGGAGGCCGATTAATTCCTTCGATCTAACGGCATGAAGCGGCCGTTCAACGACCTTTCTCCTTGATGGGCCCCACATGCTGCGTAATCCGTCACCGCGGCCGTTAAATCAAGCATCTTGACGCGCGCCTGTCGTTGTCTTACCGTCGTGGAAAACGGCGTTTGGATCGAATCGCGTAGCTATAGAAAAAAAATCGCCGATTTTTAGCTTGTGAGTTGCATCTGTACTAGTTTCGGGATGCGAATTTCCTGCAACACCAGTGCCCCTTGCCCCTACCACAAAAGTGTCTGGCTTCGGTGGATCCCTAACTGTGGGGCCCACCTTGATGTATGTGCATTACATCCACTCCGTCCATCCGTTTTGAAAGATCATTTTAGGACATGATCCAAAAAATCAAGTAGATAAAAATCTCACGTGGACCATACCACAGGAAAAAGTGGTGATGGACAATTAAAAACTTCTTGTGAGCCACAAAGGTTTTGGATCGAGTTGATATTTGTGTGGTCTCTACATCCAGGTCTTTATAACCTTATCAACGGGTTAGATGGAAAATAAACATTCCAGTAACCCCCAAGAAGTTTTTAATTGTTGGTTTAGTGGCGCAATAAGATTTCAATGGTAGGCATCTCAGCTCCACTTTTTTCCCCCCGAGTTTGGCCAATTTCTTACGGTCTTCACATGAGCAAAAGCAAATGACAGAGTGAATGGATGTAATAGTGTATCACGATGGCCCCACCTAGCTTTTTATTGCATGTGCTTCATGCAACATTTCTTGTGGGAAATGGGGCGTCGATTTCGGGGCACATGGAAAGATTTTATACTCATTCACATGCAAAAAAAAAAGAAGGTGGGGGCGTTCGGTCATGTGGTATGGGTACCACCACAACTTAGTGTGCCACAGGATTTCTGTGGGGCCCACATCAATTGAGAATAAGATCCACCCTACCCCATTAGTTGGACCATTTAATGTTAGTCTAAGGACCAGAAATTAACTTGAGCGGAAACTCTGATGAGCCACAAACTAGCAACAGTTGGGAGGGAATTCCAAACCAATAAAACATTCCCTAGTGTTTTTTGGGACTCACCATGTTTCTTATATATAATCTAATCCGTTCATCAGATTATGACTACTAAGATGAACGGATAAACAAAAAATTAGACTTCAAAAATATATATATGGGCCACACGACTTGAATTTAGAGGTAGGAGGTCTTAGGCATGATTTTTCACTGTTCTATGCTTTTTATGGCCAACCTAAGTATTGGACCGTCCTGATTTTTTTGTTTTACGGTGAGAATAAAGGTAAGTACACGATGGACCGTGTGGATCTGATGCAAAGTTGATGTGGGCCCCACAGCAGAGTGCACATGGATTTGCAGGCTGGTTTTGGAAAGTTGCATGGCTTTTTACTCCGCTCCAACTTCCAACTCTCTTCGGATCCCTCCCACCATCCAAACAAGATGGCCCACCTCAATCACTAGAGTCAGAGGAAGGGCTCAAATCCTGTTTAAGCTACTGTTCTAGGGAAGGGATCCAATGTTGGAAACATGTTTTGTCTTGGTTACCATCCACGTGTACGAGTGAACAAGATCCAGGCCGTTCATTTGTTGGGCCTTCTTGCCAGGTGGGCCATAGCCCAACAATCACACTGCTCTGAATGCCTGACCCTTCATTTGAGAAGATTCTTGACCACTGAATTAGGCTGTTGGCCGATTTACCTTAGCTGTCCACTGATAATCCTCTAAAGTTCTCAAATTAGATGGCTAGCAGGATCTGATCAATGTGATGTTAGGTCTACCCCCATCCACTATATGACTCATTGGATGGACGGTACAGATGTTGTACACGTGTACAAGGTTTTATGGGGATAGAGTGCCTAATATCTAGGAAATTAGAAGTGTTTAATCAGGGATCTTTTCTCATAGTTTCCAAAGGAATATTAGCCATTGGATCTGCCTTTTCTAACTAAGGGCTTATGTCTCTAATAATCTTTTTCTTTTCTTGGGCCTCTAGAGTACTTATTTGTCGGACGAAAAGTCTTGGAAAGTGTCAAATGTTATCGCTTTATGAGGGGTGGGCCCACTTCCTTTTGAGGCCGGATCCACTACAAAGCTTTGTAGGTTTAGCTTAATCCACAGCATGATGTTTAAGGCCTCACTGATGTGTGCATTACATCCAATCCATCCATCATGTGTGCCCCCTCATTTTCTCCTTGGCTTCCAAGAATCAAGCTGATAAAAAACTCAGGTGGGCCACTTCATGTCAAATCATGCCTGAATCATCTAAAATCACATTGTGTAGCCCACCTGAGATTTGGAATGGCCTGATCTTTCGTCTGTGCAATCATTCTTGTGGGGCCCATTTTCTGAGTGGATTGGATGGCCTATAAAATAATGTGGTTTGCCCTCGAGGGTTTTCAATTGTGGGTGTCCTCTTCCCAACAGTTCCCTATGTGTGTCCCACCAGAGTCGTGGATCGGCCTGAATTTTAGGCTCCACAAAGAACATGAGGAGGAGGACAAGATGGACGCATTGGATGTCATAGCGGGACCCACACATATCACATTATAGGTTAAGATTAACATACAAAGCTTTGTAGTGGATCCGATCCTTCTTCCCATTATTTGTGGGTGCGTTTGGATGTACCCCAAATCGCAAACAGGATGTATATTCCGGTGGAAAGGGAAGTGATAAATGTCCGGGTCCATCTGGGATGCTGATTTGATTGGAACAGCATACCATCCACCAGACTTTTAGAGACATCCAAACACTTTCCAGGGAGGAATGTATGGGAATGGCTCGGTGGCAAACGCACACATCAAGCAATCCTTTGCGTGGCCCAGTTTGGTGTGAGTTTGCTAGGCTGTAAGGTCCTTTAACAGCATTAGAAAACATAAAAGCATTGTGATTAATTAAAGACCATCATGGAAATGGAATCATATGATGATCGAGCTGAGAAATGTCTCCACAAGTGGGCCCCATGATTTAAGGGAGGCAATGGGCCGGGCTAGGTTGGACCCCTAGTCTCCTGAGCCTTGTCCTGGCCATAGACCTGGTCAGGCTGAAAAAGACAGTTAGGCCTTGGGCCAGGTCATATAGTACCCTTACCCACCCTAACTAGGTTTAGCTTTTGCCATGTCCAGATCTCATTCTTGACAGGGATTGGTTGGGTTTGAGCAGCCATCTATCCTTGATCTAGGTTTCAAATCAGATAAGAGAATTTGCATGTTGGGATCCACCCATTGGATGGATTAGATTGTACACACATTTGCCCCTTTGACTGATTCATTGGTTTGCAGATGCGCTCACCTAGTAGTTTAGAAAATCTCATTCCTTTGCTAAAATAACTAATATATATTTAACATATTACATGACATGAAATGAATTGACTCGACCAAATCGGTTTGCATTGGGTTGAAGTTGATGGATTGACCCGGACAAGACTTGACCAACTTTTAACTAGGTCCAGAGTGTGAGACCCAAACCCAACTCGATTTCTTGGTGGATCCCAAAAATTAGGCCTCGATCCATAAAAATCTGGTCAAGTTGGGCACTTGCTGGTCCTGTGGCCCGAGCATCCATTGGTAGTCCAACGCATTCGAGCGAGGCTAACCTTGTGTTAAAAGGATCTAGATGATCAAAGATCCGCAATAATTATTGTTGTGGCACAAATCTGGACAACGGGTGAGGTTGGCTGACGTCGGCCGTATAACCTTTTACACTCTGGTTCTCCCTGGACGCAGGATTCTGGAGACTCTCCTAGGTTCACTGGACCTGCAAGAGAAAGAAAAAGTAGGCAAGGAAGAGGTGCCGTGGTGCACCTAGGAGCTCTTTGATGCCTATGTCAGGTATGTAATTTGACAAAGTAAGGGCTTAAAGGCTCAGATGTTTCCTACCTTGAAGGTGGAGATCGACGTCCTATTTATAGGCCGTGGGAGATATTTCTAGAGAGTTGGATCTTGCTAGCATACGTTGGTAGAGTCCCAATTTAGTAGAATTCTCCCTCTTATCATGTCGGAGAAGTCCTACTAAGAATAGAAATAGATCCCGGAATATTTGAATCCATTCGGGTATCTTGGACCGACTCTAGAAGGCGGTTGGTCGATCTTGTTTAGAGAACTTAGTGCCGAGCTCCCTCACTTGAAGTCTATTTCAGACTTTCGAATCCTCTCCTGGGCAGAGTGTTATTGGCGAGTCCTCGGTCCTCGACCTTAGTCGATGATCGGGCTGTGGTCTTGCTTTGCTCTCTACAATTGTAGAAGTCACTTGTGGTCGTCTTCATATGACATCGGCTTGTTCCATTCCAAGGTCTTATACTTTGGGCTCTTGGGCATATGGGCTTTTTCCTATGTGTGAGCCAACTCGGAATATCCCCATAACAATTGCCCCTACTCTTGAGGCCGAGCTTGTTAGGGCTCGGGAGAAAGGACTAGTAAGACGAGCTGGCCTCATAGTTACACAGGAACTTCGGGATATTGATTTTCGTCCATATCTGCCAGCTGTTGGGTGGGATACAAGGAATTAATGGCAAGATCCAAAGAATGATTTGGCAGGTTCAAAATTTGAAGTGTCGCTATGATTATTTTACGGCATAGTTGTTGCATCCAAGCTTGGACAAATCATTGTTTGACATATGGTGGCAGCCATGTCAGGCAATTCGACGTATGTAGGCTTGACCTCTCTTATAGTGACACGTGGCGATGGTTCAGTTCGACGAAGAATCACACTTGGTACAGATGAACCAGGCGGTGACACATGGACTGGGATAGGTGTCAAAAGCGTCGCATCTCTGTTCGAGGCAATCCTATGGTGACACGTGGCATTGTACAACAGCGTGAGTTTTGCCTATAAATACCCTCGCCCCACGGTCATTCCCTACTTTCTATTCATTTCAGCGTCTGAACTCTGCCATTTTTGTCCGAGTTGTGTCGACCTCTCTTCCTTCTAATCGTTTGAGTAGTCCGAGCTTTCAGAGTCTTTCGCTTTTTGCCTTTGGAGTTATCATGCCATATATTCTAGTACGTGTTGCCTTTCAGTCCCCTTTTCTTCCTTTATAATTTTTTCTTGTTCTTACACGATGTCGAACAAATATGATTTTAACTTAGCTACAAGGTCAGATTATGATGACTTAGAGTCTAGCGGACCCTCTCACAACTTTAGAGCAGAGAGACCATCCGAGAAGTCTATTAGTGCACTTTTCTGTGGCATTCTAGTGCACCTTATTTGTCAATCGTGTGCATCCATGTGTTGTAATGTTGGTTGAGCCTTGGTAAGTTGAAGACCAAATATTCAAGTGGACAAAGCATCATTAAGAAAGAAGAAACAGGTAAAAGAGATGCCTTGGTGACCTTAACCCTTAGAATCAAAATAACCTAAACCTCTAGATGACTTAGACCTAATAGGAAAACCCTTAGTCATCATCATTAGCCTTAGGCCACTTAAAAAAATATGATAAGTTAGGCTAATAAAAGATATGCAAACTGCTGTAAACAAACCAGCCCAAACAACAGTTTTCTAGTGGACTTCCATCCATCGAAGCTCAGATCCGATGGGACTTCGATCTAACGGAGACCAGTTCGATCCATCGAAAATTGGTCTAGCAACATTGTGAACTCTCTGGGCAGTTTTTCGATCCATCTAACCTAATCACTTCGATCCATCGAGTGAAGATCTCAATTAATTGGAGAAAGTTTCAACCAATCGAACTGAATGTCCAGCAATTGCATAAACTCTCTGGATAGTTTTTCGATCCATCAGAGTAGGATTTTCGATCCATCAGAAGGTGTTTTGATCCATCGAAGATATACTAATCTGCCTTTTTTTTACCATTGAAGATTTATATATAAAATAGAGAGTTCATTTTTTGGCATAAAGAGGGGGAGTTTAGTGATTTAGAAGCCACCACTATTGCAAACCATTAGGAGCTTTAATCCTAACTCATCCAAGCTATTCTCCTTGTGATTCATTACAAGCATTGAGTATTCAAAGCTTAAATGAGAATGGACTTGTTCTCTCTTGATTTCTAGGAGTTCATATACATTGATCATAGGTAAATCCTTTGTATAAACACCCCATAGGAATCCAATTAGGGAGAATTCCTCTAAGCAACCAAATCCTATTAGGTTATAGAGAATTCACCACCACCTCCTCACCTTGGGCATCTCTACGGAGCATCTCATGTAAGGTAGCTGATCTTGGAGCTGAAACATTGGCGACGCATCGGCACCAATGATCGGGGGAGCACAAGGGGAGCTTATTCAAGCACGAAAGAGCGAGAAGAAGTAACTCAAAGCAGTGCATCAACGAGGCTCAAAATCCTACAAGTAAAGTTGTCATTTGTGTTGAGTCCACCCACTCTCTTCTCGTGAGGAATTAAGTGTAGAGTTT
Source organism: Liriodendron chinense (assembly GCA_003013855.2). Lineage (NCBI taxonomy): Eukaryota > Viridiplantae > Streptophyta > Magnoliopsida > Magnoliales > Magnoliaceae > Liriodendron > Liriodendron chinense. The sequence continues at coordinate 3,089,797 of PVNU02000310.1, forward strand.
AATTGCCAAAATCGATAGATTTAATTGTAGGACCTAGGCTCGGTTGTAGGGCCAAATTAAGTCTCCAAGTAGAGAGCCTCCGACGGGATATATACTGGGGTCAGTTGTAGGACCTTGGCTCCGTTGTAGAGCCTAAAACCACTGAGGTTTGGTTGTAGGACTTTGACTCATGTGTTGAGTCTAAATTGAGGTTCAGTTGTAGGACCTTGGCTTGAGTAAGACTAAATTTAGGTTTGGTTGTAAGACCTTGGCTCAAGTGTTGAGTGTAAAGTTATGTTCTTGTGTAGGATAGTAAGGTTGGGTAGAACCTGTAAACACATGGGTTGGGTGGAACCCGTAAACACCTCGGTAGGGTGGAATCGATTTAAAACACCTAGGTTGGGTAAAACTTGTAAACACTTGAACCCATAAATACCTCGGTATGGTGGAACCCATAAATACCTCGGTAGGGTGGAACCGATTTAAAACACTTAGGTTGGGAGGAACTTGATTTAAACTCCCTAGCGAAATACAGTGTGTTCAAGGGATGAGTACTTGAACCGGGAGTGGAGTAGACATGTGGGTGGAACTTGTAAACACCTGGGTTGGGTGGAACTCGTAAACACCTCGGTAGGGTGGAACCGATTTAAAACACCTAGGTTGGGTGGAACTTATAAACACCTGGGTTGGGTGGAACCCATAAATATCTCGATAGGGTGGAACCAATTTAAAACACCTAGGTTGAGAGGAACCTGATTTAATTAAACTCTCTAACGAAATACAGTGTGTTCAAGGGGTGAGTACTTGAACAGAGAGTGGAATAGACACGTAGTCGAACCACTAAACATGCTTGTGTTTGTGATGTATTTGAGCATACTATTATCTTAGCATTGTATGTTTAATTTCTTAACTATGAATTTTGATAGGAATATATGTTAGGCACTAGATAGACACATTCACACACAAGATGTGTTTTCACCAATTAGTGTAGACTTGAGCCTATATGATCCATTCTCATATAGTTTATATAGGTTGTATAAATTAGGTGATTGATTAGTTATATCATTTGTTAATCTATACATGTTAGACTAGGTTGCTTAATTAATGTGTAATCAATTGCTAGTCTATGTGATTGGACTCACTAAGGCTTGGAAGCCGAAGTGCCTAGGTTCAGAGTATACTTCTCTTGGTTTAAAGTAATTCCAGTTGTTAAGCATCTCACCTCTATTCTAAGAAAGTACCTCAAAGTGCCTAGATTCTTGTTTAAAACCATTGCTGAACATAGCATTTGAGGACAATAATTCCATCCACATCACTACTTGTGACTATAATGTCGTCGACATAGACAATCAAAATCATAATCACTTTCACACTTTGCTTCACGAAAAGAGACTGGTCCACATGACAACAATGGAAACCAGTAAGAAAAAGAGCATCAATAAACTTCTCAAACCGTGCATGAGGTGATTTCTTCAACCCATATATTACCTTCCGAAGTTTACAAACGTTCCCCCTCTCCCCTTGAGCAACAAACCTCGGGGGTTGCCCCATGTAAACTTCCTCTGATAAATCGTCATGAAAGAAGACATTCTTCACATCCAGTTGATGGAGGGGGACAGGATTTGCTAGTTTTAATTGGGATTAAAACTTGCATCGAGTTTAGGTTAGCCATAGGAGAGAATATCTCCTCATAATCTAACTCAGCTATCTGTATATATAATCTTTCTCCGCGAGATGAGCCTTTAGGCATACTACAGTCCCATCGTTTGGGGGGGGGGGGGGGGGGGGGGGGGGGGGGGGGGGGGGGGGGGTGGTATACTCATCGAAAGTCCACCGTGCATTTTCTAGGTGGTAAGGGGACCAACGTCCAAATGTTAGAAGAATACATTGCTTGCATTTCATCTTCCATAGCCTACCACCAACCAGGATTAGCTAAGGTATCTTAATACAAATTTGGAACCACATGAATGTATAAAGGTAAATGATTTAAATCGAGGAGACAAACGATGACTGAAACAAAGTACAAATCTAGGATCCATTTTATATAATGGGGTACCAACGCTATAAAGAAATGCAATATACCCAAACACATGAAGAAGACGAGCGAATGGTTCCTTTTCAGGGAATAAAAGAGAGAAGGGCGTATGCCCATGCAATATAGAGGATGGTTGATGATTTACAAGATAACAAGCCACTAGAATTAAATAGTTCCAGAGATACTTGTGAACATTCATATGTATTATGAGGGAGGGAGCCACTTTCAGTAAATGCCTATTCTTCTGTTCAGTGACACCATTTTGTTGTGGTGTATATGGCATGATGTTTAATGTATAATACTAAAGGAAGATGGGTAAGTTTGGAAGTGACTATATACATACTTAAGAGCATTATTTGAACATAAGCATTTTACTTCTCTCTAGAATGGAGTTCTAATTTCAACATGAAAATGGTTGAAACATTCATTCAAAAACCTCAGACTTGTCATGAAGCATATAGACACATGTCACACGAGAGCAATCATCAATGAATGGAACAAACTATTTAAAATTATTCAAAGTTGAGATTTGAAAGGGTCCCCACACATTTGAATGAACCAATGCAAATAATTCAGTTTCACGGTTATTATTTCAAAGACTAAAACTAGACCTAGTGTGTTTTGCCAACTGACATGGTTCACAATTCATTGGCGAAGTAAATGATAATCTAGGAAGAAGTTTATGAAGAAACTTAAGGGACGGATGTCCAAACCAGACATGCCATCTGAGAGTGTCTTGCTCCTTAGTGTTGGTAAGTGCACATCCATGTCTACTTGGCTCAAAGTAATAGAGTTCTTGAGATTCACACCCCCACCAATCGTCACTTGTGTCTTGAGGTCCTGAAAGACATAATGAGAAAGAAAAAAAAATGTTATGAAGCAATTCATTTATTTTGTAATTTGGCTAACAGAAAGAAGACTAAAAGGAAACTAAGACACACTTTTACTTTTCCATAAACATCAGATAAAGAACCATCAACTAAAGAAATAGGGGAATAAGTAAGAAACTCATCAAGGGTGGAGAAGATAAGACGAGTACCCGTCATGTAGTCCATGGCCCCTAAATCAATGACCTAGGGAGACATACCAGTTGATATGACAAAGGCATTACTTGAGTTGGCCAGTGATGTAGATGAAGTGGCAATTGAGTCGGCACTTGTGTTCTTGCTCAACAATTTTTCAAGTTCAGCCCTAACGATGGATTGCATGTTCACTTAGATGAGGAGGGATAATAGTACTGGACATCCCCTCTTCTTGGCATGACACTGAATGTGCCTGATGAAGAGTCGGCCCCCCATTTCGTAGAATCAAATCCCAGCAATAGTACACATTGTGGTTACTTTTCTTGCAATATGTGCAGTAACGCTGCTATCCTAGAAAAGATTGGGAGCTATCACTAAAGGAAATCCTTCCACGTCCTCTATTACGAGAATGTCCCCCACGCCACGGTTGTTGCCCACCACGAACATTGCTACCCATACTGGAGATTGAGGCAGTATTATCATTTGGATGATGGAACGATGGGGATTCTAAAGGATTTAGGACCCTTAGCATGCATGCAAACACTTCAGATAATGTTGGCGTCTTCTCACTTACCAAAAGTTATGCCTTAACAGGGTCCAAGTAGGGCTGGACCGTAGCAAGGAAAAAAGCTATACAAATCGCTTCCCTTTGGCACTTTTGAGTTACAGTCCTAGGTAAAAGGATGGTGTAGCTTCCACTCATCAACATGACCACAAAATTTGGCACAATGGTCATTAAAATTGTCTCCTCGTTTCATGGTCTAAAATTCTAAAAAAATATCATATAAACGCTGAATATTACTTCAATTAGAATAAAGTTCTTGGAGATTCTGTCAAGTCTCCTTCAAGCTATCACCATACATAACTGTGTGATAGACATGATCTTCTATGCTATGGAAGAACCAGTTCATCACCTAATAATCCCCTTACTTCCATTTGGATCGAGAATTTGAGTCCATTGAAGGTGCAGTACTCTTAGTTAGATACTTTAATTTTCTTTTGTTGAACGTCAGTTTTTACATCTGCAGTTTGGGATGTCATTCTTGGTAATGGCAGTGATATGAAATTGATAAACCGTCTCTAAGCAATTGAACAGAAAGCACAATCAAAAGATCAAATAAGGAGTATTAGCAAGATGAATCAATGGCAAAAAGACATCCAGCACGGTCAATGATGGACGACCACGAGCAATAGTATAGGCCAATGGTCCAATCAGTGATCAACGGTTGCAATGAGTAATCAATGATGCGGCCCAACAATGATCAACATGCCACCACAAATCTATTTATCAGAAAATAGAATGCCCAACATGTTTGATGGTAGTGTGTATCTAGGCTACCTGAATGTGTGTAGTATGCATGAATGGAGTGGCCCACGACAACACATGTGACAATGTACTATTCAACAGTCCTCCCCTATAGATGATCTTGGACACCCATGTCTCTTGATGAAAGCAATAGGAGGGCCACATTCCAACAGATCAGTGTACAACAACAACAAGGCATCACATTCTCCATTAATGTCGAAAAAAACATAGCATGGAAGAGAAATAGAGATCCAACTGATCTCAAAGGAAGAAGGTGCTCTTCTAGTTAGGCCATTAATGCCAGTCACAAATGCATGACCAATTGGTTTTGTGGTTTAGAACATATCAACGATGATTTATGCGCTCAAAACGACAACAATGGAGGTGGGGCAAAGATGGTTGGAGAAGATGAAGATCACGGGATGCTCTAACGTTTGGTAGATCAGAAGACCTACCACTCTGATACCATGTTGATTGGAAAAGAAGATGATGATGATGATGATGATGATGGTGTGTGCGTTTGTTGTTGAAAAAGTTTGTTTTGAAAACAATTTTAAAAGAAAAAAAGGAGTTTTGTTTTTTGTCCCATATTGGATGGGAGAAAGATTTTTTACCTCTTTATAAGTAGGGTGTTGTGCACCTTATTTATTTATGGTGGAAGAGAGGGAGAATGGTGGCTTGCGTGTTCCAGTGCGAAGCACTGGAACACCACGCACGCGCACACGCACGAGCACGGGCTCGGTCTCGGTCTCGGACTCGGTCTCGGGCTTGGGCACGGGCACGGGCACGGGCACGGGCTTGGGCACAGGCTCGGGCTAGGTGCGAGGGCGTGGGCATGTGAGGCAGCGTGGCTGTAGAGGCGCTAGTGGCGCACTTGGCACTTCGCACGTGCGCATCGTGTCGCAGATGGGTCGCGGACCAGAGCGAGACTGGTGCGAGTCGCGGTGCGACAGAGGCTAGGTAGTAGGTCAGGTGGCTGGGTTCGGAACAGAGGAGGTGCTGTGGGTGGGAGGTCTGACAGAGAGACCTCTCTACTTTTTATAGAGAGCTGCAGGGCTAATTAGAGGGAGCTGTGTAACCGCTCATGCAGTAACGGTCCATACCATGCAGTAACAGCTGCATGTGGCTAGCGCAACAGTAAAAAACGGCTAGCCATTGAGTCTAAACAGCCAACATGCAGGTGCATAACACCCACATGCACAACAGTCAGAAACTGCAAAAAACGGCTAGTTTCTCACAACAGCCAGAAAACGGCTAGTGCCATTATGGCCCTGGACCAAAACTGCCAGCCACCCTTGCCTATATAAACCGGACAGGTCTGGTTCATTCCAACAACAACAACAGCAATCACAAACTAAAAAAATTGAACCAGCACCCATCTTAGTCTCTTAGCCTCTCGGTTTGGTTAAAATAAACCAATCCACTTAGACCAGTGTAGTGGTCTGCTGCTGCAGAAGAAGAATACTGCCATTATTTTCTCTTTCTCTTTTTCTTTATCTGCCAGAGTGTGTTACTGAGTTCCATAGTAGTTCCTTCGTTTTGCTGAACGCAGAACCACATAAGGCTCGTCGTATCCTACAAGCAATCCGCCTGCAACCTATCAGCAGACTCAAAATAATTTGAGTAGGGGCGAATTACGCTTTAAGGACAACGTGTTTTTTCACGTGCTTCAGCTTGTCCTTATTCTCGGATTTTTCAATTTATTTATTTTTTAAAGATCAGAATTTCTTCAACAATCAGTGCTATAGGAAGTCTAATGTATGCAATGCAATGCACTAGACCAGACATCGCATATGCTGTGAGTAAACTAAGTAGGTTTACTAGTAATCCCAGTGTAGAACACTGGAAGGCAATAGGAAGAGTACTTGGTTATTTAAAAGCAACCAAAGACTTAGGGTTATTTTACTCAGAATTTCCAGCTGTACTGGAAGGATATACCGATGTAAGTTGGATATCGAGTGCAGGTGACAACAAATCCACTACTGTATGGGTTTTCACCGTAGGAGGTGCAGCTGTATCTTAGGGATCCAAGAAACAAACCTGCATAACTCACTCAACTATGGAATCTGAGTTCATAGCCATTGTTGTAACAGGTAAAGAGGCTGAGTGGCTTAGGGATCTTCTTTTAGAAATTTCATTCTATGCGAAGCCGATACCGGCTGTTTCGCTACATTGCGATAGTGAAGCCACATTAGCTAGAGCCTACAGCGGCAGGTATAATGGGAAATCCAGACATATAAATCTGAGACATGACTATGTAAGATAACTGATTCAAGATGGAATCATTGTAATATCTTATGTAAAGTCAAGTAATAACTTAGCTGATCCTTTTACTAAACTTCTAACGAGAGAGGTAGTAAGGACAACATCCAGAGGGATGGGGTTGAAATTCTTTTCAAAAGATTTCACCAGTGATGGAAACCCAACCTAAAATTAAAAAATCTCTATAAAAGGGTTCAATGGGTAAAAATAAGTCACTGATACGTGAAAAGTTTCAACACTAAATCATATATATATATATATATATATATATATATATATATATATCTATACACACACACACACACACACACACACACACACACACACACACCTCATCCAGGATTATACTATTGGCCGCTACAGACAGAGGGTTAAGTCTTAGAAGCTCTTAATGTAGTCCAGTCTTAAGGACAAGTGTCTGAAAGTAACGGAGACACTGGAAGGACTTCACCTATATGAACGTAGAGGTGGTGCCGCCTCTCATGAGAATGAGGGTTTTCTCGGGATTGTTCATGAAATAGGATAAGCACAAGGCCATTAAATGTGCTGAGCAAGAACTGTGGAAACTCTAATAACACTTAGAAAGTATATGTGTGGTATTTTCTGTCCTGTTATATAAAAATAACTGGTTCAAAGCTGCGGCTACCAGTAATTTTGATAGGTCTTTGAAATACTTACACTAAGGAAGGATTCAAATCGAAAGATATCTTTCTTTATGCATATAATCTTTTATACTCTGGCAGACATCGTTTTTATGTTTTAAATTATTTAAAAACAAGTGGGGGATTGTTGAAAAAGTTTGTTTTGAAAACAATTTTAAAAGAAAAAAAGGAGTTTTGTTTTTTGTCCCATATCGGATGGGAGAAAGATTTTTTACCTCTTTATAAGTAGGGTGTTGTGCACCTTACTTATTTGTGGTGGAAGAGAGGGAGAATGGTGGCTTGCGTGTTCCAGTGCGAAGCACTGGAACACCGCGCATGCGCACGCGCACGAGCACGGGCTCGGTCTTGGTCTCGGTCTCGGGCTCGGGCTAGGTGCGAGGGTGTGGGCACGTGAGGCAGTGTGGCTGTAGAGGCGTTAGTGGCGAACTTGGCACTTCGCACGTGCGCATCGTGTCGCAGATGGGTCGCGACCTCGCGGACTGGAGCGAGATTGGTGCGACATAGGCTAGGTAGTAGGTCAGGTGATTGGATTCGGAACAGAGGAAGTGCTGTGGGTGGGAGGTCTGACAGAGAGACCTCTATGCTTTTTATAGAGAGCTGCAGGGCTAATTGGAGGGACCTGCGTAACTACTTATGCAGTAACGGTCCATACCATGCAGTAACAGCTGCGTGTGGCTAGCCCAACAGTCAGAAACGGCTAGCCATTAAGTCTAAACAGCCAGCATGCAGGTGCATAACTCTTACATGCACAACAGTCAGAAACTGCCATAAATGGCTAGTTTCTCACAACAGCCACAAAACGGCTAGTGCCATTATGGCTCTGGACCAAAACTGCAAGCCATCCTTGCCTATATAAACCGGACAGGTCTGGTTCATTCCAACAACAACAACAGCAATCACAAACTAAAAAAATTGAACCAGCACCCATCTTAGTCTCTTAGCCTCTCGGTTTGGTGAAAATAAACCAATCCACTTAGACCAGTGTAGTGGTCTGCTGCTATAAAAGAAGAATACTACCATTATTTTCTCTTTCTCTTTTTCTTTAACTGCCAGAGTGTGTTACTGAGTTCCATAGTGGTTCCTTTGTTTTGCTGAACGCAGAACCACATAAGGCTCGTCGTATCCTACAAGCAATCCGCCTGCAACCTATCAGCAGACTCAAAATAATTTGAGTAGGGGCGAATTACGCTTTAAGGACAGCGTGTTTTTTCACGTGCTTCAGCCTGTCCTTATTCTCAGATTTTTCAATTTATTTATTTTTTAAAGATCAGAATTTCTTCAACAATCAGTGCTATAGGAAGTCTAATGTATGCAATGCAATGCACTTGACCAGACATCGCATATGCTGTGAGTAAACTAAGTAGGTTTACTAGTAATCCCAGTGTAGAACACTGGAAGGCAATAGGAAGAGTACTTGGTTATTTAAAAGCGACCAAAGACTTAGGGTTATTTTACGCAGAATTTCCAACTGTACTGGAAAGATATACCGATGCAAGTTGGATATCGAGTGCAGGTGACAACAAATCCACTACTGGATGGGTTTTCACCTTAGGAGGTGCAGCTGTATCTTGGGGATCCAAGAAACAAACCTGCATAACTCACTCAACTATGGAATCTGAGTTCATAGCCCTTGCTGCAACAAGTAAAGAGGCTGAGTGGCTTAGGGATCTTCTTTTAGAAATTCCATTCTATGCGAAGCCGATACCGGCTGTTTCGCTACATTGCGATAGTGAAGCCACATTAGCTAGAGCCTACAGCGGCACGTATAATGGAAAATCTAGACATATAAGTCTAAGACATGACTATGTAAGATAACTGATTCCAGATGAAATCATTGCAATATCTTATGTAAAGTCAAGTAATAACTTAGCTGATCCTTTTAGTAAACCTCTAACAAGAGAGGTAGTAAGGACAACATCCAGAGGGATGGGGTTGAAATTCTTTTCAAAAGATTTTGCCAGTGATGGAAACCCAACCTAAAATTAGAAATCTCTATATAAGAGTTCAATGGGTAAAAACAAGTCACTGATACGTGAAAAGTTTCAGTACTAAATCATATATATATATATATACCTCATCCAGGATTATAGTGCTGGCCGTTACAGACAGAGGGTTAAGTCTTAGAAACTCTTAATGCAGTCCAGTCTTAAGGACAAGTGTCTGAAAGTAATGGAGACACTGGAAGGACATCACCTATATGAACGTAGAAGTGGTGCCGCCTCTCATGAGAATGAGAGTTTTCTCGGGATCGTTCATGAAACAGGATAAGCATAAGGCCATTAAATGTGCTGAGCAAGAACTGTGAAAACTTTAATAAGACTTAGAAAGTATGTGTGTGGTATTTTCGGTCCTGTTATATAAAAATAATTGGTTCAAAGCTGCGGCTACCAGTAATTTTGATAGGTCTTTGAAATACATACACTAAGGAAGGATTCAAATCGAAAGATATCTTTCTTTATGCATATAGTCTTTTATACTTTGGCAGACATCGTTTTTATGTTTTAAATTATTTTAAAACAAGTGGGGGATTGTTGAAAAAGTTTGTTTTGAAAACAATTTTAAAAGAGAAAAATGAGTTTTGTTTTTTGTGCCATATCAGATGGGAGAAAGATTTTTTACCTCTTTATAAGTAGGGTGTTGTGCACCTTACTTATTTATGGTGGAAGAGAGGGAGAATGGTGGCTTGCGTGTTCCAGTGCGAAGCACTGGAACACCGCGCACGCGCACGCGCACGAGCACGGGTTCGGTCTCGGTCTCGGACTCGGTCTCTGTCTCGAGCTTGGGCTTGGGCACGGGTACGGGCTCGGGCACGGGCTCGAGCTAGGTGCGAAGGCGTGGGCGCGTGAGGCAGTGTGGCTGTAGAGGTGCTAGTGGCACACTTGGCACTTCGCACGTGCGCATCGTGTCGCAGATGGGTCGCGACCTCGCGGACTGGAGCGAGATTGGTGCGAGTCGCGGTGCGACATAGGCTAGGTAGTAGGTCAGGTGATTGGATTCGGAACAGAGGAAGTGCTGTGGGTGGGAGGTCTGACAGAGAGACCTCTATGCTTTTATAGAGAGCTGCAGGGCTAATTGGAGGAACCTACGTAACTACTCATGCAGTAACGGTCCATACCATGCAGTAACAGCTGCATGTGGCTAGCCCAACAGTCAGAAACGGCTAGCCATTAAGTCTAAACAGCCAGCATGCAGGTGCATAACTCTTACATGCACAACAGTCAGAAACTGCCATAAACGGCCAGTTTCTCACAACAGCCAGAAAACGGCTAGTCCCATTATGGCTCTGGACCAAAACTGCAAGCCATCCTTGCCTATATAAACCGGACAGGTCTGGTTCATTCCAACAACAACAACAGCAATCACAAACTAAAAAAATTGAACCAGCACCCATCTTAGTCTCTTAGCCTCTCGGTTTGGTGAAAATAAACCAATCCACTTAGACCAGTGTAGTGGTCTGCTGCTATAAAAGAAGAATACTACCATTATTTTCTCTTTCTCTTTTTCTTTAACTGCCAGAGTGTGTTACTGAGTTCCATAGTGGTTCCTCTGTTTTGCTGAACGCAGAACCACATAAGGCTCGTCGTATCCTACAAGCAATCCACCTGCAACCTATCAGCAGACTCAAAATAATTTGAGTAGGGGCGAATTACGCTTTAAGGACAGCGTGTTTTTTCACGTGCTTCAGCCTGTCCTTATTCTCAGATTTTTCAATTTATTTATTTTTTAAAGATCAGAATTTCTTCAACAATCAGTGCTATAGGAAGTCTAATGTATGCAATGCAATGCACTAGACCAGACATCGCCTATGCTGTGAGTAAACTAAGTAGGTTTACTAGTAATCCCAGTGTAGAACACTGGAAGGCAATAAGAAGAGTACTTGGTTATTTAAAAGCGACCAAAGACTTAGGGTTATTTTACTCAGAATTTCCAACTGTACTAGATGGATATACCGATGCAAGTTGGATATCGAGTGCAGGTGACAACAAATCCACTACTGGATGGGTTTTCACCTTAGGAGGTGCAGCTGTATCTTGGGGATCCAAGAAACAAACCTGCATAACTCACTCAACTATGGAATCTGAGTTCATAGCCCTTGCTGCAACAAGTAAAGAGGCTGAGTGGCTTAGGGATCTTCTTTTAGAAATTCCATTCTATGCGAAGCCGATACCGGCTGTTTCGCTACATTGCGATAGTGAAGCCACATTAGCTAGAGCCTACAGCGGCACGTATAATGGAAAATCTAGACATATAAGTCTAAGACATGACTATGTAAGATAACTGATTCAAGATGGAATCATTGCAATATCTTATGTAAAGTCAAGTAATAACTTAGCTGATCCTTTTAATAAACCTCTAACAAGAGAGGTAGTAAGGACAACATCCAGAGGAATGGGGTTGAAATTCTTTTCAAAAGATTTCGCCAGTGATGGAAACCCAACCTAAAATTAGAAATCTCTATATAAGAGTTCAATGGGTAAAAACAAGTCACTGATACGTGAAAAGTTTCAGTACTAAATCATATATATATATATATATATATATATATATATATATATATATATATACCTCATCCAGGATTATAGTGCTGGCCGTTACAGACAGAGGGTTAAGTCTTAGAAACTCTTAATGCAGTCCAGTCTTAAGGACAAGTGTCTGAAAGTAATGGAGACACTGGAAGGACATCACCTATATGAACGTAGAAGTGGTGCCGCCTCTCATGAGAATGAGAGTTTTCTCGGGATCGTTCATGAAATAGGATAAGCACAAGGCCATTAAATGTGCTGTGCAAGAACTGTGGAAACTCTAATAACACTTAGAAAGTATATGTGTGGTATTTTCTATCCTGTTATATAAAAATAACTGGTTCAAAGCTGCGGCTACCAGTAATTTTGATAGGTCTTTGAAATACTTACACTAAGGAAGGATTCAAATCGAAAGATATCTTTCTTTATGCATATAATCTTTTATACTCTGGCAGACATCGTTTTTATGTTTTAAATTATTTAAAAACAAGTGGGGGATTGTTGAAAAAGTTTGTTTTGAAAACAATTTTAAAAGAAAAAAAGGAGTTTTGTTTTTTGTCCCATATCGGATGGGAGAAAGATTTTTTACCTCTTTATAAGTAGGGTGTTGTGCACCTTACTTATTTGTGGTGGAAGAGAGGGAGAATGGTGGCTTGCGTGTTCCAGTACGAAGCACTGGAACACCGCGCATGCGCACGCGCACGAGCACGGGCTCGGTCTTGGTCTCGGTCTCGGACTCGGTCTCGGGCTCGGGCTAGGTGCGAGGGTGTGGGCACGTGAGGCAGTGTGGCTGTAGAGGCGTTAGTGGCGAACTTGGCACTTCGCACGTGCGCATCGTGTCGCAGATGGGTCGCGACCTCGCGGACTGGAGCGAGATTGGTGCGACATAGGCTAGGTAGTAGGTCAGGTGATTGGATTCGGAACAGAGGAAGTGCTGTGGGTGGGAGGTCTGACAGAGAGACCTCTATGCTTTTTATAGAGAGCTGCAGGGCTAATTGGAGGGACCTGCGTAACTACTTATGCAGTAACGGTCCATACCATGCAGTAACAGCTGCGTGTGGCTAGCCCAACAGTCAGAAACGGCTAGCCATTAAGTCTAAACAGCCAGCATGCAGGTGCATAACTCTTACATGCACAACAGTCAGAAACTGCCATAAATGGCTAGTTTCTCACAACAGCCACAAAACGGCTAGTGCCATTATGGCTCTGGACCAAAACTGCAAGCCATCCTTGCCTATATAAACCGGACAGGTCTGGTTCATTCCAACAACAACAACAGCAATCACAAACTAAAAAAATTGAACCAGCACCCATCTTAGTCTCTTAGCCTCTCGGTTTGGTGAAAATAAACCAATCCACTTAGACCAGTGTAGTGGTCTGCTGCTATAAAAGAAGAATACTACCATTATTTTCTCTTTCTCTTTTTCTTTAACTGCCAGAGTGTGTTACTGAGTTCCATAGTGGTTCCTTTGTTTTGCTGAACGCAGAACCACATAAGGCTCGTCGTATCCTACAAGCAATCCGCCTGCAACCTATCAGCAGACTCAAAATAATTTGAGTAGGGGCGAATTACGCTTTAAGGACAGCGTGTTTTTTCACGTGCTTCAGCCTGTCCTTATTCTCGGAATTTTCAATTTATTTATTTTTTAAAGATCAGAATTTCTTCAACAATCAGTGCTATAGGAAGTCTAATGTATGCAATGCAATGCACTAGACCAGACATTGCATATGCTGTGAGTAAACTAAGTAGGTTTACTAGTAATCCCAGTGTAGAACACTGGAAGGCAATAGGAAGAGTACTTGGTTATTTAAAAGCAACCAAAGACTTAGGGTTATTTTACTCAGAATTTCTAACTGTACTGGAAGGATATACCGATGCAAGTTGGATATCGAGTGCAGGTGACAACAAATCCACTACTGGATGGGTTTTCACCTTAGGAGGTGCAGCTGTATCTTGGGGATCCAAGAAACAAACCTGCATAACTCACTCAACTATGGAATCTGAGTTCATAGCCCTTGCTGCAACAAGTAAAGAGGCTGAGTGGCTTAGGGATCTTCTTTTAGAAATTCCATTCTATGCGAAGCCGATACCGGCTGTTTCGCTACATTGCGATAGTGAAGCCAAATTAGCTAGAGCCTACAGCGGCACGTATAATGGAAAATCTAGACATATAAGTCTAAGACATGACTATGTAAGATAACTGATTCAAGATGGAATCATTGCAATATCTTATGTAAAGTCAAGTAATAACTTAGCTGATCCTTTTAGTAAACCTCTAACAAGAGAGGTAGTAAGGACAACATCCAGAGGGATGGGGTTGAAATTCTTTTCAAAAGATTTTGCCAGTGATGGAAACCCAACCTAAAATTAGAAATCTCTATATAAGAGTTCAATGGGTAAAAACAAGTCACTGATACGTGAAAAGTTTCAGTACTAAATCATATATATATATATATATATATATATATATATATATATATATATATATATATATATATATATATATACCTCATCTAGGATTATAGTGCTGGCCGTTACAGACAGAGGGTTAAGTCTTAGAAACTCTTAATGCAGTCCAGTCTTAAGGACAAGTGTCTGAAAGTAATGGAGACACTGGAAGGACATCACCTATATGAACGTAGAAGTGGTGCCGCCTCTTATGAGAATAAGAGTTTTCTCGGGATCGTTAATGAAATAGGATAAGCACAAGGCCATTAAATGTGCTGAGCAAGAACTCTGGGAACTCTAATAACACTTAGAAAGTATGTGTGTGGTATTTTCAGTCATGTTATATAAAAATAGCTGGTTCAAACTGTGGCTACTAGTAATTTTGATAGGCCTTTGAAATACTTACACTAAGGAAGGATTCAAATCGAAAGATATCTTTCTTTATGCATATAATCTTTTATACTCTAGCAGACATCGTTTTTATGTTTTAAATTATTTAAAAACAAGTGAGGGATTGTTGAAAAAGTTTGTTTTGAAAATAATTTTAAAAGAAAAAAAGGAGTTTTGTTTTTTGTCCCATATCGGATGGGAGAAAGATTTTTTACCTCTTTATAAGTAGGGTGTTGTGCACCTTACTTATTTATGGTGGAAAAGAGGGAGAATGGTGGCTTGCGTGTTCCAGTGCGAAGCACTGGAACACCGCGCATGCGCACGCGCACGAGCACGGGCTCGGTCTCGGTCTCGGACTCGGTCTCGGGCTCGGGCTAGGTGCGAGGGTGTGGGCACGTGAGGCAGTGTGGCTGTAGAGGCGTTAGTGGCGAACTTGGCACTTCGCACGTGCGCATCGTGTCGCAGATGGGTCGCGACCTCGCGGACCGGAGCGAGACTGGTGCGAGTCGCGGTGCGACAGAGGCTAGGTAGTAGGTCAGGTGGCTGGGTTCGGAACACAGGAGGTGCTGTGGGTGGGAAGTCTGACAGAGAGACCTCTCTGCTTTTTATAGAGAGCTGCAGGGCTAATTGGAGAGACCTGCGTAACTGCTCATGCGGTAACGGTCCATACCATGCAGTAACAGCTGCATGTGGCTAGCCCAACAGTCAGAAACGGCTAGCCATTGAGTCTAAACAGCCAGCATGCAGGTGCATAACTCCCACATGCAGAACAGTCAGAAACTGCCATAAACGGCTAGTTTCTCACAACAGCCAGAAAACGGCTAGTGCCATTATGACTCTGGACCAAAAATGCCAACCACCCTTGCCTATATAAACCGGACAGGTCTGGTTCATTCCAACAACAACAACAGCAATCACAAACTAAAAAAATTGAACCAGCACCCATCTTAGTCTCTTAGCCTCTCGGTTTGGTTAAAATAAACTAATCCACTTAAACCATTGTAGTGGTCTGCTGCTGCAGAAGAAGAATATTGCCATTATTTTCTCTTTCTCTTTTCTTTATCTGCCAGAGTGTGTTACTGAGTTCCATAGTGGTTCCTTCGTTTTGCTGAACGCAGAACCACATAAGGCTCGTTGTATCCTGGAAGCAATCCGCCTACAACCTATCAGCAGACTCAAAATAATTTGAGTAGGGGCGAATTACGCTTTAAGGACAGCGTGTTTTTTCACGTGCTTAAGCCTGTCCTTATTCTCGGATTTTTCAATTTATTTATTTTTTAAAAATCAGAATTTCTTCAACAATCAGTGTTATAGGAAGTCTAATGTATGCAATGCAATGCACTAGACCAGACATCGCATATGCTGTGAGTAAACTAAGTAGGTTTACTAGTAATCCCAGTGTAGAATACTGGAAGGCAATAGGAAGAGTACTTGGTTATTTAAAAGCAACCAAAGACTTAGGGTTATTTTACTCAGAATTTCCAGCTGTACTAGAAGGATATACCGATGCAAGTTGGATATCGAGTGCAGGTGACAACAAATCCACTACTGTATGGGTTTTCACCTTACGAGGTGCAGCTGTATCTTGGGGATCCAAGAAACAAACCTGCATAACTCACTCAATTATGGAATCTGAGTTCATAGCCATTGTTGCAACAGGTAAAGAGGCTGAGTGGCTTAGGGATCTTCTTTTAGAAATTTCATTCTATGCGAAGCCGATACCGGCTGTTTCGCTACATTGCGATAGTGAAGACACATTAGCTAGAGCCTACAGCGGCACGTATAATGGGAAATCCAGACATATAAATCTGAGACATGACTATGTAAGATAACTGATTCAAGATGGAATCGTTGTAATATCTTATGTAAAGTCAAATAATAACTTAGCTGATCCTTTTAGTAAACTTCTAACGAGAGAGGTAGCAAGGACAACATCCAGAGGGATGGGGTTGAAACTCTTTTCAAAAGATTTCACCAGTGATGGAAACCCAACCTAAAATTAGAAAATCTCTATATAAGGGTTCAATGGGTAAAAACAAGTCACTGATACGTGAAAAGTTTCAGCACTAAATCATATATATATATATATATATATATATATATATATACCTCATCCAGGATTATAATGCTGGCCGTTACAGACAGAGGGTTGAGTCTTAGAAACTTTTAATGCAGTCCAGTCTTATGGACAAGTGTCTGAAAGTAACGGAGACACTGGAAGGACTTCACCTATATGAACGTAGAGGTGGTGCTGCCTCTCATGAGAATGAGAGTTTTCTCGAGATCATTCATGAAACAGGATAAGCATAAGGCCATTAAATGTGCTGAGCAAGAACTGTGAAAACTTTAATAAGACTTAGAAAGTATGTGTGTGGTATTTTCGGTCCTGTTATATAAAAATAATTGGTTCAAAGCTGCGGCTACCAGTAATTTTGATAGGTCTTTGAAATACATACACTAAGGAAGGATTCAAATCGAAAGATATCTTTCTTTATGCATATAGTCTTTTATACTTTGGCAGACATCGTTTTTATGTTTTAAATTATTTTAAAACAAGTGGGGGATTGTTGAAAAAGTTTGTTTTGAAAACAATTTTAAAAGAGAAAAATGAGTTTTGTTTTTTGTCCCATATCAGATGGGAGAAAGATTTTTTACCTCTTTATAAGTAGGGTGTTGTGCACCTTACTTATTTATGGTGGAAGAGAGGGAGAATGGTGGCTTGCGTGTTCCAGTGCGAAGCACTGGAACACCGCGCACGCGCACGCGCACGAGCACGGGTTCGGTCTCGGTCTCGGACTCGGTCTCTGTCTCGAGCTTGGGCTTGGGCACGGGTACGGGCTCGGGCACGGGCTCGAGCTAGGTGCGAAGGCGTGGGCGCGTGAGGCAGTGTTGCTGTAGAGGTGCTAGTGGCACACTTGGCACTTCGCACGTGCGCATCGTGTCGCAGATGGGTCGCGACCTCGCGGACTGGAGCGAGATTGGTGCGAGTCGCGGTGCGACATAGGCTAGGTAGTAGGTCAGGTGATTGGATTCGGAACAGAGGAAGTGCTGTGGGTGGGAGGTCTGACAGAGAGACCTCTATGCTTTTTATAGAGAGCTGCAGGGCTAATTGGAGGAACCTGCGTAACTACTCATGCAGTAACGGTCCATACCATGCAGTAACAGCTGCATGTGGCTAGCCCAACAGTCAGAAACGGCTAGCCATTAAGTCTAAACAGCCAGCATGCAGGTGCATAACTCTTACATGCACAACAGTCAGAAACTGTCATAAACGGCTAGTTTCTCACAACAGCCAGAAAACGGCTAGTGCAATTATGGCTCTGGACCAAAACTACAAGCCATCCTTGCCTATATAAACCGGACAGGTCTGGTTCATTCCAACAACAACAACAGCAATCACAAACTAAAAAAATTGAACCAGCACCCATCTTAGTCTCTTAGCCTCTCGGTTTGGTGAAAATAAACCAATCCACTTAGACCAGTGTAGTGGTCTGCTGCTATAAAAGAAGAATACTACCATTATTTTCTCTTTCTCTTTTTCTTTAACTGCCAGAGTGTGTTACTGAGTTCCATAGTGGTTCCTTTGTTTTGCTGAACGCAGAACCACATAAGGCTCGTCGTATCCTACAAGCAATCCGCCTGCAACCTATCAGCAGACTCAAAATAATTTGAGTAGGGGCGAATTACGCTTTAAGGACAGCTTGTTTTTTCACGTGCTTTAGCCTCTCCTTATTCTCGGATTTTCCAATTTATTTATTTTTTAAAGATCAGAATTTCTTCAACATTTGTGTGAGAGAGAGAGAGATGCTTGGGAGAGTAGCACTAGTAAGAACACTCTCTTGACCTAGGGTTTGCATTATATATATGTGAGATAAAAAAAAAAAAAAAAAAAAAAAAGAGGTTTGGGCTAAAAAGTGGACCTTGGCCCCACGATACTACTATTTTTTACAATGAAAATTATAAAAAACAGTAATTTTTTTTTCTAAAATTTGAATTTTAACCTTCAAAACAAGCTTTTTTCACAAAATGGACGACCGTGGCCCTCTAAGATGGCCGGTTGACCCTGGATACACGGCTCCATAAAAATCAATAGATCGATTCTTTCTATGATGATGCCCAAATCAAATAAAGTTATGACTCTTTTATTGTCAAAACTTTGAACGATGTTTTCTCCATATCTAGAATGAATTGCTTCGAAATGCCTAATACCCAATTATGGCATGCCTTATGCAAGACTAAGTCCGGTTTTGATGGACCATTGCTGCTTTCATTCGGACTTCTTTTGGTTCAACTGCACTAAGAATGCATCTGCGGCACACTTTACACCATGGCCCATCAATAGTAAGACCATATGATGAACGGTCTGGATGAGTAAACAACGGACCCAATTTCATTGTGTTCAATTGTCAAGTGGTTACACCACCTTTTTTATCAGTTAGCGTTGATAGTTATGTAGCAACCTTATAATTATATGTAGTATCTTCTTTTTAGAAGGCAAGAAAAATATTTTATTACCAACCAAAGTAGGCGAAACACAGACACATACAAAGCATTTGCCCATCAGCTGACGCGGATTGCGTGGTGACCCAGCCATTGTTAGAGAGAGACGCTTTGCATGGCCCACCTCTGATAGCGGCACATCGCCCAATGAAATCCTACCACGTCCCAACACTACCAAGTTACGTGGACATCAGGAATTGGCAACTTCAAAGCCGTTGGGCAGTGACGTTTTTCTGCCAAGTGTAGGGACCACCAACCAACAACCCCACCTTGTCTGGGGCCCACTTCCTTGAAAGGTGTGAAGTCCATCGAATGGCTGTGAAATGTCCGACGGTGTGATTTGATGTGGACCTTTCCAAACGGATCATTCCTTAAATATTATAATATAGGGGACCGATCACATGCGTTGGAGCTGTCTGGGCCTGACAGTATTGATGTTTCTGTACCATCCAAACCGTCCATCAGATTTTCCCCCTTGTAAGCTCCAGAACCCAAATATCAATTTAATTATAGGAAACTCAGGTGGGCCATACCACATGGAAGAACAGGGCCCACCGTAGAAACTTCTAGGTTGTATGTAGGGCCCACATTGCTTTTATATGCTATCTAATCCAGTCATCATAGTATGAAGGGACATCCCAAAATCAGGAGAGAGTGGAACCACTAACACATTCATCGGGCCAGATTCCCAGTCCGTACAAGTGGGTCCCATGTTTGATGAAGGTCCACTTCTTATCACCGTCCAACCATGATCAACGATCATAAAGTTCACTCCTAGTATAATTTCATTATTGGTATTTCGATTCTGTCTTATCTCAAGAAAGATGAGTACAACCATGAATCTGAACCGTTGTTTAACAACGTATTTCGATTCTATCTTATCTCAAGCAAGATCAGTACAGCGATGAATCTGAACTGTAGTTTAACAATGTATCAATGTCTATCGAGAGACTTTAACAAATCTGAACCGATGTTGTTTCCTTTTCAACTGCCTATTTTGACGATGATTGAATCACAATGGGCCCCATGATTTACACGGTCTAGATTGAGTTATTTGTATGTCATGTGTAAACTGTAAACTGGTTGCTTGCATGCATAGGGATCCTCTCGGGGATGCCTGTATCATGGCAACTCATCCATCGTGCGTGTAGAATACATGCCTGCCAATGTGGGCCATCTAAATCATATCGTGATTGGAACCTAACCGGAAAATCACATTGATCGGATGATCTCAACTGTTCAATTATTCCCGTTGAATTTAGACCATCGAGTCGTTGGCCACCAATTGGATGGTTAGGATCATCAGATCAGAATGATTTTGAGGCTAATTTTGGTCCACAGATGGAGCCATGATTAATTGGTCTGAGTTGCCACAATTAAGAAGTCACGTAAAATGCACCCAAAACGATTGGTGACGTTTTAAACGGGGGTTATTTGATACTCTGGCAGAGAGTAATGCTTGATACGCATGCACTCAGAAATTTTATAGGGGCATCCATTAACTGAAATAAAAGTAACTTAATTGAAGAAGCCACTGTTTCTAAAATTACAGTCACAAAAACAGATTGGTTGAACAATCCTGACCTCTGATCATTCGTTGACACTTCTTTGTTGAAATAGGACCGTTGGATTTTTTTTTTCCTTTTTAACCATCCACATAAATGTGTCCACCAAACAGATTATCAGATAATCAAATAAGCATAATTTTTGTTGGTGATACACCTAATCTGGGACAGTTTAATTTGAATTACTGTGGGCCCACAATGGATAGAGCATAGACAGAAAATCACGCTATGGACCAGTTACCATCTGATATTTTTCATTTAAATTTTCACCGCATGCCATTTTAACTATACAGCCAACGGTTGGATGGTGAGGATTATTGCGGTATGGATGGTTTGGATTGATATGCATACATACCATCTAGAGGGTGGCATTCGGTGGTTGGAATTCTCTCTTTCATCATCAAACAGGGTGATTAGTCCATTGGAATGTTTAGAAAAGCTATGGGAGAATGCGGTTGGTAGGATATTTCATGGGAAGATGTCTCTGCCATGACGCCGGTAAAAATGCTTTGTCAATGGCCTGTGGAAGAGCATAGAGATGTTGATATTCACTTAATTGGTCAAGGCTTCCACCGGTTTAGATTAAGGTAATCCATGACAGTAACGGTGACTGTAATGGTAGCCCTCTTGCTATCATGACATCTGCAGTCAAAGCTGTTATGGCGGCATTTGTTTTAATATATATATATATATATATATATATATATATATATATATATGTGGTGTTATGGGTCTTATTTTTTTTAATCTTTTTTTGTTTTCCGTAACAACTGTTACTGCCCGCAAAGTGTAACGATTCTCACCCTTATCATCAAGTAATGTAATGTGTTTTTAATATCAACAGCCCCAGCCCCCTGAAGAAGGGTCTTGTTTTGTAAATGACCTGTGGTGCTTGATCATGAGAAATGTATTGTTCATCCAACTAGCACTGTAGCATATCAAGCTCCACGTTGACCTTGCTAGGGTTATAAAAGGGCAACACCCCTTGCTTGGGGTCCAGGACTGTAACCCTGCTTAGAGGGCAATTTTGTAATTTCATATGGTGTTTTATGTAAAACTTAGTTTTTTCGGGGTAACATATAT
The DNA here is from genome assembly GCA_003013855.2 of Liriodendron chinense. Taxonomy (NCBI): domain Eukaryota; kingdom Viridiplantae; phylum Streptophyta; class Magnoliopsida; order Magnoliales; family Magnoliaceae; genus Liriodendron; species Liriodendron chinense. The sequence goes on from PVNU02000310.1 coordinate 3,111,573, forward strand.
ATACTCTAATGTCAAGTATTGAGAGTTGCTTTTTCTTTTTCTTATTTTGCCTTTGAGCATAATTGATCAATGTGTATTGGTGGACGTACCAAAAGGGAACCATGTAAATCTTGTGTTATGGTTTACATATTCTCTCTGTTTTCTTTTTATTTCGATATTACTGTATATGAGGGTAAGAATGGATTTCTCTCTCAACAACTGTTATCGGAACTCTTAGTTTGATTGAAAGCAATATCGTAAGAAGAAAATGTAAAGATTATAGAGTTTAATGGTTTGAATTTCGGCTTCTGAAATATGCGGATAGAGGATTACTTCTGTTTTAATGATCTCTATCTTTCTCTTACATATATAAAAAAAAAAACAATAGAAGATATCTAATAACAATTAGCAGGTGCTCGACAGAAAAGTTTTAGGATCGATTTAACTTTCTCTGGAAAAATCTGTTGTGTACAAAATCTCGAAAGAAAACATCACACATGATCTGATAGCAATATATATGAAAAACTCTACTTCCAACTAAGTTTATTTGATGAAGAGGTTGTTCAATATAAAAATATCCGATGGTAGAAACATGATTGGGCATCTCAACGAATTCAATACAGTCACGAGTTAGTTAGAGTACGTAAGCCTCAATTTTGATGATGAAATCAAAGCACTTTTGATCTTATCAGGGTTACTAAAAAGCTAGAACATTTTATTATGGTCGTAAGGAAAACCTCGAAACCTTCAAGTGAAACATTGGGGAATGCTCTAAATGTTGGAGAAAGAACACCAAATAGATAAAACAAAAATCACGGTCAATCAAGATCGAGGAAGAGAAAATCATCCAAGCCTCCATAGTGAAAGGGTGATAGTTGCGGGAATTGTAGAAAAATGGACACATGAAGCCGGATTATAAAGCTCCGAAGAAACATGTAGCACTCCGAGTTTTTCAAGTCTCTTAGATATTGCGATGAGCCGAGTTCCCGGGTGTTATTTGAAATGCGCCAAGGATAAATTTCTCTACATTCAATTAATTATTCATTTATTTAATATTTTGTAGCATTCAAGCACAGTGACGGAAGATAAGTAATCTTATTTCATTAATCTCTATATTAAGCTATCAACAAATGTCCTTAAAATATATCAAATAAAGCATTTAATCCTTGTCTTTACCATGAAAGACATATTATAATTTTGAAATAAAGCAGTAAACTATTCTAAGAACGCATAATAAATAAAGTCTTCATAACACCGTTTCGGATATGTCATCTTTTATCTGTTGTCATGAACCTTCGAACACCTCGCCTTAGTGCTCGATTCGCTTACTGGATCTTCACTTGGATTATCTGAGATGTGGTTGGATAGTGTTAAACACTATCATAGTGGGAAATATCCTTCCAAGACAATCATGATAATAATAACACTAAGATAGCGTAAGCATGATAAGTATAATCAACCAAAACATCCAAGAGAAATCTTATTAATACAATGCATGATATGCATGCTCTGGCTAAGGCACCAGAAATCATAATACATGAAGTGGGAGACTCCCTGTTACGACTTCACGCTAGCCACTAGTCACCAAAGCTTCCTGGGACGCACAACCCTATAGTTTTACCTGACCACGTGAGAAACGGGATGCTCATAGCCCAAATCTACACGTGACAGTGTATAGGAGAAGTAAGATGTTCTAGTCTATTCTCAATTCCGTACACCCACATGGAGCCAAGTGAATGCATGACTTTAGTTTCGCCTTTATTTAAGTAATTTCACATTCAACCGTATTAAAAGAACTTAATGATCACTATGAGGAGTTGTAAACAACCCAGCATAGGCCGACAGCACAGAATTAGTGTCCATAGCACCAACCTCAGCTCATGAGATAACATATATAATTAATGTCCACTCCTTATCCCACTTATAGTCCAACTAAGTCGCACAAATAACTATTAATTTCCAACGTGACCAACCAAAGAAAACATACATATATGACACATGGATCCATTCCAACATCATATAAACATAAGGATCCCTTGGAAATACTCAACATATAAACATAGTTATGCCAAGATCATCTTTCCAACATGGACACCTCTCATAGGCCCATCTCTCTACAACACTGATCTCATCAATATGAGGACAAGGGTGTACATAAGTGTAATATTCATATGATAATCATCATCCATATGATATATACATCATCATAACCATCTTAATCATACATAAATATAAATAAAAGAAATCAATATATGGTTCTCATAATACCGCGGAAAAATACACATGCTTTCTCATATATATATATATATATCTAAACATGAAAATATAGCATCACATAATATCATCTCAATATAAATTTAACTTTAATCATGGTTTAATATGGATCGTAAATTCAAGCTTAAGATACTCAATAAACAATAAAGAAAATCTAGAAAATTATACTTTTATTCATGTTAGCTTGAAGGGGAAATCCTCACATTTATCTAATAGAAATTCTAGGTTGAAGAACAAGGGAGAAGCGTTGTTTACACTACCCATGGTGACGCACTTGAGTTATGATGGGGATTCACTATTGTTCATGGGGAAGGAAGAAGAAGAAGAAGAAGAAGAAGAAGTAGGAAGGGCTTGACATCCAAAATATGAGGACAATGAGTGGTCTAAATTTGAGAAGCAATCGACGGTGGGAAGTGGGTTAATTGAAAGGTCCAGATTTAAAAGGAATTAATAACTTTTTATTTCTTAAAACTAAATAACCCAGCGCTTAAAAAAGAGGTTTATCAAGGTGGGCACTCAAATCAAACTATTGGTCCATGATGAGGACGATCCAATCACTCACATGAAGGAGAATATTCGACTACAACTACCCATCCACTTTTCTCACTCGATGGACACGAAAATTAATGGTGAAGGGGCTGATTTGACAATTGGACAACTTTCACTATGATTTAAGGGCTGAAATTTGACATGTATGATTAATTTATGATGAATAGACATTGTATAAAATTTCAAGTCAAACGAATTATGGGAACCATGTGATCTAAAAATTACGAGTTTAGGTTAATGTGAGCCATTCATATTTTGGGCACTCAAGATTTCATATCTATACACCTCAGATAATCAATCAAATTCTAGGATAAGAGTTTACCACTAAGATAATTAGTTTGGTATGGTTACTTTTTCAACTACATTCCTAGATCAACGGCTACAGATGCTCAAAGGTTAAGATCTCCATGATTGCGGGTCCTACTTGAAAATCTATTTACATGGTATTTTTATACACTTAAAATTACGCTTAGCTTTTGGACGGATTCGAACACTACCTATCTGATTGATCAGAAATCGCGAATTAGGGGATCGATGACATTATCGTAATTATTAGTAAAATGTGAGTTTTGAGAAATCTAATCATTCTACGTCATTCATCGCATCATTCTAAGTAACTTTGTAAAGGGTACCCTATCAGATCTCCCACAGATGTTCCTCTATTCACAAATCAAAGTTAATGTACAATATTTTAATCAAAATAATTTTTTAAAAAATTTTCAAATAAATTTTAAATAATCTGGGGCGTTACAAGACAATAAGAAAACAAAAATCAAGAAGGTAAAGATTTATAAACATCTTCGAAGAAAATATTTCTAATATCGTAATTCTATCTTTTGATACTTGTAATGATGCTTGGGTAATAGATTACATGCCTTGTTTCATGCTACTTTGAGTAGGAATATTCTTCATAACTATGTGTAGGTGTAGACACCCCACCTTCGGCTACACTGTTGGTAAAGATAGCTGGATGAATGGAGGACCGTACCCCCAAATCCCAAATCCAAACTCAGCCAAACTCACCCTTGTAAGCCCCATTCCATAGCCCAGTTCAAGCTTGAACCCAGTCAACCCAGTCCTAAACATCAGCCTGAAAAACCCCCCATAAGAAAAGCCAGTCAAAAAATCCCAAAAAAGTCAAACTCACTGAGTCAACCCACTGAGTCAACCCGCTGAGTCAATCCACTGAGTCAACTCGTCGAGTCAAAACACCGAGTCAACCCGTTGAGTCAAACCACCGAATCGACCCGCTGAGTCAACTCACTGAGTCGACCCAGCAAGTCAAGCAGCAGCCCCGAGGGTGCGACCGTACCTCGCTGGAAATCGAGGAATGGCCATACGGGCGGCCCATAGCAGGCCGCCCAAAATAAATTACGAGCTCTGCCACTGCTCGCTGCTATAAATACCCCCCTCCCCTTCTCATTTCAACACACCAATCTGCCCAGTCTAGCGATCGTCCGTCTGAGCCCTTCTCCACCCCTTAGCCCATTTTTCCACCAAGGAGAGCCCGAGTGAGGAGAGTCTGGCCCTGGTCCAGCCCAGCCTGACCACTGGTCCAAGCCTCCCAAGCCATCCAAGTCTTGATCCAGCCACTCGAAGCCAATCCTTGCTGACACCTCCGTCCACCCAGCTACTCTTTTCCAGCATCATCTCATTTGCATTTAGCATAAGTGCAACATTTACTTTTCTTCCAAATCCCCTGCTTCACTGCAAACACCTTGATCATTCAAGCACACTGCATATGTCTTAAATTAAGCACCTGTCAGTTCGAGCGTATGCTCTGGGCTTGCCCGTTGTTGGAACCTGCCCATCAGAAACTCTTATTGTTCGGACCTGCATTCATGCTTCACCATAAAACACCTTGATCATTCAAGCACACTGCATACGTCTTACATTAAGCACCTGTCAGTTCGAGCGTACGCTCTGGGCTTGCCCGTTGTTGGAACCTGCCCATCAGAAACTCTTACTGTTCAGATCCGCATTCATGCATCATGTCATCCATGAGAATATACGAGGATTAAACTAGACTTTCAAGTATTCGATCGATTCTGTGAAGTAGAGACCGTACTTCGGTACGGGCAGTGCGTGGGGTGCTTAACCTCTTCCCACCCTGTAACCGTGATCCCTTACCTTGAATCTCTGGCCGCAGATCAAAAGGAGTCATTTTAGAGGAAAGGATCTTCGGATCCCCTTCTCTAACGTTTCTACGGGGTCTAGTCGACTGTAGATTCGAAGTAACTGGCTAGTGGCGACTCTGGTCTTATATAAACTCATTTGACACATCCAGCTTAACACGACAACCAAACAAAGCCCTCGAGAACAAGGCAAGCCAGTGACACAATCGGCGATTTCGCACTCACGCATCCTCCTCTCCTTCTTTTCCGAAAGGGGAAGGGACGAGAACGTCGCGTGTGGGAGCACGGAAAACGGTGAGGGTGCACAGAATGGCGACTCTGCTGGAGAGGAGCTAGTCCCACTAGTCGTAATCTGACTTGAAAAACAGAATCTTTCCCGTACTTGAAAGTCACTAATCCTCATACAATCTCATCTGCATAGCATTAGAGTATAGTCCTCACCATTGCGCCTCCTCGGGCTCAACGTACGCGGAGACAACTTCCCTTCCACAGCATAATCCGCACTCGGGCTCAACAAGCCATGTCCGACCACGAAGAAGAAACCCATCTCCTCCCCGCTCTTGAGATGACCGAAACGCAACCTCCAGCGCAACAGCCCGTTGATAATACGCCAATCATACAAGAATTGGCACAAGGAATGAGAGCAATGCAAGAAATGCTCTTGCAATTCATGCAAGCACAAGCCACCGCAACAGCCAACAATCAGGTTGGCCCAGTTCAGCAATCTCAGGCAGCCATGCCGGGTCCTTCCGGCCTCCAGTTCGAATCAAGCACAACCATCGGAGTCTGCCCAAGACTACCGACAGCAGCCATCTCAGCCCTTCGTTATGGGGCATCTTCCTCAGTACCTTCCTGCAACGACAGGGCCATCTCAGAGCACTCCCGTCGCAGGGACTTCCAGTCAGCTTCCAGTCAATCTTGCAAACAACAATCTCAGTAGATCTCAGCATGTCCCCGTCGATGGGACACCTTTTCAATTTCAGTACATCCCCGCCGATGGGATTTCAATTCAATTTCCAGCAACAGGGACAGCACTAGCGAATGCCCACAACGGGGGTCAGTGTCAAGCCTACATCAATCAGCGGACAGTGGCGAATACCCAACAAGGGGGTCACTTCCCAGCATCTCAGCCTCCTGCAAATAGGAGCACTTTTCAATTCCAGCACATCCCCGCCGATGGGATTCCAGTTAATTTCCAGCAATCTTCAATTCAGCAAAATCCAGTTAATTTCCAGCAATCTTCAATTCAGCAAAATCGAGTTAATTTCCAGCAAGTTCCAGTTCAACCTTCAGCACAATCTCCAGTTCAGTCACAATCCTTTTCAAGCGCCAGCTCATCAGAATCCAGTTCAGTCATCAAATCAATTTCAGCAACCCGCGGTTGCTTTTCAGCAAGCCCATAGGGTCGAACACATCGACCACTATGCCGAAGAAGAACGTGCCTTACTCCAAGAGGCACCAGTCGCTCGAACAGATCATTCAGGACTGGACGAGTTGCGGGAGCAGTTCCAGATCTTGCAAAATCAGCTTCAACGACAGCAAGGAATCGATCTACCTTCGACCAAGTTCAGAGACTTGTGTCCTTTCCCAAATGCTCAAGTACCTCAAAACTTTGAGGTTCCAAAATTCAAAAGATACGACGGCAGCGGTTGTCCCACAGCACATCTCAAGGCCTTTTGTGGAGAACTGAGTGCAATCTCAGGAAATGAAGGGGCCCTTATTCGCTTGTTCCAAAAATCTCTGAAGGGCGATGCCCTAGATTGGTACACTTCATTGGACTGCCACCGCATCAGGACATGGGAACAACTTTCCCAGGCTTTAGTCGACAGATTCGCGTACAATCTCAACATGGCACCCAGAAGAGCTGACCTCGTAGCTCTCAGGCAAAAGAGTGATGAAACACTATCAGCTTATGTGGGGCGTTGGCGAGCTATGGCAGCTCGAATGCGAACGCCTATCGACGACGAAGAACAAATCTCCATGATTGTTCATTCAACATATCCAGGCATATCCGGGTATCTCATCTCGCATCCATATGCGAATTTCTCACAATTGATCCGTGCTGGAGAGCAAGTCGAAGCAGGAATCCGTGCCTGGACAATCTCCCTATGGCCCCATCAAGCCACTCCAATCAAAAGGAACAGAGTGGAAGGAAGACCTATCGGGCATGGGAATGGAAACCGCAGTGGTTCTCTTTCCCGCCCAACAGAGGTAAACAACATCAACACCACTGCTCAAGAAAATCAACATGCTCCCCCACAGGGACGTCAACAGTATCAGCAGAATCAAGTTCAGCATCAGCCTCAGCGGTATCAGCCACAACCGAATCCTCAGCCACAACCACCTCGACAACAGCAGCAGTTCAGAGGAAACGGTCAATACTCATATCAAAATAGGCAAAACTACAAGGAGTTCAGGAAATTTACTCCCCTCTCTCAACCACTCAGTCAAGTCATGGCTACGCTGGTGCAGAAGCAGTTACTTACTCTAATGGCACCTCGGCCTCCGCCTCATCCTCTGCCACCGAACTACCGAGAAAATGAGTATTGCGCCTACCATCAAGGACATGGCCATACCACTGATCGATGCTATACTTTGAAGAATGCTATACAAGACCTAATTGATGACCGCAAGATCGTCATCTCGGTCCCTGGAACTTCTCCAGCAGCTTCCACCAACATCCTTCAGAATCCTCTGCCTCAACATCCGACGGACCCCAGTTCGTCTCGTGGCCCTGCAGTCAATAGTATAGAAAAAGGGGACCATCTCGATCGCTTCTTCTCCCCTATCCAGTCCATTCAGTGCTTACACTTATGGGCCGACAAGTCCTCCTCCGATCATGCAAGGGGCAAGTCCCTTTCCTCCTCCAGTCCTCGAGCCAGTAGTACTCGAAGGAGCACTTCCATACGATGTGCCAGTTGTGCAAGGGGCATCTTACGGCCCCTCATGTTGGGAACCAGTCGTCCTAGAAGGAGCACAGTCATACATCGAGCCCACATACAAACCTGTCGTCTTGCAAGGGGCAATCTCAGCACAGGGACAATACAATTCACAATGGAGGAACCATACTCATCAGCAGCAAGAACCCATTGTATTGGAAGGAGCTCCTCCAGTTGAGCCAGTCGTATTGCAAGGGGCAAATCCCGGAGGCGTGTCAATCACACTACAGCTGGGACGAACAGAGAAACCTCCTGCCATATCAAGAGGACCAGTATTCATTCCATGGGAGCCTCCTACTCCAGGAACAGTCAAGCCAGGACCACGACCTTATGTGATCTATGAAGACAAGCCTCGATATTACTCCTTCAGCACAGGCAACAATGTAGTTCTCAAGGTAAAAGCTCCATACGAGGAAGATCTGGTACCCACACCAGCACCGTTGCAAGAACCGGTGGTCCTAGAAGGCAAAATGGAGGAAAACTACAAAGAGGTTCCATGGCACTATCCAGAATGTGCGGAAGTGGGGAACATGAATCCCAATGGGCGTTGCATCCGAAGAGATAATCAGAATAGAGGAGATCCCAAAGGCGCTCTCTCAGGCCTCGGCAACAAAAATGAAGCCGCACACGATGTGGCAACTCAGCTCAAATCAATCCCTGCTCAAATCTCAGTATGGGAGCTACTCTGCACATCTCGCATACACCGAGAAATGTTTGCCAAAACCTTGAACGATGCTCACGTCTCCTCCGATACGGCACCAGAGATGATAGCATTGATGATTGGACAACTCCTGGCTCCACGTGCCATCACCTTCACTGATAATGAGTTACCACCAGAAGGGCGCGATCATGGGCGATCCCTCAACATAGCCTTACGATATAAGGACCTCTGCGTCCCATTGGTCCTTGTCGATAATGGCTCAAGCTTAAACGTCTGCCCACTCAAGACCGCGGAACGTCTAGGAATCAGTCCTTCTTCATTCCGACCCAGCACCATATGCGTCAGAGCATTCAACAACACCCGTCGATTAGTAGAAGGGAAAGTCGACATAGAGGTACAGATAGGTCCGGAAATCTCTACCATCACATTCCAAATTCTGGATATATCAGCCTCTTTCAACATGTTGCTCGGACGACCTTGGCTGCACAAGGTTGGAGCTGTGCCGTCAACCCTGCATCAACGAGTGAAATACATCTGTGGAAATCAAGTAATCTCTATCCATGCAGAGAAGGAGTTCATCATTCCTTCCAATGCTGCTGCCACTGAACCAGACATCCCGGTCATTGATATCCAGCACTCTGAAGAAGACATCCCGTTTCACAGTTTCGAATTCGAGACTGTGAACTCTATCGCCAATCCAGAACCGATAAGGGTAGACCGTATCTTTTCACCGGCAGAGCGTCTGAGCCTCAAATACCGAATGAAGAATCACTTCAAGTCCAGAAAGGTACCGTTGATATATAACCAACATAAATGGGGACTCGGATACAGGTCAATCTTCATGGACAAGGGAAGGAGGAAATTTCAGTGCTCACCCATCCAATTCGTCAAGCCAGGAGAACCTTGCAAAGATCCAGGAGGGAATCAACCGACTGCACTACACAAAGGCCTCCCGATGAGCCTAACTTGGGCCACATGGCCCCCCATTAGATGGGATCAGATTCTCGAACCATCTAAGCCTCCAGAAGAAGAAGAAAAAGATGAAGATGAAGAAGGAAGTCAAAAGGACCAGGTTACTCTGATACCTACTCCCAACCAGGGGCACAACCTGCCCACTTCAGTATCAACCAAACAGGGGCACAACCTGCCCGCTTCAATTCCAGCCAGTCAGGGGCACAACTTGCCCACCTCAGCATCAATCAGTAAGGGGCACGACTTGCCCATCTCCGCAAAGTCAACATCATTAATCATCAGCCAGGGGCAGAAGCAGCCCATCCATTGGACCGAGAAAGGGAAATGGCCAGCCCTAGATTGGTCTGAGGTCCAGATTCCAAACTTGTGGCTAGCCGTAGAACCAGACGAGCTGCAATGCGAGGTAACTGACCCGGGAGGGACTGAGTACGACTCAGATCTCGAACCCGACCAGCGAGAAGTCATGGTCATTGGGCCAGACCATGATTCTTCGCCCAAAGCATCAACCCCCACCTCTTCAGGGGAGGAAGTGCGGGGTCCTGAATGGTCATCCGTTCCCCTAACTTTTGAATCAGCCAAAGAGCTATCTGAGGGCTCTAGCTTCAAAAAAAAATGCCTGTTTAAGCAGCGACCGGAACTTTGGAACAAGTTGGGCTCAATCATGGTCTGCAATGCCCACTTGTTCAAAGTCCCATGAATTTCAAAAACCCAAAAAAATCAAAAACTTTCAAAAGCCAAAAACATCTAGCATTTCAATTTCAGAAAATTCTTAAAAACTAAAAAATATTTCTTTTCCTACATTCAGTAGTGTGCCAAGTTCGTCTAAAGAGTCGCATGAGTTTGAAGTCGAATCATATGATTTCGACATCGAATTAGACTTCGAGCTCATGGGTCTGGACGAAGTTCGGGATGAGGAAGATGATGATCCGGCACCCGAACTAGAGGATCTCCTCAAAAAGTTAGAATCTAAAGCCAATGTTGTAGCCGATGATTTTGAGATTGTAAACTTGGGGACGCCTGAGATCCCTAGGGAAATACGCATTGGAAAATCGTTGCCACCTGAGATGAAACAGAAAATGATAGAGTTCCTAGCTCCAAGATTGTTCAACTTCGCGTTCTCATATGAAGACATGTCGTGGCTCGATGAAGAGCTCGTTGTACATCATCTGCCAACCAAGGCAGATATGAAGCCTGTGAAGCAGAAACTTCAAAGAATGAAGCCAGAATGGGCTCTGAAAGTCCGAGATAAAGTCATCAAGCAGTACAATGCGGGATTCTTGGTAGTCTCCAACTACCCTGAATGGCTCGCCAACATCGTGCCAGTACCAAAGAAGGACGACAAGGTTCGAATGTGCATCGACTTCCGAGATCTCAACAAAGCCAGTCCTAAAGACGACTTCCCTTTGCCACACATCGACACTCTGGTCGACAACACTGCTGGATACAAGATCTTCTCATTCATGGACGGGTTCTCAAGTTACAATCAGATCAAGATGGCTGTCGAAGATCGCGAGAAGACATCGTTCATCACTCCCTAGGGAACCTTCTGTTACTAGGGTAATGCTGTTCGGTCTGAAGAACGCAGGAGTAACATATCAGCGAGCAATGACAGCATTATTCCATGACATGATGAACAAAGAGCTTGAAGTATATGTGAACGATATAATCGTCAAATCTCTCACAATTGAAGGACACTTTGAAGATCTGAAGAAGTTATTCAACAGATTAGAAAAGTACAAGCTCCGCCTCAACCCTCAGAAATGCGTCTTCGGTGCAATGGGAGGAAAGCTCCTCGGCTTTATGGTGAGCGAGGATGGCATCAGGGTCGACGAGACCAAAACCAGAGCAATCATCGAGATGCCCCCTCCTAGAACAGAGAAAGAAATTCGCGGCTTCCTCGGCAGAATTCAATACATCAGTCGCTTCATCGCACAGCTCACACCTATTTGTGAGCCCATTTTCAAGCTCCTTCGGAAGAACGTTCCAAAAGAATGGAATGATAATTGCCAAGTCGCCTTCTACCGCATCAAGAAATATCTCATGAATCCTCCAGTCCTAGTGCCACCCACTCCTGGACGTCCACTATTGTTATACATCTCGGTAGCAGCAGAAGCCATCGGCTGTGTCCTCGACTAGCATGACGAGACCGGGAAGAAGGAACAAGCAATATATTATTTGAGCCGAAATTTCACCGACTACGAGACCAGGTATTCCCCGATCTAGAAGACTTGCCTCGCCCTAGTCTGGGCAACTCAACGACTCCGTCAATACATGATTGCATTCCCTATTCTCCTCCTCGCTCACATGGATCCGCTCAAGTACCTGTTCGAGAAGCCGGCACTCACTGGAAGGATAGCCAAATGGCAGCTACTCCTGTCTGAGTTCGACATCACCTATGTCACTCAGAAGGCAATCAAGGGACAGGCCCTCGCCGATCATCTTGCCGCCCACTCCCTCCTGGATTATCAACCGCTCAAGACATTCTTCCCTGATGAAGATCTCTTGCTTATTGAAGAAGAAGAAAAGAAGAAAAATGAGTGGACGTTATTCTTCGACGGCGCAGCAAATTCTAAAGGGAGTGGTATTGGAGCGATCCTCTACTCTCCAGATGATGTCCCTATTCCAATCTCAAGGTGCATAGCATTCGAGTGCACCAATAACATGGCAGAGTACGAAGCATGCATCGCTGGCTTAAGGGAAGCCATAATCTTGGGCGTCAAGAAGCTACGAGTATTTGGAGACTCACAGCTTATCATCAATCAGACCAATGGCGAATGGAAAACCAAGGACGAGAAGTTGATACCATATCATGTGTATCTTGAAAATTTGATCGAAGAATTCAAAGAAGTCACCTTCTCATACATGCCCAGAGCCAAGAACCAGTTTGCAGATGCTCTCGCCACACTCGCGTCGATGCTCGAGATACCAAAAGGAGCTTCAGAATGGGAGCTCACAGTCGAAATTCAAGATGAACCTGCTTTTTGCCTGCAAATAGAAGGAGCCGAAGCTGTCCCTGACAAACCCTGGTATGCCGACATCAAGCAATATCTCGAAACCCAGGAGTATCCAGAGTCAGCAACAGCAACAGATTGCCGAACCATTCAGCGTTTGGCCGGCCAGTTCACCATCAGTGGCGAAGTTCTTTACAAGCGATCCTATAATCACATCCTCCTTCGATGCGTCGATGAAACAGAAGCTGCAAAGATCATGAAAGAAATACACGAAGGAATCTGTAGCCCACACATGAATGGGCACATGATGGCAAAGAAGATTCTACGACTCGGCTACTATTGGCTTACCATGGAGACAGACTGTTGCCAGCACGTCAGAAAATGCTTCAAGTGTCAGGAGCATGCGAATCAAATCCATCCCCCCTCATCAGAGTTATACAACCTGACCACCCCCTGGCCCTTCTCCATGTGGGGGCTCGACATCATCGGCAAGATCAGTCCCAAAGCATCAAACGGTCATGAGTACATACTTGTGGCAGTCGACTACTTCACCAAGTGCGTAGAGGCAGCCTCCTACACCACGATTGCAGCATCTCAGGTGATCAAATTCATGAAGAACAACATCATATGCCGGTATGGAATCCCCAATGCTATCATCACAGATAATGGGACCCCGTTCGTCAACAAGAAGATGGATGACTTCCTCAGCAAATTCAAGATCCAACGTCATCGATCAAGCCCCTACTGTCCTCAGATGAATGGTGGGGTAGAAGCCGCAAACAAGACAATCGTCAGGATACTCGAGAAGATGGTCGTGACCTATCGAGATTGGTCGGATATGCTCCCATATGCACTTTGGGCCTATCGAACGTCTGTACGGTCTGCTACGGGCGTTACTCCTTTCGAGCTTACTTATAGAATGGAAGCAGTTCTACCAGTAGAGGTGGAAATACCATCACTACGAGTGTTACTCGAAAGCGAATTGAAGAAGGAGAATGGCAACGGGCCAGATTCTTTCAGTTGCAGCTAGCAGATGAAAAGCGCATGCGTGCACTAAGTCATTCCCAGTGTTATCAGAAAAGGATCGCTCGGGCTTACAACAAGAGAGTCCGAAAAAGAAGTTTCAAGGTAGGCGACATGGTCATGAAGAAGATTCTACCGTCGCACCTTTCGGATCCCAGAGGAAAGTTCAAACCCTCGTGGGACGGGCCACTGATCATCAGAGAAGTACTTCCCGGAGGCGCCCTCAGACTCACCAGCATGAGAGGGGTGGATCTTCCTGAGCCAACCAACGCCGATAACGTGAAGATCTTTCACATGTAAGTCATTCTAACCTTATCAAGAGTTACTTTAATAGAGCTGAAGTCAAGAGGTCGAAGCTAAGACCTCTGAAAGATCATTTCCGTCCACCAATAAGTGTTTCAAATAAGGGGATTCAAAAGGAAAAGACAAAAAAAAAAGAGAGAAAAAGAATACAAAAGAAAAAGAAAAAAAAAGAAAAGAGAAAGAAAAAGGGAAGCCAAAACAAGGCACCCGAGAAAAAATCAGTCCAAAAAGAAACACAGTCATCCATCCATTCATCTCAGAAGGGTCTTTAGCAAAGACCGACAGCTCTATTATCGTAACTCAGGATAAGGGCTGAAAGACTGCCATCGGCCGGCAACGACGGATTCCCGACCTCCAGCCGCCGCAGTTATCCAGAGATCCAGAAAAAAAAAAGAAAAAAGAGAAAAAGAAAATGTGTGCCTAAACAAAGAGGGCGGAGTGAAAACCCGAAAGGGCGCTCCGAGTAAAAACAGTGGGCATACAGCGGACTTGGTGAAAACCCGAAAGGGCGCAGAGGGTAAAAACAGCATAGCTGCCAAGGGGCAGGCAAGATCAAACACCTGGGACGTGGTGAAAACCCGAAAGGGCGCCACGGGCAAAAATGACGGGAAAAGGCCGGCTGTAGTGAAAACTCGAAAGAGCGGTGCAGGCAAAATGGCTCAAAAAGAAAAAGAAAAAAAATTTTAAAAATTAAAAGTGCAGGTACCAAGAAATCAGATCGGTTCGAGCAGTGAAAGTTCAAGAACAAGAAGAAGTACAGTTAGGAACAAAGAGCTCCACAAACTCTGACAATCTCAAGAGGCAATAGTTTCCGTTGCCTACACCTCTAGGGAACCAAAGGATCATGCAAGTTAATCCCGAGACATCGGTCAAAGCATTGGCCGAGCCCCAGTTCTGATTCCTATATCCCGACACAAAATCCAGACACACTCACAAGACAACTCATGACACAATAGATTCTCAAAAAGTTTTCTTCTTTTTTCACTAAAAGCATCATATTTCTTTTACACATATCATATCATCTTTTTTTAAAAATACAAAAAAATTCATCATCATCAATCATATATGCAAAAAAGAATGTGCAGGTGGCCAACACAGTCAATATCTACCCTCCTCCTCGACCACATCAGGTAAGTCCTCTGACTCATAAAAAGATAGTCTCTCTCTCAACCTGCTCACCTCCATATGCAGGTAATGCACCTCATCGCGCTCAAGGGTACGGATCGCTGTCTCCTCATCAGACAATCTCTGATCGGCAGCCAATCTCCTCGACATCATCTCACAATGATACCGAAGTGCAGAGATCTCAGATAGCAGATGGCCATGAGTGGCCAAAAGGAAGCAAGGATCAATGAATGGGCGCTCCTCAAAAGGTTCATATGAACCAGATGAAGAGCCTGCATCTCCAAGGATATCCCGCTCATCCTCATCAGCAGTCTGATGCCAGCAAGGGATACGTCGATATAAAGACTGCTCAGCAACCCAGTACTGATATGGGGCGGTCGCCATCGAAAAAGTCCGCAGCTCAAAACCCAACAAATCAGCAGTCAAATAACTCGCCCAAGAACAATCAATCAGGGTCCTAAAGTCAGAGGATCTGGATGGAAGTGCTCGACGCCCGATACCTGTGAAAACGAAAAGAGGAACATCCTGCTCATATCCAAACTGCCGCAGGAACCGAATGGGATGATAAGAAAAGTAGGATTGAAAGCCTACCAACATCAGAGGAAGGCGGTGTGCATCACAAAGCACTGGAAGAAGTGAAAGCCAAGATGACTCCCAACGAACGTTCCAGTCACGAAGTTCAGCGAACATCCTGCGATACAAGGGCTGGCTCATCCTAGCTGTATGAGGAAGAAACTCCATGATGTGTCGCATAAGGTCTGGGCAACGAGTGTCAGGAAAAGGTACAAGAATGGTCAACAAAAGACGCTCCCATAGCCAGACCTGATCACAAGAAAGGAAAAGAAATTCAGCTAGAGCAAAGCAATTCCTAACAAAGCAAGAAGAAAAAGGTGCAGAAAAGATACCTGAAGAAAGGCACAATAGCCGCGAAGGACACGAGTGCGGCCCAGGGCGCAGTCAGTCAGCCCATTGAACAGCTCGGCCAAGGTAAGAGAAATGATCCCCTGCCGACGGATAGCTCGGCTCATCACCTCAAAAAGCAGAGGAGTCTGGGACCTGCGCCATCCCGAGAACAGCACCTCAGCAATCAAGCAGAACATCAGTGCGTTCCGAGCAAAGGTAGAACCGGCCACATTCCAAGGACCAGAAAAAAGATCATACAGTAAGTCCAAGGAGAACACTACAGCATCCTGGCCGGCAGCTGCAGGATGAATAAGATAAGGGATCCCGAACCAGTTCTGCGGTGTGGCAGTCTTCGGCGATGTCTTCGGCGAGAAATACTGAGTATAATCCCAGGGCAAGCCTGTCAAGCATGCAAACTCCTCCAAAGAAGGCCCCATCTCCATATCGTTGAACGCAAACAAGTTCAACAAAGGGACCCAGTCAATCAAGGCAGCTCCAAGCATCCTCCAATCAATATCAACTCTAGCCATATGGACCAGACTGCTAAAGCCATAGGACTCTAACTCCCGAATCTCATAAGCTGACAAGCTGTCAAGCCAAGCAAGCAGTCGTGGCGAGCAAGAAGGACGAGGAAGCAGCTGACAAGTCCTCACTGGTGCCCCCTCCAGAACGAAAGGCCCAGAAATCAATGACAGCTCATCAAGGATCGGAAGGTCGACGGGCGAAGGAGAAGGAAAAGCTGGAATCTCTGCAGGCTCAACAGCCCCTGACCTGCCCTCAGTAACGGCTATGTCTAATATAGTCGCATCATTATCTGAAACTGTCATAACCTCAGCCGCATGGGAAGACTCGCCCACCTCATGAATGGAGTGTGCAAAAGACCGACGATCAGGAGAAGGACGATACTCCCCATCAAAAGGGCTACCAGTGAAGATCACACCACACATCGTGGTATCCTGGCTAATCTGACCGTCAAAGAAAGCATATGAACCATCCAGAAGGGTCCCGGCTACCCCGATCGAAGAATCAACGGTCAGATCTGGACTTGCGGCTCTCTCCAACAGGAAATCATGAATCCAAACATCATCCTGGCCGATCAAAGGGATCATCGAGGCATCTGCACCGTCCATCATCAGGGGGACATCATCAATGATCACATCAAGACCACCCAAACAAGTGTGTCGCACATCCTGGCCCTCATCAAGAGTATCCAAACCGTCAAAGGTATCATCTAAACCATCCATCCCATCCAGACATGAGATCAGCCCATTAATGTCCATCATGGTCCCATCACTTCCATCAATCACATCATCCATATGGCCCACACTCAAGGGATGCATAGCCTCACCTATATCCCATCTCCCCATCCCATCCATACCATCCATTTCTCCCATAATGAAGGGCCCATTCAAATCTGAAATTCCAGCCATCCCACCATTAATGGAGCCATTCAAAGCTCCACCAACCACCAAGCTTAAGTTTTCATCAATGCCCCCTCTTAATGCCACATCTACCCCATCCATTAAAGGCATCTCCCCATTATCAAAGCTCAGTTGAAAATATGAAGTGTGGGACCCACCATGGGCAGCCCCCACAGCCCCTAAATCTCCACCATCCATGGCCCAAGAAGGGACAAAGCAAGATGAGGACAAGATGATGAGGAAAGAGGAGACAAAGAGAAGATTCATTGTTGGAATCTAACCTGAACGTACAGAGCAGGTGGGGACAGCAGCAACAGAGACCAGGGTATGTCCGAGCACGAGCCAGCCCAGGCCGCTCAAGAGGCGAGCCCTGGGCGGCCTGCTCTAGGCCGCCCGTACGGACGCGGTTCCTCTCTCTCCGCGGGATTGGCTCTAGGGTTCTTGGTAGGTGAGGCTGACAGTCCACGTCAGCAGATGGCACCCCGTGGGCCGCCCAAGGCTCCGGTCCACTCCAGATTTCGATTGAGGCTGATCAGGATCATACAAAAGGTACCCCACGGTCCAATCATGAAGTAATGCGGTCAGAACATGGTTGATCAAGTCAAAGGGAAGGAAAGGTGATCAAGTGGGGGTCACAAGCAATCCAAGTCATTCAAAGACTAGATCACCATGATCTAAACCATTGAAGAACCTACATGAGCCATCAAACAACAAGATCAAAGGGCTGATCATCAAAAGAAGGGCCAGAATCCAAGATTTAATCATCAAGTGGGCCCACAAAGCCAAGTCAAGCGATCTGAGACGTTCAAGCCATCATCTGCACCATGAGAAACCTTCTTAGCCCCACAAATCATCAAAAGAGGTGCCCCAAAGTAAAGCCAAGGTTTCAAGTGGGTCCACAGGGACAAATCTAGCAATCTGAACCATTCAAGGGCTAAATCATCAGGATCCAAACCATTGGAAAGCTTACCCAAGTCATGGAGCAGCAAGATCAAAGGTTCGATCATCAAAAGAAGTGCCAGAATCCAAGATCTAATCATCAAGTGGGCCCACAAGGCCTAGTCAAGCAATCTGAACCGTTCAAGTCATCAGCCATGCAGTTAAAAAGCCTCATCTTCTGCAAATCATTAAGGAACAAGTCAAACGTCAAAGCATCCAGACATCATCAAGGAATTTGAGACAAGTCAAGAACCGTATATTCATTCAAAGAGCTTGATACAAAAGAAGACAAAAGCAAAAGTACAAGGCCATACAAAGCGGAATACCCAAGCAGGCTACAAGTCACCAACATAGTCGTCATCGTCCCTCCTCTCGTCCCGCTCCCGACGATAAAGATCCATCAAAGGAGCTGTCACTGATTTCCAGTGTACCTGCGACGACCCTGTGGAACATAGAGTGAAGGAAGCAGAGGCCTCTGGCCGTACAGCAGATACCACTCGTCATAGTCACGATCCGGGATCGTGAAACGAAATTCGGGTTGGCCCACGAGAGCCTCAACTCTCTCATCAACTGGCATCCGAGCAGCTGGGGGAGGTGCAGAACAAGGGACCCGAGCCACCCCAGTAACTTGCCGAAGCAACCTCTCCCCCAGATACCACTGAAAAGATTCAGCGTCGGAAAGCATGATACGGAGACATGAAGCATCGTATGCCTCCACACGCTGGGGGGTATAATAGAGAGGGAAACTGGCATACGGCATCCGAGTGAGCTGCAGCAAATGAGGTCACCACGATCAGTTACAGTACAGCACGAGGGCAAAGAAAAGCAAGATACTTACGTCTTCAACGGTCAACCCGTCTATGTCAGCACGCCAATTGTCCCCAGAAACTCGGGCGTTCCGCTGACGGTTTTGCTGGTGCCAGTACATGTGGCGATACAGAGAGGGTTCAACATCGTCTCGCATCCTCGGCGCGAGATGGGGAAAATGGTCATAAAAGCAGGTCTGGGCAAAAGACACATCTATTGATCAGAGAAAGAAAGAAGGTGAAAGCCCTTCAAGAAAGGTGAAAGAAGAGATACCTCAACGACAGGCCAGAAACCTGTGAAGGACCGGCTATGCCTACAGGTCTTGTCCAGACCTTGGAAGATATGGGTCAAGATAGCCCCATTCCAGTTATAGGGATAATGAAGATCCTCGACTAAATGAAGAAATTTAGGATCAACCCTCTCATTCGCATGGCAGAAGAGGAAGGACCCGAAGGCATAAGTGATCATGGCCCGGGCTTTGTGGAGGGCCTCTCGCTCGGTGGTGGGGATGACGGAGGCAAAAGTGTTGTAGAACCATCGCATCTTTACTTGATGGCCTTGGAATTCACCCTCGGGTGGGACATCACCAACAAGCCGTAGCCAGTCAGTGGAAGTGAGGGGAGCCAGAGAGCTGACTTGAGGAACAACTGTTCCATGAAACGGAAAGCCTACTTGCATATAAATGTCTAGGGGAGTTATTCCCCATTCACCACAAGGGAGCTGGAAGCTATGGGTCTTGTCCCGCCACCTCTCGCAAAGGGCCGCGAGCATCATGCGGTTAGCATCGTTGTTACGAAAACGTAAGGTGAGGAGGCCAGCAAAAGGAGTACCATCCAGTACTCGTTCTAACAAGGGCTGTGGATCCTTCACCCAGTTGTCCCAGTGATCCTTGGTACCTCAACCCTTTATAGCAGGAAGAGGTTGATGCTCCATAGCTAAGGAACACATGTGGTCCCCTCGGCGGACGATGAAGGCAGGATCATCTTCATCAATCACTCGGTGACCTCTGGTACCATCCGCCATTGAATCCTACAAGCCTGGCAAGGTAAGTCCCTATCCCTTACCCGTTAAAATCCAAATTATCATCCAAGAAACCCATGGGATTGGACTCACATTCAAATGCAAAATCTAAAGTCCAACTCCATGTGTCACTTAGGATATGTGTTGGGCCCATTGGAAAAAGTAAGGCCCACCTTAAAGAAGGTGGCATGGCATGTCTTAGGCAAGAAAAGTCTATCATCCAAGGACACATTTTGGACAACAAATGCACTCAAGTGCCATGAGATCAACAAAGGATTTTAATTCACATGAAGCCCCTCTTCAAAGTCCATATGTGGCCAAAAGATTGATCCACTTTTATGCCAAGGCCAGGATTTTCACTTAAGACGTTTCCATCTTTTTACACATGTGCATGGACAAGTGGGGGATAGGAGGGAAGTGGGCCCCCAAGAGCAACCCAAATGCCTCATCTCAATGGATTGGAGAGAGCACATAGCCCACTTTGAAGAACATGAGGACCCATTCATGGGTTAACCATGGGCAACCTTGTGTGCCTCATCTTAATGAAAGTTTTGACCATGAGAATACAACAAGGAGGTCTACCCACAAACATATGAATTAAAGAGGCCAATGGTAAAAATTTTGATGCACATAGCCCACATGAGGAGTCAAAGTTGGAAATGCCCATGAAAAGGCAAGTTTGGGCAACTTATGTGCACCAATTTCTTTACAAAACAAGGAGACCACTTGAGCACACAAGGGCATGGCTTGATGAGTCACCCAACCATCATGAAAATAGATAAGAATGGTACACATAGCCCACTTGAAGATCAAAATCCAAAATGTCTCTAAGCATGGGACAAAAATGGGCAACTTATGGGTATCATTCTTTCTCACAAATTGAAGAAGAAATCACTCATACTTGAGAATGATGGTGGATGACCCACCAAGCCCCCAAAGAAAAGATCAAGGAGCCATGGTTGTATGGATAGCTCACTTGAGAATCATCCATTTGAGGTTGATAACATTAAGGGAAAACTCTTGAGAACCACATCCCTACCACAAGGAAAAACCATTTGAACTTAGTGAGATTGTAGGAACAACTCACTCATGGGACTTGTAGATGATCAAGTAACTCAAGTCCTCCATCCATCAAATGAAAAAGTATGAAAAGAAAAATCCTACATGAACAAAGTGTAGTGGGGCACACATGGTTCAAAGAAGTGCCCAAGTTCCAATGAAGGCCCAAAAGCCCATCCACATGAAAAATTCTAAGGAACCCACCACACTTTGTACAAGGATGTACATCATAATCAAGAGATGGTGGAAGACTTGGGCCACTTGTCCATAAAGGCCCAACTAAGAAATCTAGCCCACTTGAGATCCAAGTGAAGAATGCGCTAGTCATCTTGGTCCATATATATGTGAAGAAAGATGGGGTCACCCAAAGTGAGCCCCATGAGCCCAAAACTTGAGATGGGCCCTACCATGCCCATGGGCCCAAACCTTGAAAACAAGATGGAAAAGAAAAGAAAGCTCCAAAGGAAATGACAAGGGCAAGAAAACATGAGGGAGCCCAAAATGAAGCATTGGGCCCATCAAATACACCAAGGGCCATGACTTCACTTTGAGCCCATTTGATACATATGAAGAGAGGCCCAACTCCCATGAAAAAGATAGAGTATTTTGCCATGAACACTTGATGACATGGCAAGATCACCCTTTACATGCACATGAAGGGAGTGTGAAAAGAAGAAAGAAAAATGAAGTGGAGAGCTTGCAATGTCCTTCTCCATGCACCACCTTTGAAAAAGACTTGAGATTTAAAAAATGGCCAAAAACACTTGGGCCCACCCTCACTCTTTTTGGAATAGCTACATGGAAAAAGAAAAGAGTCATGAGAAGAGACAATGAAAAAGGAAAAAGACAAGAAAGGAAAAGGGAGTGGTCCATACCTTTACCACTCACCAAATAGGGACCACCTTGCTGTCCCAAAACTTCTCTAAGGCCCACCACTTGAAAAGGGCAAAGGACCACTAAAGAAGAAAAAGAAAACTTGAAAAAAGAGAGAGTATGAGAGAGAGAAGAGAGAGATTGCACGATGGAGGGGGCAAGGGTGCCCCATGTTATATAGAAAAGGGGAGGGCACCCTTTTACCCAGCCCACCGAAGAGACCAGGGGTCAGAGACCGTCCGGGCGGCCCATAGGAGGCCGTCCTAGCCCCTACCTAGGTGAAACGACTTCTCACCCCCTCTCCTTGGGAAGAACTCCTCCTTGGGAAGGGTGGTTGCAAGTGAATCTTGTACCTCCATGTAAGAATGAAGTGATGGAAGAGAATGGTGAGAAAAAAGAAGAGATCTCACCAAAATCTCATCTTGTGAGAAATTGGGGAGAAATTGGCTTGATGATGTGGAAAAGTTCATGAAATTTTCAAGGAAAAGAAAGAAAAAGATTGACTTGGTCAAACAGTGATCTCAACCATCCAAGGGTATGACCTGATGATCCGAACCATTCCAAGAAGAATTCCCGTAGTCTCCAACCTGGATTGCTGCCCTTTTGAACAGTTTTGGGTCCGAAGACCTTAAACTACGTCGGGATCAAGATCCCGAGGGACTTTTAATAAAAATCGGCATCGGTCTTCGTCAAGATCTGATGACTCCGGACATTTTCCAAAAAAAAAAAATGTTTTTTCTGTTTTGAACAGTTTTGGGTCCGAAGACCTTAAACTACGTCGGGATCAATATCCCGAGGGATTTTCAATAAAAGCCAGTATCGGTCTTGATCAAGATTAGCTGACACCGGACATTTTCTAAAAACAAAAACAAATGTGTTGCCCTATTCTGTACATATTTTGGGTCCGAAGACCTTAAACTACGTCGGGATCAAGATCCCGAGGGACTTTTTAATAAAAACCGGTAGCAGTCTGGATCGTCGAATCAAGATCCGCTGATACCGGATGTTTTCCAAAAAAGAACAAAAATAGGTTTTCCTCATTTGTACAGTTTCTGGTCCGAAGACCTTAAACTACGTCGGGATCAAGATCCCGAGGGATTTTTAATAAAAACTAGCATCGATCCCAGCCGTTCAGGCCAAGATCTGATGATCTAGATCATTTCGAAAAAAAATGTGTTTGCCCCATTTTGTACAGTTTTCGGTTCGAAGACCTTAAATTACGTCGGGAACAAAATCCCGAGGGATTTCCAATAAAAACTAGTGTTAATCTTGACCATTCAAAATTGAGATTTAACAGCCTGGAACGTTTTTTCAGAAAATCACAAAAAATGTATTTGCCTTGTTTTTACAAAATTTGGTCCAAAGACCTTAAACTACGTCGGGATCAAGATCCCGAGGGATTTTCAATAAAAACCGGCATTGGTCTTGATCGCTCGAATCAAGATTCGACGATGCCGGATACTTTCAAAAATCACAAAAAATATATATATGCATTTCCAGCACTCTTTTGTACAGTTTCGGGGTCCGAAGACCTTAAACTATGTCGGGATCAGTATCCCGAGGGATTTTAATAAAAACTAGCATCGGTCCCAGCCGTTCAGGCTAAGATCTGATAATCTGGATCATTTCGAAAAAAAGCACAAAAAGAATGTATTTTCAGCATGTACATATTTCGGTCCGAAGACCTTAAACTACACTAGGATTAATTTCTCGGGGGACCTTTCTCGCTTTCAACTAAAAATCGGCATCAGCCTTGATCAAGGTTCGATAACCCGAATCATTTCAAAAAAATACCAAAAATATTTTAAAGCTTTCCACAAAAACCAGCATCAATCTCGATCATTCGAGCTGAAATCTGGAACTTTTTCCAAAAAACACAAAAAAAATAAAAAAAATTTTACCATCAATTTCAACTGCACAAATTCATCCCCAGTGGTCCGAAGACCTAAAACTACACTGGGATTAACTTCTCGGGGGCTTTCTTTCCTAACCTGTTCCAGGCATGGCTGACACTTGATCGTACGGGTGTTTGGAATCTGTTAAACAGGTAAGGGCTGAGGCGGGCAGAACTCCGCAATCCTGTTTGTGTTGAACGCACCGTGATAGACAACCTTGATTTGGAAGTCGCTGTTAAATCTGACGGATGTTCCTTGTTCCTAAAACTCATGAAGGGGATTAAGGCTGTTGGGAGGTGGAGCGCACCCTCACGGAATTGTGAGCAACGTAAGGCCCCAAACTGGATTGACTAAGGGAAATGTGAGGATGTGGCTCATTTTGTGGCCGAAAGAGTCCGTCGGACGATACGTGGTCTATGTGCATTGCACATGAGGAACAAGCAACTTTGTGGGTGTGTTGACTGAAAACCCTCAAAATCCCCTCATCCGAAGATGTAAAACTACGGCACTTAACTGTGTGAGACTCGTCTTATTCGCTGACGTAAAATGGATCGGGTGCCTTACCAGCAGTAGAAGCTGGAAGTGGATGAAAATTCCATACTTTTCCCTGCATTTCAGAAAAATCACAAAATATAAAAACATTGCAAAATCACCTTTTCAAAAAAAAAAAAATTCCCTTGCTTTCAAATCAAATACTTGCAAAAATCACAAAAAAATATTTCCCTTGCTTTCAAATCAAATATTTTCAAAAATCACAAAAAAATATTTCCTTGGTTTTCAATAACCGATCTCTACCTTGACTACTCAGGTAAAAGATCCGGACCACATATTTACAAAAATCACAAAAATGGTCACTATTCCCCAGCACTACACTTCAGGAGTCTTAAACTCCGCTCACTTCACAGTATGGGATGACGGATCCGATCACCCACAAATTGGGATCTTGACCAAAACGGGCAACCAAACACCATCTCAATCACACGTATGCCCAGAAGAACATCTTGAAGTCGGATAGCATCCTCGTACATTCTCATTCGCAAAGAAACAGCATCTTGGGACGATGGACCTGATCGACCTCGGGTCGGGATCCTTGACCAACCCGCTGACCAAACATCCGCATAAAAAAGAAAAAACCCCAGGGGAGCACAACCCTGCAAGCAATAAGCTCAGAATTCTCTGCACCCATAGCAAAATCATTGAACTGAAAGAGGATGAGCCAAACCATGCATTCACCCTGCATCTCCATGCATCAGCATCCATCGCATTAATCATCACGTTTACCTACTTTCAAAATAAAAGTCGATTAGCCAAAGACCCCACAGGCATCCCTAGTGGAGGTGCATGCAAACCAGATTCCTATTTCAAAAAGATAAAAAAATATCTCTATTTGCAAATAAAAACCCCACGGAGTATCACTCCCCAGAGTGGGTATCTTTTCAAAAACCCAAAAATATTTTCTCAGTAGAGCGTTCTGCCTCCAACACACCAGGAGATCTTCCATATCTCTGGGTAGGAGCCAACGCAAAAATCAAATAAGATCCGATGTCTCACGGTTTCCCCGGAGACCATCGGATCCAATGCACTCAAAGTACGGTCGAACTGAACTCCAGTGTCAGTGCGGTTGTACCACATGCCAAGATACAAAAAGATGAAAGCCAAAAGGCTCGGTCACAGAAACCATTTGAACAGGTGAAAACGATGAATTGTAACCCAAGTATCAAAATCAGCAGATTGGGTGGAAAGAGTTCACCCTCACATACCTAGGCGTGGATGCCTGAAGTACCTTGACTGAGTCCAAGCGGCGTAGTAGAATCCCGTAAGACTATCTGACGCAGGGTGTCTAACCACTTTGACAGTCAAGCGAAACAAGTACTCCTGGAGTGATCTGGGAGAACATCGAACATACAATCAATCACAGGGTCAGTAACCTCGTAAGACTGGCGACGCAGAGGCTCTGCTGTACCTTTCCGATGTTAGTATCGATCGGGAATGGAAGGGTTGCGATTGGGTACCCAGGTTGCAGCAAACTGCAGGGACAATCGCAACGTTTTCTCCAAACTCCCGCGGTATGTGCGAGTGATCGAGCTCCAGACGATTAACTGGCACAGATGCAAAAGCAAGCAAAGATTTCAGACCATGATCTATGAATGACCGGGTCAGAAGTGGGGTGTCCACTCGCTTTGGCATTCGGTTGCAAGTAACCTCTGCCAAAGAGGGGCATCTGTAGACACCCCACCTTCGGCTACACTATTGGTAGAGATAGCTGGATGAATGGAGGACCGTACCCCCAAATCCCAAATCCAAACTCAGCCAAACTCACCCTTGTAAGCCCCATTCCATAGCCCAGTTCAAGCCTGAACCCAGTCAACCCAGTCCTAAACATCAGCCTGAAAAACCCCCATAAGAAAAGCCAGTCAAAAAATCCCAAAAAAGTTAAACTCACTGAGTCAACCCGCTGAGTCAACCCACTGAGTCAACTCGTCGAGTCAAAACACCGAGTCAAACCGCCGAGTCAACCCGCTGAGTCAAACCACCGAATCGACCCGCTGAGTCAACTCACTGAGTCGACCCAGCAAGTCAAGCAGCAGCCCCGAGGGTGCGACCGTACCTCGCTGGAAATCGAGGAACGGCCGTACGGGCAGCCCATAGCAGGCCGCCCAAAATAAATTACGAGCTCTGCCACTGCTCGCTGCTATAAATACCCCTCTCCCCTTCTCATTTCAACACACCAATCTGCCCAGTCCAGCGATCGTCCGTCTGAGCCCTTCTCCACCCCTTAGCCCATTTTTCCACCAAGGAGAGCCCGAGTGAGGAGAGTCTGGCCCTGGTCCAGCCCAGCCTGACCACTGGTCCAAGCCTCCCAAGCCATCCAAGTCTTGATCCAGCCACTCGAAGCCAATCCTTGCGACACCTCCGTCCACCCAGCTACTCTTTTCCAGCATCATCTCATTTGCATCTAGCATAAGTGCAACATTTACTTTTCTTCCAAACCCCCTGCTTCACTGCAAACACCTTGATCATTCAAGCACACTGCATATGTCTTAAATTAAGCACCTGTCAGTTCGAGCGTATGCTCTGGGCTTGCCCGTTGTTGGAACCTGCCCATCAGAAACTCTTACTGTTCGGACCTGCATTCATGCTTCACCATAAAATACCTTGATCATTCAAGCACACTGCATACGTCTTACATTAAGCACCTGTCAGTTCGAGCGTACGCTCTGGGCTTGCCGTTGTTGGAACCTGCCCATCAGAAACTCTTACTGTTCAGACCCGCATTCATGCATCATGTCATCCATGAGAATATACAAGGATTAAACTAGACTTTCAAGTATTCGATCGATTCTGTGAAGTAGAGACCGTACTTCGGTATGGGCAGTGCGTGGGGTGCTTAACCTCTTCTCACCCTGTAACCGTGATCCCTTACCTTGAATCTCTGGCCGCAGATCAAAAGGAGTCATTTTAGAGGAAAGGATCTTCGGATCCCCTTCTCTAACGTTTCTACGGGGTCTAGCCGACTGTAGATTCGAAGTAACTGGCTAGTGGCGACTCTGGTCTTATATAAACTCATTTGACACATCCAGCTTAACACGACAACCAAATAAAGCCCTCGAGAACGAGGCAAGCCAGTGGCACAATCGGCGATTTCGCACTCACGCATCCTCCTCTCCTTCTTTTCCGAAAGGGGAAGGGACGAGAACGTCTCGTGTGGGAGCGCGGAAAACGGCGAGGGTCCACAGTAGGGTACTCTCAGAAAAGTCTATCTGAGAGATGATGAATCCTACTGTATTATTGAAAAGGGGAATATTCAAATAAATCATTATAAACACCCCACATTAAGAGAGATTGAATCCTGCTCATCAGCATTAATTAAGCCCCAATTAAAGTACCTTGATGGCATAAGGTCAAGCCTTAAAGATAGCCATTAGGTCGAATCGGCCATTGCTGAGGCATACAAATGGCAAGCTGAAGGAGGAACATGGTCTCAAGAGCATCGACGGAACGCCGACCCTATTTAAAAAGGTAAAATACTTATAAATGGATTATAAAGGTGAACCTGTTTTCCAATGACCATTTCTAGGTAGAACAAGCTTAGGAACGACCGATTCTACACAAAAATGGTCCTTAAACAACCATTTCTAGGTGTAGGCTAGGCCAATCCAATTGCAAGCTTAGCCCCTCTGTATGCCACACGCTAATTCCCTGAGATCTGTGGCTGGTCGAGTCTTAACTGAAATTGCGTCGGGTGGTCTAACACGACACCCTATGCATATGCGGAAGCGTAAAGAGCAACTAGAATTATGGCTAAACCTATAAGAGGGGGTGATTAGGACCTTTTTGAAATTCTTTTCGCCTACTTACATAATTCAACAAATCAAACTAAGCAAGAACACTTCGGCTTCCAAGCCTAAGTGGGTCCAATCACAAGACTAGCATATGGTTAAGCAATAAACAACCTAGTCTAAAGCATGCATAGGTAATTAAAAGATTTAACTAATCAAGCTCTTAACCTATGCAAACTATGTAGACTTATGAGAATGGATCAATGAGCTCAAGTCTACACAACTAGTGAAAGTACATCTTGTGTGTGGATGTGCCTAATTAGTGCCTAGCATACATTCCTATCAGGCATTCATAATTAGACAATTAAACTAACAATGCTAAGATATCAATGTGCTCAATTCAATCATAAACACAAGCATGTATTGTGGTTTGACTTTGGGTCTACTCCACTCTCGATTCAAGTACTCAACTCCTTTGAGCACACCGGCATTCACCTATTGGAGTTTTAAATGAGGTTCGCCTCTCAACCTTTACACGGAGGTTTTACCGATTCACCTCTCAACCATAACCGAAGTTTTGGACAAAGGCCTAACTCTCAACCCAAACGGAGTTTTGAACATAGGCCTAACTCTCAAACTGATGCACGTTCTCTCCCGTGTCAGAGGCTCCCCCTTGGAGACTTAGTTTAGGCCCGGCTAACTGGCTAAGGAATGGCGAACGTCCCTAGAGCGAGTTTGACAAACAAACTCTAAATGGATTCTCAATAAAAACAACCTTACTTGTCGGATGAGCCCCTTGTTCAGCGACGGTTCGGGTTGCTTGATCTCCGCTCTCCCGTGCTTCAATAAGCTTCTCTTGCTCCCTCGATCGTGTTGCCGTTGCGTCGCTAATGACTCAGCCACACTTGATCAAACACCTTACATGTGATGCCTTTGAGATGCCCAAGGTGATAGGAGGATGGTTTAATCTGCTACATGGGATATGTAGCTTGTTCTAACTAGGAGATTCACCTAGAGGGTCTTCTAGAGTCTTGAACAAGAGATATGCCTATGTGGTATAGTATCTTACCTCTAGAATTGAGAGAGGAATCAAGTCATCTCTTAGTTTACATTTGAATGCCCTCACTTGTGATTAAACACAAGGGATATGACTTGAAACTCCTTCTCTTTGAGGCCCTAAAAGATGTACAAAAGGTGTGGGTAATGGGCTCTCAAAAACCTCTCAGCAATGCCCAAAAACCAAGCTCCATATATATAGAAAATGAGTTCCAACGGTCAGCAAACGGGCAAAAAAACAGCTCTGCCGACTTGTCCCGACTAGTCCCAATTGGTCGGCCAAAAAGGCAAGCAAGACAGTGAACTCACTATTTAAGGGGGGGTCTGTTCGATCGGTCGCGACCGATCGGACCAGCCCAGCCGACCGGTCACGACCGGTCGGTCCACCAGCTTGCACACAACAGCGTGTTGCTGTCTCTGGACTGGGCCTGTTCGACCGGTCTTGACCGGTCGGTCCAGTCCAGCCGACCGGTCGTGACCAGTCGGACAGGCCCGGGTTCAGCCAGTCTGATTGCTGACCCATGCATTCTTCAACCCACTAACTTAAGCCAAGATTTAGGTGATGTTTTGGGACACCTAGGGTCAATCTATGATGACTAAAGGTTCCCTAATATGGTCAAGGTCATCAAAGAGGTTAAGGGGTTGGGTTTTGGTCTAAGTTAAGGCACATCAAGGCATCACTTTTACCTTAATCTTCTTCCTTGATGCAACTGGGGCCACTGAGTCTTCGGTCTTCGTCTTCATTGGGCTCAACCGACACTAGACTCACTGATGTAAGTGATTGACAAACAAGGTGCACTAGTTGTTAGTGCACAAATTAGTGCATCGTTTTGTCAATTCTGTGACTATGTAAGTCAGTCAAGCCTCATGAGCCCCGATGAAGATTGAAGACTCAAGACTTGAAGACCAAAGCAGCTTTCCGCACTTAAGTTCAAACCAAATCAAGCTCGGAAGGTAAGTTGCATATAGACAGCCTATAGGATCCCAAAACACCCGTATTTATGGCATTTTAATTATTCCATTCTTAACCATTTAATCCACGGTCTTAAGGTCAAAATGATCAGCCTTGGACCTTCATTAAGTAGGTGCCCAACTATGAAAATCACTAGGAAAATCTCCGTGTTGGGGCACACATATTCAGCTGGAAAACAGCTTGATTTTTGGGCTAAATTAGACCCACCGACCGGCCGGCCACTGGCCCTTAAACAGGCAATTGATAGGTAGCCGACCGGTCTTGACCGGTCGGTCTTCACAGTTCGTTTAAGTCCAGCAAGCATAGCTGACCGGTCTTGACCGGTCGGACTGCAGACAACAGGTCGGATGGGCCATCCGACCGGCCGGACGCTGCATTTTTCAGAAGTACAGCTGACCGGTCTTGACCGGTCGGCCTGCATGGTTAAAATGTTCCAGCAAGGTCTGGGCAGGTCTGCCGACCGGCCGGCCGACCGGCCGGACAGCAGGTCGGTTAAGCCAAAAATCTGTCCAGCGAGTTTCTCGGTTCTGGACCATTTACTCGACCCATCTGTGGACAGGTCGGCTGACAGGTTGGAGCTCAAGTCCGACCGGCCGGAGGGGGTCCCAGGCAGGTCGGAATATGACCGTTTTATGTCCGTCTGAGCTCATCTTTGGGCCTCTATAAAAGCATATCTTGAGGTCTTTTGTGTGATGACTTGCACAACCATTGAGAGCACTGAAGGGGGTTATTAAGAACATCATCTATCCTTCTTTTGCTCATCATTGCTTAGAGTTCATCATTCAACCCAAGTGATTCATGGCACTTCAATGAGCATTCAAAGCTCGGTTTGAAGAATGAACTCAAGC
The DNA here is from genome assembly GCA_003013855.2 of Liriodendron chinense. Lineage (NCBI taxonomy): Eukaryota > Viridiplantae > Streptophyta > Magnoliopsida > Magnoliales > Magnoliaceae > Liriodendron > Liriodendron chinense. The sequence goes on from PVNU02000310.1 coordinate 3,142,558, forward strand.
AAGGTATTCATGGCTGACCTAACCCATCTTGTTGAATCTCTTGGTCGTCAATAGCCATTGAATACTCAAGTTGGTAGTTCCTATCATCACCATTGTATTGAATAGGCAAAAGGAACCCCAATAACTTCTCCCACCTACCCAGCACTAGTATAGGAACATCATATGCATTGGTAGCTGATCGTGGGAGCTTGGAGAGGAGCTATGGCATTCGTGGAAGCTGAAGCTACTCATCAAAGGCGCTGAATCGGGGCTCAATCGTCTAGGTATGTTTAGTTTTTGAGAGTCCATTTATTGAATCTCTATTCCCTGAATTGGAAAACTCCGGCGGGAGTGTACGTGACCATCCTTAGATTAGGATTGGTGGGAGTTTGAGATCCAAACTCGTCAAGTCCCTGGATTGGGCCATCGGCAGATGGTAAACGCGGTCCTAGATCAAAGGATGTGAAGGTTGATGGTTAACTTGATTTAAAATCACGACTATAGTGAAATCCGTTGATCTCATAGGTTGAGATCGGGAACCGGGAGTGGAGTAGGGAAACCGAACCACTATACATCATGGGCAAGTGGTGAATGCATTTTGTCTATTTTGTTCCTTGTTAATCAATCTTATAAGTGCTTAACTGTATGCCCATCTTATGTTTGACAAAATGCTCATATGCCATCTTTGAATGATTAACACAAGCGTACATATGAACTGTTTGACTAAATGCTTCTCTTAGAAGAGTTGTCAAATTGAGTTGGATCTTGGGTGATCAATTGCTATCATTTACATGTACTTAATTGGTATATTATAGTATAAATGCTATTGAGCTTTTGAATTTGCAAGAAAAATTAAAAAGTCCTATTCACCCCCCCTCTAGGACATAAGCATACCTTCAAGCTTATCTCACTAGCGGTAAAACCGCAATTTCATTTGGTATCAGAGCGGGTTCCTCTTTAAGGGCTTAATTGCCTAGTGGTAGATCCTAAGTAAGCTTGTAAATATGTCCAACTCCGAGGCAAGTTTTATTTCTAGTCCTCCACACTTTGATGGATCCGATTATACTTATTGGAAGGCTAGAATGAGCATATTTTTAATGTCACTAGATCCAGCTATAAGTGACATAATTGAGAAAGGTTGGTCGGTCCCTATTGTTCAAACTAAAAGTAAGGGTAAGACCATTTCCACTCCAAAAGATGAATCAAAATGGAGTAAAGAAGAAAGGGCCAATTCTATGAGCAATCTTGAAGCCCTTGATGTAATCCGTTGTGCCCTCTTCCAAGAGGAACAAAATATAATATCTACTTGCTAATCCGCTAAGCAAGCTTGGGAGAAGTTGGAATCTATTTATGAACATTCTTGCACAACTGATTCATCCATGCCCATCCCTTCTACTGAAAGAGTTGTAAGTATCAATTTAAGGGAGAATATGAGCAATGATGAGACATCCTCTAGTAGTGAAGAGGAAGATAATGATGAGGATGACCAATTACAAGATGTCTATAATGAGCTCTATTGTGAAAATTTAAAAGTTATGAAAGAGCTCAATAAAGAAAAGATTGAAAGGCAAAAATTGAAAATTGACCATGTCTCTCTAACTAAAGAAAAGGAAAATGTTCAAAATGAATTGAGAGAGGCAGTAAAAAGAATTGAAGAGCTTGAGCTTGAACTTAAAACAGTTAAATATGAAAAACAAGCTCTAAATCTTGAGGTCAACCAACTTAAGACCTACACCTATGAGAACAAAGACCAAGAGACCCAAAATGCGCAAATAAGTAAATCTTGTATTATAGGTAAAGATTTGGGAGAAAAATGGGGTTACAAATATGTCAAGAAAACCCCTTCTCTGGTATTTGTGGAAGTTGAGTCTTCTTCACTTGAGAGCAAACCCAAGTTGGCTCTCTCATGCCACTTTTGTGGAGAGGCAGGACACTTTAAATTTGAATGCCTAATTGCAAAATGACCGCCATGCACCTCAGTCCGACCTCAAATAGTTAAATCTATTGTGACTGAAAGAGTGACTCAAGAAAAGAAGAGCCAACATGGGAAGGCTCCAAAAAAGTGTAAAGAACTCAACCAAAGTTGAGAATAAGAAAAAAATCTCACAAGGTTGGTAAGAAAAGGAAAGTTTCATCCCCTTCTAAAAGATATGATTATGTGGGGGAGATGCTAAAGCAAGTTGCCCATTTGAACCAGAAAATTCAGAATATGGTTAAGGGCAAACAACAAAGGGTTTTTGGGAATCATATTGGCAATTCATATACCCAAAACCAATATTATGCGCCAACCAAGATGAGACAGCTAGTTGACATCTTTAGACCCTTGGATTTTAGGAAATCCATGGGTAGCCTTGTGTGCTAGTCAGGTAGTTAGTTATATGTGCATATTGGTAAATTTGAGGACTAAGCCTCATTCTCTTTTGATTAGTCTAACTCCTGTGTATCACGCTCAGATCATTTTGAGTTGAACTAATTGCTTTTGGATTAGCTTGGATTGATTGTGTGCTCTGCTAATCCCTATTGTGGTCAATTTTGCTCAATAGTTAAAATTCATTTGTGACGATATATATGTTGCATGCTTCATGTGTAGTATGTGACATTCTCGACTAAGTTTGTGTATCTTGAATTGATTGAATATCATTAAAGCTTAATTGTTTAATCTTGCTAAGAAAATTCTGTTAATTGTGCTTTATACGTAAACTTGAGGAAATCCAGCCTCTTTAAACATTTTCTATCTATCGAACTTATCCTTGTATACATAATAAGCATAACTAACCTTGAGTTCTTTAGTTAGCCATCTGCAGACACCCCACCTTCGGCTACACTGTTGGTAGAGATAGCTGGATGAATGGAGGACCATACCCCCAAATCTCAAGTCCGAACTCAGCCAAACTCACCCTTGTAAGCCCCAATCCATAGCCCAACTCAAGCCTGAACCCGGTCAGCCCACCCCTAAACATCAACTTGAAAAACCCCCTATAAGAAAAGCCAGTCAAAAAATTCTTAAAAAGGTAAACTCACTAAGTCAACCCGTGAGTTAACCCGTTGAGTCAACCCGCTAAGTCAACTCGTCGAGTCAAAACACCGAGTCAACCCGCCGAGTCGAATCACCGAGTCGACCCGCTGAGTTAACTCACCGAGTCAAAACAGCAGCCCCGAGAAACGACCGTACCGCGCGCTGGAAATCGAGGAATGACCGTACGGGCGGCCCACAGCGGGCTGCCCAAAAATATTTACGGGTTCTGTCACTGCCCGCTGCTATAAATACCCCCCTCCCCTTCTCATTTCAACATCCAATCCCATCCAGTCCAGAGTGACCCGTCCGTCCGAGTCCTTCTCCACCCTTTTAGCCCACCTTTCCACCAAGGAGAGCCCGAGTGAGGAGAGCCCAGCTCTGGTCCAGCCCAGCTTGACCACTAGTCCAAGTCTCCCCAGCCATCCAAGTCTTGATCCAGCCACTCGAAGCCAATCCTTGCGACACCTCCGTCCATCTAGCTGTTCCTTACTAGCATCATCTCATTTGCATCTAGCATAAGTGCAACATTTACTTTTCTTCCAACCCCCCTGCTTCACTGCAAGCACTTTGATTATTCAAATACACAGCATGCATCTCACATAAAGCACCTGTTAGTTCGAGCATATGCTCTGGGCTTGCCTGTTAGTGGAACCTGCCCATCAGAAACTCTTACTGTTCAGACCTGCATTCAGTACATATCACTACAAGCACTTTGAATATTCAAACACACAGCATGCATCATCTCGCATAAAGCACATGTCAGTTCGAGCGTATGCTCTGGGCTTGCCTGTTAGTGGAACCTGCCCATCAGAAACTCTTACTGTTCAGACCTGCATTCATGCATCATGTCATCTATGAGAATATACGAGGATTAAAACAGACTTTTAAGTGTTAGTACGATTCTTTGAAGTAGAGACCATACTTCGGTACGGGTGTGTGGGGTGCTTAACCTCTTCCCACCCTGTAACCGTGATCCCTTACCTCGAATCTCTGGCCGCAGATCAAAAGGAGTCATTTTAGAGGAAGGAATCTTCGGATCCCCTTCTCTAATGTTTCTACGGGGTCTAGCCGACTGTAGATTCGAAATAACTGGCTAGTGGCGACTCTGGTTTTATATAAATTCATTTAAACACATCCAGCTTAAACACGACTACCAAACAAAGCCCTCGAGAACGAGGCAAGCCAGTGTCACAAACGGCGATTCGCACTCACGCATCCTCTCCTTCTTTTCCCAAAAGGGGAAGGGACGAGAACATCGTGTGGGAGCATGGAACGGCGAGGGTCCACACCATCTCATATGCAATTATTTGTTTATCTTTATGTCTGAGATTATGTGGGTTGATGAATTTATGGTGGCATGTGTAATTATATGAAAATTCTTCAATTAAACATCTTTACCACATTTAGATGGTTATGGTCATGCTTCCTCCTCATGCTTTATTATGACATATTGGGAGTAATCTGGTAGAAAAATGGGATAACTAGATTCTAAATCCCGGGATGATAAAGAGCGAGATGTCATGCAAACTTTGACATTCTCTAACACCCTTCTCTCTCTATATCTATACATTTGGGAGAAAGCTCTTGACCATAACACCTTGAGTTTTAAAGAAACATACTCCAATTATGAAGACAGAGATTTTTGCCAAGAGGGTCATGAATGGCAAGTAATCTCATAGCCCTATGCCAGCCCCATAAACTTGATCAATCTGTAATATCATGAAAATTCATTGGTGGCTGAGCATTGGTGATTGGCTAACAAATTATCTATTTTGCAGGTGGCCTTTAGATAAATGTGGTTTATCATTTTATAGTAAAATCTGAGGTTCTTAGCCTCATCATTTCTGAGCATAGTATGAAAATCTGGTTATAAGATCCGTCATCACAGTTTGTGTTCAATTTTAATCATCTTAGGCATCAAAATCTCATGAAATCATATGGTTGCCTTAAAATTTTTTATGTGTAATGTTCATGAACATTTGGCAAACTCAAAAGTGCTTGATTAGATCGTATACACATCATTTAAGATCAATAGCGGACCCATCAAAGTGGATCCCAAAAACTGCTCAAGATGAGCATTTTGGTTTAGGTCCGGCTTGCCGGTGTCCCCTGTCCGACCGGCCGGCACACGTGCAGCCGGTGCCCTAGAGAAAATTTTTACAAGGGGGAGGTTGGAAATGTTGCTGTGGTCCGACCGGCCGGTGCCCACGTCCGACCGGCCGGTGCGCGTCCAGCGTGTGCGGCCCGACCCCGTTTTAAAACGGTCGGACCACTTCCATTCTTTTATCTTTCATCTTTTTTCTTTCCCTCTTCTCTCCAAAGGTCTCTCCAGCCCTCCTCTAGGTATCCTAGGTCTCCTTTCAAGGATTGAAGCTCCCAAGAGTGTGCATTCCTCCTCCAAATCCGATTTTCCTTATCATCTTCTCCGGTAAGGGTTTCTATTTGTGCTTTCATTGTTGCATCCTTTTCTTTTGAAACCTAGGGAAGGTTTGTGGGTATCATTGGCTGCTATCATGTCCTCTCATGGTGGGAGAGATGAGCCCCCTCCTCGGCGTGAACACCGCTCGAAGAAACATCATGATGAGGGGCCCTCCCAACTCAAATCCAAGAAAACCGCTTCCAAGGGAAAAGGGGCAGCTTCAACTTCCAAATCCCCCTCTAGATCCCGAGGTCCTGACACATCTCATCTTGCCAAATGGGCTAAATTCGCTGACAGAGATGTGATTTGTGAGAGATCAGCCTCTACTGTGGACTTGGAACCCTACAATGTTGTAGGCTTATTGAGAGCAATAGATTGGGAGCCGGTGTTGTATATGGGGGGACCTGTGCAAAGAAATATTGTCCGTAAATTTTATGCCTGCTGTCAAGATGTCATTGAAGAGCCCGTGTCCTTCACTATCCATTACAACAACACTGTATGGACTTTCGATCTCGAATCCATAGATGAGGCTCTTCATGTTCCCATTCTTCATCCATGTGATCTTCCTAATATTGCTGAGGAGGCTCCACCTATGCTTGATATGATTAGGGCTCTTTGTGACGGGGAGATCCCTAGGGAGGTTAGCGGTTGTGCTCTTCGGTCTTCATATATGTCGTGGGACTTTCAGATTCTCCATAACTTGTTCTTCAAGAACGTCTACGCCCGTAAGAGTAACAAAGTTGACTTAACTGAGACCATGGTGACCACTCTGTATTGAGTCAGTCAAGGTGAGAAGATGTGTCTCCCCTCTATGATCATAAGCACCATTCATTCCATCATTTTGGGGACTGATGGTCAGTCAGCAGGCCTTCCATTTGGGTGCCTCATAGGAAAATTTGCCAGTTCTATAGGTCTTGAAGATCCAACCGAAAAACCTGTCAGGCCTATCCTCCTCAACAAATCCATTATCGCCAGAATGGAGATCACTCAAGCAGAGCTTCAACGAAGAAGGGATCAGCAGCAGCAGAGGCAGCAGCAGGAGGTCCCGCAGCATCCGGAGTATGAGTTTGATCCTGCTTTATGATCATCTGAGGATCCTCGTCAGCATCCAGGGTAGTTCAGCACTCTAGTTCGCGCATTTACACTTCGCGGCACATCTTCGCCCTCTGATCATCCATCCTCATCTTCAGTTCCTCCTGCATGGCTCACTGAAATTCGCCAGCATCAGGAACGTCTATTTCAGAGACTTGACCGGATTGAGCAGAGGATGGATCAGACCGAGTCTCAGCTGTTTCAGGGGCAGGCCACTCTCCTCGTACAGCACGAGATTATTATGGCTCGCCTTGCCCAGATCGACAGGCGTTTGGAGGATTGGGAGCGAGCTACTCGTGGCGATGCACCGCCACCAGATTCGGGCGACGGGACTGATTTCTAGCATCATTATCTGTTGTATCATGTGTCTTGGTCAGGAGTATCTTTTTGGGTGACCAAGACACTTGTCGCTTGTCTTGTTTTACATTTTAGATGACTGTTAGACCATTTGATGTTTGAGCTTTCCAGTCATATCTAGTTATGGCATTACTTGTTTGGATTTTCATCTTTCTTGAGCTTCACAGTTATATCTTTTTTATGTCATCACATGTCGAGCTGTATTGATATATCTTTTTGAGATAAGTGATCTTTTTCTCGATATATATTTGTGCTTTTGAGTTATATTCGCTTTGAGTCTTGCGCCTTATTGACTATTCATTGAGTGAGACTAGCTGCTTGGGCTATATACACCATTGACTCATGATTATTAGTCCATACCGGTTGGACTATCATCTATGTCCATCTCCAAAATTCATGTAAGAATGCGTTTTTTTTTTAAATCTGTTTTTTTTTTTTTTTTGGAGGATGGATGACTCAGGCAACATACCCAATTCGAGTCTATTAGTACTATATTGATGAGTCTATTGCATTTTCTTGGTATATTGATAGGGGGAGGTTGGATGGTTTGGGCATTAAGCCCTTATGGCTCATGGTTCTGTTTAATATAGCTTAAATGTGTTTCATTGCTCTTGATATACATGTCAATTGGGGTGGTTGGTTGATTGGGTGAAAGGCCCTCTTGTGCGTAATGATTATTGTATATCAGGTTTCTATGTATTGCTTCTATTCTCCCATATGTTTCATGATCTATCTCTCCTAAGTCAAGGTTTAGCTTCGCTGCTCTTATAGGCAAATCTTTTTTTAGCTAACCCTTGTCAATGACTGAAAATAAGGGGGAGAACTATATCCCACCAAGAAGCCAATTTGTTTTGTAGGCCTTCTTAGGTGCAAATGTTGAGGGGGAGAAATTGAAGATGTTTCGTGTCAGTACATGTCACTCTGTAAAGTTTTATTCTGACATGTAATTGGGTGTAAGTGTTTTTTTTTTTTTTTCTATTTTAGGATGTTCATGATACAGAGTAAAAAGGGGAATCCTTGTTGCCTCATGTTGAACTATAAGTAAAATGATTAGTTGAGGTCAACAATAACTAGGGTAGGAACTATTGTCATATCCCCTACCAAACATTGCTCTCCTACTTGGAATGAACCTAAGGGAGAAAAATCTAGGATAAATGAATTCCCTCCAACAAGCATGCTCGGTCCTATTTATCATACCTAAGGGGGTTGTGATCTAGGTTAGGTGACCTTAGGAGACCATATTGAGCTCACATACATATCTGAGGATCAAGCCTCATTTTGAGCAAATTGATGAACTTGAGGAATTTAGCCTCTTGGGAACAATAGGAAAATCTGAGGATTTCAGCCTCATGTTTGTACTCATGGGCAAATCAGAGGATTCAAGCCTCATGAGCCTAAAATTCGGTAGTTTAGCTTTGCTTTAATTTGTATATTTGCTTGCTAGCTATCATCCGGCTTAGATTAGCTAATCTTCTTGAGTTATATGCTTCATTGAATGCTAATCTTTGTTTAGTTTTGGTCTGATATACCATTAGGGGAGGATGGTTGATTGGGCTATAAGCCCTTTGTGCTTTTAATGCAAATGTATATCCTTGACCAATTTTACATGATTAACCTTGTCTAGATAGATACATCTTCTTGTTAAATCATGTTCCCTTAGCATGCTCCATGTTTTAAATTCATGCACCCTATACTCTCCTTGTTAACATAAGCTTATAATTATAACTGCGACATACTATCTTCTCTTACCTTAGCCTTATTGATATATCATTAAGGGGGAGAGAATAGTTTGTCAATTGCTAACAAAAAGGGGGAGAAAGATCAAGTCCCACCAAAACTAGTTTGCTATGTTTTGTGATGCAGGGATTGACAAATTATGGGGGAGCAAACTGAAGAGGGGCAGCTTATACTAGGCATGTCAAGAGTCCTGTATTTAATGCTTTATTAATGTAATATCTTGAACATGTATCTTGTTTTGGTAGGTTAGGTTTTGTCATGTAATTGACAAAGGGGGAGATTGTTAGTGCACAAATCAGTACATCGTTTTGTCAATTCCGTGACTATTGTTCGCTTCCCCAAGTGTAGGGTTGCAATGTAGTAATAATCTCGGTAAGACCGAGGTCGATCCACAGGGAAGGAAGTAAACAATTCCAACTATCCTAATAACTAGAATCAAAGAGGTTTGTGAAATTGATTTTTAACATAAAATAGAAAATCTAATAATGAAAAGATAACTAGAGCATCAAGGATTCACTTATAGCTCTTCTTAGATGCATAATTCGCTATGGTTTCTTACTTTCTCAACTAGAATCAACATTCCTGTCTATCTAGTCGGATGATAGAGCTGTTAAACCAAATAGTCTGTCATATGTAAGTTCTATGCATAGGATTCACTCAATGTAGGCTGAGCTGAGCATGCTCAATTGCATAGGTCATTCCCCTTTCCTATAAGTCCAGTTCACAATCATAATCATCCTCAAGTCCTCTCACAAGACAAGGCTAGATCAGGATTTGAACTAGATTCAAATCACATGCACAATCCATACATATTCAGAAAAACAGAAAAATAGAACTTTGGTAGGAAGTCCCTTCATGAAGAGCTTAGTACTAGAGCGCACTCCGATTCCTCGGATCATACAGGTCTAGACCGTTGCAAACGAATTAAGAAACTAAGTAATTCATCCAAACATCCATGAGTCATCACAAGACTAAGAAAAATTACTTAAAAACTTGTATAAACTTCAAACCTTAGTTCATAATCATGAATTCCAAACTAAAAACCAATAAAACGAATTAAACAATCTAAGAAAACTATAAGGTTCACCTCTTAGCTCTAGCTAAGAGATTAGCTAATAAAAAGCATATTAAAAACTAGAACTAGAACTAAGAAAAGGAAGAAAAACTAGCTGGAGGAGGCTAGGAAGCCTCCTATGACTTAAACTCCTTGCTCCCCACGTCCTTGGGAGAGCACCTCCTTTTATAGTGCAGCACTAGTACAGCAACATAGCAGAATTTGTTTCGCTTGGTATGGCTTAACTAATGGTCGGATTGCCTTCAAATTTGATTTGTAGCTTCCTTGTAATGTGATCTTCCTCATAGATGATTTAGATTTCCAAGATTATCCTCTGAATGGGCCCACCAATCACATCATCGACCGCCTCTCAAAATCGCCACTTCGGGTACCTTCAGAACCAGTCATCTTGCTTTCAACGCTCCGGAGTGTACAGAGGTCGGATTGATCTCAAATTTTGAATATGAGTAGAAAACTTCCTCCTCTACATGATAGACGGATTAGATTGTCCAAAACGATCTTAGAATGTGGTCCAAAAATTAGAACAATTAGGGCTTTTATAAACTCTGCGCAGTTGGAGCTTTCTGGATGGTCCATCTTTCTTCAACCGGTACGATCAAACCACACACCCTTTTGATCTGAAACTTTTGTGGTTATTCATATATGGATGTGGTCTAAAAGATGGTCAAAGTAGATTTTTCATATCCTCAATGATGGGCCACCTGGACCGGCCCAGAGTGTAACAGCGAAATCTGAAACTTTCTGGACAGTTCGTATTGTTTTGGTCACCACGATCAATCCGTAACTCCGATCGACACGAAACCACTTGGGTTAGTTCGGCGTCGAGTTTCTCTTCGACATGGATGTGTTGGATTTCCAAATATCATCAAGATCGGCCCAGAAAACTGGTCTGAAAAACCAGGTGCGAGAATACATTGCTGTTTTAGAATCTGGAATCTGAAACTTGCATGGCGGACCGGTCACGACCGGTCGGACAGGGCTGGCCGACCGGTCACGACCGGTCAGGCCCTCTTTGGCATTACTCCAGCAAGCATGGCCGACCGGTCAAGACCGGTCGGGCTTCCTTGGCCGACCGGATGGCCGACCGGTCAAGACCAGTCGGTCTCTTTTTCTTCTTGTTTTCTTCCTTTCTTTCTTCTATTTTCTTCTTTCTTTGCTTCTTTCTTTGCTTCCTTCTTCCTTCAACCCTCCTTGGGTCTTCATCCAAGGTTCTAAATCAGCTCTTTTGGTCATCAATTGGGCAAAGTAACTCTCATTCCTACAACCACAAAACATGTATTTGATTAGTCTTTAAATTATGAAAATCATGCATAATGAGTGATGAATTGGGGTTAAAATATGCACAATTAAGAGCTCAACAACTATGTAAGTCAGTCAAGCCTCGTGAGCCCCGATGAAGATTGAAGACTCAAGACTTGAAGACCAAAGCAGCTTTCCACACTCAAGTTCAAGCCAAATCAAGCTCGGAAGGTAAGTTGCATATAGACAGCCTATAGGATCCCAAAACACCCGTATTTATGGCATTTTAATCATTTCAATCTTAGCCATTTAATCCACGGTCTTAAGGTCAAAATGATCAGCCTTGGACCTTCATTAAGTAGGTACCCAACTATGAAAATCACTAAGAAAATCTCCGTGTTGGGGCACACATATTCAGCTAGAAAACAGCTTGATTTTTGGGCTAGATTAGACCTGCCGACCGGCCTGCCACTGGCCCTTAAACAGGCAATTGATAGGTAGCTGACCGGTCTTGACCCGTCGGCCTTCACAGTTCGTTTAAGTCCAGCAAGCATAGCCGACCGGTCTTGACCGGTCGGACTGCAGACAACAGGTCGGATGGGCCATCCGACCGGCCAACCGACCGGCCGGACGCTGCATTTTCCAGAAGTACAGCCGACTGGTCTTGACCGGTCGGCCTGCATGGTTAAAACTTTCCAGCAAGGTCTGGGCAGGTCTGCCGACCAGCCGGCCAACCGGCCGGACAGCAGGTCGGCTGTCCAATCCGACCGGCCGGACAGCAGGTCGGTTAAGCCAAAAATCTGTCCAGCGAGTTTCTCGGTTCTGGACCATTTACACGACCCATCTGTGGACAGGTCGGCTGACAGGTTGGAGCTCAAGTCCGACCGGCCGGAGGGGGTCCCAGGCAGGTCGGAATATGACTGTTTTATGTCCGTTTGAGCTCATCTTTAGGCCTCTATAAAAGCATATCTTAAGGTCTTTTGTGTGATGACTTGCACACCCATTGAGAGCACTGAAGGGGGCTATTAAGATCATCATCTATCCTTCTTTTGCTCATCATTGCTTAGAGTTCATCATTCAACCCAAGTGATTCATGACACTTCAATGAGCATTCAAAGCTCGGTTTGAAGAATGAACCCAAGCAAGGTATTCATGGCTGACCTAACCCATCTTGTTGAATCTCTTGGTCATCAATAGCCATTGAATACTCAAGTTGGTAGTTCCTATCATCACCATTGTATTGAATAGGCAAAAGGAACCCAAACAACTTCTCCCACCTACCCGGCACTAGTCTAGGAACATCATATGCATTGGTAGCTGATCGTGGGAGCTTGGAGAGGAGCTAAGGCATTCGTAGAAGTTGAAGCTACTCATCAAAGGCGCTGAATCGAGGCTCAATCGTCTAGGTATGTCTAGTTTTTGAGAGTCCATTTATTGAATCTCTATTCCCTGGATTGGGAAACTCCGGCGGGAGTGTACGTGACCATCCTTGGATTAGGATTGGTGAGAGTTTGAGATCCAAACTCGTCAAGTCCCTGGATTGGGCCATCGGCAGATGGTAAACGCGGTCCTAGATCAAAGGATGTGAATTTGATGGTTAACCTAATTTAAAATCACGACTATAGTGAAATCCGGTGATCTCATAGGTTGAGATCGGGAACCGGGAGTTGAGTAGGGAAACCAAACCACTATACATTGTGTGCAAGTGGTGAATGCATTTTGTCTATTTTGTTCCTTGTTGATCAATCTTATAAGTGCTTAACTGTATGCTCATCTTATGTTTGACAAAATGCTCATATGCCATCTTTAAATGATTGACACAAGCATGCATATGAACTGTTTGACTAAATGCTTCTCTTAGAAGAGTTGTCAAATTGAGTTGGATCTTGGGTGATCAATTGCTATCATTTACATGTACTTAATTGGTATATTATAGTGTAAATGCTATTGAGCTTTTGAATTTGCAAGAAAAATTAAAAAGTCTTATTCACCCCCCCTCTAGGACATAAGCATACCTTCAAGCTTATCTCACTAGTGGTAAAACCGCAATTTCACTAGTATGCCACGGAAAAGTGCACTAACATTAACACCTATTTAAACAGCTCCCCAACTTAAGTGGGAGATAGGGATGAAGTGCGAGAAAGGCCAAATAGGGTAGAGGTGTTGGAGAAGTTGAAGCGCTGCAGAAGATCTACTTAGTCGATCTTTCAAAGTAGTCCCAGCTACGACACGCTCCCCTTTTTCCAAAGTTGCATGCACGCAAATCCATTTAACCCTCTGTCCCTCTCTAAAGCATTCGAACTCAGATTCTGGTTGTTTATTAGAGAAAAAAAAGAATGAATTGATCTTGTAGGATTATCAAGTGGCCCATCAAATTTGTTGATCTAGATGATTTCGACCCCATGACCCAACACCAAGGAGCACTAGATGGACGAATTGGATTTCACAAAAAAAAAAATATGGTGGTTTAAAGAGCTTTGGTGTTTTGCACTCCAAGTAAAACAAGTGTTGCAGCGGATTTTGGCACATACGGCCCCCCACACTCATGATCTCCTTTTTTCTCATCAACCTCCCACCATTGTTTGTATTTGACACACCCCAATAAGATTAAGTCATTTTATTAACAAAACAGGCCATTCCAAAGCTTATGTGGGCCATACAATATAAATGTAGAGGTTAGATGTATAGTGGTGTGTACCACACTAGTTATGGATCACCATTGGTTTTGGGATTTTTTCTTAAAAATGATTGATGGAGTAGATTTAACACAATTGACCAACCCGTTGAGTATTTTGTTCTAATTAAATGAAGAGAATCCAACCCCAGTAGGCTTTAGCGGGCTTCTTTGAGTTAAATCTTAATGGGCTTGAGTTTACAAAAAATTTATAGTTAAGGTCATTATAGAAGGAAAAAAAACGCTCTTATTGCTCTCTCTCAATCAATTTTGATGTTTTTTTTCATGTTAGATATCAGGAAAGAAGTGTTAGTATAGGAATTTACACAATTTATGCACATTATAGAGATCTATTTGTTGGGCATTATACCTTAGGGATAGCACGTCAACAACCTACAACACTAGTTCATCTAGCCAATGGGGTGCGAACTATTTCAAAGATAATAATATCTTACACTTGTCATTGTTGTTTGTGTTATTGTTGCCTATCAAGATCTGTGTTACAAGCGTAGAGTTTTATTAAATCTAGTTTATTTTATTCGTATATTTCTCATATAACTACAGATATTCACGATTTTGAGATAGTGTCCCATTTAACTACATATATTCATGATTTCCAAATAGTGTGCCCTATAACTTCATAAAATTTAAGTAATAAATCTATTCACCCTGAGGTTTTCCGATGGTCAACACTTCAAGCGGTTGAAACAAAAACTATTCTTCTATCTAACCATTGTTAAGGTAACGTATGTCATCGATCATCCCAAATTGACAAATATCCTAGAACTAGAATTATTTCTCATCCAAGAGAAATTGGATAAAGATAATTACCTATGCAGGAACTACATATTGAGTGCCATGTCAAGTTAGTCATATGCTCTCTTTTATGATTACGAAACTATTGTTGAAATAAAAAATGCCATAGAGAACAAGTACAAAAGTAAAGATGCGAGAATGAAAAACTACATTGTTACCTGCTACTTTAAATTTTAAATGGTTGTTAACAAATTAGTGGTGCAGCAAGCTAATGAGTTTAATCTCATAGCCAATGGTATTGTATCTAAGAATTAAAATGGATGAACTATTCCAAGTGACTGTTGTTATTGAAAAACTACCACCATCTTAAGAAGATTTTAAAATTCCTTTTCGACATAAAACAAAAGGAATTATTGATGGAACAACTGATTGTACATCTTTGGAGCGAGGAAGAAGTGAGGGTCTAAGATAAGTTCGAAGACAAAAAAAAAGAATATGCATATGTTCTTATGTTAAATGAGAAACATAACCTTAACCAACACAAAGGAAAAACTTGGGAACTTAAAGCAAAATCAGAATAATCAATTAAAAAAATTCCAAGCCCAAGCCCCTCAATTAATCATTTGGTTACATTGTTTATGAAAAATTGAGATATTTTATAAGAGACTGCTATAAATGTAAAAAGAAGCCAACACTTGCACCTCAAGAAAATATGACTGAAGAACATTAAATCGTGACTATAGTTATGGAGTTTAACATAATTCATGTCGAACCGTGCAATAATTGGTAGATTGACATAAGATTAGCATACGTGTGTTATGATCAAACCTGATTTCAAAGCTATAAGGGGATTCCTTTAGAAAGAAATGTTCAAACGTGGAATTACGAACATGGTCGAACACAGAAAGGTTGAATGAGTGTTCACCTCTAGGAAGACCATTATTTTGGTAAATGTCTTTCACATTCCAAACATGTGCAAGAACGTTGTCTTAAGATATCTTTTAAACACAATGGGTCTAGAGCATGTTATTGTGTCAGATCAAATCATAATATCTAAGAACGAAATTGATTTTGTCCAAATTTACAGGCCTTTTTCTAAATTTATGAATGTTTATTCATGTTTGATAAAAATAAAAAAAAAGAGTTGCTTTAGGGTATTTTTATAGAAGAAAAAACTCTCTCCTACTCTCTCTCGATTGATTTTTCCTAGTTTTTCTTTTTATTTTTGGTATAAGAAAAAAGGCATTGATGTAGGTGTTGGGATTTACATAGTCCATGCACATTATGAAGATATATCTACTGTCTATTATATCTTAAGGGTACCATTAACAATCTACTACACTAATTTATCTAGTCGGAGGGGTGCAAACTATCTCAAAGGTAATGACATCATACATGCCTCAACCCAGCAACGATTTTGGATTATCATCATCTTTTATTTTGCTGTTGCATTCCAAATTTGCATTACAGGGGTGTGGAGTTCCATTAAACCTGGTTTATTTTATGAGGCTAGTTCTAGGATATGCTTAAATTGCAAATGGGCCATTCCGGTCTTTTTTCCTGAAAAACACATACTCACAACAATGCAAGTGTACTCATGTCATTGAGAGTATACTCCATCTGACATTGCCCCTCACCACCCCGTTTATTACAATTATACCCTTTATTTACAAAATGCCTATTGAAGCATGAAATGAGGCCCACTTTCAACAATTTCATCAATCAGAATCGTCCATCCTAATACTCATGTCCTCTTTCATAACTAGAGAAAAAATGAGGGTGAAATGACTAGTAGTCTTGTCCCAGAAGTCTGGTCATTTTTTTTACCATTAAACGAATAGGTTAAAAATTGATGCTATTGTGGTCCACATGATCATTAAAAATGTCCCATTTTTTTGTGAATATGATATTTTAATTGTTTTAGTTGAATGGACGGAACAGATCATCAGAAAAACACTTGTGGGTCATACATGCATCAATGTCAGTGAGTTGCTAGGTTACCCCATCTGACATTGCCCCTCACCACCTTGTTTATTACAACTTTACCCTTTAATTTACAAAACACTTATTGAAGCATGAAATGGGGCCCACTTTCAACAATTTCATCGATCAGAACTATCTATCCTAATGCTCATGTCCTCTTTCATAACTAGAGAAAAAATGGGGTGACCAGTAGTCTGGTTTTTTTTTTTTTACCATTAAACGAATAGGTTAAAAATTGATGCTATTACGGTCTACATGATCATTATAAATGTCCCATTTTTCTATGAATATAATATTTTAATCATTTCAGTTTAATGGATGAAACAGATCATCAGAAAAACGCTTGTGGGCCATACATACATCAAATGCCAGTGAGTTGCTAGGTTACTCTGTTTGACATTGTCCGTCACCACCTTGTTTATTACAACTATACCTTTTAATTTACAAAACGACTATTGAAACATGAAATGGGGCCCACTTTCAACAATTTGATCGATCAAAACGGTTCATCCTAATGCTCATGTCCTCTTTCATAACTAGAGAAAAAATGAGAGTGAAATGACCACTAGTCTGGTCATTTTTTTACCATTAAATGAATAGGTTAAAAATTGATGTTATTGTGGTTTACATGATCATTATAAATGTCCCATTTTTTTATGAATATAATATTTTAATCGTTTCAATTGAATGGACGAAACAGATCATCAGAAAAAAAAAACTTGTGGGCCATACATGCATCAATGTCAGTGAGCTGCTAGGTTACACTGAGTCCAGTGTTACCCGGGTAACACCGCAATTTGTGTTCCCCTCAACGTGTGCGGTTGTTCATGATGTATTTTTTGTAGATCTAAACCATTCATCCATTTTTGCATCTCATTTAAGTACTTAGTAGGAAATATTAAGTTGATCAATATCTTTGATGGACCATAGCATTAGAAACAGTTGTTAATGGCCATTTAAAGGTGGGTGTGACCCAACATTCATGGGGCCTGCAGTGATGTTTATTTGTCATCCAACCTGTTCACAAGATCACGTAGACATTAATGAAGGGAAAAAAATAAATATCAGCTTGATCACCGTCCATCCATTTTTAAAACTTATTTTAGGGCATCTTATAAAAAATGAAACAGATCCAAATCTCATGTGGACCATAATACAAAAAAATGGTGGGAATTGACCATTAAAAATTTCTCATGGGCCACAATAGTTTTGGATCAAGTTGATATTTTTGTAGTCTCTTCATCCAAGTCGTTTTTACCTTATCAAAAAGTTGGATGGCAAATAAACATTCCGGTGGCCCCCATGAAGTTTTTAATGGTGGAGATTTAATCATGATTGTTTTTTGTAGTGTGGTCCACTTAAGATTTGGATCTTCTTAATTTTTAGGATCATGCCTAAAATGAGCTTTCAAAATGGATGGATAGTGTGGATGTAAGGCACATACATCACAATGGGCCCCATAGTTAGGGATCCACTGACCTCGGTGGATCAGGTGATCCACCCAATCCGCTCCCCACGTGGACGCAGATTAGGTACTGATAGGTTGAGTAGCGACACTCGCTATTGAAGTGACGTCACCATGTTTCGTGGGACCCACCATGATGTACATATTGTATCCCCATCGTCCATCCATTTGGAGAGGTAATTTTAGGGCACGGGCCAAAGAATGAGTGAGATCCAAAGTTAGAGTGGACCCCACTAAAGAAAACAGTGGAGACTGAATGCCTACCATTAAAAACTTCTAGGGCTACAAAAGTTTTAGATCAAGTTGATATTTGTTTCTTCCCTTCATTAGTGTCTGTTTTAGCTTATGAACAGGTTGGATGTCAAATAAACATCATAGTGAACCCTAAACTTCTGTGGCCCCCAAAAAATTTTCAACAGTGGACGTTTTATCCCCATTGTTTTCCTTTGGTGTGGTCCAGCTGAGATTTTTATCTGTCCGCTTTTTGGTTTAGTATCTTAAAATCATACGGAGAAATGGATAGATGGCGTGGATAAAACACATATATCATGTTGGGGTCCACAGACATTTGAAACCAGCCCTTATACTAGTCCCACTGGGACTAGAATGAACCAAATCCAAATCTGGAGTCGACCCCACCACAGAAAAAAGTGGAGATTGAATGCTATCATTTAAAACTTCTAGGCCCAAGAAGTTTTCAATCAAACAAATATTCATGTTTTCCATTCGTTCATGTATGTGTTAAGTTATGAACAAGTTGGACAAAACCACATACATTCACAGTTGGCCCAATAGTGGGGCCCACTCTGGTGGTGCGTTGTAAATCCACAAATTCTGATGCTCGAGTGCAAAATGTGGAATAGGAATTCAAATGGATTTAAAAGTTTTTTCAAGACAACTATCAAATCCTCAGGATACTCCACGTCGGTTTCGAGCAGAATCAGTCCCCGAAAAGAGCACTTTTGAAGTGTTTATATGGCTTTTAGAAGATTGGTACGGAACTCCAAAACTGCAAGTAAGCATGGATTTCGACGCAGGTAGAGTTCAAAATTTTCCTCAACAGTAGGTACAGGCTAGGAGAGTCTCCACGTCAGTTTTGAGATGGACCGGACCCAATAAAGTCATTCTGAGGCCCTCGGGCCACTTTTGGAGCCGAGAGGCCCTGATTGTCGAAGTAAGCTATAGTTGTACTTATTGATCTCATTGGAGTATGAAATTTCGTGGGGACGTTTTTCGCTGATAACATATGGTTCATGTCAGTTTTGAGCCTAATCAGTCACAGATAGAGCCTCTTTTGAAGTGTTTAGATGTCTTTTGGAAGATTAGTATGGAACTCCGAAACTGCGAGTAAGGGCGGGTTCCGAGGCAGGTAGACTCCAAAATTTTCCTCGGTGGCAAGTACAGGACGGGAGAGTCTCCACATAGGTTTTGAGACGGATCAGACCCCGATAAAGTCATTCCGAGGCCCTCGGGCTACTTTTGGAGCATAGAGGCCCTGATTACCAGATCAAGCAATAGTTGCACATGCGAATCTCAATGGAGTCTGAAATTTTGCGCGGACATTTATTACAGACAACATACATTCCAAGTCAACTTTCAATGGAATCGGTCGAAGAACGAGCCAATTTTTAAGTGTTTAGGTTTCTTTTAGAATATTGGTACGAAACTCCAAAACCGCAAGTAAGCGTGGATTTCGACGCAGGTGGAGTCCAAAATTTCCCTCAGCTGCACGTCCAGGATGGGAGAGTCTCCACGTCGGTTTTGAGATGGATTGGACTCCAATAAAGACGTTCGGAGGCCATCAGGCCAGTTTCCTTAACCAGAGGCACTAATTGCTGGATCGGGCAATAATTGTGCTTATGGATCTCGATGGAGTCTGGAATTTTGCATGGACGTCTGTCATGGACAACATACAATTCACGTCAATTTTGAGCGGAATCGGTCATAGATCGAGCTTCTTTTAAAGTGTTTAGGTGTCTTTCGAAAGATTGATACGAAACTCCGAAACCACAAGTAAGCACGGATTCCGACGTAGGTAGAGTTTAAAATTTTCCTTGGCGGCTCATCCATGACTGGAGTCTCCATGTCGGTTTTGAGATGAACCGGACTTCGATAGAGACATTCCAAGGCCATCGAGCCACTTTCCTTATCTAGAGGCCCTAATTATTGGATCCGGCAATAGTTATGCTTATAGATCTCGATGGAGTCTGAAATTTTGCGTGAATGTCTATTGCAGACAACATACAGTCCACATCAATTTTGAACGGAATCGATCGCAGATAGAACCTCTTTTAAAGTGTTTAGGTGTCTTTCGAAAGATTGGTACAAAACTC
The DNA here is from genome assembly GCA_003013855.2 of Liriodendron chinense. Taxonomy (NCBI): domain Eukaryota; kingdom Viridiplantae; phylum Streptophyta; class Magnoliopsida; order Magnoliales; family Magnoliaceae; genus Liriodendron; species Liriodendron chinense. The sequence continues at coordinate 3,162,683 of PVNU02000310.1, forward strand.
CGAAATCGTAAGTAAGCACAGATTTCGATCCAAGTGGAGTCTGAAATTTCCCTTGGTGGCTCCTCCATGACTGGAAAGTCTCCACGTCGGTTTCAAAATGGACTGCACTCCGATAAAGACGTTCCAAGGCCATCGGGCCACTTTCCTTACCGAAAGGCCTTGATTGCCAGATTGGACAATAGTTGTACTTATGGATCTCGATGGAGTCCAAAATTTCACGTGGATGTCTGTCGCGGACAACATACAGTCCACGTCAATTTTGAGCAAAATCGGTCATAGATCGAACCTCTTTTGAAGTGTTAAGCGCGAATTCCGACGTAGGTGGAGTTCAAAATTTCCCTTGGTGGCTCGTCCATAACTGCAGAGTCTCCACGTCAGTTTTGAGATAAACTAAACTCCGATAAAGACGTTCCAAGGCCATCTGGCCACTTTCCTTATCGAGAGGCCTTGATTGTTGGATCGGGCAATAACTATGCATATGGATCTCGATGGACTCCGAAATTTTGTGTCGACGTTTGTCGCGGAAAACATATAGTCTACGTCAATTTTGAGCAGAATCGGTAACAGATCGAACCTCTTTTAAAGTGTTTAGGTGTCTTTCAGAAGATTAGTTTGAAACTTCAAAACCGCAAGTAAGCACGGATTCTGACGCAGGTGGAATCTGAAATTTCCCTCGACTGGCTCGTCCATGACTGGAGAGTCTCCATGTCGGTTTCGAGATGGACTGGACTCCGATAAAGACGTTTCTGAGGCCATCAGGCTACTTTTCTTACTGAGAGGTCCTGATTACCAAATCGGGCAATAGTTATGCTTATGGATCTCGATGGAGTCCTGAAATTTTACGTAGACGTCTTTCGCAGACAGCATACAGTCCATGTCAATTTTGAGTCGATTACAGATCAAACCGCTTCTGAAGTATTTAGGTGTCTTTCGGAAGATTGGTACAAAACTCCGAAACTGCAAGTAAGCATGGATTTTGATGCAGGTGGAGTCCGAAATTTCCCTTGTTCCATGACTTGAGAGTCTTTATGTCGGTTTCGAGATGGACTGGACCCGAATAAAGACGTTCCGAGGCCATCAGGCCACTTTCCTTATCGAGAGGCCCTAATTGCCGGATCGTGTAATAGTTATACTTATGGATCTCGATGGAGTTCGAAATTTCATGTGGAGGTCTGTCACGGACAAAATACAGTTCACATCAATTTTGAGCGGAATCAGTCGCAGATCGAACCTCTTTTGAAGTATTTACGTGTCTTCCGGAAGATGGGTTCGAAACTCCAGAACTGTAAGTAGGCGTGGATTCTGAGGCAGGTGGAGTCCAAAATTTTCCTCGGTGGCTCCTCCATGACTGAAGAGTCTCCACGTCAATTTCGAGATGGACTGGACTCTGATAAAGACGTACCAAGGCCATCGGGCCACTTTCCTTACTAAGAGGCCCTGATTGTCGGATCAAGCAATAGTTGTGCTTATGGATCTCGATTGAGTTTGAAATTTTGTGTGGACGTCTGTTGTGGACAACATACAGTCCACATCAATTTTGAGCAGAATCAGTTGCAGATAGAACCTCTTTTGAAGTGTTTAGGTGTCTTTCAGAAGATTGGAACGAAACTCCGAAACCGCAAGCGTGGATTCTGATGTAGGTAGAGTCCGAAATTTTCCCTAGGCATCATGTCTATGACTGGAGAGTCTCCACGTCGATTTTGAGATGGACTAGACTCCGATAAAGAGGTTCCGAGGCCCTCGGGCCACTTTCCTTACTAAGAGGCTTTGATTGCCTAATCGAGCAATAGTTGTACTTATGGATTTCGATGGAGTCCGAAATTTCACGGGAGGTCTGTCGCAAACAACATACCGTGCACGTCAATTTTGAGTGGAATCGATCGCAGATCGATCATCTTCTGAAATGTTTAGGTATCTTTCAGAAGTCCTAAAAACAACGAGTCATAATATTTGGACAGTGGTTGCTCATATTACCACTGTTTTCTCTCTTATGACCTGCTCCAGTCGTTAATCAATCTCATTTTTAAATCCCTTGTCCTAGTGGTATCCCAAAAACTGATGGACAACGTGGATTTACAAGAAGCATTCAGGTAGGCCCAACCAACAATCACGGTGCATAATAATATTTTAGGATACAGAGTACAATGATTACGGATGAAAATTGGATGATAGACGGACGTGACGTCGCTTAAAGTAACATCACCAAATTTCATGGGGCCCACCGAGATGTGTGTGTTCTATCCACACCATTCATTCGTTTGGGGAGACAATTTTAGGACATGAGCCAAAAAATGAGACAAATCAAAAGCTCATGTGAACCCCACCAAAGAAAATAGTTTTATTTATTTTAATGGTCCACAAAATGTAAACTCTTAAGACTTCGTATGGCCAAACCACATGTCGGATTACCCTAATTTTTTAACCATAACGGTTTCGATTATATAAGTTATTGAAGGTGGGCCACACTTAAGGATTGAAGTGAATACCCAAATGGCAATGACAAATCTGTGAATAAAGGTTCCAGAGATAGTAACTTGTAATTCAAGAAACCTGTCACAGTGTGACAGGCGAGAGTAGTTTTGTTGATATATATATTTTCTTAAATGACAAAAACACTCTTATCAAAATGGACGAACGATGTGTAATTTTCATCCTATGATGTGGCACACCTACTAATTGAAATGCAATGGGCTTTTGAGATCGAAGTGTATCTCAATGGATAATCAGGATTAACGGTTTATATGTTTAAAAAATGTACTGTGGGGTCATATAAATTGCTTTCATAAGTTAAGCATAACCTACATGCGCTTGTAGTAGAACTGGCCCCTTATTTTATTTGTATACTGTTTATACAACTACATATAGTCAACACACCTAAGTTCAACAAAATCCATTTACATATATATGAATGTGTTCGTGTCCCATTTAAATCCAGTCCAATTAGGTTGATATAGAAGTCATATGACTTAATTAGGCTGATATTGAAAATAAAGCGTCCAATTAGGTTGACATTGATGAATATCAATGGTTTGATTAGGCCAATGTTAAAGGTTAAAATTCTTTAAGATGGTAGCATCTAATATAGAACATATGCTCTCTCTCTCCCTCTCTCTCTCTCTCTCTATAAGATAACACTGCCAAGGATTGAACCCTCAGGTTACTAACACACAGTAGACTTCTCCACCAGCTCATCTAATAAACATATAAAAACAGTACGTGCTGGTCAAGAAACTTGATTAGCATCGATAACGGACTATTTAAGCCACCACTTTCTAATCATCGTTATTTCATAAAATATCTATAGTGGGGGCCGTTATATGGATGGTTACATCTAAGTAAGACATAAACAACATGTACAATGACTACAATTACACGCATCATCTGTCGCTCTCTAAAAGAGTACCCAACTTTTTCTCTTCATGTTACAAGCAAGTAACAAAGATATTCAACCTTAATTATAAATATTTTTAGTCGTTGGACAAAAAATGCTCCTCTTTTACAAAGCTATGTATCAAACCCCAAAAAAAAAGAAGAAAGAGCACCTCTCCAAACATCATTGTATTGTAGATATTCTATACTGACTCGATTTTTTTCTTTTTAATTTTATTTATATACAAGTAGGTGTGATTTTGGGTTTTAAAAATGCTAATTTGATTTGGTGAGAACATGGGTTTGTCGGTGCAAAAATCATTTTAATTTCCAACCTTTGGGTGGGCCACGGAATATTAACTCAATGGACTTAATCTATAAGAAATTCGCCGTAACATCCGCCAGCTGAGATGACAGCTTGCTTGGGTGAATGGAATACTCGACAGCACCTGTTTTGTTTTACGCAGCACGTGCAACGTCCCAAGCTCTGGACCCACCATGTTGAATATGTAAAATCTACTCCGTCCATCGGGTTATGTCCTTGATTATAGTTTCTCAGGATGAAAATGGTCTAGATCCACTGCTCAGGTGGGCCACACAGAAGGTAACAATGGGGATGAGATGCCAGCCACAGGTTTGTGTGTGAGGACACCATGATGTGTGCCTTTCATCAAGCTCGTTACTCAGGTGCAACTCGACCGGATTAAAAGAAGATACAAAACTCAGCCTGCTCCAAAGTCAGGTAGGCCATAGGAGAACTTATAGGTTTTGGAAGAACTCTTACACCGTTCCTATTGGCGTGGGCCAGAGGAGTTTTTTTTTATAGGGATGATCTTTTCCATATACGTTGTAAATAAGGTTTCTTACCTAATGGACGGAGTAGATGGAGTTGTTGTGAAAACAACCTGTGGAAGTAAGAATCAAACGAAAGTAATCACACAATTGGAACAATCAAGTAAATGGATAAGCAAGAGAAAATCCTAATTTTACATGAAAAAAACCCCTCATGGTTAAAATAATATGACATAAAGCAATCCACCATGAATAAGAAGTTACAAAAAATTGAAGAAAATCTATAGTAAGCTTGGCAAAAGAATTCCAAGCTAACCTTAGCTTTTTCTCTCAACCTAGATCTCTCTCAACTCCTTAAACACATCTAGGACTTTATGTATTATTATAATCTCGTATTACACTCCTTTAAATAGCATAAAATTAAAATTAGAAATAAATTTCGCGCAAAACATGCAACCGACCTATACAGTCCACTAGCCATGGGACGACTAACAACTCCATTTTTCAATCCAAGAGTGTCCAAATTCCAAAAGCTATATCTTGGACAATTTCAGAAATCCGATCGAATCCCATCAGTCGTCCAAAGCCCCTTGATGTCAAGATTGAAGACAACTCCAATAGAAGCTTGGGTGTTTTATGTGCTGCCTAAAGCAGGTGCTATAGATAATTCCGGTGACCTGAGAAGCGGTGAGTGTACTCGCACTTAATGCCACACGTGAAGAACCGCAACATCCAAGCCACTCGTCCTGTGGGCCAGGCCATGTAGATGCCTGGGCGGGTCTGCTCATGTAGTGATCCACAAGAATACTGAGCGCAGGTCATGATAAACTGTATGTGCCTTTCCTGAGGAAGGCCACAGGTACCTGGATCGACCCATTGATAAGTGTTTTTTTTTTTTTTTTTTTTATAATTTTTATTACTTTACACCGTCCACTGATTTCATACCGGTAGCTCACATGATGAGTAAATGACATCATGATTTTGTAGCAAGTGATCTTCGTTGTGGGGCGCACCTAATGGACGGCTTAGATGAGATTGGATGCACCACCTGTGGCATTTGGGCGCATAGATTCTGTACGTTAATTTGGATGATAACTCGCTAGCATGCAACTATCAATGTATCATGTGAAAAACATCCTATCGGCCTAATCGTTAAACCGACCATGAAGATCACATGATGAGAAAATCAGACCACACAGGAGAAAATAACGTAGAACCGTTGATTACACGAAGTACATCTGTGGCCCACCAGAGGAGTGGATTGACCTGATTTTTGCATAACTTGTACTTCATGGTGGGACCAACTTTTGGATGGGTTAGATTTAGTACGTATTTGATGAATTTTTAGTTGTGAGCCGTTTGGTCAACCATTTAGATTACAGGGTCCATTTATTTATTGGGTCCTTACTCGTGCTTCAGTGGTAGACTCACAAGAGTTTAGTGTCCATTTATTCGGTCCAACTTTTGGAGTTATGTGATACTCGGGCTATGCATGACGCTTCATAAGCAGGCACTGCCAAGTTGAACACGTGCCACATATTGACTCAAATAAAACTCGCTAGATTGTGTGGCCCATCTCCAACTCACAACTCAAATAAAACTCGCTAGATTGTGTGGCCCGGATCCACTGAGGTGGGTGGTGGGGCCACTGTGATGAATGTGATTACATCCATGCCGTCCATCCGTATTGAAAGTTCATTTTATGGCATGATCCAAAAAATGAATCAGTTCAAATTGCAGATGGGCCATAGTACAGGAAGCAGTGCTAATTGACCATTAAAAACTTCCTTTGGGCCACAAAAGCTTTGGATCAAGATGATATGTATGTGGTCTTTTCATCTAGATGTTTGTGACCATATCAACAGTTTGGATGGAAAATAATGGCAAATAAACATTCCGGATAAATCCATGAAGTTTTCAATGGTAAAGATTCAATCAAGACTGTTTCTATGGTGTGGTCCACCTAGGATTTGAGTCAGCTTCATTTTCAGTATCACACCCTAAAATGATCTTTCAAAATGGTTGGATGGTGTGGATTTAAGACACATACATCACTGTGAGCTCCACCGTCAGGGTCCCACCCACCTCGGGGTCTCACCTAATCCGCTCCCCAATCCTTAGATCAGATTGGTTGAATAATCATGATGGGAGGTAATTCATACACTTGTTCTTGGAAATAGGGCCGTTGGATATTTTTCATTTTTAATCATTTAATAAATGTCCACAATCTGATGGTCCCATAATCATATAAACTAAAACGCATAATTAAGACTATCTAATTTGACTACTTTTTTTAGGCATAATTAAGACTACTTAATTTTACTACTTGTTTTCCATATATGCCATTTTTAAATAATTCCTAAGAACTTCTGTAATCATCCATCGTATAAAAACAACCATGTAATGCGTTTGATAATATGCCAGGCTATATATATATATATATATATATATATATATATATATATATATATATATATATATATATATATATATATATATATATGCCCTAATTCTTTCGATATGGGTAAAGAGGCAATTGAAAGGAGACACGTAAGTAAGTAGCTGTGAGATGTATACGGCCATGACGAAGTTTCTAGTGATATAGTTGGCATCGGTTTGAAATGCCACAACACTAAGTAGACCGAACGAACGTGGCCAGGTCAACAAGCGGTTATTATGAAAGAGTAAGAAAAAGAGAAATCTAGAAGAGGTATAGTGGGCGAGTGGTTAAAGTGGGCGGTTAGTAGTAGAAGTATCTAGATGAGCAATTGAAGTTATAAAGGCAAAAGACGAATGACGGAGAAAAAGGTCCAGCACCAACCAAATTAATCTATCTTTCCAATTTACCAAATCTCCTTACATTTTATAGTGTAACTTGATCCGTTTTACATTCCGAGTACTTTGTATTTCTTAGAGTAAGCGCTTAGATATTTATCAAGTCAAGATTACATTACCATTTCCAAGCTTATTCAGGTTCTTCGTCTTATTATTTACATTTCTTAGCGTATTCAGCTCTCTTTATTATCTTTAGTGTGAATCGTACTGTTCAAACTTTCATAGCATAATCTCTGAAATTACATTTCATAGTAATAAATTTCACAATCAGTAAAGTTCCATTTTATAATCTCTTAGTGTGAAGAAAAAGTGAATATCGCCCACATAGCAGATTATGAACTCTTCTTTTTACTCCTTTAAATTTACGCCGAGAGAAATCATTTCGCTCATAAGGTAAAGTTACAATCCACTTTCTAGAGGACGAACCCCACCCTCCAAACATCGCCTGATCACTTTCATTAAGCAACTGAACGAGTGGCTAGTTGGGCGACTGATCTCTACAGATCTTAGTCATATATGGTCGATCACGACGTATCTGCCTTCCTTGAAGCTCGAGGTCATTGTTGTTCGGTTGGAATCAAGCCGAGAAAATCGATTCTGGCACACCCGCATACACATCACACGCGTGGCCGACGAATAACTCGCCCGGTGGGACATCACTTCTATTTATATATTATACAAGATTTATGAGAAGAATGAGTAATCGAATTGTCAGGATAGAACTAGAGGATACTACTATTCAACTACCACACCTTGAATTGGAGGCAGTCACAATCCCTAATCCTGATATGAATATTAACCCGGCAAACCCGATTGACCAAGTCACAGAGTCAACTTCTCAGGCCACTCCGCTAGATAAAGTCACGAGCGACCTTAAAGAGGTATATGTGACTATGCAACAAATTCAAGAACAAGGGAAAGCTCAGGCGGATATGATAAATGTTTAAGCCGAGCATCTCAGTGTGCAAATAGATAGCTTGAATAGATGGATAGCCCATCAGACTGAGGCTATGCATCGAATGATGAATGTTATCACAGAAAGGACAACTACGCCAGTTTCGCATAATGAAGGGAGCTCGGTCAATAATATGGTGCAACCGCCTCAAGGGCCGCCACGAGTTGTCCCAATCTATCCAATCCTAGAAATGCGTAACATTGGGCCGACCTCTGATTTCAGATGGCCTGATGCGATAAATTTTACACCTGAAACCAGAAACCACAGAATTCCTATTGGACAGCCATTTCAACAATACCTTAGAAATCCACTGTTTCAGGAAGGGCAAAACCACGGAATCCCTAAGCCGCCACTTTCTCCCGAACCCCAACAGGTTGACCGAGACCATATTATTCAGTTAGTTCAAGAAGTAGCTGGATAGGTTTTAGGACGAAATACTATCCCAATGTACCATAAATCGTATCCAGAGTGGGTCGACCGACAACATCTGTTGTCTAGGAATTATCATCCAGATTTTACGTTATTCTCGAGGTGACGCCCGACAATCAACTATTGAACATGTCGGTCGGTTCACTATGCAGTGTTGAGAACTCGCTAATAACGAGTACTATAAGTTGCAACTGTTTGGTCATTCACTAACAGCTGTAGCATTCACATGGTATTCTAATTTATTGCCAAACTCAATTCATACATGGCAAGAATTAGAGGAGAAATTCCATGCCCAATTCTTTTCCAGAGATAGGGAAATGACCATGGCAAATTTGGCAAGACTTCGCCAATTGCTAGGAGAATCATGTGAAAGTTATATCACCCGATTTAAAAGGGCAAAAAGCAGGTGTAAAATAGTAACACCTGAGTCAAAGTTCATACAACTTACTCAAGATGGGTTAGATTTAAAATTCCAAAAGAAATTTATTGGTACTGAATTCATAGATTTGTATGATCTAACTTGAAAAGTTTCTAGATATGAAGAACTTTTGCAGGAAGTATTCAAACAAAAGAATGCATCAATCGAGATGTATTATTATGATCCCAATTATGAAGTTGTTATCATTGAAGTTGTAGCTAAAAAGCCTCTTGTATGTTTTGCCCTGATCAAAGCCGAACCACGATATCGGCCGTGCCCAAAACCTAGAAAATATTTTCTTTTGATATCACCTGGGCTGATGAAATATTTGAAATACTTTTCATAGGGAAATTCATTAAAGTCCCCATCAATCTAGAGTACTAACAGTAGAAGAATTAAAAAAGGTTATATATTGCAAATGGCATGGAACTCGGAACCACATCACTAATTAATGTGTTATTTTTAGGATCATCATCCAAGACAATATTGATAAAGGTCTGTTGAAATTTTCAGAAAAGAAGGAGGAAGTAATGCTGATCGATACCGATCATTTCCCACCAATACTGGAGGCAAACATAGTTACGGCCGATTTCCAAAGAATCAATCGGCCACGACGAAAAGTAGATCTGAATGATGACAAACCTGTGAAACTTCACAAAGGATAGAGCCCCAACCTCGACAGCAGTAAGCAAATTCTGAATGGTCAAGATAGTGACCGAGAGGTAGGCCACCTGAATGTTATGAATCACAAAAGTGTGTCCATTTTGCAAGGAGGTTGTTTAAGCCTGCTTACAAACATGCTCATATGAAGCATGAGCGGAATAATAACCAATGGACAAGTGACTCTAAAACAAGACCGTCAGGACAGTCATACTGGCCAACACAACGGCCAATAGAAAGACTAAGAATGGTCAAACCTCTAGTGGTACAGACAGAGGAATGGAAAAGAGTAAGGCATCACAAATTTCCTGGTGTTTCTGAAAGAATGACGCGATCGCAAAAATGACGATGGCAGCGCCATCAAGCAGCTGCAAAAGGGCAGCAACTTCGTATAACGAGGTTATAACGCCCTGGTTTTTCAATGCTCGAGTGTTGAGCCCATACTCTGAAAAGCATGGACGTAAAGGTTACCAATCCTCATTTAACACTATCATTGTATTTCAAGATAGGAGAGATAGATTTAAGAATCCAACAATGCAAGAATCATTATATCAGATATGAAATAAGTAATGCCCATAAGGCTTATACAAATCCAAGGTTCCAAAAGTAACGGACAAAAAGGGGAAAGTAAGTCTACTTGTCATGGCCCGTCATACGGTCCAGCTCCTCCTGGGATAGGTTAGGCTAAGTGTCTCGAACGTCCGCCTTAGGCTCATCCACAGCTGGAACAGGAACATCCTCTCCATCATCTGCACCATCTGATATATTTCGACAATATCAATCGTTGTCATAGTGAGGTAACACCCTCCAAGATTTCCATGTACATAATACAAGACAATTATGATATAAGCAAATGTAAATAACATGATTAAAGAAGTCATAGAAAACAAGTAAATAGGTATCCAACACATATTATGATTATCATGTTACTTTTAAATCTTATTAATGCATGAATGCATGCACATGTTCTTCAGCCTGGGAATGTATCCAGCTAGTGAGGGTCGAGCCAACAGTAACTTGGTTAATCATCAAAGTTACCCGCAATGCAATGCTTATCAAACCAAGAATAGTGTGACTCGTCATCAACACCATCTGCAAATGCCATGCGATGGATGATTACCCAGCCGTCATTAGTCCATTTGGTAATTCAATAAAATATACTGGCGGTCACTATGGGGGACTTGCACAATCCAACATAGGTGACGGCTTGGGCACAGCATCCAAGAATACCATCTCCGGCCTACGAGGGGAATGATCATGGTCTTAACTCCCATTCCTTTCTAAATAATATACTGCAACTCAATTTCAATATAACATGTAAGAAAATATCATTGTCTATCATAATACCAATTTATTCCAATATATATAATTCAAACATAAATTTACTTTCATGTCCAACTTAATTCACAAAATTTCATAGCATTCACTTTAAAAGTAAAATTAACACAAATGTAAAGAATTTAAAGATTTAACATATTCCATTGTCAAAGATTAAATTTTATTCATGTAAGCTTTTTAAAACAACCATGTGAACACCACTTCATTTTCTTCAAGTTATTTATATTTTCCAAATGTGGCTATCAATCTAATAATATGCATTGTAATAAAACAATTAAGAACTAATATTCAATCACCAATAACAAAAAAAGGAAAAGCTTGAAGGGTGAGGGACCTCACCCCAATCGGTCTTCCAAACGCGGGAAGGCAATAACAAAAGAAAATATTAAAATAATCTCTCCAACTCCTACAAAGGATACTAGTTCAATTATGAATATTAATAATATCATAGAGAATAATAACCTTAGAGGCTAAGAGGTGAACTCACCTCAAAGAAGTAGCTCAAATCACACCAAATAGCATGGATCTACCATGTGTGGAGGAGGAAGATCTAACTAACACCCAGGTTCTGATTCTACTAAAATAAAAGGAGAATCCCTGATTGAATAGAGACAATCCAGCAATCATATCCAACTTAAGGAGAAGTTAGGTCCCAACTTAAAGCTCAAATGGAGGAAAATACTAGAATCTGAAGATAATACACATATCTATTAAAGAATTTATACCAGCCTAGTAATAAGAATGGAATTCTCTTCCAAATAGACTTGGACCAGCCAATGGACAGTACTGGTCCAACAAGGTACACAAATCTGAAATTGTCGTTATAGATTAGGCCTCAAATCAGTCCAACACAATAGATTTGGATTGAAAATGATTTAGCCCCAAAATTAATTAGAAATTTCAGATTTCAACCCATCTAAAGAATTATTATCTAATCTTCCTAACCTTAAATAATTGTTCTGAATCAGATATTCATTGGATCAAATCATCATCTAAGTAATTCCTTTCAACTTGAGAGAAACAATCACAGACTGAGATTGACTCAATCTGCAACTCATCCTCAAACAAGCCAGCTACAGATTTATAATAAAACTAGATAATTGTTGAATTCATACGTGAATCACAATCAGAAAAGAAAGCTCCTCGAATTCAAATCACTACACTAGATCCAACCCACTTCACAACGTCAGTTGCTCAGAAAAGACTCAATCTCCGAATTTAGACCAAAAGCTGCAACCCACCACCAACTCCAGCTCTAAACTGATCCTCTGATTGGCTTGAATAAATCAGAAGAACAAGTTCAAGCTAAGCCAGAGTTTTCTTCCATCGAATAAATGACAGTGGTGTATTCTCACACTAGATAACTTGATCGAACGATGGAGGAAGTGGAGGTATGAGACACTGGAGAGCAGAGCTGTGATTTGATGAAATGAAAGACAAAAGAAGAAATTGAATTATCCCTTTTCCTTTTATATTTAACTGCAATCCATGTGATAGGGCTATCAACGGCTGAGAGTCCTCTTTAGAAGCCATTCTAACTCAACTATGAGTGGTTAGGATGATTTGAAATGAGCAGACATGGATCGATGACCTGGCATCCTATTTTCATAAACAATACATGTATATCTTGCCTTGAGTTGCAAACTGGCCAATGCTTGATGGCTTCCATCTGTGGAGGCGACCATGGTTACGCAGAGCACATTGTGCTCGACAGAATGGATGGTTTGGATTGCCAAAAGGGGGCCCATATTGATCATGATCTGAAGGTAAAAGCTTTGCTGGAGACACAAACTTCAAACGAACAGTCACACTTTAGCCTCCCAATGCACAACACCTAGTGAATGACAACTAACATCGCCACCGGGGTTTTGTCAAACCATCACCCACGAACCTTCTGGACAGTTCAGATTTCCTGAACGTGAATTCTAGGTGGACCATATAGCTACCCCCAAAACGGACAGCGGTCCATTTAAATAAGATAGCCCGATTTAGGTGGGCACTGAAATAACGAGAGAGGGAATTTTCCTCTCACCAAAACTCTTTGGTGGTTAGTTGGTGCACATCAAGTGTACGTGCATTGGTGCACCACCTTACCACAAACATGGGTTTGTTGCAATCTATGATGAAATCGACACCATCCAATCATGACTGTGGATGTATTTATGGTTGATGACCCACAATTGAACCATTCCATCAATCAGGTGACCCCATACACTAAATAATCTGTAATTAAGGTATCTTACACCATTCAATAGTTGGGTTCATTCCAACTTAGATTTGGACAATTAAAAGTATCCAGCACATTTGTATGATCTATACTATACAATACAATCTCAATATTTAACGTTTGTGCTCCCCATCATGGTGTAATAATGATTTATTATCATGATAATTAGTTTAAAAATTATTATTACTATATTAAATTATAATTAAAAAAATCCATACTATTTATTTATCGACATTATATATATATAAAATTACAATATCTCAAGAGCCTATCAAATATGGGGTGTTACAATTTATCCCCCTAAAAAAAATTTCGTCCTCGAAATTACCTGTATGGTGATATCAAAATAATTGCGGATATTTTTCCTTCATCTCAGCCTCTCTTTTCCAAGTTGCTTCATCTTCCCCATGGCGGGACCATAATACTTTGACCAGATGAATAACCTTGGTCCGGAGAACTTGCTCTTTACGGTCCAATATTCGAACTGGTTCCTCCACATAAGTGGCATCATCTCTCAACTCAATATGCTCCCAATGTATAATGTGTGAAGGGTCAGGCTCATACTTCCTCAACATCGAGACATGAAATACATTATGAATATAAGCCAAGTTTGGAGGTAATGCCAAACGATATGCAACTGCACCTACGTGTTCCAAGATCTTGAAGGGTCCAATATACCAAGGAGAGAGCTTTCCTTTCTTCCCAAATAGCAAAACACCCTTCATCAGCGAAACTTTCAGAAACACATGGTCCATGATTGCAAACTCTAAGTCTCGGTGACGGTTGTCTGCAGAGCTCTTCTGTCTACTATTCGCTTCCGCAAGTGTAGGGATGTGATGTAGTAATAATTCGGTAGAGATCGAGATCGTTCTCAAGGACTTGTTAGGAATTCACAAAAGTACTTCTAATATTCTCTACTTGAGAGCTAACCAAACAGATTTCTAAAATTAAATGTATAGAGAATTCTTAAACTAAAAGTGAATATAATCAATATAAGAAAGCACTAGGGGTCCAAGGATCCACTTGTAGTAATCCTTAATGCATAATTCACTGTGGTTTCCCAATTACACAACTAGAATCAAAATCAAATCCTATATAGTCGGATGACAGAGCGGTTGTAACATACAATCTGTCATATGTGTGATTATAAACACGATTCTCTCAATTCAAGTTAAGACCTGAGCACACTCAATTGCATAGGTCAATCCTAGTTCCAATAGATTAAGATCACAATCATAATCATCATTATACTCTGTCACAAAGCATAATTAGATCATGATTTGAACTTCATTCAAATCACATATACAATCAACACATAATTCAAAAATTAGAACAAAAAGGTAGAACTTTGGTTGAAGTTCCCACAATGAAAATCCAAGTCTAGAGCGTATTGAATCAGATTCCTCAGAGTATACATGTCTAGAACTATGCAAAACAATTAAGAACCAAAGCAATTCTTCCAAAAATTCATGAGCCATCATAAGATTAAAAAAAACTACTTAGAACTTTATTCAAACTTCTATAAACCATTGTTCTTCAATAATTCCAACTTGAAACCATAGCAAAACAAATTGAAGCACCTCAGATTCACTACAAGCTTCACCTCTTAGCCCTAGTTAAGAGGTTTAGCCGTTCATGATCCAAGGAAGCATGAAAACAACTAAAAACATGAACTAGAAAACACAAACTAGGAGGAGTTGTGGAACTCCGAATCTGACTTTTGCCGCCTCCCACTGTTCACTCCCCAAGTTAGGGTTGCGAAGTAGTAATAATTCAGAAAGACCGAGTATCGTTCCCACAGAGATTTATGTATGGATATCTTCAGAATTTGTCTAAAACAACTAGCAATTAAGATCCTATTAAGAGCTAAAACTGGAAAATAGCGATTTGGGTTTAAACAGTGAATGGTTAAGGTAATTTCAATCTAAAAAGGCACTAGAGCGCCAAGGATCCACTTTTGATAAGTTTCAATGCATCAACACAACTAGGTCTCTCACAACTCAATCGGAATCGAATTCCTTTCTCTATCCGATTGGAATATAGAGGGGTTCAATCAACAATTATCTAAAACAAGTGCTTATTAACTGATTTGATTCCTATAATAACACTCGGGCCTTGGGCATACTCAATTGTATAGGCCAAGCCTCTTTCCAATCTAGTTGAGATTCATAACCATAGCTTTCACCAAATCCTGTCACTAGACTTGATTACAACTCACGATTAGAACTCTAATTAAATCAAAATCAATCAATAAACAACTATTCCAGATTATACAACAAAAGATAAGAACTTTAGTTGAATGAGTTCCCACATGAAAATCAGGCCATTGCATACAAGGCAATCAAAGCGTCTACCATGCCTGGAGTCGATGGTAGATCAATGCACTACACAAGCATAAACAATGCTCAAAAGCTAAGATACTAAGTCAGGATCACTAAGAATCACATGAGCCCGGAGTCATCAAGAGATCAAAGTAGAAACCAAAATAGTACTTGATTCAAACTCATATTGAACTAAAATTCATCAATTAAAACATAAAAGGAAACCTAGGTTGCATTAATCCATAAAAAACGAATCAAAAGCTTCACCTCTTAGCTCTAGCTAAGAGGTTTTAGTTCATCTCTAACATCCTTGAACTAGAAGCCTCTAAAAACATAAAAACTAACTAAAACAGGAAGAAAACTAAAAATCGGAAGTAGAATCCGTCTCCTAAGAAATCCCCACGTCCTAGCATGCTTTGGTATGAAGGGAAGGCGTCCTTTTATAGCTTGGAGGTGTCCTTTACGCAAGAAAGTTCCAGATTTTGCGTAAACTTACGCAATTACGCAGAGAATTTCGGAATCCCGAAATAGAAATAGCTTGCTACGCATGGCCGACTAGTCTGGGCCGGTCTGGCCTGTGAATCCCTTAGTCCAGCAGCTATGCCCGACCAATCAAGACCGGTCGGACTCTGTTCTGTTGGAAGGTAGATGGTTGGCCGACCGGTCTTGACCGGTCTGGTTGCCTTAGCCGACCGGTCGGGCTACTTTTTCTCCTTTATTTCTTTCTTTCTTTCTTCTTTTCTCTTCTTTCCTTGCTTTCTTCTCTTTGATCTTCCTTCATGCTTGATCCAATGGTCTTCAACGCTCATAAAAGACTCCATTTAGTCTTCAATTTATGAAATCTCCCTCTTGTTCCTACAATCACAAATCATGCCTTAGAATAGTCCTTTAAACATGTAAACCGTGCATAATGAGTGATGAATTGGGGTTAGAATATGCACAATTAAGAGCTCAACACCCACCTTCGTAGATCTCTTCTAGGATACCCTAGCTACGATCCCTAGGTCCGCTTTTATAGTAGAGAGGCTCTACCACCTCAGAATCTTCCAGATTTGTGTAGTACTTATGCACTTGCGCTAGAAAATCGGAGCTTCAAGAGGAAGTTGCTGGAATCCCGCTGAATACAAGTGGCCAACTGGTCTAAATCGGTCGGACTGGGCTGGCCGACCGGTCTAGCCTATCTGTGGATAGTCCACATGCATGGATGAGGAGGAAAGGCCTTGGTCGACCGGTCTTGACCGGTCAGCCCTCTTGCATTTAGTGTCCAGAGAGGTAGAAGGGGGTGGCCAACCGGTCTCGACTGGTCTTGGCCCTCTTGACCGACCAGGTCATGACCGGTCAGACTTGAGTTCCTTCATTTTTTTTCTTCTTTCTTTCTTCTCTCTCTGCTTACTTCTTTCTTTGGCCCACCTTGGGTCTTCATCCAAGGCTCCTAAATAGATCTTTTTAGTCATCAATTGGGCGGAGTCCCTCTCATTCCTATAATTATAAAACCACGCATTAGAATAGTCTTTAAGCTTGTAAACCATGCATAGTTAGTGATGAAATGGGGTTAGAATATACACATTTAAGTGCCTAACACCCCCCCCCCCCCCTGCATTTTGCTAGTCCCAAGCAAAACATACATAAAACCATTCATTCCTCCAAAACTCAACTCTCCTTCAGAAACTATGCTTCTATACGCTCTAAGACATGTAAGTACAAAAATCAACCAAAACTAAGTGATAGAGGTTGAAACATTAAACTTTCATGAACATAACAAGTACTCATATGGACTTCCCGCTGATTGATAGATAAATAAAAAATTTTGAACAATTTAACCTAGTGTGCTCAGTGAATGTTCATCTCATGGAAATTCGGGCTTATCTTCTTCATAAATCAGATAAGATATGGAATTCAAGGTGTATAGATCAACAACAAGCCTATGGCAGGAATTTGCCTTACCGTCCTTCTGACAGCTTTTACACTACGTCCCATTTTCGGCTTTGGTTATGGGTAGACCATCCCCCGGTTAGTAATAGGCAGCCCTTTTCAAAATTTTCCACCATATTCTCCATCATTCCCATATTTTCATCATTCCTTTCTCGTTTTCTTTTTTCATTGGATAGGATTTTTAAAAATCCATATCTTTCGTTATTTTCCCATGGACAAGGATGGACAAAGTACCCCAGCTTGGTTTCTCAATACCTCGAATCCAAACTTAGCTAATCCACAAATCTAATAATCCTTTCAAAACATGAGAATCGTGTGAACTGAACTATGTGTAAAAGTGTTCAAAAGTTTTATCATTCATAAAAATAGGAGAATTCACATACAAGACTAGTACCTTAAAGAATGTTCAACATATTCGACATTACTCACTTCGCCTTCTTTTCTTGTACTTACACCATCCTGAATGCATAGAGGCAAAGTTGTCCAATAGAGTTTTGAATTTTTTTAGAAAAAATTAGAAAAATCTTCTTCATATTGCTCGAGATGTTACAAAACACTAGATTCATCCTAGTGATCCCACACCCCCAACCAAATCTAGCATTGTGCTTAATGTAAAAGATATGCAATATGCAAAACATGAGAGCAATTATAAAATAAAGGGAGTGAGGAATGAGAGAACCTGAGAGAACCAAAACTGAAATTCTACCTCCTTTTAACAAACCTATTAAAGAGCAAACCAAAAGCAACAAAATTCTAATCCTAACTACTCTATACCTCCATCAGACTAGGAGATCAAGTATTCTGATACATAAGATCAGTCAGAGGTATGGACATACCTTCTGAAGAAAAATTCTCAAAGAACAGGCTTTAGGCGTTGACCATTTGCTTTAAAAATATTACC
Organism: Liriodendron chinense; assembly: GCA_003013855.2. NCBI lineage: Eukaryota > Viridiplantae > Streptophyta > Magnoliopsida > Magnoliales > Magnoliaceae > Liriodendron > Liriodendron chinense. The sequence goes on from PVNU02000310.1 coordinate 3,180,860, forward strand.
GTTCCTTGGATTCAACAACTCGACGATCCCATATGGATAAACAGTTTTCACAATGAAAGGACCGGTCCATCGAGACTTCAATTTTCTCAGAAATAAATGTAACTAAGAATTATACATAAGGACCTTTTGATTGATCGTGAAGGTCTTACGAAGGATGTTCCATCATGGAACATCTTTGTCTTTTCCTTGTAAATTCTCGTATTTTCATAAGCCTCGTTCTGGAGTTCCATAAGTTCATTCAATTGAAGTTTCCACAACGAGCTTGTCTTGTCAGAATCAAAATTCATCTTCTTTAGCACCCAATATGCCTTATGTTCCAACTCCACGGGCAAGTGACAAGCTTTCCCACAGACAAGTCTATAGGAAGACATTCCAAAGGGGGTCTTGAAAGCGGTATAGTAAGCTCAGAGTGCATCGGTAAGTCAAAGCGACCAATCTTTGCAATCGGGGTTCACTGTTTTCTCTAAAATATGTTTAATTTCCCTGTTGAATATCTAAGCTTGTCCACTTGTTTGTGGGTAATAGGGAGTGCTCACCTTGTGATTGACGCCATATTTTTTTTATTATTAAAGCTTCAAACGGGCGGTTACAAAAATGGGATCCACCATCACTTATAATGACTCAAGGTGTTCCAAACCAGGAAAGGATATTTTCTTTTAAGAAATGAATGATTGCTTTATGGTCATTGTTCCAGCATGGAATTGCCTTGACCCATTTTGAAACATAGTCGATGGCAAGCAAGATATATAGATTTCTAAAAGAAGATAGGAATGGACCCATGAAATCGATGCCCCAACAATAAAAAATTTCAATTGGTAAGATGGGATTGAGTGGTATCATATTTTTATGGGATATTCCTCCCAATTTCTGACAAGGCTCACATATTTTACAAAACTCATGGGTGTCCTTGAACATGGTGGGCCAATAAAACCTACATTGCAGAATTTTAGCTGTGGTCTTCTTAGTTGAAAAGTGGCCACCACACGCTTGAAAATGACAAAAGGAGATGATGTTGTGTTGTTCATCATTCGGCACACATCTCCTTATGATTTGATCGGGACAATACTTGAATAAGTATAGGTCGTCCCATAGGAATTTTCTTACCTCGTTGAAGAACTTATCCTTATCTTGCTTTTTCCAATGTGTCGGAATTGTATCTGTAGCAAGATAGTTAGCAATGTCCACATACCATGGTAATTGGGAGACTTTAAAAAGTTGTTCATCAGGGAACATGTCATTGATCGCGGTCGTCTCAGGGGAATCGGTGAGAACAAGTCTAGAAAGATGGTCAGCAACTACGTTTTCTACTCCTTTCTTATCACGTATTTCTATGTCAAATTCTTGGAGTAGGAGGATCCATCTTAATAAGCGTGACTTAGCATCATTCTTAGAGAGAAGGTACTTAAGCGCTGCATGGTCGGTGAATATGATGATCGTGGATTCGATCAAGTAGGACCAAAACTTGTCCAAAGCAAAGACTACGGCTAAAAGTTCTTTTTTTGTAGCAGTGTAGTTTGCTTGAGCCGAGTTTAAGGTTCTAATTGCGTAGTAGATGACGCAAGGCTTCTTCTCTTTTCTTTAACCTAACACAGCCCCAATAGCGTAGTCACTTGCATCACACATGATTTTAAAAGGAAGGCTCCAATCAGGTGGTTGCATTATGGGAGCACATGTCAACATACCTTTAAGTTTGTCAAAGGCATTTTGACAATCCTTATTCCACTCGAATGAGTTTTCCTTTTGAAGTAGGTTACATATAGGATGAGAGAGTGAACTAAAGTCCTTTATGAACCGTCTATAAAATCCGGCATGTCCTAAAAAGGACCGCACATCTCGTACACTTTTGGGGATGAAAGGCTAGAGATAAGATCGATTTTAGCCTTGTTCACCTCAATTCCATTTTGTGAGATGATGTGACCAAAGACAATTCCTTTTTGAACCATAAAATGGCATTTCTCCCAATTCAACACAAGGTTCTTGTCTTCACATCTTTTTAAAACAGTTTTTAAGTGCATAAGGCACTCATCAAAGTTACAACCAAATACAGAAAAATCGTCCATGAAGACTTCAAGAATCGTCTCCACCATATCAGAAAAAATACTCACCATACAACGTTGAAAAGTGGTAGGGGCATTACATAGTCCAAACGGCATCCTTCGATAGGCAAAAGTGCCGAATGGACAAGTGAATGTTGTCTTCTCTTGGTCTTCTAGGGTGATCTCTATTTGGTCATATCCTGAATACCCATCAAGGAAGCAAAAGTGGGAATGACCCGCCAACCTTTCTAAAATTTGATCAACAAATGGTAAGGGGAAGTGGTCTTTCCTTGTAACTGTGTTTAGCTTCCTGTAGTCAATGTACATTCTCCAACTGGTAGTGACTCTGGTTGGCACGAGTTCATTATTAGCAATAGCTACGATGGTTATTCCGGATTTCTTAGGCACCACTTGAGTTGGACTCACCCATTGACTATCGGATATTGGGTAAATGATACCCACATCCAATAGTTTCAACACCTCAGCCTTAACCACCTCTTTCATGTTTAGATTGAGGCGTCTTTGTGGTTGCCTAAATGTCTTCGCATTCTCCTCAAGGTGTATGCGATGAGTATAAATCAGGAGGTCTATGCCTTTGAGATCTGCAAGTGACCATCCAACGACACTTTTGTGCTCTATTAAAGTGGTTATCAGCCTACTCTCGTGTTCCTCATCCAAGTGGGAAGAAATCGCCACTGGATATGTCTCATCTCGACCTAAATAAAAATATTTCAAATCAGTGGGTAATGGTTTTAGGTCGAGCTTCGGTGCCTTGATATTAGATGGAAGCGGCTTGTTCTCGCCTAAGGGCAAAGGCTCAAATGGTGCCTTCCATCTTTTATTATCAAGTACCTGGTATAGAATCTAAAATGGCATCCATCTCTCTTATCATGTCATCATCAATCTCATGAGAATGGGCCAAGCATGCCTTTAAGGGATCGGAATAGAATGTCAGGAGAGATTTATCTTCCACGAATGATTCAATTAGATTTATTTTGTGGACATTGTGTTTCCTTTTGACTGTACACAATTCCTTTAGAAATTTGGTATAGGATGGTATTTGTTTTATAGCACCCAACAACAGAATGTTGATCTTCACTTGCTTAAAAACCTCTAAAATTTTCAGGTTTTTGTCTAAAGGCTTTGAGTGAAATCAACCTTTGGGGAAACGGGGCGATCTGCTTGTATTGCCTTTTCGGTTCTTTCTCATGTGGAGTGTTGTTCAAGATATCATCCTTATTGACAATTTCTGGATCATTAGGCTTTGGGGCCTTTAACGGATTGGATTTATCAATTGTTTTGCCACTCCTCAAAGTGGTGATAGCTTGAACATGCTCCGTATTTTGGAAGGATGGGCTGAGGTCTTGTATCTCAAATTGGGTTCTTGGGTTAGGGAGAGGTTGGGCAAGAAGTGTGCCTTTCTCCCTAACATTAAGATGAGATTCAACTCTAGCCATTGAAGTTTTCAAATCATTGATTGCTTGAGATGAATTCTGATTGAATTTTAGTTGTTCTTATATGAACCCATCTATTTTGTGAGAATTATTCTTGTTGTACTCAACCTGGGCCAACACGAATGTACCTACTATTTCCTCAAGCGTAGCTTTTGGGTTATTGTTTGCATTCTTTGATGAGCCATTCCTCCAACTGAAATTGGGATGGTTCCTCCAACTAGAATTATACGTGTTTGAGTTTGGATTGCTAAATGGACGTTGATAGTTATTTATGACATTGAATTGTTCATGTAGAACTTCTTGGAATGCAGAGATTGTAGGACAATCCTATGTTGCATGTTGGTTACCGAAACAAATTCCACAAATACTCTCAACTTCCTTAGTCTTTTCTCCCTTCCCTAATTCCATGGCCTCAACTTTTCTTGTGAGGCTAGCCACACGTGCACTTATGTTGTCTTCTTCGGAGAGGACATAGATTCCTCCATTTTCTCTTTGTTGGCTTATCTTGGGATTTGCTGGTTTAGTTGTATCCCAAGATTGTGCATTCTCGGCCAAGATATCAAAATAGTCCCATGCTTCCTCGGCTTCCTTATTCATGAATTCTCCATTGCACATCATCTCTATGAATTGGCGCATGGGCGAAGTCAGTCCTTCATAGAAAAATCTTATTACTCGCCAAATTTCATAGCCATGATGTGGGCATGTGTTCAATAAGTCTTTGAACCTCTCCCAACATTGGAAGAAGGTCTCATCCTCTTTTTAGGCAAAATTCATGATTAGGCGCCTCAACATGTTTGTTTTATGAGTAGGGAAAAACTTTTTAATAAATTCCCTAGTCATCTCAATCCATGTACCGATTGATCTTGGCCTTAATGCATAAAGCCAAGCCTTAGCCTTCTCTTTAAGAGAAAAAGGAAATAACCTAAGTCTCACAATATCATCAGATACGTTTGCAAAGTGTAACGTGGCTATCACCTCATCAAATTCCTTAAGATGTTGATATACACTCTCACTATCTAAACCAAGGAACTTGGTAAGGAGTTGGATTACTCCCAATTTTAGATCAATATTCCCTGCATTGGTTGGAAAAATTATGCATAAGGGAGTACTCGCTCTTGCAGGCTGCAAGTGATCACATAAAATTGTAGGTCGAAGAACATTCTCAACCTCATTCTCACCCGTTTCGATTTGGCCCAAATTTTGATTGGCTATATGGTTGGGTTGATTCTCAGCCATACTATCAGACAAAATTGGAGAGTCTAAACGTTTCTTAGCACGTGGCTCCTTATCAATCCCTTCAACAATATTCCCCCTTCACATATGAGTCGGTTGTTAGAATCCCGAACCTAATGTGGCATGCAAATCTAAGAAAAGTAAAAAATTATAAATAGTTAGAAAAACCTAATTGCAGTGACTTCTTCGACTCCTAGAATCCCTGCAAATAAAGTAAAACAAAACAAACAAACTAAGTTAGTAGGACTCCTTAAAAATCTCAAATAGAAGCTATTTTCAGAAATTTTGTAAAAACCATTGAAAATCCCCGGTAGCGGCGACAAAACTTGTTCGCTTCCCCAAGTGTAGGGATGCGATGTAGTAATAATTTGGTAGAGATCAAGATCGTTCTCAGGGACTTGTTAGGAATTCACAAAATTACTTCTAATATTTTCTACTTGAAAGCCAACCAAACAGATTTCTAAAATTGAATGTATAGAGAATTCTTAAATAAAAAGTGAATGTAATCAATATAAGAAAGCACTAGGGGTCCAAGGATCCACTTGTAGCAATTCTCAATGCATAATTCGTTGTGGTTTCCTAATTACACAACTAGAATCGAAATCAAATCCTATCTAGTCGGATGATAGAGCGATTGTAACATACAATCTGTCATATGTGTGATTATAAACACGATTCTCTCAATTCAAGTTAAGACCTGAGCACACTCAATTGCATAGGTCAATCCTAGTTCTAATAGATTAAGATCACAATTATAATCATCATTATACTCTGTCACAAATGTAGAACTTTGGTTGAAGTTCCCACATAGGAAATCAAAGTCTAGAGCGTATTGAATTCGATTCCTCAGAGCGTACAGGTCTAGAACTATGCAAAACAATTAAGAACTAAAGAAATTCTTCCAAAAATCCATGAGCCATCATAAGATTAAGAAAAACTACTTAGAACTTTATTCAAACTTCTATAAACCACTGTTCTTCAATAATTCCAACTTGAAACCATAACAAAACGACTTAAAGCATCTCAGATTCACTACAAGCTTCACCTCTTAGCCCTAGTTAAGAGGTTTAGCCGTTCATGATCCAAGGAAGCACGAAAATAACTAAAACATGAACTAGAAAACACAAACTAGGAGTTATGGAACTTTGAATCCAACTTCTGCCGCCTCCCACCTTCGTAGATCTCTTCTAGGATACCCTAGCTACGATCCCTAGGTCCTCTTTTATAGTGGAGAGGCTTGACCGCCTCAGAATTTTTCAGATTTGCGTAGTACTTATGCACTTGTGCTAGAAAATCGGAGCTTCAAAAGGAAGCTGCTGGAATCCCGCTGAATACAAGTGGTCGACTGGTCTAGACCGGTCGGACTGGGCTGGCCAATCGGTCTAGCCTGTCTGTGGACAGTCCAGCGTGCATGGATGAGGGGGAAAGGCCTTGGCCGACTGGTCGGCCCTCTTGCATTTAGTGTCCAGAGAGGTAAAAGGGGGTGGCCGACCGGTCACGACCAGTCTTGGCCCTCTTGGCCAACTGGTCATGACCGATCGGACTTGAGTTCCTTCATTTTTTTCTTCTTTCTTTCTTCTCTCTCTTCTTTCTTCTTTCTTTGGCCCACCTTGGGTCTTCATCCAAGGCTCCTAAATAGATCTTTTTAGTCATCAATTGGGCGGAGTCCCTCTCATTCCTACAATCATAAAACCACGCATTTGAATAGTCTTTAAGCTTGAAAACCATGCATAGTTAGTGATGAAATGGGGTTAGAATATACACATTTAAGCACCCAACATCTACTCTGTGCCACCCGAAGATTTTTTTCGAATCACATCAATCTTCTCAGATGTAACCTGAATAAGCTCAGAGCCCAATAAACTCCTCTCACCAATCTCGGCCCAACAGTGTGGTGCTTTGCATGGTCGACCATATAGTGCTTCAAATGAAGCCATACCAATACTCGCTTGATAGCTATTATTATAAGCAAACTCTACAAGAGCCAAATAATCATCCCAATTCCCTCTGTAATCCAATGCACAACCCCTCAACATGTATTCAAGAATCTGATTGACCCTTTCTGTCAGACCATCTGTCTGAGGGTGGAAAGCTATACTGTACTTCAGAGTCATGCCCAACTCTTCTGTAGTCTCCTCTAGAAAGCAGATTTAAATCTAGAATCTTGATCATAAATAATCTCAAGCAGAACCCCAAATGATCGAACAACCTCATGAATATATATAACTTTACCAAATCATCCGCCGAGTTAGATACACGAATTGGTAAAAAGAATGCAGTCTTTGTCGATCTGTCGACAATTACCCATATAGAGTCATGCTTCTTCTGAGTCCTTGGAAACCCAGAAATAAAATCCATTGTGATACAATCCCATTTCCACTCTGCCAACGGTAACGGCTGTAATAATCCTGGTGGTCTACGGTGTTCGGCTTTCACCTGCTGACATGTAAGACACCTTGCCACATAAGCTGTTATCTCTCGCTTCATATTTCTCCACCAATACTGACGTTTCACATCTCTGTACGTCTTAGTACTACCTGGATGAATAACCATTCTGGATTTATGAGCTTCATTCAAAATTTCTCGTTTCAATTCTGAATTATCGGGCACACATAACCGGCCTTGATATCGAAGCTCACCATCTTTACCAATTCACCATTGATAATCTTTCTCAGTTTTACATTTTTCTTTCCTCTTTTTGAATTCCTCATCTAGATCTTGTGCCTCAACGACCTATCGAACCAGAGTAGGTTTCACTAACAAATTTTCTACAAGTGCATAAAAATCTTGTACAAATTCTATCATTTCCCACTCCTTAACCATTAAGGAGGCCATCATTACATGCTTCTTTTTCCCGCTCAAAGCATCAGCCACAAGATTAGCCTTATCGGGGTGGTAAGACACTTTGAAATTAAAGTCCTTCATCGTTTCCATCCATCTTTGCTGTCTCATATTCAAGTCCTTCTGTGTAAAGATATACTTTAAACTTTGATGATCACAGAATAACTCAAATTTCTCACCATATAAATAATGACGCCATATTTTTAATATAAATACCACCGCAGCAAGTTCTAGGTCGTGTGTTAGATAACTTTCTTCATGTTTCTTCAACTGTCTCGAGGCGTAAGCAATAACCTTTCCATTTTGCATCAAAACACAACCTAACCCCATTCTAGATGCATCACTGTACACTACATATTCGCACCCTCTTCTGGAAGTGTAAGTACTGGCGTTGAAGTCAACCTCATTTTAAGCTCCTGAAATGCTTTTTCAGCATTTTCATTCCAAACAAACTTGGCATTTTTCTTTGTCAAATGTGTCAGCAGACGTGCAATATGAGAAAATTCCTTGATGAATCGCCGATAATATCCTGCCATTCCTAAAAAACTTCGGACTTCAGTAGCCGTAGTAGGTTGCTCCCACTTTACCACGGCCTCAACTTTAGTTGGATCAACTACAATACCCTCAGCCTTTATCACATGCTCAAGAAATTTCATTTCGTCTTTCCAAAAATCGCATTTTGACAGTTTTGAATACAACTGTTGTTCTTTTAACACTTGCAACCATTTTCTCAAATATTTTTCATGATCCTTTCGATTCTTTGAATAAATCAGTATATCGTTTATGAAGACAATCACGAATCGATCTAAATAGGGCATGAAGATTCGATTCATCAAATCCATGAATACCGCCGGTGCATTTGTGAGTCCAAAGGGCATAACCAATAACTCATAATGGCCATATCGAGTTCGAAATATCATCTTGGAAATGTCCACCTCCCAAATTCTTAATTAATGATACCCTGACCTTAAGTCAATCTTAGAAAAAATTTGCTCCTTTCAACTGATCAAATAGATCATCAATTCGCGGCAATGGATGTTTATTCTTCACAGTTACATTGTTCAATCACCGATAATCGATGCACAATAAAAAAGACCCATCTTTCTTCTTCACAAACAAAACTGGTGCACCCCATGGAGAGACGCTAGGTCTAATAAAACCTTGTTTCAACAAATCCTCAATTTGAGTCCGCAATTCTTCCATCTCACACGGAGACATTCTAAATTGGGACAATGAAATTGGAGAAGTACCAGGCAGAATTTCATTTGTGAAATCCATTTCCCTTCGAGGAGGTACTCCTAGTATATCTTGGAAAACTTCTGAAAATTCCCATACAATGGGCATAGAATCTACTATGAGCTCATCTGACTTTTCCACATCTACAGCCATCAACCGATGAAATACTCCACACTTTCGTTTCCCTTGTAATACAATTGAGGTTTGGTTTGGAAGAGATATTCTGATCATTTTAGTACCACAATCCAATACTGCTTGGACTCGAGACAACCAATCCATGCCCAAAATGATATCGTACTGTCTCATAGGGCTGTCAACGGGTTGGATACGGGCCGGATCAGTGATGATCCGAATCCGACCCGATTAAGAATATATCCAACCCGAATCCGACCTGAATCCGATTCGGATCACAAGTATATGATCCGAACCCGACCCGATTAAATTTTTCGAAATCCATTTCCAATCCGATTATGATCCGACCCGATATCCAATCGGATATCCGAGAGAGGAGAGAGAGAAAGAGAGAGAGAAAGAGAGATTATCCTATGGTTTTATTTTATTTTATTTTATTTTTTATTTTTTTATCGGGTCGGATCGTTAACGGGCCGGATCAAGGTTGATCCGAATCCGACCCGAATATTAAACGGATCATCTTTGGATATCCGTATCCGACCCGATTATCCGATTATTGATCCAAATCCGATTAAATCGGATCGAATACGGATCAAGATCCGTGCCATTGACAGCCCTACTGTCTCATGTGCATGACCACTAGATCGACATATATTTCTTGATCTACTAACAATATAGGGCATGCTTTGCATATTTTATTTGTTTCTTTTAGTTTTTTCGCAGGTGAGAGAATGGTGAGAGTGATATTTGTACGACTAACTTCTAACTCTAGTCGTTTTACTAAAGTATGCACAACAAATGACAATGTAACACCAGTATCAAATAAAATATACACCGGGGTTTCTTTGACAAATGACGTACCTTCGATCGCTTTTAGTTCTGTCTCTTTAGATGTAGGGGCCTCCAGAGCATATACACGTGCAAGCCCACCCTTGGAGGGAGCCTGAGAGCTGATCGGCTGAGCTCGAATCACAGGTGAAGGTCTAGCCACCACTCGATTATGAGAAGAGCGATTAGCTACTGGTGGAGTAATACCCTCATCGCGCATCTTCTGGTAGCAATATGGTGCAATATGGCCTGATTTCCCGTAGTAGTTGCACACTTTGATAGACTGAGTGGAATGAGCTATCTGTGGAGTGAATTTCATCCTCTTTCTGGCGCAGAAGGGATAAAAGATGACGTTCGAATTTTGTTCCCCACATCTCTGAAAGGAGCACGAATTTTAGCCAGACGCTCAAAATCCTTTTCAACCCGAATGGCATTGTCCACAAGATCAGCAAAATCAGAGAAATCTGTCGCACATAATCTCGGCTGAATATTGGCCCGAAGTCCCTCGAATTTCTGCAATTTATATTCTGCATCACCAGCCACGCTCGGCGCATAACGGGACAGCTCAGCGAATCGCGTCTCATACTGAGAGACAGTCATACCTCCCTGTTCCAATTTTAGAAATTGTGAAATCTTCTCCTTACAAAACAATTGAGGAAAATATTTGTCATTGAATCTACGCTTGAACTCATCCCACGCCCAACTGAAATTTTTTGGCACACTTCGCAGAACACTTTTCCACCATATATCGTCCTCTTCCTCTAGAACATAGGTAGCCAAAGTAACTTTCTGCTCATCAGAAACACCAAGTGGCCTCATCATTTTAGCCATCCTGTTCAACCAATGCTCAGCTTCCACTGGGTCCGTCACTCCAGAAAATGTCGGGGGACGAAGGCGCTGAAATCTCTCGAACATTTCTACCTCATGCACATCATTAGAATGTGGGGTCGGCACATGCACATTCTGCTAAGGTGTAACCGCCTGACGAGGAATAACTGAGTGGATAGTGCACTAAAGACTCTCTAGCATTGCAATGAATGCCACATGTTGTTGCTGCATCATAGCCGCGAAATGTCTCATCTCGCATGGCGGAATTCCCTGCTGCGTACTACCCAGTGGAGTACTCTCATGAACTAGAGGCGATGGAGGTGGAACAGAATGAGTCTTCTGTCCAGCAGTAGATCCTCCAGGCCTAGCTGACGATTCTGGATCAAGCTCGGGTCTCCCATCCTGAACATATTCCTTAGGTGGTGCCAGCATAAAGACCGACTTTGACTTAGAGTAGCGAGAGATTCTTGGAGCCATAATCCTACCAAAATAGGATTGTCATGGTCCATTTCATACCATCCTACAAATTATTTTTACATTTGCACGTAGTACTCTAACAATTATAACTTACAATCATAAATTTCAAAGAAATATACTAAATTTTTTTTCTCCTACAAGTTAGTATGATATATTAGAATAATTTGTGTGGAAATATTGTAAAGAGAACTCTAAGGAGCCATTAGTGCTCATGTACCTAGAATTTCAATTTCTACATTCAAGCGGCTATCTTACAAGTTTGTGAGAACTAAATTTGGGTCTTTAATTCACATGTTATTTTAAATCTAAAAAGGGATTTTACACTTAAATACTTATAAAACATTATAATCTATATAAGTTCTTCCCCAAAGCAGGTTTCATTTATCAAATCTATCTCTGATACCAACTTGTAACGCCCCAATTTTTTAGTGCTCGAGTGTTGAGCCCATACTCTGAAAAGCCCGGACGTAAAGGCTACCAATCATTATTTAACACTATCATTGTATTTCAAGATAGGAGAGATAGATCTAAGAATCCAACAATGCAAGAATCATCATATAAGAGTGGAAGTAAGTAATGCTCATAAGGCTTATACAAATCCAAGGTTCCAAAAGTAACGAACAAAAAGGGGAAAGTAAGTCTATTCGTCATGGCCGGCCATACGGTCTAGCTCCTTATAGGATAGGTAAGGTCAAGTGTCTTGAATGTCCACCTTAGGCTCATCTACAGCTAGAACAGGGACATCCTCTCCATCATCTGCACCATCTGATATGTTTCGACAACGTCACTCGTTATCATAGTGAGGTAACACCCTCCAAGATTTTCATGTACATAATACAAGACAATTATGATAGAAGCAGATGCAAATAACATGATTAAAGAAGTCATAGAAAATAGGTAAACAGGTATCCAACACATATTATGATTATTATACTACTTTTAAATCTTGTTAATGCATGAATGTTTTCACATGTTTTTCAACCTGGGGATGTAACAAGCTGGTGAGGGCAAAGCCGACAGTAACTTGGTTAATCACCAAAGTTACCTGTAATGAAATGCTTATCAAACCAAGAATAGTGTGACTCATTGTCAACACCATCAGCAAATGCCATGCGATGGATGATTACCAGCCGTTATTAGTCCATTTGGTAATTCAATAAAATATACTCACGGTCACTATGGGGGATATGCACAATCCAGCATAGGCCGACGGCTCGGGCATAACATCCCAGAACACCATCCCTGGCCCACGAGGGGAATAATCATGGTCTTAACTCCTGTTCATTTCTAAATAATATACCAAAACTCAATTTCAATATAACATGTAAGAAAATATCATTGTCTATCATAATACCAATTTATTCCAACATATATAATTCAAACATAAATTTACTTTCATGTCCAACATAATTCATAAAATTTCATAGCATTCACTTCAAAAGTAAAATAAAATCAACACACATGTTAAGAATTTAAAGATTTAACATATTCCATTGTCAAAAATTAAATTTTATTCATGTAAGCTTTTTAAAACAACCATGTGAACACCACTTCATTTTCTTCAAGTTATTTATACTTTCCAAATGTGGCTATCAATCTAATAATATGCATTGCAATAAAATAATTAAGAACTAATATTCAATCACCAATAACAAAAAAAGGAAAAGCTTGAAGGGTGAGGGACCTCACCCCAATCGGTCTTCCAAACGCGGGAAGGCAATAAAAAAAGAAAAGATTAAAATAATCTCTCCAACTCCTACAAAGGATACTAGTTCAATTATGAATATTAATAATATCATAGAGAATAATAACCTTAGAGGCTAAGAGGTGAACTCACCTCAAAGAAGTAGCTCAAATCACACCAAATAGCATGGATCTACCATGTGTGGAGGAGGAAGATCTAACTAACACCCAGGTTCTGATTCTACTAAAATAAAAGGAGAATCCCTGATTGAATAGAGACAATCCAGCAATCATATCCAACTTAAGGAGAAGTTAGGTCCCAACTTAAAGCTCAAATGGAGGAAAATACTAGAATCTGAAGATAATACACATATCTATTAAAGAATTTATACCAGCCTAGTAATAAGAATGGAATTCTCTTCCAAATAGACTTGGACCAGCCAATGGACAGTACTGGTCCAACAAGGTACACAAATCTGAAATTGTCGTTATAGATTAGGCCTCAAATCAGTCCAACACAATAGATTTGGATTGAAAATGATTTAGCCCCAAAATTAATTAGAAATTTCAGATTTCAACCCATCTAAAGAATTATTATCTAATCTTCCTAACCTTAAATAATTGTTCTGAATCAGATATTCATTGGATCAAATCATCATCTAAGTAATTCCTTTCAACTTGAGAGAAACAATCACAGACTGAGATTGACTCAATCTGCATCTCATCCTCAAACAAGCCAGCTACAGATTTATAATAAAACTAGATGACTGTTGAATTCATACCTGAATCACACCCATAAAAGAAAGCTCCTCGAATTCAAATCACTACACCAGATCCAACCCACTTCACAACGTCAGTTGCTCAGAAAAGACTCAATCTCCGAATTTAGACCAAAAGCTGCAACCCACCACCAACTCCAGCTCTAAACTGATCCTCTGATTGGCTTGAATAAATCAGAAGAACAAGTTCAAGCTAAGCCAGAGTTTTCTTCCATCGAATAAATGACAGTGGTGTATTCTCACACTAGATAACTTGATCGAACGATGGAGGAAGTGGAGGTATGAGACACTGGAGAGCAGAGCTGTGATTTGATGAAATGAAAGACAAAAGAAGAAATTGAATTATCCCTTTTCCTTTTATATTTAACTGCAATCCATGTGATAGGGCTATCAACGGCTGAGAGTCCTCTTTAGAAGCCATTCTAACTCAACTATGAGTGGTTAGGATGATTTGAAATGAGCAAACATGGATCGATGACCTGGCATCCTATTTTCAGAAACAATACATGTATATCTTGCCTTGAGTTGCAAACTGGCCAATGCTTGATGGCTTCCATTTGTGAGGCAGAGCACACCGTGCTCAACAGAATGGACGGTTTGGATCGCCAAAAGGGGGCCCATATTGATCAGGATCTGAAGGTAAAAGCTTTGCTGGAAACACAAACTTCAAACGAACAGTCACACTTTAGCCTCCCAACGCACAACACCTAATGAATGACAACTAACATCGCCACCGAGGTTTTGTTAAACCATCACCCACAATCCTTCTGAACGGTTCAGATTTCCTGAACATGAATTCTAGGTGGACCATACAGCTATCCCAAAAACGGACAGCGATCCGTTTAAGTAAGATAGCCCGATTTGGGCAGGCGCTGAAATAACGAGAGAGGGAATTTTCCTCTCACCAAAACTCTTTCGTGGTTAGTTGGTGCACATCAAGTGTACGTGCATTGGTGCACCACCTTACCACAAACATGGGTTTGTTGCAATCTATGCTGAAAACCACACCATCCAATCATGACTATGGATGTATTTATGGTTGATGACCCACAATTGAACCATTCCATCAATTAGGTGACCCCATACACCAAATAATCTATAATTAAGGTATCTTACACCATTCAATAGTTGGGTTCATTCCAACCCAGATTTGGATAGTTAAAAATATCCAGCACATTTGTATGATCTATACTATACAATTCAATCTCAATATTTAACGTTTTATGCTCCCCATCATGGTATAATAATGATATTATTATTATGATAATTAGTTTAAAAATTATTATTACTATATTAAATTATAATTTCAAAAAAAAATCCATACTATTTATTTATCGTTATATATATATATATACAATATCTTAAGAGCCTATCAAATATAGGGTGTTATAGAGGTTAATTTGGAAAGTTTTGTAAATAAATCGCTAATCGAAGATGAAGAAGCTGCAGTCAATATGGTCGACATGGTTATGGAACCATTCGAAACAACTCTTAAAAATAAAGAGTCAAACGCGGAATGTCAAGATAGCGAAAGCTTCACTAAGTGGATCGACATCGAGGAACATGATGATTCAATGGACAATTTCAATGAAGAATGGATGGGAGACGATGACTTGTTGATTGAAGAACTTCTTACAGCCTCAAGAACATTGGACACGACTCCGATCATTCAAGAAGAAATGATCGATCCAAATCTATTGCAATCGAAAAATACAGAAGAAGGGCTACTAGAATTAGGAATACCCGGAGGGCAATGCTCGAATATAGAAATTGTGTTCGAAATGTTACCACCCATAACATTTGACTGTAATATGGTCTTAATCCTTCCTTCTGATTTTCAAGCAAACCCACACCGACAGAATGAGATGAGAGGCGATGTCGAAGAAGTAAATCCTCCTATTATATCATAACATGTGTCATGTCATAAGCTAAGAATATTCAGAGTTACAGAAGGAGGAGGCTCAAGTCAGATGTAGTTGTTGAATACTGTCACTGTTCAGCCACGTATATTAGCAGAAAAAGTGGTCATAAAAAAATCAACTCTCAGTACGACTCAATATCTCAAGCCCTTATACATATCAGCTCACTTCGAGGGGTGTCTAAATACTAGAATTCTTATCGACAATGGAGCTGCGATCAACCTACTTCTTGTAAGAATGATGCCCCAATTAGGGAAATCATCAGCTGATCTTATACCTTCTGACGTGACTGTTAGTTATTTCGCTGGATGTGTTACTAACACTCACGGGGTATTACCCATTAATCTTATGGTCAGAACCAAGAAGGTGTTAGCTACCTTCTCTGTGGTCATCCAAATATAGCGCATTATTGGGAAGAGATTGGATTCATTCCTTCGGATGCATTCTATCCTCTTTACATCAATTCATAGTGTTCTGGAATCAAGATAGGGTTGAGCTAGTCCTAGCCGATAATAAGTCATTCTTGGCAACGCAAAACGCCAATGAGACATATTATTATGGGGAAGAGGTTGGGACGATCCAATTTACTGGAAGAAATAAGTATGGGCGACCGACCGGAATGATGATAATGAAAACCCCAGAAGGTATTGTGCAAGATATTACTTCAGTGTTTTGCCTTGACAACAGTCAGCCGATGGACATTGTACCATATTAGCCTACATCGAAATGCATCATCGATGAAATTCTATGAATTACACTATGATAAAGGAAATACATTAGGCCGATGCCACGGCTAGAATGAAAAGGCTTGAAGAAAGCCTTTAATATTATGAAGATGGTTGTTTTGTAAATTTGGCCGAAGTTATCGTGCCGATTGATGTAGTTGCAGAAGATGAAATTTCTTTGAAATGATTTAAAAAATACTCCTAATAAACAAGATGATTCTCAAGCTCAGGTATAATATCCATTAATCGAAGTGAATTCGGGAACCAAAGAAAACCCTCGGCCAACGTTTGTGAGTGGACTTCTAACACCACAAGTTCAGGCCGAATTGGTTGGTTTGATCAAAGAATTCCCTGATTGTTTCGCATGGGATTATTACGAATTGTCGGCGTTAGACCAAAGCTTGGTAGAGCATAGGCTACTGACTAAGGAGGGATTTCGGCCACACAAGCAATCACCAAGGCGAATGACGGTTGAAGTAACTCATAAGATAAAGGAAGAAATTGAGCGATTACTCAAAGTGGGGTTTATGAAGCTTATCAAGTATGCAGAATGGATCTCAAATGTAGTCCTAGTAATCAAGAAGAATAGTAAGCTTCGGGTATGCATTGATTTTAGAAACTTAAATTTAGCAACTCCAAAAGATGAATACCCAATACCGATTGCAGACCAGTTAATTGACCAAGTGGCTGGTCATCAGATTATCTCTTTTATGGATGGTCATTCAGGATATAATCAGATATACATTGCAGCGAACGATATTCCAAAAACATCATTTCGGTGTCCTGGTCCTCTCGGCATGTTTTGTTGGATAGTCATGCCTTTCAAATTGAAGAATGTTAGGGCGACATACTTAAGGGCCATGAATACGATATTTCATAACATGATCGGTCAATTCATGAAAGTTTATGCTGATGACATGGTCATAAAATTGATCGACCTTAAAGATCATTTCGCACATTTACGCAAATCATTTATACGAATGAGGAATTATAAATTAAAAATGAATCCTCTCAAATGTGCGTTTGGGGTATCAGCCGAAAATTATCTCGAATTTCTTATACATCAACATGGAATCGAGGTCGATAAAAATAAAGTTCGAGACATCGTTAATGCCCAGGCTCCAAAGAATAAAAAGGAATTGTAGCATTTTTTTTTTGTCAAACTAATTTTATGAGGCGTTTCATTTCTAATTGTGCAGGAAAACTAATATTTTTTCTCCTTTAATTAAAATAAAGCAGGATGATGAATTCAGGTGGGAGAAGGGACATCAACAAGCTTTTGAAGAGACTAAGAAATATCTGACAAAGTTGCCAGTCTTAATGCCACCTGTTTGTGGATGGCCACTAAAGCTGTATATAGCGGCCTCCATGGAGTCAATCGGAGCTTTATTGGTTTAAGAAGATGACAATAGGATAGAGTGAGCAGTTTACTATTTAAGTCGAACACTGCTCGACACAGAAAGGCGATATTCGGCTATTGAGAAACTATACTTGTCTTTGTATTTCTCGACCACAAAGTTAAGACAATACTTGTTAGCCGAAAGTTTTCTATAATCACTTCAACCGATATAATAAAATATATGCTTAATCGACCCATTCTTAATGACCGAATCGACAAATGTACATTGGCCTTATCTGAATTTGAATTGAGATATGTACCTCAGAAATCGATAAAAGGGCAGGCAATTGCCAATTTTCTAGCTGATCACCCTTCATATTTGGAAGATCAACTTTTCCCTCAAGTACTCGAATTGTACCATGTATATTTGACCCCTTGAAAATTGATATTTGATGACTCTCGAACTCATAAAACTGCCAGAGTTGGAACATTTTGATCGCCCCAAATGGTAAAAAGCATGATTTTTCTTTCCAGTTAGAATTTGAATGCACCAATAATCAAGACGAATACGAAGCCATGATAATAGGTTTAGAATTACTAATGGAATTCGGCGTTCAGAATATTATGGTTATTGGTGATTCACAATTGATAATCAACTAAGTCGTCAGACGATTCAAATGCACTAGTCCATCATTATTGTCCTACTATGCTCTAGCTACACAAATGCTTGACAACTTTGATGAAGTGTAACTCATGCATGTAACTAGAGAATATAATGTCGATGCTAATGAATTGGCACAGATGTCTGTGGGTTTGGAAAATTGGTATGGATCAATCGGTCGGACAATTAAAGTCCAAAATAGACCGATGCCTTCAGTTCTCGGTTGAGAAGTCACCGTGGAAATATTCCAAGTCAAATTGGAGGAAGATGACTAGTGAGCCCCCATTGCGGGCTACCTTCAATGTCCACATATGAAAGTAGGACGAAATATCAAGAAATTGGCCATACATTATGTAATGGTTGATGAAGAATTATACCGAAAAGGGACCGATGGAGTATTACTCAAGTGTTTAGGAAAGAAAGAATCTTTGATGGTCATGGGAGAAGTCCATGAAGAAATTTGCGGGGCACACCAAGTTAGGCGGAAGATGAGATTAACACTAAGATGCTATGGATATTGTTGGCCAAGAATGGAAACCAATTGTGATCAATATGCCAACGGTTGTGAAAAATGTCAAAAGGCTGGACTAGTACAACACGTACCTACCGTAAAAAATGTATACTGTGGTCAAGCCTTGGGCATTCCGAGGATGGGCGATTCACTTAATTGGAATGATCCAACCAGCATCTTCAAAACTAAGTACCTATATCATCGTAGCTACCGACTATTTCACAAAATGGGTTGAGGCCAAGCCGACGAATGGAGTCGGCTACAGGAAAATTATTAATTTTATTAAAACTCACATTATTCATAAGTTCGACATTCCAAAGACTATTACAATGGACCGTGGCACGGCTTTCATTTCAAAAGAAGTCAAAGCCATGGCTGAACGATATAAATTCATGATTGTCCATTCTACCCCATATTATGCACAAGCAAATGAGTAAGCCGAAGGTAGTAATAAAGTGATTAAGAACATCATACGAAAGACGATTGATGAAAATCCCAAAAATTGAAATGAAAAGCTATCGGAGGCATTATGAGCTTATCGAAATTCACCTCGTACAAGTACTGAAATAAGCCCTTTTGCTCTAACGTATGGCCACAATGCAGTATTGCCCATGGAAATCACTGTCCCATCTTTGAGGGTGGACCATCAAGCTGGTTTGACCCTTGTTCGCTAGCCTCAAGTGCAAAGCTACGATGTAGTAATAATTCTCGGTAAGACCGAGGTTGATCCTCAGGGATTGTCGTAACAATTCTAAACTTTATAACTAGGATGGGCTAAATTCGAATTTGTATCGATGGGTAGAAATAAAGAACATAAAACTATCTATTTTATATTTAAATAAGGGAAATAAACATTAGAGTGCCAAGGATCCACTAATAATCATCCACAATGCCAATTCAAACCATTCAAGCCAATAACTTAATTGGAATCGAAGTTCTATCCCTATCTAATTGGAATATAGAGAATTGAATCATCATAATGCGTCTAACATAAATAGATCATCTACTGATATGGTTGTCTCATAAACAACTAAAACATTGGGTGTATTTAACCACACAACCCAATCCTTCACAAAACAAGCAAGATCACATTCATGATTATTCCTCAAACTTTGTGACTAGACTTGATTTAGAAGTATGAATTGAACTACTATTGAACCAATATCACCACATAAACATCTGTCTTAGATTAATTCAAAAGATAAGAACTTCTTGTAGTTTAGTTCTAAATAAGCTCTTAGAAAACTTAGTTTGTAAGATCTCCTAGCATCCAACATATCATGATGGATCTAGGATCTCTACAACCCAAAATCCTATCAATCAACACCCCATTAAGCAATCTCAGTAATAAAAACATCCCATATAAGAGAAATTACAAGAGATAGAAGATTAACTAAAAATACTAATTTTATTTCAAAATAGAACTAGAAGTGTTCTTCATGAAACTAAAAGTACTTGAACTAATTCGAATTGAATATTGTAAACAGCTGAAAGCTTTACCTCTTAGCCCTAGCTAAGAGGTTTAGCCAACCATTAATAGGTTAAACTAAAACTCAAAGGAAAAACTACTAAAAACATAAAAAAACTTAATTCAGAGGAGTTACAGACGCTTCACAGCGATCCTCTCCACCTCCCACGACTTCCCAAGCCTTCTATGATATTTTTAGATCCACCCTTAGGTGTCCTTTTATAGATTTAGAGTCCCATCGACTCCAAAACTTTCAAAATTGCGCAACACTTACGTATAGTACATAGATTTTTGGAGCTTGCTGAAGAAGCTGCTGAAATATACTGCCGACCTGTTGGCCGACCAGTCTTGACCGGTTGAACCTATCCAATTGGACGTCCAGAGAATGCAGAGGGTGGCTGACCTAATGGCCTACCGGTCTTGACTAGTCTAGCCCATTTTCTACATTTTCTTTCTTTCTTTCTTTCTCTATTCTCCTTGCTTCTTTCTTCTTCCTTCTTTGGCCCACCTTGGTCTTCATCCAATGGCTCCTAAATGTATACTTTTGGCCATCAATTGGGTGAAGTATCTCTCTCATTCCTACATCAGCAAAACATTCATTAGATGGGTCTTTTAATCATGCAAACCATGTATATAATGCGATGTAATGGACTGGAATATGTATAAATTGGAAGCTCAACACACCCCCAACAAGAATTTTGCTAGTCCCGAGTAAAACAAGTGTGAAACAATCCCTTTCTTCAAAAAATTAACTCTCTCTTGAAAACTATGGTTCTATAGACTTTAAGACATATAAGTGCAAAAATTAGAAAAACTAAATGATGAGAGATTGAAATCTTAAATTTTTTCAAACATAATAAGTGTTCACATAAAGTCCCCATCGATTTATTGACAAATAGACAAATTTGAACATGAATGGTCTAGTGTGCATTATGCACGTTCATCTCATGACTTTCCAGGATTACTTTCTTTATAAATCAGTTAAACCAAAGATCTAAAAGTGTACAGATCAATCAATTGCCTATGATAGGAATTTGCCTTACCGTCCTTCCGACGACTTTCACACTACGTCCCATTTTTGGATTTGGTTACAGGTAAACCATCCCCCGGTTAGTAGTAGGTAGCCATTTTTGAAATTTCCACCATATTCTCAATAATACCCATATTTTCCTTCCTTCTTTCCTTTTAATACACATTAGATAGGATTTTTAGAAATCCATATCTTTCGTTATTTTTCCATGGATAAGGATAGACAAAGTACTCCAGCTTGGTTCCTAAACACTTCGAATCTTCAGTCTCACCAATCTACAAGTCTAGTAATCCCTTTAAATTATGAGAATCGTGTAATGTGGACTAAACTCAAAAGTGTTTAAATGTTCTATCGATCATATAAATAGGGGAATTCACATGTAAAACTATCATGTTTAAGTTAATTTAGAGATTTCAAAATCATATTATTTCATCTTTCATCCTTTCATACTCATGACATCTCAAGTGCATAGAAATGAAGTTTTTCAAAAGAGTCTTTATGTTTTAGAAAAATTGAAAAATTTCTACAAAAACCTTGCTCGAAATGTCACAAATTGCTAGATTCGAGGAATCTCACCCCCTAACCAAATCTTGCATTGTCCTTAATGTAAAAAGATATGCAATGAGCATGAATCATGAGAGCAATAATAAAATAAAGGAGAGTGAGAATGAGAGTACCTGAGAGAGTCGATCATGAAAGTTTGCAACTCCAAAAAACTAAACAATTAAAATAAATGAAATTACTCTATACCTCCATCAAACTAGGAGGTCAATCTTGATACACAAGATCATCCAAATGAATGAAATTTAGTAGAATTATGAGGTGGAGTAAAAGATTTTTCAGTAAAACCATCCACCATCCTACTTCATAGTGCACATGAGTGATGTTTGTCACTCTAATCCATTGAAAAATCCTACTGAAAAAATTCAGCAAGTTTCTCAAAGTTATCACTCCATGTGCTAGGAAATGAAGATTTCTTCGGTTGGAATTCATCAAATATAAATCTCCTTTCCAACTGATCTGGAAAAAAATTATTCAGATAAGGATCATCCCAGAGATGGTGCTCTTCGGTTTGTATAAACCAAAGAGATGTGGAGACTTGGAATTCTTCTTCACAAGTCGTTATGGTCTCCACATTTTCATATTCTACCGGTGCCTCCACTATTGACAAATCAGTTTTACACTCAGTTGAAGGAGTATTTGTGGGCACCGGTAAAGTTTTCCTTAAGGCATTGACAATGTCACAGATCATAGGATTATCCCAATCCTCAAAATATGCCAAACACTCCTCTAGAGTGTAGGAAACTTTGACCTTCTCGATCACTTGTGTAGGTTAGAATACGTCCTCAACAACTACACATTCAAAAATTGGCCTCTCTATAGGCAAATCAAGCACCAATCCATCAAATTCCTGCATAATAAAATTGTTCAAATCAGTGATTGGTGTCTTGTCAATCAAATTGTCCGATTTTGGCTCCTCCAAGGCCTCATTAATATCCAATTTTACTTCTTCCTTGGAATGAGCCAAGCAAACTTCTAAAGTTCACTACAAGAAATTCCATTTTTACCGACGAAATAATTCGTCGGCTTTTAATAAAATTTCGTCGGGAAATGTTTTTGCGGATGAAATATTTCGCGACTAACATCGTCGCAGAAAGGCCGTCGGTAAAGTTTTTCCCAACGAAAAAAATTTTCGTAGGTAATAATAAAACCATTACCGATGAAAAAATTCGTCGGAAAAACATATAATTTTTTGTCGGAAACAAATGTGATACGTTGGTGAAAAAACTTTTACCGACGAAACGTTTCATCGGTAAAGGTTTTTACAAGTTTATTACCCACGAAACATTTCGTCTGTAAAAGTTTTACAAGTTTATTACCCACGAAAAATTTCGTCGGTAAAGGTTTTTATAAGTTTATTACCCACGAAAAAGTTCATCGGTAAAAGTTTTACAAGTTTATTACCGACGAAAAATTTCGTCGGTACAAGTTTTACAAGTTTATTACCCATGAAAACTTTCGTCGGTAAAGGTTTTTACAAGTTTATTACCCACGCAAAATTTCTCGGTAAAAGTTTTACTAGTTTATTACTAACGAAAAATTTCGTCGGTAAAAACTTATCCATGTTTTTTACCTACGAACAATTTCGTCGGTAATAGTATTCCCTTTCCCGGTTCCATTTGTTTTCAAAATTCAGGAAACAATTCCTGATATACACCTGTAAATAAACCTATACATTTTTATCCTATTCACATCCACATACATACGAATAAACAGAAACTACACCATCCATACACAAATAATCCATTCCACATCCACAAACAACCAATATTCATCCACACACAAATACATATAAGTTAACATTCATATATTAAAAAAAAGAATCACGAAGAAGAAGGCGGAGGTGGCGGGGCATCGGTGCCAAAGCGTGCAGCGAGAGCCTGAAACATCTCCTGCATTCATCGCTCATACTCCTGCCGCAACTCCTCGATCCTCCTCTCCTGCTCCTCGCGTCGCCTGTCTTGCTCCTCCCGTTGCTCTCCTCTTCCTCCCGTCTCCTCTCCTCCTCCTTCCTACGCCTCTGCTCCTCCTCCCTACGCCTCTGCTCCTCCTCTCTCTGTCTCTCCAGCTGCTCTCTAATCTCATCGACAACGACCCGTAGCTGCTGAACCTCTCTCTCTGCGATATCAGCTCGGCGTAGAGCGCTCTCACCAGCTACAGATCGGCTGGAGCCACCTCTAGTGGGTGCCATGAGCTTGGCACCATGGCCAAGCCCATGCACATATCCAGAATGGGTGCCAAGCACCTCGCTCAGGATTTCTGGCTCACTCCGCTGACTACCATCGGGAGTGGGCTGACTGCGTATGGTGTCCATCGCCGCCTGTCATGAAAACATATGAAATTTCATAAAAAATTACATGAATGACATTATTATCAATGAATGAGCAATTAAATTTTACAAAGTAAAGATTTTTACCCAATGCTTACTAGCTCTAAGATGAACCCAAGATCCCGTCGCCTGCCGACAGTGAGTCTCTCTGTAGAGGTCTACTGGTCCAGGCTCCTGGCCGGTGACGGAATCTCACTCCGTAATCGAAAGGAAAGAAGATGTATAATAAATGCCAATCAAAATAATATATTAACTTAATAATCATCAATAATTTCTTACCATGTCATAACGATGTCGTACAAATGACTTTGAACCAGCTACGTGGTTCACTTGTAACTTTCCCTGTTCGCAGAATTTATTCTACTCCTCTTCTGAACACATTATACAAAATACATTGCTATTAATTGAGAATTTAATTGTTACCTTAAGATATCGTAAAATTGTAAATATTACCTGAAAAGCCTCCGACAAAAATCTCTCGCAGAGTATCCGCCAGTCGTCTGTAGTAACCTGGGGCGGTGTGGACAGTACGGCCTCATCATGCGTCCTGCACCGCTTGTACCGCTGGTGTAACTCTCCGTGGTACTCCTTAAACTGCTCTCTGATCATGTCGTCAACGGCATGAGAAATGTAAGGAACATGCAAATTGAAGTCAAATTTATCCTGCAGTTTCGTAAAAAATAATTAAGGCAATAAAATTATTAAGAATAGGACTTAACCGTAAATGAACTTTCACAAAAGAAAATTTTAATTTACTAAAATTTACCTGAAGGCGCTGACGATGAGCTGTCGCACATCATCTGTCACGTCAGTCC
This sequence comes from Liriodendron chinense, assembly GCA_003013855.2. Classification (NCBI taxonomy): domain Eukaryota; kingdom Viridiplantae; phylum Streptophyta; class Magnoliopsida; order Magnoliales; family Magnoliaceae; genus Liriodendron; species Liriodendron chinense. The sequence goes on from PVNU02000310.1 coordinate 3,205,745, forward strand.
AACGAGGGGTGGTGGCGGGGATCAGAGATCGGCATAGGACACCGACCTCAGACGTAAACAGTCTGGCACTGTCCCCAACAGGTCTAAGGCAGTCCTGTGGGAACTCTACCGCCACCCTACCCTCACCGTAAGTCGCTCTAAAACTAACCCACACGTGGATCCATGTCCTCGTCGGCTGGTAGAAGATGCTGTCGTGAAAAGATATATGTAAGTAACAATATAAACAGAAATCACTAAATAAATGTCTACACTTACATGCAGTGCCCGATGTATTCTCAACCGAAGGATCAGATGCCTGTGATGCACCATGCGACGTCGATGCTGTCTGTGTCACATCACGGGTGGAAGGGGTAGATCCAGTGCGCGAACAACCTGATCTCCCACCTGGGCCATGACTGAATATGTCTGAAATACAAACTTATAAATTTAAACAATGTCAATTTATATTTATGAACATCATGGTAGAATGAATTTGTGCTTATGCTTGAGATTTTCGGGTTCGGGATCGGATTTCGGGTTAGGTTTTCATGTTTGGGTCTAGGTTTAGGTTAGGTGACTGGATTTAGGAATAAGTGTAGGTTTAGTTTAGATGATTTGAGTTTAGGATTAGGCTTAGGCATAGGTTGAGATTTTCGGGTTCGGGATCGGGTTTAGGGTTAGGTTTTCGTGTTTGGGTCTAGGTTTAGGTTAGGTGAATGGATTTAGGAATAGGTGTAGGTTTAGTTTAGCTGATTTGATTTTAGGTTTAGGTTTAGGCATAGGTTTAGAGTTTCGGGTTCGGGATCGGGTTTAGGGTTAGGTTTTCGTGTTTGGGTCTAAGTTTAGGTTAGGTGAATTGAGTTAGGAATAAGTGTAGGTTTAGTTTAGGTGATTTGAGTTTAGGATTAGGTTTAGGCATAGGTTGAGATTTTCGGGTTCGGGATCGGGTTTTGGGTTAGGTTTTTGTTAGTGCACTTTTCTATGGCATACTAGTGCACCTTGTTTGTCAATCACTTAGGTCAGTATGTCTAGTGTCGGTTGAGCTTAATGAAGACGAAGACTCAAGACGGACCAGATGCATCAAGGAAGAAGAAACAGGTAAAAGTGATGCCTTGGTGTGCCTTGCCTTGACCAAAACCTAACCCATAACCTCTTAGATGACTTGCACCAATTAGGTATACCCTTAGTCATCATCATTAGTCTTAGAACTCCAAGAAAAACATGATAAGTTAGACTAATTAAAGAGGTGGAAGCTACTGTAATCAAAACAGCTCAAACAGTAGTTTTCGATTGATCTCCGATCAATCGGACGTTGGCTCCGATAGGACTCCGATCAATCGGACAGAAGTTCCGATCAATCGAAAATTGTTCCAGCAACCTTGAAAACCCACTGGACATATTTTCGATCAATCGGACAGTCTTCTGATCCATCGAAAGGGGTCAGTCCGATCAATCAGACCATGTTCCAATCAATCGAAATATCCTCTAGAGAATTCTTTGGACTAAAATCTGATCAATCGGACATGTCTCCGATCAATCGGACTGGTCTCCGATCAATCGGACCTTCTTTCGATCAATCGGAGATGCGCGAATCTGCCGGTTTTTTTACCGTTGGAAGAAAATCTATTTAAAGAGGGGGATTCGTTTTTGAGCTGGGAGAGGGGATTTTGAGGAGATAGAAGCCACCATTGCTTGAGATCATTAGAGGTTCTATTCCAAATCCAAAGCAAGTCATTCTCCTTGTGGTTTCATCACAAGCTTGGGCCATTCAATGGCATCTTGAGAATGGACTTGTTCCCTCTTGATTCCTAGGGTTTAGACACCTTGATGATAGTTAAATCCTTTGTCTAAACATTACCTAGGAGTCCAAATAGGTGTATTCCTCTAAGAAACCCATTTCCTACCATTTGTAGAGGATTCACCATTCCCTAGCACCTTAGGCATCTCCAATGGAGCATCACATGCAAGGCAGCTGATCTTGGAGCTAAAGCCTTGGCAAAGCGGCGGCGTCAAAGATCAGGGGAGCACAAGGGGAGCTGATTCAAGCACGAGAGAGCGAGAAGAAGCAACCCAAAGCGGCGCTACAAAGGGGCTCAATCCGACAATTAAGGTTGTCTTATTAGGAGTCCATCCACTCAATTCCCTGTGGGAGTTGAGTGTAGAGTTTGTTTGAAAAACTCGACCTAGGGTCATTAGCTGATCCTTGGCCTTTAGTTGGGCCTAAAATCTAGGGTCGTTAGCCGATCCTTGGCCTGTTAGTCGGCCTAAATTCAGGGACATCAGCCGTTCCTTGGCTCGTTAGTCGGCCTAAACAAAGTCTCCAAGGGGGAGCCACCAACACGGGTGCAAACGTGTAGGTTGGGAGGAACCTGTAAACTCCCCGGTTGGGTAGATCCGAGTTAAAACACCTTGGTTGGGAGGAACCAGATTTAAACTCCCCAGTGAATGCCGGTGTGCTCAAAGGGGTTGAGTACTTGAACCAGGAGTGGAGTAGACAAGTAGTCGAACCACTATACATCCTTGTGTTTGTGATTGTTCTTAAGCACATTTCTCTTTATGCATTTTGTTTAATTGGTTAATTATGAATGCTTAGTTAGGAATGCATGCTAGGCACTTGATAGGCACATCCACACTCACAAGATGTACTTTCACTACCTCATGTTGACTTGAGCATTTCTTGATCCATCCTCTATAGTCCATATGAGTTGTTTAGACTAGGTTGCTGATTGCACTTATCATTTGCTAGTCTTTTGATTGGACCCACTTAGGCTTGGAAGCCGAAGTGTTAATAGCTTACGTAGTTTAATTTGCTAAATTTGTTAAGTAGGCGAAAATTTTTAAAAGGTCCTAATCACCCCCTCCTATAGGTTTAGCCATAATTCTAGTTGCTCTTTAACCTTTCACACTTGTATGCATAGGGTGTCGTGTTAGACCACCCGACGCAATTTCAGTTTTCGTGTTTGGGTTTAGGTTTAGGTTAGGTGAATTGAGTTAGGAATAGGTGTAGGTTTAGTTTAGGTGATTTGAGTTTAGGATTAGGTTTAGGCATAGGTTGAGATTTTCGGGTTCGGGATCGGGTTTCGAGTTAGGTTTTCGTGTTTGGGTCTAAGTTTAGGTTAGGTGAATGGATTTAAGAATAGGTGTAGGTTTAGTTTAGGTGATTTGAGTTTAGGATTAGATTTAGGCATAGGTTGAGATTTTCGGGTTCAGGATCGGGTTTCGGGTTAGGTTTTCGTGTTTGGGTCAAAGTTTAGGTTAGGTGAATGGATTTAGGAATAGGTGTAGGTTTAGTTTAAGTGATTTGAGTTTAGGATTAGGTTTAGGCATAGTTTAGAGTTTCGAGTTCGGGATCGGGTTTAGGGTTAGGTTTTCGAGTTTGGGTCTAGGTTTAGAGTTAGGTGAATTGAGTTTAGGTTTAGGTTTAGCCGTAGCTTATAGGTTTTAGTTTTAGGTTTATGGTTTCGGGTTAGGGTGTAGGTCTTGGAGACTCAACCAACTCACGGATAGCTCCGACGCACATCCGGTTCTGCTCCACACAAAGCGGGCCTGTCCAAATGGCCAGGCCACCCATATTGCTGTCCATAGGAAATTGACAGCTTCATCATAGTCATAACAGCGGTTCCCACCTTCCAGGGACCCCCGCTCAACATCTGAATAGCTCCGACGCACATCCGTGTCTGCTCCATCAATTTCGAGCTAATACATAAACACGGGCCTGTCCAAATCGCCAAGCCACCCATACTTTTGTCCATAGGAAATGGACAGCTTCATCATGGTCATAACAGCGGTTCCCACCTTCCAGGGACCCCCGCTCAATACCTGGATAGCTCCGACGCACTTCCGGGTCTGCTCCATTAATTTCGAGCTAATACATAAACACGGGCCTATCCAAATGGCCAGGCCACCCATATTGCTATCCATAGGAAATGGACAGCTTCATCATGGTCATAACAGCGGTTCCCACCTTCCAAGGACCCCCGCTCAACACCCGGATAGCTTCGACGCACATCTGGGTCTGCTCCATTAATTTCGAGCTAATACATAAACATGGGCCTGTCCAAATAGCCAGGCCACCCATATTGCTGTCCATAGGAAATGGACAGCTTCAACATGGTCACAACAGCGGTTCCCACCATTCCAGGGACCCCCGCTCAACACCCGGATAGCTCTGACGCACATTCGGGTCTGCTCCATTAATTTCAAGCTAATACATAAACACGGGCCTGTCCAAATGGCCAGGCCACCCATATTGCTGTCCATAGGAATAGGACAGCTTCAGCATGGTTACAATAGCGTTTTCCACCTTCCAGGGACCCCCGCTCAACATCAATATCAATCAACTACTCTTAATCACAAGTATCATGTTCGTCATCTAATTTGCCACTAAATGATAATATAATAAAATCAGTCGCCCATCCAAGGATGAATAGATTGAAATGCTATCATTATTTCCATTTAAATGCCCAAGCCTAAATTTCGACAGCATCTCCCCCTATCTCTCCAGATATATTTATCTTACATTTCATTTCCACGTCAACTATCCACACATTGTATATTAAATTGACAATGGAATTAAACATAAGAAACATATCCAGAGAGAATAGGAGAGTTACCACACGAAACTAATGACAGAGCATGTAAATGACAAACAACGAGAACATTCCAATCTATCCAACCTTGGACTGTCCAACAGGACAATTTGGCAGATTTCTATACCTCCAAAACACACTTTATCTATGCTCGGCAATATAGAAATCTCTAAATGGGCTAACTGATTCTATTATACTACCATTGGTGGACAAAAAATAACTATTAATAATAAGCCAAATACATCTACAAAATACATCCACATAAATCAACCACGGGTAGCTCCGACGCACATCCGGGTTTGCTCCATCAATTCCAGATACACAAGCACATGAAAATGACAGAATCATCAACACCATGAATCAAGTCTAATCAAATACCTAATGACTATTTTCTGAACAAATAAGTATGTATGAGGCCCACCATGGGAATCAGATTGCTTGCGGAGTAACTTTACACGCTCTTATCATGTAGAGTAAACTCAGTTGAGCCCACCTACAATGTATGTGATTTATCTATTCCGTCCTTATGTTTTTTCAGCTCATTTTAGTGGTTGAGCCCAAAATTTAAGCATATCCAAATCTCAAGTGGACCATGCCATGGGAAACAGTGGGAATAATGATTTCCACCATTCCCAGGCTCCCCTATGATCTTTATTTGTCATCCAACCTATTCATAAGATCACATGGATATGGATGAAGGGAAAACACAAATATCAACTTGATCCAAAACTTCTGTGTCCTCCAAGAATTTTTCAATGATAGACATTCAGTTCACACTTGTGGTGTGGTCCACTTTAGGTTTTGATATGCTTCATTTTTGGGCACCATACCTAAAATTTCCTGTTAAGATGGATGGATGGAGTGGATAAAATACGTAAATCATTGTGGGCCCCATATAGTTTACTCCACACAAATATATGCTTGATCCAAAACAGTGGACAGCGACGGTGGGCCCCACAGGCAGTGGACAACGACGTGGGCCCCACAGCCAGTGGACAGCAATAGTGGGCCCCACAGCCAGTGGACAGCGACGTGGGCCCCACAGCCAGTAGACAGCGACGTGGGCCCCACAGCAGTGGACAGCGACGGTGGGCCCCACGATTAGTTATTTCATTTTTTTTAATTTGTAAATCACAAATTTGGAAATTAAAATTTAAAATTCAAAATCCCTAATTAGGGGATTTTAATTTCGAAATCCCTAATTAGGGATTTACTAAATCAGTGGGCCCCACCAAATAGTGGACAGTTAAGGCGGACCCCACATGTAATGGATGATGGAAAGCGATGGTGGGACCCACATGCAATGGACAATGGAAAGCGATGGTGGGACTCACCCACATGCATTGGACAGCGATGGTGGGACCCACATGCATTAGATTTTGGGAGTGGGCCCCACAATCAACAACGAGGAGAGAGGGAGAGAGGGCAAATAGAGGAAGAAGGAAGGGGGAGAGGGTTACCGGAGGTGGCGGCGGCGTAGGCGTACGGAGGCCGGTGGCGGCGAGTGGCAGCTGGTGACGGTGGTCAATCGACTAGGGGGGGTGGTCGGCTGAGGCAGTGGGCCGCCGGTGACGGTGACTGCGGCGGTCGGAGCTGAGGGAGAGGTGAGAAGGGTGGGCCGGCCGTGAGAGAGAGAGAGAGAGAGAGAGAGAGAGAGAATGAGGGAGCTTGAGGGAGCTTGATCGGGTAAGTTAAAAGAGGACTTTTACCGATGAAATTTTTCGTCGGTAAAAGTCCGTTTAAATACTTTTACCGACGAAACTTTTCGTCGGTAAAAGTCCTCTTTTTCTACTTGGCGAGAATCAAACATTATTACTGACAGGCAAAAATGACTCTAATTGACTTTTACCTGACGAAAATTTTCGTCGATAAAAGTCGGGAATCATACATTAATACCGACAGGCAAAAATGACTTTAATTGACTTTTACCGACGGATATTTTCATCGGTAAAAGTCCTCTTCTTTAATTACTTGTGCGCAAATCAAACATTATTACCGACAGGCAATAATCGTCGGTAAAAATGGCTTTTACCGACGGATATTTTCGTCGGTAAAAGTCCTCTCTTTACCGACGAAAACTTTCGTCGGTAAAAGCCAAATTTTCTGCTTTATTTTTTACCAACAGGTATCTTCGTCGGTAATAAACCTTTTGCTGACGAAATAAAAATTTCATCGGTAAAAGTGTATGGCGAGAAGCAAATCCGGTGGTGGCGGGAAACTGGAATGATTTTTACTTACGATTTATTTATTTCGTCGGGAAAAATGCTTTTTACCAACGAAAATAATTTCGTCAGTAATACTTTCGTCGGTAAAAAACCGTTTTCTTGTAGTGGTTTTAGAAAATTTTACTGAGGGTGGCTCATCATCATCCATAATTGTATCAATCAAATTAATCATGTGGATCTTATCTTCATCGTCATCCTCCTGTTGTTTGTGTAAGTGAAACACATTCAGCTTCATAGTCATATTTTCAAAGGATATTTTCATCACTCCATTCCTACAATTGATTATAGCATTGGTGGTTGTTAGGAATGGTCGGCCTAGAATGACAAGAACTTGAGTGTATGCATTTGTAACCGCTTGTGTATCCAAAACGATAAAGTCTACCGGGTAGTAGAACTTATCGATTTGGACTAACATATCCTCAATCACTTCTCTCAGTATTCTAACGGAGCGATCTGCAAGTTGTAAAGTTATCTTGGTGGGTTCCAAGTTGCTCATATACCGAGTAAGGAATCAAGTTAACACTAGCCCCTAGATCGAGAAGTGCTCTACTGATTTGGAAGTTACCTATTATGCAAGAGATTGTAGGGCTTCCAGGATCTTTGAATTTTGGGGGAGTGTTATGTTGTATAATGACACTCACTTGTTCCGTCAAAAAATGCTCTCTTGTGCACGTTTTGCTTACGCTTTACGGCACATAGATCATTTAGAAATTTGGCGTATGAAGGAATTTTCTTAATTGCATCCAACAAGGGAATGTTGATTTTGACTTGTTGGAAGACTTATAGGATGTCCTGATTTTCACTTGGCCTTTTTGTTGAGATAAGACGTTGAGGGAATGGGGTCATAGGTTTATACACACACTCTGGCTCTTCATCTTGTGGAGCTTTGTTCAATTCATCTTCACTCTTAAAATTAATTGGGTCATTAGGCTTTGTGGTCTTCACCGGTTTAGATTTTTCAATTATTTTTCCACTTCTAAGAGTTGTGATAGCTTAAACATGTTCCACATGAGGATGTGTTGAAGAATTGGTGTTTGTTTCCAATTATTCCTTGGGGTTAGGATGAGATTGGGTCAAACTAGTCCCTTTCTCCTTGACTCCTGGGTGTGTCTCAATTCTTTCAACCAAAATTTTAAGCTCATTCATGGCCTGCATGTTGGACTGATTTATCTGAGTTTGTCCTATCATGAATGCGTTTAGTGTATCCTCAAGAGTGCTCTTTTGAGGAGGCCCTTGGGATGTATTGTTTGTATTTACCATGGGTCCATTTCTCCCATTAAGATTTGATTTACACCGCCAATCAGGATTATTTAAGTTAGAATTTGGTCTACTAAAGAGCGTTGATAGGCATTTGTGACGTTCGATTGAGTTTGTAAGATATCTTGAAACGCAGGGATAGTTGGGCAATCCTTTGTCAAGTGAACATCACTCTCACAAATACCGCATACACTCTCAACGGCCTCACCAGTGATTATCATGTTGACACTCCTCAATTCTATGGCCTCAACCTTCTTTATGAGACCTGCCACCTTTATATTTAAATCGTCCTTCCCATCTAATACATGTACTCCTATTTCTCTTAGGGGCTGACTTGGGATTATTAGTCGGATTAGAGATGTCCCAAGATTGGGCATTCTTAGCTAGCATATCAAAGTAATCCCAAGCATCATCGGGTGATTTGTTCAAAAACTCATCATTACACATCATTTGAACAAATTGGCGCATGTTTGAACTTAATCCGTCATGAAAGAAGTCAATCAAGCGCCACTTTTCATAACCATGATGTGGGAATTCTAATAAAAGGTCTTTGAACCTCTCCTAACATTGAAAAAAGTTTCATTTAATTTTTGTGAGAAATTCATGATAGGTCGCCTCAGTGCATTGGTTTTATGAACCGAGAAGTACATTTTAAGGAACTCTCGGGTCGTCTCAGCCCATGTCCCAATGCTTCTAAGTTTACGTGATTGAAACCATGCTTTGGCTTTATCCTTTAGAGAGAAGGGGACCAATATCAGTTTGATTACATCTTGGGAGACATCATTAAATTGAAAGGTATTGGTAATCTCCTCAAATTCACTAAAGTGTGCATATGGACTTTTAGAGTTGAGTCTATGAAATTTTGGGAGTAACTTGATAATTTTCGGTTTAAGATCCACGTTTCCTACATTAGTTGGAAAAACAATGCAGGAAGACGTGGTTGTTCTCTCTGGTTGTAGATAATCTCTCAATGTTTTAATCGGAGGAACATAGTGTTCCTCATTTTCATTATGTTCCATCCTAATCGGTGGTGCATCATGCTCAATATTCTCAACATTGTGTAGTTCATTCTCGGCCATGTCTTTAGAGGATTCAGGATTCTCTAGACGTTTTCTAACTCATCGGTTATAGACCAGGCCTTCAACTAAATTTTCCTTACTTAGAAGTCGCGATGTATGATCATGCTCCCAATGAGGCAAAAACCACAGAAAACTAAACTAAATTCTAAAATCTAAAAACAAAAACAAAAACTAAAAATTAAATAAGTCTAAGTTAGAATGGGGTTACCGAATTTGAAGAACTAGGTTAGTGAAGAAAATCATACAAAATAAACAAAATTTGTTAGTAGTAGAAAATTATGATAAAACCTATTAAAGCAATGAATCCTAACCTAACCTAACCCATCTAACCTAGCTATACCCTAATTACAAAATTCAGAACCGTTAACCTAATCCCCGGCAACGGTGCTAAAAACTTGTTCGCTCGCCTCAAGTGCAAGGCTACGATGTAGTAATAATTCTCGGTAAGACTGTTGAACCTCAAATTTATATATTGCATTGCCCAGTACATCACATTATATGCATGGTTTTCATGCTTAAAAGGCCTATCTAATGCATGTTTTGTGATTTCAGGAATAAGAGTGGACTTCACCAAATTGGAGACTAAAAAGGGCTATTTGAAGCCATTGGATGAAGAAGAAAGAAGGACCAAAGAAAGTGGAAAGAGAGGAGAAGAAATGAAGAAAGAAGTCCAAGGAGAAAGCAGAAAACAGAGGTTAAGACCGGTCGTCCATCGCCAGGACCGGTCGTCCGACCGGTCCGATTTTTTCACAGAAGGAAATTTTTCAGAGAAGGTCACTGGACCATTTACGACCGGTCATGCGACCGGTCGTCTGATGCCCAGACCGGTCGTGCGACCGGCCCTTGAATTAAAAGTTTAAATCGAAATTTCAGCGAAACTCTCTGGACTGTTTTTGACGATTTGCGACCGGTCGTGCGACCGGTCGTCTGCGTAATAAAACTTCTCCGTGAAGCTCCGAGAATTTCTGCGCAGTGCGTAACCTTGAGCAATTTTTGGATGTTTCCGACGCAAGGGAGATTTCCTACTATAAAAGGACACCTAGGGGCTCTTCCTAGGTCATCATAGAAGCTAAGGGACGTGGTTTTAGAGAGAAAGCTGTCGTGGAGCGTCTGCAACTCTCCAATTTTCGATTTTTCTAGTTTTTTTATGCTTTTATTATGAGTTCTAGTTGTAGTATGACAATGCTCGGCTAGAATCTCTCAGCTAAGGCTGAGAGGTGAAGCTTGTAGCTAATTTCATGTTTGATTCAAGTTAATTCAAGTACTTTTTAATTCAAGTTTGGATTTTTCATATTCTAGTTCTTAAAGTGGTAGTTTGAGATGTTTTATGAGAGTTCATGTGCTCCGGACATGAATTCCTTGCAATTCTCTGAGATTATCATATAATGCTTGTTTAGATTCAAATTATAGTAATCCTTGAGCAGGCCATAGTCCATAGGCATGGCTGTTACTCCGAAGGCTATGGTTTTGAATTCTACATTGATTGAATGGGACTAGAACTTGGAAGTTCAACTTGATTTGGATTGAATATGTGTGAATGCTTTATTTTCCAACTAGATGAGAGATAGGACTTCAAATCTAGTTGTGTTCTCTACTTGGATTGATTGAATTGACATGGGATTGCTACAAGTGGATCCTTGAATGCCTTAGTACTTTAATCACTAAATTTCTATTAAGTTACTGTTTAGTTTTATCACCCAATTAAATTTGATTTTCTTGCAAAAACTGAGTTGCTGGAATAGTTTGGAAGTTGTTTCTAATTCCCTGTGGATCAACCTCGGTCTTACCGAGTTTTATTACTACATCGCAGCCTTACACTTGAGGCGAGCGAACAAGTTTTTGGCGCCGCTGCCGGGGATTTAGATAACGATTTTCAAATTGTTTTAGTGGCTGTAGAAGTAGGAGTAAATAGGTTTTCTGATTTTCTTAGAACTAACAAATTATTTTATTTTGTAGGAATTCTTCTCTAGTTCATGTGCATCAGGTGATACCTTTCTAACTTAGCTTTTTGCAGATTTTTTTTAGATTAAATTCAGATTTCAGATTTTTAGGATTTAGTTTTAGTCAGTTTTTGGTTGAGTGGTTTATGTCCCATTGGGAACGTAACCACTTAAATCGTCTCCAATCTGAAGGTGGTTTAGTTGGACCATTGTCAGTCCATAGACGAGTCCGAAATTACCAAGAGCATTGTGAAAGTTTGGGGAGTATGGAACAAACACCTTTAAGGAATCCTCCCCCCCTACTCCAACTACAAACGCAAATCAGGAAGGAGTAGGAGAGAATGAGGTACATAATGTTCCTCCAATGAGATCACTACGGGACTACCTACAACCCGCCCATGCAATTACACCCTCTTGCGTGGTTCTACCAGCAAACGGTTGAAACTTTGACATAAAACCGGCTGTAATTCAACTCTTACCAAAGTTCCATGGGCTAGACTCTGACCGCCCATACTTACACTTGAAAGAATTCGAAGAAGTGGTGGCTACCTTGCACTACGCCAATGTTTCCGAAGATACCATCAGACTTAAACTTTTTCCCTTTTCATTGAAAGAAAGAGCCAAATATTGGCTTCACTCTCTTAGACCACATTCGATTAGGTCATGGGTTGAGATGAACCGAGAATTCTTGAAAAAGTTCTTCCCGGCTCATAAAACGAACACCCTTCGAAGAGCCATAATGAATTTCTCAGCTAAAGAGGGAGAATCTTTTTTTCAATGTTGGGAGAGATTTAAGGACCTCCTACTTGCTTGTCCACATCATGGCTATGAGAGTTGGCGAATTATAAATTTTTTCAATGATGGATTAAGTTCTAATATGCGCCAATTTGTAGAGATGATGTGCAATGGCGAGTTTATGAGCAAAAATCCAGATGAGGCTTGGAGTTATTTGGATATGTTGGCTGAAAATGCCCAATCTTGGGATACCTCAGATAAACCCAATAACCCCAAGCCCACTCAAGAGAAAGGAGGGATCTATGTCCTTAAGGAGGAAGACGACGTGAACGCAAGGATAGCCAACCTCACAAGGAAGGTTGAGGCCATGGAACTTAGTAAAAGTGGAGTTCCAAAGTCCAATGAAGCTGTTGAAACCATATGTGGTATTTGCCTCACTGATTTACACGCTACGCAAGATTGTCCCACAATTCCTGCATTTCAAGAGGTATTACATGAACATGCAAACGCCACATATGGGTATCAACGGCCTTTCAATGGACCGGTAGGTAATACGTACAATGAGAGTTGGAAGAACCACCCAAATTTTAGTTGGAAGAATGCTCCTACAGGCAATCCTCCCAACTCTCAAAGAGGGCCACCCATGCAAAATATGGCCCCACCTCAGTTCTCAATGGAGGATACCTTGAAAGCGTTTATATAAGGGCAAACGCAAATCAATCAAACGAATCAGCAAATGTTCCAAGAGCTTAAAATCTCGGTTGATGAGATTAAGGGACGCTTGAATGCTAGGGAAGGGACCTTTCCGGCCCAACCTCAGCCCAATCCGAAGCAAGTACATGAAGTAAGCATCCCTAATCCCTCTAACCAAAACATGGAGTAAGCCAAATCCATCACCACTCTTAGAAGTGGTAAACAAATTGACAAATCTATTCCGGTGAAGGCCGATGAGCCTAATATCCGGTAAATTCTGAGGATGAGGATGGATCTAACTTGGCCCCACAAGAACCGGAACGCATTTACAAGCTCGTAGCACCATTCCCTTCAAGATTGGTTGCCCCAAAATCTCTTCCAAACTCTCATGATATTCTAGAGATTTTCAGACAAGTCAAGATTAATATCCCTTTGCTTGATGCCATCAAACAAATCCCCTCTTATGCCAAGTTTCTAAAGGACTTATGCACAACAAAACGCAAATATAATATGCAGCAAAAGGCCTTCTTAACTGAGCAAGTGAGTGCCATCCTCACTCAAAAGAACCCCCCCCCCCCCCCCCCCCCCCCCCCAAAATTCAAAGATCCCGGTAGTCCTACCGTCTCATGTATCATTGGAGACTACCGGATTGAGCGTGCCTTGTTAGATTTGGGGGCGAGTGTGAACTTGATCCCATACTCGGTATATGAGCAATTGGGTCTTAGTGAATTAAAACCCACCAAAACCACGTTGCAACTTGCTAATAGATCTATCCGTATACTGAGGGGGATAGTTGAGGATGTTCTAGTCCAAGTTGATAAATTTTACTATCCAGTAGATTTTATCGTCTTGGACACACACCGGTTTTGGATGCTAGCACCCAAATACCGGTAATATTAGGCCGCCCATTCCTTACCACATCAAATGCAATCATCAATTGCCGGAATGGGGTGATGCAACTATCTTTTGGAAACATGACACTAGAGGTGAATGTGTTTCACTTGGGCAAAAGACATAGGGATGTCGATGATGATGAGTTCTTCGAGGTAAACATGCTTGAAACTTTTGAAGAAGAAGAACTCCTCCAACTTGAAGCACTAGAAAGCTTAGAGACATGCTTAGCACATTCCATGGATTCTAAAGACCCCATCAATAGTGAAATTGTGCAAGCATTGAATATAGAAAGACCGGTAGTTGGTGCTAGCCGGTGGAGGCCCCATTTTGAAAAATTGCCACCAACCACATCAAGGCCTCTACCGTCTAACATCAAACCACCGAAGCTTGACCTTAAACCATTGCCATCTGAGCTTAAATATGTATATTTGGGTCAAGAGGAAACTTTTCCAGTTGTCATTGCCTCTCACCTAGAGAAAGACCAAGAGCTCAAGTTGATCGAGTTACTCAAAGAACACAGGGAAGCCATAGGTTGGACAATAGCGGATCTCAAAGGGATAGATCCTTCGGTTTGCACTCATTGTATACAACTTGAAGAAAATGAAAAAACAACTAGACAACCTCAAAGACAGCAAAATCCAAACATGATGGAGGTTGTCAAAGCCGAGGTGTTAAAGCTATTAGATGTGGGTATCATCTACCCCATCTCAGATAGCCAATGGGTGAGCCCTACCCAAGTTGTCCCCAAGAAATTCGGTATTACCATCATAGAAAACGCCAACAACGAGCTTAAACCAACTAGGGTGACCACCGGTTGGCGTATGTGCATTGATTATAGGAAGCTCAACACGGTTACTAGGAAAGACCACTTCCCTCTCCCATTTATGGATCAAATTTTGGAGAGGTTAGCAGGCCATTCCTATTATTGCTTCCTAGATGGCTATTCCGGATACAACCAAATTGAGATAGCTCCGGAGGACCAAGAGAAAACCACATTTACATGCCCGTTCGGCACCTTCGCTTACCGAAGAATGCCATTCGGGTTATGTAATGCACCCGCTACATTCCAACGATGCATGTTGAGTATTTTCTCGGACATGGTGGGTGAGTTTCTTGAGGTATTCATGGACGAATTTTCTGTTTTTGGTTGTACGTTTGATGAGTGTCTCAAGCACTTGGAGTTGGTCGTGCGACTGGTCCTTGAATTAAAAGTTTAAATCGGAATTTCGGCGAAACTCTCTGGACTGTTTTTTACTATTTGCGACCGGTCGTGCGACCGGTCGTCTGCGTAATAAAACTTCTCCGTAAAGCTCCGAGAATTTCTGCGCAGTGCGTAACCTTGCGCAATTTCTGGATGTTTTCGACGCAAGGGAGCTTTCCTACTATAAAAGGACACCTAGGGGCTCTTCCTAGGTCATCATAGAAGCTAAGGGACGTGGTTTTAGAGAGAGAAAGCTGTCGTGGAGCATCTGCAACTCTCCAATTTCCGATTTTTCTAGTTTTTTTATGCTTTTATTATGAGTTCTAGTTGTAGTATGACAATGCTCGCCTAGAATCTCTCAGCTAAGGCTGAGAGGTGAAGCTTGTAGCTAATTTCATGTTTGATTCAAGTTAATTCAAGTACTTTTTAATTCAAGTTTGGATTTTTCATATTCTAGTTCTTAAAGTGGTAGTTTGAGATGTTTTATGAGAGTTCATGTGCTCCGGACATGAATTCCTTGCAATTCTCTGAGATTATCATATAATGCTTGTTTAGATTCGAATTATAGTAATCCTTGAGCAGGCCATAGTCCATAGGCATGGTTGTTACTCCGAAGGCTATGGTTTTGAATTCTACATTGATTGAATGGGACTAGAACTTGGAAGTTCAACTTGATTTGGATTGAATGTGCGTGAATGCTTTATTTTCCAACTAGATGAGAGATAGGACTTCAAATCTAGTTGTGTTCTCTACTTGGACTGATTGAATTGACATGGGATTGCTACAAGTGGATCCTTGAATGCCTTAGTACTTTAATCACTGAATTTCTATTAAGTTACTGTTTAGTTTTATCACTCAATTAAATCTGATTTTCTTGCAAAAATTGAGTTGCTGGAATAGTTTGAAAGTTATTTCTAATTCCCTGTGGATCGACCTCGGTCTTACCGAGTTTTATTACTACATCGCAGCCTTACACTTGAGGCGAGCGAACAAAGACCGAGGTCGATCCTCAGGGATCGTCGTAACAATTCTAAACTTTATAACTAGGATAGGCTAAATTCGGATTTGTATCGATGGGTGGAAATTAAGAGCATAAAACTATCTATTTTATATTTAAATAAGAGAAATAAACACTAGAGTGCCAAGGATCCATTAATAATCATCAACAATGCCAATTCAAACCATTCAAGCCAATAACTCAATTAGAATCAGAGTTTTATCCCTATCTAATCGGAATATAAAGCAATCGAATCATCATAATGCATTTAACATAAATGGATCATCTACTGATATGTTTCTCTCATAAACAAATAAGGCATTGGGTGTATTTAATCACACAACCAAATCCTTCACAAAACAAGTAAGAACGCATTCATGATTCTTCCTCAAGCCTTGTAACTAGACTTGTTTTAAAGCATGAATTGAACTTCTCTTGAACCAATATCACCACATAAACATCTATCTTAGATTAATTCAAAAGATAAGAACTTCTTCTAGTTTAGTTCTCGATAAGCTCTTAAGAAACTTAGTTTGTAAGATCCCCTGGCATCCAACATATCATGATGCATCTAGGATCTCTACAACTCATAATCCTATCAATCAACACCCCATTAACCATCTCAGTAATAAAAACATCCCATGTAAGAGAAATCACAAGAGATAGAAGATTAACTAAAAATATTAATTTTATTTCAAACTAAAACTAGAAGTGTTCTTCATTAAACTAAAAGTACTTGAACTAATTCAAATTGAATATTACAAACAACTGAAAGCTTTACTTCTTATCCCTAGCTAAGAGGTTTAGCCAACCAATAATAGGTTAAACTAAAACTCAAAGGAAAAACTATTAAAAACATAAAAAATCCGATTCGGAGGAGTTGCAGACACTCCACAGAGATCCTATCCACCTCCCATGACTTCCCAAGCCTTCTATGATGCCTTTAGATCCACCTCTAGGTGTCCTTTTATAGATTTAGAGTCCCACTGACTCCAAAACTTTCAAAATTGCTCAACACTTACGCACAGCGCGTGAATTTTCGGAGCTTGCTGAAGAAGCTAGTGAAAATCAGTTGAAATACATTGCCGACCTGTTGGCCGACCGGTCTTGACCGGTCAAGCTTGCTAGCCGACCGGTCTTGGCTGGCCGGACCTATCCAATTAGACGTCCAAAGAGTGTAGAGGGTGGCCGACCTGATGGCCGACCGGTCTTGACCGGTCGAGGCCTGTTTGGTCGACCGGTCTAGCCCATTTTCTGCCTTTTCTTTCTTTCTTTCTTTCTTTCTCTCTTCTCCTTGCTTCTTTCTTCTTCCTTCTTTGGCCCACCTTAGGTCTTCATCCAATGGCTCCTAAATGTGTACTTTTGGCCATCAATTGGGTGAAGTCTCTCTCGCATTCCTACATCAACAAAACATTCATTAGATGGGTCTTTTAAGCATGAAACCATACATATAATGCGATGTAATGGACTGGAATATATATAAATTGGAAGCTCAACAACCCCTGATGAGTTCACCAAAGCAATGCTTGTTGAGCTTAAAGAATTAGATGAGGTGCAATTGAAAGCCCTTGATTCTCTTTTAGCCAACAAAGTTAAAGTCGGCCGGGCATATAACAAAAAAGTAAAAGAAAAAGTCTTTGGACTGGGCGATAAAGTTTGGAAGACGGTATCAGTGTTCAAAATATCGGTATCGCGTTACGTATCGCACCCTTAGGATACGGATACGTATCGGTTATCGCATGGGATATATCGGTTGTATCGCATAATGTATCGTTGTTGGCGGAAACATGGGCAAACATTGGAAAATTGGTCAAATTTTTCAATGAAACTTTGGTGGTTGTTAAAAAAGACATTAATGCACACTAAGAAGTCAAAACATTACAAAAAAACAAGTGCACATAATAGGTTTTCTTTATACGGGGTCCTAATCTATGCACTGTCTAGCTGAATAATTGCAAGTATATTCAAAGTCTTTCATATAATTTATAAATGTAAGAAGACGTGAAAACACAAGTGATATATTTAAAAGCACAAGAAGAATCACTAGAACAGGTTACATACATGTTTGATTTTATGTTTGAACACAAAGATTGAAACCAATTTATGAGAAAATGAAATTTTTTTATTTTTTTTCAATTTTCCGCAACTCAGACCATCTCCTCCAAATCTTGGAACCGAAGCTCCCAATTCATTATTTTTCATGCAAAACATGAAAAGTCATAGATTTGTAAGAAATTGACACTGATTTAACATGATTTACAAAAAAAAAAGGGATCGAAAATGATCACTGGATCGAGCATGTGGGATATATCGCACTACTTGTGCGTTTCGTATCGCATAGGTGGGATACAAGATATATCGTGGGATATCGTCGATATTTAAAACACTGGACGGTATTACCTCTTGGCCATAAGGATAAAGCTTTGGGTAAATGGTCGCCCACTTGGTAAGGACTATATACCGTAGTGCAAGTCTTAAAAGGTGGAGCTTATCGATTGAAAGATGAAAATGGAAGAATGTCAAAAGCTCCAATTAATGGTTAGTTCTTAAAAATCTATTACCCTTCCTTATGGAAAGTGGTGTATGGACAAAATTTCTTATCAAAGGAGAAAAGTTCTCTTCAAGCCAAAAGAAAAGTGTTTTTTTTAGCATATAAAGGATGACAAATAGTTTATTGGCCGAATCAAAATTTGGCTTTTTGGTTACAAACTTATGAAAGACAAGCTATCTGTTAAAATAGATTGGCTTTAAACCTTTCGAACTTCTCTAAAGCCTGGATTCTGCTTTCTTTGGCCCCTTCTCTTTTATTTTGCCATTTTTCTCTATCAGCTATCTTCGAAGATAATCGATTTATGAGATCATCTTGCTCTAAAAGTCTTTTTTAGCTTCTATCTTTCGAATAGAACTATTGTCTAGCCGATCTTAATATAAGATGATTTGAGATTGAAGGAAGTTTTTAGGCTGTCTAGATCAGTAGTATCATGGCTAGGATAGAGTCGGTTGACCTCCTTTATATCCTTTTTTAGTTTTCTTCATTACGTTCAAAGTGAACTAAGAATCACTCGATCAAAATTGTTTACCCAAGTCCAAAAAAGACATTCATTCCAAGTCTCATCAAGATCAGTGCCCAATCGAACTAATATTGCTTAAATTTTGTTACTTTCCTTTAGAAGATGAGCGTATTTTTCAAACCTGGAACTTGCCACGAAGAAAGCATTACCGAATTCCTCCAGTTTCAGTGATAGCATCCAGAGTCGACTTTAGAATTGGATCGTCTTCTGTATATTTCAAAGCATTTCAGACGAATAGATACACATCAGAGAGCATGGAGGAATCGCAAAAGTAAGATACACCCTTGAAAAGAATATTATTCAAAAGATCGAGGGTACAATCACGGAAGAATTCAATTGTCATAATGAAATTCCTTTGGATGACATGAAAATGGACGAGACATAATCTCCTTTTATAAGAGTAGCCTTCTAGTTATTGCGACGTTTCGAATTTCAAAAAGAAAGACATGCGAGTATCTTGGCAGCTCATCCTTATTAATTGGTACATCAGGTTACAATTCTCCAGTACATTTATTGTTTTAAAAGATCAAGGTATCGTCATCACATGTTGATTGGCCTTGAAAGATGAAATTTCTTTTTGATTTTATATGACGTGTCTTTGACCGAGTTCTATTTAAATCGGCCAAGTTTTTCCTAAAGCAGAGGTATAATGATAATTTCGGCCAATTTGGGTCATGGGAAGTTCAGTCAAACATCATATTCCTATTGAAACCTATATCGTGGTTAATAACATGCATATTGATTTGGAAATTTCTATGATGTTTTGTATAATGAAAAGAAGGCACAGATAGACAAAAAGAAAAGTTCATTGATAATTAAGCCCCTCGACCAACTACATTAGAAAAGAAAAAAAAGTTGACAATTAAAAAAAAAATTTTAAGAGGCTCAGCCATTTAGTTGGTATTTCTAAGCATGAGTTTTTTTTATGGCATCAAACTCTTGCTGGGCATGAGTTTTTACTGCTTTAGCATCCCTCATCTTAACGGTCCACAGACGATCATTATCCATCGTCTGCATCAAGAAACTAGAAAACTTCTTGAACGTGTTACCTATATCACGAACTTGACTTTCCGCCTCTTTATGGCGACCCTAGTTGTGTTGGACGCGAGTTTGAAAAACTGCAATTTAGAATTGGATGAAGGCTAGAGTCTCTTCTACGTGAGATCCATCCTGGGGGCAAAAAACATCTTTGTATTCACGAATGTCAGTCTCTAAGTTCAGTTTTTGAACTTGGAAAAGCTTTAGAAGAGTTTGTCATAATGATGTTGAAGAAACCAACAAGACAATTGCCCCATGCTGCTTCAAGTGAATCATAGAGACTGGGCAAGGTTTCGCGTATGGAAACATATTCCTTCAGAATGCTTTTGGCATGTTGAACATCAAATTCGGCCCTAAAGAAGTTGCTTCCGAAGCTGTGGAGTTTCCTAAGAAGTTGTAAGATGTTTTCGAACTCAACTTTGTTCTCAAAGATGATCGTGGCTTGACAGATAAAGAAATCTGTATCAAACAGAAGAGATGATTGGCCGAAATCGGATAGTTATTCGGAAATGATATCTTTTAAGTAAGCCTTAGCTTGAGAAAGAGAAGGGTTGCTGGATGAGGCCATTGATGCAAAGTTAGAAGAAGATGTGGAGATATGTAATCATGAAGAAGGTTGTTCTTTTATAGGCAATTGATGAGCATGTATGGATATTAATGAGTCGTGGTTGGTTACTTAACCACCAGTGTCTGTCCACTTCTCGAGGAAGATGAACCGACTCCTCAGTAATGGCGTTTATTCCGGAATATGCATATTAATGCTCATCATGGCAAGAGATCATTCAAGAAAGAGAAACATACATTTAGATATATCTAGCCGATTCATTTACAGTTAAAATTTAAAAGACGAAAATCGGCTAAGTACATCTTGACTTTCTATTGTCTTTCTCTCTTTTGCTGAAGCACTCGGCCTTGTTTTAAAGCCAACTGTCTGGTCTCATCGACCGACCGAGCTTGAATCTGTGCAGGTTTGGTCAGGAGGTTTATGCTCTTTTTCTTCTCATTATATTTGCTTCTCTTTTCTTCTCATTGTTTCTTGAGGTTCTCCGAGTACGCTTCCACAGCATTTATCTCAGGATCTAAAGTCTTCACTCATAGGGCATGACTTTCAAGTTCTTCTCGTTCGACCGAAAGACGATCTCTAAGTAGACTCACTTCAAGCATTTGTGATTGAGCATTCGTCTGAGCAATTTCTAGTTGTGTTCTACTAGAACTAAGCTCATGAGCTTCTCGAAAATGATCCAAAAATTCTCTGAGTATTGGTAAATGTGAAGTAAGACTACTGTCGGATTGTGAATATATCTGGTATTGGTCAATAAGACCGATCATCATTTTTGATCGATTCATCAGAAGGTTTGGTCGAAAAACTCATGCGTATCAGTGCCTCAATCTCTTCTTTAAGATGTTGAACCTCTGTCGAAAGAATTGGAGATTCTGGAACAACAATCTCATCATCTAAAGCTTGCTTTAAAAAATTTAAGATTTCATCAATCGGCGAAAATTCCTTCTCTAAATCAAGAGTGATGGCTGGATTGACTTCAGAGTAGAAAACAAGGGATCAGATGGTAAAGTAGCAGCACTAAAAGGATGAGTTGAAGTCTTGGGGGACTCAATTTGTTCTCCAACATTTGCCATTAAGTTAACTGGAGGTATAGGTTAGCTAGGAGATAAATTAGTCATCGGAATATTCGCGGGGTGTTCAACAACCGGTCCTTGAACCGAAGGTGGAATTTGTGCATTGATATCTCTGACCGACATGACTAAATTGCTGTCCGGCCTTGAAGATGGAAGATGAGATGTTTCTGTTGAAGGCAAGGGATTATCAAGGGCTGGAGCTGGAAGACCGGAGTCAGTCTATTCTTCAATTTCCTGAGGTTCTTCAACAATGACTATTCTTCCAGGAGAACCATATGATCCTCAAGTTAATCTCAACCACCTTCGAGTTTTATTCAAGGCAAGAGAAGAAAGGATAGTCATAGGAATTGCAGGAGGAGACTCCACATAAATATGTGTTGCTGGAGGAAGATCTTTCATGAAAGTCATTCCGTAAAGATCATCATCACTATCGTTAACGTCCAAGGGTATTGTCATGAAAAGGGTTACTTCATCATGATCAACCCCACTCACAGAACTAGTGATGACGTCTGGAATTTTGGCAACATCGGCCATGACGGGTGGATGGTAGCTCTATTCATCTGGGTTCGTTGGTCTCGGTGCATCTGTTGATTCTTTTTGGATGTGTGATACTGTCGGACAAGTCACTTCTCTCTCGATTGATGAAATCTGATCTATGGCTTCTGCACCTTCTGCAATGAATCGACTTTCAGTCTGAATTTCAGAAAGATGATGTATGGAAACAGTGGCAGATGTTGCCCCTCGAAGTACTATGCAAAAAGAAGAGGATGAAAGATTAGATTATCAAAGGGTGGCAGATTCGGCAGATGTGACCGAGGATCAGTGATAATTTTTACAAGTGGCAAAGTAGAAGATGGAAATGGTGGCAGATTTGGCCGATATGGCTTATCGTATCGCTCATTAAAGGGTAAATACGGATCGTTTAGAGCTTCTCTATCCGCCAACCATCTATTTTGACAACGACGTTCGTGAATTTCTCTGTGCCTCTTAATCCCTTTTTATATCTCTCAGGCATAGTGCCGGGGAGTAAGTCCAGGGTGATAGATGGTATTACAGTAAGTCTCTCAAGCCTTTATTTTTTCGGCAAGATTTTTACCTGGCCGAGTTGATGAAGTCAGTTTTTTGGTCTAAGAAGAAGGAACGATAATTTTCGGTCGATATAAAGGAGGAACAGGTGGTTTAGGAAAAGAACTGACTAAGAGGTTCAATTGACTGATTTTGGTAATGAAAGTAGGATCTAGGGAATTGGTTTTAGAAGGAGACTTAATGGGTATCGTTCGAAGAGGCATCACGGCTAACGGTTCAGAGTCGCGATCGGATGGGCGTATTTTCTCAGAAGATGATGGAGGAGCATGGGTTTTTGAATCGGTCGAACTTGACAACGGAGTATGAATCGGCTGAAAAGTTTTCTTGGGTATCCTTCTCCTTTTTGGCTTAGAAATTTGAGTTGGAGCAGGAACAGCGGCCGATCTCTTCCTAGTGGAATGCTGACTGATTGAAATATCCTTCATTGGTTTTACTTTTTTCTCCTAACCCTTCTTTGTAACAGGTTTTATCTTGGGTGGTTCCACCAACGAAGCAAATTTCGTTGTTGTGACTCCTGCTAATTGAAGAAGAAGCCTTTGGTAACACCCATTCTACCATTCAACGAAGGCATCTAGATAACTCGGTCGGTCGACGAATCCTTCAAGTTCGATGTGGGCTTTCGTATCTTCATAAAGACTGTTGGGACCAAGATAATTCTTAATGTCATAAAGAATTTCACGAATATAATGAGGCTGATTGAGAGTGTTCTGAGTACCAGGACATGGAATACCTTGAATGAGGCCGAACTGCCAAGCAAATAAATTCGGACAGTATTGCTCAACTCCAACTTTCGCATTAGTACCCAAATCGATGATACCACCATATGGAAGATCTCTGGCTATTAAAAAACTCTCCTAAGCTTCAGTTATCAAAGATATAGTAGCCTGGTCGTCCGCGTCGGCTACACTAGTAAGCCATGTCGGACCAAAATCCCATTTGCTGAAAGGTGTTGTGGATGCTCGTTGTTCCGCGCTCCCGAACGTTCTCCCTTCCTTTCGAAAAAAGATGAGGGGGGTGCGTGCGCGCGAATCACCGTTTGTGCCACTGGCTTATCTCGTTCTCGAGGGCTTTGTGTCAGTTGTCGTGTTAAGCTAGATGTGTTTAGATGAGTTTGTATAAGACCAGAGTCGCCACTAGCCAGTTACTTTGAATCTACAGTCGGCTAGACCCCGTAGAAACGTTAGAGAAGGGGATCCGAAGATTCCTTCCTCTAAAATGACTCCTTTTGATCTGCGGCCAGAGATTTGAGGTAAGGGATCACGGTTACAGGGTGGGAAAAGGTTAAGCAACCCACACACTGCCCGTATCGAGGTACAGTCTCTACTTCACAGAATCGAACTAATACTTAAAAGTCTGATTTAATCCTCGTACATTCTCATGGATGACATGATGCATGAATGCAGGTCTGAACAGTAAGAGTTTCTGATGGGCAGGTTTCCATTAACAGGAAAGCCCAGAGCATATGCTCGAACTGACAGGTGCTTTATGCGGGATCCATGCCATGTTTTTTAATAATCAAAGTACTTATAGTGAAGCAGGGGGGTTAGAAGAAAAGTAAATGTTGCGCTTATGCTAGATGCGAATGAGATGATGCTGGTAAAAGAGTAGCTGGATGAACGGAGATGTCGCAAGGGTTTGCTTCGAGTGGCTAGATCAAGACTTGGGTGGCTTGGGAGACTTAGACCAAGGTCAGGCTGGGCTGGACCAGGGCTAGGCTCTTCTCACTCAGGCTCTCCTTGGTGGAGGAACGAGCTAAAGGGATAGAGATGAACTCGGACTAAGGGGATTTCTTTGGGACTTAAGGGATGCCTGAATGAGAAGGGGCAGGGGGTCTTTATAGCAGCGGGCAGTGGCAGAACTCGTAAATATTTTTGGTCGGCACCCTGAGGGCCGCCCGTACGGTCATTCTGCTTCGGGTTCGGAGCATACGGCCTCCAAACCTGAAGCAGAAAATCCCCAGGTTCGGGGTTCGGACTTGCTCCGAGGCTGTGGTTTGGAACTCGGTGAGTTGACTGGGTTTAGAAGATGGGTTGACACGGTGAGTCAACTCGATGGGTTGACTCAGTGGGTTGACTCAATGATTTGACTCAACGGGTTGACTCACCAAGTTTGACTTTTTAAGGATTTTTTGACTGGTTTTTCTTATGGGGGGTTTTTTGGGCTGATGTTTAGGGGTGAGTTGACTGGGTTCAGGCTTGAGCTAGGCTATGGATTGGGGCTTACAAGGGTGAGTTTGGCTGAGTTTGGACATGAGATTTGGGGGTACGGTCCTCCATTCATTCAGCTCTCTCTACCAACATTATAGCCGAAGGTAGGGTGTCTACAGATGCCCCTCCTTGGCAGAGGTTGCGTGCAACCGAATACCAAAGAGAGTGGACACCCACGTCTGACCCGGTCAGTTCATAGATCATGGTCTGAAATCTTTGCTTGCCTTTGCATTTGCGTCAGTTGATTGTCTGGAAATTGATCACTCGCACATACCGCGGGAGTTTGGAGAAAACGTTGCGATTGTCCCTACATGCGCTGCAACCTGGGTACCCAATCGCAACCCTTTCATTCCCAATCGGTACTAACATCGGAAAGGTATAACAGAGCCTCTGCGTCCGTCATAGTCTTACGAGGTTACCGACCCTGAGATTGATTGTTTGATGCTTTCCCCGATCACTCCAAGAGTACTTGTTTAGCTTGACTGTCAAAGTGGTTACACTACAAGAGAACGGCTTTTTACCGACGAAATTATTTTCGTCGGGAAAAATCATTTTTCCCGACGAAATATAGAAATCGTCGGTAAAAATCATTCCAGCTTCCCGCCACGGTTCCCGCCATACACTTTTACCGACGAAATTATAATTTTGTCTGTAAAAATTTTATTGCCGACGAAGATACCTGTTGCTAAAAAATAAAACAGCAAATTTTACTTTTACCGACGAAAATTCCCGTCGGTAAAAGCGAAAACTTTTACCGACGAAACTTGTCGTCGGTAATAATGTGCAATGTGTGATTCCCGCCAAGAGACTTTTACCGACGAAGAAAAACTTTTACCAACGAAAATTTTCGTCGGTAAAAGTCGTCTTTTAAGTTACCCGATCGCCCTCTTTTCTCTCATTCGCTCTCTCTCTCTCTCTCTCTCTCTCTCTCTCTCTCGCGGCCATCTCCCTCTCTCTCGCGGCCATCTCCCTCACTGCCGACCACCGGCCGTCCGTCACCGGCGGCCAGCCGACCACCGACCCCCAGCAGACCACCGACCCCCAGCCGGCCACCGACGCCGCCGTACGCCGTCACCGACGCCACCCGCGCCTCCAGCAGCCACCGTAAGCCGCCGCCTCCGCCGGTAAGCGTCTCCCCCTTTCTTCTTCCTCCATTTCCTCTCTCTCTCTCTCTCTCTCTCTCCTCGTTGTTCATTGTGGGGCCCACTGCCAAAATCCAAAGCATGTGGGTCCCATGCGCCATCTCTGTCCAGTGCATGTGGGTCCCACTGTTGCTGTCCATTGCATGTGGGTCCCACCGTTGCTGTTCATTGCATGTGGGTTCCACCGTCGCTATCGCTGTCCATTGCATGTGCGTGGGGTCCGCCTTAGCTATCCACGATTTGGTGGGGCCCACTGATTTAGTAAATCCCTAATTAGGGATTTTGAAATTAAAATCCCCTAATTAGGGATTTCGAAATTAAAATCCCCTAATTCATTCCTTAATTAGGGATTTTAATTTGTGATTTACAAATTAATAAAAATCATGATATACAATAAATGTGGGGCCCACCGTCGCTGTCCACTGCTCGTGGGGCCCACCCTCACTGTCCACTGTTTTGGATCAAGCATATATTTGTGTGGAGTAAACTCTGTGGGGCCCACAGTGATTTACGTATTTTATCCACTCCGTCCATCCATCTTAGCAGGAAATTTTAAGTATGGTGCCCAAAAATGAAGCATATCAAAATCTAAAGTGGACCACACCACAAGTGTGAACTGAATGTGTATCATTGAAAAATTCTTGGAGGACACAGAAGTTTTGGATGAAGCTGATATTTGTGTTTTCCCTCATCCATATCCATGTGATCTTATGAATAGGTTGGATGACAAATAAAGATCACTGTAGGGCCTGGGAATGGTGGAAATCATTATTCCCACTATTTCCCATGGCATGGTCCACTTGAGAGTTGGATATGCTTAAATTTTGGGCTCAACCACTAAAATGAGGTGGAAAAACATAAGGACGGAATAGATAAATCACATACATTTTAGGTGGGCCCAACTGAGTTTACTCTACACTCCGCACGCAATCCGATTCCCATGGTGGGCCGCCCATACTTATTTGTTCACAAAATAGTCATTAGGTATTTGATTAACTTGATTCATGGTGTTGATGATTCTGCCATTTTCATGTGCTTGTGTATCCAGAACTGATGGAGCAAACTCGGATGTGCGTCGGAGCTATCCGTGGTTGATTTATGTGGATATGTATGTTGTGGATGTATTTGGCTTATTATTAATAATTATTTTTTGTCCACAAATGGTAGTATAATAGAATCAGTTAGCCCATTTGGATATTTCTATATTGCCGAGCATAGATAAAGTGTGTTTTGGAGGTATAGAAATCTGCCAAATTGTCCTGTTGGACAGTCCAAGGTTGGATAGATTGGAATGTTATCGTTGTTTGTCATTTACATGCTCTGTCATTAGTTTCGTACAGTAACTCTCCTATTCTCTCTGGATATGTTTCTTATGTTTAATTCCATTGTCAATTTAATCCACACAATGTGTGGATAGTTGACGTGGAAATGAAATGTAAGATAAATATATCTGGAGAGATAGGGGGAGATGCTGTCGAAATTTAGGCTTGGGCATTTAAATGGAAATAATGATAGCATTTCAATCTATCCATCCTTGGATGGGCGACTGATTTTATTATATTATCATTTAGTGGCAAATTAGATGACGAACATGATACTTGTGATTAAGAGTAGTTGATTGATGTTGATGTTGAGCGGGGGTCCCTGGAAGGTGGGAACCGCTGTTGTGACCATGCTGAAGCTGTCCTGTTCCTACAGACAGTAATATGGGTGGCCTGGCCATTTGGACAGGCCCGTGTTTATGTATTAGCTCGAAATTAATGGAGCAGACCTGGATGTGCGTCGGAGCTATCCGGTTGTTGAGCGGGGGTCCCTGGAAGGTGGGAACCGCTGTTATGACCATGATGATGAAGCTGTCCATTTCCTATGGACAGCAATATGGGTGGCCTGGCCATTTGGACAGGCCCGTGTTTATGTATTAGCTCGAAATTAATGGAGCAGACCCGGATGTGCGTCGGAGCTATCCGGGTGTTGAGCGGGGGTCCTTGGAAGGTGGGAACCGCTGTTATGACCATGATGATGAAGCTGTCCATTTCCTATGGACAGCAATATGGGTGGCCTGGCCATTTGGACAGGCCCGCTTTGTGTGGAGCAGACCCGGATGTGCGTCGGAGCTATCCTTAAGTTGCTTGAGTCTCCAAGACCTACACCCTAAACCCGAAACCATAAACCTAAAACTAAAACCTATAAGCTATGGCTAAACCGAAACCTAAACTCAATTCATCTAACTCTAAACCTAGACCCTATAAGCTACGAAAATGCGATCCTAAACCCGATCCCGAACCCGCAAATCCAAACCTATGCCCTAAACCTAATCCTAAACTCATGTCATCTAACCTAAACCTACACCTATTCCTAAATCCATTCACCTAACCTAAACCTTGACCCAAACACGAAAATGCGACCCTAAACCCGATCCCGTACCCGCAAATCCAAACGTATGCCCTAAACCTAATCCTAAACTCATGTCATCTAACCTAACACCTATTCCTAAATCTATTCACCTAACCTAAACCTTGACCCAAACACGAAAATGCGACCCTAAACCCGATCCCGTACCCAAAAATCCAAACGTATTCCCTAAACCTAATCCTAAACTCATGTCACCAAACCTAAACCTACACCTATTCCTAAATCCATTCACCTAACCTAAACCTTGACCCAAACACGAAAATTCGAACCTAAACCCGATCCCGAACCCGCAAATCCAAACCTATGCCCTAAACCTAATCCTAAACTCATGTCACCTAACCTAAACCTACACCTATTCCTAAATCCATTCACCTAACCTAAACCTTGACCCAAACACGAAAATTCGACCCTAAACCCGATCCCGTACCCAAAAATCCAAACCTATGCCCTAAACCTAATCCTAAACTCATGTCACCTAACCTAAACCTACACCTATTCCTAAATCCATTCACCTAACCTAAACCTTGACCCAAACACAAAAATTCGACCCTAAACCCGATCCCGAACCCGCAAATCCAAACCTATGCCCTAAACCTAATCCTAAACTCATGTCATCTAACCTAAACCTACACCTATTCCTAAATCCATTCACCTAACCTAAACCTTGACCCAAACACGAAAATGCGACCCTAAACCCGATCCCGTACCCAAAAATCCAAACGTATGCCCTAAACCTAATCCTAAACTCATGTCACCTAACCTAAACCTACACCTATTCCTAAATCCATTCACCTAACCTAAACCTTGACCCAAACACGAAAATGCGACCCTAAACCCGATCCCGTACCCAAAAATCCAAACGTATGCCCTAAACCTAATCCTAAACTCATGTCACCTAACCTAAACCTACACCTATTCCTAAATCCATTCACCTAACCTAAACCTTGACCCAAACACGAAAATTCGACCCTAAACCTGATCCCGTACCCAAAAATCCAAACCTATGCCCTAAACCTAATCCTAAACTCATGTCATCTAACCTAACACCTATTCCTAAATCCATTCACCTAACCTAAACCTTGACCCAAACACGAAAATTTGACCCTAAACCCGATCCCGTACCCAAAAATCCAAACCTATGCCCTAAACCTAATCCTAAACTCATGTCACCTAACCTAAACCTACACCTATTCCTAAATCCATTCACCTAACCTAAACCTAGACCCAAACACGAGAACCAAACCCGAAACCCGATCCCGAACCCGCAAATCCAAACGTATGCCCTAAACATAATCCTAAACTCATGTCACCTAAACTAAACCTGACTCTAATCTTTGCATTGTAGATATGGATAAGAGTTGGATGCAAGCTAAGAATCGGTTTGGCCCAGAGTATAAAGAAGGTGTTAAGGAGTTCATGGAATTTGCTAGAGATCAGGCAGATTCAGGTAATAAAATTAGGTGTCCATGCCGAAAATGCAAGAACATGATTCACAAGACATTGGACAAAGTGGAAGATGATTTGTTCATAGTTGGGATTGACCAGGGTTACACTTGGTGGATTCATCATGGTGAAGACTTCCACCAAAGAGTTGAGGCCACTGAAGTCCTTGCTGACCCAATTGTGCGTAATGACGAGGATGAAGATGTTGAAGATATGCAAGATATCATTGGGGATGTGTTAAGGGGAACAATTGCGGATACTGATTTTGCAGTGACAAGTACTAGCCAGGATATTCCTCCTATGGGTGATGCCGAATCAGAAAAGTTTAGTAGGTTGTTGAGGGATGCGCAACGTCCACTCTATCCGGGGTGTCGGAACTTCTCCAAGTTGAATTTCCTTACAAGGTTACTTCATTTAAAGACAATAAATCGTTGGAGTAACAAATCGTTCGACATGTTACTTGGCTTGTTGAAAGAAGTATTACCTGAAGGTGAGACATTGCCTAAGTCTCATTACGAGGCAAAATCGTTAATGCGAGACTTGGGCCTTGGTTACATCCTCATACATGCATGTATAAATGATTGTGTATTGTATTGGAAAGAACATGAAAATGTTGAGGAGTGTCCACAATGTGGAGAGTCTAGGTGGAAATATGACGAAGCTAAGCGTAAGAAAATTCCACAAAAGGTGTTAAGGTACTTTCCATTGAAACCCATATTACAAAGATTGTTTACGTCGAGCAAGACGGCTGAAGATATGAGGTGGCATAAGGAGAAACGCCTTTATGATGATAATACATTAAGGCATCCCGCTGACTCTGAAGCCTGGCAACATTTTGATAAGCAATATGACTGGTTTGCAGAGGATTCTCGCAATGTTCGGCTAGGTCTTGCAAGTGATGGTTTTAATCCATTTGGTAATATGAGTAGCTCGTACAGTATGTGGCCAGTGATACTTATGCCCTACAATTTACCTCCTTGGTTGTGTATGAAGGAATCATTTTTTATGATGTCGTTGCTTATTCCTGGACCCAAGTCACCGGGGAATGACATTGATGTGTATCTCTGACCGTTAGTAGATGAGTTAAACGAGTTGTGGAGTCAAGGTGTCCAGACGTATGACACTTTTATAGAACAGACGTTTCGATTGCATGCAGCGGTCTTGTGGACAATAAATGACTTCCCGGCATATGGAAATTTGTTTGGGTGGAGCACGAAGGGAAAGTTGGCTTGTCCTACATGTAGTACTGAGACTTGTTCATTGTCATTGAAGCATGGTAAGAAAACGTGTTATATGGGCCATCGTCGCTTCTTTCCGGGGGATCATAGTTGGCGCAGGAAGACGGTAATCTTTGATGGCAAACAAGATCATAGGCCACCACCGAAAGAACTATCTGTAGAAGATGTGTTACAACAGCTGAGTAATATTGAAGAAGTTAGATTTGGTAAGGCACCACACTTGAAGAAGAGAAAACGTACAGTATTGGAGTACAACTGGAGGAAGAAGAGCATTTTTTTTAGTTGCCTTATTGGAGTCATCTGAAATTACGACACAACTTGGATGTCATGCATATTGAGAAGAATATATGTGACAATGTCTTTGGAACATTGATAAACATAGAGAAGAAAACAAAAGACAGTTTTAAGGCTCGATTGGATCTACAAGCAATGGGTTTAAGGAAAGAGTTGCACTTGCAACCACATGAAAATTCATATACTATACCAGCAGCCTGCTACACATTGACAAAACTAGAGAAAAAATGTGTATGTGAATGGTTGAACAAGGTGAAATTTTTCGACGGGTATGCATCGAATATCTCTCGGCGCGTCAACATTACGGACTGTAAGGTAACAGGAATGAAAAGTCATGACTGTCACGTCCTTCTGCAACGCCTACTACCGGTTGCGATTCGTGGATTCCTTAACAAGGATGTCAGTGCTACGCTGATTGAGTTGGGGATATTCTTTAAGGATTTGTGTTCGAAATCTTTGAATGTAGAGGTTATTAAACGACTGGAGAAGGATATTGTCATAATCCTTTGCAAACTTGAAAGAATTTTTCCACCTGCATTTTTCGATGTCATGGTACACCTAGCGATTCACTTACCGCACGAAGTGAAGCTTGCAGGCCCAGTACAATATCGTTGGATGTATCCGATCGAAAGGTGATAGAACAATGATCATAAATTTTTATTCATTCCATAAACTACGTATATCCATGTTTTCATATCCTAAACATATTGATTTTGTGTACAGATACCTTCACACATTAAAACAATATGTGAGGAATAAGGCACGTCTAGAGGGATCCATTGCTGAGGTGTACATTGATAATGAGTGCCTGACATTTTGCTCCATGTATCTTCATGGCATAGAGACTAGATTCAACCGAGAAGATTGTAATGCCGATGCAGGGCAGGAG
Source organism: Liriodendron chinense (assembly GCA_003013855.2). NCBI lineage: Eukaryota > Viridiplantae > Streptophyta > Magnoliopsida > Magnoliales > Magnoliaceae > Liriodendron > Liriodendron chinense. Next base: position 3,237,789 of record PVNU02000310.1, read on the forward strand.
CATGAACAAGGACTCATATCTGTATTCGCACATAACGTCCGTCCTTTAGGATCGCCGACATTTCAGGATATGGACCCTCGGGATCAAGCGAAGGCGCGGTGGTATGTGTTGCATAACTGTGAAGAAATAGAGTCGTACTTGGAGTAAGTCTTCGCACATAATTATTGTATATCTACAGACAGTTTTAATCTCAAAATTTCTTGCTTACATCGTACCAATTGTGTATAGCGAACACATCGAGGAGATGAAGTCCCAATACCCTACAAATTATGATCGAATGCATCAGGATTTGTTTCCAGAATGGTTTGCAAAACGTGTAAGATTAATTTACCTTCTATCTCACCACACTTACAATATTGTTGTATTGCACAATATTTACACGTAATTTTAAATGCCTAAACGTACATTTATATTCTGTACGTGATGATAGATGAAGATGTTGCGCGCTAACAACTCTGCGGATGCGTCTGATGCGCTCTACTCACTGGCGTGTGGCCCTGATAGACGTGTATCTAGATATACAGGTTGTATTGTAAACGGGATTCAGTTCCACACTGAGGAGCGTGAGAAATATAGGACCACACAAAATAGTGGTGTGGTTGTGAAGGGAACACATGAGGAGGTCGAAATTGATTTTTATGGCGTTTTGACGGATATTATTGAGCTGAGTTATTATATGAGAAAGAGGGTGTACTTATTTAAATGCGATTGGTGGGACATTGAAAATAAAAAGTTGGGAATACAGACTGATAATTACTTCACGAGCGTAAATTTATCTCGGAAGTGGTTTAAAGATGACCCATTTATCATAGCCGGCCAAGCCGAACAAGTATTCTACCTCGCTGACACCAAGTTAGGCGGCTCTTGGCACGTGGTGCAGAAAATAAAGCCCAGGAACATATTTGACGTTCCCGAAGTAGACGTTGAAGATAACGATGAAGGGAGTAATAGAACGTCGTCAGTTGAACAAGCATACCAAGAAGACATGCCATCTTGGGATAGAGGGAATGATCCAAATGTTGATATTGATGTGGTGCAATTGAATAGAGATGATGTGCCACCTGATCATGTTGATGCCTCAATCATAAATGACATTGTTAGAGATGATAACGCTTTCATCGATGACAACGTTGCAGACGATGAAGAAGAAATTCTGATCAGCGATAGTGATGGTGAAGAAGAAAGAGTCCTAAGCGATAATGATTCAGACGACGATTATTAAATGTATACAAGATTTACATGTAATTTTTCAATTCGATTAATTTGATTATTACATGTATATATGTTTTACAAGTCATGATTTTTTTCCTGAATTGACTTGTTGATAATCTACATTTACAGTTAAGTCACTTTCTGATCATGTCCTCCACAAACTGGAGCGTAGCGGAAGCACGCAGCATACTTCATCAGCTGTTGCGGATGGACTTTCCGGCCCTATATTCTTCTGGTAGGGCCAGAGAGATACCTGGTCTGGTCGAGAAATGTAGGGAGGAAGATGATGACTCAGATGAAAGATTATACAATCTCAAAGAAATTCCGGACCTGATTGAGGAATATAACCGCGGAAAATTTCGTATGGAAGATGCGACATTATCACTTGCACATCTGAATGGAGTCCCGAGAGATCATATTTCTCCTATTGTGACTGGCATGTTGGCTGTAACAATGTCGAGTGCTTCATACAGCTTGACATATACATCTGCAGCGTACGATAACTTACGCAGGGAGTATTTCGGATAGTTGATCCGAAGTTGATTTGTATTACAATGAGATATATGTATTTAATATAAAATGACAATGTGTAATGGATTTTTCAACTTTTATATTCTGTTTACGGTTTTATTATATTCTTTTTACGGTTTTATTATATTCTGCTTGCATTATAGTGTAATGGTCTAATCATATTTTTATCATTTCTCTAAGCATAAGCACAAATTCACTCTGCAATGATGTTCATAAACTTGCATTGACATTGTTTAAATTTATAAGTTTGTATTTCAGATATATTCAGTCATAGCACCAGGTGGGAGATCAGGTCGTTCGCGCACTGGATCTACCCCTTCCACCCGTGATGCGACGCAGACAACATCGACGTCGCACAGTGCATCACAGTCATCTGATCCTTTGGTTCAGCATACACCGGGCACTGCATGTAAGTCTAGACATTTATTTAGCGATTTCTGTTTATATTGTTACTTACATATATCTTTTCGCAGCAGCATCTTCTACCAGCCGACGAGGACGTGGACCCACGCGTGGGTTAGTTTTAGAGTGACTTACGCGTGAGGGTAGGGTGGCGGTAGAGTTCCCACAGGACTGCCTTAGACCTGTTGGGGACAGTGCCAGATTGTTTACGTCTGAGGTCGGTGTCCTATGCCGATCTCTGATCCCCGCCACCACCCCCCGTTGGACTGACGTGACAGATGATGTGCGACAGCTCATCCGTCAGCGCCTTCAGGTAAAGTTTAGTAGATTGAAATTTTCTTTTGTGAAAGTTCATTTACGGTTAAGTCCTATTGTTAATAAGTTTATTGCCTTAATTTATTATTTACGAAACTGCAGGATAAATTTGAATTCGATTTGAATGTTCCCTACATTTCTCATGCCGTCGACGACATGATTAGAGAGCGGTTCAAGGAGTACCGCGGAGAGTTGCACCAGCGGTACAAGCGATGCAGGACACACAATGAGGCCGTACTGTCCGCACCGCCACACGTTACTACAGACGACTAGGCGGATACTCTGCGAGAGATTTTCGTCGGAGGCTTTTCAGGTAATATTTACATGTATGATATCTTACGGTAACAATTAAATTCGCAATTAATGTCGCAATTAATAGAAATGTATTTTGTATAATGTGTTCAGAAAAGGAGTAGAATAAATTCTGCGAACAGGAAAAAGTTACAAGTGAACCACGTAGCTGGTTCAAAGTCATTTGTACAACATCGTTACGACATTGTAAGAAATTATTGATGATTATTAAGTTAATATATTATTTTGATTGGCATTTATTATAAGTCTTTTTTCCTTTCGATTGCGCAGCTGGATTCCGTCACCGGCCAGGAGCCTGGACCAGTAGACCTCTACAGAGGGACTCACTGTCGGCAGGCGATGGGATCTTGGGTTCATCCTAGAGCCAGTGAGCATTGGGTAAAAATCTTTACTTTGTAAAATTTAATTGCGCATTGATTGATAATAATGTCATTCATGTGATTTTTTATGAAATTTCATATCTTTTCATTACAGGCGGCGATGGACACCATACGCAGTCAGCCCACTCCCGATGGTAGTCAGCGGAGTGAGCCAGAAATCCTGAGCGAGGTGCTTGGCACCCGTTCTAGATATGTGCGTGGGCTTGGCCATGGTGCTAAGCTCATGGCACAAACTAGAGCTGGCTCCAGCCGATCCATAGCTGGTGAGAGCGCTCAACGCCGAGCTGACATCGCAGAGAGAGAGGTTCAGCAGCTACAGGTAGTCATCGATGGGATTCGGGAGCAGCTGGAGAGGCAGAGGGAGGAGGAGGAGAGGCGACGGGAGGAGCAGGAGAGGAGGATCGAGGAGTTGCGGCAGGAGCATGAGCGACGGATGCAGGAGATGTTTCAGGCTCTCGCTGCACGCCTTGGCGCCGATGCCCCGCCACCTCCGCCTTCATCTTCCTGATTATTTTTTTTAATATACGACTTTTAACTTGTATGTATTTGTGTGTGGATGAATATTGTTTGTTTGTGGATGTGGAATGGATTATTTATGTATGGATGATGTAGTTTTTGTTTATTTTTATGTATGTGAATGTGAATAGGAGAAAAATGTATAGGTTTCGTTACAGGTGTATATCAGGAATTTTCCTGAATTTTGAAAACAAATGAAACCGAGACAGGGACAACTTTTACCGACGAAATATTTCGTAGGTAAAAGTATGTAAAATCTTTTTACCGACGAAATATTTCGTCGGTACAACATTTTTACATACTTTTACCGACGAATTATTCCGTCGGTAAAAGTTTCAACATGTTTTTACCTACGAATTATTTCGTCGGTAAAAGTTTTTTCACCGACGTATCATTTTCATTCCCGACAAACATTCATATGTTTTCCCGACGAATATTTTCGTCGGTAATGGTGTAATTATTACCTACGAAAAATTATTTCGTCAATAAAAACCTTTACCGACGGCCTTTCTGCGACGATGTTAGCCGCGAATTATTTCGTCGGGAAAAAGATTTCCCGATGAAATTTTACTGATTACCGACGAAATCATTGTAGTGTTAGCTTCCCTACGTCCATGTAGTCTTACGGGAGTCCACTACGCCGACTTGGACTCAGTCAAGGTACTTTAGGCATCCACGCCTAGCTATGTGCGGGTGAACTCTTTCCACCCGATCTGCTGGTTTTGATGCTTGGTTTGTAATTCATTCTTTCCTAGATTGTGGTTTGGAATCTTTGTTTTCCTTTGTATCTGAGTTAGTTGATTGTTTGGAGATTGATAACTCACACATACCGCGAGAGTTTGGAGAAAACGTTGCTATTGTCCCTCCATGCGCTGCCACCTGGGTACCCAATCGTAACCCTTCTATTCCCGATTGGTACTAACATCGGAAAGGTACAGTAGAGCCTCTGCATCCGTCATAGTCTTACGAGGTTACCGACCCTGAGATTGATTGTTTGATGTTTTCCCGGATCACTCCAGGAGTACTTGTTTCGCTTGATTGTTAAAGTGGTTAGCTACCCTGCGTCCATGTAGTCTTACGGGAGATTACTACGCCGACTTGAAATCAGTCAAGGTACTTTAGGCATCCACGCCTAGGTATGTGCGGGTGAACTCTTTCCACCCAATCTACCGATTTTGATACTTAGGTTACAATTCATCATTTCCACCATTTAGATGGTTTCTTTGACCGAGCCTTTTGGCTTTCATCTTTTCATATCTTGGCATATGGTACGACCGCACTGACACTAGAGTTCAGTTCAACCATACTCTGAGTGCATTGGATCTGATGGTCTCCGGGGAAACGGCGAGACATCGGATCTTATTTGATTTTTTTGCGTCAGCTCCTACCCAGAGATATGGAAGATCTCTCGATGTTTTGGAGGCCGAATACTCTACTGGGAAAATATTTTTGGATTTTGAAAAGGTACCCACTCTAGGGAATGATACTCCGTGGGGTTTTTATTTGCAAATAGGAAAATATGTTTTTTGAATTTTTGAAAAGATACCCACTCCGGGGAGTGATACTTCGTAGGGTTTTTATTTGCAAATAGGAAAATATATTTTTTTGTCTTTTTGAAAAAGAAATCTAGCTTGCACGTGCCTCCACCAGGGATGCCTGTGGGGTCTTTGGCTAACCGACTTTATTTTGAAAGAAAATAAACATGACGATTGATGCGATGCGTGGGGATGCATGGAGATGCATATTTGATGATGGATGCATGGTTTGGCTCATTCTCTTTCGGTTCGATGATTTTGCTTTTGCTGGAGATGCAGAGAACTTTGAGCTGCTTGCAGGGTTATACTCCCTTAGGGATTTTTTTTTCAATGCGGATGTTTGGTCAGCGGGTTGGTCAAGATCCCGACCCATAGTCAATCAGGTCCATCATCCCAAGATGTTGTTTCTTTACTAATGGGAATGGATGAAGGATGTTATCAGACTTCAAGATGTTCTTTTGAGTATAGATGTGATTGAGATGGTACTTGGTCGCCAGTTTTGATCAAGATTCCAATTTGCAGGCGATTGGATCCGTCATTCCAAACTGTGAAGTGAGTGAGCGGAGTTCGAGACTCCTGAAATGCAGTGCTGGGGATAGTGACAATTTTTTGTGATTTTTGTAAATATTTGGTCCGAATCTTTATCTGAGTAGTCAGGATGGAGATTGGTTATTGAAAACAAAAGAAATATTTTTGTGATTTTGAAAATATTTGATTTTGAAAGTAAGGGAAATATTTTATGATTTTTGAAGGATGATTATGCAATGTTTTGGTATTTTTCTTAATTTTTCTGAAATGCAGGGTGTTCGCTCACCTCAAGTGCAAGGCTGCGATGTAGTAATAAAAATCGGTAAGACCGAGGTCGATCCACAGGGAATTAGAGACAACTTCCAAACTATTCCAGCAACTCAGTTTTGCAAGAAAATCAGATTTAATTGGGTAATTAAACTAAAACATTAACTTAATGAAAATTCAGTGATTTAAAGTACTAAGGCATTCAAGGATCCACTTGTAGCAATCCCATGTCAATTCAGTCAATCCAAGTAGAGAACGCAACTAGATTTGAAGTCCTATCTCTCATCTAGTTGGAAAATAAAGCATTCACACACATTCAATCCAAATCAAGTTGAACTTCCAAGTTCTAGTCTCACTCAATCAATGTAGAATTCAAAACCATAGCCTTCGGAGTAACAGCCATGCCTATGGACTATGGCCTGCTCAAGGATTACCATAATTTGAATCTAAACAAGCATTATATGATAATCTCGGAGAATTGCAAGGAATTCATGTCCAGAGCACATGAACTCTCATAAAACATCTCAAACTACCACTTTAAGAATTAGAATATGAAAAATCCAAACTTGAATTAAAAAGTACTTAAATTAACTTGAATCAAATATGAAATTAGGTACAAGCTTCACCTCTCAGCCTTAGCTGAGAGATTCTAGCCGAGCATTGTCATACTACAACTAGAACTCATAATAATAGCATAAAAACTAGAAAAACCAGAAATTGGAGAGTTGCAGACGCTCCACGACAGCTTTCTCTCTCTAAAACCACGTCCCTTAGCTTCTATGATGCCCTAGGAAGAGCCCCTAGGTGTCCTTTTATAGTGTGGAAGCCCCTTGCGTCGGAAACATCCAGAAATTGCGCAAGGTTACACACTGCGCGGAAAATCTCGGAGCTTCACGGAGAAGTTTTATTACGCAGACGACCGGTCGCACGACCGGTCTGAGCCCCTGACGACCGGTTGCACGACCGGTCGCAAATCGTCAAAAACAGTCTAGAGAGTTTTGCTAAAATTTCGATTTAAAATTTTAATTCAAGGACCGGTCGCACGACCGGTCTGGGCATCGGACGACCGGTCGCACGACCGGTCGTGAATGGTCCAGTGACCTTCTCTGAACTTTCTTCCTTCTGTGCATAATCGGACCGGTCGGACAACCGGTCCTGGCGATGGACGACCGGTCGCACGACCGGTCTTAACCTCTGTTTTCTGCTTTCTCCTTGGACTTCTTTCTTCCTTTCTTCTCCTCTCTTTCCACTTTCTTTGGTCCTTCTTTCTTCTTTATCCAATGGCTTCAAATGGCCCTTTTTAGTCTCCAATTTGGTGAAGTCCGCTCTCATTCCTGAAATCACAAAACATGCATTAGATAGGCCTTTTAAGCATGAAAACCGTGCATATAATGTGATGTACTGGGCAATGCAATGTATAAATTTGAGGTTCAACACAGGGAAAGATATGGAAAGATATGGAATTTTCATCCATTTCCAGCTTCTACTGCTGGTAAGGCACCCGATCCATTTTACGTCAGCGAGCAAGACAAATTTCACATAGTTAAGTGCCGTAGTTTTACATCTTCGGATGCGGGGATTTTGAGGGTTTTTAATCAACACACCCACAAAGTTGCCTGTTCCTCATGTGCAATGCACATAAACCACGTATCGTCCGACGGACTCCTTCGGCCACAAAATGAGCCACATCCTCACATTTCCCTTTGTCAATCCAGTTTGGGGTCTTATGTTGAACCTCCAATTTATACATTGCATAGCCCATTACATCACATTATATGCATGGTTTTCATGTTTAAAAGGCCCATCTAATGCATGTTTTGTGATTATAGGAATGAGAGTAGACTTCACCAAATTGGAGACCAAAACAATCCATTTAGAGCCATTGGATGAAGGTTGAAAGAGGATCAAAGAAAGAAGGAAGCAAGAAGAAGAGAGAGAAGAAGAAAGGAAGAAAGAAGCAAAGGATAGAAGAAAAGAGGGCAGGAACAAGCAGCCAGGACCGGTCGTCTGACCGGTCACTCGTAGCTAAGACCGGTCACTCGACCGGTCCGGACACTCAACAAAAAGGGTCTTCACTGCAAACTTCATTGGACCATCCACGACCGGTCGTGCCACCGGTCGTCCACTACTCAGACCGGTCGTCCGACCGGTCCTTGAATTAAAATTTTGGGTTCGGATTTCTGCAAAACTCACTGGACTGTTTTTGCATTTTTGAGACCGGTCATGCGACCGGTCGTCCAAGAGCTCAGACTGGTCGTCTACGTAACAAAGCTTGTCCGTGAAGCTCCGATTTTCTCTACGCAGTCTGGGATTTCTTGCGCAATCCGGAACCTTTCGCACTATACTATGAAGGGACACCTAGGGCTTCTTCCAAAGGCATCATAGAAGCTAAGGGACGTCGTGGGAGAGGAAGGAAGCCGTCGTGGAGCGTATGCAACCCTCCAAACTCTGATTTTTCTATGTTTTCTAGTTTTTTTATGAATTCTAGTTGTAGTATGACAATGCTCGGCTAGAATCTCTCAGCTAAGGCTAAGAGGTGAAGCTTGTAGCTAATTTCATGTTTGATTCAGTTAGTTCAAGTAATTATATTTCAAGTTTGGATTTTTGCATAGTTTAGTTCTTAAAGTTGATAGTTTTGGATGTTTTATGAGAGTTCATGTGCTCCGGACATGGATTCCTTGCAATTCTCTAAGATTATCATATTGTGCTTATTTAGATTCGAATTATAGTAATCCTTGAGCACGCCATAGTCCATAGGCATGGCTGTTCCTCCGAAGGCTATGATTTCAAATTCTACATGTGTTGAATGGGATTAGAACTTGGAAGTTCAACTTGAGTGGGATTGAATGTGTTTAATGCTTTATTTTTCAACTAGATGAGAAATAGGACTTCAAATCTAGCTGTGTATCTTGCTTGGATTGATTGGATTGACATGGGATTACTACAAGTGGATCCTTGAATGCCTTAGTGCCTTTAGATTATTGTTTGTCATTAAGTTAATATTTTAGCATAATTACTCCAATTGAACCTCTTATTTATTGCAAACTGAGTTGCCGGAATAACTTAAAACCTGTTTTTCAATTCCTTGTGGATCGACCTCGGTCTTACCGAGTTTTATTACTACATTGCAGCCTTACACTTGAGATGAGAGAACAAGTTTTTGGCGCCATGTTGAGCTCTTAATTGTGCATATTCTAACCCCAATTCATCACTCATTATGCAAGGTTTTCATGATTTAAAGACTAATCTAATACATGATTTCATGATTGTAGGAATGAGAGCGACCCCGCCCAATTGAAGACTAAAAAGACTTCTTTTAGAGCCTTGGATGAATACCCAAGGTGGGCCGAAGAAAGAAGGAAGCAGGGAAAGAAGAAAAGAAGAAAGAAATGAAGGAAAACAAGGCAAGACTGGTTATGACCGGTCCTGCCAGGAGGGCCACGACCGGTCTAGACCGGTCGGCCACTCCCTGTTTCCCCTCTGGACTGATGATATAACAGGGTCGACCAGTCGTGACTGGTCGGCCAGAGCCTGCCCTCCTCCAATATGCACGCTGGACTATCCAAGATCAAGTCCGACTGGTCGTGACGGGTCTGCCAGCCCAGTCCGACCAGTCCAGACCAGGTTGGTCACATGTAAAAACAGAAACTTTCTATTTCGGGCTCCGGATTTCTCTGCGCACTACGTAACCTTAAGCAAATTCTAGAAGATTCCGACGTTGCGGAGCTTCCCCACTATAAAAGGACACCTAGGGATTGTTCCTAGGGCATCTAAAGAAGGATTAAGCATGTGGGAGACGGTAGAAGTGGATTTCGGAGTTCCACAACTCCTCCTAGTTTGTTTGCTATTTTTATGTTTTCCTTAGTTTGTTTCATGTTTCCTTGGATCATGAACTACTAAACCTCTTAGCTAGGGCTAAGAGGTGAAGCTTGTAGTGAATCTAAGATGTTTCAATTCGTTTAAGTTGGTTTTAAGATTAGATTTCATGTTTATGAACAATGCTTTGAAGTTTAATTCAAGTTCTAAGTAGTTTTTCTTAGTCTTATGATGACTCGTGGATGTTTGGAAGAAGTACTTGAGTTCTTAATTGTTTTGAACTAATCTAGACCTATATGATCTGAGGAATCGGAGTACACTCTAGATTAATGATCTTCATGTGGGAACTTCCTACTAAAGTTCTATTTTCTGGATTTCTGAACTATGTGAGACTGTGTATGCGATTTGAATCAAGTTCAAATCATAATCTAGTTTTGTCTTGTGACAGGATTTAATGATGGTTATGATTGTGATCTTAGCCTATTGGAATTGGGATTGACCTATCAATTGAGTATGCTCGTCCTAGCTTGCATTGAGTGAATCATATACATGGATCTTACATATGGTAGATTATTAGTTTAACTGATTTATTATTCGACTAGATAGATCTTAATTTCGATTCTAGTTGAGAAAGTGTGAGACCACAGTGAATTGAGCATCAAGGATTGCTACAAGTGGATCCTTGAAACCCTAGTGCCTTTTGATTAATTGATTACTTCAGTTTAGTTCAAAGTTACTATTTACATCAATCATCTCAAATCTGGTTGTTAGCTTTTCAATAGAAACTATTGGAAGTATTTGTGAATTCCTACATAAGTCTCTGTGGATCGACCTCGGTCTTACTGAGATTATTACTACATCGCAACCCAACACTTGGGGAAGCGAACAAGTTTTTGGCACCGTTGCCAGGGTCTTTGACGATTTTTTCATAAAATTTCTGAAAATAGTATCTATTTAGGATTTAAGGATTCTAGTACTAAGTTAGTTTTGTTCGATTTTTCTTTTTGCAGGGATTTCCAGGAAGCTGAAGAAGACATAAGGATCTCAAGTGCCAAGTTAGGTCCTATCTTTCTAACCTTACTCTTCTTCGTCTCCTATTCATTCCTATCATATTCATCTCTTGTAGAGTGGGTGGAGACTCCTTTTTGGATCTCTAATAGGTAGGCCTTGTACCACCTGGATTCCTATTGGTCGGCTCTGCCGTCTTGGATCACCTTGTGCTCAGAGATTCCTCTTCTCTCCTCTACTCCTCTTTCTTTTTTTTCTACACTTCTCTCAAAAGATTCAAAGAGTGGGTGGGGAGTTCTCTAAACCCCTATTGACCAGGAGAAATCAGTCTCTATCATTGCTTCTGGCCTAGCCATTGTAAGACACCTTGTGCTTCAGTCTTAGAGAAGAGTAAAGAAAGGAAGGAAGAATTCTTCTTTCTTTTTGTTTCATTCTTTTAGGATTTTGCATGCCACATTAGGCTCGGGATTCCAATAACCGACTCATTAGTGAAGAGGGAATAGTAGAAGGAATTGACAAAGAACCACGTGCTAGGAGACATCTAACTTCTCCAGTTTTGTCTGAAAATATGGCTGTAAATCAACCTAATTCGATGGCCAATCCTAATCTGGGCCAAAACCAAACCGAAACGGGAGAGAATGTAGTTGAGAATGTTCCCCGATCAAGAATAATACGTGATTACTTGCAACCAGCAAGACCGAGCACTCCCTCATGTATAGTTTTTCCACAAAATGCAGGGAATGTAGATTTGAAACCGAGAGTGATCCAACTCCTCCCAAGATTCCATGGATTAGACAGTAAAAGTGCCTATCAACACCTTAAGGAATTTAATGAGGTAATAACCACCATGCACTTTGCAAATGTAACTGATGATGTGGTTAGGCTTAAATTATTTCCTTTTACCCTTAAAGATAAAGCTAAAGGTTGGCTTCATGCATTAAGGCCACGATCAATTGGTGCATGGACTGATATGCATAGGGAATTCATTAAAAAATTCTTTCCTACTCACAAAACGAACATGTTGAGGCGCCTTATCATGAACTTTGCCCAAAAGAAAGATGAGACATTCTTCCAATGTTGGGAGAGGTTCAAGGACTTATTAAATGCATGCCCACATCATGGCTATGAAATTTGGAGGGTTATAAGCTTTTTCTATGAAGGACTGACTTCACCCATGCGCCAATTCGTAGAGATGATGTGTAATGGGGAGTTCATGAATAAGGAAGCCGATGAAGCATGGGACTATTTGGAGGAATTGGCTGAGAATGCATAGTCTTGGGATACATCTAAACCAACAAATTCCAAGACTGGCCAACAAAAGGAAAAAGGAGGAATTTATGTCCTATCAGAAGAGGATAATATAAGTGCACGTGTGGCTAGCCTCACAAGAAAAGTTGAGGCCATGGAATTAAAGAAATGAGAGACGATCAACTCTAATGACGTTGAAACTGTTTGTGGAATTTATGCCAGAAATCAACATATAACACAAGATTGTCCCACAATCTCAGCGGTTCAAGACAGCTTACAAGAACAATCAAATGCCATAAACAGTTATCAACAGCAATTTGGTGCTCCAAACTCAAACACGTTTAATGCTAGTTGGAAGAACCATCCCAACTTCAGTTGGAGGAATGGACCCACTGCGAATACAAACAATATCCCTCAAGCTCAACCTATACTAGGTCCATCTCTAGTCCTTACTCCAAAAGTTACGCTAGAGGAGATGTTGGGTGCATTTATATCGGTTCAAGCTGAGCATAACAACACTAATTCTCTGAAAATAGATGGGTTCATGCAAGAGCAATTGAAATTTAATCAAAATTCAACTCAAGCCATCAATGAATTTAAAACCTCAATGGCTAGGGTTGAATCTCACCTCAGTGTTAGGGAGAAAGGCACACTTCCTGCCCAACCTCTTCCTAACCCAAGAACCCAATTTGAGATACAAGACGCAAGCTCATCCTCCCAACATATGGAGCATGTTCAAGCTATTACCACTTTGAGAAGTGGAAAAATAGTTGATAAATCTAATCCGGTGAAGGCCCCAAAGCCTAAGGATCCGGAAAATTTCAAAGAGGATGATAACTCAAACAACACTCCATAAGAGAAAGAACCGGAAAGGCAATACAAGCCGGTTGCCCCGTTTCCCCAAAGGTTGATTTCACCCAAACCTCTAGACAAAAATCTGAAAATTTTAAAGGTTTTCAAGCAAGTGAAGATCAACATCCCGTTGTTGGATGCTATAAAGCAAATACCATCCTATGCCAAATTTCAAAAGGAATTGTGTACAGTCAAAAGGAAACACAATGTTCCCAACAAAGTACTTTTGACTGAGAATTTGAGCGCTATCATCAAACAAGAGGTGCCCCAAAAATATAAGGATCTGGGTAGTCCAACCATTTAATGCATCATAGGAGACTACCAGATTAAACAAGCCTTACTCGATTTGGGGGCAAGTGTGAACCTCATTCCATACTCTATTTACGAACAACTTGGGTTAGGTGAATTGAAACCCACCAAAACCACACTCCAACTTGCTGATAGATCCATTCGTATACCAAGAGGAGTGATTGAGGATGTTTTAGTCCAAGTTGATAAATTCTACTACCCAGTAGACTTTATTGTCTTGGATACACATCCCGTGATAGGTACCGGTGCTCAAATTCCTGTCATACTTGGCCGCCCTTTTCTAGTTACTTCCAATGCTATTATCAATTGTAGAAACGAGCTTGTACAAATATCCTTTGGAAATATGACACTTCAGCTGAATATATTTGATTTATGCAAACAACCACGGGAGGTTGATGATGAGATCCACGAGATAAACATGATTGAATCATTCGTGGAAGATACATTCCCTTTGTCATTATATTCCAACCCTTTGGAGGCATGTGTGGCCCACTCTCATGAGATAAATGATGACACAATACGAGAGATGGATAACATTTTAGATGTGATGCCAGTGCTTGATAACAAAAGATGGAGGGCCCTATTTAAGCCTTTACCCGTAAACGAGAACAAGCCCCTTCCATCCAACATCAAGGCACCAACACTCGACCTAAAACCATTACCAAGTGAGCTGAAATATGTCTATTTAAGTCGAGATGAGACATATCCGGTAGTGATTTCTTCCCACTTGGACGAAGAACAAGAGAGTAGGCTACTTGCCACTCTAATAGAGCATAAGAGTGCCATTGGGTGGTCGATTGTGGATCTCAAAGGCATAGACCCACTGATTTGTACTCATCGCATACACCTTGAGAAGAATGTGAAAACATCTAGGCAACCACAAAGACGACTCAATCTAAACATGAAGGATGTGGTTAAGGCCGAAGTGGTGAAACTATTAGATGTGGGTATTATTTACCCAATATCCAATAGTCATTGGGTGAGCCCAACTCAAGTGGTGCCTAAGAAATCCGGAATCACCATTGTAGCAATGCTAATAATGAACTCGTACCAACTAGAGTCACTACCGGTTGGAGAATGTGCATTGACTACAGGAAGCTAAACATTGTCACGAGGAAAGACCACTTCCCCTACCATTTGTTGATCAAATTCTAGAAAGGTTGGCGGGTCATTCCCATTTTTGCTTCCTTGATGGCTATTCAGGGTACAACCAAATAGAGATCGCCCGTGAAGACCAAGAAAAGACTACATTCACATGTCCATTCGGCACTTTCGCCTATGACGGATGTCGTTTGGACTATGTAATGCCCCTACCACCTTTCAGCTTTGTATGATGAGTGTCTTTTCTGATATGGTGGGTACCATTCTCGAAGTCTTCATGGATGATTTCTCAATATTTAGTTGTAACTTTGATGAGTACCTTGAGCACTTGAAATCTGTGCTGAAAAGATGTGAAGAAAAGAACCTTGTGTTGAATTGGGAAAAGTGTCACTTTATGGTTCAAAAGGGAATTGTACTTGGTCACATTGTTTCACAAAATGGAATCGAGGTGGACAAAGCGAAGATAGATCTTATCTCTAACCTTCCACCACCCAAGAGCATACGAGATGTGCGGTCCTTTTTGGGACACGCAGGATTTTATAGAAGGTTCATAAAGGACTTCAGTTCACTCTCTCATCATTTATGTAACCTCCTTTAAAAGGAAAATTCATTCGAGTGGAATGAAGATTGTGAAAATGCCTTTACCACACTTAAAGGTATATTGACATGTGCTTCCATAATGCAACCACCTGATTGGAGCCTTCCTTTTGAAATTATGTGTGATGTAAGCGACTATGTTATTAGGGCCGTGCTAGGCCAAAGAAAAGAGAAGAAGCCATGTGTTATCTACTATGCAAGTAGAACCTTAAACTCAGCCCAAGCAAACTACACTACTACAGAAAAAGAACTTTTAGCCATATTTTTGCCTTGGACAAGTTTAGGTCCTACTTGATCGGATCCAAGATCATCATATTCACTGACCATGCCGCGCTTAAGTACCTTCTCTCTAAGAAGGATGCTAAACCACAGTTGTTAAGATGGATCCTTCTACTCCAAGAATTTGACATCGAGATACGTGATAAGAAAGGAGTAGAAAATGTAGTGGCTGACCATCTCTCTCGACTTGTTCTCACCGATTCTCCTGAAACGACCGCGATCAATGACATGTTCCCAGATGAACAACTTTTTAACATCTCCCAATTGCCGTGGTATACAGACATTGCTAACTATCTTGCTGTAGGTACAATCCCTATACATTGGAAAAAGCAAGATAAGGATAAGTTCTTCACTGAGGTGCGAAAATTCCTATGGGACGACCCATACTTATTCAAGTATTGTCCTGATCAAATCATAAGGAGATGTGTGCCCGATGATGAACAACAAAGTATCATCTCCTTTTGTCATTCACAGGCATGTGGTGGCCACTTTTCGGCTAAGAAGACCACAGCTAAAATTCTGCAATGTGGGTTTTATTGGCCCACTATGTTCAAAGACACATATGAGTTTTGCAAAACATGTGAGCCTTGTCAGAAATTGGGAGGAACCTCCCGTAGAAATATGATGCCACTCAATCCCATCTTAATAATTGAAATTTTTTATTGTTGGGGCATCGATTTCATGGGTCAATTTCCATCTTCTTTTGGAAACGCATATATCCTGCTTGCTATTGATTATGTGTCCAAATGGGTCGAGGCGATTCCATGCCGGAATAATGACCATAAAATAGTCATTCATTTCTTAAAAGAGAATATTCTTTCCCGGTTTGGAACACCTCGAGTCATCATAAGCGATGGAGGGTCTCACTTTTGTAATCGCCCATTTGAAACCTTAATGAAGAAATATGGCGTCACACACAAAGTGAGCACTCCTTATCACCCACAAACTAGTGGACAAGCTGAGATATCTAATAGGGAGATTAAACATATTTTGGAGAAAACAGTGAACCCCAATCGCAAGGATTGGTCGCTTCGACTCACCGATGTGCTTTGGGCTTACCGTACTGCTTTTAAGACCCCTATTGGAATGTCTCCCTATAGACTTGTCTATGGGAAGGCTTGTCACTTGCCCGTGGAGTTGGAACATAGGGCATATTGGGCAATAAAGAAGATAAATTTTGATTCTGACAAGGCAAGCTCGTCACGTAAACTTCAATTAAATGAACTTGCAAAAATTCGGAACTGAAGCATATGAGAATGCAAGAATTTACAAGGACAAGACAAAGATATTCCATGATAAGAACATTCTTCGTAAGACATTCACGATCAATAAAAAAGTCCTTCTGTATAATTCTTGCCTACATTTATTTTCAGAAAAATTGAGATCTCGATGGACCGGTCCCTACATTGTGCAAACTGTCTACCCATATGGGACCGTTGAGTTGTTAAATCCAAAGAACGGCAACATCTTTAAGGTGAATGGTCAGCAATTAAAGCCATTCTTTGAGCAGTTTCCTTCAGAAGGTATGTCCTATACCTCTGACTGATCCTGTATATCAGGATGATTGATCTCCTAGTCTGATGGAGGTATAGAGTAGTTAGGATTAGGATTTTGTTCCTTTTGTTTACTTTATCATAGGTTTGTTAGAAGGAGGAAGAATTCCACTTTCCCCTCTCTCAGGTACTATCATTCCTCACTCCCTTTAATTTTCAAATTGCTCTCATGTTTTGCTCATTGCACATCTTTTACATTGAGGACAATGCAAGATTTGGTTGGGGGGTGTGGGATCACTTGGATGAATACAGTGTTTTGTAACATCTCGAGCAATTATGTAGGAATTTTTCGATATTTCTAAAATTCAAAACTCTTTTGGAAAACTTTATTTCTATGCATTTGAGATGATATGAGTATAAGAAGAGGAGATACGAAGTGTACCAAGTTGTAGGTCTTGAACTTCTCTTAGCATAATGGTTTTATATGTTAATTCCTCTATTTATGTGATTGATAAAAAATTTGAACACTTTTTACTCCTAGTTCACATTACACGATTTTCATGGGTTGAAAGGATTATGTGATTTGTGGATTAGCTAGACTTTGATTTAAGGTGTTGAGAAACAAAGTCAGGGTCTTTGTCCATCCTTGTCTATGGGAAAATAACGAAAGATATGGATTTCTAAAAATCCTATCTACTTTAAAAGAAAAAGGAAAAGGAAGGATGAAATTGGGAATGATGGAAAAATGGTGGAAAATTCCGATTAGGGCTACCTATTACCAGCCGGGGATGGTCTACCCATAACCAAAGCTGAAAATGGGACGTAGTGTGAAAAGCTGTCGGAAGGACAGTAAGGAAAATTCCTGTCATTGGCTTGTTGTGGCTTTATATACCTTGAGATCTGTAGCCTAGTTAATCTATGAAGAAGATAATCCTGGAAATTCATGAGATGAATTTTCACTATGCACACTAGGTTGAATTTATTCAAGTTCTTCTATTTATCAACCAATCAGCGAAAATTTCATATGGACACTTATTATGTCTTGAGAGTTTATGATTTCAACCTCTATCACCTAATTTTTCTGAATTTTATACTTGTGTGTCTTGGGATGTATAGAAGAATGGTTGTTGAGTTTTAGAGAATGGAATTGACTTCACGTATGTTTTGCTCGGCACTAGCAAAATGCTGGTTAGGGGGTGTGTTGAGCTCTTAATTGTGCAAATCCTAACCCCAATTCATCACTCATTATGCAAGGTTTTCATGATTTTAAGTACATGAAGTAAGCATTCCTGATCCCTTCAACCAACATATGGAGTAAGCCAAATCCATCACCACTCTTAGAAGTGGTAAACAAAATGACAAATCTATTCCGGTGAAGGCCGACAAGCCTAATGATCCGATAAATTCTGAGGATGAGGATGGATCTAACTTAGCCCCACAAGAAACGGAACATGTTTACAAGCCCGTAGCACCATTCCCTTCGAGATTGGTTGCCCCAAAATCTCTTCCAAACTCTCATGATATTCTAGAGATTTTTAGGTAAGTCAAGATCAACATTCCCTTGTTGATGCCATCAAACAAGTCCCCTCCTATGCCAAGTTTCTAAAGGACCTATGCACAACTAAAAGTAAATATAATGTGCAGCAAAAGGCCTTCTTAAATGAGCAAGTGAGTGCCATTCTCACTCAGAAGACCCCCCCCCCCAAAATTCAAAGATCCCGGTAGTCCCACAATTTCATGTATCATTGAAGACTACCGGATTGAGCGTGCATTACTAGACTTGGGGGTAAGCGTGAATTTGATCCCATACTCGGTATACGAGCAATTGGGTCTTGGTGAATTAAAACCCACCAAAACTACATTGTAACTCGCTGATAGATCCATCCGTGTACCGAGAGGGATAGTCGAGGATGTGCTAGTCCAAGTTGATAAATTCTACTACTCGGTAGATTTCATCGTCTTGGACACACAACCGGTCATGGATGCTAGCACCCAAATACCGGTGATTCTAGGCCGCCCATTCCTTGCTACATCAAACGCAATCATAAATTATCGGAATGGAGTGATGCAAATGTCCTTTGGGAACATAACGTTGGAAGTGAATGTGTTCCACTTAGGCAAAAGGCATAAGGATGATGATGATGTCCACAAGGTTGATATGATTGATTCAATCGTGGAAGAGGAGTTCGCTTTAAGGCAGAATTTTGATCCTCTAGATGTTGTTAGCTTTAATCCCTCTGAGGATTGGGACGATAATGATGGCCCCCATGAGGTAAACATGATAGAATCTATGGAAGATGGGGGGTTTTTCCAACATGATCTACCTGAAAGCTTGGGGACATGTTTGACACATTGTAAGGATGAATCCAATTCTAATTTTAATAAGACCTTGGAAGTGTCAATTTCTGAAAGTTTATTTGACAAGTCACCAATTTCTGATTTACACAAAATTGTTATGCAGGATTTGAAAGAATTGGTGCTTGACTTGCCTACAGAGAGACTAATTTCTGAAAGTGTAGAGGTTGAGGACCCACTCCAACCTACACAAAAGTCTAAGAAGGAGGAAGACGTAAAGGGTCCAAATCTGAAAACTTCCTCTCCTGAGGTCTCCTACACACTCGAGGAGTGTTTAACGTATTTTGAAGATTGGGATGATCCCATGATTCAGGACATAGTAAATGCTTTGAGAGAGAGACCTCATGCACCTAAAAAGCTTCCTTCCACAGAGTGTCAAATTAAAGAATCAACCGTGGAATCACAAGCGGCAAATGATTATGTGGAGACCATCCCAATGTTTGAGGATGAAGCGATTGAAGTCTCCACATCTCTTTGGTTTGTTCAAACCGAAGAGCACTTCTGGGATGACCCATATTTGACATACTTGAATGATTTTTGCCCAGGCAAGAAGGAAAGGAGATCCATATCCAATGATTTCCAACCAATGCAATTCTCCTTTCCTAGTACATATGACAATTTTCTTGAGGAACTCGCTGAAATTTTTCAGCTGGATTTTCAATGGGTTAGAATGATCGATGTCACCAATGTACTTTCCAAAGCAGGATGGTGGATAGTTCTTCTGAATAATTTGTTACACCACTTGATGATCTTGCTCAACTTGTCCTTTTGGATGTTTTATTGATAATCAATCTCCTAATCTGATGGAGATCCTCTTTTTAAAAGGACGGGATAGGTATCTTTATTGCTTTCCGTAGATTAGGTTTAGTTTTATTAAGTTTTACTGTTTTAGTAGATTTTAGTTGTTGGAGTTGCAGACTTCCATGATCGACTCTCTCAGGTATTTTTGTTCTCACTCTCTTATATTTCACCATTGCTCTCATGTTCATGCTCATTACATATCTTTTTACATTGAGGACAATGCAAGATTTGGTTGGGGGTGAGATGAGATTCCTCATCTAGCAATTTGCAGCATTTCGAGCCTCATATACACAAATTTTTTCAAATTTTCTAAAATTTCAAAACTCCTTTAGAAAACCTTATTTTCATGCATTCGAGATGATACGAGTATAAGAACTGGAGATATGAAGTGTGTGATGTTGCAAGTCTTGAACTTCTCTTAATATAATGGTTTTATATGTGAATTCTCCTATTTATGTGATTGATAGAAAATTTGAACACTTTTACACCTAGTCCACACTACACGATTTTCATGGTTGAAGGGATTGTGTGATTTGTGGGTTAGTTAGACTTAGATTTAAGGTGTTGAGAAACCAAGCTAGGGTACTTTGTCCATCTTTGTCCATGGAAAATAACGAAAGATATGAATTTCTAAAAATCCTATCTAATATAAAAGAAAAAGGAAAAGGAATGATGAAATTGGGAATGATGGAATACATTGTGGAAATTTTCGAAAAGGGCTACTTATTACCAATCGGGGGATGGTCTACTCGTAACCAAAGCCGGAAAATGGGACGTAGTGTGAAAGCCGTCGGAAGGACGGTAAGGCAAATTCCTGTCATAGGCTTGTTGTTGCTCTGTTCACCTTGAGATCCATAGTTTAGTTGATCTATGGAGAAGATAATCCCAGAAACTCATGAGAAGAATTTTCACTACGCACACTAGGTTGAATTTGTTCGAGTTCCTCTATTTATCAATCAATCAGCGGGAATTTCATATGGACACTAATTATGTTTTGAAAGTTTAAGGTTCTAATTTCTATCACCTAATTTTTCTGAATTTTACACTCGTATGTCTTGGAATGGATAAAAACATAGTTTCTGAAGGAGATTTGGTTTTGGAGGTTTGAACTTGTTTCACGCATGTTTTGCTCTAGACTAGCAAAAAGCTGGTTGGGGGGTGTGTTGAACCTTTAATTTCTACATTGCATAGCCCATTACATCACATTATATGCATGGTTTTCATGTTTAAAAGGCCCATCTAATGCATTGTTTGTGATTATAGGAATGAGAGTAGACTTTACCAAATTGGAGACCAAAACGATCCATTTAGAGCCATTGGATGAAGGTTGAAAGAGGATCAAAGAAAGAAGGAAGCAAGTAGAAGAGAGAGAAGAAGAAATGAAGAAAGAAGCAAAGAAGAGAAGAAAAGATGGCAGGAACAAGCAGCCAGGACCGGTCGTCCGACCGGTCGCTCGTAGCTAGGACCGGTCGCCTACCGATCCAGACACTCAACAAAAGGGTCTTCACTGCAAACTTCACTGGACCATCCACGACCGGTCGTGCGACTGGTCGTCCACTGCTCAGACCGGTCGTCCGACCGGTCCTTAAATTAAAATTTTGGGTTCGGATTTCTACAAAACTCACTGGACTGTTTTTGCATTTTTGAGACCGGTCGTGCGACCGGTCGTCCAGGAGCTCAGACCGGTCGTGCGACTGGTCGTCTGCGTAAGAGAGCTTGTCCGTGAAGCTCCGATTTTCTCTGCGCAGTCCGGGATTTCTTAAGCAATCCGGAACCTTTCGCACTATACCATAAAGGGACACCTAGGGCTTCTTCCAGAGGCATTATAGAAGCTAAGGGACGTCGTGGGAGAGGAAGGAAGCCGTCATGGAGCGTCTGCAACCCTCAAAACTCTGATTTTTCTATGTTTTCTAGTTTTTTTTATGAGTTCTAGTTGTAGTATGACAATGCTCGGCTAGAATCTCTCAGCTAAGGCTGAGAGGTGAAGCTTATAGCTAATTTCATGTTTGATTCAGTTAGTTCAAGTAAATCTATTTCAAGTTTGGATTTTTACATAGTCTAGTTCTTAAAGTTGATAATTTTGGATGTTTTATGAGAGTTCATGCGCTCAGGACATGGATTCCTTGCAATTCTCTGAGATTATCATATTGTGCTTGTTTATATTCGAATTATAGTAATCCTTGAGCAAGCCATAGTCCATAGGCATGGCTGCTACTCCGAAGGTTATGATTTCAAATTCTACATGTGTTGAATGGGACTAGAACTTGGAAGTTCAACTTGAGTGGGATTGAATGTGTTTAATGCTTTATTTTCCAACTAGAAGAGAGATAGGACTTCAAATCTAGTTGTGTATCTTGCTTGGATTGATTGGATTGACATGGGATTACTACAAGTGGATCCTTGAATGCCTTAGTGCCTTTAGATTAATGTTTTTCATTAAGTTATTGTAGCATAATTACTCCAATTGGGCCTCTTATCTGTTGCAAACTGAGTTGCTGGAATAACTTAGAACCTGTTTTCCAATTCCCTATGGATCGACCTTGGTCTTACCGAGTTTTATTACTACATCGCAGCCTTGCACTTGAGGCGAGCGAACATCTTATGTTGCTCACAATTCCGTGAGGGTGCGCTTCACCTCCCAACTGCCTTAATCCCCTTCATGAGTTTTACGAATAGGGAATATCCATCAGATTCAATAGCGACTTCCAAATCAAGGTTGTCTATCACGGTGCATTCAACACGAACAGGATCGCAGGGTTCTGCCTACCTCAGCCCTTACCTGTTTAGAAGATTCCAGACACCCGTACGATCAAGTGTCAGCCATGTCCAGAACAGGTTGGAAAAGAAAGCCCCCGAGAAGTTAATCCCAGTGTAGTTTTAGGTCTTCGGACCGCTGGGGATAAATTTGTGCAGTTAATTTTGATGGTGAAACTTCTGTTTTTTTTGGGAAAAGTTCCAGATTTCAACTCGAGTAGTCGAGATTGATACTGGTTTTTATAGAAAGCTCAAAATCTTTTTGGTATTTTTTTTTTTGAAATGATCCGGGTTATCGAACCTTGATCCGAGCAGTCGAGGCCGATGCCGGTTTTTATTAACAATCTCTCGGGATCTTAACCCAGACGTAGTTTAAGGTCTTCGAACCAAAACTTTGTACAAGCTGAAAATACATTCCTTTTTTGTTTTTTAGAAAATGTCCGGGGCCGTCGGATCTTGATTCAAACAATTAGGATAGATGCCGGTTTTTATTAAAAATCTCTCGGGATGTTGATCCCGACGTAGTTTAAGGTCTTCGGACCCAAAACTTATGCAGAGAATAAGGCAATACATTTTTTTAATATTTTTTTAAATGATCCAGGTCATCAGTTCTTGGCCCGAACCGTCGATGCTGGTTTTTATTAAAGATCTCTCGAGATGTTGATCCCGACGTAGTTTAAGGTCTTCGGACCCAAAACTTTGTACAAGTAAGGGCTGGAAATGCATATATATTTTTTTGTTTTTAGAAAAATGCCCGGAGTCATTGGATCTTGGTTCAAACGATCAAGAGCGATGCCGATTTTTATTGAAAATCCCTCGGGATCTTAATCCCGACGTAGTTTAAGGTCTTCAGACCACGGTTTTTATGGTTGGGCATACTTACCTTGCTTTGTTTGGCTTCTGACAGGGCTGAGTGTGATTTGAGTGGTCCGAATTGCTTGAATTAGCCTTGTGGGCCCTTTCTAGACTTCAGCTTTGCTTTGGAGCACCTATCCTTGATGTTTTATGAGGCTAAGAAGGCTTTCATTGGTGCGGATGATGACTTGGATGGTTCAAATTGCTCTTTTTAACCATGTGGGCCCACTTGATGATCAGAGCTTGGATTCTGGCCCTCCTTTTGATGATCAAACCCTTGATCTTGCTATTTTATGACTTATGCGAGCTCTTTCATGGTTTAGATCATGATGATCTACCCTTTGAGTGGCTTAGATTGCTTGTGGGCCTCTCTTGATCCATTTTCCTTCTCTTTGACTTGATTGACCCCATGTTAGCCGCAGTACTTCATCATTGGACAGGTGGGGTACCTTCCAGATGATTCAGATCAGCATCAAACGAAATCTGGAGCTGATTGGAGTTTTGGGCGGCCCTCAGGGTGACATCTTCTGACATGGACTAGCAGTCCTGTTAGTGCACTTTTCTATGGCATACTAGTGCACCTTGTTTGTCAATCACTTACGTCAGTGAGTCTAGTGTTGGTTGAGCCTAATGAAGACGAAGACCGAAGACTCAAGTGGCCCTGCTGCATCAAGGAAGAAGCTACAGGTAAAAGTGATGCCTTCATGTGCCTTAACCTGGACCAAAACCCAACCCCTTAACCTCTTTGATGACCTTGACCATATTAGGGAACTTTTAGTCATCATAGATTGGCGTTAGGTGTCCCAAAACATCACCTAAATCTTGGCCTAAGTGAGTGGGTTGAAGAATAGCAGGGTCAGCAAACAACCAGGCTGAACCCAGGCCTGTCCGACCGGTCACGACCGGTCGTAGACACCTGGCCGACCGGTCATGACCGGTCGGACAGATAGTCCAGAGAGGACAGTAGGCTGCTGGGGTGGATGGTCATTAGGCCGATCGGTCGTGGACCCTGGACGACCGATCTTGACCGGTCGTGCAGAACACACGCCTTGAGACAGCAACTCTGTTTTTGCTCTGGACTATGGCCGACCGGTCGTGGACCCTGGACGACCGGTCGTGGCCCCTGGCCGACCGGTCGTGCGACCGGTCGGCACTAGCCGTTTTCTGCCCGTTTTGTATCCGTTGCACACTTTTCTATATAAGGGCTTGGCTCGTTTTGAGGGGCAAGAGAGAGGGTTTTGAGAGCCCATTACCCACACCTTTTGTACATCTTTTAGGGCCTCAAAGAGGAGGGTTTCAAGTCATATCCCTTGTGTTTAAACACAAGTGAGGGCATTCAAATGCAAACTAGAGATGACTTGATTCCTCTCTCAATTCTAGAGGTATAGGCCTCTTGTTCAAGACCTCTAGAAGACCCTCTAGGTGGATCTCATAGTTAGAACAAGCTACATATCTCATGTAGGAGATTCAACCATCCTCTTATCACCTTGGGCATCTCAAAGGCATCACATGCAAGGTGTTTGATCGAGTGTAGCTGAGGCATTGGCGATGCTACTATTAGTGTACAAATCAGTGCATCATTTTGTCAATTCCGTGACTATCTAAGTCAGTTGAGTTTTGTGAGCCCCAACGAAGTTTGAAGACTCAAGACTTGAAGACCAAAGCAGCTTACCGCACTCAAGCTCAAGCCAAATCAAGCTCGGAAGGTAAGTTGCATATAGACACCCTATAAGATCCAAAAACATCCAAGTCCATGGGATTCGAATCGCATTTTATGTTTGCCAATTAATCCACGGACTTAAGGTCAAGATGATCAGTCTTGGACCTCCATTATGTAGGTGCAAATTAGTTGAAAAACATAGGAAAATCATCTCTATGTGCATCATTAAAGACAAGGGAGTTCACTCCATTTCAGGCCATAAAATTAAGCCTGACGACCGGTCGGGCGATCGGTCGGCTGAAACAGGGTCTCAGACAGAAAGCTTTTTGAAAGAGAACTCATAAAAAAATCTAGCTGAAGACCGGTCTAAGGACCAGTCGCTGGTCTCTCAAGACCGGTCGTGCGACCGGTCGTAAATGGACAAAATGTGTCCAGCAACCATTTGGGGGAAATGTTTAAAAGGGAGACCGGTCGCACACATTCCAAGACCGGTCGTCCACGTCCTACGACCGGTCGTACGACCAGTCGCGAATGGGCCAAAATACGTCCAGAGACTTCAGGGACTGTTTTACAAAGGGAGACCGGTCTCAAGACCGGTCGTCAGACCGGTCGGAGGCACAACTAAGACCGGTCATTGGGTTTTTGAGACAGGTCGCACGTGACCATTTTCTATCCGTTGGAGCACGATTCTTGGAGCCTATAAAGGCATATTTCGAGGGCTTTGACGGTAGAGCTTGCACACCCATTTAGAGCATTAAGAGAGGCTATTAAGGCTTTCATCTAATATCTTTTGCTCATCATAGTCTTGAGTTCATCCTTCAAACCTAGCCATTAATGGCACTACATTGAGTATTCAAAGCTCGGTTTGAACAATGAACTCGAGCATGGCATTCATGGTTGTCCCTATCATTCAATCTTCATCTTGAAGTCATTTATAGCCATTGAATGATCCAATTGATGGTTCTTTCATTATCCATTGCATTGTAATAGGCATATGGAACATCAATACCTTCTCCCACCTACCCGGCACTAGTCTAGGAACATCATATGCACAGGTAGCTGATCGTGGGAGCTTGGAGAGGAGCTAAAGCATTCGTGGAAGCTCAAGCTACTCATCAACGGTGCTGAATCGGGGCTCAATCATCTAGGTATGTCTAGTATTTGAGAGTCCATTTATTGAATCTCTATTCCCTGGATTGAAAACTCCGGGGAGAGTGTATGTGACCGTCCTTGGATTAGGATTGGTGAGAGTTTGAGATCCAAACTCGTCAAGTCCCTGGATTGGGCCATCGACGGATGGTAAACGCGGTCCTAGATCAAAGGATGTTAAGGTTGATGGTTAACCTGATTTAAAACTACGACTATAGTGAAATCCGGTGGTCTCATAGGTTGAGATCGTGAACTGGGAGTGGAGTAGGGAAACCGAACCACTATACATCGTATGCAATGTGGTGAATGCATTTTGTCTATTTTGTTCCTTGTTGATCAATCTTATAAGTGCTTAACTGTATGCCCATCTTATGTTTGACAAAATGCTCATATGCCATCTTTGAATGATTGACACAAGCATGCATATGAACTGTTTGACTAACTGCTTCTCTTAGAAGAGTTGTCAAATTGAGTTGGATCTTGGGTGATCAATTGCTATCATTTACATGTGCTTAATTGGTATATTATAGTATAAATGCAATTGAGCTTTTGAATTTGCAAGAAAAATTAAAAAGTCCTATTCACCCCCCCTCTAGGACATAAGCATACCTTCAAGCTTATCTCACTAGCGGTAAAACTGCAATTTCAGCTATGGCGACATGATCGAGGGAGCAAGGGAAGCTGATTGAAGCACGGGAGAGCGGAGATCAAGCAACCCGAACCGGCGCTACAAAGGGGCTCAATCCGATAAGTAAGGTTGTCTTGTTAAGAGTCCATCCACTCAATTCCCTGTAGGAGTTGAGTGTAGAGTTTGTTTGACAAACTCAACCTAGGGTCGTTAGCCGATCCTTGGCCTATTAGTTGGGCCTAAAATCTAAGGATGTTAGTCGTTCCTTGGCAAGGTGTTTGATCGAGTGTAGCTGAGGCATTGGCAACGCTACGGCGACACGATAGGAATGTATGCTAGGCACTAATTAGGCACATCCACACACAAGATGTACTTTCTCTAGTTGTGTAGACTTGAGCTCATTGATCCATTCTCATAAGTCTACATAGGTTGCATAGGTTAGGAGTTTGTTTAGTTAAATCTTTTGATTACCTATGCATGCTTTAGACTAGGTTGTTAGACTAGTTGTTTATTGCTTAATCATATGCTAGTCTTGTGATTGGACCCACTTACGCTTGGAAGCCGAAGTGTTCTTGCTTACTTAGTTTGATTTGTTAATTATATAAGTAGGTGAAAAGAATTTCAAAAAAGGTCCTAATCACCCCCTCATATAGGTTTAGCCATAATTCTAGTTGCTCTTTAAGCTTGCGCACATACGTGGGTGTCGTGTTAGACTACCGACGTACTTTCAAGTCCCACCTACCAAAAGACGGATAGACCAATCCCGCGAAGAGAGAGAAGACCCGTCCATACGGGCGGCCCACAGGGGGCTACCCAAGCCTCGCCTCTTCTGCGGTCTGGGCTGTCTCGTGTTCGGACATTCTCAGCAGTCCACTGTCCCTATCTTCCTGATTCGGTGCACACGAGGTTTCAATCCAACCATGAATCTTTCTTTTGTCGTCACTTTTCTTCTCTTTTTGTCTTCTTCTCACCTTGTCCTTTTCCAAGCAATGGATGGTGGAGATCTAGAGGCTGTGGGGGCTGCCCATGGTGGGTCCCACACTTTAGATTTTCAAGTGAGCTTTGATGAAGAGGAGATGCCTTTGATAGATGGGGTAGATGAAGCTTTAAGAGGGAGCATTGATGAAGACTTAAGCTTGGTGGTTAATGGAGCTTTTAATGACTCCATTAATGGTGGGATGGCTGGAATTTCATATTTGGATAGGTCTTTGGGTGATGGAATTTTGGATGGTATGGATGAGATGGGGAGATGGGACATAGGTGAGGCTATGCATCCTTGGAGTGTGGGCCGCATGGATGATGTGATTGATGGTGACGATGTGGCCATGATGGACATAGATGGGCTAATCTCATGTTTGAATGGTATGGATGGTTCAGATGATACCTTTGACGGCCTGGATGCTCTTGATGATGGTCGAGATGTGCCACACACTTTCTTGGGTGGACTTGATGTGATCATTGATGATGCGCCCCTGATGATGGATGGTGTGGATGTCCCGATGATCCCTTTGATTGGACAGGATGATGTTGGATTCATGACTTCATGTTGGAGAGGACTGCAGGTCCAGATCTGACCGTAGATTCTTCGATCGGGGTTGTCAGGGTCTTCCTTGACGGTTCAGATGCATTTTTCAGCAGTCGGATTGATCAGGATGCGGCTATGTGCGTTGTGATTTTCACTGATAGCCTTTTCGATGGAGAGTATCATCCTTCTTCTGATCGCCAACCCTTTACACATTCGGTTCACGAGTCGGGAGAGTCCTCTCATGCGACTGAGGTCGTGACTGTTTCAGACAGCGATGCGATTATATAAGACATAGCCGCTACTGGGGATAGGTCAGGGGCTACTTAGTCTGTAGAGGTTCCAGCTTTTCCTTCTCCTTCACCCATTGATCTTCCGATCCTTGATGAGCTGTCATCGATTCCTAAGCCTTTTGTTCTGGAGGGGATTCCTGTATGGACTTGCCAGTTGCTTCCTCGTCCTTTTTGCTCGCCACGGTTGATTGCTTGGCTTAATAGATTGTCAGCTTATGAGATTCGAGACTTGGAGTCCTATGGCTTCGGTGGTCTGATCCATATGGCTAGAGTTAACATTGATTGGAGGATGCTCGGGGCTGTACTGATTGACTCGTCCCCTCGTTGAACTTGTTCGCATTCAATGATATGGAGATGGGCCCTTCTTTAGAGGAGCTTGCACGTTTGACCGGTCTTCCCTGGGATTATACGCAAGTATTTTTCGCCGAAGACTACCACACCCGCAGAACTGGTTCAGGATCACCTATCTTGTTCAGCCTGCAGCTGCTGGCTAGGATGCTGTGGTGTTCTCCTTGGATTTGTTGTATGATCTTTTTTCGGGTCCTCGAAGTGTGGTAGGGTCTTTACTTTCTCCGAATGCACTGATGTTCTGCTTGATAGCTGAGGTGCTATTCTCGGGATGGCGCAGGTCTCAGACTCCTTTGCTTTTCGAGGTGATGAGCTGAGTTGTCCGTCGTCAGGGGATCATTTCTCTCAACCTGGCTGAGTTGTTTAATGGGCTGACTGACTGTGCCCTGGTCCACACTCATGTCCTTCGCGGCTGCTGTGCATTTCTCCAGGTATCTTCTCTACGCTTTTCTTTTCTTTTCTTGTCTTTTGGGAATTGCTCTGCTCTAGTTAAATTTCTTTTCTTTCTTGCGATCAGGTCTGGCTATGGGACCGTCTTTCGCTGACTGTTCCTGTACCATTTCCCAGCATTCATGGCTCTGACGTCATGCGACACATCATGGAGTTTCTTCTGCATACAGCTAGAATGAGCAAGCCCTTATATCGCAGAATGTTTGCTGAGCTGCGTGACTGGAATGTTCATTGGGAGTCATCTTGGCTTTCACTTCCTCTAGTGCTTTGTGATGCGCACCGCCTTCCTCTGATGCTGAAAGGCTTTCGATCTTACTTTTCTTATCATCCTATCCGATTCCTGCGGTAGTTCGGGTATGAGCAGGATGTTCCTCTTTTTGCTTTTAAGGGTATTGGGCGTTGAGCACTTCCGTCTAGATCATCTGACTTTAGGTCTCGAGTTGATGGATCTTGGGCGGGTTACTTGACTATTGATTTGCTTGGTTTTGAGCTACAGTATTTTTCGATGGTGACCGCCCCATACCAGCACTGGGTTGCTGAGCAATCTCTATACCGGCGCATTCCTTGCTGGCACCAGACTGCCGATGAGGATGAGCAGGATATTCTTTGGGATGCTGGCTCTTCATCTAGTTCGTATGAGCCCTTTAAGGAGCGCCCATTTATCAATCCTGATTTCCTCTTGGCCACTTGCTGTCTGAGATCTCTGCACTTCGGTATCATTGTGAGATGATGTCGAGGAGATTGGCTACTGATCAGGGGTTGTCTGATGAGGAGACAGCGATCCGTAGCCTTGAGCGAGATGAGGTACATTACCTGAGAATGGAGGTGAGCAGGTTGAGAGTGAGGCTACTTCATTATGAGTCAGAGGACTTACCTGACATGGCCGAGGAGGAGGGTAGAGATTGATTGTGTCGGCCATCTGTACATTCCTTTTTGCATGATTGGTGATGATGTATTTTTTGTATTTTTTTTAAATGATGGATGATATATAAAAAAACATGATGCATTTAATGAAAAGAGAAAACTTTTTGAGAACTTATTGTGCCATGAGTTATCATGGGAGTGTGTCTGGATTTTGTGCCGGGATATAGGAATCAAAACTGAGGCTTGGCCAATGCTTTGGCCGATGTCTCGAGATTGACTTGCGTGAGATCCCTTTAGTTCCCTAGAGATGTAGGCAATGGAAATTGTTACTTCCTGAGATTGTCACAGTTTGCAGAATTCTTTGTTCCCGACTGTACTTCTTCTTGTTCTTGAACTACAACTGCTTGAACTGATCTAGACCATCTAATTCCTTGGTACCTGCACTTTTAATTTTTCTTTTTTTATTCGAGCCATTTTTGCCTACAGGGCTCTTTCGAGTTTTCACTACAGCCGGCCTTTTCCCGTCATTTTTCCCGTGGCGCCCTTTCGCGTTTTCACCACGTCCCGGGTGTTTGATCTTGCCTGCCCCTTGGCATCTATGCTGTTTTTACCATCGGTGCCCTTTCGGGTTTTCACCAAGTCCACTGTATGCCCACTGTTTTTACTCGGAGCGTCCTTTCGGGTTTTCACTCCACCCTCTTTGTTTAGGCACACATTTTCTTTTCTTCTTTTTTTTTTGATAACTGTGGTGGCTAGAGGTCAAGAATCCGTCGTTGCCGGCCGATGGCAGTCTTTCAGCCCTTATCCTAAGTTACGATGATAGAGTTGTTGGTCTTAGCTAAAGACCCTTCTGAGATGAATGGATGGATGACTATGTTTCTTCTTGGGTTGATTTTTCTCGGGTGCCTTGTTTTGGCTTCCCTTTTTTCTTTTCTTTTTTTCTTTTTTTCTTTTTTTATGTGTCTTTTTCTTCTCTCTTTTTTATTTTGAATTCCCTTATTTGAAACACTTGTTGATGGACGGAAATGATTTCTCAAAGGCTTTAGCTTCGACCTCTTGACTTCAGCTCTATTAATGTAACTCTTGATAAGGTCAGAATGACTTACTCGTGAAAGATCTTCACTTTGTTGTCGTTGATTGGCTCGGGAAGATCCACCCCTCTCATGCTGGTGAGTCTAAGGGCGCCTCCGGGAAGTACTTCTCTGATGATCAGTGGTCCTTCCCATGAGGGTTTGAACTTTTCTATGGGATCCAGAAGGTGCGACAGTAGAATCTTCTTCATGACCATGTTGCCCACCTTGAAACTTCTTTTTCGGACTCTCTTATTGTAAGCCCGAGCGATCCTTTTCTGATAACACTGAAAATGACTTAGCGCGCGCATGCGCTTCTCATCTGCTAGTTGTAACTGATCGAATCTTTCCCATTGCCATTCTCCTTCTTCAATTCCGCTTTCTAGTAACACTCATAGTGACGGTAGTTCCACCTTGACTGGTAGAACTGCTTCCATTCCATAAGTAAGCTCGAAAGAAGTAATGCCCGTGGCAGACCATACAAACGTTCGATAGGCCCAAAGTGCATATGGGAGCATATCTGACCAATCTCGATAGGTCACGACCATCTTCTCGAGTATCCTGACGATTGTTTTGTTCGTGGCTTCTACCCCGCCATTCATCTGAGGACGGTTGGGGCTTGATCGATGACGCTGAATCTTGAATTTGCTGAGGAAGTCATCCATCTTCTTATTGACAAACTGGGGTCCCATTATCTGTGATGATGGCATTGGGGATCCCATACCGGCATATGATGTTGTTCTTCATGAACTTGATCACTTGGGATGCTGCAATCGTGGTGTCGGAGGCTGCTTCTACCCACTTGGTGAAGTAGTCGACTGCCACAAGTATATACTCATGACCGTTTTATGCTTTGGGACTAATCCTGCCAATGATGTCGAGTCCCCACATAGAGATGGGCCAGGGAGTCGTCAGGTTGTATAATTCTGATGATGAGGCATGAATTTGGTTCGCATGCTCCTGACACTTGAAGCATTTTCTGACGTGCTGGCAGCAGTCTGTCTCCATGGTGAGCCAATAGTAGCGGAGTCGTAGAATCTTCTTTGCCATCATGTGCCCGTTCATGTGAGGGCCACAATTCCTTCGTGTATTTCTTTCATGACCCTCGCAGCTTCTGTTTCATCAACGCATCGAAGGAGGACATGATTATAGGATCGCTTGTAAAGAACTTCGCCGCTGATGGTGAACTGGCCAACCAAACACTGGATGGTTCGGCGATCTGTTGCTGTTGCCGACTCCGGATACTCCGGGGTTTTGAGATATTGCTTGATGCCGGCATACCACGGTCTGTCAGAGACAACTTCGGCTTCTTCTATTTACAGGCAGAAAGCAGGTTCATCTTGGGTTTCGACTATGAGCTTCCATTCTGAAGCTCCTTTCGGGATCTCGAGCATTGATGCGAGTGTAGCGAGAGCATCTGCAAACTGATTCTTGGCTCTAGGCATGTATGAGAAGGTGATTTCTGTGAATTCTTCGATCAAGTTTTCAAGATACACATGATATGGTATCAACTTCTCGTCCTTGGTTTTCCATTCGCCATTGGTCTGATTGATGATAAGTTGTGAGTCTCCATACACTGATAGCTTCTTGACGCCCAAGACTATGGCTTCCCTTAAGCCAGCGATGCATGCTTCGTATTCTGCCATGTTGCTGGTGCACTCGAATGCTATGCGCCTTGAGATAGGAATAGGGACATCATCTGGAGAGTAGAGGATTGCTCCGATACCACTCCCTTTAGAATTTGATGTGTCGTCGAAGAATAACGTCCACTTGTCTTTTTTCTTCTTTTCTTCACCTTCGATAAGCAAGAGATCTTCATCAGGGAAGAATGTCTTGAGCAGTTGATAATCGAGGAGAGAGTGAGCAGCAAGATGATCGGCAAGGGCCTACCCCTTGATTGCCTTCTGACTAACATAGGTGATGTTGAATTCAGACAGGAGTAGCTGCCATTTAGCTATCCTTCCAGTGAGTGCCGGTTTCTCGAACAAGTATTTGAGCAGATCCATGTGAGCGAGTAGGAGAATAGGGAACGCAATCATGTATTGACGGAGTCGCTGAGTTGCCCAGTCTAGGGCGAGGCAAGTCTTCTCGATCGGGGAATACCTGGTCTCGTAGTCGGTGAACTTTCAGCTTAAATAGTATATTGCTTATTCCTTCTTCCCGGTCTCGTCGTGTTGGCCGAGAACACAGCCAATGGCTTCTGCTGCTACCGAGATGTATAACAATTGTGGTCGTCCGGGAGAGGGTGGTACTGGAACTGGAGATTCGTGAGATATTTCTTGATGCGGTCGAAGGTAACTTGGCAATCGTCATTCCATTCTTTTATAACGTTCTTCCGAAGGAGCTTGAATATGGGTTCACAGATAGGTGTGAGCTGTGCGATGAAGCGACTGATGTATTAATTCTACCAAGGAAGCCACGAATTTTTTTCTCTGTTCTAGGAGGGGGCATCTCGATGATTGCTTTGGTTCTATTTTCGTCGACCCTGATGCCATCCTCGCTCACCATAAAGCCAAGGAGCTTGCCTCCCGTTGCACCGAAGATACATTTCTGAGGGTTGAGGCGGAGCTTGTACTTTTCTAATCTGTTGAATAACTTCTTCAGATCTTCAAAGTGTCCTTCAATTGTGCGAGATTTGACGATCATATCATCCACATATACTTCAAGCTCTTTGTTCATCATGTCATGGAATAATGCTGTCATTGCTCGCTGATATGTTGCTCCTGCGTTCTTCAGACCGAACGGCATTACCCTGTAACAGAAGGTTCCCCAAGGAGTGATAAATGATGTCTTCTCGCGATCTTCGACAGCCATCTTGATTTGATTGTAACCTGAGAACCCGTCCATGAATAAGAAGACCTTGTACCCAGCAGTGTTGTCGACCAGAGTGTCGATATGTGGCAAAGGGAAGTCATCTTTAGGACTGGCTTTGTTGAGATCTTGGAAGTCGATGCACATTCGAACCTTGTCATCCTTCTTCGGTACTGGTACGATATTGGCGAGCCATTCAGGATAGTTGGAGACTACCAAGAATCCCGCATTGTACTGCTTGATGACTTCATCTCGGAC
This sequence comes from Liriodendron chinense, assembly GCA_003013855.2. Taxonomy (NCBI): domain Eukaryota; kingdom Viridiplantae; phylum Streptophyta; class Magnoliopsida; order Magnoliales; family Magnoliaceae; genus Liriodendron; species Liriodendron chinense. Next base: position 3,272,308 of record PVNU02000310.1, read on the forward strand.
TTTTAGAGCCCATTCTGGCTTCATTCTTCGAAGTTTCTACTTCACTGGCTTCATATCCAGCTTGGTTGGCAGATGGTGTACAACGAGGTCTTCATCGAGCCTCGGCATGTCTTCATATGAGAACGCAAAGTTGGGCAACCTTGGAGCTAGGAACTCTATCATTCTCTGCTTCATCTCTGGTGGCAACGATTTTCCAATGCGTACTTCCCTAGGGGTCTCCGGTGTCCCCAAGTTTACTATCTCAAAATCATCGGCTACGACATTGGCTTTAGATTCAAACTTTTTGAGGAGATCCTTTAGATCAGGAGCCGGATCATCATCTTCCTCATCCCGAGCTTTGTCCAAACCCATGAGCTCGAAGTCTAATTCGATGTTAAAATCATATAATTCGACTTCAAACTCATGCGACTCTTTAGACGAACTTAGCACATTATTGAATGCAGGAAAAGAAAGGTTTTTTGGTTTTTGAGAATTTTCTGGAATGGAAATGGTAGATGTTTTTGGCTTTTGAAAGTTTTTTTATTTTTTTAGGTTTTTGAAATTCTCGGGACTTTGAACAAGTGGGTATTGTAGACCATTATTAATCCCAGCTTGTCCCAAAGTTCCACTCACTGCTTAAACCGGTGTTTTTTTTTTTTAAGCTAGAGCCCTCAAATGACTCTATGGCTGATTCAGAAGTTAGGGGAACAGATGACCATTCAGGACCCCACACTCCTTCCCCTGAAGAGGTGGGGGTCGATGGTTTGAGGGAAGAATCACAGTCTGGCCCAATGACCATGATTTCTCGCTGGTTAGGTTCGAGATCTGAGTCGTACTCAGTCCCTCCCGGATCACTTACCTCGCATTGCAGTTCGTCTGGTTCCTCAGCGAGACACATGTTTGGGATCTGGACATCGGACCAATCCAGGGTTGGCCATTTCCCTTTCTTAGTCTAATGGATGGGCTGCTTCTACCCCTAGCTGATGGTTGATGATGTTGATTCTGTAGAGATGGGCGGGTCGTGCCCCTTGTTGATTGATGCTGAGATGGGCAAGCTGTGCCCCTGGTTGGCTGGAATTGAAGTGGGCAGGTTGTGCCCCTGGTTAACTGGAGTTGAAATGGGCAGGTTATGCCCCCGGTTGGGAGCAGGTATCAGAGTACCATGGTCCTGAAGTTGTTGTATTTGACTTTCTTCTTTGTCTTCATCCTTTCCTTCTTCTTCTGGAGGCTTAGATGGTTTAAGAATCTAGTCTCATCGAATGGGGGGCCACGTGGCCCAAGCTAGGCTCATCGGAAAGCCTTTGGTAGTGTTGTCGGTTGATTTCCTCCTGGATCTTGCAAAGTTCTCCTGGCTCGATGAATAGAATGGGAGAGCAACGGAATTTCTTCTTTCTCTTGACCATGAAGATTGCCCTATACCCGAGTCCCAATTTACATTGATTATATACCAGCAGTATCTTTTTGGACTTGAAATGATTCTTCATACGATACTTGAGGCTCAGACGTTCTGCTGGTGGAAAGACACGATCCACCTTTATCGGTTCCGGGTTGGCGATAGCTTTCACAGTCTCGAACTCGAAACTATAAAACAGGACGTCTTCTTCAGAGTGTTGGATATCGATGACAGGGATGTCTGGTTCCTTGGCTGCAGCATTGGAAGGAATGATGAGCTCCTTCTCTGCATGGATAGAGATCACTTGATTTCCACAAATGTACTTCACCCGTTGATGCAGGGTTGATAGCACAGTTCCAATGTTATGCAGCCAAGGTCGTCCGAGCAACATGTTGAAGGAGGCTGATATATCTAGGATCTGGAATGTGATAGTGGAGACTTCTGGACCTATTTGTACCTCTATGTCGACCTTCCCTTCCACTGATCAGTGGGTGCTGTCGAATGCTCTGACGTATATGGTGCTGGGTCTAAACGAAGAGGGACTGATTCCCAAGCGTTCTACAGTCTTGAGCAGGCAGACGTTTAAACTTGAGCCGTTATCGATAAGGACCAGCAGGACACAGATGTTTTTGTATCGTAAGGCTATGTTGAGGGATCGCCCATGATCCCGTCCTTCTGGCAGCAACTCATTATCAGTGAAGGTGATGGCGCACGGAGCCAGGAGCTGTCCGATCATCAATGCTATCATTTCAGGTGCTGTATCTGAGGAGATATGGGCATCACTCAGGGTTTTGGCAAACATTTCTCGGTGTATGCGAGAGGTGCAGAGTAGCTCCCATACTGAGATTTGAGCGGGGATTGACTTGAGTTGAGTTACCACATCATATGCGGCTTCGTTTTTTTTGCCGAGGCCTGAGAGAGCGCCTTTGGGATCTCATTTGTTTTTATTATCTCTTCGGATGCACCGCCCATTGGGATTCATATTTCCTACCTCCGCACATTCTGGATACTGCCACGGGACTTCTTTATAATTTTCTTCTCCCTTGCTTTCTAGGACCACTGGTTCTTGCAGCGGCGCTGGTGTGGGTGCTAGATCTTCCTCGTATGGAGCTTTTTCCTTGAGGACTACATTGTTGCCTGTGCTTAAGGGATGATATCGAGGCTTGTCTTCATAGATCACATAAGGTCGCAGTCCTGGCTTGACCGTTCCTGGAGCATGAGGTTGTTCGCTTCCCCAAGTGTAGGTTTGCGATTTAGTAATAAACTCAGTAAGACCGAGGTTGATCCACAGGGACTTGTGTATGAATTCACAAACACATCCGATAGTGTTTATTGAGAGCTAATAACCAGATTTTGTATGAAATTGATGTAAGTAACAACTTTGAATTAAATAGAAGGTAAACAATTATAAAAAGGCACTAGGGGTTCAAGGATCCACTTGTAGCAATCCTTGATGTTCAATCCGCTGTAATTTCTCATTCTCTCAACTAGAATCAATATTAAGATCTATCTAGCTGGATGATAGAGCTATTAAACCAAACAATCTGCCATATGTAAGACCAATGCATATAACTCACTCAATGAAAGCTAGGATGAGCATGCTCAATTGCATAGGTCAGTCCCAACTCCAATGGCTCAGTTCACAATCATAACCATCCTCAAGTCCTGTCACAAGACAAGGCTAGATTATGATTTGAACTTGATTCAAGTCACATACACAATCCCACATAGCACAGAATTTCAGGAAAGTAAAACTTTGGTAGGAAGTTCCCACATGAAGCTCATAGTACTAGAGCGTACTCCAATTCCTCGAATCATACAGGTCTAGACTAATACAAAGTAATTAAGAACTTAAGTAATTCTCCCAAACATCCATGAGTCATCATAAGACTAAAAAAAACTACTTAGAACTTGTATAAACTTCAAACCATTCTTCATAAACATTAAAACCAATCTTAAAACCAACTTAAACGAATTGAAAACATCTTAGATTCACTACAAGCTTCACCTCTTAGCCCTGGCTAAGAGGTTTAGCCGTTCATGATCCAAGGAAACATGAATCAACTAAGAAAAACATAAAAAACAGCAAAACAAACTAGAAGGAGTTGTGAAACTCTGAAATCCACTTCTGCCACCTCCAACCTTGCTTAAACTCTTCTTAGATGCCCTAGGAACGATCCCTAGGTGTCCTTTTATAGTGGGAAGGCTCCACAACTTCAGAAGATTCGAGAATTTGTGTAAAACTTACGCACTGCGCAGAGAAAATCGGCGCTAGAAATAGAAGGTTCAAATCTTACGCAGGCGACCGATCGCACGACCGGTTGCAGTAGCCAAAAAGAGTCTAGTGAGTTTCAACCTGAAAAAATAATTTAAGGACCGGTCGTAGAAGTGGACGACCGGTCGTGAACTGTCCAGAGAGTTATGGCCTCTAGGTCTCCTCTGTGCATGTGCGGACCGGTCAGACGACCGGTCCTTGGCTTTGGACGACCGGTCGTGGGCACCTTCTTCTGCATTCTTTCTTCTTTTCTCTGACTTCTTTCTTTCATTCTTTGACGCTTAGCCCCTTTAATCTTCTTTGCTTCTAACTAGCATCTTTAAGTCTTCAATTGATGCTTTCTCTCTCTCATCCCTACAACCACAAATATATGCATTAGATTGGTCTTTAAATCATGGAATCATGCATAATGAGTGATGAATTAGGGTTAGAATATGCACAATTAAGAGCTCAACACACCCCCCAACCAGCATTTTTCTAGTCCCGAGCAAAACATGCGTGAAACTAATTCCATTCTCCAAAGCCCAACTCTCCTTTAGAAACCATTCTTCTATACATCCCAAGATATATAAGAGTAAGAGTTAGAGAAATTAGGTGATAGAGGTTGAAATCGTGAACTCTCAAAAGATAATAAGTACCCATATGAAATTCCAGCTGATTGGTTGACAAATAGAAGAACTTGAACAATTTCAATCTAGTGTGCATAGTGAAAATTCTTTTCATGAGTTTCCAGGGTTATCTTCTTCATAAATCAACTAGACTATGGATCTCAAGGTATATAGAGCAACAACAAGCCAATGACGAGAATTTGCCTTACTGTCCTTCCGACGACTTTCACACTACGTCCCATTTCCGGCTTTGGTTACGGGTAGACCATCCCCCAGTTGGTAGTAGGTAGCCCTAATCGAATTTTTCCACCATTTTTCCATCATTTCCAATTTCATCCTTCCTTTTCCTTTTTCTTTTAAATCAGATAGGATTTTTAAAAATCCATATCTTTCGTTAGTTTCCCATGGACAAGGATGGACAACGTACCCCGGCTTGATGTCTCAATACCTTGAATCAAAATCTAACTAATCCACAAATCACATAATCCCTTCAACCCGTGAAAATTGTGTAATGTGAACTAGGTGTAAGAGTGTTCAAATTTTCTATCAATCACAAAAATAGGGGAATTCACATATAAAACCATTATGTTATGAGAAATTCAAAACTTGCAACTTCACTCACTTCATATCTCCTCCTCTTATGCTCATATCATCTTGAATGCATAGAAACAAAGTTTTAGAGACCGATTTCTCCTGGTCAATAGGGGTTCAAAGAACTCCCCACCCATGCTTTGAATCTTTTGAGAAAAAGTGCAGAAAAATGAGAAAGAGGAGTAGAGGTGAGAAAAGAAATCTCTGAGCACAAGGTGATCCAAGACGGCAGAGCCGACCAATAGGAATCCAGGTGGCACAAGGCCTACCTTTCAGAGATCTAAAAGGAGTCTCCACCCACTCTACAAGAGATGAATATGATAGGAATGAATAGGAAAAGGAGAAGAGTAAGGTTTAGAAAGATAGAACCTGATTCGGCACTTGAAATCCTTATATCTTCTTCAGCTTCCTATAAATTCCTGCAAAAATTAAATAAAACAAACTAAGTTAGTCCTAAAATCCTAAAAATCCTAAATAGATACTAATTTCAGAAATTTGTGAAAACCGTCAAAGTCCCCGGCAGCGGCGCCAAAAACTTGTTCGCTTCCCCAAGTGTAGGGTTGCGATGTAGTAATAAACTCGGTAAGACCGAGGTCGATCCACAGGGACTTGTGTATGAATTCACAAACACATCCAATAGTGTCTATTGAGAGCTAATAACCAGATTTTGTATGAAATTGATGTAAGTAACAACTTTGAATTAAATTGAAGGTAAACAATTATAAAAAGGCACTAGGGGTTCAAGGATCCACTTGTAGCAATCCTTGATGTTCAATCCGCTGTGGTTTCTCATTCTCTCAACTAGAATCAATATTAAGATCTATCTAGCCGGATGATAGAGTTGTTAAACCAAACAATTTGCCATATGTAAGACCAATGCATATAACTCACTCAACGCAAGCTAGGATGAGCACGCTCAATTGCATAGGTCAGTCCCAATTCCAATAGGCTCAGTTCACAATCATAACCATCCTCAAGTCCTGTCACAAGACATGGCTAGATTATGATTTGAACTTGATTCAAGTCACATACACAGTCCCACATAGCACAGAATTTCAGGAAAGTAGAACTTTGGTAGGAAGTTCCCACATGAAGCTCATAGTACTAGAGCGTACTCCAATTCCTCGGATCATACAGGTCTAGAGTAATACAAAGAAATTAAGAACTTAAGTAATTCTCCCAAACATCCATGAGTCATCATAAGACTAAGAAAAACTACTTAGAACTTGTATAAACTTCAAACCATTCTTCATAAACATTAAAACCAATCTTAAAACCAACTTAAACGAATTGAAAACATCTTAGATTCACTACAAGCTTCACCTCTTAGCCCTAGCTAAGAGGTTTAGCCGTTCATGATCCAAGGAAACATGAATCAACTAAGAAAAACATAAAAAACAGCAAAACAAACTAGGAGTTGTGGAACTCCGAAATCCACTTCCGCCGCCTCTAACCTTGCTTAAACTCTTCTTAGATGCCCTAGGAACGATCCCTAGGTGTCCTTTTATAGTGGGGAGGCTCCGCAACTTCAGAAGATTCGAGAATTTGCATAAAACTTACACACTGCGCAGAGAAAATCGGCGCCAGAAATAGAAGGTTCAAATCTTACGCAGGACGACCAGTCTCAAAATGGCCAAAAAGAGTCCAGTGAGTTTCGGCCTGGAAAAATAATTTAAGGACCGGGTCACGACTGGTTGCAGAAGTGGACGACCGTCGCACGACCGGTCGTGAACAGTCCAGAGAGTTATGGCCTCTGGGTCTCCTCTGTGCATGTGCGGACCGGTCGGACGAACGGTCCTTGGCCTTGGACGACCGGTCATGGGCACCTTCTTCTGCATTCTTTCTTCTTTTCTCTGACTTCTTTCTTTCATTCTTTGACGCTTAGACCTTTTGATCTTCTTTGCTTCTAACTAGCATCTTTAAGTCTTCAATTGATGCTTTCTCTCTCTCATCCCTACAACCACAAATATATGCATTAGATTGGTCTTTAAATCATGGAATCATGCATAATGAGTGATGAATTAGGGTTAGAATATGCACAATTAAGAGCTCAACAGAGGTCCCCATGGAATGAATACTGGTCCTCTTGATATGGCAGGGGGTTTCTCTGTTCGGCCCAGTTGTCGTAGTGTGATTGACACGCCTCCAGGACTTGCCCCTTGTAGTATGACTGGATCAACTGGAGGAGCTCCTTCCAAGACAATGGGCTCTTGCTACTGATAAGTATGATCCCTCCCTTGCGGATCAGATTGTTTCTGAGCTGAAATTGCCCCTTGCAAAACAACAGGTTCGTATGAGAGCTCGATGTATGACTGTACCCCTTCTAGGATAACCGGCTCCCAACATGAATGGCTATAAGATGCCCCTTGAAAAACCGGCGCATCATATGGAGGTGCTCCTTCAAGTACTAACGGCTCGGAGACTGAAGGAGGAAAGGGGTTTGCCCCTTGTAGGATCGGAGGAGGATTTGTTGGCCCATAAGTGTAAGCATGAATGGACTGGATAGGGGACAAGAAGCGATCGAGTCACTCTCCTTCTTCTATGCTATTGACAGTAGGGCCACGAGATGAACTGGGGTCCATAGGATGCCGAGGCAAAGGATTCTGAAGGATGTTGGTGGAAGCTGCTGGAGGAGTTCCGTGGATCGAGATGACGATCTTTCGGTCGTCGATCAGATCTTGTATGTCATTCTTTAGAGTCATGCATCGATCAGTGGTGTGGTCACGCCCTTGATGGTAGGCGCAATACTCATTTTCTCGGTAGTTCGGAGGTAGAGGATGAGGAGGAGGCCTAGGTGCCATCAGAGTGAGTAACTGCTTTTGTACCAGCATAGCCATGACTTGACTGAGTGGTTGAGTGAGAGGAGTAAATTTCCTGAGCTCCCTGTAATTCTGCCTATTCTGATACGAGTATTGGCCGTTTCCCTAAACTGCTGCTGCTGTTGAGGTGGTTGTGGCTGTGGTTGAGGATTTGGTTGTAGCTAATACCGCTGAGGTTGATGCTGAACCTGATTCTGCTGATGCTGTTGATGTCCCTGTGGGGGAGTATATTGGTTGCCCTGAGCAGTGGCGACGATGTTGTTTACCTCTGTCTGCGGTTTCCGTTCCCATACCCGATAGGTCTTCCTTCAACTCTATTTCTTTTAACTGGAGTGGTTTGATAAGGCCATGGGGAGATTGTCCCTGCGCAGATTCCTGCTTCGACTTGTTCCCCCGCACTGATCAACTGTGAGAAATTCGCATATGGATGCGAGATGAGATATCCAGATATGCCAGGATATGTTGAATGAACAATCATGGAGATTTGTTCTTCGTCGTCGATAGGTGTCCGTATTCTGGCCGTCATAGCTCGCCAACGTCCCACATAAGCTGATAGCGTTTCATCACTCCTTTGTCTGAGAGCCGCGAGGTCAGCTCTTCTGGGTGCCATGATTGTACGTGAATCTGTCGACGAAAGCCTGGGAAAGTTGTTCCCAAGTCCTGATGCGATGGCAGTCTAATGATGTGTACCAATCTAGGGCATCGCCCTTTAGAGATTTTTGGAACAAGCGAATTAGGGCCCCTTCATTTCCTGAGATTGCACTCAACTCTCCACAGAAAGCCTTGAGATGTGCTGTGGGACAACCGCTGCCATCGTATCTTTGAATTTTGGTACCTTAAAATTTTGAGGTATCTGAGCATCCAGGAAAGGACACAAGTCTCTGAACTTGGTCGAAGGTAGATCGAGTCCTTGTTATCACTGAAGTTGATTCTGTAATATCTGGAACTGCTCCCGCAACTCGTCCAGTCCTGCATGATCTATTCGAGCGACTGGTGCCTCTCGAAGTAAGGCACACTCTTCTTCGGCATAGTGGTCGATGTCTTCGACCCTACGGGCTTGCTGAAAAGCTACCGTGGGTTGCTGAAATTGGTTTGATGATTGAACTGGATTCTGATGAACTTGTGCTTGAAAGGATTGTAACTGAACTGGAGATTGTACTGAAGGTTGAACTGGAACTTGCTGGAAATTAACTAGAGATTACTGAATTGAAGATTGCTGAAAATTAATTGGAATTTGCTGAATTGAAGATTGCTGGAAATTAACTGGAGTCCTATCGGTGGGGATGTGCTGGAATTGAAAAGTGATCCTGTTTGTAGGAGGCTGAGATGCTGGGAAGTGACTCCCTTGTTGGGTATTCGTCACTGTCCGCTGATTGATGTGGGCTTGACACTGACCCCCATTGTGGGCATTCGCCAGTGTTGTCCCTGCTGCTGGAAATTGAATTGAAATCCCATCGGCGGGGATGTGCTGAAATTGAGTAAAAGTCCAATCGGCGGGGACATGCTGAGAAAGAAAAGGAGTCCCATTGGCAGGGACATGCTGACATCTACTGAGATTGTTGTTTGCAGGAGCGACTGGAGGCTGACTGGAAGTTCCTGTGACAGGAACACTCTGAGATGGTCTTATTGTCGCAGGAAGATACTGAGGAGGATGCCCTATAGTAAAGGGCTGAAATGATTGTTATCGGTAGTCTTGGGCAGACTCCGCTGGTTGTGCTTGATTTGAACTAGAGGCCAGAGGGACCCGGCATGGCTGCTGAGATTGATGAACTGGACCGATTTGATTGTTGACTACTGCGGTAGCTTGTGCTTGCATGAATTGCAAGAGTATTTCTTGCATTGCTCTCATTCATTCTGCCAATTCTTGCATGATTGGCGTATTCTCAATTGGTTGATGTATTGGAGGTTGCGCTTCAGCCATCTCGAGGGTGGGGAAGAGGCGAGTTTCCTCTTCGTGGTCGGACATGGCTTGCTAAGCCCGAGTGCGGATTATGCTATGGAAGGGAAGTTATTTCCGAAGACGTTGAGCCCTAGGAGGTGCAATGGTGAGGAATATATTCTACTTTTTTTTGTTTTGGGATTTTCTATATTTATTTTTTTGGTTTTGGGTAGAATGCAATGCAGATGAGATTGTATGAGGACTAATCACTTTCAAGTATAAGAAGGATTCTGTTTTCAAGTTAGATCACGACTAGTGGGACTAGCATATCCCCAGCGGAGTCGCCATTCTGTGGACGCTCGCCATTCCGCGCTCCAGAACGTTCTCCCTTCCTTTTAGAAAAAGATGAGGGGGGTGCGTGAGCACGAATCGCCGTTTGTGCCACTAGCTTGCCTCGTTCTCGAGGGCTTTGTGTTGGTTATCATGTTAAGCTGGATGTGTTTAGATGAGTTTGTATAAGACTAGAGTCGCCACTAGCCAGTTACTTCGAATCTACAGTCGGCTAGACCCCGTAGAAACGTTAGAAAAGGGGATCCGAAGATTCCTTCCTCTAAAATGACTCCTTTTGATCTGCGGCCAGAGATTTGAGGTAAGGGATCACGGTTACAGGGTGGGAAGAAGTTAAGCACCCCACACACTACCCATACCAAGGTACGGTCTCTACTTCACAGAATCGAACTAATACTTGAAAGTCTGATTTAATCCTCGTACATTCTCATGGATGACATGATGCATGAATGCAGGTCTGAACAGTAAAAGTTTCTGATGGGCAGGTTTCCATTAACAAGCAATCCCAGAGCATATGCTCGAACTGACATGTGCTTTATGCGGGATGCATGCTGTGTTTTTGAATAATCAAAGTGCTTGTAGTGAAGCAGAGGGGTTGGAAGAAAAGTAAATGTTGCGCTTATGCTAGATGTGAATGAGATGATGCTTGTAAAAGAGTAGCTGGATGGACGGAGATGTCGCAAGGGTTTGCTTCGAGTGGCTAAATCAAGACTTGGGTGGCTTGGGAGACTTAGACCAGGGTCAGGCTGGGCTAGACTAGGGCTAGGCTCTTCTCACTCGGGCTCTCCTTGGTGGAGGAACGGGCTAAAGGGATGGAGATGAACTCGGACTAAGGGGATTTCTTTGGGACTTGAGGGATGCCTAAATGAGAAGGGGCTGGGGGTGTTTATAGGAACGGGTAGTGGCAGAACCCGTAAATATTTTTGGGTGGCACCCTGAGGGCCACCCGTACGGTCATTCTGCTTTGGGTTCGGAGCGTACAGGCTCCAAACCTGAAGCAGAAAATCCCCAGGTTCGGGGTTCGGACCTGCTCCGAGGCTGTGGTTTGGAACTCGGTGAGTTGACTGGGTTTAGAAGATGGGTTGACACGGTGAGTCGACTCGATGGGTTGACTCAGTGATTTGACTCAACGGGTTGACTCCCCAAGTTTGACTTTTTTAGGATTTTTTGACTGGTTTTTCTTATGGGTGGTTTTTTGGGCTGATGTTTAGGGGTGAGTTGACTGGGTTCAGGCTTGAGCTAGGCTATGGATTGGGGCTTACAAGGGTGAGTTTGGTTGAGTTTGGACATGAGATTTGGGGGTACGATCCTCTATTCATTCAGCTATCTCTACCAACATTGTAGGCGAAGGTGGGGTGTCTATAGGTGTGAAGGAGCAAGAAATCCAATCTGTATTAAGGTAATACAGAGAAATCATGCGCTTTCACTTCATACTTTAAATTGCGATGACCATAGGATGTGTAAACTTCGTTATGAGGAAAGCCATCGACTAAAGTGGAATGGAAGTATTTAACAAGCCACATCTGAACTAGCCAGAGAGGACCACCGCTATAATAAACACCTTTGGTGGTTACATCATATATGTTTCGATATAAATGTCCTAAAACAAATGGAGCGAGAGCTAGTTTTCGGCCTTGAGTGAGTGCTTTGGCCAGCAAAATATACTCATGTGTAATGTTGAGAGCATTCACACACAGAAGATGTCGGAAGATCCAAATAAGAAAAAGGCCATGAGCTCTTCGTATTCCACCGGACCTTCTTCTTTCCTGAAATTTGTCAGAAAAAGAGAATATGTTTTGCTACCATGAGGTGTGAATCATTTTTCTTCATCCTTGGCAAAATTCGAAAAAACTATGTCACCAAAAGGTAATAGATGGGTGAAACACAGATGTCCATAATTGTAGGACTCATCGGACCACATCTGAAGAAGAAAAAATTAGTGGATCTGCTCCAAAATACAGAAACTGTAAATAAAAGAGCCGAATTTTCTTTAAAAGGTATTGTAAACAGTTTGATGCATTCTTAAATTCTCAGATCTTACCACATTTCTTTAAATTGGCCCTCAACGCACTTAAACCATATTTTTCAATCTGAAAGAGGAGTCGGCCAAGATCGAGGGCGTTTCGGGGCATTCTAAGGTTCAGGAAGTAAAATTTCTTGAAGAAGTATCTCTTCACTAGGGCATATAGGAAACAATAAATTCAAAGAAGAAATATCGTCATCCTTTACTCCTGGAAAAAATGAAGAACCCAGATGATAGAATTTCTTTCCTTCTACTTCCGTAGTAAACATTAATTCGTTCGTATAAAGATCGGTCAGATTATCTAGAGCGTCGAGCATTTTAGTAAGATCGAAGAAGAAGAAGAAAAAGCCATTTGCAGAGAATCGTGAAGGAGAGAAAGCAAGAATGAATTTGAATTTCGTCGGTCGAAGGAGTATTAATGTTTAGTCATGATGGCGATTCGATTAAACGTAAAGATTTGACACTTGGCAAGATGGGATCAATCCATACAAAAGCATCCGTCAGTCGAAAAGTCGAAGTCGGTGATACGTTTTAAATCTGCATCCGACATGTGGCAAGAAAAGACGGTAGCATTTAATGAAATATCAATCGTCCATCACACGCCATCTCTTCTTTTTTCAAAAGAGAAATCGGCGTGGGGGGGTTAAATGTTATACCTTAATTCTGTCGATATGGGTAAAGAGCCAATCAAAAGGAGACACGTAAGTAAGTAGTTGTGAGATGTATACGGCCACAACGAAGTTCCTAGTGATATAGTTGGCATCGGTCTGAAATGCTACGACACTAAGTGGAGCGAACAAACGTGGCTAGGTTAGCAAGCGGTTATTATGAAAAAGTAAGAAAAAGAGAAATCTAGAAGAGAAATAATGGGCGAGTGGTTAAAGTGGAAGGTTAGTAGTGAAGTATCTGGATGAGCGATTGAAGTTATAAAAGCAGAAGAGGAACGACAGAGAAAAAGGTCCAGTACCAACCAAATTAATCCATCTTTCTAATTTACGAAAATCATTTACATTTCATAGTATAACCCATTCGTTTTACATTCCAAGTACTTTATATTTCTTAGAGTAAACGCTCAGGTATTTATCAAATCAAGATTACATTACCATTTCCAAGCTTATTCAGGTTCTTTATCTTGTTGTTTACGTTTCTTAGCGTTTTCAGCTCTCTTTATTATCTTTAGTGTTAATCGTACTGTTCAAACTTTCATAGCATAATATATGAAATTACATTCCATAGCAGTAAGTTTCACAATCAGTAAAGTTTCATTTTACAATCTCTTAGTGGTGAAGAAAAAGTGAAGATCGCCCACATGGCCGATTATGAACTCTTCTTTTTACTCCTTTAGAATTACGTCGAGAGAAATCATTTCGCTCAGGAGGTAAAGTTGCAACCCACTTTCTGGAAGACGAACCCCACCCTCCAAACATCACCTGATCACTTTCATTAAGCAACTGAGCGAGTGCCAAGTTGGGCGACCGATCTCTACAGATCTCGGTCATATACGGTCGATCACGACGTATCTGCCTTCCCTGGCGCTCGGGATCATTGTTGTTCGGTTGAAATCTAGCACACGTGACCGAAAATCAATTCTGGCACGCCCGCACACACATCACACACGTGGCCGGTGAATAACTCAGCAACACACACACATATCCTCTCTTAAAATCCGTTTGGATTGTAAATTACATTAATATTGTCAATCTCCTTATATCTCCTCAAGACATTGCATTTGGTTTATCATAGTAAATTCGCCATGACAATATCACTGCTCCATTGTTTCAATGTCAAATGAGAGGAATGCTCATGTGAGTGTTAAGATAGGCGATTTCTACTGCAATGCTTAAACAATATTCGTGAAATGTTTTTTTTTTTTTTTTTTTAGTCATGCAACGCACCCGCCCTGTTAGCTGGGCAACGCACCACTTGGTTAGTCACACGATGCACCCCCCACCGATGGGGTTAGTCACACAATGCTTAAACATTCTTAGTAAAATCATAATGATGGAACTTTTACAATACAATATTAGCATTGTTATAATAGATGTCTTTGTATTCTCAGAATAGTGTAAGAAAAGTTATAGAATAGTTCGGGATACGTTTGCAACCTGATGAGATTTGGGGGCAACAATTCCAACCTGGCTAAAATAAGATATTTTGGGTATTTTCATACGTGAGGTATAAATATTATTTATGATGTCAAAGTAGGGTTATACAAAAAGTTCTCTTTTCATTTTTTAGAGGTAAGAACATTGTTAGGGTTTAAACCCTATTGAGAATGTGTTTTTCCACAAGGACTCATCCTTGAAGTAGAGACAAATCCTTTGTATTTTGTGCGTATTTTTCTTTAATTGCATCTGTTTGTTTTTGTCACATATATAATATGCAAGTCCAACAAGCACTAAAAAGTAACACCCACACCTTTGGGACACGGGTAGACTTAGTGAAGATTACCTGGTCTCAACACAGAGGTCTAGGTATCGAATCCCCACGTGGGGGTGGCTAACATAGTATGGGTGTGTGTACTAACCAAAAATAAATAAATAAAAAAGCCATTTCTCATTGCCTGCATCTCAACCACCATGCACTGCCAGTGTATCAAATCACTCATTTGCACACGCTGACACACGACATTCACAAAGTAGTTCAGATTTTCTGTATCAAATCGGGCCATTTTACATCTCAGATGGGCAACAACCTACAAACAAATGGACAGATAGAAAAGGTCTTTAATAATCTGCACATTGTATACATTTGGCCCACCTAAGGAGTATTCTCTTGATAGAAGATGAAAGCAGTACTGTTTCAAATTAGATGGAGAGCTCATAACCATTCCTTTTTCCAATTGATACCGTGTGGATGGGCAAGATCAAGCCATTATTCCCATTGCCATGTGGACCACACGTCTACAACAAGTCATTGACTATTTTAATACATGAACCTACATGAATTTGGATGGATGGGATTGCTTGACAGGAATTTCAAACGCACAACGAGCGTGTATGTACAGGTGTGTCTAAACGGGTTCAGATGGAATTCGGGTATGGGTCAGGATATACCCACACATGGTCCAGTTATTAATTGGGCTCAAAAACATACCCCAACCCATGACCACACCCATTTGACTGATCCTTGACTGTGGGGCCCACCATGATGTATGTGCATCACATCCACACCGTCCACCCCGTTGAGAGCCCATTTCAGGGCATGATCCCAAAACTGAAGCAGATCCAAATCTTACGTGGAGCACCCCACAGGAATGCTTGAATACCCACCATTAAACATTTTGGTATTACCGGAATGTTTATTTGACATCCAACCTGTTGATAAGGTCAGAAAGACCTAGATGAAGGGACCACACCATTATCAGTTTGATCCAAAACTTGTGTGGCCCACAAGAAGTTTTTAATGGTCAGTCACCACTGTTTCCTGTCGTGTGGTCCAGCTCGAGTACCCATTGGGCACACCCGGCCCATTGACATCCCCATTTGTATTAAAAATCATTAACGATTGCCTGGGCTTGGGCCTAATAGAGTTTTAATCGGGTCCAACTCGGGCCTAGAAACTTAGCTCCTCCCTGGATTGGTGTGGGCTTAGGTCCTCAAAGCCCAACCTAATTCTTCATTCATCCCAGTGGATGTATGGACCTTCATCATCCATCTCCCTACCATGAAATGATGGCTCTACGATCTCTCTTTAAAAAGTCACTACACTAGCCCAATCAATAGCTAGGATGATGGACGGTCCATATGTATTATACTGTAAAGGCCCACCATTGATCCACACTGGCCATCAATTGCCCATGCCTAACAAAATCGCTTTGATCAGGCTAAACTCACTATCTAATCAATGCGAAATTGGATGGCCCATATTGATTATACATTATGAGATGCAACACAAATGCATCCAATCCATGACGAGCCCAATCAAATAAATGTCTAAAAGTGAAATGAAATGATCCACCCAATGGACGGTCCACATGCATTAATTCGATTATCCCAGACATGATAATCTCCTTGATCAAATACCTAATGAGAAAGGAATCATTATTTCCCTTGTTTTAAAAAAAAATATAATTTTCTATTTCCAAATTTATTATTTGGCAAAAATAATACTTTTTCTTATGGAAAAATTTCTTGGTTGTCACTGGCATGTCCACAATTAGCACGTGTGGCGCATGCGAGATGGATAGATGCATGTGTGGCATAGGGGCATATGTGGGGTGTTTGAAGCTGAATAGTGGCACACGTGGCATTCGTAACTCGGTGGCACATGTAGCACATGACACTAGCATACTTGACACTTGGACAATTGAAATGGATGGAGCACATATTAGCATGTAGCATGTATGGAGCAATTGAAGATGGGCCATGGCACATTTGGCACATTAGCGTATGCAGGGTGCAAGTGAAGATAAATGGTGTACATAGAAGATGAATGGTGGCACATGTGGCACAAAGCACATGCGACTCAAGAGATGATGGACGGTGACATGTGGCATAGTGTGTGGGGCATAAGTATTAACCAAATATGGACATTAGCTCATTGGGCACATGAGCACATGTGAGGTGACTAAAGATGGATGATGGCACATTTGGGTTTTAACCTTTGAGAAACTTCTTATGGAAAAATGCCTTTCTTAGATTGGTGGAGGTGGGAAAATAATTTTTTTCCAATAAAGTGGGAAATGATGTTTCTCACAAATCCTAGAGAAAAAAGGATTGACAAACAATGGAAAGGTTACACTTACCCATGGCCTTCAAGTCATCTCTTAAAGGAGATACACATGGATATAAGAAGTTACAAGTAGTTGTAACTATTGCCATGCGTCTAAGAGTTGGGGACTCCCCTCTCATGTGGAGGTGGGACCCCTTATCATGAAAAAGAAAATAAAATAAATAAAACATAACAACAATTAGGATTTTTCGTTCATGAAAAAAAAATGAGAAAGAACAAAAGAACAGTAGTTTTGTAGAAGAAGAAGATTAAGAGACTTCTACCACCGAAATCTTCGCATCCGAATTCCTGAAGCTTGATGGGAACATTGGGCCCACCCATGTATACCAGAGGCGTAGGCGACACCAAATCTCGCAGCAGGATCATTCCCTGTGGCTTGGGGATGATCTACATTAGGTGAGGCCCACCTGGGGGCCATCTAGAAGACCCTACGTGCATTGGATGTGCATTTTGAAGACCCCATCATTGGAAGATGCATTGGGCTTCTCATATGAGTTTTATTTTGGTGTTAGGATCGAGTTTAAAGTCAATTCAACCGTTGGATTCCGTTTCCAACCGTTGGATCATGCTTAGATTGTAGTTTGTGATTTGTGGGTCCCACTTTCTACTTTTTTTATAGGGACATGTTTTAGTTTTTATTTAGAGTTATTTAGATGGTTTAGATCTTTAGTTTGCTCATAGATTTCAATTATGGAACATTGACTTACTTTTTGGTAAGGGTAACATCATAATTACACTTTATTTATTTATTTATTCATTATAAAAACCAAAAGCCTGGACATCCAGGGCATTGGAGTCATAGAGAAGAAGAATCTTAAGAGAGTTGCTCTCCCGTTGTGCATAGATTTGCATTGAGTCGCTTCCTCTCTGAAGTGTTGCCCTCCTTGGGTGTTTATCTTTACAATTTACTGCATCTTCTTCACTTTGGTGCTAGAAATTGAATGTTTCTGAGATTGCATTGTTGGATCTGAAGTTCTTTCATCTTTTCCTTCACTTTTGAGTAAGGATTCTGAACCTTTTTGTTAGAATGACAAACCCTCAAAGCTATCAACCCAAAAACCTTCCTTTTCCATCTTATCTAGGATCCGACCTAGTCCCTATATAGATTTGACTGTACGAACATATCCGTACGACTGTATGGACTACCTATGCGGCCTGGGCTGTCCTTGTGATTTCTTTTAACTTTCTTCTTCAAATCCCTTTTCAAAACCCTAGCATTTAAATCACCCAATCCCTAACCCTAAACCCCACCTTTTAATCCTTCATTCCCAAATCATCTAATCTCATATCTCTAGCTACAAAACACAGAAAACTCATGCTCTCTGTTGATTCTCATTATTTGGGACCTAACCTGTGCTGAGGGTTGAATGTCCTTACATCCAAGGGTCCTCTTTTGATTCCTTGTATGAGAAACAACAATGTGGATGATATTTCTCATAGTTCAACCTCTTTTCCCTTAATTTTATTGTGTGGACAACAACACTTTCAACCTAATATTTCCTTGAACTGGCTCTAGCCAAAGAACTATGTTGTAAGTTGTAGTAAAACTAGGCAACTCCAGCAAGAGAACCCAATTCTGCTGGTTGGCTGTTATGTAGTGATAAAGATATTCCTCTAGTAGTACATTCACCCACTCCATCTGACCATCTGTCTGCGGATGATTGTTTGTCGAGAAGTTTAATTGCTTGTAAGCAACTCAAACAACAACATTCAAAATGTCTTGTGAACCGAGCGTGTCGATCACTAATAATGCCCACAGGCAACCCCCAATATTTCACAACATTCTTAAAGAACGGCTATGCAGCTACCTCAGTTGTGCATGCATGTGGAGCAGGAATGAATGGCGCAACATTGAGAGATGAAAAACCCGAAGAGATAAAGGAAAACTTGTCACTCTTAACCCAATGAGAAATGAAAAACCTAAAGAGACAAAGCCGATTTCCACATTATTGAGTATGGCTCGATACGTTGAGAAAATTCGAGAAAAGGGAATCATGTATGCTTTGGTAGGATGTGAATCCAAGACTAGTCCAACTAATGAACATTCTATCTAACCACCCGACTTTCGAGACGTTCTCAATTTTAGGATTTGGTCCTCAATGAACTTCCCTAATGAGCTTGCACTCATGCACGAATTTAGCACGTGATTGATTTGGTAGTTTGAATACCATTATCAAATCTCTAAGCATGTTGAATAAACTTGATAGAGTATGCATAGCTTGTTAACAGGTGGAGGAATTGCTAGCCAAGGGTTCCATTCGTAATAGCTTTGGCTTATGTGTGTTGCCAACGTTGTTGATGCCAGAGAAGGATTTCAGTTGGTGGATGTGTGTTGGCAGTTGCACTATCAACAAGATAACGGTGAAGCATCTTTTTCCAATTACTAGGAATGACGATAAACGCTACAATATTTGTGAAGATCAATTTACGAAGTACCACAGAATAAGAATTCGTCTGAGGGATGGGTGGAGAATCACTTTTAAAACAA
The DNA here is from genome assembly GCA_003013855.2 of Liriodendron chinense. Classification (NCBI taxonomy): domain Eukaryota; kingdom Viridiplantae; phylum Streptophyta; class Magnoliopsida; order Magnoliales; family Magnoliaceae; genus Liriodendron; species Liriodendron chinense. Next base: position 3,291,445 of record PVNU02000310.1, read on the forward strand.
ATAATGGATTGTATGAGTGGCTAGTCCTGCCTTTCTGCTTGACAAACTCACTTAATACATTCATGCAAATGATGATGCAAATTCTACGACCATTCATAAGCAAGTTCGTCATTGCGTACTTTGATGACTTTCTCATCTATAGTTGTTCACAAGAAGATCATTTGATCCATCTTTGTCAGGTGATTAGAGTATTACCCCAAGGGGAACTCTATCAATTTGAAGAAGTGTATTTTCATGGATTCTAACATGATCTTTTTAAGGTTCATTATTGCAATAGAAGGTATGAGGGGCTGGTTCTGAAAAGATAAGTGTTATTGTCGACTGGCCTACTCTCATGTATATTCACAAGGTTCATAGTTTTCATGGGCTAGCGATATTTTATCGAATGTTTATTCGGGGAATTTAATTTCATCAAGATTCCCATTATTGAATGTATGAAGGCTAGCAACAAAGATATTTTTCGAAATCAAACAAAAAATAACGAAGGTTCATCCTTAGGCTTTCTAATTTTGAGAAGGTATTTGAGGATGTTTGTTATTCATCCCACATAGGTATTGGAGGCGTACTTAGTCAAGAAAGATACCTGACGGACTTCCTTAGTAAAAAAACTTAATGAGGCATGGAAGAAGTATTCTACATTCGAATGGGGATGTAAATTAGATTTGTTTCTTATGTTTATGTACTTTTGAGTTCCCTTTATTCCTTCCACTCTATTAGGTTATTTCGTTGTTGTTGAAATCCTTTCATTAATTAATGGCGTGGCCTTCATTCCCCATTTCTCCAATGACTTTTTTTTTATATTAGAGTCCCATTTAAGATGGGACCGACTGGCTCTAGACGATGGCTGGTGTGAGTGTAACGAAATAATTGACAAATGAGTGACTCGGCTCGATAAGCAATTCCTAGCGTTAGCAGCCATTGCAGCAAGTGTGGCTTCAACTTGAGGCACTACGGATGAATTGAGGTGACCATTTTGATATCAACCACCATACAAACAATGTAATCATTTTGTTCACAAAATATCTTCTACATTACAATTACTCTCAAAATAATCTCAAAAACCTCATTTCTTTCCACGACGTCCATTCATTGAATTTAATTTTCAAACATTAGTTGTAACTCGCTGAATTTATCTTATCTTGTATATCTATTCATAACAGGCGACCCATGAGGTCCATAGCATGAAGCTTGTGACGAGGTTGGTGTCCTTGAAATGAAAGGCTTAACTGATGAAAGCAATTAAAGAACTAAGTTACCAACCCGATTACATATTTGACATGTAGTATCATTAGTGTTTTTAGACTATTGTTGTTGACTTGTCTAGGAAGAAGAGGTGCCGCTTCGTCATCCTTATATACGAACCTTCCCACGGCTACGAAACAAGGACCCGCCTTGAGTTCCTTTGCGTAATAAAAAGGCCTCAGGCATAAGAGGGTAGTGGTTGGTTACTCCACGAGCGAGCTCGAAGGGAAGGAGTTAACCAAAGATCATAATTGTTGACTGGTTGATTGATAGCTTCAAGAGCATCGACATGGTTCTTCATTTTATGGAGGTTTTGGAACTAGTGTTTTAACTGCAAAACCCAGGATCTTGATTGGATAAGGTGGAATTTTTACAATTGGGGCCAAACTTCCCAAGAAATTTGAAGGCCAAAGTATCAATATAAATTAGCTTTTGCCTAAATAGAAGTCAAGTTTTTGGGGCATCGCTTTATCAAAGGACACGACTCGATGGATGATAGAAAGCTCTAAGTCATAGTCATTGGCCTGCACCCACAAAGGTCCTGGAGTTCCGATCTTTTCTAGGCCTGGCCAATTAGTATTTTCGATTCATCAAGGCCTATTCAAGGAAAGTTGTTATACTAGCTGATCTCTTAAAGAAGACCAGAAATGGGACCGATCTTTTGAATGTCAAGTGGCTTTTGATAAGTGGAAGACAACAGTAACAACAAAGTTGTGCTTAAGTTGTCCGAGTTCGACAAGCCCTTTGAAGTGTACATAGATACATCTAATCGAGCATATCAACGCAACGTGGATGCTCAACAGTCTATGAAAGTCAAAGGTGGAGCGTGATAGCAATGATACTTTGTTCATGAGAAAATAAAACACGATGGCAGTTGTACATGTCTTTGGAGGCATTATTTGCTAAGTGTCAAGTTTGTGGTCTACACAAATAAGAAGGTGAGAAGTTAACATTTTAATGCAGAAGAAGCTATCCCTTAAGTAGGCTTTATCGGAATTCGATGGAATTTGATTGTCTTGGAGTACAAGTCAGGCAAAATGAATGTGCTTGCAAATGCGCACAGTTGGATGGAGACATTAGAACCACATGTGGTAGCATTGGTGCGAGTAGAAAGTGATATGCTGGAGCATATTAAGACAGAAACTATGCGGTAGATGTAGTAGCAGCTCATATACTTTAGCAAGTGAAAGATGGTGTCACAAGAAGGTTTTAGCAAGAGGATGGAGTCCTCTATGCTGAAGGATGTCGTCCGTATGTTCCTAATAGCGGTAGGTTGCAGCATAGACTGTGTTGAAGCAGGGTGAGGCATCTAGGCCAAAAGCGGACATTAGCTCTTCATTCACTCTTCATTCACGAAGTTACTGTTGGTCGAAGATGGAAGAAGACATAGATGCATATGTGCGGGTGTATGTCAGCAAGATAAGTGGCAGAAAATGAGTGGCTTACTTGAACTATTGTCTATCCCAGAAAAGCCAAGGGCTTTGCGTCCATCTTGGTGTTAGTCGACGGGTGCTTAATGTCACGCCATTCATTCCTGCTCCACATGTGTGCACAACTAAGGTAGCTGCATAACTGTTCTTTAAGAATGTTGCGAAATATTGGGGGCTATTTGTGGGCATTATTAGTGATCGACACGCTCAGTTCACAAGACGTTTTGAATGGTGTTGTTTGAGTTTCTTGCAAGCAATCAAACTTTTTTACAAACAATCATCCGAAAACAGATGGTCAAATGGAGTGGGTGAATGCACTACTAGAGGAATATCTTTGTCACTACATAATAACCAACCAGCAAAATTGGATTCTCTTGCTGGAGTTGCCCAGTTTTGTTACAACTTACAACAGAGTTCTTTGACTAGAGACAGTTCATTTGAACTAGCCATGAGCTGGCAACCAATGATGCCTAATTAAGTTGCGAAGGGCGCCGCCCTATAGCATATCGAGTTGCTAGGTTAAGAATGGTTCAAAATACATCCAGTATTCCATGTTTTCTTTATCAAGCCTTTCGAAAATGATCCAAAAGACAACAGTCGGGTAGTCTTGAAGCTGGTGCCGCCAATGTTAGGGAAATATTTTGATCATGAGGTTGAAGTCATTCTAGACAGAAGGGTTGAAGATTAAAGAGAAAAAAAAATCCATGGAGTATGGGAAAGTGGAGAGGTGCTCCTGACCACGAGGTTAGTTGGGAGAAAGATGTGATTCTTTTACAGTTTGTGGACCTAATCAAAGTGTACCTAGAGTCAACAAGGATGTCGACGAGTTTGGTGGGGGAGACCTATAACTGCCATGTACAGTAACCATGCGAAGGCCATTAGACACTGCCTATACACGATAAACGGACTCGGTAAGACGGATTATGGGTTGGCACGACATGGACAAAGCATGGCACACAGACAATTGCATAGATAGGTCAGTGCAACAACATACCTAATTGCTAGCAATTGGGGGTGCTTGCTTGAACTCCAACATCCATGTGGGCAAACGGTCACATGAGATAAAATGAGGCAGTTATAAGTTATGGCAAGGTGGGCTATTTTGAGAGTTGGCACTCAGTCATTGGGCTCAACACACTTATTGGCTAAGGACCTTAATGTTGGGAAACCACACACATTTCCTTCTATGTGCAAATCAATGAAACTAACAATACAAAAATATTAATGAATGACAATCACTTCCAACACAAGCAAGTAAATCATCAAATTTGCAATGCAAGAGACTCCGAGATTTTTTACGTGGAAAACCCTTCAACATGAAGGGAAAAACCATGAGACTATAGAAATAATGGAAGCACAATCATTAAGAGACCAACCTCTCTTAGATACACAAATACATCACCCAAAGATGAATTAAAAGCAACAATGAAATAAATGAGTTTACTCATCAATTAGGGATTATACAAAACCCCCAACGCAACCCTTGGAGAAATCAATTGAAGAAACTGGCGTTGTGGATGGAGCTTTGATGCAAGATAATGAGAGAGACCTAATATGCATGAAATATGAAATCAGGAACGCATGAATAATTAAAATAATCAGTAAAAGTGTTGTTGTCCACGCAATAGAATTAAAGGAAAACAAGTTGAACTATGAGAAATATCATCCCACTTTGTTTTTTCTCAAACAAGGAATCAAAAGTGGACCCTTGGATGCAAGGACATTCAAGGCTAAGCATAGGTTAGGTCCCATATTTGAGAATCAACAAAGAGCATGAATTTTCTGTGTTTTGTAGCCAGGGATTTGAGGTTATATGATTTGAGAATGAAGGATTAAAAGGTGGGGTTTAGGGTTAAGGATTAAGTGATCTAAATGATAGGGTTTTGGAGAAGAAACTTAGAAGAAATCACAAGGACAACCCAGGCCACATAGGGCAGTCCATACGGTCAGATCTGTGTAAGGACTGGGTTGGATCCTAAATAAGATAGGAAAGGCAGGGTTTTGGGTAGGTAGCTTTGAGGGTTTGTCATTCTAAACAAAAAGGTTCTGAATCCTAACGCAAAAGTAAAGGAAAAGATGAAAGAACTTCAAATCCAGCAATGAAATCTCAGAAACATTCAATTTCCAACACCAAAGTGAAGAAGATGCAGTAGATTGTAAAGATAAATACCCAAGGAGGGCAACACTTCAGAGAGGAAGAGACTCAATACAAATCTATGCACAACGGGAGAGCAACTCTCTCAAGATTCTTCTTCTCTAAGACTCCAATGCCCTTAATGTCCGGGCCTTTAGGATTTTATAATGAAAAAATAAATGAAGTGTAATTACAATGATACCCTTACTTACAAAAAAGTAAGTCGATGTTCCATAATTAAAACCTATTAGCAAACCAAAGATCTACACCATATAAATAACTCTAAATAAAAACTAAAACATGCCCCCATAGAAAAAGAAACAAGTGGGACCCACAAATCACAAACTAAGATCCAAGCATGATCCAACGGTTGGAAACGGAATCCAACGGTTGGATTGACTTTAAACTCGATCCTAACACCAAAATAAAACTCCTATGAGAAGCCCACATGCATCCTCCCATGATGGGGTCTTCAAGATGCATGTCCAATGCATGTGGGGTCTTCCAAATGGCCCCCAGGTGAGCCCCACCTAATGTAGATCATCCCCAAGCCATAGGGAATGATCTTGCTATGAGATTTGGGATTGCCTACGCCTCTGGTACACATGAGTGGGCCCAATGTTCCCATCAAGCTTCAGGAATTTGGATACGAAGATTTCGGTGGTAGAAGTCTCTTAATCTTCTTCTTCTACAAAACTACTGTTCTTTTCTTCTTTCTCATTTTTTTTCAAGAAAGAAAAACCCTAAATGTTGTTATGTTTTATTTTTATTTTTTTTTCATGATAAGGGGTCCCACCTCCACATGAGAGGGGGAGTCCCCAACTCTTAGACGCATGGCAACAGTTACAACTACTTGTAATTTCTTATATCCATATCTATCTACTTTAAGAGATGACTTGAAGGCCATGGGCAAGTGTAACCTTTCCATTGTTTGTCAATCTTTTTTTTTTGTAGGATTTGTGAGAAACATCATTTCCCACTTTGTTGGAAAAATTTTATTTTCCCACCTCCACCCATCTAAGAAAGGCATTTTTCCATAAGAAGCTTCTCAAGGGTTAAAACCCAAATGTGCCATCATCCATCTTTAGTCACCTCACATGTGCTCATGTGCCCGATGAGCTAATGTCCATATTTGGTTAATACTTATGCCCCACACATTATGCCACGTGTCCCCGTCCATCATCTCTTGAGTCACACGTGCTAATGTGCCACATGTGCCACCGTTCATCTTCTATGTACGCCATTTATCTTCACTTGCACCCCACGTACGCTAATGTGCCACATGTGCCATGGCCCATCTCCAATTGCTTCATACATGCTACATGCTAATATGTGCTCCATCCATTTCAATTGTCCACTTGTCAAATATGCTAGTGTCATGTGCTACATGTGCCACCGTTTATATTCAAACGCGTTACGAATGCCACGTGTGCCACGATTCAGCTTCAAACACCCCACATATGCCCTTATGCCACACATGCATCTATCCATCTCGCATGTGCCACATGTGCTGATTGTGGACATGCTAGTGGCAACCAAGAAATTTTTTTAAAACAAGGGAAACAATGATTCCTTTCTCATTAGGTATTTGATCAAGGAGATTGTCATGTCTCGGATAATCAAATTAATGCATGTGGACCGTCCATTAGGTGGAACATTTCATTTCACTTTTAGAAATTTATTTGATTGGGCTCGTCATGGATTGGATGCATTCGTGTTCCATCTCATAATGAATAATCAATATGGGCCATCCAATTTCGCATTGATTGGATGGTGAGTTTAGCCTGATCAAAGCAATTTTGTTAGGCATGGGCAATTGATGGCCAGTGTGGATCAATGGTGGTCCTTTACAGTAAAATACATATAGGACCGTCCATCATCCTAGCTATTGATTGGGTTAGTGTAGTGACTTTTTAAAGAGGGATCGTAGAGCCATCATTTCATGGTAGGGAGATGGATGACGGAGGTCCATACATCCACTTGGACGTAAAAAATCACACGAATAATAGTATCCATTCGATTGGTGGCCCTCAAAATAAAAAATAAAAATAAAAAAAGGTGACGGTAGAAAGCGAAAATAGTTTTAATCTCAAAATATTCAGTCGGTAAACTGAATAGATCAAAGAAAAGTGATTGGTATGATGGACGGACCTGATTGATGTCATCCTGCCAAGAGTCCTGTGAAGAGATGACCCTACCATAATCCGGTTCTTTCGGTTCCAGTGAATCATCGTCCAGTTGGGTAACGTTTTTTTTGCGAGGGACCCAGCCCTGGCTGAGCAAAATCAAATTGTTGAGCCAGCCTTGGCTGAGCCGTTCTGAACCTGAGCCAAAGTTTTAGGGGTGTCAATGGGCCGGGTTCGGGGATAAAAAAAAAAATTAGAATTTTGAATAGGCCCGGTCCTAAACAGTTCAAAATCCGGGCTGATACCTACCCCAGGTCCAGCCCGTTGACAGCCTTAGGCCAAACCCATTGAGGCCGAGTCCGTAGGTTTCAATGTGCACTCAACTCAGTAAGTTCAGACCCGATAAGGGAAATGGTGGACTGGGGCATTAATGGAGTTGGGCCCACTTGATGGGTGGGTATCATGTGATACACTATGCAGGCCCCATGGATGGATACTGTCGCCAGCCGTGTGATGACAACTTGGTGTTGTCCTGATGTTTGAGCACATACAGCCATGTCTCTCGAGAAATCTACCCGGTCCCACAATGTTGCACGGTTCTTAATCAGGGATCAACGGTCAGTTTCATGCATCATGGTCCTTAGGTGAGAACCTGTGAAAGGGATGGTCTGCAAAATGTAAGGAGGGCTTGAAGAATTAGGTTGGGCTTTGAGGACCTAAGCCCACACCAATCCAGGTAGGGGCTAAGTTTCTGGGCCCAATTTGGACCCGATTAAAATTCTATTAGGCCCAAGCCCAGAAAATCTTTAATGATTTTAAATACAAATGGGATGTGAGCCTGGGGCCGACATGTGCCATGTATGGATGTTGTCAAATGGGGCACGATCCACTGTTGTGGTGACTGACCATTAAAAACTTCTTGTTGGCAACACAAGTTTTGGATCAAGCTGGTAATGGTGTGGGGCCCTTCATCTAGGTCTTTCTGACCTTATCAACAGGTTGGATGGCAAATAAACATTCCGGCAATCCCAAAATTGTTTTATGGTGGGTATTCAAGCATTCCTGTGGAGGGTGGCTCTAATAAGATTTGGAACTGCTTTAGTTTTGGGATCATGCCCTGAAATGAGCTGTCAACGGGATGGAGGTGTGGATGTGATGCACATACATCAAAGTGGGCCCCACGGTCAAGGATCTATCGATGCAGGTGGACATGCTGCGCTCAGTCAAATGGATTGGGGGTATGAATTTGAGCCCAATTAATGACTGGACCGTGTTGTGTGGGTATATCCCGACCCATACCCGAATTCCATCTGAACCCGTTTAGACACACTGTGTACATACACGCTCATTGTGCGTTTGCAATTCTTGTCAAACAATCCCCCACCCATCCAATCTAATCTCGGTTCATGTATTAAAATAGTCAATGTGGTCCACATGGCAATGGGAATGGCTTGATCTTTTGCTCATCCACACCATATCAATTTGAAAAAAGAATGGTTATGAGATATCTATCTAGTTTGAAACAGTGCTTTGATCTTCTTCTATCAAGAGAATTAGGCCATTTCATTCCTCAAGTAGAGGCCAAATGTGCAAATTATTAAAAACCTTATCTATTGTGGACCATCTGAGATGTAAAATGGCCCGATTTGATATAGAAAATCTGAAGTACGGGGTGAATGTCATGTGTCAGCGTGTGCGAGAATGATTTGATACACTGACAGTGCATGGTGGTTGAGATGCATGCAATGTGAAAATGGCGTACACTAATTGAAATTAAACCGTTGAAATTTAAAATTATGATTTGTGGAAACTCTCATGTCGAAGCAATGTGGAGTTGTTTGAGGACAACAGCGATGGGAGCTGAGCTGAGCTCCGCAAGGGGATCTTGTGTGGAGCCCACCGCGATGCTCAAGAGAGAAATTAAGTCCGTCCATTAGTTTTAAAAGCTAACAATGGGATAGGAGCCCAATAATTAGGTAAATCCGAAGCTCAGGTGGGCCACACAAAAGGAAACAGTGAGAATGGAACCACCCACTGCTGAAACCTTCTCAAAGCCCACCATCAGTTTATATACCATCCAAACCGCTGATAAGGTTATTTCCACTGTGATGAACTGAAAATGCAAATACTAGCCTGATGCAAAACTTTTGTGGCCCCATGTAGGTTTGAGTGGTGAGCGTTCCAATTCTTGCTTCTTCTTCTTCTTTTGTCCCTATCACGTGGGTCACTTGAGTCTTGGATCTATCTCATTTTTTAACATGCTATCTTATCATGAGCTTCTGAAACTTAGATGAGATTTCTACTAGGAGGCGCAAGCAATTTGGGTCCATTTCTTCATTTGCTGGTTGATATTGGTCGCATGGGTTGCTTAGATGCCACATTTATAATTTGTCAAGCCTATGTATGATCTATCATTATCTTACATTATTGTTTTTAGGGCTTGTTTGACTTGCAAATTATATCTGTGAGAAAACGATTTGACGCAATAAAAAAAAAAAAAACCTAAAATACAAAGGATTTATGTGTCTGCTTCATTGATGAGTCCTTGCCAAAAAACACTAATTCTCAAAAGGGTTAAAGCCCTAACAATGTTCTTGCAAAAAAAAAAAAACTGAACTGTGTAACCCTAATTTGACCCTATAAATAATATTTATACCTCACGTATGAAAATACTCAAAATGTCTTATTTTAGCCGGGTTGGAATTGTTACCCCCCCGAATCCCATCAGGTTGCAAACGTATCCCAAACCCTATGCAGGGCGGCAAGCCCTTCCATACCCTCCAATTAGGATCCTATCTATAACTTTTCCTACACTATTCTGAAAATCCAAAGACATCTATTATAGTAATGCCAATGTTGTATTGTAAAAGTTCCATCGTTATGATTTTAACGACATGATTGTTTATGCATTGCAGTAGAAATCTCCTATCTTAACACTCACACTAGTATTCCTCTGATTTGACATTGAAATAATGGAGAAGTATTGTCATGACGAATTATTTACTATGATAAACCAAATGCAATGTTTTGAGGAAATATAAGAGAGGTTGGCAATATTAATGTAATTCACAGTCCAAACAGCCCTTAAGAGAGGAAATAAATAAATAAATACGCCGGTGCATAATTCATCAAACTCATTACATGATTGTTTTTAAATGATCCATCAAATTCATTCTATGATTGTTTTTAAAGAAAAAATTAAATGTTCTAAAAGAGTATAATGCATGATATACACAAGCACTTAGAAATTATTTTAAAATTTCATATGTGGAAAACAACTAGTCAAATTAAATAGTCTTAATTATTCTTTTGAGCTTATCTGATTATGGGACCATCAGATTGTGGACATTTATTAAATGATTAAAAAAGAAAAATATCCAACAGCCCTATTTCCAAGAACATGTGTCCATGAATTACCACCCATCATGATTGTTCGACCAATCTGATCTTAGGATTGTGACTTGGAGATGGGCCACACAATCTAGTGAGTTTTATTTGAGTCAATATGTGGCACGTGTTCAACTTGGCAGTGCTTGCTTATGAAGCGCCATGCACAGCCCAAGTATCACATAACTCCTCTTCTTAAATCTCAAACAATAAATGGACACTAAACTCTTGTGAGTCTACCTCTGAGGCACAATAAATAAATGGACATTGTAACCGAAATTCCCTTGACTTCTACAATACAAGCCTAAGGTGTTTCACATGTTCCGGCTATTGTTGTACACCACTATATCACCGAAGTAAATGTAATGTAGCAAGGGCATTTGTAAAACCAAAAGACACTATAAGATACTCAAACGAATCATAAGACGTTATCATCGCCGTCCTTTTTTTTTTCAACGATGATGATTTTATTAAAAGGCCGCAGCCAAAAAAACAAAAAGAAAGAAATTATAACCCAACTCAACTAACTGGGACAGCCTCAAGCAACTTAGAAGCAAAGACCCACTCTACGATCAACGATTTCGCCTCTTGGAAAACCACCAAAACAATCTTTTGCTTGTTATTAAAACAACGATCATTCCATTCTAACCAAAGACACCAGAGAACTGCAAGAAGGGACATATGTCAAACATGAGACCCAGTCTTTCCTATCCCCCCTCCGTGCCATGCCAAGAACAAACCACCAATCGACGTAGAAAGCACCTAGTCTACTCCAAACAATTGGAAGAGGCTGTCCCACATTTCTCTTGCAAAAGAGCAATGAATAAAGAGATGGTCCACTGTTTTCACTGCTTTATAACATATAAGACATACGTTGGGGAGAACCATATTCCTTTTTTTAGAGGTTGTCCACTATTAGAACCTTCTTACAACCTACTAACCAAGCAAACGCTGCCACCTTTGGAGGGGCACCATATCGCCAAATGTGAGATGTTCATCACCTACAGCAATCCATACATCATAGTGTCAAGAACGCAGATCTAACTTAAGAGTAGTATCATGCCTTCACTAAGCGGTCGACCAGATCAGCAACTAAGGAAATCAGATACTTGTTCTTGACCATCACCTTGTTGACTGTTGAGGGCCTGATAATCCACGCACAACCGAAGTGATCCATCTTGCTACTTCTGGACCAGAATGGGTGCTCCATAAGGGGCTTTCAAAGGCTGAATGAAGCCAGCATCCAGCAACTTGTCTAACTAGTTCCGTAACCCCCACTTAATTCTGAAGGAGCCACACCAGGCACTAACTCGATCGCATCATCGATGTGCCGTTGAGGAGACAATATCATTAAAAGTTGAGGAGGCATCACATCCCAATACTCCTCTAACAAGATGACAACACGTTCTTGAACGTGTGCTCCGTCAACAACATTTTTTTCAACCAGTGTGGCTAAGAAGGTGACTTGACCTCCTTAGCCCATCTTTAATTTAGAGTGCAGACACCATTTCCATACTCCCCTTTGCAATTGATGCAAAGCAAACGAAGCAGGAGCTCTTCACATCTATTATCAACAAAGCACCAAGAGAAACAACACAAGCCTTGGCCATTGAAAAGAAAAGAATGCTCAAAATTACTTGAAAGGAATAGTAGTACAACCCCCAAACCCCCCCCCCCCCCCCCCCCCCCAAACGATAATCAGTATCAACTTAGAGTCTACTGCCTTGTTCTAAGGTTGGCCTTTCACTAACAAAAGGCTTAACCGCACAAACACTTCTTTATTGGCAATGAAGTTGTGCATGACATGCATATCAACCACCACTACAAGAAAACAGGCCTTTAGCCACACTTTTTTTAGCCTCAATTCAAAAAACAGAGTCTAAATGTGCTATTTAGCCTCAGTTGCTAAGGAATTGTCACGCCCCGAAAACCAAGTACCGGGCAGTCCGCGGCTCCCGACTCTTCCGAGGTGACTATATTTTGCGGAAGTATAGTTTAATAACACAAATCGATGGCATCAACTCATAAATAGAGATTTAAGCTAAACAGTGTATAATTCAAATTGAATTCAAAGTGTAAATATATACAATTATCCACACAATCAAGAAGTCCACTCAACTACGGCTCAATTTTATACATGTACAATGAAGTCTTTAAGAATATCGACCCAAGACGTCCAATTCAAGGCAGAAAATGAAACGCATGACATAGGTAAGCCAACAGGTCTTCCATCTCATGCATCAAGTGGCAGCAACTCCTGCATCAAAATAACTAGTTGGTGTTTTAAAACCCCCCCCCCCCCCCCCCCCCCCCCCCCCCCCCCCCCCCCCCAGGTGGGAGTGAGTAATCATACTCAGTGTTACCATTCCCTAAATTAAACATATCATCAACACAATCAAGTACAAGTAGTGAAGCATAATAAATAGTGGGACTCTCACACCTACCACCCCAGCATCAGTAGATAACATAACTTCACAATCAAGTTCATATTCTAGTTAAATAATGCATGCAATTATGATATGCAAATGTTATGTGTTCCGAAAAAATAAACGGTGGGGTTACCACCCAGCAGCAGCATCAGACCAATGCACGTGAAAATGTGATGCATGCATGTTTACCAAGTATTTATTTAATCCCGTATTCAATCATCAGTATTGGCGAAGCCAGAATACCTCAATTTTATCAAGAGTCTTATAAACAGGAACACGACCGACAGGAACGCGGCCGAACATTGGACAGCGAGGAAAGCCGGACACTGGACAGTGGCCTTACCGAACACTGAACAATGTCAAGTCGAGGTACCCTCTACCAGGCCGGGGCCCACCGCCAGGCTAGGGAGTCCTATGCCTGGCTCCTGGAATCCTAATTTGGGTCCATCACCCAACATAACTGAATAATGAATAAATCGGTAAGGGTCTCGATGCCCTAAAATGTCGTATGCATGGTAATGGGTCGTCACCCAAGATCAATGATGGTAGGCTCGTCACCTAGCATCGGTGCTCAAGACTCTCGATAAGACCATCAGGATCAATACTGGTCAAAGACAGCACAAGCACAGTTACCCATATACCATGCCTGGCCCATGAGCTTCAGTATGTAGGATTCAATGCTCAAGGCTATTGGAAGGCTCATCACCCACACTAGCCAAAGACAGCACAAACACAGTTACCCATATTCCATGTCTGGCTCATGAGACTTAATATGTACAGTTATAAGTGACTGCATAACAATGGTAATTGTGGTATTCGAGATTCTACAGAATATATAACAATGATCAAACAAATATGATTAACCCTGAAATTGACTGATTTGGTAGGCCGAGCGAAACATCAACCAAACCGGCGTAGCTAGGGTCGGTCGATCATGTTATCCCCAAGTCGACCAAACAAGTCCGTGACAGCCAAACCTAACTAAGCAGTCCATAAATTGTGATTTTCAGAGATTAATCACAATCATGTCAATTAAATAATATACTAAGCATGTTGTGAGAGGAATAGAACATCATAACATTCATTGTCTCAATCAGGCATAAAACCAAACAGTTGATATGCGATATACTTCATTTCATTTATGGGCGTAAAATCAAACACTCGACATGCTATTATTGCAAGCCAACTCATCAAATTGACAATCAGGTACTAGCCTGGGTGGATGGTAATCCACTTACTCAAGCATATGTGAACTTCTGTTCACTCAGGAATTTCATCAAACACTTAATATGCACAACACATCAAATCTCATATTTTCATAAAATCAATTCAAATGGACAATCAATCCACACATCGAAGTAAGCATGTAATTAATTAACACATACAGAACATCAATCATAAACATAAATCATTCGGCACTTAACTTTGAATGGAATTCAAGAAAAACCTAATTTTCACAACCCTCATGGGCTGATAATAGCCAACTTAGAAGATAGTCGTCACCTGATTGATAAATCCACGAGCTAGGAGTGAGTATTCCTCAAGGATTTGAAGAAAATCTAGCTAAAACACCTAAATTCGACAAAAACCCTAATTAGAAATGAAAATTCCTAATGAAACTTCCCAATTTCTACAATCGGAGAGGTATCTTACCTCAAGGCATGACCCGCCTACGACCGGTAGAAGGAATGGTGAAAGAGTAAAAGGGTTTCAGCAAACCCTAGAAGAAAACCCAAGCAAAACCCCCAAATTCCATTTCAAATGGAATTCTCAAATGGGCTTAGTATTTATAGTTCCAGATGGTCCAAGGTTGATGTGAGTCACACAACTCACCCTCTCTGGTCTTGATCTAAGTTGTGCAGTTCGGGATAGGGTGTCGGGTATCTGATATAGGAGAAAGGTCAACCCCACTAAAGCAATTGATTCCACATAGATTCGTGATCAACGGCCCACTAACGAACGGTCTTTAGCTGTTCTAAGTTTTCAGGACACCCATTGGATGATTTAGATAACAGAGTTTAGTGAATCCTTTCACTAGGTCGTAGTGGGCATAGCTAAGTATATGATGTGATATACGGGGTGTATTTATTTGTAGGTTAAGGGCGGTTAATCTCATTCGTATGGTTTTACATGTCAAAAGGGCTATTTTGTCAAATCGATTTCTAAACTCAAGATAATTGAGATTTGATTAATTAATTATGGTAGCCTAAGGTGAATCTGCATTGTAAGTCGGTTATATAGGTTAATCCATTGTGATTTCAATAAATCATAGATTGAGATTCATTAATCAACGGATCGGATGTAGGATTAGACAATTAAAAAGGAATCCGAAGTTATCCATGATATCTAACAAAGAATGTACGGTTAGATTGATGTGTCTAAATGTCTTACGAGGTTTCGATCAAATCAGATCATCCAAACTAGGATTTTCAATACAAATCTCCTAAAGTCTTAGTTCTAAATCAGGCGTCTGCACTCTCAATTGATAATTAAATTAGAAAATTTCCTAGAGGTGCTCGAGTTCTCTCGAGGCTTAAAGATTGAAATTTCCAGGGCGTTACAGGAATTGAGGCTAAAAGTTCTTTTTTTGCCTTGGTTGTAATGGAATGGAGGCTAAAAGTCCGTTATTTCGCCTCAGTAGGTGAAAAACTTAGGTTAAAGGTATACCATTTTCGCTTCAGTTGATAAGAAAATGAGGCTAAAAGTTTAACATTTTACCTTAGTTTGTCAAAACCTAAGGCTAAAAGTCTACCATTTTTCCTCAGTTGGTCAGAAACTGAGGTTAAAAGGCTACCATTTTGCCTCAGTTGTAAGAAAATGAGGTTAAAAGTCTAACATTTTGCCTCAGTTGTGAGAAAACTGAGGCAAAAAATCTACCATTTTGCCTCGGTTGGTCAGAAACTAAGGCTAAAAGGCTATAATTTTGCCTCAATTGTGAGAAAATGAGGCTAAAAGTCTAACATTTTGCATCAGTTGTGAGAAAATGAGCTAAACGTCTAACATTTTGTTGCGTAGCATGCCAACAACGCCGGTGAATCGAGATCCAATCTCCGGTCTCACCCACAAACGATAAACAGGAAGTAATAATAACTAAAAAAGGAATCACACAAACCAACAATCCACAAGACAGAGATTTACGTGGAAAAACCCCAACAAGGGTAAAAAACCACGGGTGCAAACTTCACTATGAAGAAAAATGAAGTTACAAGCAATACACTTACCTTCTCCTATGCTCCCATGCACAGAGATGGCCCTTTTGCAAATCCTCTCGCCTTTTTCTCACCTTGGACGTATAGAAGCCCTAATCCCCTTGTCTAATCCCGGTTTACACCCCTTTATATAGTAAACCCCGCAATTAGAACATATAATAAGAAACCCGCACTTTGAGTCCGCGGCCGGTCGGGCGCCCAGTCATAACTGGGTCGGGCGCCCAGCCATTACAGAATATGTCCAGCGTGAAAATAACAGAAACAGACCAATTTCGGGCGCTCGGTCACTTTGACCGCCGGGTGCCCGACCATTCACAAAATGGTCCAGAGGCTAATGGGCAAAACAGCCTGAATTTCGGGCACCCGGTCCACAGACCGTCCGGGCGCCCAACCATGCTGAGATGTGAGTGGTTCCACACACCACGTGTAGTCTCCACACTCAACAATCTCCCACTTGGAGACACATCACCACATGATCCTTCATTTTCTACATCCAGAGTACACCACCTCCCAGTCTTCAAGCCTAAAAACCAATCAGAGCTGAATAGAGCTTCAGCTTCTCCCGTGTGACCGCCTTGGTCAACATATCTGCAGGATTCTCACTTGTATGAATCTTCTCCAAAATAATCGATCCATCTTCTAGTAACGAACGTATGAAGTGATATCTGATGTCAATATGCTTGGTCCTCGAATGAAAGGCTGAATTCTCAGCCAAGTGTATTGCAATCTGACTGTCACTGTACAGCTTGCAATCTGCCTACTTCTTCCCCAACTCTTCCATAAAACCTTGCATCCACACCATCTCCTTGCACGCTTCTGTAGCTGCAACATATTCTGCTTCCGTTGTACTGATGGATACTATCTTCTGTAACTGAGAGATCCAACTGACTGCTGCACTACCTAGGGTAAAGACATATCCTATAGTGCTCCTTCTGCTGTCGATATCCCCTGCCAAATCTGAGTCGACATAGCCTTGTAACTTGATTTTCGATCCTTCATAACACAGCCCTATATCCACAGTACCTACCAGGTATCTAAGGATCTACATCACAGCTTTCAAATGTTCCTTCCCGGGGTTGTTCATGTACCTGCTAACAAATCCCACTACTTGAGCAATGTCTAGCCTCGTGCTAAACATAGCATACATGAGGCTCCCTATGGCTGACGCATAAGGGACTTTAGCCATGTAGTCCCGTTCATCCTGCGTTTTAACTCCTTGCTCCTTAGAAAGCTTGAAGTGGTTGGCTAATGGAGTGCTAACCGACTTGGCACCTCCCATGCTGAATCTATCAAGTACCTTAGCTATGTATTCTGTTTGTGACAAAACTAGCTTCTTATTTTTCCTGTCACGCTTTATCCTCATGCTTAGGTTTTGCAGCTCCTAAATCCGTCATGGCAAACTCTCTAGACAGTTGTCTTTTGAGATCTGAGATGTCCTTCATGCTTGATCCGGTCACAAGCATATCATCAACATACAGAAGAAGAATGATATACGACGTATCAAGCTTTTTCAAGTAACAACAGTGGTCTGCATGACATCTCCTGTACCCGTTTCCCGACATGAAACTGTCGAACTTCTTGTACCACTGCCTCGGGGCCTACTTCAGACCGTATAGACTCTTCTTCAGTCTACACACTTTGTTCTCCTTTCCTGGTGCCACGTATCATGTCGGTTAATGCATATATATCTCTCCTTCAAGGTCTCCATGAAGAAAAGCTGTCTTAACATCTAGCTGCTCTAGATGTAAGTCCTTTGTAGCCACTATGCTCAAGACCATGAGAATCGTAGACATCTTCACCACAGGTGAAAATATCTCTGTGAAATCGATACCTGCCTTTTGTTGGAACCCTTTCACAACCAGTCTAGCCTTGTATCGTTTCGAACCATCGTGCTCCTCCTTCAGTCTGTAAACCCACTTGTTATGAAGAGCTTTCTTGCCCTTGGGTAGAGTGATTAGCTCCCACGTACGATTAGACTCAAGAGAGTTCATCTCATCTTCCATGGCTTGCTCCCACTTAACCCGCATATCTGACCGTAACGCCTCTTCAAAACACTCTGGCTCACCATTATTTGTCAGCAGTAAATAATGTAAGGAGGGTGAGTATCGGACCTTGGGTCTCCTCTCCCGAGTAGACCTCCTCACAACCGGTGTCTGCGGCTCTGCCTCATCATGCTCCTGTGCATGCTCATCCTGTGGCACTGTAACACCCGTGTCCGGTAACTCTTCCAACTCTACGAATTCCTTCTCATCGGCCTGGTTCTGATTTTGCTGCACAATGTCCTTATGCATCACTTTTTCATTGAAGACTACGTCCTTGCTTCTAATGATTTTTCGATTCTCAATATCCTAAAACCGGTAGCCAAAATCATTCTGCCCGTAGCCTATAAACGTACACCTTCTGGACTTCACATCCAGCTTGTTTCTGTGCTCTGCATCAATGTGAAGATAAGAAATGCAACCAAACACTCTGAGATGTGCAAGGTTCACCTCTTTTCCAGTCCACGTTCCTTCTGGTAGCCCACCATCCAATGGTGCTGAGGGACTTCTATTGATGAGATCTACGGCAGTATTCACAGCATCTGCCTAAAAAATCTTGGACAACCCTGCATGTAGCCTCATGCTCCTAGCGCGCTCAAGGATGGTCCTGTTAATGCGCTCGGCCACACCGTTCTGCTGCGGTGTCCCTGGAATCCTTTTCTGATATTTGATTCCATTTGCTGCACAATACTCCTCAAATCTCTTATCACAGTATTCTCCCCCATTATCCGATCTGAGACACTTTATAGTTTTACCTGTCTCATTTCTACCATAACTTTCCACTTCTTAAATACATCGAATACATCTGATTTGTGTTTTAAGAAGTAGACCCATAGTTTTCTACTAGCATCATCAATAAAAGAGACAAAGTAACGTGAGCTACCAAGAGATGATACCTGTGCCGGTACCCACACATCAGTGTGTACAAGCTCCAATAGGTACGTCTTTGGAGAGCGTCCTGTCTTCTTGAAGCTAACTCTCTTTTGCTTGCCATACACGCAATCCTCGCCGAATTCCAGATCGATTGCCTTCAACCCTGGTAGCTTCCCCTTTGATAATAACACTTTCATCCCCTTCTCACTCATATGTCCCAACCTCTGATGCCATAACTGCCCATTCACTCCAGTTGATGCGACTGCGAGTGAACTATACGATCCGGAAGTCATATACAAAGTACCTTCCTTCTTGCCTCGAGATATAACCAAGGCACCTTTTGTGACCTTCCATACATCGCTCGTGAATGTCGTCACATATCTGGTACCGGCCAACTGCCCCACTGAGATCAAATTCCGTCTCAAACTCGGTACATGTCTGACATCCTTTAGCTTCAAGACCGTTCCGTCTTTCTGACTCAGGTGAACGTCTCCTTTGCCAACAATACTGCATGGCTCATCATCACCCAAGTAGACTCTTCCAAAGTTACCTGACACATAATCACGAAGAACTTCTTTTAATGAAGTGGCATGAAACGAAGCACCTGAGTCACCCAAGACTCATTCCGCGCATCAAGAGACAAGATCAACGCCTCTGTGTCACTCTCCTCAGATAGATTCACTGAATCCTTCCCAACTTGAGAGCTTCCTTCTTGTTTCTTAAGCGCCCTACAATCACGCTTCATGTGCCCCTTCTCCCCGCAATGCCAACACCCGTCCTTATCTTTCGGTCCCTTGGACTTGTTCCTCGACTTAGAATGCCCATGTTTATTGCCTCCTTTGTTCGAAGATCTTCCTCTTCCTTTAACGTTTAGAGCATTTCCTGAATACTCTGAAGTTCCTAATGCCTTCCTTCTAGATTCTTCGCTTAGAATTAGACCGGCCACATCATCGAATTTCAACTTTGTAGATCCTGAAGAATTGCTCACGGCAATCACCAAACCATCCCAACTGTCTGGCAAACTGGACAAGATCAATAGTGCCCTGACCTCATCATCAAAAGTGATGCCAACGGATTCCAATTGGCTCATGACCGTATTGAACTCGTTTAGATGTTCAGCCACGCTCCCACCATCTGACATCTTCATGTTGAATAGCCGTTTCATAATATGAACCTTATTTGACGCCGAGGGTTTCTCATACATCGTAGCCAAAGCCTGCATTAATTCTTTTGTGGTCTTTTATTTGGATATGTTGAAGGCGACGCTCTTAGACAAAGAGAGTCGGATCGTTCCTAAAGTCTTCCGATCCATTAAAGCCCATTCATCATCTGTCATCTTTTATGGTTTCTTCTCTTTTCCTCCTAGAGGAATGTAGAGGTCCTTCTGATACAGATAATCCTCCATCTGCATCTTCCAAAAGGTAAAGTTTGAACCATCAAACTTCTCAATTCTAGTTTTTCCATCTTCCGCCATCGCTCTCACTTAAACTAAACCAATAGCTCTGATACCAGTTGTTGCGCAGCACGCCAACAACGCCGATGAACCGAGATCTAATCTCCGGTCTCACCCACAAACGATAAACAGGAAGTAATAATAACTAGAAAATGAATCACACAAACCAACAATCCACAAGACAGAGATTTACGTGGAAAAACCCCAACAAGGGTAAAAAACCACGGGTACAAACTTCACTATGAAGAAAAATGAAGTTACAAGCAATACACTTACCTTCTCCTATGCTCCCATGCACAGAGATGGACCTTTTGCTAATCCTCTCGCCTTTTTCTCGCATTAGACGTATAGAAGCCCTAATCCCCTTATCTAATCTCGGTTTACACCCCTTTATATAGTAAACCCCGCAATTAGAACACATAATAGGAAACCTACACTTTGAGTCTGCAGCCGGTCGGGCGCCCGGCCATACAGAATATGTCCAGCGTGAAAATAACAGAAACAGACCAATTTCGGGCGCCCGGTCACTTTGACCGTCAGGCGCCCGACCATTCACAAAATGGTCCAGAGGCTAATGGGCAAAACAGCCTGAATTTCGGGCGCCCGGTCCACAGATCGTCCGGGTGCCCGACCATGCTCAGATGTGAGTGGTTCCACACACCACGTGTAGTCTCCACACTTAACAGATTTTGCCTCATTTGGTAAAAATTTGAGGCTAAAAGTCTACCATTTTGCCACGTCTGGTCAAAAATTGAGGCTAAAAGGCTACCGTTTTGCCTCAATTGTGAGAAAATGAGGCTAAAAGTCTAACATTTTGCCTCGGTTGGTCAAAAACTGAGGTTAAAAGTCTACCATTTTGCCTCGGTTGGTCAGAAACTGAGGCTAAAAGGCTACCATTTTGCCACTTATGGGAAAATGAGGCTAAAAGTCTAACATTTTGCCTCAGTCGATTAGAAATTAAGGCCAAAAGTATGTTAAATTTGCTTTAAAAAATTGATAAATTCTAATAAATCGAGAATATTAAAAAATAGAATTTTGAAAAAAATGGAGAACCTTCATAAAATTATAATTTTGAAAATAATTAATAATTCTAAAAAAAATTGATAAATTTTAAAAAATGAGAATTTTGAAAAAATACATCAAAATTTGAAAAAAAAAAAAAAAAGATAGTTTTATAAAAAAAAAAATGAGAATATGTAAAGGCTTGATATAATTTTGAAAAAAGAATTTGAGAAATTAGAAGAAAAAAAATTGTGAATTAAAAAAATTGAGAATTTTTTAAAAAAATTAGAATTTTGAAAAAAATTGATAATTTTGTAAATGGGTAATAATGACTTATTTCTTAAGTATTTACGGTGGACAAAAAAAAATCTAGAACATATTGAGATGATAAAAGCTAACATATGAGTTTTTCTTTTTTTAATTTTTTTCCAAATGCTCTAGGAGGTTTTTAATGGTGGACATTCAATCACTACTTTTTTCTTGTGGTGTGGTCCACCTAAGATTTAGATTAGGCTCATTTTTGGGATCAAGCTCTAAAATGATCTTGAGAAATGAATGGACAACATGGATAAAGCAGTAATAGTGGGGCCCACAAAGGACCATCCACTAACCACCTGACCAACGTCAATAGCCAAACTGCTAGGAACCTAGGAGGGGCCTACTGTGATATTTGTGAGAAATCCACCCTGTCCATCCGTTTTGTGAGCTCATTTTAGGACATGAGACAAAAAATTGAGCTGGATTCAAAACTCATGTAGGCTAAAAACATGAGGATTGAACAGCCACGGTTGAAATATTTGTGGGGACATAGAAGTTATGAATTGGGCTAATATTTGTTTTTTCAATTCATCCCAATAGGACTGATGTTACAAATGGTATGGATGGCATATAAACATCGCTATGGACACCAGGAAGGTACAAATGGTAGGATTTCCATATAAAACATTACGATGGGCCCTTTGGAATTTTTAATGGTGAGGCACTCAATCTCCACTATTTCCTATGATGTGGTCCACCTTAGATTTTGATCTGCATAAGTTTTGGTACACAATCCTAAAATGATACAGAGAAACGAATAGACGGCATGGATACACATATAATCATCAAGGTGGGCCCCATGGTAGGGGTAACACCCATTAAGCTCTTAGCCAGCTAACACCGTGTCGTTTAGTAAACTGAAAAATAAGGTCTGAAAATTAATACAAGTACTGAAAACTTAAAATGCTGAATTTTAGTACTTATAAGTACTTAAAAACCCGTTTGGTAGTTTGTTTGAAAAAAGTCCTAATGTTTGAAATTAAGTGCTTTTTCACAAAAGTTTGTTTAGTAAGCACAAATCATAAACGTCTGAAAATTGGCAATTTGTCATATTTGCCCTTATTGTTTCAATTTCTATCTTTTGCCATGCTACTAAACTTGGCACACATATGCCCAATTCACATATATATCATTCAAACATAATATTTCAATTGATGAACCATGTATTGTTTTCTTCTTAATTGAATAATCATAACCCTTCAATTAGTGTCCTTGAATTGGACAACTAAATATCTCATATTTAACTAATAAAGGTTGTTTTGAAGGGTAGGATCATCTAATATTTATTTATTTATTATTGTTATTATTTTGAATGATCTATTCATAGTAGGCCCCATGTTGATAGTATTATTGATCATGAAACCAGTGGGCCCACCTGTATGAATAAAACCTGAGATATGAGCCATACTTGAGTGGGGCATCATTTAACTCCCCTTGTTGAGAGATGACTCACAACGCATGATGACATGGCACACTAAGCAGGTATTGGGTCACTGATCTCTAGGCTGCCACTTGCCACTTGCAACATGACCTTAAAAAATGCTTTGGTTCGGGAAAAAAAAAAAAAAAAAAAAAGTATTCTTGTTTGATCGAATAAATGGGCAACACACATACAAATTTTTATTTAATAGGTGTGCCACGCCACCCAATTGTTATCATCCATAATTCAACAATGGCTAGGTTAGGCAATCACAGCCATCCCATCAATGGCATTCAATCGGCACTTTTCTTGTGTTGTGGTTCACCTAAGTTTGGACCGGCTTCTTTTATAGTCTCATACAATAAAATAAGCTGGAAAAATGGATGGACTGTGTGGATAAAACACATACCTTGTGGTGGGGTCCACAAAATATCATTATTCACAATCCATGTGACCAAATTTTTATGCCATCCCTCCTTTAAAAAAAAAAAAAAAAAAAAAAAAAACCCACTTTGATGTCTATGTGAAATCCATGTCGTTCCACCATTTTGCCAGCTCATTTTAGGGCCTGAGCCCAAAAATGAGGTAGATCCAAATCTCAGGTGGACCACACCATAGGAAGCAATGGTAATCAAATGCCCATTGTTAAAAACTTCTTGTGGCCACAAAATCGGATCAAGCTGATGTTTGCATTTTCTCTTCATCTATGTCTATGTGACCTGCTCAACAGGTTGGATAGGAAATAAACATTACAGTGGATTCTAGGAGGTAGATTGAAGGTTCAAGCGGACCACACCACAAGAAGCAATGGGGATTGAAGGCTCACCGTTGAAAACTCCTGGGGTCACAAATAGTTTTAGATCAAGCTGATATTTATGTTTTCTCTTCCTACATGTCTTTGTGATCTCATGAACAAATTAGATGGCAAATAAACATCACGGTGGGCCCTATGAAGTTTTCAATGGTAGGATTCAATCCCACTCCTTCATGTGGTGTGGTCCCCTCGAGCCTTCAATCTGCATCCTTTTTGGGCTCATGCCCTAAAATAATTTGTCAAAAATGTATGGACGGCAAGGATAAAACATATACATCATGGTGGGCTCTACGGATCCCTTAACAAGACCATCCGTTCGATGGTTCATATGGTGGCGGTAGTACCCAATCCGCGTCCACAGCGGAGTGGACACAGTGAGCCCCCCTTTCACCCAAGACGGTGCAACCCTTACTGTAAGGCCCACCTTGATGTGTGTATTCTATATCCACGCTGTCCATCCGTTTTCACATTCCATGTCAGTGCATGATTCCAAAAATGAAGAAGATCCAAATCTAAGGTGAACCATGCTATTAGAAACAGTGATGATTGAATTGGGAAGAGAAATGTTTATCGTTGAAACCAGGATGGGCTCCACCTTGATGTTTATATGCCATCCAGACTGTTTATGAGGTCACTATCATTGGGATGAATTGAAAACACAAAATACTTACCTTAATATAAAGCATACATGGCCATACGAATGTTTCAACAGTGGTTGTTCAATCCCCATTATTTCCTCTCGTGTGGCTCACTTGAGTTTCGGATTTGCATCATTTTTTGTCGCACTTTCTAAAATGAGCTCGCAAAATGTATGGATGGGTTGGATTTCTCAAAAACATTACGGTGGGCCCCACCTAGTTTCCTAGCACATGAACTTTTCTCTTGGCAGAGACGTCCGTCAGCACTCAGCAATCCTTACCCCAATAGGCATCCCTAGCAGCCTCGCTACCGTGTTGAGGTGGTAAAGTTGTGTTGGGCCCACAATGATGTATGTTTTAGATCCACACCATCTATCTAATTTTTCAGATCATTTTAGGCCATGAGCCCAAAAATGAGGTAGATTCGAAGCTCAAATAGACCACACCACAGAAAACAATAGGCATTGAATGTATAACATTGAAAACTTATTGTGCTAATGGAAGTTTTGGATCAAGGTGATATTTTTTTGTTTTCCTTTCATCGAGGTTCGCGTAACCTTATGAACAGTTTTGATGGCAAATAAACATCATGGTGGGCCCTAGGAAGGTTTCAACAGTAGGCATCATCATCTCCGCTGCTTTCTGTGGTGCGGTCCACTTGAGCTTTAGGTCTGCCACGTTTTTTGGTTCATTCCCTAAAATGATCTGAAAAAATTGATGGATGGTGTGGATATGATACATGCATCATGGTGGGGTTAAAAAACTTTGCTATATCAACTGGACGTCTACCCTGCATAATCATCTGTGTGAGAGCTTTTAACGGAGGGGTAAAGTTGCCATTTATTAAAAAATTAAATCAAAATCACTTACTGCATTTAGCAATAAGTGTTAAGTCAGACGAGGGAAGCTTAAAAAATTTCTTATTTTTTAAGTGAAAATTCCAACTAAGCGTTTTCGGTTTTGGATTTACCAAACAGGTGCTAGGTGCTGAAATAAGTTTTACCAAACGGGCTCTTAAGTACTCCCCCGCCATCCCCCCCCCCCCCCCCCCCCCCCCCACCACCACCAAAAAAAAAAAAAAAAAAACAAATGTCCCGCCCCCAATCCGTGCCCATCTCTCTCTCTCTCAAACCTCCTCTCTCGCTCCTGTCTAGTGTTAGGATTCCATGGCTCCGTAGACAAGGGGTTGCGGCAACAATGGCGTGGGGTTCTTATCTACGGATCATCGTCTTCATCACCAGAATCTCTCTCTCTCTCTCTCTCTCTCTCTCTCTCTCTCTCTCTCTCTCTCTCTCTCTCTCTCGTGCAACTCCTTCGAATCTGAGTCCCTGGCAGTATCTGATTCCCGCTTGCCTGCATCAATGGCCGGAAGTAAGGTCAATCTGCCAGAGGATCTCATCTCCTAGAAAGCGTCTGATGGGCAATCGAACTCCAAAGGTAGTTATGGTTTGTTTTTTATCAAGCTGTTGTGGAACTTGTCCTGTTTGGATGGCAGATTATGGTTTTGGGATGTGAGTTGATGATGGTGGAATTTTTGGAACTATTGTTTTGGTTCAAATGTTGTCTTCTGTAAATTGTTTTTATTGAAATGTTTTAACAGTATCATTTAACAACCATAGGTGTTATTAATATGTATATTTCTTTTTCCCATTTAATTATTTGGCATCTCCTCTCTTAGTATTGGAAAAAAAAAATGCAGACAAGTTATTTGTTAAAATGCGAAAGAGATGTGATTTTGTGGGAAATGGTATGCTTCAATTTGATCTTTCTTTTGGACAGATGTGTTAGTGGGGTTTCTCTAAGCACATATGCAAGTGAAGCCCTGCCTATCCACACACAAGCGTAGTTGCCAATTTGCGCAAGATCTGAGCTTTCCATCATATGGCTATGCTGTTCATATTTTTTGGACTAAAAATCAGTCTGTTTTACAATTCATTTGGGGCACAATGCATAGAACAATGTATAGCTAGATAAAATTGTTTAGCTATTTATTTTGGACGCGGATTGCCTGCCAAAGCCTTTCGCAGGCATCTCCTGCACTCGGAATCTAGGTGGGGCCCCCCATGATGTTTGTGAGAAATCTACGCTGTCCAACCGTTTTGTGAGATCATTTTAGGCGTTGCAACCAAAAATGAACGGAATCCAAGACTCAAGTGGGTC
Organism: Liriodendron chinense; assembly: GCA_003013855.2. Taxonomy (NCBI): domain Eukaryota; kingdom Viridiplantae; phylum Streptophyta; class Magnoliopsida; order Magnoliales; family Magnoliaceae; genus Liriodendron; species Liriodendron chinense. Next base: position 3,318,119 of record PVNU02000310.1, read on the forward strand.
GAAAAAGTGACGATTGAACTTCCACAGTTGAAATATTTGTGGGGCCACAGAAGTTTCGAATCAGGATAATATTTGTGTTTTCAGTTCATCTCAGTAGGAATGACACTATGGACGGTATGGATGGCATATAAACATCACTGTGGACCCCATAGAGGTTTCAACGGTAGGAATTTCCCTACCCGCCTTTTGTTTTAGTGTGGCCCACTTGAGTCTTGGATCCCATTCAGTTTTTGTCTCAACGCCTAAAATGATCTCATGAAACGGTTGTACAGTGTAGATTTTTCATAAACATCATGGTGGGCCCCACCTAGATTCTGAGCGCAGGAGAGGCCTGCGAAAGGCTTTCAGGCAATCCACGTCCATTTATTTTGTACGTCGTGGCCCACCTTTGGAGTTTAGTGGCCTGATTTTCTCATTTGTCCATTTTTTATGGATCACTTGAATCATCTGACAGGGGAGATATTAGTGCATAGCCCATCCTGTGATGGGCCCCACAGATCAAAAACTTAGTTGTTTATTGATGTTTATTGATGTTTGATTCCTGAGAAGCTTAATCAATCTGATCTGAAAAACACACAACGAAGATAATATTACCAAATATCTTGACCATCATTAGATTTGCAAAGTACTAAGTAATAGTCCCAACATCAGATTGTGTGCACAATCCCTAGTACCTAACCTCTAGTCATGGTCACTCGTTTATTGAAATAGGATTATTGGATATTTTCATTTTAAATGTCCAATTAAGGTCCACTGACTCAAAGTCTAATAATATAGTAAAGTGTTTCTTCTGGTTTGTGACTACGTCTGGAAATGGGAACCATAATTTGGATAGTTTAATTTCACTTTCATGCCATGTATGAAATTTTTAATTCATTTCCATGTGCATATGTATTATCACACACTCTTACCAGAATAAAGTTATGTCTAGCTTTGTTGGAGTTGGATTTTGTGTGGGCTTTACCTGGTATGTTTACACCCCCTATTCTATAGAAACATAATTCTATACCTGATTTATGTTTTTTTGCACAAAAAGCTATATAATCTGGTTGATGTATTGTGTAATTTTTGCATTCTGCTAATTTCTCTTGGAATTTTATTCTTTTTTCTTTCTTTTTTTTCCAGCCTTTTCAACCTGCACTAGCTCCAGTTCAAACCTCTCTTGCTAGTTGGATGTCTAATCCGTCTACAGTACCCCATCCTGCAGTTTCTGGAGGAGGTATTGGACTTGGTGCTTCGACAAATCCAGGTAGTTTAAATTATTCAGCAATACTTGTTATAGAACTTTTTTAATTTTGTTTTTTGCTTGTATGGATGGGTTTCATGTGAACATGTAAGTTGCTGTTGTTTGACTCTGGAGTTTTTCTTTTTTAATTTTTTTCTTCTTTTAATGTGTTTTGTAGCTGTGATTTTGAAGCACCCTAGGACCCCACCAAGTAATAACCCAGCTGTGGATTACCCATCTGCAGATTCTGACTATGTATCTAAAAGAACAAGGCCCATTGGCATTTCTAATGAGGTAAATTGGATTGCCTCCGGTGAGGCTCACCATCTTTGCTATTTTACATTTTGTAGTGGGTCTTGAGCTTTTCCAATGGTGGTTATTTTTTTGTTTTAAGTAAATATAACTTTTTGCTAATTGCAGTTGATATTCATGACATCTATGTAGGTAAATCTGCCTGTAAATATATTACCAGTATCCTACCCTGGCCAGAGTCATGGTCATGGCTTGTACTCACCCGATGACTTGCTGAAGACTGTTGTGCAGACACTGAATCAAGGTTCATCTCCCATGAGCATGGATTTTCATCCCATTCATCAGACTATACTTCTAGGTCAACTTTTCTGACACAATTATTTTTTTTATTCTGACACAGTTTTTTTTGGTGGAAAAGGCTCATTTAACGGCATGCCATGCGGCTCTCAATGGGTCGGATTTGGATCGGATCCAGTTGGATCCGGCTCCAAGTCCGTATATCTGTAGACGGATTTGGATTGGATTCAGATCCAACTCGGATCCAAAAGGTGATATCCATATCCGATCCATTTATAAATTGTTAGATCCATGTCCGATCCAAAATCCATATAACCATTGGATTCGGGTCGGATCTAGGTCCGAATCCACCCCCATTACAAATCTAAAAAAATATATGATATAAAATTTATAATATAATATATTTAATTTAGTAGAAAAATGATGCAAATCCCACTATTTACTATGGTATAGTTGACATGGCCTAAAATAATTTGTAAAACAGATGGCCAGCATGAATATAACATATACAATAAGGTGACAATGAGTCGGATCTTAATCGGATTCGGATCGAACTCGGATATGTTCATGTGAATCCATATCCGGTCCATTTAAGTAATCGGACCTATTTTAAGATCCAAATGCGGTCCATTTAACTAATCGGACCTATTTTAAGATCCAAATCCGCATTATACGGATTCGGAGTGAATCGGATCTCGGATCTGACCCGCTCCATTTAACGGTGTGCAAATGAATGTCGTGTAAAGTCATTAGTGGCATGTAACGAACATACACAACGTGCAATGCGTTCCATGTATGATATTTAACGGTGTGCAATACGTGCCGTTAAAAGTCATTAACGTCATGTAAAAATATACAGTACGTGCAATACATGCCGTTGATAACTTTTAATGGCATTCATATTAATTTTTTATGGCGGGTGATGCACGCTGTCTATATAAACTGACTTTTTACGACATCTCACCAGACGACGTGCATGTGTACGCCGTGAAAAGTCATTTACGGCACACATTGCTCGCTATTAAAAGTCATTTTATTTGTAGTGTGATATGAATCTATAGTCATTTACGGCACGCATTGCATGCATTGCCGCTGTAACTATTTTTTTTTTTTTTTATGTCCAGGTGATGGGAATGTCTTCTCCTAATGACAAGCTTCTACTTGTAAAAGCATTACGCAAATGAGGCACGTGGTTGCCGTAACTGGAGATGGCACTGATGATGCTCCTGCCTTGCACGAGGTTCCGTCTTTCTAACATCTTATTTTCCATTTTTCGAATATACATGCAATTGTCTGAAGTGGGCAACTTAAGGGAACACTTCTAATTCTATTGTCAATTGTTGTTTAGGGCGCGCACACACAGTGGGGCCACCTGATGAATGGTAGAATCTCATGCATGTATGACCATGTCCATGCCTAGAACTCTAGTTCTAGTCCAGCAACTAGCCTTACCATAGCACCTTTTTAGCCAAAGAAAGAAAAAAATCTAGTAAATCTAGTATTCTGGACTATCTTTGGCTGAGGATGCAGACATTTGAAGAAATTCCAGATTGGAAGATCTTTGCCATCGAATCTTTGGACATTTTTCTAAGAAACTGTTGTATTTATGCTTACTATCAATTTGTGGGGTGCCTTTAATCTGGCAGACATTTGAGAAATCCCACATGCACAATACAGACCGTAAGATCAATGGTCTGGAAAACAGAACCACTCTTGTATGGCTGCGATGACACATGGACCACTCTTTGTATGCCCATGTACACCATAAACATGCAACCTGGCACATTTGTGGGACATCTGACTGGTGCATAACCTCCCCCTACTTTGAAGTTGGAACTCACCAAAAGATGGTCCACTCATGAGGAGGACCATCTGTGAACTTTGAACATGGACAATTGGTGAGTTTGTTTAAACAGTGTAATTCTTTTTGTATTGAGGTGGCCCACCTGATGTGTCTGGATCAGCCTTGTTCTGGCATATGTTCATCTTCACATTGGCAGCCACCTTATACGCTGCTAAGATGTCCCATACAATTGCCAAGTTGGCATTTACTTAAAATGCAAATCCGAAGTTCGTGAGCGTGAAATGCAAATCGACTTCAGACGAGAAATGTTTCAGTGGCCACTCCATTGATGTCTTTCGGTTGGTTTGGGAGAATCTACACAGCAACTTGTATCCTTATGCATTAAGAAAGTAGGCTTATTGATATAGTTTTGAATGTTTGTAAAATAATCCTTCTTTTTTTCTTTTTTTTTTCATTCTTGGGCTGAATCTTGTGGTGTTTGTAGGTTGGACGCAGAAGATCTGTCCAAGACAATGATAGTTCAAAGCCGTCTTCACCTAACCAGATATTCACCGAATAGAAAAAAAGGTAAAAAATCATCAACTTACAGCAACAAGAAACATTACAAATTAACCTTTTCTTCTCAAATTTTGAACTATGCCTTTTGGATTTGGTTTGAATTGCTAACATTTCAACTGAAATATAGGAATTTGAATGCGTGAACTGTTAATGAGTGAACTGTTTCTTGACACCTTTTTTCTGTTAAACAGTTGGTCCATCAATGGATGCTTCTTGACACCTTTTTTCTGTTAATGAGTGAACTGTTTCTCCGTTTGGTTTTTTAGTGTTGTCTTCTGCTTCCTGGAACAGAGATAAATATATCCTATGGCATTCATTCCCCAATGATGCATTATACGCTCTGAAATACTGACCCCCCATGGTTGTGGGCCTATTTTTGGCTCATTCGCTAAACGACCAACACTTTAAAGAAATTTTAGACGATACCTTCTAGTGTATGCGCCTGCGACACCTTTTCTATTTTTTTACTCTTTAATTGACATCTTAGACTAAGTTGAGTTAGAATGTTCTTTTTCTTCCCCTTCTCCTCCCTCTTTTGCATGCTTGAGAAGCTATCGAAGTAGTTGAATCATTGGCCAAAAATGTTTCACGGTTGTTTTTTAGTATTGGAGAGTGGTTTTCTAGCTTTCTTTATATGCATATCTCATTTGTTTCTTATCAATATCCGTTGGCTATTGAGAAAAAAATTATTTATTCTCATCAATCATTAAATCACAAAACAACAATTGTATTGCCTAGGCTTTTCATTTTGTTTTAAAATTTCTTTCAATGATGCTTTAATTGTTGAAGGTGCCAATCTGGACATTTTCAATTCAGTGTCCAAAGAATGTGATGAGCATTTTCTATTAGTGAGATTCGTGCTTTATTTGGAAGGCTAAAAAATCATTTTCTTTGATCTCGAACAAGCTAATGCTTTGTTTGTGGACTTAGTGTCCCTTTTGTTAGCTTTTCTATTGTTGAATAAGATTTCTGTTTTCCACAATATTGGGGGGGAATCTATCATCCTGATTGTCACCAAAAATCCTTCCAGTCAGAAAATCCTACCCATCAACTGGAGTGAACCCTGACTGTTGGTTTCCCCTTTTTCATAGTCCTCAAACTATGAAATTAGATCACCAACCAATGTGATTTTTGCAGCCCATTCATAGTCCTCAAACAGGCCATTTGGTGTCTGGAAATTAGATCACCAACCAATGTGATTTTTGCAGCACAACTTGCTATGGTAAGTCTGCTAGATAAAAGGTTCAGATCCCTTACATGTGCCCCATCTACAGAAAAAAAGTGTGCTTCTTAGCTAAGGCAAACTTGATACCACTTGATCCTCTCTTAGGGTCTATTTGGACTCACCCTCCAAAGGGGCATTTGAGGTGTAAACATCGTTTTGATCCAAACAGCAATTGACGTTGGATGTACTTTTCAAACCCCTATCACATCTCCCACACGACAAAATTGGTGCTAAAATGCCAATCCAGTTGGTTTTTGCTGAGTTGACCAAAAAGGCACAGCTTTAAACCTCCTTTTGATGAAGGGTGTCCAAACGGGCCTTTAATTATTGATTATTCATCGACTGATTTGGTTTTCATTTATTTGTTACTTATTTATTTCTTGACAGGTGGTTGTTGAAAGTTCTGTTGATGTGATGTGTGATCGATATGGATCTTATGTCCTTTGCAGTCTTCTTTGTCTTCGCAAAGGAACACCACTCGAATCTTTGGAGGAATTTCATGTGACAAGATCAACTACAACTCTAGTAGAGCGGTTGAACAGCAAGCTGCCTAAATCAGGTGGAAATCAATCACCAAATGCTCAGCTGGGATTTCCACATTTAAATTTCTTGTTGGGGGCTTGTTCCAATATGCTAAAGAAAGTATTGAAGATCTGCGTGTTAACAAATACAGCAGCTTTGTTCTACAGGCATGTTGTTTATTACCCTTCTACTCCATGCTGTTTTACTGGTTTTTCCTTTTCAAGGTTAGGGAATAGCCGTCCGGTTATTTTTGGCGTGTTTTGCTTCATGATGTGGTTCTTACATTGATCGATACAGTTGGGATGCATGTTATTCAAAATTTGCTTCATTTTTTGTCAAGGTCATCAATCAGCTGCAATTTTTTTTTCTATAGTTCTCGAAACTCGTAACTCAACTCAGACATGATGGGCACTTTAGTCCCAGTCAGCCCAGAACTCAGTTGTTCTGGTTCGAGCTTAAAAGATTCTATTGTTTGATTTTGCAAGTTTTTCTTCTACGTAATCATCCATTTTCGAGTACATGATTAAGTCTTGAATACTCGATTGAGTTCATATTGTGTACTGAAACGTTAATCTGTACCAATGTGTCAATTGAGACTTGCTTTTCTTTGGCAGACTGCTTTGAAGTTATTAGCGGGGGATGAGCAAGAGTTGCTACGTGTAATTCCTGTCCTTCTTGGCTGCCGTGGGGGAAATGATGCAGAAGGGAAGTTCATAGAAATTAATGCAGTTTATGGATTTAGTGATCTGCTCAAGGATACTGCTTATAGCCATTTAATGGAGGTGCTTTTTCTTGCCCTTTATGACCACAAACTCTGATGTTTGCAAGAACTGGTGCACCTGCACAACTTCACAATGGGGCAAATGCCAACATGGGATTCAAGTATAAAAGCAGGACACCCTGCTTTTGTGTCAGTTCCAAACTCATCTCCTGGCCAAACATTTGGACCTTCCTCTGCTCCATATTCTACTTCAGGAGTTCTCCCAGGCCAATCAGCTGAATTTTTTTATAGGATATGCAAATATTTAAGCATGCACAGGTTTATTTAAGCAAATATTTAATTAGGTGAAACATGCACAGGTTTATTTAAGCAAATATTTAAAAAAAATTAAACATTTTTAGCCATAGTTTATAATTGAGGCTAAAATATATTGTTAGCCTTAGTTGAAAGAAAACGAGGCTAAAAATGGATTTAGTCTCTGTTAGTATCAATTGAGGCAAAAAATTATATTTAGCTTCAACAGTTGAGAAACGAAGTTAAAAAATGAATTTAGCCTCAGTTGATGCCAACGGAGGGTAAATCCATCTTTAGCCTCGATTTTGCCTCAGTTACCCAAACCAAGGCTACAACTCCCGTGGCTAAAGGCTTTAGCCTCAGTTATTAAGAACTGAATCTAAAAATAGATTTAGCCTTAGTTGGAGGCAGCCAACGCTAAAATTTGGATTTAGTCTCGGTTGGAAACAATTGAGGCTGACAACTTGATTAGCCTCAGTTTGAGGCAATGGTAGTAAAAAGTTTCTTTTAGCCTCAGTTGAAGAATTGAAGCTATAAAAAGTTTTTTTGCCTCAGTTGTCAAAACCAAGGCTAAAGCCTTTAACTGCCCCGGTTATAGTAATGGAGGCTAATTCAAGCAAAACTGAGGCTAAAACCTTTAACCTCATTTTTTCAACTTTTTACCCGTTGTTTTAAACTTAGGCTAAAAGACTTTTTTCTTGTAGTGCACCGTATAAACAATGTGACCATTTGTTAACAGAATATCCTCTACATTACAACCACTCTTAAAATAACCTCAACAACCCCCTTTCTCTCCTCCACTTCTTCCAAACGATTGAATTTGATTTTTAAACATTAGTTATAACTAGTCATATCTATCATATCTTATACATTTATATCTTATGCATTTATTTATAACAGACAGCCCATAAGGTCCATAACATGTAATCTCAATCCGATTGGTAAACGTGTTTACGATATCAAAGCCATCAAGAGAAATTTTCTCCTTTTCTTTTCGATTGGATATGTGCCAATCTAATGCTGCCCTCTAATCAAAGCCATTCATTCTTTCGATCATAGTGAGCCTCCTTGTAACCAACCGAAATGATATCATGCTACCTGACTTTCGTTGATTTTCAATGTTGTTGAACGTCTCAACACTCCACACAGTGACACTCCTTCGCTTCAATTGTATCAGGAGCCATCAAAGCATAACGAATTAGCAATTGGCACCACCGATGGTGTCTGTCCTCACCATTGGTCTTCAACATTGCCAATCAAGTTTGCTCTCATCATCGTCGCACAGTCAACCATCGACGCTCGACTCCGAATCTTGCTTGCAACAGGACTCCCCCCTGCTTCTATCACACACGGAATCCAAGCCATTTTTTTCTCGAACACTTCAACTATGTTTGCTACTATGGCCATTGGCGTTGTTGTTGCCTTGGTGCATGCATGGATCTACCTGCTAACCCATTATCGCAAACGTGTGGGCCTGCACGTGTTGCTATTCTCACAACGTGTTACTATCATTGTAACATGTTGCTATTATCACGAATATCAACAACACATGGACCATATTTGTATGGTGAATCGTTGTGGCCACCGTGGGGCCTCTCTCTCTCTCTCTCTCTCTCTCTCATCCGATCGAGTTGGGATCTGCCAAGACCACCTGAAGTAGACTGTTGAAGTCTATGTGCGCGCTAGGACCCATAAGACCGGTCCACTGCAACAAAAAAACATTGTGTTCTTGTTTACGGAGCACTATGGTGACTCTTGCAATGTCCTCCACAAACATTTATGCCTCAAGTGTTATGAGCTTTTAGTCTTAAACAAGATGGATCGTGATAATTACCTATTGTGGAAAGGTTAATTTGTAGTGATAGAGCGAACAAATTACTTAAATTTATAGATGGTTCGTGAGAGTGCCAAAACCAATTTATTCCTAATGATAACAATGAGACCACATCAACTGTCAACCCCACTTTTGAGGCTTGGCTAAAGTAAGACTCACTGGGTTGCTATGGATCAATGTCCACGCTTACACCACAAGTTCTCCAACGTGTTATGAGCTTAGTCTTAAACAGATGGATCATGATAATTACCTATTGTGGAAAAGCTAATTTGTATCGATACTCCGGCCTTCAAACTGCTTGGGAAGTTTGGCCCCAATTGTAAAAATTCCACTTTATCCAATCGAGATCCCGGGTTTTGCAGTTAAAACACCGGTTCCAAAACCTCCATAAAATGAAGAACCATGTTGATACTCTTGAAGCTATCAATTAACCCATCAGTGATTATAATCTTTGGTTAACTCCTTCCCTTTTACATGCAGCTCGATTTGCATCTTTCGAGCTCACCCGTGGAGTAACCAACCATTACCCTCTATACGCCTGAGGCCTCTCCAATACTCAGAGGAACTCGAGGCAGGTCCTTGTTTTGTAGCTGTGGGAAGGTTCATATACAAGGATGATGAAGCAGCCCCTCTTCTTCCCAGACAAGTCAACAACAACGGTCCAAAAACACTAATGATATTGCATGTCAAATATGTAATCGGGTAGGTTACTTATTTCTTTAATTGCTTTCATCAGTTGAGCCTTTCATTTCAAGGACACCAACCTCGTCACAAGTTTCATGCTATGGACCTCATGGGTCGCCTGCTATAAATAGATATACAAGATAGGATAGATTTGACGAGTTACAACTAATGCTTGAAAATCAAATTCAATCAATTAAGGGACGTCGTGGCAGGCCCGTATCGTGTATCATATTGAGCCGATATAGATACGATACGCTCGTATCGGCCGATATAATACCGATATTTGAATCTATGGTGTTAATCGTGAAATTGCGGTTTTACCGCTCATGAGATAAGCTTGAAGGTATGCTTATGTCCTAGAGGGGGGGTGAATAGGACTTTTTAATTTTTCTTGCAAATTCAAAAACTCAATTGCATTTATACTATAATATACCAATTAAGCACATATAAATGATAGCAATTGATCACCCAAGATCCAACTAGATTGACAACTTTACTAAGAGAAGTATTTCATCAAACAGTTTATATGCATTCTTGTATTAATCATTCAAGGATGGCATATGAGCATTTTGTCAAACATAAGATGGGCATACAGATAAGCACTTATAAGATTGATCAACAAGAAACAAAATAGACAAAATGCATTCACCACATTGCACACGATGTATAGTGGTTCGGTTTCCCTACTCCACTCCCGGTTCACGATCTCAACCTATGAGACCACCGGATTTCACTATAGTCGTGGTTTTAAATCAAGTTAACCATCAACCTTGACATCATTTGATCTAGGACCGCGTTTACCATCCGCCGATGGCCCAAACCAGGGACTTAACGAGTTTGGATCTCAAACTCTCACCAATCCTAATCCAAGGATGGTCACGTACACTCCCGCCGGAGTTTTCCAATCTAGGGAATAGAGATTCAATAAATGGACTCTCAAATACTAAACATACCTAGACGATTGAGCCCCGATTCGATGCCTTTGATGAGTAGCTTCAGCTCCACGTGCTTCAGCTTCTTTTTGTGCTCCCAAGATCAGCTACCGATGCAAATGATGAGGTTATGTTGATGCCGGGTAGTTGAGAGAGAGTTGGTCTAGTTCCTCTTGCTTATTCAATGCAATGGTAATGATAGGAACTACCAACTTGAGTATTCAATGGCTATTGATGACCAAGAGATTTAACAAGATGGGTTAGGTCCGCCATGAATACCTTGCTTGAGTTCATTCTTCAATTCGGGCTTTGAATGCTCATTGAAGTGCCATGAATCACATGGATTGAATGAAGAGCTCTAAGCAATAATGAGTAGAAGAAGGATAGATGATGTTCTTAATTGCCCCCTTCAATGCTCTCAATGGGTGTGCAAAGAATGCCATTAAAGCCCTCAAGATATGGTCATTTACGTTTAGCACCAGCCATGGACCACAAGTCTGATCAACTTGTGCAAGGGTCGAGAGGGAATGGGATAAGATATGTGAGTCATTACGCCATTCTTTGATGTTTTGGATTTCCTATGGTCGATCTATATGCAACTTACTTGAGATCTTGTTTCAGCATGAGCTTGAGCAATGGACAAAACGTAATCTTCAAGTCTTGATGTTCAATTCTTCGACCGGAGCTCACACGACAAGACGCGAGCAACCAACACGCTAATTGACAACAAAAGGTGTACTAACAAATCGACCTCCCTTGAGTTGTTCCAACAGACTTTCCCTTTCTGTCAAATATTTTGGAAAAAAAAAAAAAAAGAAAAGCAAAGGATCAAAGGCAAAGTTCTAGCCCATTTTATAATTTTGAAGAAAATTACTACATGGCGCAACTAGTTGCAAACGCACTATGGAGCGGCTAACAATATGGTGGGTGGGTGTATAACCCCAGCTTGAGGGCTATTGTATCTTGTCAACAACTTCTGCTCTTGGCTCCAGCACTTTTCAAGCGATATCTAGTGTGCTTCGTCCACATTGTTGAGCCGAACGATCTCTTGAATGTCAGAATGTAGTCCACTGCAACAACACACCACTTGTTGCTTTCCCGCCTCCATTAGCCGGCGATTAATCGCCAATTCATAATAAAGTTGTGTGTATTCCTCCACAACAAGATTATCTTCCCACAATGTGAGGAGCTCGAAGGAAGTCATCTCATAATCCAATGCTGAAACCCTCTGCTTCAATCTCGCCTTCATTTCCTCCTAGTTGCCTATGAGAGGAAAGCCACATCGTTGTAAGTCATCTTCGGTGGCATACCACTAATCTTGTGTTGCACCCTTAAGTTTCAAGGTAGGAAAACATACCTTAATGGCTTCTTCTATTTTGTACCAGTGAAAATATCCCTCCATTGACTTTAACCGATCATTAAAAACATTAGGATCCAGATTACCATCATAATCTAGCATCTCAATCTCGAGTCTCTTGACATGCTTAACAAGATTTGCGTGCGAACATTCCGCCCACCTTCAGGATAATTTAGATAGTCTTGTCAAGAGTTGTCCATTCCTCTTGTTCCCAGTTGCATGTAGCAATGTTGTTGGATCTAGTAGACCGGCTCATACTCCTCGTGAATGCCTTGAGTCAACATTTCTAAATTCCAAGTCTCCCTCAAGGCCATCCATAGATGTTTGATGGCCTAGGTTTATTCATTTTCTTACTTCTTCAAGAATAATAACTTGTCCTTCCATAGTATCTATTCTAAAATCATGAAAAGAGCCTCCATATCATCTAACCGTTTCGTGATCAAATCGACCACTAGCTACAAAGTCGATACAATCCTATCTTGAGGTTAGTAGCCATCCCATGACAGTAAGTCCTGCTTTCTGATGCTCATAGGGTTAGCAAATCTACAATTCTGCGCAAAATGTGTGAAAATGGCTTTAGGTAGTTTTTTTTTTCTATTTTTGAACAAGGAAGTTCTGGTAGGGTTAGGTCTTAAGGGTTTTTTTTTTTTGATATGGTGAACGGAAAGGTTTAGTGAAGGTTAGGTGTATTATAAAGTGTGGGTTCTTTACTGGTTGAACATTGGGTAGGTTTTGGTACTATCTGGATAAAAATAGGGTAATGGCTTAGGTAAGATGGAGGTTGCATACGGTCTGTGATGAAGGACTGAAATAACAGGTTGCTTTAGGGAATTGAAGGTAGTTTGGGAAGAATATTGGAACAAAATTTGGGGAAAGAAGATGGGGAAGAGAAGTAAAAAAGCAAAAGAGAATCAAGAGCAAAACTTAATCTAATACGAAAATAATATAACTAGATTTAAGGAAGAAATTCAGCGTATCGGATTAAAGTTTGAATTACACAAGAGAAGAGATCCAATGACTGTGAGCAAGCTCAACAGTCATCTAGTTTTATACTAGAGATCCTCGCCCCCACCCTTTAGGTAGAATATTGGGACAAATTTTGCGGAAAGAAGATGGGGAAGAGAAGGAAAAAAGTAAAAGAGAACCAAAAGCAAAACTTGCTCTGATACCAAAATAATGTCACTAGATTAAGGAAGAAATTCTGCGTATCGGATTAAGAGATTGAATTACACAAAGACAAAAGATCCAATGATTGTGACCAAGCTCAACAATCATTCAACCATCTTCTTCCATAGGGCTCATGACTCATTTATAATGAGTGTTTACAATGTTTCCTCCTAGAGAAAATCTCTAGCATAATATAAGGAATCTCAAAGTAGAACTCCTTGCTACCAAGATCTCTAAAATAAAATAACCTTACACATGAAAATCTTAATGTGCGTTCGAACCATGTGATCCAAACCCTTTATTTCATTTTAAGTGAAATTTTAAGACTAGATGAATTTATCTTTTAGATTGGACAAGTTAATTGTATATGACTTGTTTTAACAAGTAGAGATGGATATGATCCATCCACAACGTGCCCCATATTTTGGATGGCCAGGATAGCTCTACAAGATTGCCACATGTGACGAGGATGAAGGGCCGCCCAAACTTATATTCTCTGTTTTTTCTCAATATGAATGTATGCACCCAAACTAATAAAAAGAAAATCAGCAAATCCGTCTGATCTAATCCGATCCAAATGCGGCCAACCAGATTGAACAGATCCAATACCAACATCCAACAATCATCAGAAATCAAGAAAACACACCCTGCAAACCCTAATCATCAGATCTCATTCAAGAAAATATTTCCACGGCCACGAAATACAATCCACCCTACATATCAAGATCCAACCGCCCAAAATAAAGAAAGAAGGAAAACAGGAACGTAGGAGATCAGATACGTATCTTCAGTCCTGATTCTTCATTTTCTCAATGCGCTGGGAAAGCTGCTCGATTTTGACAACGAGGCCGGTGACGCAGAAGAGGAGCCAGTAGAAGACGAGGGCAGCGGCGATGAGAATGGCATTGCGCTGGCTTTTCATGATGGATTTCTGGTGGCGGAGAAACTCGGTCGGAGTGCAGGACTGGCCTTCGCATGATGGACGGTGCTCGTACTTCCAGTAGATGTCCATCAGGAGGAAGAGACAGAACGGGACCACCGAAAGGAGCGGTTTCAGGGAGTTTCGGGTCACTGCGATCAGGCCCTTCCGGAGCCGGTCCAGGCCCGGGAGGGTCAGTAGCAGGAGCATGATGGCTTCTGCGCCCGCGACGTATCCTAGCACCACCCACTCAAGCGCCATTTTCTGTTGCTTGCAAAACCCTGGAAAGAAAGATCGTCTGTTGCAGGTTCCTCGCTAATTTGCGCCTTTCGTGCAAGAGGAAGATGCTTCCTGAGAAGGGAAATCGCAGGGTATATATATAGGTAGCTCGGAAAAGGTCAGGGGAGAGAGAGGCGGCATTTCCTGCAACCCGTTGTAGGGAGCTCGTGCAACAAACAAGCTATGTGGGGCCCACTGTGATCCCTGTGTGAAATCTGATCCGTCCATCAGTTTCATCAGATCTTGGTAAAAGGTGATCCACAAAAATAGGCAGGTTAAATTCAAGTGGGGCACACCACTGGAAGAAGTGGGGATATGAGATGGTTGAATTTCAGCACATTTTAGCTTATGGTCCAAAAACTGAAGTAGATCCAAATCTCAAGTGGACCACACAGGAAGGATTGAATTTCCGCCATTAAAATTTTATGGGGAACACAAAAGTTTTGGATCTAGCTGATATTCGTGTTTTCCATTCATCCATGTGTGCCCCACCTTGTCAACAGGTTAGATGGCAAATAAACATTATCTTGGACCTAGGAACTTTTTAATGTGGGCATTCATTGACCACGTCCTGTACTGTGGTCCACTTAAGACATGGCTCCTCTTTATTTTTGGGCCAAGTTACATATACATTAAGCTGGGCCAATGCTCAGAGAAATAGCCACCGGAGGGTAACACATAATCCACGCTCGATAGGAAGAGATGATATTATGGCTGCACTTTATGAACCCTTGATGCGGCAAAAATTATCACAAGTGGGAGAAGATCCAGACACCCAAATAAATGATCCGACAAATAGGCAGTTAAGAAAAATAGAAGTGACCGTAAGTGGGCGACTGGTGAATATTGTGAGGCCCATTACAATGTATGTGTTGCAGCCATGCCGTCCATCCATTTTTTAGTTCATTTTGAGGCGTAGGTACGAAAATGAGAATTGCTTTTACGTAAACTTCACTTTTGACGACCAGCCCAAGCAAACACCCAATGCTTTTTCATTTCCAAACGTCTGTACTTTCTTTAGACAAAAATGCCCTTTAAAACAATTTCTTCATTTCTCTTTTCAAAAACCATCTTCATCGTTTTTCTTGCTGGAAGAGCTCTGTTTTTTTTTCTGAAAAGTCTGTCTTCATTTATTTCCTGAAAAATAAAAAAAAGAAATTTTTATTTTTCTTTATGAAAAAAATGTCTTTTTTGTTTTCTTCGTTTCTTTTTTATTGGATACACTCTATATTCATTGAATATTTAATTAGCAATAAGATATAATATTCAATGAACACTGGTTGATTATAGATTTTAATTATAGCTAACCTTTAGTTGCTGATCTATGGGTACGGTTAAAATCCGTAGCCGTTAGTTGAAACAGAATACATTCGAGAGTGCTCTTAATCGGTGGTCAATCCCATTGTTTCCTTTGGTACGGCCGACTTACGCTTTGGATCGGTCTCGTTTTTATGCTTGCACCCAAACTGGCAAAACGGATGAACGGCGTGAATGAAACGCATACATCACGGAAGGACCCACAGAGTTTGGTCACCAGGCAATCCACTTCCAAAGTGGCCAGCGTCTCAACCCCAATGAGATTTGGGACCTTTCGTTGTATAGGCCAATGGAGCCGCAAATCATAGTCCCAAGATTGATGGCTAGTATTTACCTTTGAGGAGATGTCTACAGCATCCCAAATCAACGATCTGGATCTCTAAGCCATGGAACCACTTAACTGGTGGAAAACTCGAGCATCTTTCCTTTATCCTCGGTCGAGGATCATAAGCTTTCTTCAGACTTGGGAGTTTCAAGGACAGGTGCCGGCTTCTAGATATTTCTACGTGTAGCAACGTCGGCTGGACTAAGTACGCCAAAGTCGCAAAGTTCATTCTGTATTACTTTGTGGCAACGCAAAATAGTTACACGTGGCACTCCTGCTCGCCCATCTTAACCGTTAAAATCATGGCCGCGTTGGAGAAAAAATTTGCTACACCCACGAGTTAGCCACGCTA
This sequence comes from Liriodendron chinense, assembly GCA_003013855.2. Classification (NCBI taxonomy): domain Eukaryota; kingdom Viridiplantae; phylum Streptophyta; class Magnoliopsida; order Magnoliales; family Magnoliaceae; genus Liriodendron; species Liriodendron chinense. The sequence goes on from PVNU02000310.1 coordinate 3,334,183, forward strand.
GCTATACCGGGTGTAGCAATGACCCATCATGATGCATTTGTTGCATCCACGCCGTCCATCCATTTAGCGAGATCATTTTATGGCCTGGTACTGAAAATCAGGCAGATTCAAAGCTTAAGTGGACCTAGAACAGAAAATATTGGGACTTAAACGCCAACCATTAAAAAATTCTTGGGGGCCACCTGAGCTTCTGATCTGCCTCATTTTTTGTATCATGCCCTAAATGATCTCTCCAAATGAATGGACGGAGTGGATACAACACATAAATCATGGTGGGGTCATTACTACACCCGGTGTAGCCAGCGTAGCTAACTCGTGGGTGTAGCAAAATTTTTCTCGCCGCCTTGCATCGGCAATGAACCATCCGACTCCAATGATCGAATCTGGGGTGCTTACCCCATTATCATTTCCAACCGTTCATTTGATGATTCCTACCCACATAATTAACAAGTCCGATTATCATGATTATCAGTGTAGGCACTATCCACAGTGCGTCCCACCATTTAAACGGCCCGGATTAGAGTGCACACATACCAATGTGTGGATAGATGAGTTGTCACAAAGAAACAGTAAACAGTGTTCTGCATTGGCTGTTCCATTTTCTCTTTTTTCCTTAAGTATAGACTCTAGTGTCAGTTCCGCACAATCTTATAAATGGTGGTGACCCTTCAATCACACACATAGCATATGGCCGTAGAGAAATCCAGGCTGTCCAAATATCAGACCCAACTGTAGATGGAACGGAACAGAAAATTCCCGCAGAAAAGAGAATATTAACCATCTGATCGTTCCCTTCTAAATTTAGACCATAAAATATTTTACTTTTAATCATTCAATTGATATGCATTAATTAAATGGTTGGTAGTGTGAATTTGGAAAAATATACTCAATCCACAATGGGATGTATAACTTGGATGGTCTGGATGGTTGTGTCAGTGGTACAAGTGAGAAAAAAAAACAAGTTAAAAGGCTGTCACCACCATTGTCGAAAGGATTCTATACTAACGTGCGAATCCACCTGACTCTTTATTCTAATTTTTCTTAGCAGATAAGGAAGGAATGATACACCGGAGGTATGTGGGTCCTGCGCTCTTTTTCTCCGTATGGGCCACAAATATCAGCTTGATGGGACTTTTGTGGCCACGGGAAGTTTTTAATAGTCAATCATGTTTCTTGTATTGTAGGCCACCTCCGATTTGAATCTGCTTCATTTTTTTTTTTTTTTTTTATCATGCCTTAAAATAAGCAGTCAAAAAATTGGACGTCGTGAATGTAAGGTATATATATCACGGTGGCCCGCACAGTCAAGGATCCACATTGCATGCAAGCCGCCCGCAAGAAATTCCTCCTATGATAAGTTAGGTGGGGTCACTTTGATGTTCGTGGGATATCTATCCATTCATCGGGAGTTTTTTCATATCATGTTAGGTTGCATGTGTTGTATTTTAAAAGAACTTTTAAAATTGAAATGTGTTTCAAATTTAAATTTTCCTTTATGTTTTACTTTTAAAAAAGTTTTGTCTTTTAGTGCTAATCTTTAGTCCCATATCAGAAATGAACAAAGAAAATTTCAATGTTATAAAATGAAGTTTTGGCGTTGGGTTTGAGCCCCTTCTCAAGGGCATGTTAATTTGGTCCGGGTGAGGGGCTATACCATTAGATCAAATTTATGCCATTGACCACATGCGCGCGCTCACCCGTCGGCCAGACAGCCAAGCTGCAATTATACTTACACTTGTCTTTTGCGCGAATTTTCAAACCAGAAAAATGCATCTATTCGAGTAGTCACTCCTGTTGGGTTTAAACCTAACGGACTCAACCCATTTGAAACGGTGCTTCAGGCACCTAATCACGGTCTATATATAGACTTATCCTCTAATCCGTTTTTAATAAATCTGAAATCAAGTGTTTTCTTTTTGCTTCTTCAAAATTCTCTATGGTTCATTGTTGTTTTGCCAACTAAGTTTGCAAGCAAGTCAATCACTTCAAGTTTAAGTTCTACACGCTGATTCGAGCCCGTGTATAGTGAGTGCACCATTGAGACCGGGCAATAGTCGTTATATCCTGAAGGCCAACTATCTAAGAAATCCTGTTACATTTTGGACGCGGCACAAGGAGGGCAGATTTGGTTTCAAGCCGAGTGACTCAGTCACGCCTCGACTCAAACACATAAGTTCTTTACCTCTTTAAAATTATTATTTTATTTCTGTTTTCAAATTTTCATCTACTGTTTTCAGTAAATAAATCCAAAAATCTTAAAACCAAATACATTTCTTTTGTTGGAAATAGTAGATATCTGTTTAATTATCTGTTCAAAAACAGAAATCCATTTCTTCTTCTTTTAACCTTTCTGTAATCAATGTTTAACTGATTCACTGATTCTTTAACTGGTTGAAAACCAAGTCACAACCAGCTTTCTTCTGTAATCAATAACCACCATCACAGTCAACCCTACGATTGAACCGTCCAAAATCGAACCATTAGCTGGACAGAATTTCAAACGGTGGAAATAAAATATCAGTTTTGCACTGCAAACTCTAAAGGTCTCGTACATTCTTTCGAATTCATTTATAGTTGATCCAGCCAATGAAACTGAATTTAGAGATGTCGATAATTGTAAACACTATATTCTAAATACATTGTCTAATGAACTATATGATATATATGTTTCTTATGAATCTGTTAAAGACATCTGGACTGCACTAGAAAAGAAATACGTGCTTGAAGATGCAGGTTTTAATAAACATGCTGTCACAAATTTCTTTCATTATGAAATGACAGACGATAAACATGTCACAAACAAGATTCACGATTATCAAAATCTAGTACATGAACTGACAATTGAAGGAATGAAAACAAACGAGGTATTCCTGTCAAGAGTACTAATTGAAAAATTACCTCATTCCTGAAAAGAATATAAAAATAAAATGAAACACAAAAAAAATTGTGTCTCTTTAGAAAATATAATCGTACATATAAGGATAGAAAAGGCTAACAGAAACAGAGATCAGATTGAGAATCCAAACGGGTCAATATCTAAGGCTAACCTGGTCAAAACAAATAAGGCACAAAATAACAAAAAGAAAGGAAATTATTATAACCATGAACAACTTGGTCATCACTCTAAGGAGTGCAGGCTCAAAAAGAAAACGAACAGACAATTCAAGAAAAATGGTCTTGTAACTACTGTAAGAAGCCTGAACATTATGAAAACCAATGTAGGCTTAAGAAAAAGAATACAAAATCACAAGTCAATCTCGCTGAAGCTGAAGAAAATTCAAATATGGTTGTCGCTGTTGTATCCGAAGTGTTTCTTGTAAACAATATGGAATGCATATTAGACACCGGGGCAACTCGTCATGTATGTAAGGATCGAAGTATGTTTATCTCCTATCAGGCGACAAGAGATGAAGAACAAGTGTTTATGGGAAATACTCGATCCTCTCCAGTTGTTGGAAAATGAAATATTCTTTTGAAACTCATATCAGGAAAGACTTTGTTGCTAAAAAATGTACTACATGTGCCTGATATTCGTCGCAATATGATCTCTGGTTCACTGCTCAATAAGGTTGGAGTTAAACTAGTAATAGATTCTGATAAGCATATAATGACCAAGAACGGAACTTTCCTTGGAAAGGATTACTACAATGATAGTCTGTTTGTTGTAAACATTTCATATGATAATAATAAGATGTCATCCAGTTCTGCTTGTATTGTTGAATCTCTTTCATTATGACATAGTAGATTAGGCCACGTGAACGTAGAATCTTAGAAAAGAACGAAACGAGTAAGATTACTACCTGATATTTCAATCGATAACGTTGGAAAATGTGAGACTTGTATGGAATCCAAGTTCGCTAAGAAATCATTTAAACTTGTTAACAGAAGTTCTGAATTATTAGAATTAATACATAGTGACTTAGGTGATTTTAGGAATCACATGTCTAGAGGAGGCAAAAGATACTATGTAACATTTATAGATGACTATTCTAGATATACTAGAGTATATCTTCTAAGGAACAAAGATGAAACTTTAGAATCATTTATTAAGTATAAAGCAGAAGTTGAAAATCAACTTATTAGGACTATTAGAAGACTTAGGTCAGATAGAAGAGGTGAGTATGAATCTTTATAGTTTCGAGAACTTTGTGAAAAGAGTAGAATAATACATCAAACTACTGCTCCATAAACACCAGAACAAAGTAGAATAGTTGAACGCAAGAATAGAACATTGAAAAATATGATTAGTTCTGGTTTGCCCCTAAATATGTGAGGAGAAGTCATATTATTTGCTTGTTATATTCAGAATAGAATACCCCATAAGAAGACTAGTAAGACACCAAATGAACTGTGAAAAAATCATACCCCTACTTACAAACACCTCAAAGTATGGGGGTGTGTAGCTAAAGTAGGGTTACCTAAGACTAAGAAAAAAATTAGGTCTTAAAACATCTGATTGTGTATTTATAGATATGCAGAAAACAGTGCAGCGTATAAATTTCTAGTATTAAAATTTAATGATAATATTTTAGATCCAAACACTATTATAGAAACTAGAGATGTTGTCTTTCCTATGAAGTATAGATCCGTAGAAATAAAAGAAATTAATGGATCTGATGTTGCTTTAACAAGTAGAAGCATGGATATTAGTTGTGAAGTAGAACTAGAACCTAGAAGGAGCACGAGAGCTCGTAAGGAGACTAACCTAGGAGATGGGCTCTTTACATTCTCATTAGAAGATGATCCTAAGACCTATTTAGAAGCCATTAACTTTCTTGATGCATCCTTCTGGAGAAAATTTATAAATGATGAATTAAAGTCGATTATATCTAATAACATTTGAAAACTTATAAATCTTCCTCCTAGGAATAAGCCTATAGGGTGTAAATGGGTGTTTAAAAAGAAGCTTAAACCAGATGGATCTATAGATAAGTTTAAGGCTAAATTAGTCGCAAAAGGCTTTAAATAAAAAGAATGATACGATTACTTTGATACATATTCACCTGTAACTAAAATTACAACGATCAGGGTATTAGTTGCAATCGTATCTATATACAAGCTAGTAGTATATCAAATGGATGTTAAAACAGCTTTTCTAAATGAAGAATTAGAAGAAAAAATGTACATAGAACAACTTGAGGGTTATATAATTCTTGAAAAGGAACACAATTTGTAGACTAATTAAATCTTTATACGGCTTAAAACAAGCTCCTAAACAATGGAATGAAAAATTTTACAATGTCTTGAACTCAAATGAATATCTTGTTAATGATGTGGATAAATGTGCATATAACAAATTCACTGAAAATGATGGTGTGATAATTTGCTTATATGTAGACGATATACTTATCTTTGAAACTAATGTTAAACTAATTAATTCAACTAAACAGCTCTTGTCTTCTAACTTTGATATGAGAGACCTAGGAGAAGCAAGTATGATATTAGGTATTCAGGTAATCAGAAAAGATGATAATATTGTTTAATCATTTTAACTCTTTACCTGTTAGTACACCATATGATTATGCTGTGCATCTTAAAAAGAATACAAGAAGTAGTGTATCTTAGCTTGAGTATTCTCAAGTAATTGGTGGCCTAATATATCTTATGAACTGTATTAGGCCTGATATTTAGACCTGGAAAAATTCAACCCGACCCGCTAACCTGACCCAACCCGACTCAGTTTTTTCTAGTTTAGGGTTGGAAAATTTGACCCGAATTCAATTTTTGGGTTGACCCGACCCAACTCGAATTTTTATAGGTTAGGGTTAAAGGTGACCCAACCCAAATCATATAAAGGTTAAGTAGACTATTATATATTGATTTTTTTATTAATTAAATAATACATAGTTTTTTTTCTCACACACCCTGCTAGGAATGGTCCACATTTATGTCAATTTAATAAACATGTGCACACCAATGATCACATTTTATAACATGTAGAACTAAAATATCATGAGATTTTATTTATTTATGGTGCTCATTTACTGGCAAACTGAAATGGTAGCTAATGGTCCATAAAATAAATTAATAAAATTATCTTAATAGTTATATTTATTTGATTGTTGATAAGAATTTATTGGACAATTAAAATGAAAGGATCAAATGGTTCCATTTCAATAATTGTGTCCATAATTTAATTATTTAAAAAATTAAATATCAAATGGTCTTGTTGATTTGATCCAATGGTCAAAAAATAAAAATAGAATTGCTGGACATTAATTAGATGGTTCAAATGAAATATTAAACGTAAATTTCAAAATTTTTTACGTGTAGGAGTATCAAACAATATTCTCTGTTGATGTATTTAAAAATAAAAAATAAAAAAAAAAGCCATTATAAATTCTTTCTTTCTAAAACCCTTATAGTGGGTTGTAAAGGGAGGGCTTCTTTCAGCCGCACAAGATAGAGAGAGAAGAAGCTGCTCTATATGTTTCATCAATGCCGTCCCATCACTCTAATGACGTTGATGCTTAAAGAAGTATGCTTGAAATATATATATATATATATATATATATATATATATATATATATATATATATATATATATATATATATATATATGGTTTGGTTTTCAATTGAATGCTAATGTTATATGCATCTAGTTTAATCTATAAATTAGTTAGTTGATCATTAAAATGTGGGTCAACCTGACCCGACCTGGTTTAATTTGGGTTGGGAAAATCCAACTCGAATTCAATTTGGGTCGGGTTAGGGTTAAGGTGGAAATGACCCGACCCGAACTTGACCTGACCCGACCCATTGTCATCTCTACTGATATTGCATACGCAGTAGGTAGGCTAAGTAGATATACTCATAATCCTGGATATGATCATTAGAATGCATTGAATAGAGTACTGAAATATCTAAAAGGTACTATTGCATATGACATTTATTATACAGGTTATCCTCGTGTGTTAGAAAGATACAGTAATGCCAATTAGATCACTGATTCAAATGAAATAAAATCCACAAGTGGATATTATTCACTTTTAGTAGATGTGCAATATCTTGGAAGTCTACTAAATAGACTTGTATTGCTCGGTCTACTATGGAGTCTGAGTTTGTCGTTTTAAAAAAAGCAAGCTCAGAAGCTGAATGGCTTAGAAATTTATTAACAGATATACCGTTGTGGTCAAAACCCGTGTCTGCTATTTCTATACATTATGACTGTCAAACAGCTATTGTCAAGGCCAAGAATAAGATATACAATGGCAAAAGTAGATATATTAGACTGCGACACAACATTGTGAGACACCTATTGAATGATGGAGTCATAGCTTTTGATTTCGTAAGATCAGAAAAGAATCTGGTAAATCCTCTGACCAAAGAACTATCTAAAGGATTAGTCATAGAAACATCGAAGGGAATGGGGCCGAGCCTAACCGAATGAGCTACCATTGTCGGCAACCCAACCTATACAAGTGGAGATCACATGCGATATGTTCAATGGGTAAACAACAAGACACTAGGAGAGTGGAAAATACTGTAGAGAACTCGTCCCTTCCTATGGTGTAGACAGTGCAAGCAGCAACATATGAGAGGATGAGTTTTTGAACTCTTAATGAATCCATGACCATTAGTGGTGTGTATCCAGTTGCTGTGTACATTGGATGAAATTCATATATATGAGTGTGAAAGTGGGGCCGCTTTCTATGAGAATATATAAGCCATTTCTCTAAAGCACTCATGAAAATCCAGGTAAATGTGTACAGCTAAAAGACATCAAACCACAGAACATCAAACCGCAGAACCAGCTGTAGCCGAAAAGTTGTGCGAGTGGTGAGTATGGCCGTTTACACTTAAAGGGTTGGACTAAAGACTGATAGTCACCTGATTCCTATAAACTTGTTTTGCTTACTCTAAATGTCGATTAAATTCGGATAGACATCGACACTATTACACAACTCTTCTAACTGATACCGAAGTGTTTTGAATTTGAAACATGCGGGGGATTAGTATATTTTAAAAGAATTTTTAAAATTGAAATGTGTTTCAAATTGGATTTCCCTCCATGTTTCTCTTTTGAAAAGGTTTTGTCTTTTAGTGCTACACTTTAGTCTCACATTGGAAATGAACAAAGGAAATCTCAAGGTTATAAGATGGAGTTTTGGCATTGGGCTTGAACCCCTTTCAGGGAGCATGTGAATTTGGTCCGGGGGGGGGGGGGGGGGGGGGGGGGGGGGGGGGGGCGATGTCATTAGCTCAAATTTATGTCATTGACCACGCGCCTGCCGGCCGAGCCGCGCCGTCGCCGTCGCCGTCGTCGGTGCTGGTGCCGGTGCTAGGCCGGGCCGAGTCAGGCTCAGGCTCGAGTCCAGGTCTTAGTCTATGTGCGAACTGATAGTACACTTGCGCTAAACGGTTTTTTACAAGTATACTTGCACCTGTCTTTTTGTGTGAATTTTCAAACTAGATAGATGCATCTGTTCAGGTGGTCACTCCTGTTCGATTTAAACCCAACGGACCACCCATTTGAAACGGTGCTTCATGCACCTAATCACGATCTATATATAGACCTATCCTTTAATCCATTTTTAATCAATCTGAAATCAAGTGTTTTCTTTCTGCTTCTTCAAAATCCTCTATGGTTCATTACTGTTTTGTCAACTGAGTTTGTAAGAGAGTCAATCACTTTGGGTTTAAGTTCTGCATGATGGTTCGAGCCCGGTATAATGAGTGCACCATTGGGACCGGGTAATAGTCATTGTATCCTGAAGGCCAATTGTCTAAGAAATCCTGTTGCATTTGGGACGCGGTCCAAGGAGGGCATGTTTGGTTTCAAGCCAAGTGACTCAGTCACGCCTCGACTCAAACATTTAAGTTCTTTACCTCTTTAAAATTATTATTTTAATTCTTTTTTTGAATTTTCATCTACTGTTTTCAGCAAATAAATCCAACAGCATGAGCCAAACTCAGAGAATAGGAATGTTGTGGATAGAAATATAATATTTTTCAATGACATCGCAAGTAACCGTATGCAATTCTTTGCAAACGACTTAAATATGTGATGGGATATTGTAAGTAGCAGAGTAACCTTGCCACCACAATCCACTAAGATTCAACTCCTTAGAAAGCCTTGGAAAGAGTTGATAAGATGAGAGAGAGCTTATTTGGGCCCCGACAAGCTGGCAACTCAGTCATGGTACACCCGTCGTCCCGAGCAATCCACCCTTTGCTAGGTGCAAGCCTGAGTACGGAGTCCAACTCCCAATGTCCTAAGCACCCTTACTCGCCGCCCCAACACGTTGTAGCAACCCCGCTACCCATGCTGGCTGCACGAGTGTGCTACTCGTGCACACTGTCGAAGCGTTGCACCCCCGTACAGCTAAAGTATGAAACAGTATAACTGCATAGACACTTTGATGCTCCTTATGGCTGAGTGGGGATCTCTGCCCCATGTACCTTAGGAGCAACGCTATTGCCAAGCCCTGCCTATACCCCGCATGCATGGATGAGTTGTGTTTGTCTTTGTTGGGCTTGGCATGGTGTTATGTGTCCCTTGCATGACCTCATATATGGTACAAGCACGGAGTTCAACTCCTAATGCCCCAAGCACTTACGCCCCTCGCCCAAGCACACTGCCTGTACACACTGTCGCAGTTCTGCGCCCATGTATGACCAGTGTACGGAATAGTATAACTACAAAGACACTTTGAGCTCTCCTTGCAGTTGAGAGGGGATTCCAGCCTCGTCTACCTTAGGAGCAACGCTCCTACCACGCCCCGCATGCACGGCATAGATAAGTCGTGCGTGGCCTTGCTTTTGTGTGTCCCTCACATGGCCTCTTACGGTACGAGCACGAAGTCCAACTCCCAATACCCGAAGCACCCACGCCTGATGCCCAAGCACAGGCCCCATGATGCCCATGCACACTATCGTATTGTTGCACCTACATAGAGCTGGACAACAAACCGAATCGAGTCGAACGTGGGCCACTTTGGTTGGTTCGAGTGTTGACTAGGTTGTGTTCGAACAAACATTCAAACAACGGGGCCCTGTTCGTGTTCAGTTCAGTCTGGTCCAGCCCATGTTCGAATATTTTTCATTTCGAACAACTTTCTAGTTCGAATAATTTATTTTTTTATGTAAAAATATTAGTACGTTTTTGCAAATTACAAATCCCAAATCATAAAATTTTTAACCAACCAAATCAAATCACAAATCATGACTCATATGTACATCATAGATATACTTAATATTCATAAAGCACAATGTTCATAACCAAAACCAACCAACGTATAGTTAAGTACAAAATTATTTTACTAGTGTTTCCTATTTTAATTACATCAACTTAAAAATCTTAATATCCTCCATACAAAGAGTGTCTGCTTGGCACGTAACCGTGTCCATGGCTATAAGAATAATTATCTCTTCCATCAAATCCATCACTTTCTTCATTGGATCCATCATTTGAACAATTCATTGTATGTTGGACCATTGGAGACGTGTTAGCTGAGCCCGAACTACCTTCGGCAACAAGTTTGTTCACCACATCTGAATTTGATGGTGGAGAAAACTTTCCTTCATGCCCCTGTATAGATATGGCTAAGTTTATTAAGGCTTCTTTGTGAGTTGATCTATATGGAGTACAAATCATCTTGTAAAAAGAAGCAAGACCCTTCACAATCTTGGATGGCCCCGAACTTTTCTTCGTTCTCGAGCTTGTTCCTACTTCGCTGTCATGATGTCATGGAGTATAGTGTTGATGTTTAAATGCCTCTTCTTTACTAAGTTTTAATGCAAGTTTAAGTTGTTCTTCCTCAATTTCTTTTAATCTGGCATTCTCCTCTTCTTCATCCTTACTAATTTTTTTAACACGTTCAAACTTCGTATCTTCGTCAATAATAATCGGCCTGTTAACATATCTTATATGACTTGTTGTGTTTGGAGTAGTGGAGGGATTAGAAGGCTTTTTGTTGGAGTCTAGGATCGCTTGGAATAAATGTTGAACTTTGTCTAATGCTTTGCTATACTTCGCTGCATCTCCTCCTCGACATGCTAAATGTAGCTTCAGTCGATGAGTTATATTTATAATTTTTTCCCACATAAGAGACACTGAATTTTGGTTGTTCCGAAATTAGGAGACTTGAACTTAGGTTTCATAATCCCAAATGTCGGACGGTGGTTCATTTGACGACATTTCTAGTAGTTCATTTATAAAACAAAATTGAAAATATTTCATTAGACCATATGAAACAAGAAAAAAATAACTTTAAACAAGTAAACAACTCATATGCTTATAAAAAAGAATAAAGTAAATTTCACAATAAAACATGTAAACTCAAATATAAAATATAGTATAAAAGAATAAATAAATTCACGATATAAATGAACAATGTAAGATAAATGGACTCATCCATCATTGTAGTGTCTCGTCTTGACTCTCCTCTTGATCCTCTTCATCACCATCATCACCATCAAAACTACTACCTCCCTAAACTAGTTGGAGCCAATCTTGTGCACATAGCAGGGCTTCAACCGTTTTTGGTGCCAGAGAACTTCGATACTTACTGACAACTTTGCGCCCCATGCTAAAGGCTGATTCTGATGCCATGGTTGAAATTGGAATAGATAATATATCTCGTGTCATCATCGGTAATACTTCGTATTTTGATTCTCAATCCCTCAACTTCCACCAATCCAAATCTTGAAAATCTGAACTTGGATTCACTAGAATTGGATCCTTAAGATACAACTCCAATGCAGATTCGCTTGTGTTCTCCTGTATTTGTTGTTGTGCTGCTACAAACTTCATAAAATCATTGTCTGAATAATCTGCATGGGCGATACCACTACCAACCTGAGAATCAATTTCTAACTTGTTTGTTCTTCTTTCAGCCACAAGAGTTACATAATAATTGTAGAGTTCCTCAATTACATCTCGAACTTTGGAGGTCTCTATACCAACTCTGTCGGAAGGATATATCTTCTTAAAAGCTGTATTGAACCAAAATCATCTTATAACGGGGATCAAGGACAGCTGCAATCGACATTAATATATCGCACTCGGACCAATACTTATCAAACTTCGATTTCATCCTTGATGCCATCATTTGAAGAAAAGGGGGACCATCATATGCATGTTTTTGTAACATATCTTTAATTTTTTAAATTTTTGAAAAAAATAAATTTACTGTAGGATACTTATTCCTGAAAAAATCTTCACAACTTAATAAAAAACTTTAAGGAATTTATGTTCCTCTACAACCTTGGCCTAGTCTTCAGTAGATGGCAACCATTGATAACTTGTATCACGTTCAGCATATCGCGGGAATGCAAGTTTCAATTCCAAAGTTGTGTCCAACAATTCATATGTTGAATTCCAACATGTGCATACATCTAGCTTCAATGTCTTCTGAGATTTTATAGTCAAACGCTGGATGACTTCATTCCACATATGCAATCTTGACGGTGACCCTCTTATGAATTTACACTCTCTCATATATTATCTATCATGTTGTCAATAGTTTTTAGTCCATCCTGTACAATCAAGTTGAGGATGTGAGGACAACACCTCCCCCCCCCCCCCCCCCCCCCCCCCCCCAAAATATAGTTGACCCGTTGTCGTGAATTGCTCCCATAATTTTGTAATAACACTATCACTTGCGGAAGCGTTATCTAATGTGATTGAAGAAATTTTCTTTTCAATACTCCACTTGACAAGACAGTTGTAAATACAATTTGAAATGACAGAACCTGTATGAGGATGAGGAAGGTAGCGAAAATTTAATATTATCTTGCATAATTTTCATTCTGCATCAACAACGTGGGCGGTTAATGACATGTATCATTTTCTCTGATTAGATGTCGTCTACAAATTTGAAGTCAAGCTAATTTGAGAGATTGATGCAAAAAAAAAAATTCAACTTTTCTTTCTCTACTCAATACATCTTCAAACATTCTATCTTAATAGTGGCACGGGAGACCTTCTCACACTTGGGATTAAGAAATTTACATAAACCCACGAATACCTTACTTCCTACCATTCTAAATGATTTTTCTTCGATGATCACTAATCTTGCAATCCACTCCTTCATCTTTCCTTTGTTAAACTTATGAATTGATATGGTATCTTCATTGTCTTCCCCTTGAGATGAGCCGAAGCTAAGTAATGTTTGGCCTTTAAGTTGTACTCTACATTTCATTTTACAAGTATCTACATGTCTTCTTAATAAAGTGGTGGACCCCCTGTTGGGGCTCAAATTCTCACCCATTATAAAACAGTATTCGGCGATCCACCTACGACAAATTGGACTGATTTCGAGATCCGAAATACTCGAAAAACGCCAGTGCAGCCCTAACCTACGCGATCGTGACTAAAACCTACGAATGCTATTTCGGGGTGGAATCGGACATGCGAATTACCGCCAAATGATTCGGAACGTCCTAAAACCCTTAACCTGCAAGTTTCGAGGTCGCACGATGCATATCTTTACCCGCACGCTTCCAAATGCATTTTTTCCCTGGCTGTATCCGACTATAAGGGCCCAAAAGCCTACAGGTACCATTTCGGGTTGGAATCAGACATGCGGATTACCGCCAAATGATCTGGAATGCCCGAAAAACCTTAAGTAGCAAATTTGAAGTCGTTACGGTGCATATTTCCACATGCATTCGTTCACTCTCTCTCCACATGCATTCGTTCACTCTCTCTCCACATGCAGATGTCATAAGGAAACATGCATTGGCTCTCTCACCACATGCGCATGAGAGCTCTCTCTCTCCTTTTTCAATATTCTAAAAATATAAAAATCATGAAAATATGCTAAGTGGGGCCACATGCGGCCAAAACAGAGGCCACATGCGCCCATACCAGTGGCCCATGCGCCCATGCTATGCCACATGCGCCTGGTGCATAGGGACATGCGCATGATCCCATCACATGCGCATGACTCGTCTCTCCAAATATTTCCATGCGCATGATCCCCACAACATGCGCATGACTCGTCTCTCCAAATATTTCCATGCGTATGATCCCCACAACATGCGCATGACTCGTCTCTCCAAATATTTCCATGCGCATGCCCTCCCTTTTGCAAACAACATGCGTCCGGTACCCGATACCCTATTAACATGCTATAAATACCCCTCCAGTGATAAGACAGGGACGACGAGATCATCACTCCCAGAGCACACTTCTTGCAGAGGTAAAAATTCCTCACCAGGAAAGGGACATGCGCCCATTCCTTCGCTGGATGCCCTCGCCGGAAAGGGATTTCTCCCACCGGAGCAAAATCCTCCAAGTCACATAGTGACATGCGCTCACCCATTCTTGGGAGGGGAAATGTGCAAAAATCCCTAAGTCCCATGGGGACATGCGCCCATGGCTGGAATGTTGGGCGCATGTGCATGTCACGTGCGCTTAATAATAAGTGCATTCACACAGGACATGCGCCTGGGGCGAATAAGTGCATTCACACAGGACATGCGCCTAGGGCGAATAAGTGCATTCACACAGGGCATGCGCCTGGGGCGAATAAGTGCATTCACCTAGGACATGCGCCTGGGGCGAATAAGTGCATTCACCTAGGACATGTGCCTGGGGCGAATAAGTGCATCCACCTAGGACATGCGCCCATGTCTAATGCAACATGCGCCCAACCCAACCTCCCATGCGCCTGGACGCTGATGGGGAGGTGGGGCCTTCTGTGATGTGGCCCGCCTTCGATGTGGCCCGCCTTCCGATCGTGTCAGCACTCCTAGACACACATCAATGCCCTCTATCCATCCCCCGGACCGGATTCGCCAACGGTCGATGTTAAGTGGGTCAAATCAGCAATTTGATCGAAAAGGCCTACACTTAGCCAATATTGCAAACCTCGGAAATTCCTCCGAAAGAACCGAAAATGGCCGAAATCGAGAGGAATCGGGCGGAATTTGACCGAACCCGAGAGGGAGACTTCTCTCCGCCATAACATGATACACCATAATCATGCATTACAATGAGATTACCTGATCTCAGGATCTCCGAGAAACCTTGATCAGACCATAAACAGGTCCACTACTTAGTCGTTTTTAACCCTGGGAAGTGCCCTGTTGGCTCAGAAATCGACTTACACTAAACAAATCGAAATGCGATGGCACTGTGACCCTCGTGGACATAATCCACCTCTATCCAAAGACGATCATGACAGGTATTCACCAAATCCTCTGATCAGATCGTAAACAGGCCCTGGGAAGTGCCCTAATGGCCCGAAAATCTACTAATGCCAAATGAAATCAATCGCGATCTCAAAAACGCGAGGGCAAAATATCGATGACACAAAGATATATATGAAGCCGATTGATTAAATCAAATGCATAATTTGTCTGATACACTGAACATCTAGTATAAATGCAATCCTCTCTCAAGCATGCATAAATCATAGTTACCTTGTACTGTACTCATTTGCATCCATATGAATTTGTTTCATCTCGGATCGAGATACGAAACTAAATCGAAGGGGATTATGGTTATCATCGGAAACCACAATGAAAGAGTTCTAAACGTCTGAAATACTTCATCGTTAAGACCAGTTGATGTGCGTCCTGTCCAAAGGCGGGATCCATCAGTTGAGTGGCTAAGGGAATGAGTGCCCTCCAGTAAGTCACCCGTCCAGCAGAGACGGTCACTGGCCCTGGTTGCAGTAAGTGGACGCCGTAGAGTGTATTTCTGAAAGTCATATCGTCCATAGAGACGCGTCATGACACTGAGATATACGACTCGGTCGAAACCCTGTTTGCACAAAGACCCCATGGAGTGCCCTCCAGTAAGTCACCCGTCCAGCAGAGACGGTCACTGGCCCTGGTTGCAGCAAGTGGACGCCGTGGAGTGTATTTCTGAAAGTCATATCGTCCATAGAGACGCGTCATGACACTGAGATATACGCCTCGGTCGAAACCCTGTTTGCACAAAGACCCCATAGAGTGCCCTCCAGTAAGTCACCCATCCAGCAGAGACGGTCACTGGTCCTGGTTGCAGTAAGTGGACGCCGTGGAGTGTATTTCTGAAAGTCATATCGTCCATAGAGACGCGTCATGACACTGAGATATACGACTCAGTCGAAACCCTGTTTGCACAAAGACCCCATGGAGTGCCCTCCAGTAAGTCACCTGTCCAGCAGAGACGGTCACTGGCCCTGGTTACAGTAAGTGGACGCCGTGGAGTGTATTTCTGAAAGTCACATCGTCCATAGAGATGCGTCATGACGCTGAGATGTACGACTCGGTCGAAACCCTGTTTGCACAAAGACCCCATGGAGTGCCCTCCAGTAAGTCACCCGTCCAGCAGAGACGGTCACTGGCCCTGATTGCAGTAAGTGGACGCCGCGGAGTGTATTTCTGAAAGTCATATCATCCATAAAGACGCGTCATGACACTGAGATATACGACTCGGTCGAAACCCTGTTTGCACAAAGACCCCATGGAGTGCCCTCCAGTAAGTCACCCGTCCCAGCAGAGACGGTCACTGGCCCTGGTTGCAGTAAGTGGACGCCGTGGAGTGTATTTCTGAAAGTCATATCGTCCATAGAGACGCGTCATGACACTGAGATATACGACTCGGTTAAAACCCTGTTTGCACAAAGACCCCATGGAGTGCCCTCCAGTAAGTCACCCGTCCCAGCAGAGACGGTCACTGGCCCTGGTTGCATTAAACGGAAACCGTAAAGTGTATCCCTGAAAGTCATATCGTCCGTAGAGATGCGTCATGACACTGAGATATACGATTCGGTTAAAATCCTGGTTGCTACTCAACTAGGAACGCCCGAGGAGTATGGGACCAACATCTAACTGATCTTAACGGTGAAGTATTCCATAATAAATCCTAGACTTGGTCTCGGCGACCATGAACTCGAGACTATAATCCCTGACGATTTAAACTACTTGCTCGATCTATCCGAGCTTTATCCCTTTGATATTCCATCTATTGTATAACTGAAATTCATAGTGGAATCTTGTCGCTTTGTGCCGTGGTTTTCTCCCATAAGGGTTTCCACGTAAAAAAAAATCTTTGTGTTGTCTATGCTATGCTTTATTTATATTTATGCTCTTTTAATTCATTTATGATACATGCATGCATTTACTTTTGTCTTTTAATCAAGGGTGATCATCCATTGATGTAATTAAGGGTTCGCGACCAGTTCACAGCCCAGAATGTAAAAGATCTCGGAATCTCTGGAATAAAATTCACCTCGCGGTGCTTTCTCATGTATACTTTGTGATTGCTTATGATTGTCTATGAATGTCTCTATACTCAGAATTCCCCAGAATAATGAAACACAGGAAAAAGACTGTTGACGAGCAGTTTCGATTTTTTTTAGTTCTAACACCCCCCTAAAGTCTTATTATAAATAATTTTACGATGCTTGCATATATTCTTTAATTTCCCATCCACAGTAACTTCCTCAAAATTGTTCCACACAACCGATCTCTTCTTTCCTTTTTGTCGTTGGCTGACCTGTACTAGTTTTTAGGATGGATTCTTTTTCTTCTACAATTAAAGGAGATGAGGTTGACACACCTACTCCAGGTATTTGAACTTCTTCACTAGTCATCTATATATTTAAAGATGAGAAACACATATATTAAAATTTAAAATAAACTTGCTATAAAGTTCTGTACTCGAGATTTAACTATCTTTACCATACTAAATCAGCTACCCATTCAAGATTGGATGGATTGTAATGCCTTTTCTTTTTCTATTTAAATGCCCGTGCTAAAATTCCGGCAGCATCTCCCCATGTCTCTCCATAAAATGTTGATCTTACATTTGATTATCCGGTAGATTATCCACACAAAGTGTGAATATTTGACAGTGACAAATGGAAGAAACATATCCAAAAAGAAATGGAGAGATACAGCACAGAACTAAGCACGACATTTAACTAGAAAAATAAAAAGCAATCCAATCAATCCAATCTTGAACTGTCCAAAATGGGACAATTTGAGAATTTCTATGCCTCCATTGGCACACTATATCTATGCTTGGCAACATAGAAATCCTCAATTGGTAACTAATTATCTATCTTATTTTATACAACATAGGATCATCAATGGTAAATTAAATAGCAATTCATCAATCATAAGGCAAAAGGTTTCGTTACGCAACCTTAATCCAAAAATCCCAACCCTAATCAATTCAAAACCCAACCCTAATCAATTCACAAGGTTCATCAATTCAAAACCCAACCCTAATCCAAAAATTCCTAAATTAAAAAAAAACATTAAATCCCCAAATTTAAAACTCTAAATTACATCACATTACATTCGCAAATCACATCACAATGAGATAATGAGAATATTAATATTTAAAAATATAAAGGAGCAAGTGAGCAACAGAGGAAGTGGGTTTTGTTAGAAACTTTAGAGCTGGACGTGCATATTGACGAGCAGAGGGCTGACCGGAACGAACGAACAATAGTTGAAGGAATTTACAAATAATAAATTAAGAATATTAAGTAATAAAAAATATAAAAGAGAAACTAAGCATGGGGTTTCGTTCGAACCTTTGTAGACTGACCGAAATGGTGGAATCGGATGGGCGAGCTATGAGCAGGACTGACGAGTGACAGGGATTGACTGGAATGGTAGACCGTGGAATCAGATGGGCGAGCTACGAGCAGGACTGAAGACTGACGAGTGGCGAGCAGAGTGATGATCGAATGTCCGAAAGGACTGAAGGACGAGTAGCGAGGAGAAGGAGTGACGAGCAGTAAGGAGGAGCACCGAAATGGCCTGAATTTCGGTCGGTTTAACGGGTAGAGGTGAAAGGGTGGGAGTGAGATTTGGGAAGAACGAGCAGTAGAGGAGAATGAGGGTGGGAGTGGGATTTGGGAAGGATGAGCAGTAGATGGAGAAATCTAGGGCCAGTTGGACGAGTAGCAGAGAGGGTTAGGGTTTCGGGCAGGGTAAAAATGCTAGGGCCGATTGGGGTCAAGTGAAAAAAATGAGGGTAAAAAAATATATACTTATAAATTACACCTCATTCGAACCGAATCGAACCAATTCAAATCGAACATCTTCAAACCGGTAAAATGAACCAAATCGAATCAAACAGAAGTCTATTCGGGTACGGTTCAAAATATTTTCGAACAACCATAAGTATGTTCAAACATGTTCGCTCCACTTTCGAACTGGTTGTTCAGTTCATTTTTTTCGAATCGAACTGAGCGACCTGTTCTGTAATTTGCTGTTCGTGTCCAGCTCTACACCCACATACGCCCAGAGTACAGAACAATATAACTGCAGAGACACTTTGGGTTCTCCTTGCGACTAAGTGGGGATTTCAGTTCCATCTACCTTAAAGCAACAATGCTGCCCTGCACGCACGACATGCACGAATGAGCCATGCATGGCCTTACTTGGCTTGGCATGGCATGACGTTGTGTGCCCCTCGTATGGCCCCGTATGGTATGAGCACGGAGTCCAACCCCTAATGCCCCAAGCACGCTGTCGTGGCTCCACTGCCCGTGCTTACCATGTGCACTGTTGCAGCCCTACGCCCGCATACGACCAAAGTACTGAAGAGCACAACTGTAAAGAAACTTTAGGTACTCCTTACAACTAAGTGTGGATTCCAGCCCCGTCGACTTTAAGAGCAGTGATGTTGCCCCACCCCGCCCATGCCTCGCATGCACAAAGTGCATGGATGAGTCGCGCATGGCCTTGTTTGGATTGGCATGGCATTGTGTGCCCCTCGTATGGTACGAGATAAGTGGGGACATCGCCCCTTTTTTATTTAGTAGAAGCTTAACTACTGCACAAGGACACTTATGCCCCACGACCCAATATGCGAGGATGGGCCTTGCATTGTAACGTTTTGGATTTTCGATCCTCGAGTCTTAAGAGTACTCGAGCGCCCCTAAAAATATTTTTTATTTAATTCTCAAATGTGAGTACATATGCTTGATTTAAAACTAAGAATCTATTTGATTTGTACAGAAAGCCCTAGTATGAACACTCTGATTCGATTGAAACCTTGTAAGACACTTGGACGCATAAATCTAACCGTACATACTTTGTCAGATATTATGGATAACCATCGATTCCTTTTTAATTGTCAAATTCTACATCTGATCCGTTGATTTATGAACCTTAAGGTACCATTTACTGGAATCACAATTGATTAACATGTGTAACTGACTCTTGGTGTAGATCCACCTTAGACTACCATAATCAATGAATCAGATCTTGATTTTCCTAAGTAACAAAGTTGAATTAACTAAAACACCCTTATGACACAAAGTGACGACCTAATCCGATTTATAATACCTAAAACCCCAAATCAATCCACGCTAACATCTTAACCCGGTGCCTATCAGTGTGCGCCATGTAGACACCCCACCTCGAGCCGACAAGTTGGTTAAAGGTTGGACCCATCCCATTTGACTCAATGGCTAATCCAAACCCTGGCCTAAACCCTAGGTCTCAACCCTAATCCTAAACCATAGCCTAAACCTTAGGTCTTAATCCCAATCCAAACCTTGGCCTAAACCCTAGGCCTTAACCTTAATCTGAACCCTATCCAAACTCTACCCAAACCCTAATCTAATCCAAACCATAGATCTAAACCCTAATCCAAAAACCGACCCAACTCAACCCAGTCAACCCAGTCAGTCAAATCTCAAACCCTACAGTCCCGAAACCTAAACCCCGAGTCAACCCACTGAGTCGACTCACCTGCTCAACACACCAAATCCAGGAACCCAGTTAACTCACCTTCTTGAACCCAAACCTACAAACTAAGCCCACATAGAGGCCCAAAAGAAGCCAAGATCAGAGTTTCAGGGGAAACAACCATGAACCAAACTTCATAATAGGGCTCCCACATGTTTGAGGGAGGGAGCCTGCCAAAGTAGGAAACCCCTCTAGAGGCTGGCGGTAGCCATGTGGCAGGTCTCCTCTCTTGGCAGAACCCCCCTCAATCGTGTGACTTAGCCGTTTACAGCCCCTAAGTGTGCAAGAAATGTATATTTACTCCGACACCCTTCCTCTTAAGCCAAATTTACCATTTTACCATTCAATCCAACCACTCAAGTGTTGCCACATGAAAATCTCCAATCTCATCTATCCAACCCTATTTTTCCCCTAAACTTGACAACAATTATAGAAAAACTGGGGTTTGAGACAATAAATAGCCCCATCCCCTTCTCATTTCATAACCAACAATCCCATCATCCCTCTTTCATTTTAAAAATCCCTTAGGTCCCTTAGCCTTAGCCATCCCTTCATCGAGGAGTGAGAGTGAGAGAGAAAGAGAGTTCAGCGCTGGTCTAGCCTAGCCTAGCCCAAGTTCGAGCCTCTTGAGCCTTCCAAGTCCCAATCTAAGTCACTCGACCAAATCCTTGTGACGCCTCCATCCATCCAGCTTCCAACCAGCTTTGTTCAACCCTGCATTAGCATTGTGCAACATCTACTCCCTTCTCAACCCCCCTGGTCATCTCATACATACATATTGCATCTCATTTTGCATTAATATCAGTATGAGAGTATACTTTGTGGCTTGCCGATTTACTCATATCTAGCCCATCAAAAACCTTGACTGGTATACATTGTATTTACGCATCACCTTGATACTCTATTAGTATGAATGTATGCTATGTGGCTTGCCATTTAGTTCGGAACCTGCCCACCAGAAATTCATGCTGACACATACTTAACAATTAGCACTGCATTGCATTTACGCATCACGCCAGCACTCTATCAGTACAAACATATGCTCTGAGGCTTGCCTATACAAACGGAGCCTGCCCACCAGAAATTTGTGCTGACTAACACCGATCACAGCACTGCATATCATCACACAACATTAGTACAAGAACTAGAATCAATCCTTAGAATTTGTTTAATCCTGTGAAGTAAAGACCGTACATTTGTACGAGCAGAGTGGATGCCTAACACCTTCCCTCTTTGTAAATGCGGTCCTTACCTTAAACCTTTAAATGCAGATCAAGGAGTCATCTTAAGATTAGGAATAAGATGTTCTTAAGGGTTTCTACGGGGTCTAGCTGATCGTAAATTCGTACTAATTGGCTAGTGGTGACTCTAGTCATATACAACATCGCTCAAAACCCACCAACACACTAAAATCCCTTGATAGAGGTAAAACTGCGTGGAAAAACACCGCGAGGCCACTGTACACAGAATGGTGACTCCACTAGAGATTTGCTAGTCACACTAGTCAGACTCGACTCGAAAAGCAGAATTTTGACGATCCCGAGGATTAACAATTCTTGCGCATTTTAGCATCAGCATTCTACACTCATATCATCTTTAGAAAACAAAAGCCAGAAAATCCAAAATCCAAAAATCGGAACCATTGCACCTTTAGGAGCTCATCGTTCACAAATTGAACCTCATTTTTACAACATTATTTGCACCAGATCCTAAGTAGCCATGTCCGATGAGGATGAAGAAGTCCATCACCTTCCCCCATTGATATGCAGGATGCTCAACCTCTGCAGACACAGCCCGCTAAGGTCATACCAGCCGCCGGCGCTCAAGAATTAGCACAAGGATTAAAGGTCATGCAAGAAATATTTCTCTAATTGATGCAAGCTCAAAATGCACTGTGTCTTTTGAACTGGAAAAAAAAAAAAAAAAAAAAAAAAAAAAAAAAAAAAAAAAAAAACCATTATTCTTATATGCCATACATACCGTTCACAAGGTCATTCTTACTAGGATGATCTAAAAATGGAAAATTATTAGCTCGATCCTAAATTGCATTGTTTGAAAATTTATCGTCCAACGGTTGAAGTGAAGACCCGACTCGACCTTATGTTTGGATTGTATGAGCTCAACCTATAGTACCATGTCCATGTGCATATATATATATATATATATATATATATATATATATATATATATATATATATATATAGAGAGAGAGAGAGAGAGAGAGAGAGAGGAGTGTTCACCTGGGCACAATTCTCACAAGAACTCATAAGCACTTTTTGAGAACTCATTACATGTGATGTGAGCCAAAAATTGGAGTTGTATATGTGATGTAGCACCCAAAAAAAAAAAAAAAAAAAACCAAGCTCAACTTTTAACCTAGCCCTGAACTTTGGTGGGCTATGGAAAAAGGAAACAATTTCCTCCCACTAGAATTTTGGATTTGGTTGAAAGTTGGGCCTGGAATTTTTTTGGAGTGTTGCATCACATGGATAGTTGATATTTTAAGCTCACATCACATGTGATGAGTTCTTAAAAGGTGTTCACGAGTTCTCATGAGAACCGGTGCATAGGTGAGCATATCTCTCTCTCTCTCTCTCTCTCTCTCTCTCTCTCTCTATATATATATATATATATATATATATATATATATATATATATATATATATATATATATCTCACAGCACCTCAAATATCTTTGTGCCTATGTTTAGTCGCCAACATCAACCTTAGATCATGAGCTGCAAATGCTCGGAGGACACAACAATAGTTGCCCATAAGTGGACACATGGCCATGTCCAACAATAAATATCACCAGCTCACATGTGACCCACCCATCAGTGGTTGCTAGTGGACCCTACGGGCGGACTCCGATTAGCTACTGACAGGTTGAGTAGCCCCACTCGCTACTAAAGTGACATAACCAAGTTCTGTGGGGCCCACCATAATGCATCTGTGGTGTATCCATTCTGTCCATCCATTTGTAGAGATCATTTTAGGGCATGAGCCTAAGAATTAGTCAGATTCAAAGCTAGAGTGGACCCATCACAGAAAATAGCGGAGATTGAAAGCCTACAATTAAAAACCGCTAGATAAAGCTGATATTTCCGTTTTCCCTTCTTTCACGCCTCTGTTAACTTATGAACAGGTTGGATCTCAAATAAACATCATAGTCTTTTGTTTTCCCTTCTTTCATGTCTGTGTTAACTTATGAACATGTTAGATCTCAAATAAATATCATGGTGGAAAGGTTTTAACGGTGGACGTCACTCTCCCCACTTTTTTTTTGGTGGTGGGTCCGCTCGAGCTTTGGGTATACCTCATTCTTTGGCTCATGTCCTATAATGATATCTCCCAATGAATGGACGGACACCATATCCATCATGGCGGTGCCCATAAAACATGGCAACGACACTTCAGTAGGGAGTCTGGCTACTCAACCTGTCAAAAATCGAATTTTGAAGGATAAACGTGAAAATTGCTAGAAATTTATCATTTTGCATTAAAAAAAATACATATAAAGTTCCATCCTAGCCCTTCGATCATAGACGTGCACAAAACACCCTTTTAAGTAAACAATCCATCACTGGTCTATGCTCAAAATCTTACATGAAGAGTCCACCCACATTGCGGCCCGTCAGATCAACGGACGGAAATGATTCATGACTCGCAACTCGCTTTTTATATACCAATGCAAACTACACATAACTACTCGACCCGAACATTACAGTCTTAACTTAGATCAACGCCGTCCAATCTATTTCCTATGCACGAGCAACGATCCACACGTGGCGGAAGATGGCACGTGTGACGCCAGCCTCAAGTCTCAGGTCGATGCAATTGCCAGTTCGTCCACACGTGTACACGTCTCTCACACGCGTGCGTCGTACCCACGTGCGAATCGTTCAGAGCTTGCTCGAGATTGCGATGTTCCTGGATTTCGATTTAAGGCTGACATCTTTGGGAACGACTACCGTCAAAACACCGTTATCGACATGTGCCTTGATTTGCTCCGTCTTAACGTTTTCCGGCAACAGAATCTCTCTGGAGAAATCCCCTTTCCCCCTTTCCGAAAGGTGCAGAATCGCGTCTTTGGATTGAAATTCCTCTTTTGCCCCTTCTCCTCGAATGCTCAGAACATTCCCTTCTTCCAACTGGACTTTTATTTCATCCTTGGTAAACCCTAGAAATAATCAAGAAAAGCCGAGGTTAGAATCGGAAATAGAATTTTCTGTGTGTGAAGGAGAAGAAAAGATAATGAATCCCATACCTGGAACGTTGATTTTGAAGACGTGGGAGTTGGGGGTCTCGAACCAGTCCATCAGAGCCGTTGATCCGGTCCATTCGCGGATGATCGGAGGGTTGAAAAAAAAGCGCCTGAAAGGGCGATCGAACACGTCGGACATTGTTTCGTTCGAGCGTGCGTTTGGCGAGAGAGTCTTGTTTTCGGAGGAGAGAGAAAGGGGTGATGGGATTTTATAGAGAGGGGTGGAAATGGGTATGATAGGGACTGCCCTATCATAATGTCATAGAGCTTCCGTCCACATCGTCCACGTGGCAAGGGATATGATGGATCGAGACCGTTTTTCTGGTGGGCCCTAAAATGGATGGATTAACTAACTGAGTGGATCTATAAAATTTGTGGCCTTAGAATCGACGGTTAAGAGCAAGGGTGGTTGATCGTGGCCGTCCATAATTCGCAAGTTATAGGAAGTGATACCATTCTATATGGTTCTGAGCCATCCGTGGCAGAGTCCGCTAGACGGACGGCTCGGATCTACTGTGGCAACTGCCACGTGTACGGTGGAGCGTAGAGACGGTTTTACTCCATCAAATTCGAGAGAGAGAGAGGGCACTTGTAGAAGGTTCGGGAGACCTTATCTTCTGAATACATTTTGATTTTTATTGCACCGGTTTTTATTTGCATTGGTTGCAGGTGATCAGGTGCACCGCCTCTGTTCACCTGGAAAGAACGCGGATTGCGTCCTCCAGCTGGGAATTGGCAGGAACTTTGAGTGGGGCGCGGATTTCCTGAGAAAGCCTTGCGCAGGAACCAAGGTGGGGCCCAAAGTGATGTTTTTTTTTATAAATCCACCCGTCCATCCGTTTTGGGAGTTAATTTTAGGATATGAAATTAATAATGAACCGGATCCAAGACTCAAGTGGGCCGAAAACGTGAGGATTGTACGTCCACAGTAGAAATATTTGTGGAGCCACAGGAGTTTCGAATCGGGATAATATTTGTGTTTCCAGTTCATCCCAGTAGTAGCGACGTTACGAACGGTATGGATGTCATATAAACATCACTGTGGACTCAGGGAGGTTTCAACGGTAGTAATTTACCTACCCACCTTTTCCTTTCCTTTAGTGAGGCCCAGTTGAGTCTTAGATCCGGTTCATTTTCGTTCTCATGTCCTAAAATTAGCTCCCAAAACGGATGGACGGGTTGGATTTATAAAACAAATCACCGTGGGCCCCACCTTGGTTCTCAGGCAGGAACTTTCTGCGCAAGGCTTTCGCAGGAAATCGGCGGCCGAGTGGGCACCGTGATGTATGGGTCTTTTTTTATCCACACCGTCAGTCCATTTTTCCGTGGAATTTGTTTTTAATATTACCAAGAGTTAGGAAGATCCAAGGATCAAGTGGACCACACCACCCAGGAAGCAGCGGTTATAATGATCTTCAACGTTGAAACTTTCACAAGACCCACTTGGATGTTTATTTGCCATCGCACCTATTCATAAAGTTATATAAACCGGGATGGGGTTGGCTGGTGACGAGAACACCAGCCAGTTAGCTAGTGTCAAAGTTCTCTGCCCACTATGATGTATTTGTTTTATGGGAAACAGGGAAGAGACTGATACCCACAGTTGAAACCTTCCTTTTGTCATCTAACCTGTTCATCGGATCACAAAGAGCAAGATGAATGGAGAACACTGTCAGCTTATCCAAAACTTCTGTGTCCTCCAAAATTTTCCTGCGATGAGTGTTCAATCCCCATTACTTCCTATGGTGAGGTCCGCTCAAGCTTTGCATCAGCCTCATTTTTAGTATCATGACTTAAAATGAGCCGTAGAAATGGATGAATGGGGATTCACAGTGCTTTGACACTAGCTTGTTGGCCGATGTTTGGGTCAGCAGCCAACCCACGTACGATGAAGAGAAAACACAAATATGAGCTTAATCCAAAACTTTCGTGATCTCAAGAGTTTTCAACAATAAGAGTTTAATCCCAATTGTGTGGTCTACCTGTGTTTCTTGGATCTGCCTCAGTTTTGATCTTGTATTCTACAATGATACTGAAAAATGGATAAACGGTGCGGTGTGGATACGCCTTTCAACAAAATATCCATTAACTTTTCAAAACATTGCGATATTTTCTTGGAATATTCATATATCGAGGTGATATTGCGAAATCTATGCTGGTTTGGATTTTTCGCAGGTGCGGATAAGGCGTAACCCAGATAACACCTTAGTGGGGTGTTACCCTTACCGTGGGTCCCACCTTGATGATGTGTTGTATATCCACACCATTCATCCGTTTTTCCAGCCCAATTTAGCATGTGATTCCAAAATTTAAACAGATTCAAATCTCAGGTGGACCACACCACAGGAAGGAGTGGTGATTGAACACCTCATGATTAAAAATTTCAAAGGCCCTACCGTAAGGTTTTCGTAATGTTCATTTCCCATCCAACCGGTTGATAACGTCAAGGAAGGGCTTGATGCGAAGCATTTGTGGCCCTTAAAAAGTATTTAATGGACATTAATTACTGTTTCCAGGGGCATCGTCCACCTGAGATTTGGATTTCTTGAGGTTTGGGATCGCATCCTCATTCATCACTGTTTCTAGTGGCATGGTCCACCTGAGGTTTGGGATCACATCCTAAAATGGGCACGTATACAAAACAATACATTAAGGTGGGCCCACACGATTGGGGTAACACCCACGAAGCTGCTATCGGGGTAACAGCTAATCTGCTCCCATTTTTCGAGATTTATCCTTGATTTTAGTGCAACATTTATTTACGAGTAAAAAATATTCACTTATGCTGACGTAATTAGAATTCTTTTAAAAATAATTTTAGTTTATAATAAATATTTTTTAATATTTTACTTTAGCCAAAATTTTCCAATAATATCAGCAGAAATGACATTTAAATTTGAAAATCTTATGATAAATTCTTGTGGGAGAAATTGTCGTGAACAAGATTAACAAGCCCAAATTTGACGGAGATGAAATGCTTATTGACACATTTTAATGAGATTTTCCCATAATGGGGTTACAAGCATCCCTTATAAGTTATAACCCTGCACATTGTGGGACCCATTCTGATGGGTGTGGGATATCAACTACGTCCATCCATTACCCCCACTCATTCTAGGACATGGTTCAAAAAATAATGCCAATCCAAATTCAGAAAGTCATCTGAATTTTGGAGTCTCATGTTTTAAAAACGAGCTGATAAACGGATGGAGTGGATATAGGATATAACACAAACATCATGAGGCCTATAGAGCTTCCTGTAACGTAAGTCAGAAAATCCATGGCCCCGTTCTTCATGCACATATGTCAATCCTAACCATACAAAATTTGGGACTTATCCATTCTTTCTATACATTTAAATAATATTGGATAAAATCATTAGGTCATAGAAAGTTCCAGGTCATTATTCGCTGGGCATTATCATTGCCTCATCCAATAAGGAATGCATTATAGGTGGTATTAGCTTCAAGAGGCTTGATAAATTATTCACTTGACATTATCATTGTCTCATCTAATAGGGAATGCATTATGGGCCCATTTGGGAGCTTGGATTTGGAATGCATTGGAATCCAAATCACAATTACATTGGAATCAAGGTGATTCCAAATTCTCATTTCCGTTTGGCTGAAATGCTCTAGAATCTAAATTTCTTATTTTGGAGCTTGTATACGGATGGCATTGGAATTTTTCGGTATATTCACATGACTTAGATTTGGTTAACTAAATTAGCTTTCTGTGGACCCTCGCTGTTTCGCGCCCCCACACGACGTTCTCGTCCCTTCCCCTTTCGGGAAAAGAAGGAGAGGATGATGCGTGAGTGCGAATCGCCGTTTGTGCCACTGGCTTGCCTCGTTCTCGAGGGCTTTGTTTGGTTGTCGTGCTAAGCTGGATGTGTTTAAATGAGTTTATATAATACCAGAGTCGCCACTAGCCAGTTACTTCGAATCTACAGTCGGCTAAACCCTGTAGAAACATTAGAGAAGGGGATCCGAAGATTCATTTCTTTAAAATGACTCTTATTGATCTGCGGCCAGAGATTCAAGGTAAGGGATCACGGTTACAGGGTGGGAAGAGGTTAAGCACCCCACACACTGCCCGTACCGAAGTACAGTCTCTACTTCACAGAATCGAACTAATACTTGAAAGTCTGTTTTAATCCTCGTACATTCTCATAGATGACATGATGCATGAATGCGAGTCTGAACAGTAAGAGTTTCTGATGGGCGGGTTCCAACAACGGGCAAGCCCAGAGCATACGCTCGAACTGACAGGTGCTTAATATAAGACGTATACAGTGTGTTTAAATAATCAAAGTGTTTTATAGTGAAGCATGAATGCAAGTCTAAACAGTAAGAGTTTCTGATGGGCAGGTTCCAACAACGGGCAAGCCCAGAGCATACGCTCGAACTGACAGGTGCTTAATTTAAGACATATGCAGTGTATTTGAAGAATCAAAGTACTTGCACTGAGGCAGGGGGGTTGGAAGAAAAGTAAATGTTGCACTTATGCTAGATGCAAATGAGATGATGCTGGAAAAAGAGTAGCTGGATGGACGGAGGTGTCACAAGGGTTGGCTTCGAGTGGTTGGATCAAGACTTGGATGGCTTGGGAGACTTGGACCAGCGGTCAGGCTGGGCTGGACCAGGGCCAGGCTCTCCTCACTCGGGCTCTCCTTGGTGGGAAAATGGGCTAAAAGGGTGGAGAGGTGGACTCAGAGCTCTCGGACTGAATGGACTTGAAGGGATGTTGAAATGAGAAGGGGATGGGGGGTATTTATAGCAGCGGGCAGTGGCAGTTTGCGTAATTATTTTTGGGCGGCCCGCTGTGGGCCGCCCGTACGGCCACTCCTCGATTTCCAGCAAGGTACGGTCGCTCCCTCGGGGCTACTGTTTGGCTCGGTGGGTTGACTCAGTGAGTTGACTCAGCGGGTCGACTCGGTGACTTGACTCAGCGGGTTGACTCGACGGGTTGACTCGGTGTTTTGACTCGACGAGTTGACTCAGCGGGTTAACTCAGTGAGTTTCACTTTTTTAGGATTTTTTGACTGGCTTTTCTTATGGGGGGTTTTTCAGGCTGATGTTTAGGACTGGGTTGACTGGGTTCAGGCTTGAACTTAGGGCTCTCAATGGAGCGGGTCAGATCCAAGATCCGATTCGCTCCGAATCCGTTTAATGCGGATTTGGATCTTAAAATAGGTCCGATTAGTTAAACGGACCGGATATGGATCTTAAAATAGGTCCGATTACTTAAATGGACCGGATATGGATTCACAGGAACATATTCGAGTTTGATCCGAATCCGATTAAGATCCGACTCATTGTCACCCTAGTGTATATGTTATATTTATGCTGACCATCCGTTTTACAAATTATTTTAGGCCATGTCAACCATACGATAGTAAATAGTGGGATTTGCATCATTTTTCTACTAAATTAAATGTATTATATTATATATTTTATATCATATATTTTTTTTAATTTGTAATGGGGTGGATTCGGACCTAGATCCGACCCGAATCCGATGGTTATATGGATTTTGGACCGGAAATGGATCTAACAATTTATAAATGGATCGGATATGGATATCACATTTTGGATCCGAGTTGGATCCGAATCCGATCCGAATCCGTCTACAGATATACGGACTTGGAGCCGGATCCAACTGGATCCGATCCAGATCCGACCCATTGAGAGCCCTACTTGAACTGGGCTATGGAATGGGGCTTACAAGGGTGAGTTTGGCTGAGTTTGGATTTGGGATTTGGGGGTATGGTCCTCCATTCATCCAGCTATCTCTACCAATAGTGTAGCCGAAGGTGGGGTGTCTACAGATGCCCCTCTTTGGCAGAGGTTGCGTGCAACCGAATGCCAAAGCGAGTGGACACCCCACTTCTAACCCGGTCATTCATGGATCATGTTCTGAAATCTTTGCTTGCTTTTGCATCTGTGCAAGTTGATCGTCTGGAACTCGATCACTCGCACATACTGCGGGAGTTTGGAGAAAACGTTGCGATTGTCCCTGCATGCGCTGCAACCTGGGTACCCAATCGCAACCCTTCCATTCCCAATCGGTACTAACATCGGAAAGGTACAGCAAAGCCTCTGCGTCGCTAGTCTTACGAGGATGTTGACCCTGAGACTGATTGTGTGATGTTTGATGTTTTCCCAGATCACTCCAGGAGTACTTGTTTCGCTTGACTGTCAAAGTGGTTAGACGCCCTGCGTCAGATAGTCTTACGGGATTCTACTACGCCGACTTGAACTCAGTCAAGGTACTTCAGGCATCCACGCCTAGGTATGTGCGGGTGGACTCTTTCCACCCGATCTGCTAGTTTCGATGCTTAGTTTGCAATTCATTCTTTCCTTGATTGTGGTCTGGAATCTTTGTTATCCTTTGTATCTGAGTCAGTTGATTGTCTGGAAATTGATAACTCACACATACCGCGGGAGTTTGGAGAAAACGTTGCGATTGTCCCTGCATGCGCTGCAACCTGGGTACCCAATCGCAACCCTTCCATTCTCAATCGGTACTAACATCGGAAAGGTACAGCAGAGCCTCTACGTCGCTAGTCCTACGAGGTTGCTGACCCTGAGACTGATTGTGTGATGTTTGATGTTTTCCCAGATCACTCCAGGAGTACTTGTTTCGCTTGACTGTCAAAGTGGTTAGACGCCCTGCGTCAGATAGTCTTACGGGATTCTACTACGCCGACTTGGACTCAGTCAAGGTACTTCAGGCATCCACGCCTAGGTATGTGCGGGTGAACTCTTTCCACCCAATCTGCTGATTTTGATACTTGGGTTACAATTTATCGTTTCCACCTGTTCAAATGGTTTCTTTGACCGAGCCTTTTAGCTTTCATCTTTTTGTATCTTGGCATGTGGTACGACCGCACTGACACTGGAGTTTAGTTCGACCGTACTTTGAGTGCATTGGATCCAATGGTCTCCGGGGAAACCGCGAGACATTGGATCTTATTTGATTTTTGCGTCGGCTCCTACCCAGAGATATGGAAGATCTCCTGGTGTTTTGGAGGCAGAACGCTCTACTGGGAAAATATTTTTTGGGTTTTTGAAAAGATACCCACTCTGGGGAGTGATACTCCGTGGGGTTTTTATTTACAAATGGAGATATATATTTTTTGTCTTTTTGAAATGGGAATCCGGTTTGCATGCGCCTCCACTAGGGATGCCTGTGGGGTTTTTGGCTAACCGACTTTTATTTTGAAAGCAGGTAAACATGATGATTGATGCGATGGATGCTGATGCATGGAGATGCATGATGAATGCATGGCTTGGCTCATTCTCTTTCAGTTTAATGATTTTGCTTTTGCTGAAGATGCAGAGAATTTTGAGCTTATTGCTTGAAGGGTTGTGCTCCCTGGGGATTTTCCTTTTAATGCAGATGTTTGGTCAGCAGGTTGGTCAAGATCCCGACCCGTGATCGATCAGGTCCATCGTCCCAAGATGCTGTTTCTTTGCCAATGAGAATGTACGAGGATGTTATCTGACCTCAAGATGTTCTTCTGGGCATAAATGCTATTGAGACGGTGTTTGGTCGCCAGTTTTGGTCAAGATTCCAATTTGCGGGCGATTGGATCCGTCATCTCAAATTGTGAAGAGAGTGGAGTTCAAGACTCTTGAAGTGTAGTGCTGGGGATAGTGCCAATTTTTGTGATTTTTTGTGAATATGTGTTCCGAATCTTTATCTGAGGGGTCAGGATAGAGATCAGTTATTGAAAACAAGGGAAATATTTTTGTGATTTTTATAATATTTGATTTGAAAGCAAGAGAAATATTTTTTTGTGATTTTTGTAAATATTTGATTTGAAAGCAAGGGAAACATTCTTTCTTGATTTTTGCAAACATTCGATTTGAAAGCAAGGAAAATATTTTTTGTGATTTTTGAAAAGGTGTTTTTGAAATGTTTTTGTATTTTTGTGATTTTTATGAAATGCCGGGAAAAGTATGGAATTTTCATCCACTTCCAGCTTCTACTGCTGGTAAGGCACCCGATCCATTTTACGTCAGCGAGCAAGACGAGTCTCACACAGTTAAGTGCCGTAGTTTTACATCTTCGGATGAGGGGATTTTGAAGGTTTTCAGTCAACACACCCACAAAGTTGCATGTTCCTCATGTGCAATGCACATAGACCACGTATCGTCCGACGGACTCCTTCGGCCACAAAATGAGCCACATCCTCACATTTCCCTTAGTCAATCCAGTTTGGGGCCTTACGTTGCTCACAATTCCGTGAGGGTGCGCTCCACCTCCCAACAGCCTTAATCCCCTTCATGAGTTTTAGGAACAGGGAACATCTGTCAGATTCAACAGCGACTTCCAAATCAAGGTTGTCTATCACGGTGCGTTCAACACGAACAGGATTGCGGAGTTCTACCCGCCTCAGCCTTTACCTGTTTAAAAGATTCCAGACACCCGTATGATCAAGTGTCAGCCATGTCTGGAACAGGTTAGGAAAGAAAGCCCCCGAGAAGCTAATCCCAGTGTAGTTTTAGGTCTTCGAACCGCTAGAGATGAATTTGTGCAGTTGAAATTGATGGCAAAATTTTTTCATTTTTATATTTTTTTGTATTTTTTTTTTTAAAAAGTTCCAGATTTTAACTCGGGTAACCGAGGTTGATGCTTGTTTTAATGGAAAACTTGAAATCTTTTCTGGTATTTTTGGAAATGATCCGGGTTATCAAACCTTGATCCCAATGGTCGAGGCCGATGCCAGTTTTTAGTTGAAAGTAGGAAAAGGTCCCCCGAGAAATTAATCCTAGTGTAGTTTAAGGTCTTCGGACCAAAGTATGTACATGCTGAAAATACATTCTTTTTTTGTGATTTTTTTCGAAATGATCCAGGTCATCAGATCTTGGCCTGAATGGCTAGGATCGATGCTGGTTTTTATTAAAAATCCCTCGGGATCTTGATTCCGATGTAGTTTAAGGTCTTCGGACCATAAAACTGTGCACAATAGGAAAAATATATTTTTATTTATTATTTTTTTTTTTGGAAAATGTCCGGTGTCAGCAGATCTTGATTCAATCCAGACTGGTGCCGGTTTTTATTAAAAATCTCTCGCGATGTCGATCCCGACGTAGTTTAAGGTCTTCGGACCACAAAACTGCGCAAAACGGGGCAAACACATTTTTTATTTTTGAAATGATCCAGATCATCGGATCTTAGCCTGAACGGCTAGGGTCGATGCTGGTTTTTATTAAAAACCCTCGGGATATTGATCCCGACGTAGTTTAAGGTCTTCGGACCCAATTTATGTACAAGCTGGACATACATTTTTTTATTTTTGAAAAATATTCTGGGTCATCGATTTTGATTTTGATGGTCGAGATCGATACCCATTTTTATTAAAAATCCCTCGGGATCTTGATCCCGACGTAGTTTAAGGTCTTCGGACACACACATATGTACAAGAGAGTAGCGATCCCGGTTGGAGACTACAGGAATTCTTCTTGGAATGGTTCAGATCATCAGGTCATGACTTTGAATGGTTGAGATCACTGTTTGACCAAGTCAATTTTCTCTTTCTTTTTCTTGAAAATTCCATGGAACTTTTCCACATCATCAACCCAATTTCTCACCCATTTCTCACAAGATGAGATTTTGGTGAGATTTCTTCCTTTTCTCACCATTCTCTTCCATCACTTCACTCTTACATGGAGGTACAAGATTCACTTGCAACCACCCTTCCCAAGGAGGAGTTCTTCCCAAGGAGAGGGGAGGAGAGGTCGTTTCACATAAGTAGGGGTTAGGACGGCCCCCTGGGCGCCGCCCGGACCGCCCCTGCCCACTGGTTTTTTCAGTGGGTTGGGTAAAGGGGTGTGCCCCCCCTTTTCTATATAACATGGGGCACCCTTGCCCCCTCCAACGTGCAATCTCTCTCTTCTCTCTCTCATACTCTCTTTCTTCAAGTTTTCTTTCTCTTTTGGTGGTTCTTTACTTCTCTCAAGTGGTGGCCCTTAGAGAAATTTTGGGACAGCAAGGTGGTCCCTTCTTGGTGAGTGGTAAAGGTATGGACCACTTCCTTTCTCTTTCTTGTCCTTTTCCTTCTTCATTGTTTCTCATGGTTCCTTTCTTTTCTTCATGTAGCTATTTCAAAAGAAGTGAAGGTGGGCCCAAGCATTCTTGACCTTTTCTAGATCTCCAATCTCTTTCAAAGGTGGTGCATGGAGAAGGACATTGCAAGCTTTCCATTTTATTTTTCCTTTTCTTCTTTTCACACTCCCTTCATGTGTAAATAGTGATTTTGCCATGTCATCAAGTGTGCATGGCAAAATATTCTATCTTTTTCATGGGAGTTGGGCCTCTTTTCATATGTATCAAATGGGCTCAAAGTGAAGTCACGGTCCTTGGTGTATTTGGTGGGCCCAATGCTTCATTTTGGGCTCCCTCATGCTTTCTCGCCCTTGTCATTTTTCCTTAAAGCCCTTCCTTTTTTTTCCATCTTCTTTTCAAGATTTGGGCCCATGGGCATGGCAAGGCCCATCTCAAGTTTTGGGCTCATGGGGCTCACTTTGGGTGACTCCATCTTTCTTCACATGTGTATGGATCAAGATGACTAGCCCGTTCTTCACTTGGATCTCAAGTGGGCTAGATTTCTTAGTTGGGCCTTTATGGGCAAATAGCCCAAATCTTCCACCATTTCTTGATTATGATGTACACCCTTGTACAAAGTGTGGTGGGCTCCTTGGAGTTTTTCATGTGGATGGGCCTTTGGGCCTTCATTGGAGCTTGGATTTCTTTGGACCATGTGTGCACCACTACACTTTGTCCATGTAGGCTTTTTTCCTTTCATGCTCTTTTCTTTTGATGGATGGAGGACTTGAGTTACTTGATCATCTATAAGTTCCATGAGTGACTTGTTCCAACAATCCCACTAAGTTCAAATGGTTTTTCCTTGTGGTAGGAATGTGGTTCTCAAGAGTTTCCCTTTAATGTTATCAACCTTAAATGGATGATCCTCAAGTGAGCTATCCATACAACCATGGCTTCTTGATCTTTTCTTTTGGGGCTTGGTGGGTCATCCACCATCATTCTCAAATATGAGCAATTTTCTTTCAATTTGTGAGAAAGAATGATACCCATAAGTTGCCCATTTTTGTCCCATGCTTTGGGACATTTTGGATTTTGATCTTTAAGTGGGCTATGTGTACCATTCTTATCCATCTTCATGATGGTTGGGTGACTCATTAAGCCATGCCCTCTTGTGCTCAAATGGTCTCCCTTTCTTGTAAAGAAATTGGTGCACATAAGTTGCCCAAGTTTGTCCTTGCTTGGACATTTCCACCTTAATTTCTTTATGTGGGCTATGTGCATCAATTTTTTTACCCTTGGCTTCTTTAACTCATATATTTATGGGTGGACCACCATGTTGTGCTCTCATGGCCAAAACTTTCATCAAGATGGTGCACATAGGGTTGCCCATGGTTGACCCGTGAATGGGTCCTCATGTTTTTTAAGTGGGCTATGTGCTCCCTTCAATCCATTGAGATGAGGCATTTGGGTTGCTCTTGGGGATCCACTTCCTTTCTATCCCCTACTTGTCCATGCACATGTGTAAAAAGATGGAAACATCTTAAGTGAGAATCATGGCCTTGGCATAAAAAGTGGATCAATCTTTGGCCACACATGGACTTTTGAAGAGGAGCTTCTCATGTGAAGTAAGGTTCTTATCCTTTGTTGATCTCATGGCACTTGAGTGCATTTGTTGTCCAAAATGTGTCCTTAGATGATGGACTTTTCTTGCCTAAGGCATGCCATGCAACCTTCTTTAAAGTGGGTCATGCTTTCTTCAATGGGCCCAACACTTGTCCTACGTAACACATGGAGTTGGACTTTAGATCTTGCATTTGGATGTGAGTCCAATCCCATGGGTTTCCTGGATGATAATTTGGATTTTAACGGGTAAGGGATGGGGACTTACCTTGCCAAGCTTGTAGGATTCAATGGCGGATGGTACCAGAGGTCGCCGAGTGATTGATGAGGATGATCCTGCCTTCATCATCCGCCGAGGGGACCACATGTGTTCCTTGGCTATGGAGCACCAACCTCTTCCCGCTATCAAGGGTCGAGGTACCAGGGATCATTGGGACAACTGGGTGAAGGATCCACAGCCTTTGCTTGAACGAGTATTGGCTGGTACTCCTTTTGCTGGCCTCCTCACCTTACGTTTTCATAACAACAGTGCCAACCGCATGATGCTCGCGGCCCTTTACGAGAGATGGCGGGACGAGACCCACACCTTCCAGCTCCCTTGTGGTGAATAGGGAATAACTCCCTTGGACATTTATATGCAAATAGGCTTTCCGTTTCATGGGACAGTTGTTCCCCAAGTCAGCTCTCTGGCTCCCATCACTTCCACTGACTGGCTACGGCTCGTCGGTGATGTCCCACCCGAGGATGAATTCCAAGGCCATCAAGTGAAGATGCGATGGTTCTATAATACTTTTGTCTCCGTCATCCCCACTACCGAGCGAGAGGCCCTCCACAAAGCACGGGCCATGATCACTTATGCCTTCGGGTCTTTCCTTCTCTGCCACGCCAATGAGAGGGTCGATCCTAAATTTCTTCGCTTGGTTGAGGATCTACACCACCCCTACAATTGGAACGGGGCTATCCTGACCCATATTTTCCAGGATCTAGATAAGACCTGTCGGAATAGCCGGTCCTACACCGGTTTTTGGCCTGTCGTCGAGGTATTTCTTCATCCACCTTTCTTGGAGACATTTGCCATTTTTCTCTTTCTGATCATTAGGTGTGCTCATTGCCCAGACTTGCTTTTATGACCATTTTCTCCATCTCGCGCCGAGGATGTGGGACGATATTGAGCCCTCTTTGTATCGCCACATGTACTGGCACCAGCAAAACCGTCAGCGGAACTCCCGAGTTTCTGGGGACAATTGGCGCTCTGACATAGACGGGTTGACCGTTGATGATGTAAGTATCTTGCTTTCCTTATCCCCCGTGTTGTACTGTGACTGATCGTGGTGACCTCATTTGCTGCAGCTCGTTCGGATGCCGTATGCCAGCTTCCCTCTCTATTATACCCCCCAGCGCGTGAAGGCATATGATGCTTCATGTCTCCGTATCATGCTCTCCGACGCTGAATCTTTTCAGTGGTATCTGGGTGAGAGATTGCTTCGACAAGTCACTGGGGTGGCTCGGGTCCCTTGTTCTGCACCTCCTCCAGCTGCTCGGATCCCAGCTGATGAGAGAGCTGAGGCTCTCGTGGGCCAGCCCGGATTTCGTTTCACGATCCCGGATCGTGACTATGATGAGTGGTATTTGCTGTACGGCCAGGGGCCTCTGCTTCCTTCGCTCTATGTTCCAGAGGGTCGTCGCAGGTACGCTGGAGGATCAATGACAGCTCCTTTGATGGATCTTTATCGTCGGGAGCGGGACGAGAGGAGAGACGATGACGACTATGTTGGCGACTTGTAGCCTGCTTGGGTATTCCGCTTTTATGGCCTTGTTCTTTTTGCTTTTATCCTCTTTTGTATCAAGCTCTTTTAAATGAATACACAATCTTTGACTTGTCTCAAATTCCTTGATGATGTCTGGATGTTTTGACCTTTGACTTGTTCCTTAATGATTTGTGGAAGATGAGACTTCTTAACTGCATGGATGATGACTTGAACGGTTCAGATTGCTTGATTAGGCCTTGTAGGCCCACTTGATGATTAGATCTTGGATTCTGGCCCTTCTTTTGATGATCGAACCTTTGATCTTGCTGCTCCATGACTTGTGTAAGCTTTCCAATGGTTTGGATCCTGATGATCTAGCCCTTGAATGGTTCAGATTGATAGATTCGGCCCTGTGGGCCCACTTGAGACCTCGGCTTTACTTTGAAGCACCTCTTTTTGATGATTTGTGAGGCTAGGAAGGCTTCTCATGGGGTGGATGATGACTTGAACGGTTCAGATCGCTTGATTGGCCTTGTGGGCCCACTTGATGATCCGATCTTTGGATTCTGGCCCTTCTTTTGATGATCAGACCTTTGATCTTGTTGTTTGATGGCTCATGTAGGTTCTTCAATGGTTTAGATCATGATGATCTAGTCTTTGAATGACTTGGATTGCTTGTGGCCCCCACTTGATCACCTTTCCTTCTCTTTGACTTAATCAGACCAATTCTAGCCGTTGTGCTTTGTGATTGGACCGGTGGGGTACCTTCTATATGATCTTGATCAACCTCAATCGAAATCTGGAGTGGTCCGGAGCCTTGGGCGGCCACCAGGGTGCCATCTGCTGACGTGGACTGTCAACCTCACCTACCAAGAACCCTGGAGCCAATCCCGCGGAGAGAGAGGGAGTGCGTCCGTACGGGCGGCCCGGAGCAGGCCGCCCAAGGCTCGCCTCTTGAGCGGCCTGGGCTGGCTCGGGTTCGGACATTCCCTGTTGTCTGTTGCTGCTGTCCCTACATTCTCTGTAACAGGCCTTTCGATTCCAGCCATGTTTCCTCTCTTTGTCTCATCCTTTCTTCTCTTTTTGTCTTCTTCTCACTTTGTCCTCTCTCAAACAATGGATGGTGGAGATTCAAGGGTTGTAGGGACTGTTCATGATGGGTCCCACACTTCAGATTTTCAAATGAGCTTTGATAAAGGGGAGATGCCTTTAATGGATGGGGTAGATAGGGCATTAAGAGAGGGTATTGATGAAGACTTAAACTTGGTGGTTGGTGGAGCTTTGAATGGCCCCATTAATGGCAGCCATGCTGAAATTCCATATTTGAATGGGACTTTGATTGTGGGAGAAATAGATGGCATGGATGAGATGGGAGGATGGGACATAGGTGAGGCTATGCATCCCTTGAATGTGGGCCATATGGATGATGTGATTGATGGAGGTGATGGGACCATAATGGACATAGATGGGCTGATCTCATGTCTGGATGGGATGGATGGCTCAAATGATACCTTTGACGATTTGGATGCTCTTGATGAGGGCCAGGATGTGCGGCACACTTGTTTGGGTGGACTTGATGTGATCATTGATAATGTCCCCTTGATGATGGATGGTGTGGATGCCTCGATGATCCCTTTGATCGGCCAGGATGATGTTTGGATCCATGATTTCCTGTTGGAGAGGGCCGCAGGTCCAGATCTGACCGTTGATTCTTCGATCGGGGGTGTCGGGACCCTTCTTGATGGTTCAGATGCATTTTTCGATGGTCAGATTAGCCAGGATGCCACGATGTGTGGTGTGATCTTCGCTGGTAGCCCTTTTGATGGGGAGTATCGTCCTTCTCCTGATCGTCGGTCTTTTACGCACTCTATTCATGAGGTGGGCGAGTCTTCTCATGCGGCTGAGGTTATGACAGTTTCGGACAGTGATGCGACTATATCAGACATAGCCATTACTGAGGGCAGGTCAGGGGCTGTCAAGTCTGCAGAGGTTCCAGCTTTTCCTTCTCCTTCGCCCGTTGACCTTCCGATCCTCGATGAGCCGTCATTGATTTCTGGGCCTTTTGTTCTGGAGGGGGTACCGATGAGGACTTGTCAGCTGCTTCCTCGTCCTTCTTGCTCGCCACGACTGCTTGCTTAGCTTAACAGCTTGTCAGCTTATGAGATTCGAGATTTGGAGTCCTATGGCTTCAGCAGTCTGATCCATATGGCTAGAGTTGATATTGATTGGAGGATGCTTGGAGCTGCCTTAATTGACTGGGTCCCTTCGTTGAACTTGTTCGCGTTCAACGATATGGAGATGGGACCCTCTTTAGAGGAGCTTGCACGCTTGATCGGCCTACCTTGGGATTATACTCAGTATTTCTCGCCGAGGACATCGCCGAAGACTGCCACACCGCAGAACTGGTTCGGGATCCCCTATCTTGTTCGGCCTGCAGCTGTCGGCCATGATGCTGTAGTGTTCTCTTTGGACTTGCTGTATGATCTTTTTTCGGGTCCTCGAAGTGTGGCCGATTCTACCTTTGCTCGGAATGCACTGATGTTCTGTTTGATAGCTGAAGTGCTGTTCTCGGGATGGCGTAGGTCCCAGACTCCTCTGCTTTTTGAGGTGATGAGCCAAGCTATCCGACGGCAGGGATCATTTCTCTCATCTTGGCCGAGCTGTTCAATGGGCTGACTGACTGCGCCCTGTGCCGCACTCGTGTCCTTCGCGGCTGTTGTACCTTTCTTCAGGTATCTTTTCTATACCTTTTTTTTCTTCTTGCTTTGTTAGGAACTGCTTGGCTCTAGCTGAACTTCTTTTCCTTTTTGTGATCAGGTCTGGCTATGGGAGCGTCTTTCTTTGACCGTTCCTGTACCCCTTCCTAGCATTCCTAGCTCTGACATCATGCGTTATATCATGGAGTTTCTTCCTCATACAGCTAGGATGAGCGAGCCCTTGTATCGCAAGATGTTTGCTGAACTTCGTGACTGGAACGTTCGTTGGGAGTCATCTTGGCTTTCACTTCCTCCAGCGCTTTATGATGCACGCCGCCTTCCTCTGATGTTGGTAGGCTTTCGATCTTACTTCTCTTATCATCTCATTCGGTTCCTGCGGCAGTTTGGGTACGAGCAGGATGTTCCTCTTTTCTCTTTCACGGGTATCGGGCGTCGAGCGCTTCCATCTAGATCCTCTGACTTTAAGACCCGGATTGATAGATCTTGGGCGAGTTACTTGACTGCTGATTTGCTGGGTTTTGAGCTGCAGACCTTTCCGATGGCGACCGCCCCATATCAGTACTGGGTTGCTGAGCAGTCTTTGTATCGACGTATCCCTTGCTGGCACCAGACTGCTGATGAGGATGAGCAGGATATCCTTGGAGATGCTGGCTCTTCATCTGGTTCATATGAACCTTTTGAGGAGCGCCCATTCATTGATCCTTACTTCCTTTTGGCCACTCATGGCCATCTGCTGTCTGAGATCTCTGCACTTCCGTATCATTATGAGATGATGTCGAGGAGATTGGCTGCCGATCAGAGATTGTCTGACGAGGAGACAGCGATCCGTACCCTTAAGCACGATGAGGCGCATTACCTGCGTATGGAGGTGAGCAGGTTGAGAGCGAGGCTATCTTTTTATGAGTCAGAGGACTCACCTGATGTGGCCGAGGAGGAGGGTAGAGATTGATGGTGTTGGCCACCTGCACATTCTTTTTTGCATATATGATTGATGAAATTTTTTTTGTATTTTTTGAAAAAGATGATATGATATGTGTAAAAGAAATATGATGCTTTTAATTAAAAACAAGAAAATTGTTTGAAAATCTATTGTGCCATTGTCTTGTGAGTGTGTCTGGATTTTGTGTCGGGATATAGGAATCAGAACTGGGGCTCGGCTAATGCTTTGACCGATGTCTCAAGATTAACTTGTTTGATCCTTTGGTTTCTTAGAGGTGTAGGCAATGGAAACGATTGCCTCTTAAGATTGTCAGAATTTGCAGAGCTCTTCGCTCCTGACTGCACTTCTTCTTGTTCTTGAACTGCAACTGCTTGAACCGATCTGGACGGTCTGATTTCTTGGTACCTGCACTTTTACTTTTTTCCTTTTTTTTTCATTTGAGCCATTTTTGCCTGCAGTGCTCTTTCAAGTTTTCACCACAGCCGGCCTTTTTCCGTCATTTTTGCCCGTGGCGCCCTTTCGGGTTTTCACCAC
Organism: Liriodendron chinense; assembly: GCA_003013855.2. Classification (NCBI taxonomy): domain Eukaryota; kingdom Viridiplantae; phylum Streptophyta; class Magnoliopsida; order Magnoliales; family Magnoliaceae; genus Liriodendron; species Liriodendron chinense. The sequence goes on from PVNU02000310.1 coordinate 3,376,717, forward strand.
GTCCCGGGTGTTTGATCTTGCCTGCCCCTTGGCAGCTATGCTGTTTTTACCCTCGGCGCCCTTTCGGGTTTTCACCAAGTCCGCTGTATGCCCACTGTTTTTACTCGGAGCGCCCTTTCGAGTTTTCACTCCGCCCTCTTTGTTTAGGCACACATTTTCTTTTTCTCTTTTTTTTTTTTTGGATCTTTGGATAACTGCGGCGGTTAGAGGTCGGGAATCCGTCGTTGCCGGCCGATGGCAGTCTTTCAGCCCTTATCCTAAGTTACGATGATAGAGCTGTTGGCCTTAGCTAAAGACCCTTCTGAGATGAATGGATGGATGACTGTGTTTCTTCTTGGACTGATTTTTTTTCTTGGGTGCCTTGCTTTGGCTTCCCTTTTTCTTTCTCTTTTCTTCTTTTTTTTCTTTTTCCTTTATATTCTTTTTCTTTTTCTTTTTCTTTTTTTTTTGTCTTTTCCTTTTGAATCCCCCTCTTCTTCTTTTTTTTTTCTCTTTTTTGAATCCCCTTATTTGAAACACTTGTTGGTGGACGGAAATGATTTCTCAGAGGTCTTAACTTCGTCCTCTTGACTTCAGCTCTATTAAAGTAACTCTTGATAAGGTCAGAATAACTTACCCGTGGAAGATCTTCACGTTGTCGGCGTTGGTTGGCTCAGGAAGATCCACCCCTCTCATGCTGGTGAGTCTGAGGGCGCCTCCGGGAAGTACTTCTCTGATGATCAGTGGCCGTCCCACGAGGTTTTGAACTTTCCTCTGGGATCCGGAAGGTGCGACGGTAGAATCTTCTTCATGACCATGTCGCCTACCTTGAAACTTCTTTTTCGGACTCTCTTGTTGTAAGCCCGAGCGATCCTTTTCTGATAGCACTAGGAATGACTTAGTGCACGCATGCGCTTTTCATCTGCTAGCTGCAACTGATCGAATCTGGCCCGTTGCCATTCTCCTTCTTCAATTCCGCTTTCGAGTAACACTCGTAGTGATGGTATTTCCACCTCGACTGGTAGAACTGCTTCCATTCCATAAGTAAGCTCGAAAGGAGTAACGCCCGTAGCAGACCGTACAGATGTTCGATAGGCCCAAAGTGCATATGGGAGCATATCTGACCAATCCCGATAGGTCATGACCATCTTCTCGAGTATCCTGACGATTATCTTGTTTGCAGCTTCTACCCCACCATTCATCTGGGGACGGTAAGGGCTTGATCGATGACGTTGGATCTTGAATTTGCTGAGGAAGTCATCCATCTTCTTGTTGACGAACGGGGTCCCATTATCTATGATGATAACATTGGGGATTCCATACCGGCATATGATGTTGTTCTTCATGAATTTGATCACCTGAGATGCTGCAATCGTGGTGTAGGAAGCTGCCTCTACCCACTTGGTGAAGTAGTCGACTGCCACAAGTATGTACTCATGACCATTTGATGCTTTGGGACTGATCTTGCCGATAATTTCGAGTCCCCACATAGAGAAAGGCCAGGGGGTGGTCAGGTTTTATAACTTTGATGAGGGTGCATGGATTTGATTCGCATGCTCCTAACACTTGAAGCATTTTCTGACGTGCTGGCAACAGTCTGTCTCCATGGTGAGCCAATAGTAGCCGAGTCGTAGAATCTTCTTTGTTATCATGTGCCCGTTCATGTGTGGGCCACAGATTCCTTCGTGTATTTCTCCCATGATCTTTGCAGCTTCTGCTTCATTGACGCATCGAAGGAGGATGTGATTATAGGATCGCTTGTAAAGAATTTCGCCACTGATGGTGAACTGGCCGGCCAAACGCTGGATGGTTCGGCGATCTGTTGCTGTTGCTGACTCTGGATACTCCTGGGTTTCGAGATATTGCTTGATGTCGGCATACCAGGGTTTGTCAGGGACAGCTTCGGCTTCTTCTATTTGCAGGCAAAAAGCAGGTTCATCTTGAATTTCGACTGTGAGCTCCCATTCTGAAGCTCCTTTTGGTATCTCGAGCATTGACGCGAGTGTGGCGAGAGCATCTGCAAACTGGTTCTTGGCTCTGGGCATGTATGAGAAGGTGACTTCTTTGAATTCTTCGATCAAATTTTCAAGATATACATGATATGGTATCAACTTCTCGTCCTTGGTCTTCCATTCGCCATTGGTCTGATTGATGATAAGCTGTGAGTCTCCAAATACTCGTAGCTTCTTGACGCCCAAGATTATGGCTTCCCTTAAGCCAGCGATGCATGCTTCATACTCTGCCATGTTGTTGGTGCATTCGAATGCTAGGCGCCTTGAGATAGGAATAGGGACATCATCTGGAGAGTAGAGGATTGCTCCAATACCACTTCCTTTAGAGTTTGCTGGGCCGTCGAAGAATAACGTCCACTCATCTTTCTTCTTCTTTTTATCCCCTTCGATAAGCAAGAGATCTTCATCAGGGAAGAAGGTCTTGAGCGGTTGATAATCCAGGAGGGAGTGGGCCGCAAGATGATCGGTGAGGGCCTGTCCCTTGATTGCCTTCTGAGTGACATAGGTGATGTCGAACTCAGACAGGAGTAGCTGCCATTTGGCTATCCTTCCAGTGAGTGCCGGTTTCTCGAACAGGTACTTGAGCGGATCCATGTGAGCGAGGAGGAGAATAGGGAATGCAATCATGTATTGACGGAGTCACTGAGTTGCCCAGACTAGGGTGAGGCAAGTCTTCTCGATCGGGGAATACCTGGTCTCGTAGTCAGTGAACTTTCGGCTCAAATAATATATTGCTTGTTCCTTCTTCCCGGTCTAGTCGTGCTGGCCGAGGACACAGCCGACGGCTTCTGCTGCTACCGAGATGTATAACAATAGTGGACGTCCAGGAGTGGGTGGCACTAGGACTGGAGGATTCATGAGATATCTCTTGATGCGGTTGAAGGCGACTTGGCAATCATCATTCCATTCTTTTGGAACATTCTTCCGAAGGAGCTTGAAAATGGGCTCACAAATAGGTGTGAGCTGTGCGATGAAGCGACTGATGTATTGAATTTTGCCGAGGAAGCCACGAATTTCTTTCTCTGTTCTAGGAGGGGGCATCTCGATGATTGCTCTGGTTTTGGTCTCGTCGACCCTGATGCCATCCTCGCTCACCATAAAGCCGAGGAGTTTGCCTCCCATTGCACCGAAGACACATTTCTGAGGGTTGAGACGGAGCTTGTACTTTTCTAATCTGTTAAATAACTTCTTCAGATCTTCAAAGTGTCCTTCAATTGTACGAGATTTGATGATCATATCGTCCACATATACTTCAAGCTCTTTGTTCATCATGTCGTGGAATAGTGCTGTCATTGCTCGCTGATATGTTGCTCCTGCGTTCTTCAGACCGAACGGCATTACCCTGTAACAGAAGGTTCCCCAGGGAGTGATAAACGATGTCTTCTCGCGATCTTCGACGGCCATTTTGATCTGATTGTAACCTGAGAACCCGTCCATAAATGAGAAGATCTTGTATCTAGCAGTGTTGTCGACCAGAGTGTCGATGTGTGGCAAAGGGAAGTCATCTTTTGGACTGGCTTTGTTGAGATCTCAGAAGTCGATGCACATTCGAACCTTGCCGTCCTTCTTTGGTACTGGTATGATGTTGGCGAGCCATTCTGGGTAGTTGGAGACTACCAAGAATCCCGTGTTGTACTGCTTGATGACTTCATCTCGGACTTTCAGAGCCCATTCTGGCTTCATTCTTCGAAGTTTCTGTTTCACTGGCTTCATATCTGTCTTGGTTGGCAGATGGTGTACAACGAGCTCTTCATCGAGCCCCGGCATGTCTTCATATGAGAACGCGAAGTTGGACAATCTTGGAGCTAGGAACTCTATCATTTTCTGCTTCATCTCAAGTGGCAACGATTTTTCGATGCGTACTTCCCTAGGGATCTCAGGCGTCCCCAAGTTTACTATCTCGAAATCATCGGCTACAACATTAGCTTTTGATTCGAACTTTTTGAGGAGATCCTCTAGTTCGAGAGCCGGATCATCATCTTCCTCGTCCCGAGCTTTGTCCAGACCCATGAGCTCGAAGTCTAATTCGATGTCGAAATCATATGATTCGACTTCAAACTCATGTGACTCTTTAGTCGAACTTGGCACACTACTGAATACAGGAAAAGAAATGTTTTTTGGTTTTTGAGGTTTTTCTGAAATGGAAATGCTAGATGTTTTTGGCTTTTGAAATTTTTTTATTTTTTTGGATTTTCGAAATTCATGGGACTTTGAACAAGTGGGCATTGCAGACCATGATTGAGCCCAACTTGTTCTAAAGTTTCGGTTGCTGCTTAAACAGGCGTTTTTTTTTAAGTCAGAGCCCTCGGATGGCTCTTTGGCTGATTCAAAAGTTAGGGGAACGGATGACCATTCAGGACCCCACACTTCCTCCCCTGAAGAGGTGGGGGTTGATGATTTTGGCGAAGAATCATGGTCTGGCCCAATGACCATGATTTCTCGCTGGTCGGGTTCGAGATCTGAGTCGTACTCAGCCCCTCCCGGGTCACTTACTTCGCATTGCAGTTCGTCTGGTTCCACGGCTAGACACGAGTTTGGAATCTGGACATCAGACCAAGCTAGGGCTGGCCACTTCCCTTTCTTGGTCCAATGGATGGGCTGCTTCTGCCCCTGGCTGATGATTGATGATGTTGACTTTGTAGAGATGGGAAGTCGTGCCCCTTGCTGATTGATGCTGAGATGGGCAAGTTGTGCCCCTGACTGGCTGATATTGAAGTGGGCAGGTTGTGCCCCTGGTTGATTGATGCTGAGATGGGCAAGTTATGCCCCTGGCTGGCTGGAATTGAAGTGGGCAGGTTGTGCCCCTGGTTGGGAGCAGGTATCAGAGTAACCTGGTCCTGAAGCTGCTGTATTTAATTTCCTTCTTCGTCTTCATCATTTCCTTCTTCTTCTGGAGGCTTAGATGGTTCGAGAATCTGATCCCATCGAATGGGAGGCCACGTGGCCCAAACTAGGCTCATCGGGAGGCCTTTGTGTAGTGCAGTCGGTTGATTCCCTCCTGGATCTTTGCAAGGTTCTCCTGGCTTGACGAATCGGATGGGTCAGCACCGAAATTTCTTCCTTCTTTTGTCCATGAAGACTGTCTTGTATCCGAGTCCCCATTTGCGTTGGTTGTATATCAGCGGTACCTTTCTAGACTTGAAATGATTCTTCATTCGGTATTTGAGGCTAAGACGTTCTGCAGGCGAAAAGACACGGTCTACCCTTATCGGTTCTGGATTGGCGATAGAGTTCAAAGTCTCGAATTCGAAACTGTGAAACGGGATGTCTTCTTCAGAGTGCTGGATATCAATGACCGGGATGTCTGGTTCAGTGGCTGCAGCATTGGAAGGAATGATGAGCTCCTTCTCTGCGTGGATAGAGATCACTTGATTTCCACAGATGTATTTCACCCGTTGATGCAGGGTTGACGGCACAGCTCCAACCTTGTGCAGCCAAGGCCGTCCGAGCAGCATATTGAAAGAGGCTGATATATCCAGGATTTGGAATGTGATGGTGGAGACTTCCGGACCTATCTGTACCTCTATGTCGACCTCCCATTCCACTGATCGGCAGGTGTTGTCGAATGCTCTGACACATATGGTGCTGGGTCGGAATGAAGAAGGATTGATTCCCAGACGTTCCGCAGTCTTGAGCGGGCAGACATTTAAGCTTAAGCCATTATCGATAAGGACCAATGGGATGCAGAGGTCTTTGTATCGTAAGGCTATGTTGAGGGATAGCCCATGATCGCGCCCTTCTGATGTTAACTCATTATCGGTGAAGGTGATGGCGCGTGGAGCCAGGAGTTGTCCAATCATCAATGCTATCATCTCTGGTGCCGTATCGGAGGAGACGTGAGCATCGTTCAAGGTTTTGGCAAACATTTCTCGGTGTATGCGAGATGTGCAGAGTAGCTCCCATACTGAGATTTGAGCAGGGATTGACTTGAGCTGAGTCGCCACATCGTATGCGGCTTCATTTTTGTTGCCGAGGCCTGAGAGAGCGCCTTTGGGATCTCCTCTGTTTTGATTATCTCTTCGGATACAACGCCCATTGGGATTCATGTTTCCCACTTCCGCACATTCTGGATAGTGCCATGGGACCTCTTTATAATTTTCCTCACCTTTGCCCTCTAGGACCACAGGTTCTTGTGATGGTGCTGGTGTGGGTACCAGATCTTCCTCGTATGGAGCTTTTGCCTTGAGGACTACATTGTTGCCTGTGCTGAAGGGAAAATATCGAGGCTTGTCCTCATAGATCACATAAGGTCGCGGTCCTGGCTTGACCGTTCCTGGAGCAGGAGGCTCCCATGGAATGAATACTGGTCCTCTTGATATGGCAGGGGGTTTCTCTGTTCGTCCCAGCTACCGTAGTGTGATTGACACGCCTCCAGGGTTTGCCCCTTGCAATATGACTAGCTCAACTGGAGGAGCTCCTTCCAATACAATGGGTTCTTTCTACTGATGAGTATGGTTTTTCCATGGCGAATTGTGTTGTTCCTGTGCTGAAATTGCCCCTTGCAAGACGACAGGTTCGTATGTAGACTCGATGTATGATTGTGCTCCTTCCAGAATGACTGGTTCCCAGCATGAATGGTTGTAAGGTGCCCCTTGAACAACTAGTACATCATATGGAAGTGCTCCTTCGAGTACTACTGGCTCAGAGACTGAAGGAGGAAAGGGACTTGCCCCTTGCATGATAGGAGGAGGATTTGTTGGCCCATAAGTGTAGGCATGAATGGATTGGATGGGGGAGAAAAAGCGATCGAGGCGTTCTCCTTCTTCTATGCTGTTGACGGTGGGGCTTCGAGATGAACTGGGATCCGTCGGATGTTGAGGCAGAGGATTCTGAAGAATGTTGGTGGAAGCTACTGCGGGAGTCCCAGGGACCGAGATGACGATCTTGCGGTCGTCAATCAGATCTTGTATGGCATTCTTCAAAGTAAAGCACCGATCAGTAGTATGGCCACGCCCTTGATGGTAGGCACAATACTCATTTTCCTGGTAATTCGGAGGCAAAGGATGAGGAGGAGGCCTGGGTGCCATTAGAGTGAGTAACTGCTTTTATACCAGAATAGTCATGACTTGACTAAGTGGCTGAGTAAGTGGAGTGAACTTCCTGAGCTCCCTGTAATTCTGCCTGTTCTGGTATGAGTATTGACCATTCCCTCTGAACTGCTGCTGCTGTCGAGGTGGTTGTGGCTGTGGTTGCGGATTTGGTCGTGGTTGATACCTCTGAGGTTAGTGCTGAACCTGATTTTGCTGATGCTGTTGATGTCCCTGTGGGGGAGCGTATTGATTACCCTGAGCAGTGGTGCTGATGTTGTTTACCTCTATCGGGCGGGGAGGAGAACCGCTTCGGTTTCCATTCCCATATCCGATGGGTCTTCCCTCCACTCTGTTCCTCTTGACTGGAGTGGGTTGATGAGGCCATGGGGAAATTGTCCCGGCACGGATTCCTGCTTCGACTTGTTCTCCAACACGGATTAGCTGTGAAAAGTTCGCATATGGATGCGAGATGAGATATCCAGATATGCCCGGATATGTTGAATGAACAATCATGGAGATTTGTTCTTCGTCGTCGATAGGTGTCCGCATTCTGGCTGCCATAGCTCGCCAACGTCTCACATAAGCTGATAGTGTTTCATCACTCCTTTGCCTGAGAGCCGTGAGGTCAGCTCTTCTGGGTGCCATGTTGAGATTGTATGTGAATCTGTCGACAAAGGCCTGGGAGACTTGTTCCCAAGTCCTGATGCAATGGCAGTCCAATGAGGTGTACCAATCTAAGGCATCGCCCTTCAGAGATTTTTGGAACAAACAAATGAGGGCCCCTTCATTTCCTGATATTGCACTCAGCTCTCCACAGAAGGCCTTGAGATGTGCTGTGGGACAACCGCTGCTATCATATCTTTTGAATTTTGGTACCTCAAAGTTTTGAGGTACTTGAGCATCTGGGAAAGGACACAAGTCTCTGAACTTGGTCGAAGGTAAGTCGATTCCTTGTTGTCGCTGAAGCTGATTTTGCAAGATCTGGAACTGCTCCCGCAACTCGTCCAGTCCTGAATGATCTGTTTGAGCGACTGGTGCCTCTTGGAGTAAGGCACGTTCTTCTTCGGCATAGTGGTCGATGTCTTCGACCCTATGGTTTTGCTGAAAAGCAACCGCGGGTTGCTGAAGTTGGTTTGATGATTGAACTGGATTCTGATGAACTTGTGCTTGAAAGGACTGTAGCTGAACTGGAGACTGTACTAAAGGTTGAACTGGCACTTGCTGGAAATTAACTGGAGATTGCTGAATTGAAGATTGCTGGAAATTAACTGGATTTTGCTGAATTGAAGATTGCTGGAAATTAACTGGAATCCCATCGGCGGGGATGTGCTGGAATTGAAAAGTGCTCCTGTTTGCAGGAGGCTGAGATGCTGGGAAGTGACCCCCTTGTTGGGTATTTGCCACTGTCCGCTGATTGGTGTGGCCTTGACACTGACCCCCATTGTGGGCATTCGCCAGTGCTGTCCTTGTTGCTCGAAATTGAATTGAAATCCCATCGGCGGGGATGTGCTGAAATTGAAAAGGTGTCCCATCAGTGGGAACATGCTGAGATCTACTGAGACTGTTGTTTACAAGATTGACTAGAAGCTGACTGGAAGTCCCTGCGACGAGAGTGCTCTGAGATGGCTCTGTTGTTGCAGGAAGGTATTGAGGAGGATGCCCTGTAACGAAGGGCTGAGACGGCTGGTGTCGGTAGTCCTGGGCAGACTCCGATGGTTGAGCTTGATTTGAACTGGAGGCCGGAAGGACCCAGCATGGTTGCTGAGATTGCTGAATTGGGCCAACTTGATTGTTGGCTGCTGCGGTGGCTTGTGCTTGCATGAATTGCAAGAGCATTTCTTGCATTGCTCTCACTCCTTGTGCCAATTCTTGTATGATTGGCGTATTCTCAATTGGCTGTTGCGCTGGAGGTTGCGCTTCGGTCATCTCAAGAGCAAGGAAGAGATGAGTTTCTTCTTCGTGGTCGGACATGGCTTGCTGAGCCCGAGTGCGGATTATGCTGCGGAAGGGAAGTTGTTTCCGAACACGTTGAGCCCGAGGAGGCGCAATGGTGAGGACTATATTCTACTCTTTTTGGGTTTTGGGATTTTCTATTTTTTTTCTGGTTTCGGGATTTTCTATTTTTTTTTTTTCGGTAGAATGCTATGCAGATGAGATTGTATGAGGATTAGTGACTTTCAAGTACGGGAATGATTCTGTTTTTCAAGTCGGATCACGACTAGTGGGACTAGCTCATCCCCAGTGGAGTCGCCATTCTGTGGACCCTCGCCGTTTCGCGCTATCCCCACACGACGTTCTCGTCCCTTCTCCTTTCGGGAAAAGAAGGAGAGGATGATGCGTGAGTGCGAATCGCCGTTTGTGCCACTGGCTTGCCTCGTTCTCGAGGGCTTTGTTTGGTTGTCGTGCTGAGCTGGATGTGTTTAAATGAGTTTATATAAGACCAGAGTCGCCACTAGCCAGTTACTTCGAATCTACAGTCGGCTAGACCTTGTAGAAACGTTAGAGAAGGGGATCCGAAGATTCCTTTCTTTAAAATGACTCCTATTGATCTGCGGCCAGAGATTCAAAGTAAGGGATCACGGTTACAGGGTGGGAAGAGGTTAACCACCCCACACACTGCCCGTACCGAAGTACGGTCTCTACTTCACAGAATCGAACTAATACTTGAAAGTCTGTTTTAATCCTCGTACATTCTCATAGATGACATGATGCATGAATGCGGGTCTGAACAGTAAGAGTTTCTGATGGGCAGGTTCCAACAACGGGCAAGCCCAGAGCATACGCTCGAACTGACAGGTGCTTAATATAAGACGTATGCAGTGTGTTTGAATAATCAAAGTGCTTTCTAGTGAAGCATGAATGCAGGTCTGAACAGTAAGAGTTTCTGATGGGCAGGTTCCAACAACGGGCAAGCCCAGAGCATACGCTCGAACTGACAGGTGCTTAATTTAAGACATATGCAGTGTATTTGAAGAATTAAAGTGCTTGCAATGAGGCAGGGGGGTTAGAAGAAAAGTAAATGTTGCACTTATGCTAGATGCAAATGAGATGATGCTGGAAAAAGAGTAGCTGGATGGACGGAGGTGTCGCAAGGGTTGGCTTCGAGTGGCTGGATCAAGACTTGGATGGCTTGGGAGACTTGGACCAGCGGTCAGGCTGGGCTGGACCAGGGCCAGGCTCTCCTCACTCGGGCTCTCCTTGGTGGGAAAATGGGCTAAAAGGGTGGAGAGGTGGACTCAGAGCTCTCGGACTGAATGGACTTGAAGGGATGTTGAAATGAGAAGGGGAGGGGGGTATTTATAGCAGCGGGCAGTGGCAGTTTGCGTAATTATTTTTGGGCGGCCCACAGCGGGCCGCCCGTACGGCCACTCCTCGATTTCCAGCGAGGTACGGTCGCTCCCTCGGGGCTGCTGTTTGGCTCGGTGGGTTGACTCAGTGAGTTGACTTAGCGGGTCGACTCGGTGACTTGACTCGACGGGTTGACTCGGTGTTTTGACTCGACGAGTTAACTCAGCGGGTTGACTCAGCGGGTTAACTCAGCGGGTTGACTCAGTGGGTTGACTCAGTGAGTTTCACTTTTTTAGGATTTTTTGACTGGCTTTTCTTATGGGGGGTTTTTCAGGCTGATGTTTAGGACTAGGTTGACTGGGTTCAGGCTTGAACTGGGCTATGGAATTGGGCTTACAAGGGTGAGTTTGGCTGAGTTTGGACTTGGGATTTGGGGGTATGGTCCTCCATTCATCCAGCTATCTCTACCAACAGTGTAGCCGAAGGTGGGGTGTCTACACTTTCATACTCTAAATTAGTATATATATATATATATAGATATATATGGAGTATTTAATAAAATGGTTGTAATAAGCCCATTAAAATATATACTTTGGCCAAAAAAGAAGAAGTTTTAAGCATTAGGTGGGCCACAAATACAAGGATCACAAATAAGCAACTCACCAACGATTTTTAACCGTTCATTTAAATGTCCAACATTTGGATGGTTCAAATCATTCTATTCATATGAATTTAGTATTACAGCTGATAATTGAATTATTTTGGAGTATCACAAACATGCCATATATCTAATGGATTAGTAGCTTAGAGACATTTTTGTTACATGTGTGACTCTTCTCCCCTTAAAAGGGAGGCAAAAAAGGCTTTTCCTCTCAATTCTATCCAAATTTTAGCATATTGCTGGGATTTCAAAACACACCAAAAATAAAGATTTGAAATACCTTCGATTCCAATTTCCTCCAAATCCAATGCTGACAAACGCAAAAAGCAGCTATATGGATTTAAAATACTCTCATTTACCACCAAATCTAAGGTGTCAAACGGGGTGTATAGGTAGTGTTCTGGGTATTCCGAGGTAGCCCATATATAATGAGGAAAGCCCATAGGCTCAGAAGGTCCGTCTATGAGTGCTCGGCCTAATCTTAAGAGTAAGGCCTGGTAGTCCGAGTTGACGAACCTTCAGCTACTAAAGCCGCCAACGAGTGTTCTTGAAGTGCGTTTTTAGATGCCAGAGGATGACCTTAACACTTAAAGAGGATTTTCACAACAAGGCATAGGCCTCTGGAGCAAAGAGCTCGGACGAGCTCAAATATCGAACTCTATGAGACGAACAAACAAGGTCAGCTCAATTGTTTGGGAAAACCAACAACATATCCGGGTGCGATCCGCCAGGTTTGGACCAAGCGGACACCGGAAATTATCTCGATTGGAATTTCTCCTACCGTTAAGGAACATAACTCTTACTTAGTATGGGCTCTCCTAATGTATCCTAAAATGATTCCACCACTTAATGCCCTACAAGCCCTATAAATAGAGGTTATCTCTATAAGGCAAGGTATGCAAACTATTACCCTAAAAACCCATTTGATCATCCTGCTCATCTAACTTCAGCATCAGAGAGTTCCTTGCTGGACACCGGCTTCTCTCCCTTACCTCTTGTTACTCTGTGTAGTGTTGGTGATCACCATTGAAGCTCCAGATCTCCTTTGCAATGCGTCTAGGCACAGTGTAAAGATCACCTGACCGACTACAACCGACCTCACTTATTGTCCAAATCTGAATGGTAATAGTTGGCGTCGTCTATGGGAAATGACAAGTTGTGTTCTCACCTCTTTGAATTCAATACTACACTACGATCGACCTGAAATTATGTCATATCGTCTAACATGACACCCTACGCTATACGAGGAAGCTTGCGGAGCTTAGAATTATGGCTAAGTCCTAGAGGGGGTGATTAGGACCATTTTAAAATCCCCTTGCCTAATTAAACAAATTAGCAATTAAACTAAAGCGAGAACAATTAGCTTCCAAGCTTAAGTGGGTCTAATCATAAAGGCTAGCAAAGATAAGCCATTAAATAAACTAGCCCAAGCACATAGATTTTAATGATGCAACATGTTGAGCTTCTAATTAATGTGCAATGTCTAAACTACAATAGATGTTACTAATTAAGCACTTAGTCTATGGAACTAAGTATAGAACATGAAATTCATCTTGTTAAGCATATGTCTACAATCCTAGTGAACATACATATTGTGTATGAATGTGCCTATCTAGAACATAGCATACATTCCAATTAAGCATTCATAATTAAGCAATTAAACATACAATGCATAAGTAGAAATGTACTTAAATTAATCCCAAACGCAAGCATGTATAGTAGTTCGACTACTTGTCTATTCTAGTCTTGCATAGGTGGCGATGTCAGAACAACACATCTTTGTATGAATGATTGGTCTCAAGCCTTCCCTAAAGTGACACATTTCATGTCCTCGTCACTTACTATCTTTGGCACATACATGAAGAGCTTCGTGAAATGACGATCATACTCTGCCACTGATATGTTCCCCTATTGAAGCCGGAGGAACTGATTCTAACTTTTGTGGCGATAGGTGAGAGGGTAATATTTATAGTGGAACTTGGTCTCAAAACTATCACAAGACCAAATATATGCAGTCAGAACAGATTGGAGGACACATTCCCACCAAATATCGGCCTCTTTCTCTAGCATAAAGGAGATCAGGTTAACTTGTTTCGGCTTGGAACAATTCATATGTCAGACCAATTTGAGCATACGGCTGAGCCAATACTCTGCATTTGCCAAGTTATGGGCACCTGCAAAGGTGGGCAGTTAGAGCTTCTGAAATCAATCAAATAGCCCATCAATAGTAACTGGGGCCACATGCATCGGCGGACGCATGGAGGTAGAGGCACCTGAATTCTGGGCGATAACCCCTACAAGTGTTGCAAGTGTCTGATGGTGCTTTTGGGCAGCTTATTACTGTTGCTGGGTAGCTTGTTGTTGTTGCTGGGTAGCTTGTTGTTGTTGTTGCTGCATGAGCAACAATATTTGTGCCAGGACGAGTGGGGGTGGTGGTATTGTCCCATGATTACAAACAGGAGGAGGGCCTGGAATAGACTCAATAGTCCATTCCACCATTGCGTCGACATCGGTCATTGCCAAGTAGTCCCCCTTCCACCGGAGACGGCTCAGAAGCAGGCTCGTTTTCAAATTCTACATCCAAGTCTGCCTGGCCATTAGACGTGGCAAGGCTTGAAGCTTCAACTAACCCGCCATGAGCAAGTCGGACAAAGTGTCGGCTATCCTTGGGAGGCATGCTCTAAAAATGTCAAGAACAACGCATGCGTTACGGCCCAATTAAACCTCCAAATTTCTTTTACTTAGGGTCCATCAACTCGATCTTTCTACCATGCAACAACATAAGGTAAGGCAAACGACTCTCATGCTAGCATTACCACTAAAACAACAAATTTAATTCAAATCCCCAAAATGGGAACAATTTCATTCATTCACATTCACCAACCATTGGATTGTTCCCACATGCCAGCTAAACATCAGTTCATCAAAACATTCTAAACTATTGATCAAAATTAAAACAAGAAATTCAAGTTCGAGTGGGACTAATTCCCACTTCCTACCATCACACACCATCCAAACAAACAAGCAAACATAACTAGGTTCTAATGATCCAAAGAGACAGGAGAAGGAGGATGTGCATTCTCCTTCTGAATGCAACACAAGATCTACTGCATCTTTCAGTAGAGCCTCTTATTCCACCGCTCTTGGCGCTCCTCTATGCCAACCACAAGATGCTTCAGGAATGAGATGTGCTCCTCCAAGCCAGCAGCAGACGGCTGGTAGTCCTCGTCTTCTTCTTCCTCTTCATCTTCATCTCTCTCGACCTCATCCTCATCATCCTCTTATGACTCGCCCACAAGCCTTATGGTCAAAGTGCCAACCCCTGATCATTGCTACTCTTTGACCTTCAAACGGTCCATGTTTTTACGGTTGATGACTTGAAACAAAATCAAGCGTGTTGTTGCAGTGGTAAGTCCGAATTGCTTGGCAAGCAGGCATGCCAAGAGTCTGAACATACGGCAGATTTAGCCCCCTTGTGGTTGAGATTGGCTTCAACATTCAAGTGATGATTATAGAGGGTAGGCACACCATCTCCTAGTTACCCATCCGATACAAACCTCTACCATGTATGGTGTCAGCTCCGTGCGGTTTCCTTCCCGCAGGTAGACATTGTGAATAAAGATGTAATGCAGCTTGTGGAAGACCGGCAATAACTGAGAAGATCTTAGGGGTCGTTTGGATGCATGTAACTTTCTTTAAGATGTAAGAAAGTTGCATGTGACCAAGTTACAGGTGATTCTTGGTTACATGCAATCTTGTTTGGATGCATGATGTACCTTGGTTACATGTTACTTGTAACATGTGTTTGGGTAACATGTAACTTTGTTACATGTTAATGACTTTATATTCACATCTACTATATGTGGTGACAATGAATACATCTCAACGCTTAATTCAGATGAGATTAGGCTTGACTCAATGTATATCATTTTACCAAGCCCATAAAATCGAGTAGTATAGGCCAATTTTTAGGCTAATTTCATCATCCAATGGACCATAAAAAGTAAAATATTATAATTTGAAACCTTTGACTCACCCAAGAAGGTGCGACCCTTACTGTGGGGCCCATCTTCATGTATGTATTATGTATACACACTGTCCATCCGTTTTTCAATATCATTTTATGGCATTATCCAAAACTTTAAGCAGATCCAATCATCAGGTGGACCATACCATAAGAAACAGTGTTGATTGACTGTCTTACCCTTAAAATCTTCATAGAACGCACCTTAATGTTTCTGTAGTGTTTACTTACCATCCAATCCGTTGATAAGGTTATATAAGCCTAGATGAAGGGGTAAAACAAATACCAACTTGATCCAAAACTTTCGTGGCCCATTAATGGTCAATCACCACTATTTATTATGGTATGGTCCATCTGATAATTGGATCTGCTTCATTTTTGGGATAATGACCTAAAATGATCTTGAAAACAAATGGACAGCTTGGATTCGTAATACATACATCAAGGTGGGCCCCACGGTAAGGGTTGCACCGTCTTAGGTAAGGCCGGGGTCTCACCTAATCTGCTCTCCCGACCCAATCTCTGCTTCCATCAAAAGCTGGAAGTTGTAGAAAAAAATAAACAAACAAAAACAACAAAAAATCATCTCGCAAGGGGAACCTACCTTCGGAACTGTGTGGAAGGAGGAAGGGAGAG
Source organism: Liriodendron chinense (assembly GCA_003013855.2). Lineage (NCBI taxonomy): Eukaryota > Viridiplantae > Streptophyta > Magnoliopsida > Magnoliales > Magnoliaceae > Liriodendron > Liriodendron chinense. The sequence continues at coordinate 3,392,347 of PVNU02000310.1, forward strand.
AGGCTTGGAAGGAGTAAGGGGATTGTGATTTTTCTGTTGCAGGGCTTCCTCTTTATAGCCAACCTTTATTAATGGCAGCCACTAACCCTCTTCATTGAAGCCACCAACCATCTTCATCAATTTTTAAGTAGTCGCGAATCTCTCTTGTAAACCAACATTTGAAAATTTTGAACGTTGGATGCTACCAAGTAGCATGCTACTTGAAACTCAGGGTTTTAGGATGTTAGATTTTGGAGAAAATGGGATGTAACTTGGTCTCATGATGCTATGAAGTCGCATGTGACTTCAAGCATCCAAACACCACATGCTATGAAGTCACACGCGACTTGGACTCATCTTAACCAAGTTACATGCTATCCAAATATTGGTCCCTTAGACAATTGCCCTTATCCCATAGGGCATAATCCCTGCAAAGGAACTTGGTGCGTACATTCTGCTGATCTGCCCTCTTTGGGTCTTCTTCCTTTATCACAACCCGTCCTAAAGGTATACCAAGGGCACGGGAAACCACATTGACGTCAACACGGTGCATGACCCAGCTGACAATCATGTCGAACCTCAACGGATCAGACATGGGATTTTTATTGTGATGTAGAACTCCTCTACCATTACATCATTGGCGACTTCGGTGGGGTGGAAAATGGGGTCCCATCCTAAGGTCGAGATCCATTCCCCCATTGTAGTATCAATGAATATGTCAAGGATTTTCGCCCTATCCTCATAAGTGATCATCTTGCCTGCGTACTTGGTCCATCCCTTTGTTCAAGGGCCGCGCTCGTGAGTCGCCCTACCCGCGAGTGGCCCTTGCGAGGAAGAAGCCCCAGGTGTACTCTTCTTCTTCTTGCCTTTGGTGTGGCTTGGCCCACCCCACTGGTAGACCCTTGCCCCTTGCTTGTCAGCGCAAGGATTAAAGGGAGAAAGATAGTAGAAGAAAGGGCTGACAGAAATCCTCCAAGGATGAGCATATGTACCTATTAAGGGAAGGGAGAACTTGGGAAGGATCCTTGAAGCCCCAAATCATAACAAAACCTTAAAACCCAAGAGTCTTTAAGGGCCTTGGAGGAAGATTTGGGGGAAATAGGGATTTGGAGAGGTAGGGAAGAGTTGGAGGGTTCTTGGAGGGTTTAGGGCTGAGAAAGGAAGGGAAAGAAATAGGGTTTTGGTGGTTTCAAATGAGGTTTTAAAACCTTATTTAAAAACAGATTGCGTCGGGTTCAGTGTGCCAAAGCCACCTTCGGTGCACCGAAGCCCCAAGTCCTCAAATGTCTAGAATTGGACAGTATGCTTCGGTTCGAGCCGAAGCTCGATGGACTATCCTTCGGTTGGCTGAAGGTTTAATTCGGTGTGCCGAAGGCCTGTTCCAGGACCCCCCGTTAACATGATCTCGTTTGGTCTGCTCGGACCAAAGGGGTCCTTCGATACGCTGAAGGAGTCCTTCGGTACACCGAAGCCCCTTGTCCAAAAGCCTTAAAGGCTTAGGTATAAGGAGCCTTCATTAGCTCTTACTGAAGTCCCCTAAAATATCCTTTGGCGCGTCGACGTGTTCCATTGGTGTGCCGAAGTCCCCTAATCTAGTTTTTCAATAAAAACACTTCAGCTGTTTCTTTTCCAGAACCTAAACTTCTTCCTTCGTCCTTCAATGTTGGGAAGCCCATACACTCCCCAACTTATAAAAATCCTACCGTTGCCGTGCCGGATCACCCTAACGTTCATGGTATTTGAGTTTTGGGGATCCTATCTATGTCAGAGTGAAGTTTATAGTAAGTCCATAGATCACAACCCAGTTTAATTCTAAACTCGCACTCTGATACCAACTTTGTAACGCCCCGAATTTCAAGATCCGGGTATAACCTCGATCCTCGAGTTTCGGGTGTCATTATGCTTATGCGGAAGCATGATTAGTAAGGTTAATTAGTAATAAACGGTACCAAGGCGCAAGCTTAAAACCAGTACAAGTAGTAAGTAAAGATTGAAGTTAACAATTTATAAATAAAGAAATGTTTAAAGTTATACATGTAATCGTCTAAAAATTAGGGGGCTCCACACTCAACATCTGGCCCCACGAATACATGCCACAAAAAGTATCCAAATGTTTGAGAGCTTATAGCTCCAAAATGCATCCATAAAGGGACCAACACCCCAAGCTAGTCACGACTATCAGAAAACTGAAAAATAAGAAAACTCCTTAGCGAAGTCCTTAAGCTCAGCCTATACGACATCCTCCTCAAGGGTACCTGCGTCTATAACAATGTCTGATTGGTGTTTTAAAACAGTCTCAGGTGGGAGTGAGTGATCAACTCAGTGGTATTATAATTCTAAGTTAGGCATGCTATTAAATTAATCAAGCTTAAGTAATTAATACATACAAAATACCCAAGATCCTAGACTAGTTTACTTAGTGCATGAATGTCATGAAGTCGCACACAATGCATGTTTCGGATGTCACATGAGGAGCTCATAAGGTAGCGCTAGTGCCACATCAAGCAACTAGGCACCCACAATCCTCCACAATGCAAGTATGAAGGTCGTTCTTCAGTATCCTGGCCTTTCTAATAATCGGCCAGTTACTTGGAATGCCTATGACGTGTATGCATGATTAATTTATCCCTTATTAAGTAATCTTTCATCTAGTAATATTGGTGAAGCTGGGATACTACCATCATATCTCTGGTCCTAAACTGGACCATCTGGCTCCCAGCGGTGTGACTCCAATCATCACCAGTAACCCACGAATCCCTACTTCAATCACATCAGTACTCGTACATTTTCCCTACTTTCACTTCATTTTTTAGGGCTCGCCAACCATCTCGATCATCACCAATAAGGCTCGCCACCCTCACAATTACTCAATGGACACTACCGGGAGGCTCGTCACCCCAACATAGGCTGACAACTCAGACACGTTGTCCCATACCACCATGCCCGGCCCATGAGTCTTAGTGGGATCATATTGCACAAACGATTATAGATGGAATCATTTCCACTGACAACAATAGTATTCTGGATTCAATAGAACGCGTTTTAACAATGACAAATAATCATCTAAAACATGCATTAGACATATCTGATTGATATGAGGGAACTTAGACCAGACCAGCATGGGCACGAAGCAACCCGTGTAGTCTAACTACTGTCGATCATCCGGGTTCACCCCCGATCAATCGAATTAGCCTGGGTGGCCAACCAAACCGGGCTACCCCAACATTTTACATTTGGCTAACCTCTTTATACTAAAATTGTATCTCAACTTACATTAACAGGACATATTCATAAGCATGTGATCTACCCATCAAGTATGAAAAAACAAGCATAACAACATCATTCACACTCCAATATGCTAAGTAAAGATCATGTCATAAAGGCATGCCAACCTATGAGATTTATGTCATTTAAGCATTTCATCAAACACTCATGCTACCTAACAATGCACAAGTCAACAGTTGCAATTAATAAAGCAATGTAAGTATTTAAACCTCGTAGATCCTATTTGTTTCATCTCATTATTATCTAACACCGTCTAGGGTTGATAAATGTAAACCTAGAAGTATAATTCGCACCTTAGGGTTTTGGGTTTCTCAATCGAACAATTGCCTAGGGTTAGGGTTCGAAGGGATTCACAAGCGTGTGTACAAAGTAATGTTAGGTCAAGGTTTACATCATAAATCCTACAATGATTTGGGGTTAAGAGGTATGATTCGTATCTTACCTCCTACCTTAACGGAGTTGACGCGTTCACGACAACACCGAAACTAGGCTAATAGCTTGGGCTAGGAGATGCAACCACAAGCACAAGAGCACAATCCACCACAACTCTCTCTTCTTCTCCTTCTTTCTCTTTCCCTTAACATCTTTCTCTATCAATCTCAAATGGCTTGAAATTTGGATCGGGAAGAAATGCCCCGGTTCCAAGGTATTTATACCCCCTGATGGGTTGCAAATGGCCCTAAGATACTAGGCTCTATGGCCCCAAGGCAGGTCAATTTCACTATTTAGGGCCCATTGGGACCTACATATGTCCATCTAATCCATATGATAGTTACTACTTGATGCGATCTACCTAAGGTCTCATTCCTTCGCGTTATGGATGCAGCGATCGGGGCCATGACTTTAGAGAACTAAGGGAAAAATTATTTAAAGATAGGGTCCTAAGTTTCACAACGTTTCATCAGTTCAGATTCAACAACTTGGGGAAGTTCAAAAGGACATAAATCACTTACTTATTGGGCACTATTGGGTAGTCTCACACATCACATTGCCAACATTCCGAGCCCAAGTTATGTAATTCGGCACCCCGCCTTGGCTCAATGACCCACAAGGGTCGTTAAGCCTGGCAAGTCAGAGGCTCTTACTTAGTTTCGTGTCTAACAATGTCCTAACGAATGGCCTATAGATTGTTTGGGTATTCAAGGCACTATTTAAAATAGTTGAGCGTCGAGATTCGATGGTTTGGGTAATTAGGGTCTAGCCTCACTAAGCCTAGTGTTAGGCATCCATGTGATTAGCGAAAATGCCAATTTGGCTAAGTCTCATCAATTTAGGGTTTCCTAAGTAGAGAGTTTAAGCTAATCAGAACATACAGCTTCTGTACTCGGGTTCCTGTAAGAAAATTTGCAGGGTGTTACATATACACCGATGCAGACTTCCCGGAGTTATGTTACCTTCCATGTCTGCGTTTATGTAGCCTTCTAACACATGTTTCCCTTAATCGAAGCATATGCTCAACTTCGAAGAGTCTCTCAGATACCGTAGTATCCAATTCACTGCTTCCTAATGCTCTTTGCCAGGATTGTTAAGATATCGGCTCACCATGCAGACCGTATATGTTATGTCTGGGCACGTACATACCATAACATATATCAAACTTCCTACCACTGATGTGTAGGGTATCTTCTGAATCTCTTTCATTTCTTCCTTGGTCTTGGGACACTACCTGTCACTCAATTTGAAGTGACCATCAAGTGAAGAACTAAACGGCTTTGCTGTCTTCAAATTGAATCTTTCCAGGACAATTTCCACATACTACTCTTGTGACAACCATAGCTTCCTGTTGCTTTTGTCATGGGTGATCTCCACTCCTAAAATTTGTCTGGCCAGGCCTAAGTCTTTCATCACAAAAGACTTGCCCAACTACTTTAAACTGTTAATCTTCTTGATGTCATTTTCCATGATGAGTACGTCATCAACAAATAGAAAAAAGATGAGAAAGTCACCATCTGAGAACTTTTGCGTAAACACATAGTGGCTCGACTTTGTTCTTTTGTACCCATACTTCAACATGAATGAGTAAAACTTCTTGTACCATTGTCTCAGAGCTTATTTCAACCCATACAAGCTCATCTTTAGCTTACACACCATGTGCTCATTGCCCTTGATTTCAAACTCCTCTGGCTGCTTTATGTATCTCCTCTTCTAAATCACCATGAAGAAACATTTTTTAACATCGAACCATTCCATCTCCAAGTCCATACTCACAGCCAAATCAAGCAACACCTGTATGTATGTCATCTTCACCACCAGTGAGAATATCTTGTCGAAATTAACCCCATTTTTCTGTCCAAAGCTTTTCACCACTAGCTTGGCCTTGAACCTTGGATTTGAACTCTTCTACTCTACCTTCTTCCTGAACACCCACTTGTTGCTTAAAGCTTTATTTCCCTTAAGCAGTTTCACCAATTCATAGGTGTGGTTCTTATACAACGATTCCATCTCCTCTTACATAGCTTTCATCCACTCGGTCTTATACACGTTGGATAAGGCCTCAGAGTAGTCTTCTGGCTCTCCTCCATTGGTAAGCATAACGTACTCATGGGCTGAGTACCTCTTGGACGATTATCTTTCTCTATATGACATTCTCACCTGTGGTTCAACAGGTGGATTAGGTGGGGGCTGCTCCCCCGGTTTATTTGCTTGAGGGATACCTTCGTCCCCTGTGCCTTGCTGCACTCCCTTATCATCAGGTACCACAGGAGAAGTGATTGAATCTGTCTCATCCATCTCACCTGAACAAGGCTGGGTCTTCTCGTCTTTTCCAATGTCTACAACAAACTGATTTTTGATGAAAATCACATCTCTACTCCTGACTATCTTCTTCTCAATCGGATCTCATAATATATAATCAAACTTCTTGTCCAAATACCCCAGGAAAACACAATGTTTGATCTTTGAATCGAGCTTGGACCCCTCATCTCTGGGAACATGGATGGATGCCCGACATCCAAACACCCTGAGATGACTGTATGATACATCATGTCCAGTCAACACCTTCTTAGGAACCTCTCCATTTAATAGGGCTGAAGGAGACCTGTTTATCAAATACACCATTGTGTGAATTGCTTCTCCCCAAAACGTCGTGGGTAGCTTGGAATGGGAAAGCATGCACCTGATTCTCTTTACAATGGTGTGATTCATACGCTTTGTTACATCATCGTATTAGGGGGTCTTGGGTACCATCTGTTCATGTCGTATACCCAGGGTTTTAAAGTATTTATGAAATGCCCTGGTGTATTCACCTCCATTGTTAGTGCACATGCACTTCAATGGTCTAGCTGTCTTATGCTCGACCATGGCATGAAAGTTCTTGAACACCTCAAAGACCTGATCTTTGGTTTTTAATGCATATGCCCAAACCTTCCTATATGCATCATTTATAAATGTAACAAACTACAACACCCACCTAAGATCTTTACCCTCATCAGGCCACATATATCAGAATAAACCAAATCTAATACATTACTTTATTAACATGAGAATTAGTTTTAACAAGCGAAGCTCTATGTTATTTTTCAGATAAACAATCAAAACGGATTTTTAGAGGTATACCTGTCATGTTTGGGAAGAGTTTCTTCTTCGTTAATAGTTGAAGCCTTTTCTTGCTCATGTGGCCTAGCCACACGTCCATAACTGAGTCTTCTATTGCGTTTAATTCACCCTTATAGATTGTCATACTAGTCTTGTACAGGGTGCAACATTTCCTCTCTCTCAACACGACCAATGAACCCTTGATGAGCTTCTAATGCCCATCAACAAAGTGGCTCCCATAGCCATTATCGTCCAACCTTCCTGTCAACATCAAGTTAAGGCGAATGTCAAGAATATGTCTCACATCTTTTAGTACCAATGTGTAGCCCACATCAGTCTTATATGTATATCGTCAATCCCCACTATCTTGGATGTACCAGAATTCCTCATCTTCACGGTACCAAAGTCACCTGACTTATAACTTACAGAGAATTCCCCACGTGGAGTAGTGTGATATGACGCTCCTGAGTTGATCACCCAATCTGTGTTATGACTCATAGTAGTGAGACAGTTGTTATGTTTAGTCGAGAGAATAACAACTATGTCGCCATTTGAGGCGACCACAGTAGATTCTAACTCAATCTTCTCATTCCCTTTGTTTTTCTTGGCCTGCTTTTCCTTGCGGCACTTATTCTAGTAGTGGCCCATCTTGCTACAATACCAGCACTTCACTTCTTTCATGGATCTAACTGTCTTCCTCTCATATAGCCCTTCCAATTTCTGTCATAGGCTAGCAACAGAGGTTTTCATGAACACGTGGTGGAACACCGTGTCATCTAACCAATGTCGGATGAACCCCATTGCCTTACGATCCAACTTCTTCCACTCATCAGCAAACATCTCTGTTAGTTTAACACATTCACCTGTGATCGATGCATACAGGTCTTTGTAATATAGCAGATCTTTCATATTATCCTTCTAGATGAGCCAGTTAGACCCATTCAGGCTGATCATCCTCGACGAGCCACCCTTTATAATTCAAAGATCCCACTGTCCATTATAGACAACCTGGACTCTTTGATACTACTTTTTTTGGGAGGATGCACAAACTTTAGGATCTTATAACCCTAATCGACTTGAATTATGAAATAAATTAATGCGAAAAAACCAAATAAGTAATCACTACATGACACGTAAGAGTTTTTACGTGGAAAACCTTCTACTAGTGGTAAAAACCATGAGACCTCGTACATCCAAACAATCCACCATGTAAGAATGTATTACACAGTGATCACATGCTTATAACGCACTCGGATCCAGTTTTCATCAACCTTAGGAGGATTATAACCAAAGAGAACAAAACAAGCTAGCTCTCACCGATCTGAGGAGCTTGAAGAAGCTAGGAACAAACCGGTGTCGCGGATAGATTGTCATGAACATGGCCTTCTTCTCTCTTCGATCTTCCTCTCACTTTTTTCTTGTTTTCGTCCTTTTCTTTTTCTCTCTCTTGCTCTAGAACATGTAACAATTGCTTAGATTCCCCTAATTCCGCAATAGGAGTGCTTAAATAGCATAAGAGTCGGAATTAGGAAAAAATCACGCAAAATAAGAAACTGTATAAAATAGTCAGTGTGCACTTTCGGTCATCCGACCCGACCCCATCGGGCGCCCAACAACGCTAAAAACTGTACAACGAGCACAGGAGAAAAACATTGAATTTTGGTTGCCCAAACTCTAAGTTCAGTCGCCCGACTCTGGGCTTCAGGACACCCGATCACCAACGTCAGTCGCCCACATCTGTCTGAAATAGTTCAGCAACAAACTGCTCCAAGATAGTTTCGTTCACCCGACCGAGTTTGGTCGGGCGCCCGGCAATCCCCGAGCTGCACTCTCTCCTTGCTCCTAAGGAGGAACACCGCATCACAAGTGCCCCTTGTACATTCCCTACGGTTGGAGCTTGTTTATAAATTCTCAATTTGGATCCATAGTAGCTGGTAGGAATCTTATCATTTGATTGTAGTTCAACCTCTGAGATCTATCCATGCTTTTGATTGTGATATGGTTAGAAAGAGTCCTTACATTTTTCTAGTATTGAACATGTTGCTTGTGGTCGGATTTAGAGCCTTCGGTTTTTTAAGCAACCTATTTCGTGATTAAAAAATCTGGATTATGTTAGGTTTTCTTTAATGGATTTTTTTTCATAATTTTCCAACAATTTCTACTGAAGAAGATCAATTATGGAAGGAGATAGACTATGGAGCTCTGTAAGGGCTAAGTGCCAACTAACTATCTGGATGTCAATTTCTATACTACAATAAATGAGAGACAGAGAAGGTGGTTGAGGTATCTTTATTCTTTACAATGGAAATGATTCATCCCAGTTGTTTTCTGTTTGTTATTTTTGTGGATTGGGTTAATGGAAACGAGTCAAATGACTCTTGCTTGTATTCATTGTTTAAGCAACGAAGGTGTATCAATTGATTTATTTTTACTATTTTTCATCATTACTTCCTATTGTTACTCTGTTTGAAAATAGACTCTTTTAATAGTTAGGTGTTGTTTTCCAATTTTTAATAGTTGGTTATATGGAAATTATAGGCTGATTTTTCGTGTTGAAATATGTAACATGTATGAGAAACCTTGGTTTCACAATGTTACAACTGCGTAACTCTTGTTGGAATTTCAATGGCTACATAACTCTTGAAAGGAGGCTATTATCTAAAACTTTGCTTCAAGTATGTTCTTTGAACATATCTTGTCTCTTTAACTTTTGAATAATCTAGACCATCAAATATTTCAATTTGAGAGGACTTTTGGGAATCTTCTATCCATGGCAAGGCTTACCATAAAAAGATTTTGGGTCATTGAAAATTAGGTCTAGCTATGGGTTAGGCGTGGACTTAGAAAAATCAACATTTTCAAACATTTTAAGGAGTATGTTTAGTTATCCTTTAGCCACGATATGGCCCACCATTAAGCATTTTAGGTAAGCGAAAATTAGAGGTAGTAATGGGTTGAGATCGGGTGTGGAAAAATTAAAATTTTGAATATAACTAGCCTGGCCATTCAAAATCCTAACCTGAACCAACCTTAGTCCTGACCATTGCCATGCCTATTGAAAATAACTCCAAACCAAGATTTAAAGTAGTCTAAAACTGATAATTCACACCATATTTATCAATATTGCCCTTGAGCAGTATACATGTATGGATGTTTTCTATGGATATACTATTGCAACATGTATGGATGTTTTCTAGAAAACCTTAGAAAAGAAAAGGAAAAGAAATAAAATAAAAGAATTACGAGTGAGGCTACTAAACTTTCGTTGACCAGTAGGGCTACTAGAAGATGGCCATATGACTTCACCTGATATTCATAGATTTGTAGATTGACCATTCTAAAGGATGACTCAAAACCATTGATTTTTTTTAGTTGAATGTGAATCATTGTCATTTTCTTCCAAAGGTCAATCTACTGATTGTTGGGACATCGAGAATTTCTTCTGTACGAGATCCAAGATTTTATCATATAGTCACACCTTTTAAAATCTTTCTATACTAAAAATTAGGCCATTTCACTTACTCTTAGGTGTGTTCTAAAACAAGCAGTTGTATATGGCTTTTGTGTAGTGTGCACTAGTTGGGTGTGGAACGGCTTGATTTTTAAGATTAAATCTCTAAGGGGGCGTTTGGCATCTCTACTCTTTTTGAATAACAACTACTTCAATAAGCTCCTTTTGTTTTAGCTCTTGTTTTAAATAAGCTCGTTTGGTAAAATCTCCAAAAAAAGCTCTTATGTAAAATAAGCACGTTTGGTAAAACTTTCAAATTAGAGCTTTTTTAGGGGTAGTTGACGTCATTTTTAAAGATTACAATAACTTAAATATGAGTGCAATCTAGATGGTTGTTTGGGTGAACCGTCCATCATGTGGGGCCTAGCATCAATGCCAACTGTCCTTTATGTGGGGCCCCTCAATGTCCACTACCATTACCATCACATGGACTCCACATTTGATGTGTCCATAGTGTGGGCCCTACCTCTGAATTGTATTGTCCATCATGTGGGGTCCAATTTTAATATACCATTCATCATGCGAGGTGCACCTTCTATATGGATCATCCATCATATGACCCACTTTGGATATGGGTCATCCGTCATGAGAGACCTTGGATGTGGACTGTTCATTAGGTGGGGCTCACTTGATGTCAACTGTCCATTATGAGGGGCCACACTTTTATGTGAGTCATCCATCATGTGAAGCCCACTCTGTCCATTATGTGGGCCCAACTTGATGTGAACCATTCTTTGTGTGGGGCCACACCTTCGTTATGGGTCGTTTATCATGTGAGCCCATCTTTGATATCAACTGACCATCATGTGGGCCCACCTTCAATGACCATCATCCATCATGTGGATCTCACCTTTGATGTGGACCGCCATTTAAATGAGACCTACTTAATGTGCATGTTCAGTCATGTTGGGTCATACTTTGATGTGGGCCATCTATCATGTGGGGCCTACCTTTGATGTGAACCTTTCATTACGTGGGCCCACCTTTATATGAGGCCCCACTTCAATATAAGTCATTCATTATGAGGGGCCCATCTTTAATGTCCACCATCCATCATGTGGGTCCTACCTTTGTTGTAGACCACTATCATGTGGGGCCCACATCAAGTAGGTAGTCCATCATGTGGGACCCATTTGATGTCCACCATCCATTATGTAGGTCCCACCTTGGCTATGGACTGTCCATCATGTGGGGTCCAACCTTCTATATGGGTCATTCATTATGTAGGCCCACCTTTAATGTCAACCTTCCATCATGTGGTCCCACATTCAATATCCACACCATCCATCACTTGGATCCTACCTTTGATGCGAACCATCCATCATGTGGGTCCCACCTTTGTTGTGGACCATCTATCGTGTGGAGCCCACTTGATGTGGATAGTCCATCATGTGGGACCCACCTTTGATGTCCAACATCCATCATGCAGGTCCCACCTTTGCTATGAACCATCCATCCTGTGGGGCCCAACCTTCAATTTGGGTCATTCATCATGTGGTCCCACATTTAATGTTAATCTTTCATCATGTGGTCTCACATTCAATGTCCACCATCCATCATGTGGGTCCCACCTTTGCTATGAACCGTCCATCATATGGGGCCCACTTGATGTGGATAGTCCATCCATCATGCGGGGCCACATTTTAATGTTGGTCATCCATCATGTGGGACCCACCTTTTGTGTTCACCGCCAATCATGTGAGGCCCAACCTTCAATATGGGTTGTTCATCATGTGGGCCTACCTTTGATGCCAGCCTTCCATTGTCCCCCATCCATCATGTAGGTCCTACCTTTGATGCGGGCATTCATCACGTGGGGCTTACCTTTGATGTGACCATGCATTATGTGGGCCCACCTTAATGTGGAAACCCACCTTCAATATGGGTTGTTCATCATGTGAGCCCACCATAGAGATATTTTTAAAGAAGAGAAAAGGGTAAGATGGGAATTACTTAAAAAGTTTAAGGACAAACTTATTTAAAATGTCTACCCACTTAAGCTAAATAAGTTTTAAAAGAAAAAGTGACCTCCCTATTACTTATTATTTAAGAGCTTTTTTGCTAGTTTCAAAAAAATTAAGCGTTAAAAAGAAAGCTATACCGAAATGGTATATTTTGGTAATAAAAGCTTATTTTTTTTTAGAATAAACAAAAAAAAGATCTTAATAGAAGATTTGCTAAACGCCCCCTGAATAATTTCATCTTCCGATTATAAATCCGGGATCTTCATGTTGCTTTCCACGCAACACAGTAAAATTGTCCGTTACGAACGGCAATGTTTTTTTTTGGTTTAAGAAAGGGTTTAGAGGGGTTTCCAACCGTTATCAAGTGTAAAATAAAGGAACATCTCACCTCCTCAAGGGCAATATAATCTCTCTCCTATATCTCACTGGTATAGTTTTTTCTCATTTCCCCCTAAAAAACCCTTCTCTTTCCCTCTCGCTTGATTTCTAGGGTTTCGATCTTTCATGTACGTACAGAACTAGATCGGATCTCTCATGCGGGATTCAAGCACCGGCAATGTCGATGCCATGAGGCCATCTCCTCTCTCTCTCTCTCTCTCTAAATTTCTAGGGTTTTGGGTGGAGTCACGCTGGTGGTATCAACGGACGTTGGAAGCGTCGAGCATTGCTGGTGTTGGTGTTGTGGCGCCGCTGGCCGACGATGCTCCAGCAGCAATGGCGGAATCAGATTCCAGCGACGGTTTGCGTGACAGCAGAAAACGTTGCTCTTAGTAGAGGTCATGGCCTAGAAGAAGCAAAGAGTAGAGAAGAGCTGCTGTGGGCCGCTCTTTGGCTTTTCAGAGATGCTGGCAGATAGGATTACCTCTCATACATTATCAACAATGCCCACAACTTCGGTGGCATTGGCTGGGCCATTACCGAATTCAGCTGGGACGTCTGGTGTCCAGATCCTAGCCTCTAAGGTAATTATTTCAGCACCGTTTAGGCTTATGCAAATCTATTCACATTTTTTCCGCCACGGGCTCGACTCGAGCCCATTTGTGCAGACTGGGCTGTTGAAAGTAGAGGTGGGCAACGATCCGGGCCGAGTCGAGTTAGCCCTAGTTTGGTTTGGTTTGTTTTTGTACCACCGCAGTTTGTGGATCGGTTTGGTTTGGGTTTCGGGCCGTCCCATGCGGCCCGAGTTTGGTTTGCTCCAGAAAAATCTGGTTCGAGCCAGGATCGGCTTGGTTGAAAATTTCGAATCGGGCCGGGCCAAGTTCAAACAGACATTCGCTCTTTTTTTCCTTATTCATTTAAATAGAAAAGAATTTAAAAACTTAGAAAAAAAAGTAAAACATATCTTACTATATGATGTTTAACATCCTTCAAAAGAGTGCAACTTCAAAATAAACATGTAAGAGTATTTTCCAAACAAAAGTACACAAGCATAATCTTACAAGTGCAAGGAAACAGTGTGTATTCATGTAAATGTATTATGTATTATCCATGTCATCATGTATATGTATTATCCATGTTATCCATATGTTTTACGTATCATTTTAGGACATGATCCCAAAATGGAATCATATCCAAAGCTCAAGTGGATCACACCACAGGAAACAGTGTGCTTATAATCTACGAGCCGAATCAAACTGAGCTGAATCAAATCGAGCTTCGAGTCGAGTCGAGCCGAGCCGGAACTGCCCTAGTTTGAGTTTGGTTTGTTTTTTCAAACGAGCTTGACTCGGAGGCTTGGTTTGGTTTGAACTTCCATTCGAACCAATCCAAGCCGAGCTTTTTCGAACCAATCCGAGCCGAGCTTTCGAGCTGGCTTGGTTTGTGCCCACCTCTAGTTGAAAGCTATGCAAAATGTGAGTCGAGCCCGTTTGTGCAGACTGAGCTGTTGAATTTCTATGCAAAATGTGAAGTGATTGGGTGTGCACGTGGGGTGTTCGATGAAATTCGTTCGATGAAATTCCTCAGAGGAATTTGATCGCTTGGAGTGGGATGATTAGTGGGTATGCAAGGGTTGGGTTGGTTAATGAGGCTTTTGGTTTGTTTAGGGAGATGCAAAAGGTGGGGATTTGCCCGGATGAGGTTACGGTGGTTAGTGTCATTTCAGCTCGTGCGAAGGTGGGTGCATGTGAAGACTGGGCTGTTGAATTTCTATGTAAAATGTGAAGTAATTGGGGGTGCACATGGGGTGTTCGAGGAAATTCCTAAGAGGAATTTGATCGCTTGGAGTGCAATGATTAGTGGGTATTCAAGGGTTGGGTTGGTTAATGAGGCTTTCGTTACCAGTTCTGATATTTCATATCTTCTACAGTTTCCAATTTGAAAACTTGGAGGAATGTAGCATCCCCAATAGATTTCCAATCCCTCAATCATGGCAAAGAAATCTTCATCTCTAAAAATCCCATCATTCTTTCCTTCCATGTCACCCACATGATCACTAGAGGCAATATTATTCATTTTTTATTACCGTGCCAGCCAACCTATTGCCTAGCATTTATAGACCTCACGGTGGTCTTGACAAATTGATTTTTTTTGTTGGCTATATTAGCTCATTTTGGCATAGATGGACAATACTTCCACTTCTCTGTTTATTCTTTTTTTCAACAGCTTATCAAAAAGTTCTTTAAGGAGTTTGGGATTTTTGTTCCTGTGCCTACTTTTTCAAAGTGTCCTGTGCCAGCCACTTTAGGACACTTTGGCACATGTGCCTTTGGCACTTGCACATGTGCCACGTGTCCAGGTAACACTGATCACTTATTGAATGTTTGTATTTTCTTCACTTTAATATATTTTTTATGTTGTTGTTGGGAGAGGGATGGAGGGATCTTTATGATTCATTCCTGGCATGGATTATTATAACAATGACAAATTTTTTTTTTTGAATGGCCTACACTTCAATAATCACAAAAAAAAAAAAAAAAAAAAGAAGCATCCAGACCATTCATTTAGTGAGTGAATGCGAGTCATCAAGAAATTTCTTTTTTGGTGGTCCACATCCAGCTACAAATATAGTTGGCTAGAATCATCCATTCAGTGTCAATTTCATATTTTTTCCTTTCTGGTATAGCAACAAAACATGGATGGTTCCCATTTGATCATCTCTGCATGTGGGCTCCGGTATGGCTCACATGTAGTGATCTTGAGCTGTAATGACCCAACTTTCTTGGATTTTTGTATGTATTCACCCATTCTGTTGTTTCACTGCAAGGGACCTAGTTCTGGTTCAACTGCGGCCTGCAATGGTGAACCCATTGAAGCAACATGGAATGTTGAGTTGACTCGGCGGAGTGAGTCAAGACAACGAATTTTGGCACTATGCTTGGCTGGTGGTGATCCATGGGCCTTGAGACATTGCATATTGTAGCACCTAATGTTGTTGCCACATGGATTTAATATCTAAAAGTTTCTAGTTGAAATAACTCCTTCAATTGTTCTACCCCCAAGTTCCAGGCATGTAATTTAATTATGATATATATGTTGTACTATTTCTTTTCTCACAGGCATCTAATTTAACGAGATTGAACATGGTGGTAGGCTTATTTCTGTATTTTCTGCTCTGAATTACTGTGACCAGGTAATCAAATTGCTTGTAGGTATTTCTTAGTTATGAATTATGTTTGATTGTTTTGTGAACATTATCTGGAATGTGCCTAACTTCTTTTGTCAAATGCCTCTTGGTTATTTTGATTTTCCTACAAATTGAACCTTACCTTAGATCTCTCCCAACATGTGTGGTATGTCTTGATCATTGATTCAATAGCTGTTTTGTTTTGATATGTATGTGAGAATGGAGGAGTGTATGCATACACATCAAATCATCATGGACAGGTTCTGATCTCCTACAAAATGTTTTATTTGTGTTGCTGAATTTGTTTGTGAATCCAGATGGTGTGGCAGAAGTGCAACAGGGACGTGTTTGCGTAGTATCTTGTGGTGGTTTCAGTAGAAGCATAGGTTGGAATTGGGTGGATTTCTTCGGGGGGGGGGGAGTTGGCCTACTGGTTTCTAGTGCCGTCTAAAAAAATTAATTCCAAACTCGTTAACAGATTAACAACAAAATCTGTCCCCAGGTAGAAAATAATAAGGTGGTAGAATCTGAAATTTCAATTAAGTCCAATCAAAATAAGAAAAACTAAGAAGTAGAAAACAAATGGGTGCAAAATTCAATAACTACTCCCAATTCCCCCAACCAAACACCATGAATCAATAAGAAAAAAATAATTAATTCGACCACCAACCCGATCAAATAGAAGGTAAAAACAAGAAGGGGAATGAACCTATATGACTAGTTTGCTCTATAATATGGTACAAACAAATTATATTGGACAAACGGAGAGTCCAAAACATGGATCTGAACCATCTATACACCCCAACCATCTTTCATGGGCCACCATTCCAGTAAGCAACTAGATGATCCTAACCATCTGATAATGGCACCCTTTTTGTTCAATTCCCAAGAAATTGTTCAGATGGTTTGGATTGTCGGATCAAATTGATTCACAAGAGACATTAGCAATCCACAGCAGATCCGAAACAAAATGAAAAGTTAATATTTCTTCATTTAAAGGTCCTTACAGATGTGAAACACAACCAATTAAAAAAGACAAAACACTACAAACATCTCTAGGCACACCCTTTTTTATATATACACTTTTTTATTTTTTTATTTTTATACTTTTTGTAATACAATAGTACAAAGTTCTATAAAACTGCACAGAGTTGTACTATGCATTACCAAAAGTAGAAAAGAAAGGGTGTACCTATCAAATATAGTGGGTGTAGATATCATTTCTCTCTATGTATGGATAACATGACATGTATGTATATATGCATGTAGAGTAGATTGAAAGAGAGATTGAGAGATACTATCTCATTGGAAATTATTCCTGTTTCTGGTGTCTCCCCAAGACCAAGCACCAATCCCGAGCTTGGTCACCTTCAAATCAGATCCACCCAAATTCACCTTCTCTTCTTCACTTTTCACTATAGCAAAATCCTCAGAAGCAATAGCTCCTATTCTTTGAATTCTCCTCTGATGAGAAAGAGATAAGAAACTTGCACTACTAACAACCAAAGCCATGGATTTTCTTCCTCCAAAATTCCAAGCAAAACCAATAAAAAAAACAAGAACTTTTTTTTTTGATAATGGAAATGCAAAAAATCAAATGCGTTTGCTTAATTTGAGGCCTTGTTTCTAAAATTCAAATGGTGGGGTGTATAGGATTTGCAAGACGATGGAAAGGGTTGTCTGGATTTTGAGCTTTTCTTTTGTAAAATTCGAGTAGAATCAAGGAAAGAGATAATTTGGTTCTTGGAGGAATGCAAAAAACAAGAGATGGCTTCTATGAATTTGAAGAAGAAAAAGTAAATTGAGTCATGATTGGATGAGATCCTCTGGAGATTTGATGAGTTTTTGGATAATACGTGTGGCTCTGATTTTATGTTTTATTTTTATTTTTTTCCCTGTTCGTTTTGTTCTTGTGTTGGTGCTATCTAACCTATTGTGGAAGGATAAAAACAGTTCCAGATGGCAAGCTGCAAAATGAATGCACAAGGCAACTCAAGTCCAAGTATGCACACAAAATCTTATTGTTCTATGCCCACCAAAGTAATACTATATATGATGCTTTAGTTGGTTTTGGAAACTAGTAAAGGGAGTAGGCAATGCCAAGTTGCAATTTTATGCTAAAATATTGAATGCTCATCAAAATTGAATTATATGTGCTTAGGACTGCTTCAATTAGTTCCATTCTCTGTTTCCACAGAAACGGAGGTAAATTCTTGATTCTTAGTTCTAAATTCTCGTTATTGTCATGGATTGTATGCCTTGAAAAAAATGTAGAATTGTATGGAAATAAATTTCAGTTTCTTAGGTTTCACTAATTGGATCGCTGGGTCCCACAGTCTAATCAAACTATTAATAATGCTTGTGCATGCCCTCACACCTATTGGGTGCATCATGCTACATGCAAGGTTCACCACTTCTTTGAGAAATATCCATATGAGGATACACTATTTTGAAATCATCTCTAGAAATCCAGTCTTGGGTACTTGTGTGATGATTATGTCTAAGGAAGAAGTATATGCTTTTCTCTTCTGTCTGTTTTTTTTTTCCTTTCTGAATATTTTCATGTATGCAGAGAACTCAGGAATCAGGCCTCCTACTTTGAGTTTGGCATATTATTTTTTTACTTTGTTGGCTTAACGATAAATAAAATTGCTTGAGTATTAATTTCCTTGTGCACGTATTGGGCTTCCAGTTTGATTTTCCTTATGCAGGTATTTTTTACTTTTTTTTTTTTTCGATTTCCTTTTTAAATCTCTGGAGGTTTGTTTGCATATGAAGATTCCGTCAAAGAGACAGCTTGCTGTATCGGTTTCTGTGTCTTGTTTGCATACCGTCTGCTTCATTGAATTTAGGAATTTAGAGTAATCCAAATAGAATTCATTTATATAACTGTTTTGGTTATTTTCAATTGAAATTAAGTGTTTTGTTATGAAGATATCATGATTAATGATATTATCTGATATCTTATCTGTATGATGTTTTGGCCATCTACGCAGGATGTGAACAGTGCCATGAATGTGCAACACAATTTGCAGGGTGCTGTTATCTCTAGTTCTGAACGTGGTTCAAAGTGGCATGCTAAAACTATTAGATGGTTGAAGGGGAAGTCTCCTCCTTTGTAACTCGTTCTCATTTTCCTAGAGCTAATACATCTTGGTAGTCAAGAAGATTGAACTGTGTGCAAGTCCTTACTCTGTCCCAACTCCATAAAATAAATATTCTTATTGGTTCCTTCTCCTGAAGCATCGATTGCATGAATAGGTCAAAAAGCTATCACACTAAATTAAAAATATATGTGGCTGGGAACTAGTCAAACTTATAACGAACTCCTCATGAATCTTCAACCCACTCTTGTGATTGTCCATGCATAAATCTAATTTTCTCTACTTTGCTGTTCTGCAGTATTTTCCTTGCAGGCAAGGCTAGTCACAAAGATACAAAAGATAGCACTAACTGGTAGACCTGGCAAAATTCCACATGACCCGTTAACCCACACCAAACCCGCACGAAAAAACCAGTGTTCGGGTCCAACCTTATCGTGTCGGTTCACTAATGGGTTGACCTGTTAAGACCCGTTAACATAATGGGTCGGGTAAGTGTTTCACCTGCGAACCCGTTTAACCCGTTAACATAATGGTCTAGATCACCAAACCATGGCCCACCTATGAACCTTGGCACTCCATCATATGCAATATTGCAATGTACTCACGAGTGAATCCCATTGTTTCTAGTGATAGAATGGGCCTACCAAGTGGACCACAACTGTATGTTGGGTCAGACTGTCAGTTGTCCTCATCAACGGTGTGGCCATTTGATGAATAGACTGGCCTAACGGGTTAAACGGGTCGGGTTACGGGTAACCTGTTAAATTAATGAATGGGTTTGGGTTTCTAGATTTCGACTTGTTAGTTAACGGGTCGGGTTTGGGTGAGCAAATTTTTGACACGACAAGAACACGAAACGACACGACACGACACGAACACGATTCAACACAACCCATTGCCAGGCCTACTAACTGGCCTTTGAAGACATAATATGGACAACGTTTATTCATGGCTTACTGCTATGTGGGAACTGAGGCAATTAATTCTTCCAATCTTCTCCTTACAATTTTGGTTCTTTTACTTGCTACTTTCTGTTAAACAGGGTGCACTCTAATGATATCGGTTCTTTACATCATCCTTTTCATCCTTGCTCAGAACCATTGAAAAAGTCTTGTTGATGTAAGCCTTTCTCGTTTGTAGCTTTGCTATGTTTGCATGTTGTTAATGCAGATTTTGGTTACGGCTTCCCTTCAAATATGTGATCTCCCCGAAGATGAATTCCTCCTTGTCACCTGAAAGGAAAAGAGGAGACTAAGGGTGGCCGGCATCCGGCCGTTAGCCCTCCGATGCTTAAGTTAGAAATGGGCTATGAAGCTAAGATGAAGTGTGAAACGTGGGTTAAGATGTTGTATACCTTCATCATCCATGGGACTATCCATTTATACAAACCCGAATGGATTCGTTTGTTACGTAGGTTGTTGAGATCTTCTTAATTTCATGGGATGAGATCATATCGGATTAGACTCCTAGCCAATTACGTCCCTTGATGGCGGTCCCATTTACGGAACTATGAATAGGGATAGGCCCAAGCCGGCCTGTAATCTGGGCCAACTCCTGAACTATATGGGCTGCTGAGACTAAGACGCGGGAGATGTCCCCTTAACGACTAGCGACCAAACCTGTTCGAATATAAGCAGCGATTGTCTTATGAGTGAGTTCTTTAGGATGTGACCAACCTTGCTCGCTAGACGATGCATTGTGTCTTTTTGCTCGCAGGGTCTTATTGCCCAAGAGATGCGCGTATGTCGCATGTTGAGGAGGCGCTCGTAGGTCATACGTCATGCACATCCAAAGATCTGAGAAGATCGTTGGTCACTCACTTCTTGGCCGATTTTATCTATAATAGATGCCCCCCAAGTCATTTGCTTAAGACAATTAAGCGAAGGGCTTGATCTTGCCTCGAACCATGCATATAACCGCCTAACGCGTTTATTGAAGGAGAGCGGCCGTACATGATTAGGCGTCAGTATTAATGAATGACAGCTTTTTGGCCGAAGGAAACGAAGGGACGGCCGCCACGTGTTTGGGAGTTAATGCACGTGCCTATTCGACTGCCGCGCCAAACATGGAGCTGCCACGTGTTTCCCGAATTGCTGCAGGAATGATTGCCTATATATACTATGTCATGGATGTATTCTTCCATTCTTGGCTTTTCGACAGAAATCACCTTCTCTCCTCTCTTTCTTCTATTTGGCGAAAACTCCTCTTTGAGGTATCTTCTTCTTGTATTCTCTTTCCTTCTTTCTGTATTTTCCTTGAAATGACGCAAGAATCTAGTAATGAGGTTGTTCCACTGGGGGACGTAACCCCTGATTCTTCCTCCAACAATGTGTGGGTACCTGCTGGGAGGTATTCTGCATCCGGGTACCCTTCTTCGATGGTGGAGGAGGATTTAAGAAGTTTGCGGGAACGGTACCGGATTTCCGATTCCATTGTTCTCCGAGTGCTTACGGAGGGGGAAACTGCAGATTTTCCACCGGCTGGATGTATAGTCATGTACAGATATTTCTTTGAGCTTGGTGTGCATCTCTCCCTTCACCCTTTCATTAGGAACGTACTTCGTATCTATAATATTGCTCCGGGGCAACTTATAGTAAACAGATGGCGAGTTGTATTGAGCTCCTACGTCCTCTGGAAACAGGCCGGAAATGGAGATCTTACCGCCGATGAGTTTCTGAGGATGTTCCAACTCAAGAAGGTTCCGTCTAGTGAGGGATGGTACTATCTCTGTTACTGGCATTTGGATAATTGTATTTTGGGGAACCCTTCTTCAAATTACCCTGGATGGAAGAGACATTGGTTCTACGTTTCCGGGAACTGGGAGTCTGAAACGGGTTCAACTCCTGGAGGCCATAACGTCAGTCGCTTCTTTTGCGAAGGTGGGCGAATTTTTCGTTCTTGTACGAATATTAATGATTATGCCCTTAGTAACTCTTTTAGTTGTTCGTATCTTAGGCATTTCAGCCGGGAAGAAGCCCAATTTGAGAGGTGGAATTCACGAGAAGATTGTTAAAGTCTTCAAATTGCGAGCGGACGACAGGAATATCACATTTACTCTCTCACTTTGCGACTTGCTTCAGCTGGTCTTATTTCCGAAGAAGAAGCTATGGCGACGGGAGAGAAGAGA